>CM003428.1:89314-1309914 GCA_000331325.2 Crithidia fasciculata
TCAACTCCAATAACATTCCACGTGCGTCGTAGAATCGGAACAGGGGAGCGCCACGCGAGAGGCAGCTCGACCTGGAAAAAGGACGCTTTGAGGTCCACCGACCGTGGCTATTTCGTCGCGAACAGCATCAAGGTAGTACGATACGTGTTGTAGAGGCAAGCTGTGCTTCGTACACAATCCTGTGCGTTCTTCGCCTTCGGCCAAGCAATCATGCGCGCGCCGGGAACCCCGTCTCCTTCTCCTCAACTACGGTAAAACGGAGTAACCCCACCCTCGTGTCTCAACGGATGGGGTCGCCCTCGGACACTACCCCTGTGCTCATCAGGAGTCTGCGTCGGCTGCATGAAGGCAACCTACTAGGTCCGGTGCTGGCACCTCGATCGGGAGGGCGTGGCCAAGGGTCTCCCAGATGTGATCCAAACCATCCTTCACCTGGGGAAGCATCCGCTCGCCGGAGTCGTTCCACGTTCAGCGGAGACACAGCTGTCTGCTGCAGAGGTAGCTCCAACTCCTCTCGCAGGGTCGCCACGCGCGTCTGGTGAGCACGACGAGTAATGGTGGCGCGCTTTGAAGACAGGGGCACTTCCGGACCATGCCACGGGCCGCGGCAAGAATGTCCACAAACAAGTCCGTCACAACTTCGCGACCCATTTGTTGATCTTCGCCAGGTTTCCGAGCGTCGGTCCGGCGTAGCCCACCGTCGTCCCTGGCAGGTCCAAGTCCGTCTTGTGCTTCGCCAACTGCGACAGCACTCGAACGTCCTCCTCTCCGCCTTCCTCGGCCATGAGGGCCGCCACATGCTGGAGTGCTCCCCTCTTGATGGAGTGCTTTGAGCACCCGTACTCGCGAAGCTGCTTCAGCAACTCCCGATCGCTGAGGGTTGTCAAGGGGAGCGTCGGGGCGGAGAGGTCGCAACACCCGATGCAGCTGAAGCGCGTCGGTACCCCCGATATTTTGACGTACCGGGAGGCGCGATTGGGGTCCATCTGAGCGGTCTTGGGGATGGCTGCCCAATCCAGCACAACGCTGCCGTCCGCCTGAAGAAAGAAGTTGCGGCGTCGCAGCAGCCCCACTTCGCCCCAACGACTGGCCGTGATCCAAGCGAGGCGTACTGCCACTCGCTGGTCGAGGGACGGGAGACGCTCGAGGAGAGCGAACAACTCTTGCTGCTTCAGCGGCCGCGCCTGCTTCGTCTCTGTTTTTGCCGCCACACGCTGCAGACCCGCGATCAACGCGTCCAACGGGTCTTTTGGGCGAAGCACCATGTTCCGAAGCCACTTTCCGTACTGCACCCGCGTTGTCACCTTCAAGGGCTTGGCAAAGAGAAAGGCTGCGATCGCTGCGCGTGGGTCCGTGAAGCGGTAGCGCTGGCAGAAAGCCTCGAAACGCCCCGCCCACGCTCAGGCGCGAGCGCCACGTGCTCTCCGCCCACATCATGCTGGCGGCCTCGTTTGCGGCGGCGAGCATGACGGCCACCTCGGGCTCCACGACGCCGTCGTCGATGAAGAACAGACGCGGATCTCCCTGGCGGAGGACACCCGACTGCCGGTTCCGCGCTCCGATCACAAAGCGCTGCATCGGTGGGGGCGTGCCACCGCGACTGGCTGGGCTCGGCCTCGATTCACTTCGAGCCGGCCCGCTTCCCTTTTTTTTGGAAGCAGTCTTTGGTGGGGTGCCCGTAGCGCCGGCAGTGGGTGCAAAAAAGGGCAGCGTGCTTGCCGGCGTCACCCGGGGATGCAGAGCGGGAGCGGCTGGCAGGGGACCGCCGGCGAGGAGACCGAGTGCGCGCTTCGCCCTTGCTCCTGCTGGCGAAACGGCCGCTGCCTTTCGTGAGCGGCCTCACCTTCTGGAAGGCGGCCAGCAGCTTATCCGAGGGGTCCGCCTCGACGTCCACATAGCGCTGCACTGCGCGCAGGTCGGTGCTCGGCTCCTTCACCTTCTGCACCCGGAGGCGCAGCTGGTTCAGGCACTCCTGCCCGAGCTCCAACATGTGCACGTTGCGACACTTGTCCGTCGCCACTGCGTACACCCACCGTTCCACCTGCTGCCACAAACGGTCGGTGAGGTCGTCTGCCCCGGCGGCGCCTGTCACGAACTTGCCCTTGAGCTGGAGCAAGAACAGCGGCGCGTTTCTCCGTGTGAGATGCGGTACCCACGAAGCCACCGTGTGCCACTTCACGGTGTCCGGTACCCACTCCTCCGACTCCGCGTCGGATTCCTCCTCGGCCGCAGCCTCTGCGCGCGTCTGCGCCGTCGTCCCGTAGGAGGGAACCCGCCGTTTCTGAGCAGCCAGGAGCTCCTTCAAGGGGTCCTCCGACTCCACCGAGCTGTGAGACTCGGAGTCATCGTCCGATCCCGACGCGACGAAATGCACCTTCTTCGGCGCGTCCTGCGCCGTCGGCATCCGGAGAGGCGTCACGACCACCGGGTACGTGGGGCGAGAGGGAAATTCGCGGGGGGTAAAGAACTTTTTGCCCCTCCTGATCTGAAAGGGCCTGCATGTCCTTTGTGAGGACCTCGCGCTCCTTGGCCATCTCGGCCCGCTCCGCGTTGATCGCGGCTCTCGCCTCCACGATCTCCGTGCGCTCCCCGGAAGGTGAGCTCCGCCATCTCCCTCGTCAAACGGCGCTCCTCAGCGACGGACTTCTTCTCCGCGTCCAGAGCCTTCCGCTCGGCGTCCACTCGTGCGCGAGGGGAGGTGTTGCCGGCCTTCTGAGCCGCTGCGCGCTGCTGCTCTACCTGAAGCTCCTCCATCTGCTTCTGGTGGAGGGCAATCTTCTCCTCCAGCGCCTCGCGTTCGGCCGCCACCTTCTCCTGGGTACCCTGGAGTTGCTGCTCCTGGCGCTTGAGCCGCACATCCTTGGCGTCCAGCTCCTTCTTGAGCGCCTCGACGCGGTCCCGCTCCTGGGCCAACTGCTCCTGCGCGTGATCGAGCTGCAGGCGCGTGGTCTCGTGTTGGTGCGCCATGCGCAGATCCGCCTCGCGTAGCTTGTGGAGCTGCTGCTGAGAATTCAGAGTGTTCTCATAAGCGTCCTTCTGCGCCCGCATCTCCTGCCGTCCACGCGCCTCAGCGAGACTTACGCGTCTCATCAGGATGTCGTCGTAAGTCTGCATCTGGACGCGCGAGAAACTGAAAAACTGGTCCTTCCAAAAATCCATAGCAGCCCGCGCTTCGCTCGTGCGGTTCTTCTCCTGCGCCGCTTGGCGAAGAAAGGTCTCCTGCACACCCCTATGGACCGACTGAAAATCGATCCCCAGAACCGGTGGCAAGCGTTTCATCGCGTTTTCCCATTTTACCGCGCCGTCATCGTTCATCAACGTCAACTGGTTGAGGTTGTTGACGCTAACTCTGAAGTCACTCTCAACCGTCTTCCCGTTGTCGTCGAGAATCAGCCGTAAAGGGAAGGCAACATTCGGCATCACGGTGTGCCGCACAGCATTCCCAATCTTGTCCCAGTCGCCGTCTTCAATGAAGGCGTCATTTAACGAGGACAGTTCCGTAGAGGCACGTGTGTTCGAGTGCATGTGTGAAGGGTTGTGAAGGTGTGGCGGAAAGAGTTGTATGTGTGAGGGAAACGAGAAGAAACGGACCCGATAGCGGAGACCGACTGAGGGGGAGAAAAGGAGAGAGAGAGATTAGAAAGGGTTTAAATACAACATACGCTCATCTCTTTTCCATTTTTCCTATCACAGGTTCTCAGAAAACAACAATAATACTGAAAAGAAAAATGTTTTTTTTTTTTTTCTTTCAAAAGTAGATGGTGCAAAATTAGATATATGAATAACTTAGAAGAGTATAAAAGAAAGAAAAAAAAAAAAAATGATGTCCATTGTAAAGGTAAACGGGACATGTTCCAGGGAAAAAAGAAAGGAAAAAAAATTATTTTTTTTTTTTTTTGAAGGGTTAGAAGCAAAACAAGGAGCCAGCAGCACACTACGCTGTAGAAGGCTACAAAGAAAGAAAAAGGGAGTAAAGGGAGAAGAAAGACAGAAAAACGAAAGAGAGAGTGGGCAAAAGCCCCTGGGCCCTTCCTCGCCTACGCAAGCAGCAGGGCATCCGGCCCGTTGGTGCCATCTCCCGGTACGTCAGTGAACGCAATGAAATGGTCCAACGCAGCCTTTGGGTTGGTCCACAAGGATTTGAGCTTGAGCGGCGTCCGGATACCTGGACAGTCGAAAAGGTGCTCGACCGCGCTGACACAACCGTCTGTCGACGCACGTCCCACCTGAGCAGCACAGTGGAGACACTTCTCGGGCTGTCCTTGCCGCCAGCCAGGAAGCCGATACACAGCCCCAGTTCGCAGCTGCATCAACCACTTTTGCTGGTGACGTGGAAAGCGCAGGCTTTGAATGTCCCTGCTTGGTGCCGCACTCCCCAACGCGGTGTAACGCAGCGTTGCACATGCCGCCTCAGTCGCATCCGTCGCTTCCACGAGATCCGTGATACGAGGGCGAATAAGGTCGCGTGGCCATTGCGGGCCATCCGGTGTGTCCGACTGCGCCTCCTCAGCCCTCTTGTCAACCAGCGCGTTCCACCGCATCGGAGAGGTCGTATCCTCCTCGTCGGGATCTTCCGTGTGTGAGAAGACAAAGACCATAAAGACCCGTGAGGTCGGCAGACGAGAGCACAGCTGCCAGATCTCCTCCATCTGCTCTTCCTCCTGCCGGAAGGGACCTCGCTGTAGCTCACTCAGACACGACAGAGAGTCCGTGACGATCCGAATGGGTTGGTCGCCCCAGTCGTGTTCCACCACAAGTGCGACGAGGGCTCGCAGCCCACAGACAAGAGCCGCCCGCTCCATGGAGTAGCTGCACGCCGCGTCTCCCAATGACGTCGTACCGCTGTCGACTTCAACGCCGTCCTTCACGATGACAAAGGCCCCGCCCGACTCCTCGAACGGCGTGACGGAGCCATCTGTCCACAGCTCGATGGTCGCACTCGCCGAAGCCGCCAGCTGTGCCGTGTTGAAGCGCCGAAACAACTCCACATGCTCCGGTGACTTCGGGGGAAGACGTGCACCGTCGAGAGACAGAGTAGTCAAGAAGGTTGTGCGGCGCACTGCATATGATAAGGCGCCAATGGGCGTCTGTCCCAGAGCCGGGAACTCTCGATGTTGCCGGTCGAGCGGAGGAGCCGGGAGGAAGTGGCGCCACGCCTGTGTCCATCGACCCTTCTCCTTAATCAGGCGGTGGCCTTGCGTGGTCATGCCGCGAATGACGGGGACGTCCAGTCCTGCCGGC
Organism: Crithidia fasciculata; assembly: GCA_000331325.2. Classification (NCBI taxonomy): domain Eukaryota; phylum Euglenozoa; class Kinetoplastea; order Trypanosomatida; family Trypanosomatidae; genus Crithidia; species Crithidia fasciculata. The sequence goes on from CM003428.1 coordinate 94,556, forward strand.
GCAGCCCACAGAAACGCGTATTCGTCGCGGAGCATCCACACTCTCCCCTGCAGTGCGTACCGCGCTTTTTCCACGTGGAATGCTAGCGGGCGTAGACCAGCCTCCTGAAGGACGGCTGCAGTCCTGGCGGTGCGGAAGGAACAGGTAATGGCAACGGCGATCTTGTTCCATGTCTTCGTGAGAAGGTCCTTGGCCTCCACCGACGCCGCAGCCCAGAACACCGGGGACAGCACCAGGACATGTGGCGCCGCCACTGCCCGCAGCACAATGTACCTCAAGCTGGGGGGCATCATGGGTGTGCGCTGAGACATGTCTAGCAGCAGCGCATCGACCTTCCTCCGCGCAATCTCGGCATGCTGCAGGAAGGTCAGGCGAGGGTCCACCCAGAGACCAAGGATGCGTATGGGCGGTATGTCGGCGTCTCTGCCCATCGGGGGGAATCAGGATGGGCGTATCCGTGCCAATCGATAGCGCCACTGGACAGGTCGGCTGGAGGCCTCCCTTGTTTCGCGCATCAGAGATCCACCGGCCCTCCGTCTTGGTGCTGACGGCAATACCATTTCGGCGTGCCCACAGCGAGATGCGATTCAGCATGCACTGGATGGTCCCGGCGGCGTATCGGGGAGAGTGAGCGGTGACCCAGATCGTGAGATCATCGGCGTAAGCGGTAAAGCCGCACATGGGGCCACTCACTTCCACCCTTGGCAGATCCTCCTGAGGCCACGCTGCCTGCGGGTCGCTGATCGCTGGGTCCACAGACACGGATCGAGCTGCTTCCATGAGTTCGTCACGGAGGGCACACCTACGCTGCAACACCTCCGGGTCTTCGGGCGTGGCTGGCTGTCGCTGTTGCGGAATGCGCGTACCTGGGCCCCTGGGTTTTCTGAAGACAACCGCCGCCGCATCAGCACAGAACGCCTCCAGCGACTCTAGGAGGTCGTTCATACCGAGATTCCACAGGAGAGGGCCAATGACGGAGCCCTGCGGGCAACCGATAGGGCATTCGAACCGCTCCGAAAATGTGCCGTTGACAAACACCCTCTGCGACCGCCCCGTCATGTACGCGCGAAACCACGCACACAGAGGCTCCGGGATTCCTCGCCGCCGTAGCGCCCACTCCACCTTAACCGGCGTAACGCGGCAGAAAGCGTCCGAGAAGTCCACCGCCACCACTACGCGAGAGTAGGACCGCAGGCTTCGGTCTGGGTGCCCCCATCGCACCCAGTAGGACCCCCCCTGTGAGGAGGTCGTTCAGCATGCAGCCCATCGCCATCTCCGCCGACACACCACGGCGGAAGCCGAACTGGCGAGGGTGCAGGCCAGCGGACGGGAGATCACGCATGTGCAGCAGGATGCGATTTCCCAACACCACCTCATCTGCGCGGCACAGCAGGCTCGTGATGGACACGGGGCGGTAGGACGTCGTCGCGCCAGGATCCTTCGGGGCCCCTTTGTACAGGGGGATCGTGTCGGCGCGAAGCCACTCACCCGGTACCTGCGCATCCCGGAGGAGAGTAGAGAACGTAGTGGCGACCAGCTCCAAGGCATTCGGCGATAGGTGTAGCAGAAACACAGGCTTCATACCGCACGTGTCCGCGGCCTGGTTTGCGTTCATCATCGCGATGGCCGACTGGACCTCTGCCACTGTGATGATGCAGTCGTTCACCGGCGATGTGAGCGACGGGGGACGACCGCGCAGAACCTGCAATTCCGTCGTGAGCTCCGCTGCGTACGCTACGGCAGCGGGATCCGTTGAGACCACGTACTTCTCCATGAACGTGTCCCGGAATAACCTCGCCTGGACACTCGAGTGCAGGGGGCGTCCGCTTGCTCCCGTGAGGGCTGGCGGAGGTGGGCGGGCTTTGTTGTTGTACTTCTGCCACACCGCTCGTGTCCACACCGCATCGCGCGCCGGTGCAGAAACGATCGCGTTCCACTCCTTCAGCTCCTTTTCCTCCCAGCACTTCGTGATCATCTGGCGATAGTGCAGAAGGATCTCCACCTGGTCTTCGTGGGTTGCTACCCGATACTCGGCGTTGGTTTGCGCCCGCAGCTGCATCAGCTCCGCTGGCAATCGGGCTGGGGTGCTGCGCGCCTGACGACTGGCACGGGGCAAGGCGCGCAACACGTGAGACGCCATGCTCGCCAGTTGCTGGTGGTGCCGGAACCCGGACTCCCGCCACTCGACTCTTCGAAGGCCGCGAAGAAACTCGTCCTCCCTGCGCTGTATCTCACTCCAGGGTGGGAGAGCGCGCCAGGCGATCTGGGGACAGCGCGCGCGGAGCTTGTACGTCTGGTAGAAGCGGTCTTCGATCGTCAGTCGAATGGGCAGGTAATCGCTACCGGCGAAGAGATCGAGTCTTAGTGGATGTGACTCGGGGGGACAAAAAACAGAAAAACGGCAGGACAACCGACTCTGGTACAGAACCACGTCCGGTGCAGTGCCTCTACCATTGTTGTGGGTCGGGCGGCGTGTGATTTCGCCTGTGTTAGCTATGGCCCACGACGATGTGAGGGGTGAAAGACTGCAGACGTGCCCCGCGGTTGCGAGTTGCATCTGCCGAACGAAAATTATCCATGCCCCTAACGAGCGTGGGGCACCATGTTGGGTGGCGGGCATTGAAGTCCCCAGCAATGACCTCTATGCCCCGTGACTCCAAGTACACTAAGGTTTCTTCGAGCCACGAGTCCGGTTCGTCAACATGCTCGACCGGCGGAGGAACGTACACACTCGCTACCGAAACGAACTCTGTGGGGGGCGCATCCCGCGGACCCACCCAGCAGGCACATGCCTCCATAAGGGAATTGGTAGGAAGTGTCACCGGGATGGGAGCAAACTGTAGGGTGTGGCGTTTCACAAATATGCACACACCCCCGCCTTTCTTTGTAGGGTCCCTAAGCCAAGAGGCCGCGAGCGAGTAGCCCTTCCAAAAAAAGAAAGCCAACGTGGTGCTCGGTAATGCCCACACTTCATTGAAGAGTAGCACATCGGGCTGTGGCATCCGGCGCAAAAACTGTGTGTAAAACACCTCCACAGATGGAGTACTGATACTCCGCAAATTGTGGCACACTACGTGCAAAGGGCAAGAAACAGGCCTTACGCCTCGGTTGTCTCCGGGGAGTCTTCCAGGACCTCCTCCACCTCCACCGTCCCCGTCGGAGTCGGAACTAGAGGCCCCTCCAGATTCAGAGGAAACGTCTGAACCTCCTCCATCTCCACAGGGTCGTCCAGAACGATGATGTCCGGGTCCGCCGATGATGCCTCCAGGCGCAGTCGCTTGGCCCCGACACCCTCTGCCTGAGGGGGCTTCGTTTCGACGCACGAAGCGGGCGGGTGGTTTTCCGACGCAAGGAGCTGCACCGGGGCTGACGGCTGCTCCGCCGGCATAATCGCCTCGTGGAAGGCGCGGTGATCGAGGTTCTGAAGGTACGGGACAGGCGACCTCTCCGCCAGCAGCTCCTTCACCGACCATCCCTTGCTCTCAAGAGCGACCAGCGACGTGGGGTATTCACGTACGTGGTTAATCGGGTGTTGGGACACGACGCCATGCAGGAAGAGCTGTCCCATCAACCTCTGATCCGGCGAGAGACCCTCGTTAATCCGGTTCACCAGGTTGAGTAGGTGCGCGTACCCACGTCGAACGGTCTCCTCAGTGGCGTCCACGGTGCTGGACAGGAAACGCGCTGCGAGGGGGATAATCATGATGGAGGCGCCCATGATTTGCTTCAGCGTCGGGTGGGGGGCCGATGTCGCCTCTTGTAGGCGCTCATTTAAGAGCTGTGTGCGCCAAAGCAGCTCGCTCACTTCCCCGGCCGAGGCAGACTCCGCCGAGCGTGCTGTGACCAGAGCAATCTTGAGCTCAGAGACCTCCTTGTTGTACCCTTCCATGCTCCCCATGAGGCGTGCGTTCCGCTCCTGCGCTTGAGCGAGCTGTGCCCGCAGCGCGGTCACCTCCGCCATGGCGGTCACCAGTTGCTGCGCCGTCGTCCGTGCCGCCTGGGCAGAGTCCGCAGCCTCTTCGTCGGCCGTCGAGAGAGCTGTAAAGCGGGCCTCGAACTCGGCCTGCATCCGGTCAACGCGCTGACGGTGCTTCTCCTCAGCTACAGCGAAGCTGTGCCGCAGGTCGTCGTTGGTGTGGGTGAGGAGTTCGTGCTGCTGCCGCGCTAGTCGCAGCTCCCCACTGTCCTCCTGCAGCTTCGTCTTCATGGCCTCTAGCTCCTGCTGTCGACGACGGGCGGTCTCTGTGGTCGCGTTGAGGGCCGCCTGGAGAGAGGCGGTCTGCTGGCGGTTGCCGTCCAGCTGATGTTCCAGCCGTGTGACCGTCGTCTCCAGCTGGGTGACCTCCTGTTGCAGCTGACGCCGCTCCCGAGTGAGGTCGTCACGCTCCCGCGTGACGGTGTCGCCCTCCTTGCGGGCCTGGAGGAGCTGCGCACTCACAGTGCTCTCCTGCGCCGTGAGAGAGGCCTCGACCTCCTTGTAGGCCGCCAGTTGCCTCTCAAGGCTCTGCAAGGCAGCATCGTGTTGCTGCCGCTCGGCAGTGTGTTGCCTCTCCAGGCTCTCCAGGTTGCGCAGGGCAGCAGCCTGCTGCTGCTGCTGCTCGGCGCAGGATTTACGGAGGCCCTCCACCTCCTGCAGCGCGGCATCCCTGGCCCGCTGCGCCGCAGTCACCTCCGTGCGCAGCTGCGAGACCGTCTCGGCCTGCTTCGCGAGGGAAGCGTTAAGGGTCTTCACCTCCGCGCGAAGACCACTCTCGGCCGTGGCACTGCTCGACGCAGTACCCTGGGCCGCGGCGAGCTCTCCCTTCTGCTTCGCTAGGGAGTCTTTGAGGGTCGCCACCTCAGCGCGAAGAAGACCCTCGGCCTTCGCGCTGGTTGTCGCCTTAGACTGTGCCGTGGAGAGATCCTCCCTCGCACGGCGCAGCTCCGCGTCGCGGGCTGCCAGTTTGGACTGGATGTCCGACAGCTCCTTCGAGCTGTCGGGCCGCGGCGTCATCGCCGTGCTGGCGTCCTCCACCGCCTTCGGCGGCACCACGGAGAACGGCGAGGGGAGCGATGGGGCCTTGGGGGTGACCAGCGTCTTCGTGCTGGTCGCGGGGGCAGGCGAGGCGATTGGCCTCACCGGGGGAGTGGCAGGCGCTTTGCCGCTGGGGACCTTCGGTGCGACCGGGGGCTCCTTCGCTACCGGAGTCACCTTCGCAGCGGGTTTTGACGCCACCTGCGTCGTCTTTGTTTGCGCCGTTGCGGGCGCCGACCTCGGCTTGCTCGGCGGTGCCGGGACAGCGGGCCCGCTGCGCTTGCCAGGTGTGGTGGCAGCATGCAGTGGTGCCGCCAGCATGCGCAGCGCGTGGCGCATCTGGCGGGGGGTGGTGTAATGCAGCAGGGACTCTGCCACACCACGAGGAACGGTCTTCGCAGCCATCGACGCTGGCCGCGTCACCACCGACTGGTGGAGAAAAAAGAAACGGCTCTTTACGCGATGCAGCTCCCCGGCCTGCAACATCGCGGCTGTACACTCCAACCATTGGCGGAGGTACCTCGACGCCTCATCATCCAGCACCCGCTGCCGGAACGGGTCTGCCGGTTGAGGAGCCGACTTCATCGTCGATACCGCCGGTTGGGCTTTGGGCTTGCCCGCCGTCGGTGCCGACGATACGACAGCGGGGGTCTTTGCGGGCTTCTGCGGCTGCTGAGGCGGCGCCGACGACCGCAGCCGGTCAGCCCACGCCGACGGTGGAGGTTGGCTGGCAACGGGCAGCTGGGACACGGGGAGCACCGCGTACCCAGGGGGCGGAACGAAAGAAACCGGGGGGGCGGGGGCCGGAATCGGCGCCTGAGGAGGGGCCTGGTGCACTAACCCATCAAGCACCATCATCAGAACCTTCTTCACCTCCTCCAGCTGCGCCGTGACGTCCGCCACGGGAGGTGCAAGGGCGGGGGCGGGGACGGGGGTCTTCAACTTGGAGCAGAGCGTTTCCCAAGACACGGGGCCTGGGTTGCGCTCCACACCACCCATCACGAGCTGCAGCTCAATGTCCGACCTGCGACGTGACTGCCGCGTCCTGGAAGAGAGTGCCGCGCCGGGGTAGGCGGAAAGGTGTCCTTCGAAGCCCTCGAGGCTCACCTTCCCCACACAAAAACTGTCATCCGACACACCGTGCTTGCACAGCCCCGCAACCACAGTGGCCGCCACGAAAATCCCGAGTGCAACGTCGGACATCCCAAAGGACATGCCGTATCGCCGCAGCAGGCGACTTCCAAGGAAAGCAATAAACCAGCTTACAAAAAAAAGAGAAAAAGGTTCACTATTGGGGGAAAAGAAAGGAAAGAGGTACAGGGGGTTACTAACACCCCTGTCATTTCCTGTTAGGAGAAACAGAAAAGAGTGCCCAACGGTTATGGCGTTGTGCGCGGAAAGCCGCGAGGGCTGACCATAAGTGGGCTGCATTGCAGCCCTCCACCCGTCTTTGTGATTGTGGTTGGAGTCTCCCGTGAGGGACACCAACCACACCAGCAAGCCTACGCATACCATCACACTCCACGGCTGCGCCTCCTTCACGATGCTCTCGAAGGCGGCGAGGTAGATCTCGCGCATCGTGCGCTCGTCCACCACCGAGTTCATGCTGAAGCGGTTGGTCTCCTGGTTGTTGGCGCAGTAGTGCTTCAGCGACGTGCCCACGCCCTGGCTCTGCACGCCCTTCACGTAGGCGGCGGCAAGCTGGCCGGCCGCGTACGGGTCCTCGGAGTAGTACTCGAAGTTGCGCCCGCACAGCGGCGACCGCTTGATGTTGTTGCCCGGCGCCAGCAGCATCGACACGTTCTCCGCGCGGCACTCCTTGCCGATCGCAGCCGCCACCTTCTCCACCACCGCGCGGTTCCACGTCGACGCAAGCACCACCGCAGTGGGGAAGCACGTCGCGGGCACGCTGCCAGAGTCCACCTGGTTCACGTCCAGGCTCTTGCGCAGCCCGGTGGGGCCGTCGCACATCATCGTCGACGGCACGCCCAGGCGCGGGATGTCGCGCGTGCACCAGTAGTCCTTGCCGCCCACGAGGCTGATCTTCTCCTCCAGGGTCAGCTCCGACATGACCCTGTCGATGTCGATGTGTGTGTGCGACATGGCTGCGACGCGCGGGGTCTCTTTTGCTGTATGCGTTTTGTGGGGTTGCGCCGGGGGAAGGGGAGGCGAGGGGTGTGTGGGGGCACGGAGTGAGATAGTTAAGGCGTTAGTGATGACTTGCAGCGTGCGTGAGAGCGAGAGCGAGAGAGCAGGGAAGGATGGTGCAGGGTGGTGCAGGGAGGTGCGAGGGGGTGGGTGGCAGCCGGGGCGGGAGGGCACAACGGCGGTGCTGGTGGCCGGCGCCGGCCCCGTGCGCCGCGTCATCGCAGCAGCACCACCCACAAGGGGTGGGGAGGGGCTCAGCAACACACAGACACGCCAACTAGCGCTGACGTCTGCGGCGGTGTTCTCTCGAGTTACATATAAAGAGGGTGGATATGCCTGGTCAACACGGAAAGAGAGAGAGAAGCTGCGAACGGGCAACTTGGTCGGAGCTACAACCAACGGGCAAGAAAAAAAAAAGGCGAAGCGACGAAAAAGAAGAAAAAAAAAGAAAAGAAGAAAAAAAGAAGAGTAATGAAAAGAAGCACCCTGACTACGGGCAGTACTAGGGTGGCGGCGGTCGAAACTAGGGCGGCCAGCGAAGTGGGGAGCAGGCGTGCACTCGCCACACCAGCTGCCCCAGCTCAGCCCAGCAAGGTCTCCCGCGACCCTGGAGGTGCCGCTGCTCGCCACCGGCAGCCGTCGCACTCGGAGGTGAGGAAGGGAGACGCGGGCAGTTCGCTAGGCGTGCGCGAGAAGGCAAATGAGAGAAAAGAAGAGAAAAAAAAACACGTACACACATTAGTGTGCGGGAAAAGAGAGAGAGGGCACCGCCGCCGGCAAGGTGACACGAACGACCTCACAGAGAGCCGCAAATCCGTTGCAGGCGGTGGGCCTATCAGTTACGAGAGAAGAATAAAGCGAACAGCAATTAAGGGCATGAGCGCGCGCGTGGAAGCGAGGATCAAGAGGCGGCAAGAGCGGCAACGCATAGTAAAGTCTCCGGCAGCTCTCGGTCCTGCTTGCTTCGCGACACGCCCAGGTTTGGTGTCCACTTGCATCTCTTTTGTGAGAAAATACGGATCATTCGTTTTCGTTTTCTTAAGTGTTGGAGAAAAAAAAGCGTTTTCGTTTTTTGTCGTTGTCGTTACGATGGTGGTGGCGGTGGTGGCTGTTTTTTATGGTGCTCGCGGTGGCAGCGTCCGGGGGGTGCCGCGAGGCCGCACGACGGTGTTGACGAGGAGCAGCACACATACACAGCAACCACTGCCCGAGCAGTGCAGGGCGGCACTACTGGGCGGCCGACAGCCTGTTGGCCTCGTCAACGATGGCATCTACATCGTCAAAATTGCTTGTACCGTTACCTAGTGTAACTTTGGAGCGGATAGGTAGCATCACCTCCATTGCCTGGAACATAGCAATGAAGCTCGGCTGCATTCCGGACCCGGAGAAGTCGCGGCACAGCTTCTTGGACAAGCATGCTGTGGGAGGGTAGAGGCACACATCGCCGATCATGGAGTTCTTGTCGAAGTGGCGCGGCGGCGGGGGTACAGCCGGCGACACCTTGACGTGCGCCGAGCCGCGCAGGTCGCGCGACGACGACCCGAACAGCAGCTCGAAGTCGCCCTCCTCCACCACCCAGTCCTTGCGCGCCACGTCGTAGTACGCGAAGGCGCGGCGGTCCAGCGCGAAGCTCACCGTCTTCGACTCGCCAGGCGCGAGGTGCACCTTCTCGAAGCCCTTCAGCTCCTTCTCCGGGCGGTCCACGCTGCTCTTCACGTCGCGCACGTACAGCTGCACCACCTCGGCGCCGGCAAGCTTGCCGGTGTTGGTCACCGTCACCTCCGCGCGCACGTCCTCGCTGTCCACGTAGGCCGCCTTCGCCACGCGCGGCGCGCTGTACTCGAAGGTGGTGTAGCTCAGCCCGTGGCCGAAGGGGTACAGCACCGGCATCTCCACCGTGTCGTAGTAGCGGTAGCCCACGTAGATGCGCTCGCAGTACGTGACGTCGTAGGGGGCCGCGAAGTTGAGGTAGCAGGGCGTGTGCTTCGCCGACAGCGGGAAGGTCTCCGACAGCTTGCCGCTCGGGTTCACCTTGCCCAGCAGCACGTCCGCCACCGCGAGGCCGCCGGCCTGGCCGGGCAGGTACGCCTCCACGATCGCCTGCACCTTCCCCACCCACGGCATCTCCACAGCCGACGCGCCGGTCAGCACCACCACCGTGTGCTTGTTCGCCGCCGCCACCGCCTCGACCAGCGCGTTGTGGTGCTCCGGCAGCCGCATGTGCGCGCGGTCGAAGCCCTCGGACTCGTCCTCGTCGGACGGCCCGACGAACACCACCGCCACGTCGCAGCCCGCGGCAGCCGCCACCGCCTCCGCATGCAGCGCATCGTCGCCCGCCGCCGCGCCGACGCGGTAGCCGGCGGCGTACTGCAGCGCCGGCGCGTGCTTCTGCAGCTCCGCCAGCGCGCCCGATGTCTTGGTCGCGCTCACGAAGGAGCTGCCGCCGCCCTGGTAGCGCGGCTTCTCCGCGAACTCGCCAATCACCGCGATCTTCTGCGACGCCTGCAGCGGCAGCACCGCGTGCTCGTTCTTCAGCAGCACCATGCCCTCCGCCGCGGCCTCGCGCGCGATGTCGTGGTGCGCCTCGACGTCCCACTTCGGCGCGGGGTGCGCCAGCGCGGCGGTGCAGCGGTCCACGTGCTCCAGCATGCGGCGCGCGCACGCGTCGAGCGCCTTCAGGTCCAGCTTGCCCTCGCTGGCCAGCTTCTTCAGCTGCGCGTCGGTCGCGCCGTACGTGCTGGGCATCTCCAGGTCCATGCCGGCGCTGATCGCGTTCGCGCGGTCGTCCACGGCGCCCCCAGTCGGACACGACGATGCCCTTGAAGCCGAACTCGCCGCGCAGCACGTCCGTCAGCAGGTGGCGGCTCGACACAACGTATTCGTTGTTGACGCGGTTGTAGCAGGCCATCACACTCCACGGCTGCGCCTCCTTCACGATGCTCTCGAAGGCGGCGAGGTAGATCTCGCGCATCGTGCGCTCGTCCACCACCGAGTTCATGCTGAAGCGGTTGGTCTCCTGGTTGTTGGCGCAGTAGTGCTTCAGCGACGTGCCCACGCCCTGGCTCTGCACGCCCTTCACGTAGGCGGCGGCAAGCTGGCCGGCCGCGTACGGGTCCTCGGAGTAGTACTCGAAGTTGCGCCCGCACAGCGGCGACCGCTTGATGTTGTTGCCCGGCGCCAGCAGCATCGACACGTTCTCCGCGCGGCACTCCTTGCCGATCGCAGCCGCCACCTTCTCCACCACCGCGCGGTTCCACGTCGACGCAAGCACCACCGCAGTGGGGAAGCACGTCGCGGGCACGCTGCCAGAGTCCACCTGGTTCACGTCCAGGCTCTTGCGCAGCCCGGTGGGGCCGTCGCACATCATCGTCGACGGCACGCCCAGGCGCGGGATGTCGCGCGTGCACCAGTAGTCCTTGCCGCCCACGAGGCTGATCTTCTCCTCCAGGGTCAGCTCCGACATGACCCTGTCGATGTCGATGTGTGTGTGCGACATGGCTGCGACGCGCGGGGTCTCTTTTGCTGTATGCGTTTTGTGGGGTTGCGCCGGGGGAAGGGGAGGCGAGGGGTGTGTGGGGGCACGGAGTGAGATAGTTAAGGCGTTAGTGATGACTTGCAGCGTGCGTGAGAGCGAGAGCGAGAGAGCAGGGAAGGATGGTGCAGGGTGGTGCAGGGAGGTGCGAGGGGGTGGGTGGCAGCCGGGGCGGGAGGGCACAACGGCGGTGCTGGTGGCCGGCGCCGGCCCCGTGCGCCGCGTCATCGCAGCAGCACCACCCACAAGGGGTGGGGAGGGGCTCAGCAACACACAGACACGCCAACTAGCGCTGACGTCTGCGGCGGTGTTCTCTCGACTTACATATAAAGAGGGTGGATATGCCTGGTCAACACGGAAAGAGAGAGAGAAGCTGCGAACGGGCAACTTGGTCGGAGCTACAACCAACGGGCAAGAAAAAAAAAGGCGAAGCGACGAAAAAGAAGAAAAAAAAAGAAAAGAAGAAAAAAAGAAGAGTAATGAAAAGAAGCACCCTGACCACGGGCAGTACTAGGGTGGCGGCGGTCGAAACTAGGGCGGCCAGCGAAGTGGGGAGCAGGCGTGCACTCGCCACACCAGCTGCCCCAGCTCAGCCCAGCAAGGTCTCCCGCGACCCTGGAGGTGCCGCTGCTCGCCACCGGCAGCCGTCGCACTCGGAGGTGAGGAAGGGAGACGCGGGCAGTTCGCTAGGCGTGCGCGAGAAGGCAAATGAGAGAAAAGAAGAGAAAAAAAAACACGTACACACATTAGTGTGCGGGAAAAGAGAGAGAGGGCACCGCCGCCGGCAAGGTGACACGAACGGCCTCACAGAGAGCCGCAAATCCGTTGCAGGCGGTGGGCCTATCAGTTACGAGAGAAGAATAAAGCAAACAGCAATTAAGGGCATGAGCGCGCGCGTGGAAGCGAGGATCAAGAGGCGGCAAGAGCGGCAACGCATAGTAAAGTCTCCGGCAGCTCTCGGTCCTGCTTGCTTCGCGACACGCCCAGGTTTGGTGTCCACTTGCATCTCTTTTGCGAGAAAATACGGATCATTCGTTTTCGTTTTCTTAAGTGTTGGAAAAAAAAAAGCGTTTTCGTTTTTTGTTGTTGTCGTTACGATGGTGGTGGCGGTGGTGGCTGTTTTTTATGGTGCTCGCGGTGGCAGCGTCCGGGGGGTGCCGCGAGGCCGCACGACGGTGTTGACGAGGAGCAGCACATATACACAGCAACCACTGCCCGAGCAGTGCAGGGCGGCACTACTGGGCGGCCGACAGCCTGTTGGCCTCGTCAATGAGGGCGTTCATCTGCTCCAAGGTGAAGCCTCCCGGCGCATTAGTCACCCTGCAGCGGATGGGCAGCATGAGCTCCATTGCCTGGAACATGGCAATGAAGCTCGGGTGCATTCCGGACCCGGAGAAGTCGCGGCGCAGCTGCTTCGACAGCGATGCGGTGGGAGGGTAGAGGCACACATCGCCAACCATAGTGTTCTTGTTGAAGTGGCGCGGCGGCGGGGGTACAGCCGGCGACACCTTGACGTGCGCCGAGCCGCGCAGGTCGCGCGACGACGACCCGAACAGCAGCTCGAAGTCGCCCTCCTCCACCACCCAGTCCTTGCGCGCCACGTCGTAGTACGCGAAGGCGCGGCGGTCCAGCGCGAAGCTCACCGTCTTCGACTCGCCAGGCGCGAGGTGCACCTTCTCGAAGCCCTTCAGCTCCTTCTCCGGGCGGTCCACGCTGCTCTTCACGTCGCGCACGTACAGCTGCACCACCTCGGCGCCGGCAAGCTTGCCGGTGTTGGTCACCGTCACCTCCGCGCGCACGTCCTCGCTGTCCACGTAGGCCGCCTTCGCCACGCGCGGCGCGCTGTACTCGAAGGTGGTGTAGCTCAGCCCGTGGCCGAAGGGGTACAGCACCGGCATCTCCACCGTGTCGTAGTAGCGGTAGCCCACGTAGATGCGCTCGCAGTACGTGACGTCGTAGGGGGCCGCGAAGTTGAGGTAGCAGGGCGTGTGCTTCGCCGACAGCGGGAAGGTCTCCGACAGCTTGCCGCTCGGGTTCACCTTGCCCAGCAGCACGTCCGCCACCGCGAGGCCGCCGGCCTGGCCGGGCAGGTACGCCTCCACGATCGCCTGCACCTTCCCCACCCACGGCATCTCCACAGCCGACGCGCCGGTCAGCACCACCACCGTGTGCTTGTTCGCCGCCGCCACCGCCTCGACCAGCGCGTTGTGGTGCTCCGGCAGCCGCATGTGCGCGCGGTCGAAGCCCTCGGACTCGTCCTCGTCGGACGGCCCGACGAACACCACCGCCACGTCGCAGCCCGCGGCAGCCGCCACCGCCTCCGCATGCAGCGCATCGTCGCCCGCCGCCGCGCCGACGCGGTAGCCGGCGGCGTACTGCAGCGCCGGCGCGTGCTTCTGCAGCTCCGCCAGCGCGCCCGATGTCTTGGTCGCGCTCACGAAGGAGCTGCCGCCGCCCTGGTAGCGCGGCTTCTCCGCGAACTCGCCAATCACCGCGATCTTCTGCGACGCCTGCAGCGGCAGCACCGCGTGCTCGTTCTTCAGCAGCACCATGCCCTCCGCCGCGGCCTCGCGCGCGATGTCGTGGTGCGCCTCGACGTCCCACTTCGGCGCGGGGTGCGCCAGCGCGGCGGTGCAGCGGTCCACGTGCTCCAGCATGCGGCGCGCGCACGCGTCGAGCGCCTTCAGGTCCAGCTTGCCCTCGCTGGCCAGCTTCTTCAGCTGCGCGTCGGTCGCGCCGTACGTGCTGGGCATCTCCAGGTCCATGCCGGCGCTGATCGCGTTCGCGCGGTCGTCCACGGCGCCCCAGTCGGACACGACGATGCCCTTGAAGCCGAACTCGCCGCGCAGCACGTCCGTCAGCAGGTGGCGGCTCGACACAACGTATTCGTTGTTGACGCGGTTGTAGCAGGCCATCACACTCCACGGCTGCGCCTCCTTCACGATGCTCTCGAAGGCGGCGAGGTAGATCTCGCGCATCGTGCGCTCGTCCACCACCGAGTTCATGCTGAAGCGGTTGGTCTCCTGGTTGTTGGCGCAGTAGTGCTTCAGCGACGTGCCCACGCCCTGGCTCTGCACGCCCTTCACGTAGGCGGCGGCAAGCTGGCCGGCCGCGTACGGGTCCTCGGAGTAGTACTCGAAGTTGCGCCCGCACAGCGGCGACCGCTTGATGTTGTTGCCCGGCGCCAGCAGCATCGACACGTTCTCCGCGCGGCACTCCTTGCCGATCGCAGCCGCCACCTTCTCCACCACCGCGCGGTTCCACGTCGACGCAAGCACCACCGCAGTGGGGAAGCACGTCGCGGGCACGCTGCCAGAGTCCACCTGGTTCACGTCCAGGCTCTTGCGCAGCCCGGTGGGGCCGTCGCACATCATCGTCGACGGCACGCCCAGGCGCGGGATATCGCGCGTGCACCAGTAGTCCTTGCCGCCCACGAGGCTGATCTTCTCCTCCAGGGTCAGCTCCGACATGACCCTGTCGATGTCGATGTGTGTGTGCGACATGGCTGCGACGCGCGGGGTCTCTTTTGCTGTATGCGTTTTGTGGGGTTGCGCCGGGGGAAGGGGAGGCGAGGGGTGTGTGGGGGCACGGAGTGAGATAGTTAAGGCGTTAGTGATGACTTGCAGCGTGCGTGAGAGCGAGAGCGAGAGAGCAGGGAAGGATGGTGCAGGGTGGTGCAGGGAGGTGCGAGGGGGTGGGTGGCAGCCGGGGCGGGAGGGCACAACGGCGGTGCTGGTGGCCGGCGCCGGCCCCGTGCGCCGCGTCATCGCAGCAGCACCACCCACAAGGGGTGGGGAGGGGCTCAGCAACACACAGACACGCCAACTAGCGCTGACGTCTGCGGCGGTGTTCTCTCGACTTACATATAAAGAGGGTGGATATGCCTGGTCAACACGGAAAGAGAGAGAGAAGCTGCGAACGGGCAACTTGGTCGGAGCTACAACCAACGGGCAAGAAAAAAAAAGGCGAAGCGACGAAAAAGAAGAAAAAAAAAGAAAAGAAGAAAAAAAGAAGAGTAATGAAAAGAAGCACCCTGACTACGGGCAGTACTAGGGTGGCGGCGGTCGAAACTAGGGCGGCCAGCGAAGTGGGGAGCAGGCGTGCACTCGCCACACCAGCTGCCCCAGCTCAGCCCAGCAAGGTCTCCCGCGACCCTGGAGGTGCCGCTGCTCGCCACCGGCAGCCGTCGCACTCGGAGGTGAGGAAGGGAGACGCGGGCAGTTCGCTAGGCGTGCGCGAGAAGGCAAATGAGAGAAAAGAAGAGAAAAAAAAACACGTACACACATTAGTGTGCGGGAAAAGAGAGAGAGGGCACCGCCGCCGGCAAGGTGACACGAACGGCCTCACAGAGAGCCGCAAATCCGTTGCAGGCGGTGGGCCTATCAGTTACGAGAGAAGAATAAAGCAAACAGCAATTAAGGGCATGAGCGCGCGCGTGGAAGCGAGGATCAAGAGGCGGCAAGAGCGGCAACGCATAGTAAAGTCTCCGGCAGCTCTCGGTCCTGCTTGCTTCGCGACACGCCCAGGTTTGGTGTCCACTTGCATCTCTTTTTCGAGAAAATACGGATCATTCGTTTTCGTTTTCTTAGGTATTGGAAAAAAAAAAGCGTTTTCGTTTTTTGTCGTTGTCGTTACGATGGTGGTGGCGGTGGTGGCTGTTTTTTATGGTGCTCGCGGTGGCAGCGTCCGGGGGGTGCCGCGAGGCCGCACGACGGTGTTGACGAGGAGCAGCACACATACACAGCAACCACTGCCCGAGCAGTGCAGGGCGGCACTACTGGGCGGCCGACAGCCTGTTGGCCTCGTCAATGAGGGCGTCTCATCTGCTCCAAGGTGAAGCTCCCGTCGCATTAGTCACCTTGCAGCGGATAGGCAGCATGACCTCCATTGCCTGGAACATAGCAATGAAGCTCGGGTGCATTCCGGACCCGGAGAAGTCGCGGCACAGCTGCTTGGACAAGCGATGCTGTGGGAGGGTAGAGGCACACATCGCCGATCATGGAGTTCTTGTCGAAGTGGCGCGGCGGCGGGGGTACAGCCGGCGACACCTTGACGTGCGCCGAGCCGCGCAGGTCGCGCGACGACGACCCGAACAGCAGCTCGAAGTCGCCCTCCTCCACCACCCAGTCCTTGCGCGCCACGTCGTAGTACGCGAAGGCGCGGCGGTCCAGCGCGAAGCTCACCGTCTTCGACTCGCCAGGCGCGAGGTGCACCTTCTCGAAGCCCTTCAGCTCCTTCTCCGGGCGGTCCACGCTGCTCTTCACGTCGCGCACGTACAGCTGCACCACCTCGGCGCCGGCAAGCTTGCCGGTGTTGGTCACCGTCACCTCCGCGCGCACGTCCTCGCTGTCCACGTAGGCCGCCTTCGCCACGCGCGGCGCGCTGTACTCGAAGGTGGTGTAGCTCAGCCCGTGGCCGAAGGGGTACAGCACCGGCATCTCCACCGTGTCGTAGTAGCGGTAGCCCACGTAGATGCGCTCGCAGTACGTGACGTCGTAGGGGGCCGCGAAGTTGAGGTAGCAGGGCGTGTGCTTCGCCGACAGCGGGAAGGTCTCCGACAGCTTGCCGCTCGGGTTCACCTTGCCCAGCAGCACGTCCGCCACCGCGAGGCCGCCGGCCTGGCCGGGCAGGTACGCCTCCACGATCGCCTGCACCTTCCCCACCCACGGCATCTCCACAGCCGACGCGCCGGTCAGCACCACCACCGTGTGCTTGTTCGCCGCCGCCACCGCCTCGACCAGCGCGTTGTGGTGCTCCGGCAGCCGCATGTGCGCGCGGTCGAAGCCCTCGGACTCGTCCTCGTCGGACGGCCCGACGAACACCACCGCCACGTCGCAGCCCGCGGCAGCCGCCACCGCCTCCGCATGCAGCGCATCGTCGCCCGCCGCCGCGCCGACGCGGTAGCCGGCGGCGTACTGCAGCGCCGGCGCGTGCTTCTGCAGCTCCGCCAGCGCGCCCGATGTCTTGGTCGCGCTCACGAAGGAGCTGCCGCCGCCCTGGTAGCGCGGCTTCTCCGCGAACTCGCCAATCACCGCGATCTTCTGCGACGCCTGCAGCGGCAGCACCGCGTGCTCGTTCTTCAGCAGCACCATGCCCTCCGCCGCGGCCTCGCGCGCGATGTCGTGGTGCGCCTCGACGTCCCACTTCGGCGCGGGGTGCGCCAGCGCGGCGGTGCAGCGGTCCACGTGCTCCAGCATGCGGCGCGCGCACGCGTCGAGCGCCTTCAGGTCCAGCTTGCCCTCGCTGGCCAGCTTCTTCAGCTGCGCGTCGGTCGCGCCGTACGTGCTGGGCATCTCCAGGTCCATGCCGGCGCTGATCGCGTTCGCGCGGTCGTCCACGGCGCCCCAGTCGGACACGACGATGCCCTTGAAGCCGAACTCGCCGCGCAGCACGTCCGTCAGCAGGTGGCGGCTCGACACAACGTATTCGTTGTTGACGCGGTTGTAGCAGGCCATCACACTCCACGGCTGCGCCTCCTTCACGATGCTCTCGAAGGCGGCGAGGTAGATCTCGCGCATCGTGCGCTCGTCCACCACCGAGTTCATGCTGAAGCGGTTGGTCTCCTGGTTGTTGGCGCAGTAGTGCTTCAGCGACGTGCCCACGCCCTGGCTCTGCACGCCCTTCACGTAGGCGGCGGCAAGCTGGCCGGCCGCGTACGGGTCCTCGGAGTAGTACTCGAAGTTGCGCCCGCACAGCGGCGACCGCTTGATGTTGTTGCCCGGCGCCAGCAGCATCGACACGTTCTCCGCGCGGCACTCCTTGCCGATCGCAGCCGCCACCTTCTCCACCACCGCGCGGTTCCACGTCGACGCAAGCACCACCGCAGTGGGGAAGCACGTCGCGGGCACGCTGCCAGAGTCCACCTGGTTCACGTCCAGGCTCTTGCGCAGCCCGGTGGGGCCGTCGCACATCATCGTCGACGGCACGCCCAGGCGCGGGATATCGCGCGTGCACCAGTAGTCCTTGCCGCCCACGAGGCTGATCTTCTCCTCCAGGGTCAGCTCCGACATGACCCTGTCGATGTCGATGTGTGTGTGCGACATGGCTGCGACGCGCGGGGTCTCTTTTGCTGTATGCGTTTTGTGGGGTTGCGCCGGGGGAAGGGGAGGCGAGGGGTGTGTGGGGGCACGGAGTGAGATAGTTAAGGCGTTAGTGATGACTTGCAGCGTGCGTGAGAGCGAGAGCGAGAGAGCAGGGAAGGATGGTGCAGGGTGGTGCAGGGAGGTGCGAGGGGGTGGGTGGCAGCCGGGGCGGGAGGGCACAACGGCGGTGCTGGTGGCCGGCGCCGGCCCCGTGCGCCGCGTCATCGCAGCAGCACCACCCACAAGGGGTGGGGAGGGGCCCAGCAACACACAGACACGCCAACTAGCGCTGACGTCTGCGGCGGTGTTCTCTCGACTTACATATAAAGAGGGTGGATATGCCTGGTCAACACGGAAAGAGAGAGAGAAGCTGCGAACGGGCAACTTGGTCGGAGCTACAACCAACGGGCAAGAAAAAAAAAGGCGAAGCGACGAAAAAGAAGAAAAAAAAAGAAAAGAAGAAAAAAAGAAGAGTAATGAAAAGAAGCACCCTGACTACGGGCAGTACTAGGGTGGCGGCGGTCGAAACTAGGGCGGCCAGCGAAGTGGGGAGCAGGCGTGCACTCGCCACACCAGCTGCCCCAGCTCAGCCCAGCAAGGTCTCCCGCGACCCTGGAGGTGCCGCTGCTCGCCACCGGCAGCCGTCGCACTCGGAGGTGAGGAAGGGAGACGCGGGCAGTTCGCTAGGCGTGCGCGAGAAGGCAAATGAGAGAAAAGAAGAGAAAAAAAAACACGTACACACATTAGTGTGCGGGAAAAGAGAGAGAGGGCACCGCCGCCGGCAAGGTGACACGAACGGCCTCACAGAGAGCCGCAAATCCGTTGCAGGCGGTGGGCCTATCAGTTACGAGAGAAGAATAAAGCAAACAGCAATTAAGGGCATGAGCGCGCGCGTGGAAGCGAGGATCAAGAGGCGGCAAGAGCGGCAACGCATAGTAAAGTCTCCGGCAGCTCTCGGTCCTGCTTGCTTCGCGACACGCCCAGGTTTGGTGTCCACTTGCATCTCTTTTTCGAGAAAATACGGATCATTCGTTTTCGTTTTCTTAGGTATTGGAAAAAAAAAGCGTTTTCGTTTTTTGTTGTTGTCGTTACGATGGTGGTGGCGGTGGTGGCTGTTTTTTATGGTGCTCGCGGTGGCAGCGTCCGGGGGGTGCCGCGAGGCCGCACGACGGTGTTGACGAGGAGCAGCACATATACACAGCAACCACTGCCCGAGCAGTGCAGGGCGGCACTACTGGGCGGCCGACAGCCTGTTGGCCTCGTCAACGATGGCATCTACATCGTCAAAGTTGCACTTGCCCTGTCCGAAAAGAGTGACCTTGGAGCGGATAGGGAGCATCGCCTCCATTTGCCGAAAGATAATAACGGCGTTGCGGCTTGCTCCCGAAAAGTCGCGGCACAGCTTCTTGGACAAGCATGCTGTGGGAGGGTAGAGGCACACATCGCCGATCATGGAGTTCTTGTCGAAGTGGCGCGGCGGCGGGGTACAGCCGGCGACACCTTGACGTGCGCCGAGCCGCGCAGGTCGCGCGACGACGACCCGAACAGCAGCTCGAAGTCGCCCTCCTCCACCACCCAGTCCTTGCGCGCCACGTCGTAGTACGCGAAGGCGCGGCGGTCCAGCGCGAAGCTCACCGTCTTCGACTCGCCAGGCGCGAGGTGCACCTTCTCGAAGCCCTTCAGCTCCTTCTCCGGGCGGTCCACGCTGCTCTTCACGTCGCGCACGTACAGCTGCACCACCTCGGCGCCGGCGAGCTTGCCGGTGTTGGTCACCGTCACCTCCGCGCGCACGTCCTCGCTGTCCACGTAGGCCGCCTTCGCCACGCGCGGCGCGCTGTACTCGAAGGTGGTGTAGCTCAGCCCGTGGCCGAAGGGGTACAGCACCGGCATCTCCACCGTGTCGTAGTAGCGGTAGCCCACGTAGATGCGCTCGCAGTACGTGACGTCGTAGGGGGCCGCGAAGTTGAGGTAGCAGGGCGTGTGCTTCGCCGACAGCGGGAAGGTCTCCGACAGCTTGCCGCTCGGGTTCACCTTGCCCAGCAGCACGTCCGCCACCGCGAGGCCGCCGGCCTGGCCGGGCAGGTACGCCTCCACGATCGCCTGCACCTTCCCCACCCACGGCATCTCCACAGCCGACCGCGCCGGTCAGCACCACCACCGTGTGCTTGTTCGCCGCCGCCACCGCCTCGACCAGCGCGTTGTGGTGCTCCGGCAGCCGCATGTGCGCGCGGTCGAAGCCCTCGGACTCGTCCTCGTCGGACGGCCCGACGAACACCACCGCCACGTCGCAGCCCGCGGCAGCCGCCACCGCCTCCGCATGCAGCGCATCGTCGCCCGCCGCCGCGCCGACGCGGTAGCCGGCGGCGTACTGCAGCGCCGGCGCGTGCTTCTGCAGCTCCGCCAGCGCCGCCCGATGTCTTGGTCGCGCTCACGAAGGAGCTGCCGCCGCCCTGGTAGCGCGGCTTCTCCGCGAACTCGCCAATCACCGCGATCTTCTGCGACGCCTGCAGCGGCAGCACCGCGTGCTCGTTCTTCAGCAGCACCATGCCCTCCGCCGCGGCCTCGCGCGCGATGTCGTGGTGCGCCTCGACGTCCCACTTCGGCGCGGGGTGCGCCAGCGCGGCGGTGCAGCGGTCCACGTGCTCCAGCATGCGGCGCGCGCACGCGTCGAGCGCCTTCAGGTCCAGCTTGCCCTCGCTGGCCAGCTTCTTCAGCTGCGCGTCGGTCGCGCCGTACGTGCTGGGCATCTCCAGGTCCATGCCGGCGCTGATCGCGTTCGCCGCGGTCGTCCACGGCGCCCCAGTCGGACACGACGATGCCCTTGAAGCCGAACTCGCCGCGCAGCACGTCCGTCAGCAGGTGGCGGCTCGACACAACGTATTCGTTGTTTGACGCGGTTGTAGCAGGCCATCACACTCCACGGCTGCGCCTCCTTCACGATGCTCTCGAAGGCGGCGAGGTAGATCTCGCGCATCGTGCGCTCGTCCACCACCGAGTTCATGCTGAAGCGGTTGGTCTCCTGGTTGTTGGCGCAGTAGTGCTTCAGCGACGTGCCACGCCCTGGCTCTGCACGCCCTTCACGTAGGCGGCGGCAAGCTGGCCGGCCGCGTACGGGTCCTCGGAGTAGTACTCGAAGTTGCGCCCGCCACAGCGGCGACCGCTTGATGTTGTTTGCCCGGCGCCAGCAAGCATCGACACGTTCTCCGCGCGGCACTCCTTGCCGATCGCAGCCGCCACCTTCTCCACCACCCGGCCGGTTCCACGTCGACGCAAAGCACCACCGCAGTGGGGAAGCACGTCGCGGGCACGCTGCCAGAGTCCACCTGGTTCACGTCCAGGCTCTTGCGCAGCCCGGTGGGGCCGTCGCACATCATCGTCGACGGCACGCCCAGGCGCGGGATATCGCGCGTGCACCAGTAGTCCTTGCCGCCCACGAGGCTGATCTTCTCCTCCAGGGTCAGCTCCGACATGACCCTGTCCGATGTCGATGTGTGTGTGCGACATGGCTGCGACGCGCGGGGTCTCTTTTGCTGTATGCGTTTTGTGGGGGTTGCGCCGGGGGGGAAGGGGAGGCGAGGGGTGTGTGGGGGCACGGAGAGTGAGATAGTTTAAGGCGTTAGTGATGACTTGGCAGCGTGCGTGAGAGCGAGAGCGAGAGAGCAGGGAAGGATGGTGCAGGGTGGTGCAGGGAGGTGCGAGGGGGTGGGTTGGCAGCCGGGGCGGGAGGGCACAACGGCGGTGCTGGTGGCCGGCGCCGGCCCCGTGCGCCGCGTCATCGCAGCAGCACCACCCACAAGGGGTGGGGAGGGGCCCAGCAACACACAGACACGCCAACTAGCGCTGACGTCTGCGGCGGTGTTTCTCTCGACTTACATATAAAGAGGGTGGATATGCCTGGGTCAACACGGAAAGAGAAGAGAGAAGCCTGCGAACGGGCAACTTGGTCGGAGCTACAACCAACGGGGCAAGAAAAAAAAAAGGCGAAGCGACGAAAAAGAAGAAAAAAAAAAGAAAAGAAGAAAAAAAGAAGAGTAATGAAAAGAAGCACCCTGACTACGGGGCAGTACTAGGGTGGCGGCGGTCGAAACTAGGGCGGCCAGCGAATGGGGAGCAAGGCGTGCACTCGCCACACCAGCTGCCCCAGCTCAGCCCAGCAAGGTCTCCCCGCGACCCTGGAGGTGTCGCGCTGCTCGCCACGGGCAGCCGTCGCACTCGGAGGTGAGGAAGGGAGACGCGGGCAGTTCGCTAGGCGTGCGCGGGAGAAGGCAAATGAGAGAAAAGAAGAGAAAAAAAAACACGTACACACATTAGTGTGCGGGAAAAGAGAGAGAGGGCACCGCCGCCGGCAAGGTGACACGAACGGCCTCACAGAGAGCCGCAAATCCGTTGCAGGCGGTGGGCCTATCAGTTATTACGAGGAGAAGAGGAGAGAAAAGCACACAAACTTGTTTAAATAATATATTATTTATGAATGCTGCGCGCGTGCGAAGCGGAGATCAAGAGGCTGCACAGAGCCGTCGCAACGCATAAGTAAAGTCTTCGCGGCAGACCTCTCCGGTCCTGGCTCTGCTTCGCGACACGCCCAGGTTTACGGTGTACCACTTGGCATCTCTTTTTTGCTTGAGAAATTACGGATCATTCGTTTTGGCGTTTTCTTTAAGTGTTTGGAGAAAAAATTATCAGTTTTTCGTTTTTTGTCGTTTGTTCGTTACGGCGATGGTGGTGGCGCAGTGGTGCTTGGTTTTTTTATGGTGGCTCGACCGGTGGCACGCTGCCGGGGTGGGGTGCGCGAGGCCCGCACGACGGCGTGTTGAGGGGGGAGGGGGGGGGGGGGGGGGGGGGGGGGGGGGGCGAGGAGCAGCACACGATACACGTCAACATGCCCGAGCAGTGAGCGGCGGCACTACTGGGCCGCCGACAGCCTGTTGGCCTCGTCAATGATGGCGTCCAAATCGTCATAGTTAAATGAACCGTCACCAATTTGTACTTTCGTGCGCAAAAGCATGGTGCATTCGATCTTTTCAAACAGCTCCACAAAATGAGGATTCATTCGCGATCCGGAGAAGTCGCGGCGCAGCTTCTTGGACAGGCACGCGGTGGGAGGGTAGAGGCAGACGTCGCCGATGGTGGAGTTCTTGTCGAAGTGGCGCGGCGGCGGGGTACAGCGCGGCGCACACCTTGACGTGGCGCCGAGCCGCGCAGGTCGCGCGACGACGACCCGAACAGCAGCTCGAAGTCGCCCTCCTCCACCACCCAGTCCTTGCGCGCCACGTCGTAGTACGCGAAGGCGCGGCGGTCCAGCGCGAAGCTCACCGTCTTCGACTCGCCAGGCGCGAGGTGCACCTTCTCGAAGCCCTTCAGCTCCTTCTCCGGGCGGTCCACGCTGCTCTTCACGTCGCGCACGTACAGCTGCACCACCTCGGCGCCGGCAAGCTTGCCGGTGTTGGTCACCGTCACCTCCGCGCGCACGTCCTCGCTGTCCACGTAGGCCGCCTTCGCCACGCGCGGCGCGCTGTACTCGAAGGTGGTGTAGCTCAGCCCGTGGCCGAAGGGGTACAGCACCGGCATCTCCACCGTGTCGTAGTAGCGGTAGCCCACGTAGATGCGCTCGCAGTACGTGACGTCGTAGGGGGCCGCCGAAGTTGAGGTAGCAGGCGGTCGTGCTTCGCCGACAGCGGGAAGGTCTCCGACAGCTTGCCGCTCGGGTTCACCTTGCCCAGCAGCACGTCCGCCACCGCGAGGCCGCCGGCCTGGCCGGGCAGGTACGCCTCCACGATCGCCTGCACCTTCCCCACCCACGGCATCTCCACAGCCGACGCGCCGGTCAGCACCACCACCGTGTGCTTGTTCGCCGCCGCCACCGCCTCGACCAGCGCGTTGTGGTGCTCCGGCAGCCGCAATGTGCGCGCGGTCGAAGCCCTCGGACTCGTCCTCGTCGGACGGCCGACGAACACCACCGCCACGTCGCAGCCCGCGGCAGGCCGCCAACGCCTCCGCATATGCAGCGCATCGTCGGCCGGCCCGCCGCGCCGACGCGGTAGCCGGCGGCGTACTGGCAAGCGCCGGCGCGTGCTTCTGCAGCTCCGCCAGCGCGCGGGCCGATGTCTTGGTCGCGCTCAACGAAGGACTGCCGCCGCCCTGGTAGCGCGGCTTCTCCGCGAACTCGCCAATCACCGCGATCTTCTGCGACGGCCTGCAGCGGGCAGCAACCGCGTGCTCGTTCTTCAGCAGCACAATGCCCTCCGCCGCGGCCTCGCGCGCGATGTCGTGGTGGCGCGCCTCGACGTCCCACTTCGGCGCGGGTGCGCCAGCGCGGCGGTGCAGCGGTCCACGTGCTCCAGCATGCGGCGCGCACACGCGTCGAGCGCCTTCAGGTCCAGCTTGCCCTCGCTGGCCAGCTTCTTCAGCTGCGCGTCGGTCGCGCCGTACGTGCTGGGGCATCTCCAGTCCATGGCCGGCGCTGATCGCGTTGCGCGGCGGTCGTCCACGGCGCCCCAGTCGGACACGACGATGCCCTTGAAGCCGAACTCGCCGCGCAGCACGTCCGTCAGCAGGTGGCGGCTCGACACAACGTATTCGTTGTTGACGCGGTTGTAGCAGGCCATCACACTCCACGGCTGCGCCTCCTTCACCGATGCTCTCGAAGGCGGCGAGGTAGATCTCGCGCATCGTGCGCTCGTCCACCACCGAGTTCATGCTGAAGCGGTTGGTCTCCTGGTTGTTGGCGCAGTAAGTGCTTCAGCGACGTGCCCACGCCCTGGCTCTGCACGCCCTTCACGTAGGCGGCGGCAAGCTGGCCGGTCCGCGTACGGGTCCTCGGAGTAGTACTCGAAGTTGCGCCCCGCACAGCGGCGACCGCTTGATGTTGTTGCCCGGCGCCAGCAGCATCGACACGTTCTCCGCGCGGCACCTCCTTGCCGATCGCAGCCGCCACCTTCTCCACCCACCGCGCGGTTCCACGTCGACGCAAGCACCACCGCAGTGGGGAAGCACGTCGCGGGCACGCTGCCAGAGTCCACCTGGTTCACGTCCAGGCTCTTGCGCAGCCCGGTGGGGCCGGTCGCACATCATCGTCGACGGCACGCCCAGGCGCGGGATGTCGCGCGTGCACCCAGTAGTCCTTGCCGCCACCGAGGCTGATCTTCTCCTCCAGGGTCAGCTCCGACATGACCCTGTCGATGTCGGATGTGTGTGTGCGACCATGGCTGCGACGCGCGGGTCTCTTTTGCTGTATGCGTTTTGTGGGGTTGCGCCGGGGGAAGGGGAGGCGAGGGGTGTGTGGGGCACGGAGTGAGATAGTTAAGGCTTAGTGATGACTTGCAGCGTGCGTGAGAGCGAGAGCGAAGAGAGCAGGGAAGGATGTGCAGGGGTGGTGCAGGGAGGTACGAGGGGTGGGTGGCAGCCGGGGCGGGAGGGCACAACGGCGGTGCTGGTGGCCGGCGCCGGCCCCGTGCGCCGCGTCATCGCAGCAGCACCACCCACAAGGGTGGGGAGGGGCTCAGCAACACACAGACACGCCAACTAGCGCTGACGTCTGCGGCGGTGTTCTCTCGACTTACATATAAAGAGGGTGGATATGCCTGGTCAACACGGAAAGAGAGAGAGAAGCTACGAACGGGCAACCTGGTCGGAGCTACAACCAACGGGCAAGAAAAAAAAAAAGGCGAAGCGACGAAAAAGAAGAAAAAAAAAAAAGAAAAGAAGAAAAAAAGAAGAGTAATGAAAAGAAGCACCCTGACTACGGGCAGTAGTAGGGTGGCGGCGGTCGAAACTAGGGCGGCCAGCGAAGTGGGGAGCAGGCGTGCACATCGCCACACCAGCTGCCCCAGCTCAGCCCAACAAGTCTCCCCGCGACCCTGGAGGTGCCGCTGCTCGCCACCGGCAGCCGTCGCACTCGGAGGTGAGGAAGGGAGACGCGGGCAGTTCGCTAGGCGTGCGCGAGAAGGGCAAATGAGAGAAAAGAAGAGAAAAAAAACACGTACCACACATTAGTGTGCGGGAAAAGAGAGAGAGGCACCGCCGCCGGCAAGGTGACACGAACGGCCCTCACAGAGAGCCGCAAATCCCGTTGCAGGCGGTGGGCCTATCAGTTACGAGAGAAGAAGAGAGAAAGCACACAAAACGTCAAATATATATACCAATATCTGCGCAAGACACCACAGCCGGATATTCTGCTTTTCAATGAAGTGTGGGAGCTAGACAAAAGTACGATTGTTTTCTTCTTCCGTAAGGGCTACTCGCTCGCTGCATCCTGGCTCAGGGGCCCCACAAAGACAGGCGGGGGTGTGTGTATATTTGTGAAACGCCACACCCTCCAGTTTGCCCCCATCTCCGGGTGACACTTCCTACCAAATTCTCTTATGGAGGCATGTGCCTGCTGGGTGGGTCCGCGGGATGCGCCCCCCACAGAGTTCGTTTTTGGTAGCGAGTGTGTACGTTCCTCCGCCGGTCGAGCATGTTGACGAACCGGACTCGTGGCTCGAAGAAACCTTAGTGTACTTGGAGTCACGGGGCATAGAGGTCATTGCTGGGGACTTCAATGCCCGCCACCAAGCGTGGTGCCCCACGCTCGTTAGGGGCATGGATAATTTTCGTTCGGGCAGATGCAACTCGCAACCGCGGGGCACGTCTGCAGTCTTTCACCCTCACATCGTCGTGGGCCATAGCTAACACAGGCGAAATCACACGCCGCCCGACCCACAACAATGGTAGAGGCACTGCACCGGACGTGGTTCTGTACCAGAGTCGGTTGTCCTGCCGTTTTTCTGTTTTTTGTCCCCCCGAGTCACATCCACTAAGACTCGATCTCTTCGCCGGTAGCGATTACCTGCCCATTCGACTGACGATCGAAGACCGCTTCTGCCAGACGTACAAGCTCCGCGCGCGCTGTCCCCAGATCGCCTGGCGCGCTCTCCCACCCTGGAGTGAGATACAGCGCAGGGAGGACGAGTTTCTTCGCGGCCTTCGAAGAGTCGAGTGGCGGGAGTCCGGGTTCCGGCACCACCAGCAACTGGCGAGCATGGCGTCTCACGTGTTGCGCGCCTTGCCCCGTGCCAGTCGTCAGGCGCGCAGCACCCCAGCCCGATTGCCAGCGGAGCTGATGCAGCTGCGGGCGCGAACCAACGCCGAGTATCGGGTAGCCACCCGCGAAGACCAGGTGGAGATCCTTCTGCACTATCGCCAGATGATCACGAAGTGCTGGGAGGAAAAGGAGCTGAAGGAGTGGAACGCGATCGTTTTCTGCACCGGCGCGCGATGCGGCGGTGGACACGAGCGGTGTGGCAGAAGTACAACAACAAAGCCCGCCCACCTCCGCCAGCCCTCACGGGAGCAAGCGGACGCCCCCCTGCACTCGAGAGTCCAAGTGAAGTTGTTCCGGGACACGTTCATGGAGAAGTACGTGGTCTCAACGGATCCCGCTGCCGTAGCGTATGAAGCAGCGCTCACAGCTGAGCTACAGATTCTACGAAATCGTGCCCCGTCGCCCACCTCGCCGGTGAACGACTGCATCATCACAGTGGCAGAGGTCCAGTCGGCCATCGCGATGATGAACGCAAACCAGGCTGCGGACACGTGTGGGATGAAGCCTCAGTTCCTGCAACACCTGTCGCTGAACGCCATGGAGCTGGTCGCGTCTACGTTCTCCACTCTCCTCCGGGATGGGCAGATGCCTAGTGAGTGGCGTCGAGCGGACACGATTCCCCTGTACAAAGGGGCCCCGAAAGACCCTGGCGCGACGACGTCGTATCGCCCAGTATCAATTACGAGCTTGTTGTGCCGCGTAAATGAGGCGGTGATGGGCAAATCGCATCCTCCTGCACATGCGCGGACTGCCGAACGCAGGCTTACACCCCCGCCCAGTTCGGCTTCCGCCGTGGTGTGTTCGGCGGAGATGGCGATGGGCTGCATGCTGAACGACCTCCTCACAGGGGGGTCCTACTGGGTGCGATGGGGGCACCCAGACCGAAGCCTGCGGTCCTACTCTCGCGTAGTGGTGGCGGTGGACTTCTCGGACGCGTTCTGTCGCGTTACGCCGAATAAGGTGGAATGGGCGCTACGGCGGCGAGGATGCCCGGAGCCTCTGTGTGCGTGGTTTCGCGCGGTACATGACGGGGCGGTCGCAGAGGGTGTTTGTCAACGGTACGTTTTCGTCGCCTTTTCCGTGCCCTATAGGCTGCCCGCAGGGCTCAGTCATAGGCCCTCTCCTGTGGAACCTTGCGATGAATGACCTATTGGAGTCGCTGGAGGCGTTCTGTGCTGAGGCGGCGCTGGTGGTGTTCCGCAAACCGAGAGGCCCGGGTGAACATGCTCCGCATCAGCGACGGAGCCCCACCGTACCTGAGAGTCCGGAGGTGTTGCAGCGTAGGTGTGCCCTCCGTGACGAACTCATGGAAGCAGCTCGATCCGTGTCTGTGGACCCAGCGATCAGCGACCCGCAGGCAGCGTGGCCTCAGGAGGATCTGCCAAGGGTAGAGGTGAGTGGCCCCATGTGCGGCTTTACCGCTTACGCCGATGATCTCACGATCTGGGTCACCGCTCACTCTCCCCGATACGCCGCCCGGGACCATCCAGTGCATGCTGAATCGCATCTCCGCTGTGGGCACGCCCGAAATGGTATTGCCGTCAGCACCAAGACGGAGGGCAGGTGGATCTCTGATGCGCGAAACAAGGGAGGCCTCCCAGCCGACCTGTCCAGTGGCGCTATCGATTGGCACGGATACGCCCATCCTGATTCCCCCGATGGGCAGAGACGCCGACATACCGCCCATACGCATCCTTGGTCTCTGGGTGGACCCTCGCCTGACCTTCCTGCAGCATGCCGAGATTGCGCGGGAGGAAGGTCGATGCGCTGCTGCTAGACATGTCTCAGCGCACACCCATGATGCCCCCCAGCTTGAGGTACATTGTGCTGCGGGCAGTGGCGGCGCCACATGTCCTGGTGCTGTCCCCGGTGTTCTGGGCTGCGGCGTCGGTGGAGGCCAAGGACCTTCTCACGAAGACATGGAACAAGATCGCCGTTGCCATTACCTGTTCCTTCCGCACCGCCAGGACTGCAGCCGTCCTTCAGGAGGCTGGTCTACGCCCGCTAGCATTCCACGTGGAAAAAGCGCGGTACGCACTGCAGGGGAGAGTGTGGATGCTCCGCGACGAATACGCGTTTCTGTGGGCTGCGCCGGCAGGACTGGACGTCCCCGTCATTCGCGGCATGACCACGCAAGGCCACCGCCTGATTAAGGAGAAGGGTCGATGGACACAGGCGTGGCGCCACTTCCTCCCGGCTCCTCCGCTCGACCGGCAACATCGAGAGTTCCCGGCTCTGGGACAGACGCCCATTGGCGCCTTATCATATGCAGTGCGCCGCACAACCTTCTTGACTACTCTGTCTCTCGACGGTGCACGTCTTCCCCCGAAGTCACCGGAGCATGTGGAGTTGTTTCGGCGCTTCAACACGGCACAGCTGGCGGCTTCGGCGAGTGCGACCATCGAGCTGTGGACAGATGGCTCCGTCACGCCGTTCGAGGAGTCGGGCGGGGGCCTTTGTCATCGTGAAGGACGGGCGTTGAAGTCGACAGCGGTACGACGTCATTGGGAGACGCGGCGTGCAGCTACTCCATGGAGCGGGCGGCTCTTGTCTGTGGGGCTGCGAGCCCTCGTCGCACTTGTGGTGGAACACGACTGGGGCGACCAACCCATTCGGATCGTCACGGACTCTCTGTCGTGTCTGAGTGAGCTACAGCGAGGTCCCTTCCGGCAGGAGGAAGAGCAGATGGAGGAGATCTGGCAGCTGTGCTCTCGTCTGCCGACCTCACGGGTCTTTATGGTCTTTGTCTTCTCACACACGGAAGATCCCGACGAGGAGGATACGACCTCTCCGATGCGGTGGAACGCGCTGGTTGACAAGAGGGCTGAGGAGGCGCAGTCGGACACACCGGATGGCCCGCAATGGCCACGCGACCTTATTCGCCCTCGTATCACGGATCTCGTGGAAGCGACGGATGCGACTGAGGCGGCATGTGCAACGCTGCGTTACACCGCGTTGGGGAGTGCGGCACCAAGCAGGGACATTCAAAGCCTGCGCTTTCCACGTCACCAGCAAAAGTGGTTGATGCAGCTGCGAACTGGGGCTGTGTATCGGCTTCCTGGCTGGCGGCAAGGACAGCCCGAGAAGTGTCTCCACTGTGCTGCTCAGGTGGGACGTGCGTCGACAGACGGTTGTGTCAGCGCCGGTCGAGCACCTTTTCGACTGTCCAGGTATCCGGACGCCGCTCAAGCTCAAATCCTTGTGGACCAACCCAAAGGCTGCGTTGGACCATTTCATTGCGTTCACTGACGTACCGGGAGATGGCACCAACGGGCCGGATGCCCTGCTGCTTGCGTAGGCGAGGAAGGGCCCAGGGGCTTTTGCCCACTCTCTCTTTCGTTTTTCTGTCTTTCTTCTCCCTTTACTCCCTTTTTCTTTCTTTGTAGCCTTCTACAGCGTAGTGTGCTGCTGGCTCCTTGTTTTGCTTCTAACCCTTCAAAAAAAAAAAAAATAATTTTTTTTCCTTTCTTTTTTCCCTGGAACATGTCCCGTTTACCTTTACAATGGACATCATTTTTTTTTTTTTTCTTTCTTTTATACTCTTCTAAGTTATTCATATATCTAATTTTGCACCATCTACTTTTGAAAGAAAAAAAAAAAAAACATTTTTCTTTTCAGTATTATTGTTGTTTTCTGAGAACCTGTGATAGGAAAAATGGAAAAGAGATGAGCGTATGTTGTATTTAAACCCTTTCTAATCTCTCTCTCTCCTTTTCTCCCCCTCAGTCGGTCTCCGCTATCGGGTCCGTTTCTTCTCGTTTCCCTCACACATACAACTCTTTCCGCCACACCTTCACAACCCTTCACACATGCACTCGAACACACGTGCCTCTACGGAACTGTCCTCGTTAAATGACGCCTTCATTGAAGACGGCGACTGGGACAAGATTGGGAATGCTGTGCGGCACACCGTGATGCCGAATGTTGCCTTCCCTTTACGGCTGATTCTCGACGACAACGGGAAGACGGTTGAGAGTGACTTCAGAGTTAGCGTCAACAACCTCAACCAGTTGACGTTGATGAACGATGACGGCGCGGTAAAATGGGAAAACGCGATGAAACGCTTGCCACCGGTTCTGGGGATCGATTTTCAGTCGGTCCATAGGGGTGTGCAGGAGACCTTTCTTCGCCAAGCGGCGCAGGAGAAGAACCGCACGAGCGAAGCGCGGGCTGCTATGGATTTTTGGAAGGACCAGTTTTTCAGTTTCTCGCGCGTCCAGATGCAGACTTACGACGACATCCTGATGAGACGCGTAAGTCTCGCTGAGGCGCGTGGACGGCAGGAGATGCGGGGCGCAGAAGGACGCTTATGAGAACACTCTGAATTCTCAGCAGCAGCTCCACAAGCTACGCGAGGCGGATCTGCGCATGGCGCACCAACACGAGACCACGCGCCTGCAGCTCGATCACGCGCAGGAGCAGTTGGCCCAGGAGCGGGACCGCGTCGAGGCGCTCAAGAAGGAGCTGGACGCCAAGGATGTGCGGCTCAAGCGCCAGGAGCAGCAACTCCAGGGTACCCAGGAGAAGGTGGCGGGCCGAACGCGAGGCGCTGGAGGAGAAGATTGCCCTCCACCAGAAGCAGATGGAGGAGCTTCAGGTAGAGCAGCAGCGCGCAGCGGCTCAGAAGGCCGGCAACACCTCCCCTCGCGCACGAGTGGACGCCGAGCGGAAGGCTCTGGACGCGGAGAAGAAGTCCGTCGCTGAGGAGCGCCGTTTGACGAGGGAGATGGCGGAGCTCACCTTCCGGGAGCGCACGGAGATCGTGGAGGCGAGAGCCGCGATCAACGCGGAGCGGGCCGAGATGGCCAAGGAGCGCGGAGGTCCTCACAAAGGACATGCAGGCCCTTTCAGATCAGGAGGGCAAAAAGTTCTTTACCCCCCGCGAATTTCCCCTCTCGCCCCACGTACCCGGTGGTCGTGACGCCTCTCCGGATGCCGACGGCGCAGGACGCGCCGAAGAAGGTGCATTTCGTCGCGTCGGGATCGGACGATGACTCCGAGTCTCACAGCTCGGTGGAGTCGGAGGACCCCTTGAAGGAGCTCCTGGCTGCTCAGAAACGGCGGGTTCCCTCCTACGGGACGACGGCGCAGACGCGCGCAGAGGCTGCGGCCGAGGAGGAATCCGACGCGGAGTCGGAGGAGTGGGTACCGGACACCGTGAAGTGGCACACGGTGGCTTCGTGGGTACCGCATCTCACACGGAGAAACGCGCCGCTGTTCTTGCTCCAGCTCAAGGGCAAGTTCGTGACAGGCGCCGCCGGGGCAGACGACCTCACCGACCGTTTGTGGCAGCAGGTGGAACGGTGGGTGTACGCAGTGGCGACGGACAAGTGTCGCAACGTGCACATGTTGGAGCTCGGGCAGGAGTGCCTGAACCAGCTGCGCCTCCGGGTGCAGAAGGTGAAGGAGCCGAGCACCGACCTGCGCGCAGTGCAGCGCTATGTGGACGTCGAGGCGGACCCCTCGGATAAGCTGCTGGCCGCCTTCCAGAAGGTGAGGCCGCTCACGAAAGGCAGCGGCCGTTTCGCCAGCAGGAGCAAGGGCGAAGCGCGCACTCGGTCTCCTCGCCGGCGGTCCCCTGCCAGCCGCTCCCGCTCTGCATCCCCGGGTGACGCCGGCAAGCACGCTGCCCTTTTTTTGCACCCCACTGCCGGCGCTACGGGCACCCCCACCAAAGACTGCTTCCAAAAAAAAGGGAAGCGGGCCGGCTCGAAGTGAATCGAGGCCGAGCCCAGCCAGTCGCGGTGGCACGCCCCCACCGATGCAGCGCTTGTGATCGGAGCGCGGAACCGGCAGTCGGGTGTCCTCCGCCAGGGAGATCCGCGTCTGTTCTTCATCGACGACGGCGTCGTGGAGCCCGAGGTGGCCGTCATGCTCGCCGCCGCAAACGAGGCCGCCAGCATGATGTGGGCGGAGAGCACGTGGCGCTCGCGCCTGAGCGTGGGCGGGCGTTTCGAGGCTTTCTGCCAGCGCTACCGCTTCACGGACCCACGCGCAGCGATCGCAGCCTTTCTCTTTGCCAAGCCCTTGAAGGTGACAACGCGGGTGCAGTACGGAAAGTGGCTTCGGAACATGGTGCTTCGCCCAAAAGACCCGTTGGACGCGTTGATCGCGGGTCTGCAGCGTGTGGCGGCAAAAAACAGAGACGAAGCAGGCGCGGCCGCTGAAGCAGCAAGAGTTGTTCGCTCTCCTCGAGCGTCTCCCGTCCCTCGACCAGCGAGTGGCAGTACGCCTCGCTTGGATCACGGCCAGTCGTTGGGGCGAAGTGGGGCTGCTGCGACGCCGCAACTTCTTTCTTCAGGCGGACGGCAGCGTTGTGCTGGATTGGGCAGCCATCCCCAAGACCGCTCAGATGGACCCCAATCGCGCCTCCCGGTACGTCAAAATATCGGGGTACGACGCGCTTCAGCTGCATCGGGTGTTTGCGACCTCTCCGCCCCGACGCTCCCTTGACAACCCTCAGCGATCGGGAGTTGCTGAAGCAGCTTCGCGAGTACGGGTGCTCAAAGCACTCCATCAAGAGGGGAGCACTCCAGCATGTGGCGGCCCTCATGGCCGAGGAAGGCGGAGAGGAGGACGTTCGAGTGCTGTCGCAGTTGGCGAAGCACAAGACGGACTTGGACCTGCCAGGGACGACGGTGGGCTACGCCGGACCGACGCTCGGAAACCTGGCGAAGATCAACAAATGGGTCGCGAAGTTGTGACGGACTTGTTTGTGGACATTCTTGCCGCGGCCCCGTGGCATGGTCCGGAAGTGCCCCTGTCTTCAAAGCGCGCCACCATTACTCGTCGTGCTCACCAGACGCGCGTGGCGACCCTGCGAGAGGAGTTGGAGCTACCTCTGCAGCAGACAGCTGTGTCTCCGCTGAACGTGGAACGACTCCGCGAGCGGATGCTTCCCCAGGTGAAGGATCGTTTGGATCACATCTGGGAGACCCTTGGCCACGCCCTCCCGATCGAGGTGCAGCACCCGGCCTAGTAGGTGCCTTCATGCAGCCGACGCAGACCTCCTGATGAGCACAGGGGTAGTGTCGAGGGCGACCCCATCCGTTGAGACACGAGGGTGGGTTACTCCGTTTACCGTAGTTGAGGAGAAGGAGACGGGGTTCCGGCGCCGCATGATTGCTTGGCCGAAGGCGAAGAACGCACAGGATGTGTACGAAGCACAGCTGCCTCTACAACACGTATCGTACTACCTTGATGCTGTTCGCGACGAAATAGCCACGGTCGTGGACCTCAAAGCGTCCTTTTTCCAGGTCGAGCTGCCTCTCGCGTGGCGCTCCCTGTTCCGATTCTACGACGCACGTGGAATGTTATTGGAGTTGACGCGTCTGCCCATGGGATACGTCGCCAGCCCAGAGATCATGCAGCTCCTCGTGATGGCAGTTGCTGGCCACCCTGATGTTGTACAACCGCAGTACGCACTGCCGGACGCAGTGCGAATTGACGTTTGGATCGACAACATTAGATTGTCTGGTAATCGTCAAGATGTGGAGCGGGCTCAGGAATCCCTTCGGCAGACGTTGCAGTACGCAGACGTCACCCTTGGTGAGGCGCAGTGGTTAGTGACTCGGTACACGTTTCTCGGCGTGGTGTACGATCACAACAACTGCTCAGTCGCGCTGGCACCTAAGTTTGTGCGAAAGTGTGCGGCTGCGCCGCTACCCTCGCACTCTTCGGTAGCAGATCTAGAGGTGTTCATTTCGCGCGCCTTTTTTGCGGCAGCGGTCTTGGACATCCCTATGATCCATTACTACTTTTTGTTGAAGCTTACTCGCAGACGCCTTTCGGCGCTTAACAGGGGACTAGTGCGGCTGGAGGAGAGTGCCGCATTGTCTCCGGCGGCGACACGACTGGCCTGTGAGTTGCGGCAGCGAATATTAGTGAACTGTGCGCGAAAAGTCCACCTTGTGCAAGACACACCGGCGACGGTCCTAGCTACAGACGCTTCCATGAGTGGCTGGGGTGCGGTGCTGCTGCCCCCGAGTGGACCTCCGTTGGTGGTCGCTGGCGCGTGGCGTCAACCTCCACGCTTGATTATGCAAGCTGAAGCGAGGGCTGTTCACCTAGCCTACCTTGCCTTGGAACCGCATATCGCGAACCGTACGGTTCACGTTTACGTGGATAACACCTCGGTAGGGTACTCGCTTCGAAGGCGTCTCACAAAATCGACAGCGTTGGCAGTGGAGTTGCAAGCTATTGATCGCGTTGAGCGCAAAATGCGCATTCAAGCCACCTACACATACGTGCCGTCTGCCAAAAACCCCGCAGATGCGCCGTCACGTGGCCGCCCACTGTCCGATTTTGACTGGGCGAAGGGGTATAACTTGCGAAGGGGAGAGGTGGAAAAGCCCAAGATGATGAGTCTGAGGCAAACCTCCCATTCGTGAGTATGTAGATTGTGAGTTATTTCTTGATAGATTGATATGGCATACAGCTGAGAAAAGAAAAACTAACAATGAATAAAAGAAAATAATGAATTGTCTCTGGGCAATCGCTGAAACAGATTGGCCCTCTTCTGATGATCCGCTAATTAAGGACATCATTTGTTTACTCACTTTCTCTTCTTCTTCTTCCCCTCCTTCTCATCTTGCGTTACATAGCGGAGTCGACTGAGATTTTTCTGAGAACCTGTGATAGGAAAAATGGAAAAGAGATGAGCGTATGTTGTATTTAAACCCTTTCTAATCTCTCTCTCTCCTTTTCTCCCCCTCAGTCGGTCTCCGCTATCGGGTCCGTTTCTTCTCGTTTTCCCACCATCCCACCCCTTTTCCAACCCCTCGAGGTGGAAAAGCCCAAGATGATGAGTCTGAGGCAAACCTCCCATTCGTGAGTATGTAGATTGTGAGTTTTTTCTTGATAAATTGATATGGCATACAGCTGAGAAAAGAAAAAACTAACAATGAATAAAAGAAAATAATGAATTGTCTCTGGGCAATCGCTGAAACAGATTGGCCCTCTTCTGATGATCCGCTAATTAAGGACATCATTTGTTTACTCACTTTCTCTTCTTCTTCTTCCCCTCCTTCTCATCTTGCGTTACATAGCGGAGTCGACTGAGATTTTTCTGCCTTTCTGTTAATTGTTTATTCCTTTTTTTTTTCTCCGCGCCTGCGCCATCTGCAAGCGCCACCACACGTGCCGAGAGGATTACTCTGAGCCACGTGCCAATAATTGGGAGAGAGAGAAAGAGAGAAAAAGAAAGATTGGGATAACGCACAGCCGCGACACGTCACGCTGGACTGACATTACCACTGCCAGGGGTACTGAAGGCTCTTACCCTTCCTTCAATCTGTTTTTAAAACAAAACACATACCCGCTATTCTTGCACTGGGATGCCGCGTGGTTTTAAGAGCTCGCAGAGCAGCGCGGCCCGGCGCCATGGTCGACTCCATGGGTGCGCCAGCCGGTCTCTCCTCCTTCCTTGGCGGCTTCAGCACCACCGCCGACACCACAACCGACGCCGAAAACGAGAGCGACTACGCGGTTAATCTGAAGCTGCTCAGCAAGACGAGCGAGATCACGAAGCAGAAGGCGTTCGAGAAGCTTCTGCTGCTCATGCAGACGACTGCGATGGAAGTACTGCTGGCAGTACGCCGAGGCAACCGCAGAGGCAGTGATCCAGCACGCCCAGCACCCAAAGCCTGCCATCCGCGCCTTCAGCTTCAACCTTCTGCAGGCTCTCATGAGCCGTGGGACGGAGCTGAAGAAGAGCGTCGCCCCACAGCTGAAGGTGCTGGCGGGGATTTGGGTGATGGGAATGCATGACATGGAGCTCGCCGTCTCACGCGCCGCCACCCGCCGCCTTTGATGCCGCCTTTGCTGCCGACAAGAAGGCGCGAATGCTGCAGCAGTTTATGGAGGTGATCGTCGAGACACTGCGCACCGCCACGAGCGAGGTGATGGCGACGCGGAAGCCCCTGCACGATGACGCGCTCGACCCAAAACGCGAACCGCCTCTACGCGGCTCTGAAATCGATGGGCTACATGATCAAGCAGGTGAGCGCCTCGCAGCCGGCGGTGCTGAAGTTCGTGCAGGACGCCGACGCCTTCGGCACACTCATCCCCTCGCGCCACCCAGCCAAGTCTTACTTGCTCGGTAAGACTCCGCTGTCCCGCTCTGCCGTGCTTGCCCTGCTGCGTGACGTGGTGACCATCTGCCCCGCCACCCGCGAAGATTCACAAGCTGGTGTCCCAGGCCCTCGAAGGCGCCATTCTCCGACGTGAATGTCGCTGTGGCGTCTCGCACGTGGGAGCTGATGCTGTACTGGTGCCGCACGAACGTGTCGGACGTGGTGAGCAACATGAAGCCTGGCTTCTTGGATGACGTGGTGAACAGCTTTATGGAGTGCGACAAGGCGGAGCTGGCCGATGTCATCTACCCCTGCCTCTTTCCGCTGCTCACCCTCCCTCTCAAAGGACAGTCGATGCGAGGGCATGCTGGACGAGTTCTGCGCTGCGCTGGTGGAGAAGCTGCGCCAGGTGACCGAGACACCCAACGTGAGTGCCCGCGACCTTTGGCGTCTTCTTGTCTGCCCTTCTGGAGTGCTGGGAGCTGCACTGCGTCCGCAAGAAGTCGAGTGGTGCCCCTGCCGACAGCGTGGAGCTCTTCACGGTGATCTGCTACGACTTGGTGCTTCTCATGCAGAGCGATGCAAAGGCCACCCGCTATCAGAAGACAGCGATCCAGACGGTGGCGAAGAGCCTTCTCAAGACAGCGGGGCGAACGGAGGACATCTTCCGGCAGTGCATCGACGTCGTTGCCGCACGATCCCAGCGCCGCGTTTCGCGTCTTGCCCGACACCCCTTCAGCGGTGGAGCAGCGCAGCTTTGATCGCTTCCAGGGGCACCTCCTCGGTCGGCTGTGCGCGACCCTATCTGAAGCATCCCCGTCCCCCTCTCCTTCCACCTCCACCACCACCGCCACCACCGCCGCTGGTGCTGCTGCGGTAGGTAAGCCCGATGCAGCAGGCAGCACGTCGCGCAGCAAGGCCGTTGTGTTTGAGGTGTCCAACAGCTGGTTGGCACAGCAGGTAGGCAGCGGTAGCGGTGCGGGGGACGGAACCGGAGCCATAGCGGAGGGGCTGCGCTGCGAGTCGCTGGCCGCCTTCTTCGAGGAGACGCAGGCGACTTCGTTCACGCCTGTTGACACCGGTCGCCGACGCAATCTCGACGGGCGTTGGCGGCGCACCTGCGCGGTGCCTCGACAGGCAGTGAGAAGGACGGCGGCAGCGGAGGCGCTGCTTCTTCATCGCGCACGGCGGCCCTCGCGACGCTCGTGACGGTGGCGCTGGGGTGGCGTCACCGGCCGGTCACACAGGCCCTCGAGGAGGCCACCTCGTCCACGGAGGAGCAGGCGCTGAAGGAAGCCGCGCTGCGGCACATGATGCAGGACCCGCTGAAGCTCTTCGACGTCTTGGCTGCCGCCGTGGCGCGACTCGATGCTGAACAGGCGGAGCGCTGTCTGTGGCAGTACGTGGAGCGTGGGGTGAGCCTGAGCGCCGCACAGCGCGAGGAGGTGAAGAAGGCGCTGCAGGCGGGGCTGACGGACACAGTCGCGCTGCTCACAGAGGAGGAGAGCGACTCGGAGAGTGGAGACGAGGAGACAGGCAGCGAGGCGGACACGGCGTCGTCGACGTCGACAGACACTTCGTCTGACGCGTCCGCTGCCTCCGAGTCTGCAGAAACGTCGTCTGCGGAGAACGAGGATGAAGACGGCGACGACGCTGACGCGCAGGCGCGCCTGATGAACCGCGGTCCGGTGGTGCAGCGTACCCTCCTGCAGTGGGCGGCGCTGCTGCGGCCCACTGGCGACCTAGCGCAGCTGATTGGCCTCACGACGGACGACGTAACGGCCATGCTGCTGACGCCGCTGACGCACCTGACAGCTGCACTTGGGCCCCAGATACAGTATGAGCAGTTTCTCTCCGTAAAGGTGATGCGGCTGGTGAACAGGGCTCAGCAGCAGCAGCAGCGGCGCGCCACGGCTGGCAGCTCTGAAAGCGACGACGGCGAGGAGGAGGACTTTGTGAAGCGTGCGTGGGACGCGAAGCGGCACTGGCTGGGCACCGACGCCGTGGAGGCATTCGCCGGTGGAGATGACGAAGCTGCTTGACAGCTACACGGTTCCGCAAGACGCGCGAGATGCCGTAGCGCTGCCGCTGCTGCACGCCACCCTGGACGAGAGCGACACCCTCCCTCTCTGCCTCTCCGCAGATCACCGACTTGCCCACGCGGCGCCATTTGCCTCGACGGTCGCCCTGCAGTCGTTCGTGACGACTGAGAAGGTGTGGCAGCAGACGGCGGTGGCGGTGGACACGGCGGCCCTCGTGGCGAACGAGACGGCGCTGACCTTGTACGACGGCTACCTCTCTCTCGACCTTCTCCATCCGCGTCTCACCACCGTCGTGCGCACCGCACAGCTTCTCCGTCTGATGGACAACGTCGGCGGAGCAGAGGCGGCGGTGGCGAAGGCTGCAGAGGACCCGAAGGCTGTTGCCCGCCTCTTCTGCGAATTGGTGCGTGTCGCGGCTGGACGAGAGGCGCTGGCGAGTGCGGCGTGCCGCACACTGTTTGAGAAGGTGCTGCCGGCGATGCTCGCGTGCTGTGACGTCGCCACCGCGGCGGTCGACATCGCGACGCTGCTCGCCACCCCTTCTGACGAGTCGGGCTTCCCCTACCTGCTGCCGACGTTGGCGGCCGTGCTGCGTGATATTGCTGTTGTTGAGGACACTGCCTTCCTGCGGCGTGCGATGCGGCTGGTCAGCGCGGTGTCGAACACGGCGGTTGCGGCGCTCTTTTCGCCGGACGGCGCGCGCGGCA
Organism: Crithidia fasciculata; assembly: GCA_000331325.2. Classification (NCBI taxonomy): domain Eukaryota; phylum Euglenozoa; class Kinetoplastea; order Trypanosomatida; family Trypanosomatidae; genus Crithidia; species Crithidia fasciculata. The sequence continues at coordinate 134,236 of CM003428.1, forward strand.
TTGCTGCACCGCTGGCGCTGGCGTACACGACCTTTTTCTCTATCATGGACGAGGCAGCGGATCGACTGCGCTTCAACATTGCCGCGCAGATATCACCGGAGCGGGAGCGGCTGCTGCTGGAGGCGAGCTGCCAGCTGCCGTCGTGGGACTTGACAACGGCAAAGCTGACGCTGGTGATTGTGCGCCACCTTGCCTCTCTGCCGGCGGTGGCAGACAGCACCGTTCGCAGTCTCATCCAGTACGCAGCACGGCAGACGCCGCTGGCGGGGCTGGAGCTGCTGGCCGAGCTGTCCTGCACCCGCATCCCCACCCCCGATGTGTACAGCGAGCTTATCCGCGTCATCGTCGATGCTCTCTGTCGCTGCCACCGCCTGCGCCACCTCCCGCCAAACGGACGTCTACAGAAAGAGAGCGGTGCGATGGTGGGCGGCGGCACGCCAGTCTCACTTACCACGCTGCGCCGTGTTGTGATGGCAGCGGTGTTGGCGCGGCGTGGCGTGATCTTGCACAGCCGCATGGATGGCGTGTTGCGTGGCACGGTGAACCTTGTCGTCTTTGATGCCGTCTGCGAAGCCGTCTCGCAGCTGCGCACGACGAAGGAGAGTGGGGTGGCGCCGCTGGCGAAACTCATCGCCTTCACCTCGCGCTTCATGGGCGACTTGCTGACGGGCGACGTGATGGCGCTGCGGGCGTCGGAGGTGAGCGTGGAGAAGATTGCGGCGGTGCTGAACTTCGCCTATGCGTGGCTCTACGCCACGGGTATTGCAAAGCTGGAAATGCTGGGGATGGCGACGGTGGCGGGTGTGATGCAGAGTGTGTGTCTGCTGGCGAACCTCACCCTCATGCGCTCCACCGTGTCCTTGCACGCCGCGATGCAGACCATCATGCAACGCCCTTCGCTGAAGCCGCTGCGGGAGGAGTACTCCACCGCGGTGCCAGCCAAGGTGGCGCAGTTCCGCCAGCACAACGCCGCCCTCTTGAAGACGCAGAAGCACAAGACGCTGCTCTTTCCGTACCTGCTGGCGTGGTGCATTCACGCAACGACGCCGGCGGCGGCTGACGAGGCGCAGAACAGCGTGACGAGGGACAAGGAGTGGCAGCGGCAGGTGTACGCGGTGCTGGACCTTCTCTTCACCCTCATGCTCACTCCACTGGAGAAGAACGCGCGTCGGCTGGATGAGACGTTCATCGGCGCCTCCGTGCACCCCCGCCTCCTCGGCAGAGGCGAGCGCGACGGGCCAGCTGGGCTTCGAGGTGGTGGCGCTGACGCGCGCCGATGCCCCCGACCCGATGGCGCAGCTCGCGCGTGGTGCCTTCGCCGTCTTCACGCAGCTCCTGCACGGCTCGACGCTGTCCCTCACGAAGAGCTGGCTCGAAACGATCGAGCGGAAAGGGCGGGCGCTCTTCTACGACTCGGTGGGGCAGCACATCACGGGTATTTTGATCCAGGAGAGCTTCATGTCGGTGCTGAGCCACAGTCCCGATGGCAGCAGCACCTTCACGATCGGAGAGGGCTGCAGTGTGGACGTCAACGTGGCTCAGCAGCTCATCGACCTGACCTACGAGATGGAGGACGCCAAGGTTGCCGTGCGCATCACCTTCCCCTCCGACTTCCCCCTGCACCCACCCACCGTCGAGCACGAGAGCGGGCGGGAGTGTGGCGTGTCGGTGCGGAAGTGGCGTGCGTGGATGCTGAAGATGTCCGTCATCCTCTTTGGCGGGTCGGCCAACGTGTGGGAGTGCATCGACCTCTTCCACCAGAACCTCGAGGCGCACTTCCGCGGCACCGAGCCGTGCCCGATCTGCTTCGCCGTGGTAAGTGCGGTGAACCACAAGCTGCCAGATGTGCGGTGCTCGGTGTGCCACAACTCCGCCTTCCACTCCAACTGCCTCTACACATGGTGGGCGAGCGGGTTCAACAATGTCTGCCCGTTGTGCCGCTCACCGTGGATTGCGCAGTAAGGCTCGCTTCGTGAGTGTGCGAGAGAGAAGGTGAGATGAGTGTGTTCGTGGACGTGTGTGTGTCTGTTGGCTTGAGGGGATGCTTTGCTTGCTATTATTGTTATTTTTAATGACCATCAATGGTCTACTAAAGCCGAATCTGAAGGTGCTTATTTCTGTGTTTCTTTGGTAACTGTGCTTCGCTGATCCTCACTGCGTCGCGTTTATGTTCGGGAGAGGCCGGAAGAAGACCCGAAAATGTTTCTTGTGGGACAGCGCTCTCCAAAAAAAAAGAGGGATTTCTTTGTAGAAGCACAGTATTGCGCAAGAGAGGATAGACTGCTATGTAGTGTACGTGACTTTTAAAAAAATGAAATGAATTAAGCTGTCTGAGTGTGGCGACGTAGCAATAAAAAAAAAGGCTCAGTGTTGCTCACCCGAATTACTTCTTATCGTTACGCAGGCGACAAGCCACTTCCTCTTTCTCTTCTTCTTCTCGTATTGATTTCTCGTTACTGCAGAGCCTGCACCCAGAGCAGCAACAAGAGGAACCCATAGCGCCGTCTCTCTCTCTTACTGCTGCCCAGCATACACCTACTCAGAGAGATTGCGAGAGAAGCACACGGATAGATAACACACTCATCATACACACTCACATACACACCCATACACCTAGAGCACCAACGATGAAGCCCTACGTGTGGCCGTCCTCCGACGACGCACCGCCCGTCTCGGCACGCCGCACCTTTCCCCGCCAGTTTCGCGCCAATTACGGCTCCCTCAACCTCTTCGCCCCGGCAACGCCCGAACCCTCCTCGTCTCTCTCCGTCGCACAGACACGCAGCACCTCCTCGCCCATCACCGGCCAGCGCAGTCTGCACCACCTGAACCACAACCGTGAGTCCACCGCCACGCGCGAGTTCCCGCGCAATGGGCTGCGCCGCGTCGCCCCGCCGTCGCGTAGCGAGACGCCGCACGGAATTCGGCAGCTGCACAGCGCCGCAGGTGCTGGCCAGAGCGTGCAGGTGGTGAACATCACGGCAGCCTACAAGGACCCGGCGCAGATGGCGCCACTGCACACGGGGCTGCGCTGCACGCCACGCAAAGGTGCCTCCGGCGAGGTGGAAGCAGCGCTGGCGTACCGAGGCACGCAGCAGCAGCTCACCGCACGCGTGTTGAACATCCCAGTCGGGAAGCCGGTCCCGCCGCCGTCCTACACGGTGGACTACTCCTCACAAGAGCGGTTCGCGCAGGCGGTGCGGGATCACACGCAACAGCGGACGCGTGGGATTGCCGAGATGTACGTCCAGCTGGTGCGTGATGCCGTGGGCGGGGTGACGAGCAGCACGCCAAGGCCCGCGCCGGTGCCGTGGTCGCTCGACGCGCAGCCGATGAAGCGGGTGTTGACGCTCGGCCGCTGCTGCGACCAGCTCGTCGCGCTCACCGCCATCCCAATATCGCGTGCCGATCTCGCGGCGTTGTTGTGGGGCACCGCAGGGGACAGCGCTGAGTCCTTGGAGGGGCGTGTCGTATCTTTTCGTGACTTTGCCACAACGTTCGGGCAAAACTCCGCCGATGCTCGACTCGCACACCTGAAGATCTGATGAGATAGAGAAAGAAATAAGGCACACTCTTGTTCTTTTTTGGGAAGTTGTTCACTAACTCTCCCGCCTTCTCCGCTGCTTTAACAGTTGTCAGCGCACCAGCTTGAACCATAGATGTGCTTCGACTTCCCAGCACTGCTTTTTTTGTGTTTATTGGTTTGCCTTTTTATGAATTTACTTGTTTTCGTGTTGAAAGACGAGGAGGTCAGGCACTGCTCGCCGGTGCGTGTCTGCGAGACGGGATGCTCAAAACAGAGCATCGTTTTCTTTTAACACGGTATTCTTTTCCTGTTTGAGTCACCGCGTTGCTGCAGCAATCCATGGAAGTTTATTGCACTCTGTTTCTCTCAAGTCAGCTCACTACAGGAGGAAGCGAGCGCTGCGAGTGTATGCGTCGCTATGAAAGAGAGAGAGGTCAAATGGCCTTTTTTTTTTTTTACCGCGGTGTACAGCAGAGCAGCGAAGCGTTACTGCCACGTCACTCTTTCCCTCTCGCGCTTGCAATGCGTCGGTCTTCGCTCTCACACTTTTTGAGGCCAGCGTGCTGACTCGATACTCTTAGGATGGAGAGTGAACGAACCGTCCAGGTTTTTTGTCCAAATGTGCTTCTTTTAATTGTTCTGTTGAATCGCTATTTTTTTTTTCCTTTTCACTTCGTCCTTCATGCACACCTCGTCGAATCATCTTAAATTCTTTCCTTTTTTCTGCTGCACCAAAACCCGATCCTTTCCACTGTCCCCAAACTCCACGTAGCGTCCGTATACACAAATCAGCCCTCACCGCCCACCACTCAGCCGCAAACCTCTCTGCTGTCTTGTTTTTAAACTTTTTCTTTAAGTTTTCGAATCTTCAGTTTTGTCGACTCTCCCTCTCAAGCCTTTCTCAGCGCCGAGTAGTCTCCCTTCAACACAGAACACCAACCCTCATCACTCAATCCCTCGTGCGCACACACACAAACCCACACCCACACGCTCTCTTCCCAAACTGAGATGGCCACTGTTGCCGTTCCCGTGCCGTCGAATACGCGCGCTTCCCTCCCCCTGCTGGCCCAGACCGCATCTCTCGACCTCTACTCCCTCCTTCAGCAGGACCCCCTCCACATCGACCTCTCCGCCCACCCCAACGCCCTCTGCGACCATGAGAACCTGCAGTGCCTCACCGCCCACCTCCTTCAGTTCGGCGCCGTGGAGTCGCTGAACCTGTCCAACATGGCCGCCGATGCCGACGTGCTCGACCACCTGATACGTGCGGCTGAAGCGGGGGGTGTTTCGCAGCTGCAACACCTCCGTCTGCGCGCGGCCCACCTCACGCCGTTGCAGCTCGATCGCCTCTTACCGATTCTGAGGGCACGTGCTCCGTTGCTTGCTACGCTCGATATCAGTGACAATGGTTTGGGTGACACCGCCATAGAGTCCATTGTGGCGTGGCTGCCACCATCCCTCGAGTCGCTGCAGGTCTCTGCCAACTCCCTCAGCGCGGCTGCCATCACACAGCTCCTATCAGGGCTCGTGGCGGCCAAGCTGTCGACGCTGACCACGCTGGAGGTGAGCGGGAACCGGCTGGACCAGAAGACCTGCGCTGCTCTTGCCACCCTCCTCACGACCACGGCGGCACGCACCACCCTCACAACGTTGGGTCTTGCCCACTGCGGGCTGGACGACGTGAACGCCCCGAGCGTGGCCGAGGCGCTGCACACGAGTGCAGTGGAGGTGCTTGACCTCGCCGGCAACGACTGCCTTCTCTGCTTCGTCTTCCCGCTGGAGGAGACGCGGCCGGTGTCGCTGCCGGCCTCGCTGCGCATTTTGTCCGTCGCGGGCAACGCGTGCAAGCGCACCGCCGTGGTCGGCTTCGCGCAGGCGCTGCGGGACTGCCACGAGCACCTCGAGGGCCTCTTCCTGTCTCGCACCTTGGCGGGCGATGCCGCTCTCACCACCTTCCTTTCCGCCGTCGGAGCACTGCCGGCGCTGCGCGTGCTCGACCTCTCGCACTGCGGGCTCACCTACCGCAGCGGTAAGGTGCTGTCGCAGCAGCTGCCGGTGTCGACCCAGCTCGAGGAGCTGCGGCTGTCGAACAACATGCTGGAGGTGGAGGGCGTGATGGACTTCGCGAGCGGGCTGGAGCGGATGTGCCGGCTGACCCACCTCGACCTCGGCTCCTGCTATCTCGGCAACTGCGGTGCCGTCGCGGTGGTGACGAGCTTGCTGCGGAGCTGTACCCCTGTCGAGTACCTTGACCTCGCCGACAACGGCATCAACGACGCCGGGTTCCGCGACGTCTGCAACCTGCTCTCTCGCCTCACCTGCCCGCGTCTGCGCCGTCTTGTTGTGTCCCGCAACGCGTGCACGAAGGGGACGCAGAACAGCTTGCGTGAGATGATGCAGGGCCGGCAGTCGTCGTGCCACGTCGTTGCCGAGGAGACGCCGCTGGAGGAGTTGGCGTGTAGCAGCTGCTACAGCAGTGCCCCGTCCTCCACCCACGGCAGCGTCACCAACTCGCTGGTGGAGAAGGTGTTCGACTAGACGAAGGAAGAAAGGAAGGCAGCAGCTGACGGAGAGCCGCAGAGGATATACGGGAAGGCGAGCGAGGCATCAAGCCTACAACAAGTGGACCCACACACAGAGAAGATGAGAAGCCATGGCATGACAAACAACACGCACGTCAGAAATTGCAGCTGTTTCGGGTGGATTCTTCTCGCCCTCGTTATCACCCCACTTGTCTTCGTATTCCACTCTGCTTCTTTTCCGATAAAAAGGTCCGAAGTGTCCGCGCACTCACCCACCATCTCTCGGCCTACACCTCTCGCTTCAGTGAAGGGGCAAACTCAGCAGTAAACAAAAAGACACAGGCAACTTGCGCACAGAGGCGCAAAGCAGAGGAGCAGCTAGGACAGTAGTGAGCAGCTGTGTGTGTGTGAGCATCCTCCTTCTTTTTACTCTTTGCCGCTTCGCTGGTGTGAGCCTGAGTCAAATCCTGGAATAAGAGTGACCCGCGGTGTGCCCTTCTTTTCTTTCGTTGATGTTTTTTTGACACGCTACTCTTATCCTTAAAACCACGAAGCTACTTTTCTGCGACAAGCTTTCGTTTTTTCCTTTCTCATCTTAGCATCTTTTTTTTTCTCTCTCCCCTTGTTAGCATCCATAGATGTAGAAGTACGCGGCGCCGCACTTCGCCACTCTCTCTCTTTCCTAGTCTCCGTACCGCGCTCATGCCCCCGAGCTTTGTGGCGTTGTTTCCGTGCGGTGGCTTCGTCTTGTTTTGAGACGTGATGTGCGCTGCATAGAAGAACAAATAGGAGAAAAAATAATAACGTGCACGCACGCACCGCGTCGGAGCAGACATCTTTTTTTTTTTTTCCTTGTCTCTCTCTTTGACCCTTAAGAGAATGTTTCTGCCTCGAGTATCCACCGTGAGTGTTTGCATGTCCACACGAATGAACGTGTTGGTGAGCGCCTTACTATGCCTTTTAGCAAAAAAAAAATTTGTTTGCAATTTTTGATGTGTATCTCTTAGTTGTGGCGCACACGCGGCGCGCGATAGATGTGTGGCACTTGCAGATGTGCCATTTTTTTTTTCGCAACCTTAATTCTTGCTTCTACTGCGCTAAGGTTTTTTCTTTTTCCTTTCTGCCTCTTTTTAAGGTGTGGCGGCTGCGTGTCACGCCAAACGGAATATCCGGTCGTGAGGTGACTGAGCCACCAGGAGCAATAACCGACCAAAACACACGCGCAACGAAGAAGGATTGCGGTGCTGCCGTGAAGAAGAGCGGTGTTTATGCCGATCATCTGTTTTGGTTCGCGGCTTTGTCTTCTCTCTCTCTCTCTCTCTTTCTCTTTTTCCTCGCATTTTTTATGTCTTAACATTTTCTCTTCTGTTCTCTTCCAGTTTTCTTTTTTTTTCGCAGTGCGGCGCTGTGATGTGATGAAAGAGTCCATCGCTTCCCCATTCGCATAATCGTCCAGCTACCCCCCTTTACTTTTGTAGTTTCTTCTGCTGACGACAATGAAAGACTTTTCTTGCTTCTGTCCTTCCCGTGTTACGTTAACTGGCTTTCAATGCTTTGCTTTTCTTTTCGTCTCCTCACCTTTCTTCTCTTCGATGCTATTTACATATTTTTCCCATCTTCCCCCGTTGGTATCCTCCATGTTTTCGTCTTAAAAATCATACCTGCTATCAAGATCAACGTGCTTTAACATAACGCCCGCACGAAAAAAAACGTTCGATAAGCTTCTTTTTTTTTTCCGCTTTTTTATGTCGCTCTTCTTTCTTTCTCCGCTCTTTTTTTCTTTGCTTCGTGAGTTGATTGCGTTAAGCTGGCGGGCGAAGTGGCCATTCCGCCGCGTCCCTCAGGAACACAAACGTCTTCTTTTCTTCTTCCTCGCCCATCTATGCCCTTTGTGTGTTTTTTCTTTATTTTAATTGAGGCTCTCTTTCTACTGCGTATTTTGTTGTTCTGTATCTGTCTACTATTTAACATGAAAGGTCAGGTAACGAGCTTTCTTTCTATATTTTTCTTTTCACTGCTCTCACCACTTCTGAAGCTGTAGTGTGCCGTGTTCTCTCCTCACCTTTAACTCCAGCCTCGGCTTCTGTTTGGCTGCCGCAGTGCACATAAATAAGTGCAAGAGGCATCAGACGTCGCTGAGAAAGGCAGAGGAGAGAACTGCCCTGTCGAGCTCCGTTGACTATGAGCTCTGATAGGGAGGAGGGGGAGACACGTAACTCGGCCGCATGGTCAACCACGCAAAGACTAACATTTAAACAAACAAGAAAAGAAAACAACGAAAAATAAATGAGAATCGAAAGGAAGAAGGCCATCTATGTTGGCGCGAAGCCGCTGAAAAAAAAAAAGCAAGTCTCTTTCTCTGTACGTATGCGGAGAAGCGTGCGGTGTTTGTTTTTTAAGAAGCACCTCAATGCTGCAATACTCAGCCTCTTTCGATTTTTGCATATATATTTTTGAGATGTATACCGTCGATCCACCGCACCGTGGTAAAAAAAAACCTGTGACACCAACAGCGAGGCTTTTGCGTTCTTCGCTTTTTTTTTTTGCTGTTTTTTTTTTTGCTTTCGTTATTTTGTTTGCGTTCGTTTCAATGCTTTACTCTCTCTATCTTTATTTGCCTTGCTGTGGCTGACATGCGCGCTCTGAGCGCTCCTCCTTCAAAGAAAACTAAAACTAAATGAGCAAAACACGTTTTCTTCGCTTTTTTTTTTTTGCGTGCTCGACTTTTTTCCCCCCGATGGATGCCGCAAGGATGGACGTCGCCTCATACTCCACCGCCGTCCTCCGCTTGCCGGCATCTGCGTCCTCTACTCTCTCTTACCGTAACAAAACTGCAATTCGATTTATCCCCCCATCGTTTGACTTGTTTTTTTTTGTTTTCCACCTTGCTCTCTCCTTTACTCCGCACATTCGATTAGTTCTAAAACTTAAGTATATTAAAAAAAAAAAAAAAACAGCGGCAACCAACTCTAAATAGAAGGCGTAAGGAGAGAAAAAAGACGAACAATAGTGTAGAGCTGCTGTCTGTCGCGGAACACCGCACATACGGCATCAGAGCCACAGAAAACGGTAAAAACAAGAAAAGTTTACAATTGTTTCTTTTCTTTATTTCTATATGAATGTAAATGGCTGCGAAATTGTTTGAGGAAAAACAAGGATAAATGAAGAGAGTGGAGGGGAGGGGAGTGTAGCTCGAGAGTAACGCTTATTAAGCAAGAGTTGTGGCTACTCCGTCAATGCAGCTCCCTTAAAAGAGAATAGTAATGCACAACGGGTAGACAGCTCTCGTGTCGCTGTTGCTGTCTATGTCGCGCTTTCAAGAGGCAAAATCAACGCTGTAGCTACGCGGACACCGTGCACAAAAGCTCACACTGATGCAGCTACGAGTACACCTTGGTGTGTTGTGCGTCGGGACAACTCGCCATACGCTCGTCGCGCTCCGCCTTTTTGCTCTTTTCGTTGTTGTGTTTAGTGTCTTTGGACATACACGACTTTTTGTTTGGAATTTTCTTAGTCGAAATTTTTTTGGAGTCTATATTTCTGCCATTTTCATTTAACTGTGACTTTGTAACGGATGTTGCTCAAGCTTCGTCTTAACACTAATGCAGAAATATCAAAGAAGAGGCAGTGGTAATCACTGCGTGCGTTGTACAATGACTGCTGGCCAAGTGTTGGACCTTTGCACTCTACCAGCGGTGTTGTGGTGAAGGTGGGAACTGCGTTGTTTCAGACAATGGATGCCCCACTTTACGCCTTTTTTTCTCAGTCTCACGCAGTGGCGCAGTGCAGTGCGTGTATCCGCAAACCTTGCTGCTATGCTCTTCTTCCTGTACCAGCATCCTCTTGCGGTGGTTAGCGTGTGCCTCATTCATCTTCCTGCCCCACCACCCTCGTCTCTCTCTCTCTTCTCTCTCTCTCTCTCTTGATCTGTGTATCTGAAAGGAATACAGGGAAAGGACGACTTTTTCGCGTCTTCTCACCCACAATCACATAGCAAAACACCCGAGCAATAGCAGCAACATCAAGCACTTGGTCACGTGGCCGCGCAAACTCGCACGTTTCCTTCCCTTCATTTAGGCACATACTAGAGAAATAAGGAAGAGTAGAAAACGCAGGAAAAAAATGCTTCGCCGTGCCGGCCTCCGACTTGCGGAGTTCAAGTATGTCCCGCTCATCTCCAAGGTCACTCACAAGGAGACGAAGTATCGCCTGCTGTCCACCGACCACGTGTCGGTTGTGCAGGCTGGATCGGGAATGCCAGAGATGCTGAAGGTGGACCCGGCGGCTCTCACGCTGCTATCGGCCGCCGCCTTCGACGATATCGAGCACCTGCTGCGGCCGAGCCACCTCGCCTGCCTGCGCAAGATCTTCGACGATCCCGAGGCGAGCGACAACGACAAGTTCGTTGCCCTTCAGCTGCTGAAGAATGCCAACATCTCCGCCGCGCGCGTGCTGCCCGGCTGCCAGGACACCGGCACGGCCATCATTGCCGGCTACCGCGGTGAGCAGGTCTTTGTGCCCGGCAACGATGAGGAGGCGCTGAGCCGTGGTGTCTACGACACTTTCCAGAAGCGCAACCTTCGCTTCAGCCAGAACGTGCCGACGACGATGTTCGACGAGAAGAACACCGGCACGAACCTGCCGGCTCAGATCGACCTTTACGCCACCAAGGGGATGGAGTACAGCTTCATGTTTGTTGCCAAGGGCGGCGGCTCGGCCAACAAGTCCTACCTGTTGCAGGAAACAAAGTCGGTGCTAAACCCCAAGTCCCTGCGCAAATTTTTGCAGGAGAAGCTGGCCATGTTCGGCACATCCGCCTGCCCGCCCTACCACGTCTCCGTCGTCATTGGCGGCACGAGTGCTGAGATGACGATGAAGATGGTCAAGTACGCCTCCTGCCACTACTACGACGACCTGATCACCAAGCCGGACCTCTCCACCGGCTACACCTTCCGCGACCTCGAGATGGAGAAGGAGGTGATGAGCATCTGCCAGCACATTGGCATGGGTGCGCAGTTCGGCGGCAAGTACTACGCCCATGACGCGCGTGTGATCCGCATGCCGCGGCACGGCGCCTCCTGCCCGATCGGCATCGGTGTCTCCTGCAGCGCTGACCGCCAGGCGCTCGGCAAGATCAACAAGGACGGCATCTGGCTCGAGGAGTTGGAGACGGACCCGTCGAAGTTCATGCCGGATGTCACCGAGGACGAGCTGCTGACGACGCCGGCGGTGAAGGTGAACCTGAACCGGCCGATGGCGGATATTCTGAGGGAGTTGTCGCAGCACCCCGTCAAGACGCGGCTGAGCCTCACCGGCACCATCATCGTGGCGCGCGACATGGCGCACGCCCGCATTCGCGAGGCGATGGAGGCGGGCAAGCCGATGCCGCAGTACCTGAAGGACCACCCCGTCTACTACGCGGGGCCGGCGAAGCAGCCGGAAGGTCTGCCGTCCGGCTCCTTCGGCCCCACCACCGCCGGCCGCATGGACCCCTTCGTTGATCTCTTCCAGTCGCAGGGCGGGTCGATGATCATGCTCGCCAAGGGAAACCGCAGCAAGCAGGTGACGGACGCCTGCAAGAAGTACGGCGGCTTCTACCTGGGCAGCATCGGCGGCCCTGCTGCGGTGTTGGCGACCGACGCGATCAAGAAGGTGGAGTGCCTCGACATGAAGGAGCTGGGGATGGAGGCGGTGTGGAAGATCGAGGTGGAGGACTTCCCCGCCTTCATCGTCGTCGATGACAAGGGCAACGACTTCTTCAAGCAGCTGTAGGGACCGTTCATTAGATAGATGGAGTAGGAAGGAGACCGTGCTTCTTCTTGCAATAGTTGTGTACAGCCGTCCTTCTTGTCACCGTCTATTTTCTTGCGTCTGCGTCGCCGGTGCGGATGAGTGTCCCACTGAACCTCACTTCGTTTTCGTATTTGAGAAGAGCGATGCGGCATGCATCGGCTTCTTGTCGGTGCTGTCGTCCCACGCCGGCTGAGATTTCCTCTCCTTCCTTCTCTTTCTTTCTTTCTCTCTGTGGACAGTGTATTAACGAATATGCTTCTGCGTGCGTCTCTCCTCTCGTTGTGGCTTGTTGCTTAAATCTCTCCTTTTTTGTTGTTTGTGTCTTGCTGTTGTTGGACACGCTTCCAATGAGATGCATGGATGTGGTCCGTGACTGGCCTTGGGAGGAGGGTGTGTGAATCTTCTGTTCTCTTTTACATCTGTTTCCGTACGCTGGTGTGCTGGTCGCCCTCCACACTTGAGAGAGTGTCCACCAACTCTCTCCCTCTGTTTCTCTCAACTTGGCGTCAGCTCTCTTTTTGTTTCTTTCTCTCATGCTTGTGATATTCTCTTTGCTAGCTTGTTGTTGTTCACCCGTTCCTCTTAGTATCATAAACACACACACACAGACACCCATGCGGTGCGCGTGGTTGCATTTCTTTTAGCACTAGACAGGTAGGTAGGTAGAGGAAGGGAGAAGAGAGATGGGCTCCGCAGGTTTCACTCAGCCCGCCCCATCGCCATTTTTTCTTGCTGCTGGTCGTTGAGGTTGTCAGAGATCGTATTTCTCTCTGCGAATGAGTGCATGTATAGGTGTGTGTTTGTTTTTGCGTGTGTTTCTGCGTGTGTGTTTAATACGCGGCACTTCTCAAGTCCATCATTGCACTGCATTGCGCATCGATGTGGCGCTAAAGCACTTCTTTTTTTCATGTTTTTTCCCTCATAGCCTTTTTTTGTTTTTTTTGACTACGTGTTGAGGTAGACGAGGCAGCGCACTCGTATCGGAGTCGGCCAGCAAGCGAAGCACGATATTTTTCTCAATTAAAGAAAAATACGAAATATTATCCAAACATCAAAAACAGTGTTTTTTTCCCTTCTCTTCTGTGTCTCTTTGTTCATTTCACAGCCACCTTTTACGCGCCATACTTCTCTTTTCCTCTTGCCTGTTGTTGTCTGTTTTGTCATTATCTCTCTTTCTCTCCCTCCCACACACGTCTCCGCTTCGATGGAAACGTTCTGCCTGTCGCTGTGTTCAAGAACCCCACCGCCACCGCAACCAATTCTTATTTTGTCATCCTCACAGATTAAAGGACAACAACAATGCACGGCAGCCTCCTTCTCCTTTCTGTGAGCTCTCCCCACTCTCTTGTCGACCGCCGTATGTCTTCTTCGACGCGTGTTTCAATCTCTCGTTTCTTCTCTTGTTATTCCCCCGCACTTAGGACTTAAAAAATATCTCAAAATAAAATTTCTTTTTTTTCACCACCAAAGGGTCTCAAAACAAACAAAAAAAAGAAAAAGAGACTTGAACGCGTGGTGCAGCTGTTGCGTCGTGGCAGTAAGCCTGCAATCGAGTGAAAGTGTTTTCATGTTGACGCTCTCACTGTATAAACATTCTCGAGTATCCAACCGCAAGCGGGAGGCGCGCGTCTATGACAGCGACCCGGGAATTACGGTGCTGCTCCATTGTCTGTTGTTCGTGCCGTCGTACGTCCTGGCGGCATCATTCAGCCCTTTTTTCATTTTTTTTTGGTCTGAGCGTTGCTGCGCTTATCGGCGACATCTTCTCTTCACTGTATTACCTTCCTCTTAGCCCTTTCTCTCTGACATACCAAAAAAAAAAAACCACATTGTCCATTTTCTGCACACGCAAAGCACAAAGCAGAACTCAACTGTTGTGCGCCGTCGCTGCTGTGCTGCAAAGCGCAAAGAGACCATCACGGCTCTCTCTCTCTCTATTCCATTGGCACTTGGTGCATTTCACCACACAATCTCTCCTGCCTTTCATTTTCTATACGTCGCTGCTGTTGTTTAAGCAAGAGTCCCGCATAGCCCCACAGAGACAGAAGGAGATGCTGCGGCGGCTAATGCGTGTGATAGGCCAGCGCACCGGCACCCCCCTTCCACCCCTTCCCCTCGCTGCTACAACTGCAAGTGTGCGGGATGCCGGCACGGTGCTGCCAGGCTCGATGCACCAGCCCGGTGAATCCGGACAGCAGGCGGGCTCCAGCACCACTCTGGAGGGCAAGGAGACGTGGGCGCAGTTTGGCGCGAAGATGCGCCACGGCCGCCGCCGCATTCGTGTCATCGACGTGGCAGCCAAGATGTCGTACGAGTACCAGATGCTGAAGAAGATGTGCAAGCGGCGTCCGGCGATGCGGCAGTGGGCGGTGCGGGACGATTTCTGCGATATGAGCCCTGGTGTCGTCGTCATGTCGCCGTCGATGCAGGCCGCCTTCATGAAGGTCTTCCGGCTCAAGGACAAGGGTTTGATTCGACAGTGCCTGCGCGACATCATCCCCATCATCGAGTACCGCAACCGAGAGGAGCGGCCGGCCGCGATGCGCGACAAGCCCTCGGATATGATCCCTGATGGCGAGCCTGACACGCTGAACCAGAAGAAGCGCGAGCTCTTCGAGCGGAAGGAGACCGGGGAGAACTTTAAAGACCTCCACCTCCACGACAACCGCTCCCAGGCGAAGCTGCGCTCAAAGATTCGTCAGCGACTCATTAAGTTCCAGCGGCAGCTCGCGATTGCCAACGCGGTGGCAAGCCGCACCGTCATGTACTCCGCCGACGACGCAATTGGTTACTTTCTCTTCCGCGGTGCCGCCATGTACGCCGGCATGCACCGCGTCTTCTTTGAGCTCAGCAAGCAGCTGCCGCACTTCGTGCCCAAATCCATGCTAGACTTCGGCGCCGGCACCGGGACGGCCATCTTGGTGGCGAAGGAGGTGTACGACCCTGGTGCCCTCGCCTACCCTCTCTACCGCTCCATGCGGCAAACGATGACAGGCAACGTGAGCGCCAAGGAGCAGCAGCTGAAGGAGTTGCGCTACGACCTCAAGCGCCTCAGCCGCAACAACACGGAGAAGAAGAAGGCGCGCTTCATGGCGGTGGCCGCGCTGCTCGAGCGGGGGGAGGTGGACCCGGCGGATCTGCCGGCGGACTTGCGGAGAGAGATTGCGCAGGTGGCGGCGAGTGCGGCGGCGCGGAAGCGACAGCGCCTCGTCAGCGAGTCGCACGCCCGTCACCGCGATGTTGTGGATGGGACGGAGTGGGAGGACGGCGACCCCCTCGGCGAGCAGCGCAGCACTACCGAAGATGTCCACGACGTGATGGAGGGCGAGGAGGACACGGCCGGCGACGGCGACGGAAGCGCGAAGGACCGCACCTGGTGGGAGAAGCTGGTGGACCTGGAGAGCGAGACCGCCCAGACCCGCGCGCACCGCCGCCTGCAGCCGCTGCAGGAGGTAACCGCGGTGGAGCCCAGCCCGGGCATGATGGAGATCGGGACGATGGTGCTGCACGACGACGTGCCCAACGTGGCGTGGAAGCGCTACCTCCTGCCAGAGGACGAGAGCATTCAGCACGACCTGGTGGTGGCTGCCTACTCGCTGAGCGAGGTGGCCGAGTCGGCCAACCGCAAGCGTTTAGTGCAGCAGCTGTGGAAGATGACGAAGGGCGTGCTGGTGCTCGTCGAGTTCTCGAACCTGCACAACTTCAACTTGCTGATGGAGGCACGTGACACCGTCTTGGAGGAGAAGGACGTCGGTCTCTGGGACTGGCAGCCGACCATCATCGCCCCCTGCCCGCATGAGCACCGCTGCCCGCTGCGGCACTGCAAGGCCGGTGTGAAGCGAAAGCGGATGCGCCTCTGCACCACCGAGGCCCAGTACCGCGCCACCTTCATCGATGTGTGGGCCCGGCACCTGCCGCTGAAGGTCGGCATCGAGCCCATCTCTTACATGGTCTTCGCACGCAACGAGTTGGTGCCGGAGCGGGCAGAGCGGCGGGAGGCGCAGGTGAAGAAGGAGCAGACGGCGCAGCAGCAACAGCGCGATCAGCAGCAGCGCACGCTTCATGAAGCTTCTCTAGGCGTAAAGGACGTTGTGTTTGACCGCCTCAGCGACGAGGCGCTGCACCGCCCTTCCACCGGTGTGCCAGCCAAGCTGACAGACGCTGGTAGCGATGCCGGTAGCTCTAGTGGTGTTGCGCTGGCGCTGCAGCAAGGGGCGACCAGCACAGGAGAAGTGGGCCACTTTCCCACGGACGTGCCACGCCTTCAGCAGACGGCGGCGCAGCGCTACAACAAGCTCATCTACCCGCTGCAGTATCCCCCAGCCACCCACACGTACAACCGAGCCTTTGTCGATGCCGGCTACCAGCGCCAGCGCGCCATCACGCCGAATGAGATGCTGGTCGTGCGCGAGGAGCTGGAGGACATGCGGCGGCGTGTGATGCGGGTGAGCCCCAAGTACCTGCGCATCGTGCGCGACCCGACCTGCCGCGGCAAGATCCAGACCACTTTCTGCACCTGCGAAGGCGAGCTTATTAACGCGCGGGTGTACCGCCGCTTTTACGGTGACCGCCACAACGTCAGCCGCCACTCCACAATGCGGTGGCAGCACATCGGGGGTTGGAAGCTGCTGCGCCGGGCGAGGAGCGGCTCCTTATTTCCCCACGACTTGCCGCTCTACGCGGTGAACAAGCACCCGCAGGTCGACTTCCCCAACACGCTCGTCGACGTGAAGCAGTCGCCGGTGGAGAAGACCGCGATGCAGTACAACGACCCCATGTCACTGATGGAGACGCCAACAGAGGAGCTCACGCGAGAAGAGGTAAAGCAGCGCCGCAACCTGCTGCGGGACGAGGAAAAGAAGACGAAGGCGGAGGCGCAGCTGGAGGAACTCTTTGGCGCCAAGATCCAGTCGGAGGAGTCGCTGACGGGTCACGTCGATGCCCGCCGGCGCATCTCAGCGGAGGAGTGGGCCAAGGCGGTGCGCCACGCCAAGCAGAAGACGGTGCGGCAGACGCAGAAGACAATTCCCAATGCCGCGAAGATCCGCGCGGCGCGGCGCTCGATGGAGGTGCGGCGACGAAACGTGTGGAAGGAGATGAAGCAGAACCGCCGCCGTTAGACATGACTGTAGCCGCTCGTGGTGGCTGTTGGCCTCTTTGCCTCTTTGGATGAGGATAAAGAAGAGAGGAGATGTGTCGATATGAGAGAGTGTGTGCATGTGGTTGTGTGTAGACTGCATTGGGTGTCATGGGAAGCGTGTGCTGCTCTTGTTTTGGTTTTTGTCGTCACATAACTTAAGCACTTAAGATCTGTTCCTTCACAGTAATTGCGTTTTCTTTTTTTTTCATTTAATGGACTCTATTCCCCGTTGTGAGCTCGATGGGGGCTCTTGCGGAGGGCCGGCTATTGTGCGCACGGCATTACGTCGAGTAATCAACAAAAAGCGAACATTCAAGTCAGCCGGGAAGAGGCGATGTGCTCATTGTTGTGTGCACATCGCTGCGCGTTGCAATCCTTATCTCGTGAGGTAGTATTGCATAGGTGCGCGGCACTATGACACGTTTCTACCGTCCTTCAGGTGCCAGTGAAGTGAGCCCACAGGTGGTCAACGGCGGCTTCTCTGCACTGCTCAACTAGCACCACTACCACTTCTCACCATTGCCGTCCATAGTGCTGCTGTACCATACCATCTGTATGAGAATCGCAGCGCAACAAGAAATGGCAAGCAAAGGACACTCTTTGACGAGTCATTTTTTATTATGTCACTTCGCCTGCCATATTGACCCATTGCCTCTTTTTTTTCTTCTCATTTCCCTTTGACTTTGTCACAATCGTCGTATCTACACAGCTACTGAAGCTGACCGGCTGTGCCACGTCCACAGACAACCGTGGCGCCTCGCACCACTACGCCTACCTCACAAGGCACTGACATTTGATCTTTTTTTCCCCCTCCATCTCTCTTCGTCATCATCGTCATGCTGAGAAGACTTCTTTTACTTTGGCCGCTGCTCGTGCTGATGGTTGTCTACGCCGGCAGCGTGCTGCTCTTCTGCACCTCCATGCTATCGACCTCCACCGTCATGCGCACCGTCGCCACGGAGCCGTGCAGCGGCACGAGAGCCACTCCGGTGGACCAAGTGGTCGTAGTGCTCATTGATGCGATGCGGCCCGACTTTGTCCTCTCGCAGCTCCGCCCATTTGCCCGCACCGGAGGGCGGTGCAACGCAGACGAGGACCACTCCCTCGCTGCGATCTGGGCAGACAACCGCTACACCGGCCCCACCCTGCACTACATGGAGGAGTCCCTGCGCTCCCACGGCGACGCAGCCGTCGCACACTTCCTCGTCGCTGACGCCCCCACCACCACGGCCCAGCGCATCAAGGCGATCGCGACGGGTACGATGCCCGCCTTTCTCGAGGCCGGCGCGAACTTCAACAGCGAGGCAACGGAGCTGGACAGCATTGTGGCGCAGATGAACGGCAGCGCGGTGCTGCTTGGCGACGACACGTGGGAGAAGCTCTTTCCGAACACGGCGGCGCGGCGCCACTGGAAGCGGGCGGTGGGGATCCCGTCCTTTGATGTGGCCGACTTCCACACGAACGATGACGCGGTGCTGGCGGAGGTTTACGACGTCCTGCGCAGCGAGACGGCAGAGAAGGCAGCGGCAGCAGCGGGAGAAGAAGCACCAGACTCCCATGCAAGACTTATTGTAGCGCACTTTCTTGGCATCGACCACGTCGGCCACCGCATCGACTCTGACAACCCTTTCATGCGGGGCAAAATTCTCCAGCTCGACGAGATGCTGCGCAACGTTAGCGAGGTGCTGCGGGAGCGGCCAACAGCGATGAACACGATGCTGCTCGTGATGGGCGACCACGGCATGACGAACAGCGGCGACCACGGCGGCGGCTCGGCGCAGGAAACAGACACGTTTCTCTTTGCGCAGTACTTCCCCGGTGCCTTGCAGGCTCCACGAACGGCGCGTCATGAGGAACAGCATCAGCGGCATGGTTCACCCGCCAATCACACCGCCGCTGCGGCGTCTTCGTGGGACAACCTGGCAGCGGCAAGGCGCCTCGTGCAGCAGCGGTGGCGTGACCGCGTCGACGCCGAGTTCGACCGCCTGCGCAGTTGCCGCGACGCATCCGGCGTGCCGGCTGACCGCCTCGGCGCAGCGTACCAGGTGGACGTGACGGCCACGATCGCCGTGCTGTTGGGCCGGCCCATTCCCTACTCCAGCTTTGGGCGTGTGATGCCCGAAGTTCTCGCGCTCGCCAACGCGAGCGTCGACGTGGCGGCGGCGGAGCGGTGCAACTTGGAGCAGCTGCAGCGCTACTTCAGTGAGTCCAAGATGAAGATTCCGCGTGACGCCTCGTGGGTTCGGCCGGTGTCGACAGCGTCGGTGTCGCAGCAGCTCGCGGATATGAGCTACTACGCGCGCCGCACCCGCACCGACATGCACCGGCTGGGCATGTTTGTCGGCTCCACCGGCCTGCTGCTCTGCGCCATGTCGCTGCTGTGGTCTCCCACGATTCGCTCGTACCTCTCGCGGCGCCGCAGTGGGTGGATGATGCGGTGGACTACGCTGGTGGTGGTGCTGCGCCTGTGCACCGTCTTCTCGAACAGCTTTGTTGTGAACGAGGACTCGGAGCTGCTGGGGCTGTTGTGTTCGCTGCTGTTGAGCCTATGCGTGACGCAGGCGTGGACGGCGTGCAGGCGGAGCGGCACTCCGTCACCGGCAGGGCGGCGGAAAGTGCACCTGTTGTCTTCTATGAAGCGCCTCGTCCAAGTTGTGCTGCGCACACCGCGGTTCGTCTTCTTCGCTGTGCTCCTGCTGGTGCTGCGCCTCTCTGTCCCGCTGCTGCTGCGGTACCGCGCACACATCACACACACGGTTGAGACGGACAGTGCGGTGGACCGCTTTGTGCTCGCTCACCCCATCCTACAGATGGAGCGGGTGGGCGTCGTGGCAGCGAGCGTACTGTGGGTGGTGCTCTATCCGCGTGTGGTGCCGCCTATGGTGGTGGCCGCGACGTGTGTGGCGGTAGCCGCCGTCTACCACGTCCCCGTCGCCCACCACGCCCTCCCGCTACTGTGCGCTGTTGCCGCTCCTCTGCTGCGCATGGTGGTGAGGAGCGGAACGGACCCCTCGCACCCCTCCTCCGCTCGTCCGTCTGCGTGGTGGTGGTGCACCACCGCATCCTCGGCCACCAGCTGCTGCTGTGCGTACCGCTACCTCCTCCTTGTGCTGTGGCTCGCGTCTCTGTGCAACGGAAAGGTCGCCACCGCCGTCGTTGTCGCTCTCTACGGCGTTGCGCTGCCGCGTCTGTGCGATGCGCTGCGTGTGGCCCCAATTTTCACGCAGGCGGTCGTGCTGCACCTCGCTGCCTTCGTTGTCTTCTTCGCAGAGGGGCATCAGTGCATGCTCAACACAATTGACTGGAACGCGTCCTTTGTGGGAATGCCCTTCTACAACATGTACCTTGGTGGTGTGCTTGTCCTCAGTCGCACCTTCCACGCCTTTCTGCTCGTGCCGGTGGCGCTGCACGCGGCACCGCACGTCTGTCAAGTTAGGCCGAAGGGTGTGTCTCATGATGCAGAAGCACTCTTAAAGCGTGACGATGATGCAGCGCCGCAGACGGAGAAGGCCGGTCGCATTGCCGACTCACAGAGGGATGCAGCTCTTGACAGCGCATCGCCTGCGGTGGTGGTGACGGCGCTTTACTTCTACCTGCTGGTGGTGCAGTCCGCCGTGTCGTGCTTCAACGGCTACATCCAAAAGACGCATTTGATGCTCTTTCCCATCTTCTGCCCGAAGCTGATCTTCGACGCGGTGATCGCGCTACTGACATCGGTCGTGGTTGTCGTCACGGTGGCCGTGTTTTAGGTGGCTTCAGCAACATTTAGAGAGAGAGAGAGAGAGGCAAAAGCACGGAAAAGTCACCGATACTCTGCCCTAATCACGTCTTTTCCCTTCCAGTTCAAGACAATTGTATTCCTTATTATTTTTCTCTGTTATGTGGACAGGTCGGTGGTGCACATATCTGCGTATGTGCTCGTGTGTGTGCAAGTGTTTTTTTTTCTTTTCAATTTGTCGCTTTCCGCCAGCCGCGTGGAATTTCCGCAAATACGCTTGCCGGCGATGCGCGGTGACTCTTGCAAAAGAAAAGCTCAAAGACAAACAACGCAGCAATGTAGAGGTGGCTCTAACTCTGTGTGCAGAACCAAAAGCGCTATCTATGATTACGTCATGTACACCGGCCAGCGATGACATGGCCGATGTGCCTCCTCTCAGCGCCTTCGTCCACCATCAATGCTTCTCTCTACCACCCGCTGAATCTTCGCTTCTTTTTCTGAAATCTCATCTTACGGCCATGAAGAGCCGGATGCTTTCTTTTTCTTTTACTAGAAGCACACAAGAAGGAGAGAATTAATCGAGGCAGGATAGAAGGAGGCGTTCTCGGTGCAGGTGGCAGAAGTGAGAGAGAGGAAGTCGAAGCATTCCAAAACACCCCCACTTAGCCTTCTCACTCACTGCAACCGAGACAGCGTT
Organism: Crithidia fasciculata; assembly: GCA_000331325.2. NCBI lineage: Eukaryota > Euglenozoa > Kinetoplastea > Trypanosomatida > Trypanosomatidae > Crithidia > Crithidia fasciculata. The sequence continues at coordinate 155,632 of CM003428.1, forward strand.
GATTGGGTTGCATAGGACACGTGCACACGCTGACACCCACACGCCTGCGAGACAGAGCGTACTCACGAAGCTATTGAGCTGAACATTTTTTTCTTTTTCTTGAAGTAGTCGGCTGTGAGCGGAGCTCTCTTATTGGTAGTGTTGTAGCGAAAGAGAAAAAAGGGAATACTGAGTTTTCATCCTCTGCAAAGATGGACATGTATCTGCAGGCGCTGCGGCTGCGTGTGCGCGATGGTGCACAGGTCTGCTGGGCCGCCGCATTTCCCTCCGACCGCCCCTCCGGTATCTTTGCCGTCTACACGAGCGTGCTGAACGGTGGGTTACTCGTCTGGAGCTTCGCTGTTGTGTTGGGCACCTCGTGCAACAAGGACACCACCATCTGGATCTCGCTTGGCATGGTGCACTGCTACATCAACATGATCTTCGGCGTCCTCTCCATGCTGCACATCCGCCGCAAAATTGCGTGTGGCATCCCCGCCGAGATGTCGCAGTGGCGCATCTTCTACCGCAGCCCCCTCATCATCGCCTACGCGTTCTACCTCATCTGCGAGCTGGTGTGGATGATCGCGGCGGCGCAGTTCTCGGTGCGCACGACCCACACCGCCTGCGTGCGGCACATCAACGTGCAGGTGCTCTTCATCGTCTTCTACTGGCTCGGCGGCCTGTTGCTGCTCTTCCAGATCACCTTCGCGACGGAGCGGTGGCGGCGGCCGCGGTGGCGCACCTTCGCGGCGATGCGGTGGGACTACCTGCACAACGCAGAGCGACGCCGAACAGTGCGCTGGCACGACGAGCACGGCGGCGAGCCGGGCGATGAGCCGATCGATGTAGGCGGGGCTGATGGACGGCACCGCCAAGACACGGAGCGGACCTCCACGAGGGACTATGCAAGCGTGCGAGACGACCTCACGATGATGACGGATGAGATGCCGGAGAGGCGAGGCAGCGTTGCCTCACCGCGGCACAGCTCAACGCGGTAGCCAGCGTTTGTGTGGAGTGTGTGTCGTCTTTTGTTAGAGCTTTGAAAATGTATTTTGTCGTCGTCTGTGCGGCGTACGTTGGTGTTGCTGCACGTGGTGGCTTGTGCTTATCCTGTTGTCTTTCTCGTTTTTTTTTTTCGTGTGGGTCTTTCCCACCACACCTTGCAGTTCTTCTTCTTCCCTTATCCTCGTTCTCTCTCCTTCTCGTGTGAGACTCTCTCTCTCTCTCGTGGTTCTTTCGTACCTCTTCTTGGTGTTTTCCTTTTCCTGCTAAGGAAGAGCCGTTGCTGGCGTCTTCTTCCTCCTCCTTGACGAACTTCACACGGTCTATTTCTCTTTCTCTCCTTCTTTTTTTTTAGTGGTTTTTTTTTTCAACTTTTTTTTCAGAGGCCGCTTTTTTGATCATGTCTTGTGGTTGCACATCGCTGCGGGTGTGCAATGGTTGTTCAAATTCAAAAAAAAAATAGAAAATAGAAAAATGACTGGAAACGGCTGCCGGTGTGCACGGTGAGCGCTGCCTCGTCCCGTGTAAGAACCGTCAACCCACGAGAACGTTTTCTGGCGGTGTCACGACTTTCTTCTTATCTCGAGCGGCGGTCCCTGTGCTACAAGGCAAATGATGCGCGGTGCGGAATGCGCGGAAAGCACTGAAGCTGTGTACTGCTGAATAAGTTCATCCTCCACACTCTCTTTCCTTTTCGTCCTTTTTAATGAACGCTGCCCAAGCAGGTCGCGAATTAGCAGCTAAAAACACAGACCAGCAATTGTGAAATAGAAAAGACATTGCAGCTTCTTGGTAGTCAGACGAAGCGTTAGTCCACATGAATGTCAGACAACGCCGCGAGAGCCCGGAGGAGGTAGAGGCGCCTCTCTTCGATGCGGTCGCCAAAAGCAGGCGCCCGCTCTTCGACATGGATGGTCGCTACCCTGTCGTTCTGAATACCGTTTGCTGTCTGCAGCATGCCGCCGTCGTCGGTGTCATCGTTCTTCTTGCTTTCCTGCTGGGATTCGCGGTGTGGTTCATCCAGAACGACGAGTCGTACGACCACTCCAAGTTAGACCGGGCACGGCCACCGTGGTAGAAAAAAAAAAAGAAAGAGAAAGCGGTGGTAAAAGTTGCCATGTACTGCTTCTTAGGTCTGTCTCAAATGAAAGGAAGAGCGCTGCGTTCTTTGCGTCTCGGATTTGCGCTGCGTGCTGTCTGTGCCGAATATTTGGACTGAGATGTGCAATATCAGTATTGTTGTTGCTCAGAAATATCAGATATTAAATTTTCAATCTTTTTTTCTTTTGGAGACTTGGCTTGCTGCCTTGGACTCTCTATCCCTCTATATGTCAAAATCTGAATCTTTGCGCGGCTCTTCTCACTGCGCCGCGGGCACCTTCTGTCTATTGGTGCTGTTCTTATTGCGTTCTTCATGTAAATTTTCTTGTTCTTTTATGATTGCTTTGCCTTCTCCTGAGCGGCTCCTCTTCGCCTTCTAGTTTTCATCTAAATGAACGTGAACTCCGCTGCATGGACGGCTGCGTATGCTGAAAGACACGAACAGACAAAAAAAAGGTGCAAATGGGCGATTACAAAAGCGTTGGTGGTCTTTTTTTTATTGTGTTTTGTACAAGATGAAGTCCGGCGAAGGAAAAAGAACAGAGGAAGAAGGACACGCACACGCTGCTGTGTCGCCCTACGTAGCAAGATTCGGGAAACGCAAAAAAAAAAAAAAGAACTTAGTGTCACCTGATGCTAGTGCGAAGAAAAGATGCTACCATCTCTGTCATTTTTCACCATTAACTTTTTCTCTCTTTCTTCTAAACTCTTTCTATCCTTGCCTTTTTTACACAGTATCCCACAAGGCAGCATTTAGCACGCTGACTTCACCAAACTCGTGCGCCTCTGCGCTCCGACACCGTTGTGGCGTGCTTGAGGGTGACTTTCATGCTGCAACCCTTCCCCTCCAATCCGATCTTGGTGTCTGTGCGTGTGTGTGTGAGCCTCTGCGTAAGCGGCGTTACGTGCAATGCAGTTCTTCTCCCGCAGAGCCAGACGGCTCCTGCGGCTGCATGACTGGCTCGGTGCTGCACGGCGAATGTGGCTTCACCGACGCCGGCAGCTGTCCGTGGTGCTGTGCCTACTGCTTCTGTGCACCGCACTGCTGGTCGGTGTCACGTGGACCCTTGTGCTCTGGCATCTGGAGCAGCCACCATGGGACTTCACCCTGGCACCTCCGATGAATGTGAAGGTTTTTCCTTTTCGCGATTTGTGCGACACCGCAGCAGCCGAAGTAAAAGTCCATGCGTCAGTATCTCCCACTGCACAACACTACGCGGAGGCGCTGCGGCAGCAACGCGCGCGGCTGTTGCACCTCCCTGCTGATGGTGGGGCCGTCGGCGAGCGATGGAGCGTCGCCACCGGCCTCCCCCGACCACCTGCACGCGCTGGACGGACGGTGGCCGCGCACTTCGTGACGCTCTCCACCCGCACCGATGACTTTCTCTCCGCCACCACCACGGCGGCCACGATGGCGGGCGTCGCTCTCGATGTGGTGGGGGTGGGATGGGCGTGGTTCACCTTCGCCCGCCGCATGGAGCTCCTGGCTTCATTCCTCGAGCAGGCGAATGCGTCAGAAGACGACGTGGTGGTCAGCATGGACGCCGACGCCGTGCTGAGCGGCGAAGGCGTTCACGACGCCCTCGCCGCCTTTGCGGCTTCAACTGCGGCGACGGCAGACGAACACGCCGCCTACGCAGTGCGGGACATCCGCCTCGGCCGCCGCCAGCCACCGGTGCTCTTCAGCGCCGAGTACAACTGCATGCACGCACAGGCCTACGCCCAGCGTCATCTCTGCCCGACGGGCTACGACGAGATCGATGAGCAGATGCAGCAGTGGTCGCAGCGCGCAAACGTGTCGCTGCCGTCGGAGCATCGCCACGTAAACCCACTGCGCTACCTCAACGCGGGTGTGGTGGTGGCGCGGGTGTGGGCACTGCGGCGTGTCTGGGCCGCCGCCCGCGCCTTCATGGCCACCCACACCTTCTACGAGGGAGATGAGTGGTGGTGCGACCAGAGCGTGTACGCCAGCCTCTACCTGCAGCTGCGTTGGTGGGAGGTGGGCAGCGGGGCCCTGGACACCGCCACGCCGCATACTCTCAGTGCGGAAGACCAGGAGACCTGCCCTTTTCCACCGCTGGTGCTACCGGATTCGCAGCACGGGCCGCATGGGCTGCTGGGCGGACTCATCGGCCTGGACCACGCCGGCCGCTTTTGCCTCGTAATCAGCACGCAGGTGCTTCCGAAAGGCCTAATGCAGATCGGCGGCACCACCACGTCGTCTGACACGTCACCGGAGTCTGCGCTCACGGCATACTTGCAAGGGCGAGCCACGATGGAAGTCGGCAAGACAACACCGCTGCGCTCGAGTCACCGCCTGACCATATCTCCACGAAAGGGAGTGGACTGCGACGCAGCAGGCGCAGCTCCAGCCGATGAGCCACCAGACTGCCGCTACCGTGCCGCAGTGCTCGGCATCACAAATGAAGGGTCTGTCATCACACCGCTCATCTGGCACTTCGCCGGCAAGCAGAAGCGCGTCCTGCTCACACGCTTTCGGGTTGTCTTTCCGTGGTACACGCCGATGCTGTGGAACGCGACGCTGCGGCGGGATGTCGTCGGGCTGCTCGCTGCGGCGCCACCAACACGGCTGTGGTACATCAACGAGACGACCAACTTGCCCTTTAACAACGTGCGCCATGCACTGTACCCTCATCAAGATGGCGATGACCGGTCGTTTCAACATCTCTGCACACTCTCTGCTGTGCGTATGTGAATACTGAGAGCTTTTTGTTTTATTTTCTACGTTCTCTTGACCCTTCTCCGCTGCGTTGCCCAGCGTACCCTTTGAAAGGAGAGGCAAGTGTCTGGGCGTGCCCGATTGCTGGGCAACATCTCTGCTGCTCCAAACTTGAAACAAACAAACACGCAATGGATGTAAAAGGATAAGGCGACGCAATTTCGCTATGTTACGTGGCTGTGAAGGGGACACTGTTGACTCTGTACAACCAAATTTTTCTGCAGTTCTTGACGACCGAAGCGCTGGTGTGACTGCTGACGCAGTGCGGGTGTTGAATGTGACAAATTCTTTTTTGGTTTTCTGCTCTTCTTACTACTCTTTTGCTCTCCTCGCCCGTTTCACTTCCGAACTTTTCTACGAACGATTGAGTGGCTTTCATGCTCACACTCACTGTCTCTGAGCCAGCAACCTACTCTACAACACCCTCACATATATGCGCAAAGCAACACACAGGAAAAAGAAAGAAATAACAGATCAGTCGAGCGAAGCACTCCCAAACGGTGCATGAAGAAACGCGGGTCAACTTCTCTCAATCTCTCTCGCTCGTTGGTTTTACGATTTCGCCGTGTGTGTATTGCCTTCTTGACAAAACTCAAAGCCTTTCAGAGCGCCTTTGTGAGTGAGACATCAAATTTTTTTTTGGCTCAGTTTCGTTGCTGAACAGCTTGTGGAGACGACAAGTTGCCCCTGTCGAGCTGCTGCTCTTCATATCGCCCAGCCGTCGCCGCTCATACGCGGGAGGACCTTTGCTGAATTGGTCCTCCGTTCAGTCTCTCCGCCAGACATTAGCAAATTAAGGCGTGTATTTTAGACTACTATTCGTTTTACCTTCAGCTACCACGTTGACTTCCCTCTCGTCGCCTTTTTCGCGCGGCGCCAACCGATCGTTTTTATTTTTCTAAGATCGTTTTTTCCTTTGTTGATCGACTAATTTACTCTGTTTTTTTTTTTATTTCCCATTCCCTTAGCGCTTCTAACTTCTCTTCTTTTCTTTCTATGTTTATGAACCTTTCTCGGTAAAAAAAGGGTGCTTCTCGTCCACAGCCCATCGCGAGATAAAAAAGAAAGTACATCACGCTGCTCTCAGCGTTTCTTTCATCATGCCGCTGATCGGCAGCGCGCTTCGGCGCTTGCTTTGCAATTTCAACGTCATCGCCTTGGCCCTCCTCGCTTTCCAGAATGCCGGCTACATTGTTTTAATGGGCTTAGCACAGCAGCTGCAGAAGGCACCAGCAGCAGACGGCGAAGTCGCACGCAAGAAGTTCTCCGATAATCACTTCTTGGCGACCACGGAATTTGTTAAGCTACTATTTTGTGCAGTGTGGTGCGTCGTTGAAACGTTGCAGGAGATGCGAAGGGAAGAGTTCACAGCTCTCATCGCCAATGCAGAAGTCGAGGACCCTTCCTCCTCTGCACCAGGCGACGGGACAGCAAACGCGGCAGGTAAGAAGGCGGCGCTCGCCACACGCAATGGCCTCCGCCACACCTCCACGAGCAGCCGCACCTCTCCTGCGTCGCGGGCAGCCGCGTCTGCCTTTCCTGGCACGCCGTCCAAACACGCCGAGCGCTACGACGACTTCCCGCTGACGCGTCTGCTGGCGCGGCCCAACTTCGCGGCGCAGTTTGCGTCCCGCCTGCGCCACGCCATCGGCCTCGACGACAAGTACACGGAGGCGCTGCTGATGATCGTGCCGGCGGTGCTGTACACGATCCAGGGCCTGCTGCTGATCCTCGCGCTCAAGTACCTGGACCCGACGGTGTTCCAGATCCTGTACCAGGTTCGCATCATGTTCCTGGCGGTGATGATGCGCGTGGTGCTGGACTTCCAGCTGTCGCAGGTGCGGTGGCTGGCGCTTGTGGGGCTGATGGTGGGCATCATCCTCGCGCAGCTTGCGATGCAGGGCAGCGGCAAGGCAGACAAGGCGAAGAGCGCGCTGCCCGGCCAGCCGCACTCGTCGTCGTGGTCGGTGGAGGGCACGCTGGCCGCCCTCGCCGGCGCCTTCCTCAGCTCCTTCTCCGGCGTCTTCATGGAGTACGTGTACAAGAAGCGAGGCAGCGTCTTCCACCTGTCGGCGCGCAGCTTGCACCTCGCCTTTTTCTCGCTGGTGTACTTTGCGTTTGTGTTTGCGCGTGATGTGTGGCAGAGCAGAGGCGATGCGCTGGCTGAGGTGAGCAGCTTTGGAGATTTTTTCAGCACCTTCTTCGACGGCTTCACAGGCTTGGTTTGGTTCCTGGTGCTGCTGCAGGCGATGGGCGGCATTTTAGTGGGCCTGGTGGTGCGCTACTGCGACAACATTGTAAAGTCGTTCTCGACCGCCTTTGCGATTGTGCTGAGCGGGACGGCGTCTGTGTTTCTCTTCAACCTGCCGCTGGAGCCCATTTTTCTGCTGGGCTCGCTGCTGGTGATGGGCTCCATCACGGTGTACAGCATCAAGAAGTAGTGGCGAAGGAAAGTCAGGTGACTTTGCGTGTTTTCTGGCTTACTTAAATATACGTGTTTTTTTTTTTTCCGGCACTCCCGCCTTCTTTTTTTTTTTTTGCTTTCAGTGATCAACAGTGTCAATCCTTTGGTGCTCCTTCGTTGCGCTCGGGCCCCCGCACGTGCTGCCTGACCAGCACACTGGCACTAGCGTCTCGTCTGCGTCGGGTTCGAGAGGCGCTGTGGTGAGCTGGCGTCTTGTGCACACGTCACCCTTCTCTTTGCCCCCGCCGCCATTGTGCTCTCCTCGGTGGCTTAGACTTCAATAACTTTTTTTTTGTGTTTGTGTCTCCTCACTCTCCTGTGTCATGAGTGTTCGGTGGTGCTGCTTCACGCACAAGGCGTCTGTGCGGGTCACGTGCGCTCACGCATGCTGCTAAGCTACCGACAACAGCAACAGCAAAAAAAAAAACGAGTAACGTATTTTTATTGGTTTCTGTACGTATTCTCTTGCCTACAGAACGGTGGGCTCTTTAAGCGGTGAAGGGCACTGAAACAGACATTGCTTGTTTGTGAGTGCGATGCAAAAGTTCTGTGAAAGCAGGTAGGAGGCTTTTTTTATTTTGACGGTGTCTGTAGAGGGAGCCGCGCGTTCCTCTTCAAGGTGTGTGCACACACGCCTGTCTGCACGATTAGAACAACGAATCGCAATTGATGCCCTCTTCTCCTGCTTCGTTCAAACACGTTTGTTTGTGTATGTGATCGCTGCGTCCACTCCTTTTCACCTCCCCTACTTCCATCCTTGCTGGCGTGTTTTCTCGAACCATTGTGTTTAATGGAAGTGTTTCCCGTTCAAGCCGCACCTTCTTCTCTTTCAAGGTAATTTCTCTCCAGCCATACGAGCTTCTTCCTCTGCCGTTCCACCCCACCATCTTCTCTTGATAGAGCGCTATCTCTCGCTAAACTCTGGATAGGTGCTGTCTCTCTCTATCCCCAAACACGAAAACCTCGCTTGTTTCCCTTACTACCGCAACCGTCGAAATAGAATAATACGTGCACAAAAGAAAAGAAAGACGACCTACATCGAATCTCTTGCGTTGGCCCTCAACTCAGTGCTTCGTTTAATCTCCTTCGCGGATTTTCACGTATAATTCTCTTGCCCTTTTTTTTTTTTGCTCCACTCTTTTTGTGCGTTTTTTTTTCCCCATATTTTTTTTCTCTTGTTGTCGAATCGCCTCCTTCACTTCCGCCTCACGTCCCCACGTGCTGGCCCCTGTCTTCTTATTTCTTTTCCCCCAGTGTACTATAAGAAAAAAAATTATATATATCAAATCGAAGTTATATTGTTTTCTGTTGCTGTTGTGAGGGAAAGGTTTCCTCGCCTTTCTGTTACTTTTTCTCATTTTTTTTGTGACCTAAAATTTTTGTTTTTTTCTTCTCCTTAAAGTGAACAGCGATCTCCAGCAGTCTCCTCTCGCGTCTTGACCCCTTCTTGGTGTTTGTGTTTGTTGATCCTGTCTTGACGGCTGCTGCTGCTGCACTGGTGGCACTTTCTTTAAGAATATCTCTTTCTTTTTCTTTTTCTCCCTGCTTTGCTAATCTTTGCTCTCAATCCCGTCTTTGCCGCCTCCACTCTCACTCATCTCTTCCGCGGTGCGCGCAACAGTGTAGCGAGCCGGGCAGTCTCGCCTTCGTCGTTTTCTCTCTCTTTCTCTTGTTTTTTCTCCCCAGTGATAGTTTTTTGCTTTGTTTTGTACTTAGGCTCATCTCAGTTGTGTCCTTCTTTCATTTGGCGCAGACCGGCACAGCCCCTCTGTCGCTTCTATCACAACGTGGCACTCTTTGAAAAAAATTACAAAGAAAAAAAAGAATAGGATCGCGCTCGCTTACAGACAACGACCTTCCGCTGCACTCTTTGCATCAGAGCACGCAGGGACAAACACACACATAAACGGAGAAAGATACTCTCCTCATCAAAGTAAGGACCTGAAAAAAAAAGGAACATAAAAACAGGATGGCCTTTCCATTGCAATTGATGCTTCAGCGCTTTCTTTGCAACTTCAACGCCATCTCGCTGGCCCTCCTCGCATTCCAAAATGCCGGCTATCTCGTCTTGATGGGCCTCGCGCAGCGGCTGCAGAAGGCCCCAGCAGCAGACGGCGAAGCCGAACGCAAGAAGTTCTTAGACTCTCATTTTTTGGCGACCACCGAGTTCGCTAAGCTCATCATCTCCATTGTGTGGTGTATGTTCGATGTGCTGCAGGATATGCGAAGGCAGGAGGTGGAGGCTTTCATCGCCAACGCAGAGGTCGAGCACGACGAGGTAGGCGGTGAGAAGAACGACTGCCTCGGGGGAGACGACCACAACGGAAAGTTCCAGCGTGAGGCTGCGGCTGCCTTCCCCGGCACGCCGTCCAAAAGCATCGAGCGCTACGACGACTTCCCGCTGACGCGTCTGCTGGCGCGGCCCAACTTCGCGGCGCAGTTTGCGTCCCGCCTGCGCCACGCCATCGGCCTCGACGCCAAGTACACGGAGGCGCTGCTGATGATCGTGCCGGCGGTGCTGTACACGATCCAGGGCCTGCTGCTGATCCTCGCGCTCAAGTACCTGGACCCGACGGTGTTCCAGATCCTGTACCAGGTTCGCATCATGTTCCTGGCGGTGATGATGCGCGTGGTGCTGGACTTCCAGCTGTCGCAGGTGCGGTGGCTGGCGCTTGTGGGGCTGATGGTGGGCATCATCCTCGCGCAGCTTGCGATGCAGGGCAGCGGCAAGGCGGACAAGGCGAAGAGCGCGCTGCCCGACCAGCCGCACTCGTCGTCGTGGTCGGTGGAGGGCACGCTGGCCGCCCTCGCCGGCGCCTTCCTCAGCTCCTTCTCTGGCGTCTTCATGGAGTACGTCTTCAAAAAGCGCGGTAATGTGTTTACCCTCTCTGCCCGTAACATTCACCTCGCTTTCTTTTCGCTGGTGTACTTTGCCTTTGTGTTTGCACGTGATGTGTGGCAGAGCAGAGGCGATGCGCTGGCGGAGGTGAGCAGCTTTGGAGATTTTTTCAGCACCTTCTTCGACGGCTTCACAGGCTTGGTGTGGTTCTTGGTGGTGCTGCAGGCTGCCGGTGGTATCCTCGTTGCGTTGGTGGTGCGGTACTGCGACAACATCGTGAAGTCCTTCTCGACCGCCTTTGCGATTGTGCTGAGTGGGACGGCGTCTGTGTTTCTCTTCAACCTGCCGCTGGAGCCCATTTTTCTGCTGGGCTCGCTGCTGGTGATGGGCTCCATCACGGTGTACAGCATCAAGAAGTAGCGGCGAAGGAAAGCCAGGTGACGTTGCGTGGAGCTTGTATATTCTTTGTTCACTTCGTCTCTTCATTCTCTCAACGGTTGGCAAGACAGCTAGGTCGGTGCTGATTGTTCGACGGTTGAGCGTGGTTTTCGCTGCATGTGAGTCTTTGCCCACTTTCAGCAGCAGCTAGTATTTTTTTTTTCTGGTGTACTGGACAGAGTGTCATGAAAATCCTCCAGCCACTATAAAAGACCATCGACATCGGTACCACGCGATTTCTTATTTTTGTTTTTATTTCTTTGCTTTCTTGTTCATTGTCATCAGGCAGCAGCTGCTGGGCTTCTTTTCTCCCCCTTGTTGCATTTTGAACGGTGCAGCCTGCTCCTGTTTTACTTCTTTTTTTTCCCTGTGCTTAGTTGCACGCATGTTGTTTCTTTTTTCCCCCAAATCACATCTGCGGACGTGCACGCATGTGGATGGGCCGGTGCGGTGAAATTGGCGTTGGCCGCAGTGTTTTGTTTGTTTGTGTTTGTTTTTGTGTGTGTGTGCGTATGTATTGTGCCAATGTGCTGCGAAGTTGTGTTATGGGACGTGGTTCTTGTTTTCTTCAACGTAGAGAGTGTTTTCCCCATTTCTCTTTTCCGGGTATTCTCCCCTTGTTATCATTTTTTTTCCAGATTCAGTGATGTGGCGATAGTATTCTCTCCCCTTTTTCTTCTCTTATGTGTCTCGCCGGCAAAAAAAAAAAAAAACCACCAATCCTTTTAAGATTCACCTATCATTTCTTGTCTGACGTCTCTCGGTAAAGCACGCTGTCGCGTCTACTGCCTTTCCTTACTTTTTGTTTGTTTTTTCATAGCTTCGCTTCCGGTGTTGGGCAAAAAAAAAAACCGTTATTTGGTGAAAAGGTGAGTACACAGGACAAACACGGAAAAGTGTAGCGTCTTGAACACAGCGGTTTCTCTTCTTAATGCCTTTTTTTTTTTTCAACCCCCTTTGTTGTTTTCGGACCGGTGGGCGATGCCGCTGCGTTGAGTGTTCTCTTCTCTATGGCTCGCCATTGTAAAGGTCAAGAATACGTGTGTGTGTATGTGTGTGTGTGTGTGTGCTACTAATGCCTAACAGGTCCCCCTTAATAAAAGAAAAGTGAACAGAGAAACCAGATGTGAGACGAGACGTACTGCCTCGTATCATCTTCACCTTCGTGTGTGTGGGTCGAAGGTAAAGAAAGCGGACGTTGGCGGAAGCTTCTTTCAACCCTCGACGTCTCCGCGAGCCGCTTCTTCCAGCATGCCTTATGTGTGGGTTTTAGTGCAAGGCTCTCCTTGAATGTCAATTTTTTGATGAGGGACATTCCCATGCACATTATTTAAGCGTGTAAAGTGTATTTATCTGTTTCGAGCAGCTTTCTGCTTTTGAGCTGTGATTTAAAACTCCTTCTTCTAATCATCTTTTTCTTTCCTTCCACGTTCTGTGCGCATCTCCTCCAAACTCACCGCCGCCCCTCCCCTCACGGTGACATTGAGAAGTGCCGCAAGAGCAGCGCCTCAAATACGTACAATTGGTTTCTCGTTTACTCCTCGTTGATTACCTCTTTTCCTTCTTATTCATTCTAGGCCTTCATCCTACACAGCTAGCGTCTCTTTTTTTTTCTGTTTTTTTTTTTTACTCCTTCACTTCGCTCGCTACGGTAGTGCGCGGATAGCGGTGCGCAGTCTGACATCGCCACTTAAGTATCTAACTTTTTGTCTTCTGTGTTGTTCCATCCTGCCCCCGACCTCTTCTCGCGGCTCCTACACGCGTTGCTTTTTTTTTTTTTTTTCCTCTTTAAAGGTAGCTCACAAGAATAACTGCGTGAAAGACAGCAATAACTAGGTTTTTTTTTTTAAAGCTTCTTAACTTCTCTCCGGTGAGGTTGAATCTCCGCTTTCGCGTGTGAGCGCTTGCGATTGGGTTGGGCTACTTCTCTATTCGTTTTCTGTTTGTTCTTTCTCTCTCCACCCTTCTTTTTTTTGTGTGTGTGTACGATGCTCCGTCAGGTCAGCAGCGCAGTGCCCATGGCGCAGAGGTTGGCGGCCGGCTGCTCGTCGCTGCATACGCCCTGCCGCGGCGCCTCCACCGGCTACTTCGCCGCCGTCCCTCGTGCCCCACCGGATTCCATCATGGGCATTGCCGCCGACTTCGCCAAGGACAACAACCCCAGCAAAGTAAACCTGTGCATCGGGGTCTACCGCGACGAGCACAACAAGCCCTTTGTGCTGGACTCTGTGCGAAAGGCCATGACGACGATCGTGGAGCGCGACACGCAGATGGACTACGCCCCAATTGCGGGTCTGCCCTCCTTCCTGAACAGCTCGCAGGCGCTCTGCTTCGGCAAGACGATGCTGGACGTGCAGGGCGACCGGATCGCGTCGGTGCAGTCGCTAAGCGGCACCGGGGCATTGCACCTGGGCCTGGATCTGCTGCAAAAGTACTCGGGCTCCACCGGCCCCTTGACGGTGCACATTTCTTCCCCGTCGTACCCGAACCACCACAACATCCTGCAGCACCTCCACATCGACTACAAGTACTACCCCTACTACAACACGCAGACGCACCGGCTTGACGTGGATGCGATGCTGAACTACTTCCGTCAGCTGCCCCCGCAGTCCGTCGTGCTGCTGCACGCCTGTGCGCACAACCCCACCGGCTGCGACCCGACCCCAGAGGAGTGGGAGAAAATCGTCGACGTGGTGCGCCGTGGCGATCTCATTCCCTTCATTGACATGGCCTATCAGGGCTTTGCCACCGGTGACATCGAGAACGACGCCTACGCGCTGCGCACGCTGAACAGCCACGACGTCCCCACCTACCTCGTTGCCCAGTCCCTGGCGAAGAGCTTCGGTCTCTACGGCCAGCGCACCGGCGCCCTGCACATCCACTGCACCACGCAGAAGGAGAAGGCCAACGTGCTGTCGCAGCTGCAGTCGTCGGTGCGGGCCACCTACAGCAACCCGCCCATCTTCGGCGCACGCATCGCAGACGAAATCCTCCGCACGCCGCACCTGCGGGAGTTGTGGCAGACGGAGCTGCTGGGGATGGCGCAGCGGCTGGAGAGCGTGCGGCACCGCCTCGTGGCGCAGCTGCGTGCCTGCGGCTCAACGCGCGATTGGGAATTTCTGGAGAAGGGCGTGGGAATGATGGCGCTGACGGGGCTGACGGAGGAGCAGGTGGCGATGCTGCAGGAGAAGTACAGCGTCTACCTGACCCGCAACGGCCGCATTGCTTTTTCAGGCCTCAACATCGAGAACGTGGCCTACGTGGCCCAGGCAATTCATGACGTGTCATCTCATTAAAATAGTGCACCTTTGCCACAGACACACACACATGTGCGCTTTTCCTGATACGGCGGAGGGGCAACACACACTCTCTCTCTGCTATCTTGGCGCATGGTATCACCAGGGTCTCGGCACGTCTGCGCTCGAGGTGGTCCACTGGCGCTACGGAGCTTTCTCTCGTGCCCATCGTCGTTAAGAGCGCCTTCGTGTTTCTTCGTTGTGTCACTTCCTCTTTTTGTTTGTTTTGTCTTCCTTGTTGATAGAGCTGTGTGTCCGTCTTAGCCGTTAGCGTTGCACTTTCTCTGTTTTTTTTCGTATTCGGCTTCATTCTCACGGCTGCTCGCTCCCGCCGCGGTGGCGCATCATCCACTTCGTGCTTTTCTACTTGCCCCAGTCAAGCTGTCGTGCCTTCCGTCTGTTGTTGTTTTTTTCGTATCTAATTCGCGGTCGGACGTGAGCGTTGTGCTCAATCTTTGTTTCAGCAGTTGGCCTTCACAAATTGTTTTCTCTTTGTCGGAGCGAACGGGCGGCTGTCGAGGAGGCAACGAAGGAGGAGACACGAGACAAGAGGCTGAGCGGTTCTGGCACACGACTGGACACGCTGCCGCTGCTTCCCCCTTTTTACCCTTTCGGCCTTGGCTTCCTCACTGCTGTGATGCAATCGATCTTTATTTTTTTCTTGTGAATCGCACGCCTCTCTGTTTTTCTCCCCAATTGCTTGTAGATGTGCTTGTTTGTTGGAGTTAAGTATTCTTAATTACCACAGAGAAAGGAGAGGGGGTTGTGTCTTGATCCTCCGTTGTGTTTCTTTTCCCTTCGCACTCTTTCATCGTCGCCGCTCGCGACATCGCCACCGCAGCCTCCCTAAACCGTCGGCGTCCGAACCATCTTACACGCTTCGTCAATGACAACGCACAAGAGGAGATAGAACAAAACACCTCTGCTTATCAGAAAAAGCTGAAGATGATATGGCAGCACTGTAGCATATTTTAACCTGTTTACTCTCTCCGCTGCTGCACAGGCGAAAAGGCGGACGCGGTAATGGACAAGAACTCGCGCCTGCATTCTTCTCCCCATGCTTAGAAGCTGAAAGACGGCGAGCTGTGCGTTCTGTTGGAGAAGAAAATTGCTTCCACCCGCCACCATGCCGCTGGACGGTGAGAAAAAAAGAAAGCGTTCAGTCGAACAGGTAGCGCTATTGGTCTATTTCAACCGTCTTCTGTTCATGTTCATCTCAAGCTTTCTCTTCCGTCTCTCCCAATGCTTCTCCTGCTGTCTTTTGCACACGAGCTTGCCATTGCCGAAAAGTAGTGAGAAGCCAACAGCTGTGCTGCTCGTCCACGACGCTGATAAACGACAAGAAAACGAAAACGCAAAGCGTTTGGACGGTCAACAAGAAGCTTTTATTCCCAATTGATTTTCTTTAGTGTTCTCCTTCAACATTTCCACCGCCTATTGTGTGCTTGTGTTTGTGTGTGTAAGTGTGAAGGCGCGTTAAGAACGGTACTTTGCCTTAGATATCAACCACTTGGTGTGTGGAATTTTTTTTTTTTATCGCTGCTGGTGCCTGTGGTGGCAATCAATACGAGGCCTTCTACATCTCTGGTGCCCCTTATACGGACCAGTTTCTCTCATATCATAATTATTCTTCACTTCCATTAGATCTTTTTTTTTATCCGCCTTGTGCTCCTGCTTACTGTGCCCACTGCTGAAGCTCTATTTCTTTCCTTTATTGCTCTTACCTTCTTCCCTTTCCATTTGCCGTGTACCGCGCAGCACATCCGCGCGGCTTTGGTTGTCTCTATTGACCACTATCGCAGCCGTGCGCTTTGCTGATCATGCAGAGCATGCTGAAGCCGCACCACGAAGCGACCAAGTCCGGTGGTGTCGCCCGGCCGTCGAACACCTCGTCCTTCGACCGCTGGCTCGAGCGGACGCAGCGGAAAGGCCACGCCGCCGAGGGCGACTTCCGCCCCCGCAGCAACCACCACGACCTCAACCGCCATGCTGACCCGCAAACAGAGAGCTGGGGGGCGGCGCCGATGTCCTTCAGCAGTCAACAACAGCTCGGTCCCTCACGCAGCCGTCTCGAAGAGTTGGAGGGCCTTCTCTTCACGCAAGCCCACTTCAACCACTCGCACGGCGTCCCCGACGCCGCCGCACTGCAGCACGGCGCACGCTTTGACAGCCGCTACAGCCCTCCTTATTCCACCCCTCCGCTGCAGCCGTCGTCGCTGTTCGTGTCGCCGACGCAGCGGCCCCTGCAGCTGCCGATCATGGACGGCGACCTTTCCTCACTGGGTGGAGGTGCAGTGGGCAGGGGCGACATGTCGATGCTGAATGAACCCTTTGCGTGCAGCCGCGAGCCTTTCAGTTCTGTTGCGCTATTCGGCGGCGGTGGCAGCGAGGCAGAGCGCTACATCGCGCGACTCGAGGAGGAGGTGCAGATGCTGCTGACGGAGGGCAGCGACAGGGACCGCATGGCGGTGGCGGCGGTGGCGGCGCGGGACGCGATGGCGCTGCAGCTGCAGGAGATGCGGCGGCGCGTCGACGTCGAGCGGGATGAGCACGCCGCGGCGCAGACCCTCACGTACAGCTTCCTCCGTACCCAATCCTTTCTGCGTCTGCTCGAGGAGCGCAGTCGGGCCATGGAGCTGAACACGCAGATCTCGCTGCTGAAGCACGAGCTGAAGCTGGCGGAAGCGATGCGGCTGCAAGCGCAGACTTCTGCCACCACCGCCGCTGCATCGTCGACAGCCGCGCAGGCATTGCAGCGGCAGATGGAGGAGCAGCACTTGGCGAACTCCGTCACCACCACCGTGCGAGATCTGCTCCAGCAGGAGTACTCGCGGCTCTCGGCCGTCATGTCGGAGATGCCAAAGAAGGTGCAGTCGATGATCGACGAGCGGCAGACAAAGACGGCAGCAGCGGGAAGCGAAGAGGCGAGAGATGCTCTGTCCCCCGCGCCGCAGCGAGTGTCACCTGAGCCACCCGAAGCGGCGGAGCAGCGTCGCCTGTGCGCTCTCCTCGAGTCCGCCCTCGCTGCCCTTAGCGCGCAGGGCAGCACCGCCACGCCCGCGCGAGCTCCTGTTGGTGTGCCTCAACAAGCGCCACCACCGCACCCAGAACCGGCGGCGGTCGAGCTCACTCCATCTGATTCCGCACGCCTGCTCGAGCTGGTCAACCGTGCCCACGACTACCAGGCGGCAGTGTTGGACGTGTACTGTTGCGCCGTGGACGCCAAGTCGTCTCTGGCGCAGTACGAGATGAACATCGTCCGCCTCATCCACGAGAAGCAGGCGTCCCTCACGTGGGCGATCCTCTACGAGGAGAAGAAGGACGAGGTGCGCCACCTCAACGAGAAGCTGATGGAGCTGCGTGGGGAACTGCGGGCCGCGACGAGCCCAATAATGACGGCAACGGGAGCAAGTCCACGTGGGTGGAACGGGGTGGCCAGCTTTGCCGGCAGCACCAGCTCGCAGAGCTACGAGGCCTACGCAGCGCCGTACGTGCCGGCCAAGGTGGCCGGGGCGAGGCAGCAGGCAGCACAGAACGGAGCGGGGTTGGCCTCGGTGCGCGTGAAGGCGCCGAAGAAGTCCATCGCGGAGCTGAGGGAGGAGGCACGGCGACTTGGTGCCCACCCCGCCGTTCACTACCCCGCACCCGTCACGAGCCCTTCACCGTCGATGCCGTCGCTGTACGCCAGCCACACCCCAAACGAGGTGGAGCAGACACTACTGCAGCAGCAGGACGCACCAGAGCACCACACGATGACAGCGGCAGCGGTGCCGCCGACACGAGTGCGGAGCCCTGCGACAGCGCTCATTCGATCCTTCCCGGCACACGAGGACACAGGGAGCTCGTCAAGCACGGCCTCGTCCCCCGTGCCCTCCGCACCGCAGCCCGCAAAGACGGCGAAGACGCCTGCAACGGCCACCACCACAGCAGTCAAAAGCAAAGAGACGAGGCCCAACACGGCCGCTGCTGCACGCCTGCCCTCACCGCCCTCCTCCCCGTCCTCCCTGTCCGACTCCTCCTCTGTGCGGTCCGCTGGCACCCCCGCCTCACCCGTTCCAGCGACACGTGGGCTGCAGATCGCGATGTCCGCCCTCCACCGCGTCACCACCACGGCGTCCTCCTCGTCCCTCAGCTCGGGGCGGTCGGCCTCTGCCACGAAGCCCTCGCTGGGCCACGCCGCGTCATCGCCGTCACCATCGTCGCAGCCGTCAGCAGCAGCAGCCGCATCACCACCGAAGGCTGCGGCAGCGCACAATTCGTTTGACGACGACAACGAGAGCGAGAGCGAGAAGATCGTCGCACCGAGGAAGGCCACGACGCAGACAGCTGCAGCGGTAAAGGCCTCCACCACGTCAGCCGCCGGAGCGGCGAGAGCGTCCATCAACGCAAAGGCCCCCACACCGCAGGTGAAGCGTATTTCGCTCGATGAGACAGTGCGGGTGCTGGAAAAGGCGAAGCGCGTCGCTGCGGGAGACGAGGACGGAAGCGATGCCGACACGTCCTCTCTCTCGCTCAGCATGACGTCTTCCTCCAGCCCACAACTGCCTGTGACAAAAGGAGGGAAGGCGAGCAGCAGCGCGGCGTCGAAAGCCAAACTGTCAGCAGGACAGCGGGGAGCAGCAGCAGCGGCGTCCACGTCACCGGCTAAAGAGAAGCACCCCCGGCGTTCATCCTTCGATGACGAAGATGACGGAGAAGGGGAGGAGAGCGGGTCGAAGGTTGGAAACGGTGGAAGCCGGCCTGGCAAGGCGAAGCAGGCACCGGCACTGTCCACACTAAAAGAGAAGCCATCGGTGACGAAGACCACACCGCCGCCTGTGCTGGCAGCGTCATCGTCCCGCTCGGCGGCGCCAGCGCTCTCTTCTGTTGCGCCGACGGCGGCGAAGACGGAGGCGGCTGCCGTGCCCGCTGCGGCGACGAAGCCAGCGAAGCTGAAGCTGCCCACTTGGTGATGTGCACTAGAACCAATATACTCGGGTGACAACGGCTCCCTCCGTGCGCGTACGGGCTGCGCTCGAGTGTCTTTCTGTTTCTTCTCCATTTTTCAGTTGTTCGTGTGTTCACTGCCATCTGCAGCTCGAATACAGCGGTGCTTTCTCTCTCTTCTTGCACTCTCCCTTAACTAGACAAGATATGACGCGCACGTGTGTATGCGTCTATGTCTGTGTTCTTTTTTTATTCCTTCTTCCAGCAAACTCCTCCACCGCCCCGCTAAGTTTGTCGCCCGTTCTCTTCCTTTTTTTACCATTTTCGTTGTACCTCCACCATACGTCAGCCCGCTGCTTAAAGCGCTTATTTGCCACTCACCTCTGAATAAACGAAACCCGCGATGCATAGTGAAGAGAGGGAGCTGTCTGGTCGGACCTAGGTGCGGGTCATTTAATGTACGTTTACGGGATGTGGCTCTCGAAGCGGGATCGAGCCAGTCTCATTGCGAAGCTCGCGGCTTTTGCGTCTTCTGTCGTGTGGAGCTTCGGGTTGGAATTCACATTGGGTTAGTTATGCGAACTTCGGCTTTTTTTTCGACTCTCTGAGTCCACACGACCTTCTTCACTGCATGCTCTCCTTTCGAACCCATTCCTCTTAATCTCGTCAAGAAGCAGCGAGAAAGTAAAGAAAAACGAAACGAGGTGCACGCGGCGGCGCGTCGGCTCCAGCGAGACCATTGACCAACCTACCTTACTTACACCGCGCCTTCTGTGCTCATCATTGCGGCTTTTGCAGTGGCGGCAGAGGGAGAAACACACACAGCAGCATCACACGAGCTAAGCCACTCACAAAAGCACTGCCGCTCTCTGCTCCTGTTTTATTTATTTATTTTGCCCTTTGTGCCCAACACCAGCTCGACACAAGACAAGAACGGCAGCCACATCATACACTCATCACCTTCATACCCTGTACAAACGCAGTAGAAAAATGGACCCACATTTGCGCCTTCGCTTCGCCAACACGGCCCTCCTCACCGGCCTCGCCATCCTCTACCTGGCCTACGACACCGGCTTCCGCTTCTGGGTCTCGCAGAGCGACGCGGCATTCCTGCAGGCGATGACGCTGCGCCACCCAGCCGCCCTCAAGGACAACGGTGGCGCCGGACTTGCCTTCGAGGCTGCCGCAGAGGCGACGTCGACCTCGGCGCTGCAGACCTACTTGTACAATGCCCCACGCTGGACTCGAGCTACAGCGGCTGGCGGAAGCGCAGAGAAAAAGGAAGGTGCAGTGACTACTGCGCATGCATCGGTGGCGGACCTGCCGATGGCAGCGGTGGTGGTGGAAAGCTCGTGGCTCTCCCCAGACCACGCCAGCGTCTCCGCCTCTTACGCGCAGCGCCTCCTGGAAGGCTACCGCTCCGCGCTGCTTACAGGGGCGCCGTGGTTGCTGCTGACGGGCACCGCGGAGGAGAGTGCGTTGGGGCTGCAGCACCTGCGTCGGCTGGCACGCCCTGCTGAGGCCCTCTTCGGTCCTGCGGCGGTGTCGCGCTGGCCGGTGGAGCTGCAGCGGCTGGCGGAGGCACTCTACGAGTCCATGCTGCCTTACGATACCCTCGGTGCGTGGGTGTGCGGGGCGGGCACGCGGCCCATCCCCTCCTTTCTCAGCCCACCACCACCAGCCAGCTCCTCTGCCGCGCTGCGCTCTGCTTTGCGTCACCTCCTCTCAGTCTCCTCGCTGACAGATACAGCGACGAGCGGCGTGCATGGGCGGCCTTCAGCGCTGGAGCTGGCGGCGGCGTGGCTGCAGCGGCACGATGATGCAGACATGGCTGACCACTCAGAAGCAGAACTAGCCGCAGCCGTAACAGATGCACGCGTGACGGTGTACGCGACGGCAAACTCTTACACCGCCGCCGCTGGTGCTTCTTCTCGTGGTGATACGCTAGATAAGGCTAGCGTGGGGCGGCAGCGCACAGTTGTGGAGGAAGATGCAGGCGACACCGCTGGCAGCAGTAGTGGTAGGGCTGGCGCGTGGGAGTCAGCGCGTGTGCGGCTGCTGCGCGTCAACGGCACGCACCGCCCTGTTCATGTCACTCTCCCCGGCATCATTGCTGTGGCGGCGCCAGACGAGAACGCACGAGCGCGGTACGCAGCAGCAGCCCTGCAGCAACTTTTGGAAAAGACGCTGGTGCACCGCCACGCTCTTCTGGCTACCGCGCCTTCTGCGGCTGCCTTCAAAGATGAAGCGGCGTGGTGGTGGTGGATCGGCCAGCCGCACGGCGTCACCGTCGTGGGAGGGGCGTGGGAGCAGCAGCGCATAAAACTCATCTACATTAAAGCCCTTCGCGAGGCCGCTGCCGAAACACAGGCACAACTGCGCCGCGCCGTGCAGGACATTCACCACGCCCGCTGTCAGTTCGAGGGTGGGGCGGAGGTGCAGCGGCAGTGCCGAGGGACGCGGGGCACGCGTCTGCCGCCTTCTGCGCTGCCCTTTGCTCGATCCGTGCCGGCACCGCCGCAGGTGTTTATCCTGCCCCCGGCGATGGAGGAGATGCCGAAGCCCGAGGAGCAGCCGGAGTGGCTCAACTACACCGGGGAGCTGCCGGCAACGATCAACCCGAACGCCTCGCGTGCGGCGCGTGCGATTGGGCGGTGGAGTTTCTTCCTCTACGTGAACTACCGTCGCTGGATGGACTGGTTTCTCGCCTCGCTGCCGACCGGTGTGTATCAGGACCACTTCGTGCTTGCCTCGATTCTCATGTCTGACCTCGCCGAACACCGCATCAGCTGGCGAGACGCCTTCTTCGCTCTCTGGGACTAAGAGGAAAGGGGAGAAAGAATACGTGGCTGAGGTGGGGCTTAACGATCGGCGCAGGCTTCAGCACGTATGCGTCTATGAGTGGCAGCCTGAGGCTTGCATGGCTTGTTTCTACGCTGGTTTTTTTTTTTCAGATGGTTACTTGGTACCGCTGACTGTTTGCGTGTATGTGTGTGCGTGTCGAGAAAAGCTTGATGTAGGATGGCTGCAGCGTCACCTTCCTCTTCTTTTTTGCTGGTTTGGACGGCCTGCTACGGCACATACCTGCCGCTCAGATGAAGCCTGCAAAGTGAGAACAGAAAGAGTAAATCTGGTAAGCGTTTGTTATCTCTTTTGACGAGAAGTGAGTTGGCTGCCCGGCGTCGACAGAGTCACCGAGCCATCACCGCATTCGTGAAAGAAAGAGCAACAAGTCTGCGTGTGAAACGTGCAAAAAGTGCGATATCGCACGTGTCTGTGATTGACGCTGCTCGTTGAGTGGCTTTGAGCTCCTACTCCACCACCTCTCTCCTTTCTCCTCTCTCCTGTAATCTTTATCACAGCCTTCGGGTTTTTTGTTTGTGTTCCCTCTTATTTTTTTAGACACCACGCGTCTCGGCCGACTGTTTCTTCAGGCGCGGAAACACTGAGACGCACGCGCATCCACGCTCATCACACACGTTGTCTTCTTTTTTGTCTCTCTCTCTTTCCGCGTATCGCTTGCACTTTCCGTACCGCAGTGAGGGAGTAGGAGAGAGGGAGCGCGCGTTTGCGTAATTCCCCCCTTATTGCCTCGGGCCAAGACGTCACGTTCGGCCCTTTTTTTTTTCCTTTTGACTTTCTTAATTCTTAGCGTTATCACCTACTCGAACAGAGCAGAACCAGACGAGAGCGATTTGGCGCACAACTCATACGTTCACATAGCGAGTAAGCAAGCACGCAGCGTTCATTGAAAGCCCACGTTCTGCCAGTTGTAATGGAGGCTGCCGTCACTGCAATAAAGAACGACGGCAACGCCAAGTTCGCCGCAGGGGATGTTGCTGGCGCCATTGCCGACTACCGCCGCGGCATCGCGCAGCTCGAGGCAGCACCGCCACAGCCTTCACCCTCTGACTCCGTCACAGCGCTTCACTGCCTCCTCTACTCGAACCTGTCCAACGCATACTTGAACAGCAGCGACTTCCCTAGCAGCTGGAAGGCGGCCGCAGCGGCAACAAAGATCGACCCCACCGCGTGGAAGCCGTGGCTGCGTTTCATCGAGGCGCGGCGTCGCGATGGATTTCCGTTTGACGCTCTCGTGCACTCTCTCCGCTACCTGCGTCCGCTACTCCGCCAGCAACGCGAGCAGAAGCGCATGTCCGCCGCGGAGGCCGCCGCTGCGCTGAGTGCGGTGGAGGAGCCTCTGTGCGACGAGCTCGGCATTCTCCGCCTTTCCCCGGATATCGAGCTGGTCGAGTACGCTGGTGGCGTGGCGATGATTAGCCGCCGCGTCTTCCAGGCTGGCGATGTACTCTTCGTTGAGAAAAAGTACAACAGGACAGATTTCGAGGAGAAGGGCCTCATGGCGCAGCAGGATCTCACAACGGAGTCCATCGTGCGCTACTTCGCGGCGCGGCTGCGGCCCGAGCAGGCGTCGCAGAGTGCGCGGTGGCAGGCCTTCAAGAAGGACTTCACCGGTGCGTGGCCACGGTCGGACGAGGAAATCGACAGCGACACGCGCGAGACGGTCGGCAGCAACCTGCGGTCTTGCTTCCCTGATGTGCCGGAGCCAGCCTTCCGCGAGCTCCTCAGCACGGCGCTCATGTGCCGCTACAACTGCTTCCACTCCGGCTTCTTCCGCACCTGTGCGCTGGCGAACCACAGCTGCCACGCCAACATCGCCATGAAGTACAGCAGCGCCGATGAGACGGTGAAGATGATCGCGGTGGACGGCATTCAGCCGGGCGAGCTGATGAACGTGAAGTACCTCAGCGACGCGCACTACTTGCTGGGCGTGGAGAAGCGACGTGAGCTGCTGCGGTCGTGGTTGTTCTGGTGTCAGTGCGACCGCTGCCTCAAGGACAGCGAGCCCTCCTCCATTGCAGAGTTCGTGCAGTGCCCGTCGTGCCAGGCGTACACACACTTCTCCTCCCTAGGTGTCACCTCTACCGGCGACCCGCTGCTGCACGCCGCCGAGCCCTGCCGCGTCTGCTGCGCGCCGATGACGTGGACGGCGGAGCAGCGCGCGTTGCTGCAAGACGGCCTCATGTGTTCCTTCACGAACAGCACATCTTTCTTCGCGGCAGAGATGCTGCTGGACTGGATGCGGGAGCAGCTCACGCTGATGGAGCAGCTCCGCGTGCACCCCGAGAACTGGGTCTACCGCCTGCTGCTCTACTTCTTCTCGGTGGCGGTGACGGGGATGGTGGACCGTGTGCAGGCCGGGCTGGCAGAACCGCACATCTCGCAGTCGACGCTGGACGACATCCGCGGCCTCTTCGGCAGCTGCGGCTTGCACGAGTACTATCTCGCCCGCTGCGCCGCCGTGCGGGATGACGCGGTGGCTGCCGGTGTGGTGAGCGCCGACGAGATTGTGCAGACGAGTCCCGAGAAGGGTGGCGGCTGCGATGCGCTGAAGGCGTTGCTCGTTCTCCTCCAGCTGCTCTCTCCCTTCTACCCCGTCAACGAGATGTGGTCGGTGCATGACGCAATCTGCAAGATGGTGCTGCTCCACCTCGTCTACCCCACGCCGTCGGTGACGCTTAGCACGGCCTTCGCGCTGCAGCTGCTGCAACGGCATGGCCGCTATGTTGGCGAGACGAACAATGCAAAGTGGATTCATCGGTACAGCATGCACCGGACCACCTTCAACGCGAAGGAGCCGCTGCCGCTGGCGAAGCTGAAGAAGGCGCTCAAGTGACGCTGAGGAGGCAACACACACACACACATGCAAAAAGGGCCACGGAGTGCAGGGGCCCTGGATGAGACGGCTGACGCAGCGGATGTCGGACGTGCAGTGGTGTTAAGGGCGTATATTGAAATCGCTGTTGTATTGGTTTCCCACCTTTGCCGCAAATCTCACGCAACAGATCAAAAAACGAAAATAAAAAAAGTGAAGGTTGAATAAAAGGAATACAAAAGAGACGAAGTAGACAAGAGAAAGCAGACACTGAAAAAGGCGGGCTTTTATCGCGACGTACGGTGAGGGAAGCGTGGTGGCACACTAAGAGATGCCCACCGCCGTCGCTTTTCTCTCATCACTGCAACGTCAGGAGTATTCTCGACCGAGTGCTTCTCATAGCTGCTCCTCTGAGCTGAACACCGTGGGGAGACGTTGAAAAGATGATCAGAAAGAGAGAGAGAGGCGCTGCCCTTTTAGCCGCAAACAAGTGGACCAAACGTTTTCCAGCCTGAGAAGGCACTCACACATGCTCCTCCTCCGCGCCTTGTTTGATCACGATCTACATTCCTCTTTTCCCTCTGCCCTCCCTCTCTCCCTCGTGCTCAGTGTAGCCTTCCCCCACATACACGCGCACACACACGCAACGGCAGATACGCCCTGCCGCCTCCCACTGCACGCCTTGGGTCTCTTTCCCCCCTTCTCTGTGCGACTTCCGTCATGGCCGCCCCACCGAGTCTGCTCATTTACCTCAACAGCGATGTCGCGATGGAGCGGCCCTACCGCACCTCGCTGCCTGCCAGCGTCGACACCCTCGCCGAGCTCTGTCAATTTCTTACCACCCGCATTCCCCCACGCCCGGGCGAGGACACCGTTGGCCGCGGCTACCGCTTCCTGTACTCCGTCCTGGGCAAGCCGCTGTGGCGCGTAAAGGAGTGCGTCGACGCCGGCACCATCGTTCTCAGCGTCGGACCGGGCTTCCTCGCGCGCCGCCCAACTTCCATCACGGACGGCACAAATAGTCCGGTAGCTCACAATGTCACTCCGGCAAGTGCGGATGATTTGACCACACCCGATCGTCCGGCTCCCACGCCGCGCGCCACGGTGAACGCGGCTGTCCCGCTCGACGCGTCGCCCTCCGCGTCGCCCCCGGTGCGCATCCCCGCTGACCGCCTGTACAGCACGATATGGGCCAACCCGCCCGTGCCCGCAACAACAACAAGAGCAGCAGCAGCAGCCCCAACAAATGTTCCGACACCTGCGGTTGCAGTCTCAAGCACTGCTGCTGCCGGCGCTGCTGATTCCAAGCGCAGCTCACTGAACGCGCCGTCTGGCAGCGCGGAGACGGGCGAGGGTGGCCGGAAGAGTGTTGATCTCGCGTGGCCCCCTGCGCCGTCGGTGCGCCGCCCCTCGCAGACCGACGAGCGGGATCGACTCGTCAGCATCACACTCAACACGGCGGCGCGCGGCGTTCGCGCCTCCTCTGGCGGTCCCGCCGTCGCACAGTCCACGCCGGCTGGCGCCACTCCAACTGTGCGCCTCTTCACCCCGACTAGCGGGCACACAAACGCGACGCGGGAGTCAACAGGTGGCTCCGTGCCCGGCGCTGCTGCTTCCAAACCATCACCACCACCGCTGCCAGAAGGAGGAGGGGGAAGAGCAGCAGCAGCAGCGGCCAACAGCACGAACGATGTCCCGCGAGGAATGGTCTTTCTTGCCCACGAGACCCACACGCTCCCGCCGCGGCCCAGATTCACCCCATCCGCCGCAGCGCTCAGCGCCGTCCTGCCGTACCTGCAGCCTCTCCCGACCACTGCCATCTCCAGCAGTCTCCAGTACTTCTTCTTGCGCAAGTGGGCGGCCTACCAGCGCCTGCACAGCATGGCCCCGGCGGACCTGATCGCTGGCGAGGCGCTCTCCCAGCAGTTTAACGCGATCAGCGCGAGCGGCAGCACGAGTGCGGTGAGTCGACCCTGCAGAGTGGTGGTCAGCGGCCCGCCTCGCAGTGGTGTGTCGACGACGGCGGCCTTTCTCCTCCGCCATCTTCTCCGCACGTTGCAGTTCCAGCCCCAGCACTGCCTGCACAACACCTTAGCCATCGTCCTTGACTTCCATCTTCTCTTCGGCCCGCCACCATCGCCCTCGCCGCCTCACGCCCCTCCGCGGGTGCTGCTCGATCTCGCCTCCCTGTACCAACTCGTGGTGCGAGCGGTGATGGACGCGGTGGTGGCGCAGCGGCCGGCGTTGCGGGAGGCCGGTCCACTGCTGAGTCAGCTGTGGGACCTGGTGATTAAGCCGAATGTCGAGCCGCACGTTGCGCCGAACTTCACCACCTACACACAAGCCGCAGCACTGGTCGGCGGGGATGTCCTGGCGCGGTGGACGCGGCTGGCAGAGACCATCTTCCCCATCTTGCAGGCTGCGTGTCGCACACCACACGTCGCCGAGTTGCGCGACGCAGCAATTGATCTGATCTTCTACGCCATTCCAGCTGAAATCGCCGCCTCGCTGAACTTCTCCGGTCTCCTCTACGCAGTGGACGGTGCGGAGACTCTTACGCAGTGCTGTGCGCAACGCGTGACGCGTCCTGCTGGGGATCTCGGCCCGCTGCTGCAGTCCTTAGCCTCCGACACCCGCACCCACCTCGTGCTGGCGTGGCCATCAACGCTCTCCCCACGCTCGCTGTTTGTGCCGGACTTAACGGCGCACATCTCCACGATTGGCTTGGTGCCACGGGAGGCGCTGCGTCATCAACACTTCCCCCTCGTTCTCCGCTGCGGCGCGAAGGACTACCCGGTAGAGGCCTTCCTCGGCTGCCCGGGTTACCTCACCTCTGTGTACGCCGTTGCGCGTCCATTTCGCAAGAACCTGACCATCCCCACCACCGCCTACTCTGCCTACTATCAGCAGCACTACGAGCGCAGCAGCAGCGGCAGCAGCACCGCTGACGACTATGCGCTGCGCATCGACGCGAGGGAGGTGTCGCACGCGCTGGAACAGCTCATGGCGGTGGTGCAGGCCCTCCCAGCCGCCTAGACCGGTGTGTGCAACTGGGCAGAGAGCAAAGCCATCTAGATGCTCTCCTCTGTTGTTGTGTTTTTCTTTTTTTTCTTCTTCTCCCTCCACCTTTCTTTTCTAGATCATTAATAGAAGAAGCTGCTTCTGTCCGTTCTTTGAAATTGATTTGCTGTTTTCTACGTCATCTATCGTTGTGCTTCCGCTGTGCGCTCTGCGTTCCGAACGAGTGTGAAGGTGGCCGAAGGTGCACAATTGGTCGTACTAAAAGAACAAACGTGACTTAACAGATGCGACGTTTACAGTGGGTAACAGATCAATTTTTTTTAATTTACATTTGCCGCAGACGATGCCGCTCCTGCGTTTCAAGCGTTGCGGCAGACAGCGAGTACGCACCACATGCTGCACTTCTCCCTTCCCCTTCTTATGTCCCTTTCTTTTTCTCTCCTCTATCCAAACACACACACGCACATTACAATGTCATTGAACCCAAAAAGTGGGTCCTGTGACTTCTACTTTTATTATTCGTATTATTGTTGAAGTATCTTCGTCCGCCGCGCAGCGCGCATCTTCTCTGTTATTGTTCATTACCTCCCTCCTCTATTTGTTGGCACTCTTTTTTTTCTCTCTCTCACTCTCTCCCACCTTCAGCAGCAATGCCGAGCGCCTCCAGCCGGTGGTGCCTCATCGAGAGCGACCCCGCCGTCTTCACCGAGATGATCCAGACCGTCGGCGTCAAGGGCATCTCCGTCGAGGACCTTCTCATGCTCGACACGGCGATGCTGCAGCAGTACCAGCAGGTCTACGGCCTCGTACTGCTCTTCAAGTGGCAGTCCGCAGAGCAGGCGGCACCGCTTGGCACCGTCGTGAAGGATGCACCCGTCTTCTTCGCGAAGCAGGTCATCGAGAACGCCTGCGCTACGCTGGCGATTGTGAACACGCTGTGCAACTACGCGGAGCAGGTGGAGCTGGGCCCAAAGATGCAGCAGTACCTGGGCTTCTCCCAGGCGATGGACCCCGAGATGCGCGGGTCGCTGCTGGACGAGTTCGAGGAGCTGCGTGAAGCCCACAACTCGTTCGCCCCCCAGGCGGCCTTCGAGTCGGACGGCAAGGCGGCGAAGGACGCCGATGTTTACCACTTCGTCTCCTTCGTGTACCGCCAGGGCCACATCTGGGAGCTCGACGGGCTGCAGGACGGGCCGCTGCAGTGCCGCGAGGCGACCGACGCCGACTACCGCGAGGCCCTTGTTGAGGTGGTGCAGCGTCGCATCGACGACATCGCAGCGAAGGACACGAAGGGTGCCGGTCAGGGCATCTCCTTCTCTCTCATGGCGATCGTGGACGACCCGGTGGTGGTGCTGGAGAAGAAGATCGCCGCGCTGCAGGCCGAGGAGAAGCCGTCGACGGCGGAGGCGGAGGAGCTGGCAGACCTGCAGGCGCAGCGTGCGAAAGACAAGGAGGCGAATGCGCGCCGTCGCCACGACTACAACGCGATGATCGTCGCGCTGCTGAAGACGCTGGCTGAGCGTGGCAAGCTGGAGCAGATCATTGCGGATGGTCAGGCAAAGGCGGCCGCGAAATGAAGAAGCTTTGGGTATTCGGCAACTCCCTCTTCTACTATTTTTTGTTGGGTTGCGCAGTTGCCCGCTGTGCGTTGTTTTGCGCGAACGCGTTGCGTTGGCCTGCTCATGGATGTGTGTTCGGTACGTCATTTTCTTCTATACGCCTCTGCGTACTCACGTGGCTATCCATGGCGGGTCTTCTTCATATGTCTCTATTATTATTATTAAACACTTTGTTCAAACACCCAAGATGGGGTAAAGGTCGAGGAGCGAGACGAGTGATCCTGTGTTGTACTCGTGCCTTGCTCCTGGTGGCATCCTAGATGGCTTCGGGGCTTTCTCTTTGTCTCTCAAGCTTGGGCAACTCACTAAACGGAAGAGATGCGTGTGAAGCGTGCGCGCCTCGAGAGAGCACCGATGGGAGCCAATACACAAAACCACAAAAAATGCTGTATTCACAGATAGAAGAAGAGAAAAAAAATGCCGGCTGTGTTTGCGTGGAGCTGTGCGCCAACCTTGACGTCGCCACACACACACACACACACACACACCTAAAGATGGTTGCTGCGGCTGCCGACATGCAGTCGAAGGTCTGGTGTGGTGAAAAGAAGCACATTTTTACCCTCAGTGCATTTCTTTGCTGGTGAATGAGCCCCTAACGAAGACCAGCGGCGGGAGAAATGAAAGTCAGACACGCACCGCGCACTCTACGTCTTTTTTTTAAGCGCCGATGAACGAAACGGCTTACGCCCATGCTGAGGAGACCTCAAAGCAAGCAGCGCATCTTCTAGAGCACCGTATCGCTGAAAACGTGCATCATCAAGTCCTGCTCTTTTCTCCGCCTTCCTCCTCTTTTTTTTTTCTTTATTGAAAACAGGTCAGGCCTGCTACTTCGCCAAGAGGTGCTGGTGCAGCGACATCAGCAAGTCCCCCCTACACAAACAAACACAGTATTTTTCTTGCTTTACACTCTTCGAAGCGGAGTGGCTGCAAACACAGAGTGAGAAAAATAGAACATTGCCCCACCACCTCGATGCGACGCCTGCCGCTCTTAACTTCCTCCGCCGTACTCCCAACCCTCTCCTTAGCGCTTTCTTCGTCCACGCAAACATGTAGCCCTTCTCTTTCCTACACCGTCAAGCATGCGACACAGGCAGCACAACACACGCTGCGCTGCAGCAGGGCGTGCATGTCCACAGCAGCCGCACCCCTCCGGTCTTCTGCTGCGCCTACAAGCCTCTTCACCTCCTTCGAAATGGAGAGCGAGCTGATGTGGGCTCAGGAGGATGCGCGGGAGGCGGAGGAGGAACCACAGAAGAATAAGCACAGGGAGCTCGTCACGCCACCACCCATGCGCTCTCAAACACTCAACTCACCGACCATCTCACCGGCTTCTGTGCCCTCGTTTTCTCCCGCGCTGAGTGTTCATCGCGTGTCTGCCGAAAAGGATCTCAGCGCTCGCACTCCGAAACGCCCAGCAGCGTTAGTGGCACGTGCACGCCTGTCACCCGCTGTTGCGCTCTCGCTGACGCTGCCTTCTCTCCTCCGCCGTCCACGGTGGCGCGGCGGTGCAGAGGCGCGTCGCGGTGAGAGTGCGGAGGGCTATCTGGACGCGGCTGCGTCAGCTCTGAGAGCTCTCCAAGATGACTGGCGGCACCGACGTAGCAGCGAGAGAACTTCCTTTTCTGCTGCCGTGGCGCAGTCCTCTCTGCAGCACGCACACGCGGACGCTCTACTGGTGATGATCGAGCTGCTCCTATCGCCGAGCGCGTCCGCCTGTGAAGCCGGAGATGCCGCTGCTGGTGATGATTCATCGGCCTTCGCAGCCGCCCTTCTCCCCTGCCTGCTGCGGCTGCTCTGTCGACGGCATGTGGAGCTGACGGGGCGGCACGTGGCGCACCTCAGCCGGCTCCTGTTGGCGCACCCTCCCCTCTTCCGAGGGGCGTTCCTGAGCACTACCACCGAGCTGCATCAGCAGTGTGCTGCCGTGTGGGACGCCTTCACGCTCGTATGCTACGCCACCCGACGTCGCCTCCGCCGCAAACACAACCAGGACTGTCTGGAGGCCTTTCTGTGGGGCGTGTACGCACCTCTGCAATCCACACACCAGCAGCAGCAGCATCGTGCTAGTGGTGGCCGTGTTGATGCACCGTCTGTCGATGCGGAGTTGTGGGCGGCGGCGAGGAAAAGCGGCGTGCGGCGAGCCGTGCTGCATCACCTCCTTCACCGCTGCCTCGAGACGGAGACAGCAGCAGAGATTGGGATGCAGGCTGCCGCGCACGTTGACCTCTTACTTGCCTGGGCTCTCCTCCTGGCCTGGGAGGAGGTGGAGGCTGTGGTGCGGGATGCCGTGATTCATCGGCTGTGCAAGCAGACTCGACTGGAGGGGCACAGCCGGCGTCCCGCACACGGAGCTAGCGGCGCCTCTGTCGAGCAGTGGAAACGCTTGGCGCTGCGGCTGGCTGCAGCACACACCAAAGCAGACGGAGACCGCGGCACGGCAGGAAGGGCAGCGCAGCCGGGTGCGCGCGTCTTCGCTGCGATGGACCGCGAAGCGCGTTACACGAGTGGGTGGAGCATCGCGCCGCTGGATCGGCAGCTCCTTTGCTGTGTCCTCTCCCGCCCAACGCCGTCGTCTGATCATCAAGCGTTAGCGAACGCATCGATGCCAACAACTTTGGGAGTTGCGGAGACGAGTCCCCACTCCGGTGCGGTGCGACCAGCGCAGCTTGCAGCGGATGACGATGCACTCCGCTTGCGCGAGGTGGCACGCACGACACTGCACGCGTACGCACAGATGCGATGGGGGAGACTCGAGAGCGCGGCACCGATGCGTGCGTCGGCTGGGCTGGCCTCCTGCGAGGATGAAATCGAGGAACTTATACACACGGCGCTGGAGCTGCCGAAGCATGCGTGGTGTTTGTGCGAGGCCGTCGCCGTACGCCTCGTCCGCTGCGTTCGCCACTACGCAGCCCTTCTGGAGCGCACGGCGGTGGCTCAAGAAAAGTGCGTGATGCCGCCACCGCAACTCCTTGCTGCGTTTCGACGAATGGCCCGGCACAGTCGCACCGACGTCGTGACAACTGCTGTGGTGATGGAGGAGACAGAGGGTTGCAGAACACGTGCTGCTGGAGCTGCTGCCTGTGACACCACTGAAGAGAGTCGCGAAGAGGATACTCCCTTTTCAGCTGCCTTCACCATAGCGGCAATAGCAGACGTGTCACGACAGCTGACATGCGCTGCGGAGGCGGAGTGGGTGGCTGAGGTGTGGGTACACGACCGCAGCATGGCGGTGGGCCCGATCCCACATGTCGTGCTTGCGCGCCTGCATGCGTGGGTGAGGGTCCTGTCTCCCTCGTTGCGCTCCGAGAAGTTAGCCAAAGCTGTTGCGGCTATTGCGCAGATCGATGCCGCTGCATCGCAGCTCTCAGCGACAGTCGCACCGGTAGACGAGGCGTGGCAAAATGTTGTGCGCGATGCTCAACCCATCGCTGCGGCTCCGCAATCGACTGCGCCTGAGATGCACACCACGCCCGCGACGCCTCCCGTCTCACGCGTGCAACACAGCACGCTGCTTTGGACTCATCTTGTGAACACCAACCCACATCGCGAGTGGCAGCTGAGTGCCATGAGCCGACCTCTCGCCTCAACAGCAGCAGCGCCGACAGCAAGGTGTCCTCTTATTGAGTGGTCACCTGTGGTGGGTGCCGTTGTGGAGTCTACAGAGAAGGACGGCGCAGCGCAGGTGGAAGAGGCGTGTCTGCACCGCTTGTTCAACGCGCACATCGGCTCATCGGCGAGATCGTGGGCTGTCAGGCGCGACTGGCACTGGCTGGACCACGTGTCAGCGGCTGTTGCTCACTCACAAGAGCATCCAGCACCCTCAAGTGGAGAGTGGGACACCACGCCGTCTTCTTCTCTTTCGCAGCAGACGCGAATTCTTCGAGCTTACACCTCGCCCTCTCGCACAGTGGACGGCGGTGCCGTGGAGTGTGCGTGGGTGCCGCCAAAGCTGGCTCTCGCTACGAACGCAGGAGCAGCAGCAGCAGCAGCCGATCCAGACACCCTTCTTCTCTTCCTCGACTGGGACGCTGCCCTCCACACCTTAAGCTCCTACGCGGCCCGGACGGCCGATACTGAGCAGCTTTCCTTTCTTGTGGGAGCCTTCACGCGCTGCTTTGTTGGGCTCTGGGCCACTTTTCGGTGCGTGGATTCTCTGACAACATTTCTCGAGCCTCCCCACGACGCCATTCAAATAGCTGCAGCGTTGATGCCGCACTACGCAACCGCGCTGCGACTCTGCAGTGAGCTAAGAGAGGCTCGTGGCGGTACAGCTGCATCAGGGATTGGTGGGGAGGCAAAGGCTGATGTGTTGCCGGATGCCCTGCACCTGCACCTCTTCCGCAGTCTCCTGCACGCAGCGGAGCCGCAGTGGCAGCAGTGTGAGGCGCTTCTATGTCTTGCCGGGAGTGCGACGAGCGCTTCTCCTTCTCCGTCCGCCGCGCAAAAGGTCTGTGGTGCGTGTGTGTTGCCGGACCGAGTGTTGGCGGAGGTGATTGCTGCCTACGCTGCCGCGCAGCGTCCGTTGCCGCTGCAGCTGCGCCAATGGTGCGAGAAAGCATAGGTAACGCCTCTTCATGCTCTCCCTCTTCGTGCTACATTTTTTCTGTTGCTTTCTCAACGCGGTCTCTCTTCAGTGATCTTCACACATTTATTTTACTACAACACCAAAAGAAAGAAAAGGGAAAGAGAGAAGTGGTTTCTCATGCAGTACACTCAACGGAGCACCGCCTGGCCAGATGCCTTTGGAGCTTTCGTGCTTCATGTCCGACCTGTACTGCAGTAGGTTACAAGCTTGATTAAATCATCCAACATTTCTAATTTCATTCTTTCTCTCTCTCTTCCTTCTCCCCCTTCTCTCCCTCCTGCCAGCCCATTAGTACACGAGCGTCGGGCTCCCATCGCTTTATTCATTCTCCCGCTTCTCCAATCATTTTTACAACAAAAAGAAAAAGAAAAAAAAAGCACGTTGGAAAGCTCCTTCGCTTTTCATTCTGGAAGAAAGAGAGAGAACGGGCTCGCGTGAGTGCACTTCATAGTATCATTTCCTACCTTACATTCTTTTTTTTCTTTTTGTTTTCCTAATACTGATCATTGAGTGTTTTTTTTTTACATTCTATTTTCTCTTTTTTTTTTCCTTTGCTCTGTCCCACTTTCTCCCACGTATCCCGTGCGCTGCCTTCGCCCATCTTCGGCGCTGCTACGCACGTGTGACGTCACGCGTCTTCTTCTCTACCAATCCCTTTCTCCCGCCGCAATTCCACTCCGTCAACGAGCCCGGTGGGCTAAGTAGAGGCAGAAACACGCAAGCAAACAAAAGAAAAGAAATAATAATAAGAACAAGGAGACGAGCGCATTGCGCAACCGAAGCCCGGAGAGAGGCGTGTGGCAAAGCGTTTGCTTTGGTGGTCTCCTCTCAACAAAATCATTATCATCGTGTATATTTGTTGTTGTTTTTTTTCTTTTTCGCGTTGACTTTTTTGCCCCTCTCTCTTGTTTTTTTTTTAAGTAGTGCATTATTCTTTGTGCGTGTTTTTTATTATTTTTTTAAAGGAAAAGGGTGGTGCGCGGGAAAGCTACGCCAGAGCGCTGACGTCGAGCCACAACGCCGCACTAAATCTCTTTTTGTCTTTCGCCATATCGTTTGCTGTCGTTGTTGTTGTTGTTGTTGTTGCGAAGTTTCAACCCCCACTATCGAGGAAAGAAGGAGAAACAAAAAAAGAAGCCATTTTTCTCCGTTTGACCGTCTTGCGTGTTCATTTCGGGCAAATAAGCTGACCCGTCAACTTCATTTTTTTCGTGCTTCCCGCCGCAATATTTTTTTTTCTTTTACCCCCGCTGGGTTTAGTGTCTCTCTCTGTGTTCACAACACTACACTACTTAGCGGAAGGTACGCGCTTGGCTGCCGCGTTTGCCTCTGGTCTCTCGTGGTGGGTTTTCTTAACTCAAGTTTTTCGGGCCGCCCTTCTTCTACACGCGACTCGCAAACACACAAGCAGGCAGGTCGACACGCCAACGCTTAAATTGTGAGTTTTAAGGTAGCTGCTCTCAATTCTTTCTTTTTTTCTTACCTGCGCAACAACAGTTAAAAGATAAAGTAACAATTTTTTCCTTTTTTCGACGCTGTTCTTTGTCATTGTTGGTTTGTTCTATATTCTCTTTCCCCTCGTTGTGAGTGTGCGCTAGTGACCTTTTTTTAAATCATTTTTTTACTCATACTGGCAGCGTCAGTTGCTCCGTTGCACACACGCGTGGCATCACTGGTGTTGACGAAAAGGAAAGGGAAAAAAAGAGAAGGGCCTACTTCGTCGCGATGGACGACCCGAATCTCGGAGTGGACTTCATGCCCGACACGGTGGTGGAGATTCCGATTCCCACACCCGGCGTCACCGTGCCGCAAGTCCTGAAGTACATTCTGATCATCATCCTCTGCCTCTTTCTCGAGTACGTCCTGCAGCTTGTGCCGCGGCTTGCCGACTTTGTTGGCAACCGCGTCAGTGAGGTGAAGGCGACGGCCGTGGAGGCGTGGCGGAAGCCGCGAACGGTGCGCAAGGCCATCCGCAGCGTCCTCCGCCTCTTCCGGAAGTGGGAGATCTTCACGATTCCGGGAGTCACCTTCGTGCTTGTCTACTTCTGCGCCTTGAGCAGTCTCTCCTACCTTCCGGCCTACTACGCGACGCCGGACAACATTGAGCTGTGGACGCTGCAAGAGCAGCACGTCGACCTCACCAGCACGGGCGTCAGCGCCACCGCCCCGGTGCGAGACCCACGCGGCAACAGCCCGTTTCCTCCGCGCTCGGCGGAGGCCACCAACTACTTCTGTGGGAGGCCAACGGCGAGCAGCTACGACGGCTACACCGGCGCCGCGCATGCCGCGTACATCCACCACGACATGGAGCGCGACCGCTTCGTGGTGCGCACGTTTGGCCGCGGCGGCACGCGAGTCGACCACCGCCGTCGCATGGGCATTGGCCGCAGCACCTACGAAGTGTTCTGTGGCGCCACGGCGGAGTCGCAGGTGCACACGCCCCTCGCCCCTTCGGTGCTCGTAGGCGGTAACGACAACTGGCAGGTGCCGCGCGAAGCCTCTGCGGCCAGACCCTCCAACGGAGACTTCAACTTCACTCTTGAGAAGTTGGCCGAGCCGATCAGCAGCCGCAATGCTGCCAGCCCTGTCAAGGACAACTTTATCAAGGAGGACCAGACGCTGCGGACGCACTACCGCCTCTACAGCCGCGCCGACAACCTTGCCAACCACCGCCACCTCGACTTCATCTACTCCTACGTGAACGGCAGCGACATCACCCGCGGCTACACGAAGCCGTTTGCGAAGCAGCACCTGTGCTGGAACCTCATCGCGGCGGTGCAGATGTTGTGGGGCGAGCTGCAGCGGCTGCGGGGGAGCGACACGGACGCCGGCGGCCCGCGTGTGTCGGAGGACACCTTTGCACGCTACGTCTCGGAGCTTCTCTTCACGAAGCTCTCGAGCCCATGCTCGATGGTAAAGCTGCTGTCCAACGCCGGCGAGGGCAAGGCGGCCATGACGCAGGTGGAGGCCTCTCTCTGGTGGGCTGTCACCCGCACCTCGCCGACGCCTGCGGAAGCTGCTACGCCGGAGGCAATAGACAAGGTGCCGGTGCCGTACGCGCTGACGAACATTGAGCTCCTCCGTGCCATCGGTGCGGAGCGGGACAAGGTGTGGATGGACGCCATCGACACGGACTGCGACGAGCTGCGCCACAGCATGCGGGGCTTGCTGGACCACACACGGGGCTGGAGCCGCGGCCGCGTCACGGTTGTCTCGCCGTACAGCAACGTCCCGCTGTGGCTGAACCAGAGCAAGAACTTCTTTCTTCGGTCCCTCTACGCTGATTTGCTGATGAGTGATGAGAAGAAGGCGGACGACAGCCATACCCCACTCAGCACCGCGCAGTTCCGCTTCGCGCGCGAGGTGCACACGCACCAGCTGCAGTACACCCGTCTGCACGTTGTCGACCAGCGGGCCCTCATGCCGCCAGCCCCGCTCACCACGGTAAACAGTTACGTCATCGAGCCCTTCGTCTACCGCCTGCGCAACGTGTCGAGTGTCTTCGTGTACATGAACGACGACTACCTCATCATGAAGGACGTCGACCTGGAGGACTTCGTGAACGAGTTCGGCGGTCCGGTGCTGCGCATCCGCCGCAAGGACAGCATGGAGTACTACGAGTCCAAGAACGACTATTTTCGCCGAGGCTTCGTCTTCAACACGATGCGGATGCAGCGCGACGTGGACAAGCTGCCCGCTGATGTCGAGGAGCTGGTGCAGCCCTCAGCCCTCGCAGACGCGCTGGCACTGCAGCACGATCAGGCGGACGTTGGAGAGGCCGCACAGCTGCGCCGTGGCATCGTGCGGGGCGACTGGGCGGCCTTCACGGCGGCCGTGCACACGCGTGATGCAGGGACAACAGCAACAGCAGCATCGGTGCCACCACCGCCGTGCAACGATAGCGTCTGCGCGTGGGCGGCTGCCTGTGGCGGCGCAGCAGACACCTGCGACGTGCCCCGCGTCTCGATCGCTGGCGAGCCGTCATGGGAGGTGGACGCGGCCGGCAGCTTCCACGTGGTGGACGCGGCGGGTGCGCCGCCGGTGCTTGCCGGCCACGCGGAGATGCCGCGCATCAGTGGCTGGGGCGGGCGGGTGCTGGACCGCGCGGCGGCCGACATCATCGCCCCGCGCTACTACCTCGAGACGGACACCGTGGTGCTGCGCGACACCCCAACGAACCCCGCCCCGGCCGCCGCCATGATGCGCACGCTGGAGATGCAGGTGTCGGCGGTCGAGGAGGGCGTGCGGCAGATTGCCGAGGACCCTGATGACGACGGCGGCGCGCGCGACCGCCTGCTGCACGTCTTCACGAACTGGATGGACATCATGCTGGAGCACGAGTTCCCCACCCACCGCGCCTTCAAGACGCAGCCGCGGCTCCGCAAGTACCGCGTGCGCCTCGACAGCCACGCCCCCTACCCGCAGTGCCGCAACATGTGGAGCTACATCCACAAGCGCTACACCCCAGATCTGAACCTCAACATGTTCCTGATGCGGAAGCGCTCCACGCTGGACTTCCTGCCGCCGTCGACGCACACGGTACACATGCTGCGCCACCCATGGGCGGGCTCCAGCCAGTACATTCCGTACCTGATGGCGAAGGAGGCGTGGAGAATGCAGGCGGCGACGGGCAAATTAAGTGAGGAGACGGCGGCGCTGTTCCCGGTGGTGGATGTGGCGCTCGACAACGAGGACGGCTGTGCGCCGGCAACGTACATCACCGAAGCTCTCGAGTCTGCCCGCTACCACGAGTTCCGCAACGACGTCAACTGGAACACGCGGGCCATGAAGACGATTCGTAGCTACCGTGGCCGCAAGCCCTTCACGAACATCAACTCCAAGTTCACCGTCGACAGCGTCGGTGTCACGCTACGCGACTTCCTGGAGGAGCTCTTCCCGTCGCCGATGCTGCTCGAGGAGGGCTGGAAGGCGGCGCTGCCGAAAAAGCAGTCCACCACAGAGCTGTCGCTCCTCACAAGCCTCGAGTCCAACAATGGCAAGGCCCTCACCCTCTTCCACATCGAGGAATCCTTCCGCAAGTTCACCCGACTGCCGTTGATTGTGGTGAGCAACGACGAGGAGGGCTTCTGCCCGCTGCTCCGCAGTCTGCGCCACGCCATGCCCTCCTTTCGCGGCCTCCGCATCGTGCAGGTGCTCGTCCCGCCCGTCGATGGCCGCAGCCTCTACGCGGCACGCGCGGAACAGCGCCACGGCTACCGCAACTTCCTGCCAGTGACGCGGTGCACGTTGCTGCCGGGCCGCCTGGCGCGCGTGACGCTGCCGGCGGACAGCAGCGAGGCGGACATCATCGTGGCGGGCCTGCGTGCCGCGCGTGAGGGAGTCAAGACCAAGTACTGGGCTGCCCCGGCGCTCGTGGAGCTGCGCGGTCTGCGGGTGGCGCGGCGCGCGGTGCAGGCGGTGGTGATCGACGCCCGCACCCTTCACAGCGGCGCCAACGGCTTCACTGATCTTCCCCACGCGCTGGCCACGCCGGCTGAGCTGCTCGCCCACGAGGACTTCTCCGAGGTGCTGTTGACCGGCGAGACGTACGAGGCGGCACAGGCCTTTGTGCGCATGCCAACCGATGCCGAGGCTGCCGCGCCGGCGTCGATTGTTGTAAAGGGCGAGAAGCCGCGGCGTGTGCGGCGGGAGGACTACACGAGCAGCGTGTTGTTGCTGTCCGAGGCGGAGGCGGAAGAGCGCAACGTGCACTGGGCCTACGGGGCGTCAGAGCATGATCTGCTGAGTAGCATGCCGCTGCCGTACCTGCAGATGGAGGACAGAGACGCCAACGTGAACTGGGGGTACTAGTCTGTCAAAAAGCCTTCGCGAGTGAAGGTGTTTTCTTGTTGTTGTTGTTGTTGTTGTTATTGTTTTTCTTTTTTTGGCATCTGCCTGTTCTTCTATTTCCATTGATGCCGCCGCTCTTGCCCTTGGTGCTGACAGCGTGGCCCTTTTTCCTATTCTTTCTTTTGTTTTCGTTTATATTTCATTCTTCAAGTCTGTTTTGAAGCCGTTCTCAGTACCACGCGCGTCTTTCACGCGTTTTCCTTCAGCTTTCTCTCATTTTAAAATATTTTTTTTCTGTTATCGCGAGTGCTTTTTTGGTGTCTTAACCACTCCTGAAGGAACTCGCCTTGTCACGCGTGCGATGGCGGCGCTTACGCGCGCACGCACGCTACCGCCCTGTGGTGGTGCAGCGACCTCTTCACTAAGGTCGGCTGTAGTGGACGAGTTGTCCTATATGTGTTTCTCGGGGCATGTCTGGTGTTCAGCGTTGCGGAGGCACTACTCGAAACGGAAATGTGTGGAAGTGGGGAAGCTATTGCCCTACTTTACGCGGACTTCGGCTTTCCGCGGTACTGCGTGAGTGGGCGAGTGTATTTTGTTGTTGTCGTTGTTAGTGTTGTACGCCAGTGCGTGCTCTCTCACGTTTGTGTTGGTGTTGAATTTTGTTTTTCTGATTCCCTTTTTTTATCCTCTCTTTTTTTGTGCGCCATGTCGGCGGGAAAAGAAAAGCTCTGAGCGCGCGGCAGTCGCGCACACCGCTCGAGCGAACGAATCGGGGGATGAGGACTCGTCCTGCGTTCGTGCGAGGTATGTGATGCATTCGTAATTCGGGCACCTGAAAGGAAGCTGACCTGCACCTTGCGGGCGGCAGGGAGTATAGCGCGTTGCCAGGTAGCGTGTCTGACACAGCGACCGCGGTAACTGCATTGTGCCATGGAGCACGATATCGTTCCCTACCTTCTACTCATTATTCCCAGTTTCGCCTGCATTGCGTGTGTATGTGTGTGTTTGGTTCTCTCGAGGTAGCCTTCTAATTGAGCCCACACATGGTGTGTCACATCTTTCTCACTTTTTCCGCATCTTCAACCTTCCTCTATCGCCCCCTTTTCTTTTTTTCGTAAGCGGCACGGCGCGTTGCCAGTCCAGCTGCCTCTACTGCCAAGAACAGGAAGCACTGAAAAAGAGGGCACACCCGACCGAGAGAGAGAGAAAGCGCTGTCGAAGCGCGCGTCCTTCATTCTCTTTCGCTGCTGAATTCAGCTTTGTGTCCAATCAGCAGTAGCTGCGCATCATCGCAGCTAGACAGACACGCATTCTCTCGCTTAAACGGGTTTGTACCCACAAGTGGTAAATTAATCTGCACACTCTACCAAGACACTGAAACTACGGCCTTACATCTCCCTCTACTGATACCCTTATTCGAGAACTAAATAAAAACTAGGATACCTTTCTGTCGTACTCGTCAGACATGCTCAACACCGCCCTCTACGAGCGGACGCAGATCCTGATCGGAGACGACGGCATCCGCAACCTGCAGGCCACCAACGTCTTTCTCGCCGGCGCTGGCGGAGTTGGTGGCCACTGCGCCGAGGCCCTCGTCCGCGCCGGTGTCGGCAGCATCACCATCGTCGACCACGACGTAGTCACGTCCTCCAACAAAAACCGACAGCTTATCGCGTTGGACAGCACAATTGGCAAGAGTAAAGTGGAGGAGTTGGCGCGTCGGCTGCGGGACGTCAACCGGCACTGCTGCATCATCGCCCTCGATGCGTTTATTTGTGCCGACGACGTGGAGGAGATGCTGACGCGGCAACGGTACGACTTCGTGGTGGACTGCATCGACAGTGTTGAGTGCAAGATTGCGTTGCTCGCTGCTGCGGTGAAGCTGAAGCTGCGCGTCTACGCGTCCTGCGGCGCAGGAGGCCGGCTCGATCCCTCGAAGATTACCGTGGGAGACATCTACGATACGCAGAACGACCGGCTGGCACGGGCGTGTCGTGCGGCGCTGCGGAAGCACAACATCGGTCCCGG
This sequence comes from Crithidia fasciculata, assembly GCA_000331325.2. Classification (NCBI taxonomy): domain Eukaryota; phylum Euglenozoa; class Kinetoplastea; order Trypanosomatida; family Trypanosomatidae; genus Crithidia; species Crithidia fasciculata. The sequence goes on from CM003428.1 coordinate 197,143, forward strand.
TAACATCACCGTTGTGCACAGCACTGAAAAAGGTATGCGACCGTTGGAGCCGCAGCGGCAGGAGGCGGGTGGCCGGGACCGGGCCATGAACGGCACGATCAGCTACATGCCCTCCATCTTTGGGCTGATGCTCGCGTCTGCGGTGTTGCGGTGTGCGATGGACCCCGCTGCGCACGACGCCGCGATCGAGGTGCTGCGGAAACGTGCCGCGCGGGGGCAGAAGCGCCAGCTGAAGCGTCTGCGCAAGGAGGCGGCGCAGGAGCGTCCTGGTGAGTAGTGAAGCAACTGCGTTGCTCGCCTTCTGACGGTGCTTTGTCCTGCTGCAATGGTGTGGTGTGTACGCGTTTTTGTGTGTGTTTATGTGTGTGTGATGCTTGGTGTGCCCACACAGACTCACACAAGCGTATCTCACCTCCACGTATTTACTTTGAAAACTAAGCAAGTGAATTCTGATCGCCTCCACTTAATGCACCGCTGCACTGGAAAAAAAAAAGATTGTAGAAGGGGACGGCTCGCAGTTCGCACCCGTCCCACGACGACGAGGGAGTGTGGCGGACGAGTACCACGTGCGCCTACTGCCACTCCCCGCCTCAGAGTTTAAAGAGACAAATTAGTTACTGAATTCGCAATTCAACTCACCTCCTGCCAGGCACTCCGCTCCGAGGCACATTCACATACTCTCTCTCTCTCTTCGCCTTTACTTTTTTTTTTCTGTCGGCTGATATAAAGTGGTTCCGGTGCTAGCTCTGGAACCCACTCCACACACCCAAGTACACGCACATACTCATCCCACGCGCACATGCCACACGCGCGTCCCGTCTCGGCGGGCCAGGCACGCAGTCGGCAGCAGCAACGCGCCGCCAACGAGATCGCTGCCGGCGGTCGTCTGCAGAGCCACCCCGGTGAGCACAGTCTCTGGTGTGATCTCGTGCTTGTCGAAGAAGGCTGCTACCCCCTCCTCGCCCGCGGCGTCGTCGCCGTGCTGATGGAGCGCAAAGTGTTTCTCCGTGTCGCCGCCACAGCCTTCACCTTCACGATACACTTGAAAGACGTCGTGCAGGTGCGTCACGTCGTACCGAAGCGCATTGTGGAGCTCCACGTGCGGGTGGTGGCTGACCCTCCGGAAGACGGGGGATCAGTAGCAGCAGCAGCAGCAGTCCCGCAGCGTCTTTACAGGCTGGAGGTGACGGAGGGTGGCGCTGACCTGGCGGAGAAGTTTTCTTGCGCCGTCGCTGCGGTGCTGCCTTACTCCGCCTCCTCATCTTTGTCAGAGTCGCAACGCCGCGCAGTGCACGAGACGTTCACCGATGACGCCGTGGCCGCCTACGTCGGCGACGCGCCGCAGTCGCTGCTGCCGCTGCACCTCCTGCCTGCGGCGGGACTACAAGAGTTGGGGTGGGTGGGGAAGGACGACGACACACGTAACTCTAGTGCAGCTGCCGTTGCTGCTCCCTCCCCTCGCATAACATCAGCGCCGTGTGACTTCGCCTCAGCTTCACGATCACCTCTTGCCGTGATGAACGGCACTGGGATGTCCACCGGGCACCTCCGTAAGATTTACGTGGCCCCTGCTCCCGCCTTCTGGCGGCTGCCCCCACACCCCACGCAGCAGCCGTTACCAACACCACCGCCACGCCCCTCGCCGACGGAGCCGACGTCAGCGCACACACGTCGTCGCCATCAGCCCGACGCTGCGGTTGAGATGAGCAGCAGAGAGTCGTCGCTGATGGCGGAGATGTGTGGCCTACGGCGGCTCACCACACACACGCTCGACCCAACGCTGTCGGTGTCACGCGTGTCGCACAGTACCGACCGCACCCTCCACGTCCAGTACGGACCCACCACCTCTGCGTAATGAGGAGAACGCGCGTACCGAATTCCTTTTTTTTCCTTCCCGCGAAGGTTGCCTTGTACGTGAAGGAGTAGAGTAGATATTTATTTGCACTTCAAACACCTAGACGAATGAACATAACAACGCCACCATCAGCTTCTTCAATACGGATGCTCCTGCCTTGTGGTGCAACGAGAAAAAGAGCAGAACAGTGGAGCTTCGCAAGACATCACGACAATGCGGACCCACGTGCATATTCCTGGATTGCCTGCTCAAAATAAACCTCAGCTCCCCTCTGCTTCCATTTTCCAGTCTTTTTTCTCCTCTCTTTCTCACTCTTGCTCCTCTTCTTCTGCACTCTACAACATCATCAGTAGGATTTATTACCGGCGGACTGAAGTATTAGAGAAAGAGAGCTGGATTCGCCTCTGCTCGCCACCTATTGAACAGATAAACAAAAAAACGGAAAAGGCAGAGTTAGAACCTACTGCCCGTCTGCCGCTTCCATATTCTCGTCACAATCTTTCCCCTTTACTTTGTTTTCTTTTCTCCGCTCTCTCCTCTCTTTCTTCCACTTTTTTTTTTCTCCAACTGGGTGGTTGTGTGTCTGTGTGAGTGAGTGAGAACGTCTTCACATTGCTCTCTCTATCTCTTTTTTTTTCTGATATTCCACCTTTCTTTTTTTATCTCTATTTTTATTTTCTTTCATTTCTTTTCGTAGTTTCAGCTCATATAGCTTTTATTATTATTATTCTCTTGTTGTCTTCGCATCTCTCTCTCTCTCTTCCTGTCTTGTCCGTATTGCTCCTCTCTCTGCTGCTCCTGCCCCCCACAACTATTATTATTATCATTTCTTTTCTTTCTTGCTCTCTCTCTCACACACTTTTTTTCTCTGATCGCTTCATCTACTTCTTTTATATCTTCATCTGTTAAATTATTTTGGCTTAAGTCAAGAAAGGGAAAGCGTGGTAGACGCCTCTGCCCACATCTTCTATCCTCTGCTCCTTTCACTACTACCTTGCGATACTACGATACTCACGCTTTCGCAGAATCACACGCACGCGCAAGAAAAAAAGTTGCACGCATCTCTCATCCCTAACCCTGTCCTCGTATACAGCCCTCGATTTAGCAGCACGTTTTTTATTTGTTTGTTTGCACTGTGTTCGGTTGATGCCTCTTCTGGTCTGACTGCCTTCTCTTGCTGCCTACCACAAACCAACAACCGTGTGCAGGACACCACCAAACACGAAAAAAAAAAAAACACTGCTTTCGATCTTTTTTTTTCTCTCTCTCTTTTTCTATCAAGAAAAAAACGCTGAACTGTGTTGCACGACGCCTCTGTGTGGCCGTCCCTTCCATCCCATATACCTGAACAGGGTCACGCCACATCCGTGCGCTTTCAGCCGCCCCTCTCATCTTTTTTTCTATTTTCCTTTTATCTCTCCCCCTTCATCTCTTTTGGTTTAGTGTTGTTGCTTCGACTCTCGGCAAGTGTGTGTGTAAGCGTGTACGTGCGCTCGCGGTCCGTCGTCTTTCGCGCTACATCGCAGTAAGCACTTTTATTATTATTGAGGTTCGTCACGTCCCCCATCGTCGTCTTTGGGCCCATTTACACTCCGAAGCGGATTGTGGATCGTGGCGCCTGAAAACTGTTTTGTTGTCTATTTTTCTTATTTCTCTCTCTCTTTTCTCCACTTGAGTTCTTTCCGCAAGGGTGAGGTGGTGTCTCAAGTAGTGTTCCTTACTATTATTGCAATTACTCTTCTTATTATTATTATTGTGTTCTGAGCACGCTGACGTGTCAACGGCCTTGTCGAGGGTTTAGGTTAGATAGCAAGAGAAAGAGAAGGCTTCGGGTTTGCCCTGCGTGCACACACACACTGACACAAGAAGCAACGACTGTAGTGTGTCCGTGCGTGCGCTCAAGGCTTTTTGTATTTTTCTTTATTGCTTCCCTTTCCGCAGATTTCGCCCCTCTTTCTCTCTCTATCTCCCAACAATTTTCTGTGGCGCTTCGCGTGGGTGAGACAGAAACACTCAGTGCTCACCGGCATATCTTGCAGCGCTCCTCTCCTTCGCTTGTTTTCTCACCGTCACCTCTAACTGCCTTCTTTGTGTTTTTTTCTTATTTTCCGACTGATCGCCTTTACTTACCACTGCAACCCTTGCTAGCGCCGCTGTTTCTTCTTCTTCTCATTTCTCATTTTCTTTCCTCACAGGTTTGGAAAGTGCGGCTCTTATAAACGTTTATTCTTCATTTACGTTTTTTTTCTTGTCTGTTTCTCTGTCCGCGTGGGCGTTTGGGACAAAAGCAATTTATTACTCCTTTTTTTTTTATTATAATTGATATCACCAACGCCTCCTCTCTCTCTCTTTTCAGAACTATTACCAAATAGTTTATTCTCGGCGGATAGGAGCTCACTCTTACGTGCCCATAGTAGGTTAGGTATAAATCGAGAGTATTCTTAGTGGTGCTCTTAGCCATTTATTAAAGAGACTTTTTTCTTCACCGCTCTACATTCTATCAGGCTCTGGGTGTCTCATAGCTGTGGTTCGTGAGTACGACTCGGTAGCGCTTGCTCCGTACAATAGCTGTTAAGGTAAGAACCGGAAGCACATAACGCTAGCGCCGTCTTCTCACTCCCATACACCACCACGTACACACCTAAACACAAACACACGAAAAAAAAAACCGCACAAAAGGGCGACGACAAGCTCGCAGCGGTACTCACCAAACTCTCCCACCGTAGCTTCTCTATTTTCATTTAACCTGTGGCACTCTCTTCCGGTTCTCTCTTTTTTTTTGTGTGTGTGTTTTCTCCTTCACTCTTGCTTTGGCCACTTTTTTTTTTTTTTGGAGCATTAACTAAAAAAAGAGAATCGGACAAAGTAAGAGTCGTGTGCATCTTCTCTCTTTCTCCTCCCTCTTTTTCTCTTGACTAAGTGGTAGTTAACGTTCCAACGCCAATTCGCGTCCTCTGCGAAGTGCACCTGTCGCCTCAGCATCACAAGTTTCTCTTCTCTATTTTGCTTGCAGCCGGTGCTGTGACGTTTTGCCCGAACTTCTTCATTGTCGACTTTTATTAATTCTTCTGTAGCTGCCACCTCACCTCCATATTTCTGATTGCTTTTTTTTTTTTCGAAGGCTTTTTTTTTTCTCTATTGCCCTTGTCTCCGGCACCCTCTCTCTCTTTCTTTCTCTCGTACACACCCGCATATTTCTCTACTTTGATTTACGAGTGGTACAAGGGGCAGCGTCTCACCGCACTCACCGGTGTGCGCTGCCTTCTCCTGTTTGTTTATCAGTCTCTATCTTCTTTCATTTTTTCTGGTTTTCTTCCTTCTCGTTGTGCTCTTGTGTGCCGACACATCTTCACTCGTTTGCGGCTCGCATCTTCTGTGTTCTTGTCCACCATCTCCTTTTACTATTAAATCCCCTATTACGACTCTCATCTAGTTCTTATTTCTTGCTTGACCAGTTTCTGTATTTTTCTGCGACTCTTCACACTCTCTGACCAAGAGCGCCATACATTTCTTTTTATCCCCCCTTCGTTGTTCTCAACCTTTTTTTTATTACTAGTATTGTTTGTTTTTCTTTTTTTTTCTGCGGTGAAGGTCTACCCGTCACCAACAACAAGGCGAAGCAGAGTTCTTTCTCCTCTCTTGTTGCCTCTTATTGTAAAGAGCTGGGTGGCACCGCTGCCTTCCAGAGCAGTGTATCTCCGCTTTTCTTCATCCCTCTTCCTCTTTTTTAACAGCTGATTTCTTTTTATTGTTGTTGCTCCTTTATATTAGCGCATTTCCATTGCTCCTTCCCGCTGCGACTGCAAAGTATTTCTGGCCCTAACGCGGATTTTCAATTTTACTCCGCTTCGTCCCCTCCACAAAGGCACCAAAAAAGAAGTATGGAGCGGTACAGTGAGCGTCAGACGTCCACGATTTTTGCTGAGGAGCCGGCGCCGACGCACGGCACCAGCACAACTGCTAAGACTGCTACGGGGAATGCGACGCCGACCAGCGTTGCGTCGCTCCCGCCGCTGCTGCCTGACGAGGGCGAGGGCAGCATGTGCCCAGGAGCCGTCGGCGTGACGGACGGCTGCCGCACCTGCATCCACGACGCCAGCAAGGAGCAGCAGCGAGAGCGCTTTCTGCGGCAAAAATGTCCGCTCAGCATGGCCTGGGTGCGCATCTGCGGCGATGCCCCCGCAGCAACCGCGACATTCGAGGAGAACGCTGCCCAGTCGCTGCGCTCTTCCCACTCCGTCTCGAACCTGCAATCCACGGGCGGCGCACACGCCGATCCCAGCGCTACCAACAGCAGCAGCAGGCGGCGTCGTATGTGGTCTGATGACGCCGGTCGACCTTTGGGTGAAGCAGGGAGAACAGCAGCAGTGGCAGCAGCAGCAGCTTCAGAAGTGGGCAAAGCAGACGACGCTGGCGTATTGCCACCCGCCCGCTTCGGCCACACGGCTGTCCTCTACCGCGAAACGCAGATGATCGTCTTTGGCGGCAAGGCGAACGATGAGCATCACTACAACGACGTCTACTCCTATGACGTGGAGAGGCGGGCGTGGACGCAGCTGACGGAGGACGATACGGCAACGCGGTCCCCCTCCTCGCCAGCCTCGGCACCTGCAGCAGCTGTGCCCACTGCTTCCCCTCGCCCCAACTTTTCCAACTCCGGCGCTGCCACCCCGCACGCAGCTTTCACTCGCGCCAACACGGAGGAGAGTGCGTTTAGTGGCAGAGACGCAGAGCTGCTGACGCCAACCACCGCAACGACGCCGTCGGTGACTCCCGCAGCTGCTGCGGCGGCGTCTCTTGTGCGTGCGCGGAGCCCGAGTGGCCGTGTTGGCCACGCCGCTGCTCTGCATCAGGACACAATGTACGTCCTCAGCGGTGAGCAGCAGGGCCGCTATTTGGATGACATGTGGGCCCTCGACCTCCCGACCCGTACGTGGGCACGAGAGGGTGCCGGCCTGCCCTTCGCACCACGCAAAGGCCACACCATGCACCTCCTGCCGGCGGAGAACACGGCGAACCGTGCGCAGCAGGACATGTTCGTAATCTTCGGGGGCCTGGTGAGTGTCTCTCGCCAGCACCCCCGACCAGCTGACCCGGAGCTGCCCCCGCGTGCGGCTGGCGAGCCCGAGATGATCTGCGCACCGACCAGCGAAACGCTTCTCTACTACCCCGCGCAGCGGCGGTGGTGTCATCTGAAGACGTGCGGCGATGTGCCCAAGCCGCGCTTCTACCACGTTTCGCAGCTCGTCACCGGCACGACGCTGCTGCTGGTGTTCGGGGGGCGGACGGTGGCTCCTGCGCCGCTCGGCAGCACCGCGGCGAGCGACGGCGCCTTTATGAACGACCTGCACATTCTCGACGTCGCGACGGGGATGTGGCGCCAGATTCGCGACGCGACCGGCGACGTTCCGTCGCCGCGGATGTGCGCCGCCAGCATCTTCGTCAACGGCGCCTTCGCGGTCTTCGCCGGCGGTGGCAACGGCTACTGCCGTCATGCCTATGAGTTCCAGCTGTGCGACAACCGGTGGCGGCGGCTGATGCCGGACTACCAGCCCGCCTGCTCCCGCCCCACCGTCGTGTACGCCAAGGACCGCCTTGTCTTCTTTGGCGGCTACGCCCCTCGCCGCGGTGTGCTGAACTGCACGATGGAGCTCTGCCTCTCGCCCCTCTCCCTCACGAACCGAAGCCTTCTCTGGTGGAACCGCTGCGCCTTTGAGAAGCACGTGCGCCAGTGCAGCAAGCAGCGCATCCTCGAGCAGCAGGAGAGGGCCGCCGCGCTTCTTGCCATGACGCAGAGTTGCCGGGCAGACGGCAACTGTGGGAGGCAGGTGACCCTGCGCCACAACCCTGCCAACGTAGCAACGAGCAGCAGCAGTAGTGCCCTGCCAACACCACGACAGTCCGCCACGTACCGGAAGGCGCTCCGTCCGGCGCCGGTGTACGGCCCAGCGCACGAGCGGACGGCGGTGCACAACACACCCGCGACGTCGTCGGTGGGCCACAACGAAGTCAGCCCTCGCTCGCCCGCCTCCTCGTACGCGCCGTCGTCACCCGCGGTGGGCTCGCCCGTCTCCACCGCCTCCCAGTCGCTCTACTCATGGCACGACCCCGTCGCCGTAGCAATCGCAACAGCAGCCACCTTCACCACTAGTGCTCCGCCAGCTGGCTTGTACACGCCGTCCCTGACAGCGGCGTCTCCGTCCTTTCGTGTGAGCCCCGCCTCTACCGTTGGAGGTGTTGCTGGGGCTGCGTCGCCGCGGCTGATCAGCGCCTTCCCGTCACGGCCAGACGTGGTGAGTCCTGTCTACGTCGGCGCGGCTCTTGCTGGTACGGCGAACAGCGCAAGCAGCACCGCCACCAAAGCCGTCACGTCGATGCAGCACGCCGGTCAACCCGTTCGTGCTGTCCACCAGGCCCAATACTGGCAGGACCCGCAAAGCTCCCACAGCGGCTGCCCAACCAGTGGCGCCACGAACTCCTTGCAGCAGTCGGCGGTAGCGGTGCAGCGGTGGACAGATGATGTGCAGTACAACGTGCAGCACAGCGTCACGTCAAGGTCGACAGACGCAACACCCAGCCAGCATTCAAAGCACGCGATGGTGGGGCCGGCTTCACCGCGAGAGCCGTCACTGCATCAGTGCCCCGTCTCGCGGTGTGTGCGCAACATCGCCGGCTTCGTCGCCACGTCGATGCCGCGCTTCCACGTCGCGGGTCCACCACCGGCACTCGCCGCAGCCGCAGCAGTCACGCCTCCCTCACCGCAGCCACCGCAGCCACTGCTGTCGTCTTCTCCCTCCAGTTTACCGCGGCGCACGCCGCTGCAGACCAAAACGGCGTACGGCCCGCTTCACATCGACGTCACCGCCCGCTCTCCGCAGTCACCGCAGCCGATCGCCGGCGAGTCACGTTGGGTCTCCCCTCAGTCCCCAGTCGCGTTCGGCTCATTAGGAAGCAGCGCGCAACCGAGTGCTTTCTCGTCACACCGCACGTCCCAGCAGTGGCCAGTGCAGCGGCAGCAGTCGGTCCGGTGCACGGAGTCGGACTCGAGTCGCGCCTCGTCGATGCACAGCGTCCGCTCTCTCTCCTGCGAAGCCGTTGCGCTGTCGCAGGTGAAGCAGTTAATCGAGCGGCTGGAGGGGCCGAGCGGACCTTTTTTGTTTCGCGCCTTGGCAAACCGCATTCAAAAAGGCACGGCGGCGCAGCGCTCCTCTGCCGGTAACAGCTGAGAGAAGAGCCCCGCGCTGCGTTTCGCTACTCCCGTGAGCACTTGCACGCACAAAGGCTGCGCACGCGTCGCGGATGGGGGAACTAAAAGGCCTCGGTAGTTGGCACGTGCAGACGTGACGTGGCGGGCTGTCCACCTGATGTGTCCTGGGTGCGAATAAGATTGCAGAAGTGCCCTTGCCTAAACCCCAGCACTACTACGTCTGGAAAGGACTGTGTGAAAGGTTGTGGGTCTGCTTCCATGAACAAGGAAGGCGGTAAAGACGGCCAGTGCTTCGCCAGAGAGCGCACTGTCTCGTGTGTGTTTGTGTGTCTGGAAGGCAAGGAAACGTGCCCTGCGCTGCTGGACGCATGTGCACGACATCGCGTTTTTAGCTTTCTACCTGATGGCAAAGCGCTTTTCTCTCACACCCAGAAAAAAAAAAACCCTCACTGCACTCGTCTACTTGCTTTTCTACTATTCTAGTTCCGCAACAACACCTGCATGAAAACGCTCTCTTTTTGTCTTGTTTTTGTTCTCTGACTTCCTTTCACTATTAATACTATTTTTCGCTGATGCACGCACTCAGCTGCGCGTGTGTGCACCGGTGTGTCTGCAGAACAGCTTTTTTTTTTCATCTGGGAAACCCGGGTGATTGCCACAACAGGCAGTGAGGGCGAGTATAGGTAAAAGACGCGGATCCCACTTCGCAGCTCATGTGCGGTGCATCCTGCAGGCTGTGAGTGCCCGAGCACTTATCTGTTTGGTTGCCCGCTATCCTTTTTCTATTCGTAACGCATAATAACAGTAATGGTGATAGGTGTTTTTCTTTTTGTGACTTTTGTCCAGTTTTTTTTTTTTTAGTTTTTTTTTATATTTGTTTGGTGTTCTGTGTAGCCCAGACTACACGTGGACTGTGAGCTGTACGAGCCTTTCCAGTGCGCAGAGGTGTCTGTTTTTTATTATTATTTGGTCGTTGTTGTTGTTGTTGAGGGGGTGAGGGTCGCTGTCGTTCTGCTGTTGTCAGCCCTGCTTTTCTTTGGCCACTTCTCTCACGAAACCCCGTTTCCTTCCTTCGTTGGCTTGCCAGCGGTCCGAGTGACACTGATTCTTCTTTCTTTAGTCACTTCCTTTTTTCACTATTCGCTCTTTCAGCACTACCACCACCACAATCTTCTGTAAGTGGGCTTTTCTTCTCTTTTAAGTTTGTTTGATTGCGTATTTGCTTCCTCCGCCTGTACTTGCGGCTGCCTGCAATGGCTGCTGGTGGCACCAGATTAAACACGCAATTCACTGCTTGTTTTTTTTTTTTCTCGCATCCCAATCGAGTTCGCACGTGCTCAGCAGTGCTAAAGCTCGCGACTCTTTGCTATTATTACCATACCTATTAATGCTGGCCCGCTTCCTCTGCGGAGGGTCCTCCTACTCCTTCAAAGAAGAGTTGTGGTGAATTTTCTTGTTGCGAGGCTGGTAGAAACACTGCTGCGGTGCCGCGCACCGGAATACTTTGTTTTTCTTTTTCTTTCGAGCCTATTTCCATTGCACAGCTTGTTTACAAATTTTATTCGATGCACCGAAGCAGCGCTGAAAGAACAGGTGGAGAATTCGCTGATTACCCCTTTTTCTACCCCAAAGCGTCGATGGCGTCTCTTCGTGCCTCTGTGCGGATGAAATGGATATTGTGTTGTTGTTGCTGGTTTTTTTTTTTTCCGTCGCTTCTATTGTAGGTTTGTGTTTGTGCGTGCGTGTGTGTGCGTGTGTCCTGTGGAGACGGGACTAAGGCAGGTGGAGCTCAGTCCAAGCGGTGGCCCACTTTTTCTCGTCTGGGACCTCTATACCTTGTTTCTTTTCCTCTCTCTTACGCCTTCTCTTGCTCCCTCTGCCGATATTTTCTCCTCAGGGTATCGTACGGCTACTATTTCTGAGTCTTCTTTTTAGATCTCAACTTAAGCACTTACCAAAAAAAAAAGGCAGTAAGGCGTGTAGGAGAGAGCCAAACCATTTTTATGAAACGAAAATGGTTTTGGAGAAGACCAACAACAGTTGGGTGCTCTTGTCGACCTACCGGGCGTACATCTCTCCGCTAGTAACGAGGTTTCGGCCTGCCGTGCCACACGCCTGCTGCACAAACAGAAAATACGTGAGTCATGCAGACGAGTTGTGTGCCGTATTACCTCTGCTTTACAAGAGTGGGCCTCTGACACTTCCTCACTTTACGTAGGGGAACTAATCACTGACTCTCCTCTGTGCTGCCTTCACCGATGCTTCTCTCTCCGTCTTCTGTTGTGGCTTCTCTTTGTTGTGCTTCTGCTGCATTCGCACCACCTCACGTCCACACCTCTTAGTAGCTGATTGAAGGGAACGTGGCAGCGTGCCTTTACGTGGGTGCTGCTCACATACATATATACATTAATTTTTTCTTTGCTTTTAAAGCTCCTTGCCTTCCAAAAGCTAAGCAACGCCGCGGCAGCACACTCACAGTGCGTCTTGCAAAGTTGTAGTCTGGAAGCGGTGTAGGTGAGAGGCGTCGCTTGACAGGCGCGGTAACAGACACCGCACGGATGCGTTGATGAGCGGCGAGGCGTGCACGACCTCCTCTCCTGTTGAGACTTTCTCTTGCCCCTTTAGGTAAAAAGAGGCAGTCAACAGAAGGCTAATCTGTGCGCATTTGTACACAAGAGTTTCTCCTTGACCTGCACACAGACAACCACACATTTACACACACATACACATCATGTCCAGCCGTGCAACAAGCCTCAACGGACGCAGCTCCGACGCCGGCAGGCCCACGTCCAGCACCTACCACCCCACACCACCACCACCACCCGCCCCCGCCTCGTCCGCCTCGCCCGCCTACATCGAGCAGCTGCGGCAGCACCTCTCCTCTGGCCTCCAATCTCTCCCCGAGCTGCGCGACCTGCTCGGGCTCTGCGCGGAGAGCAACCAGTGGAGCGTCGAGGAGGCACGGCAGCGGCCCGACACCATTGTCTACATGGAACTCTTCCTGCTGCAGGTGCACCGCGTGCCACTCGTGCGCTACTTTCCCAACTTGGTCACCATCAAGCTCATGAGCATTGGACTGGAATCCACCAGCGACTTCTCCGCTCTCACCCACGTGGAGGAGCTGTGGCTCTCCGACAACAACTTGCGCTGCATCGAGGGCCTGGAAAACATGACGAAGCTGCGCCGCCTCTTTCTCCAAGGCAACTCCATTACCTCGCTGGAGGGGCTGCCACCGCTGCGCCACCTGCGGGAGCTGTGGGTGTCACGTAACCGATTGCAGCGTCTCACGCACCTGACGCCGCTGCGCAAGTTGCGAGCCCTCTACGCCGCAGACAACCCAATCGGTCTGCTCGACGGTGCCTTCTCCAAAGACATGACGCACCTGCACGACGTGAACCTGAGCGGCTGCCACCTGGCGGATATCGCGCAGCTCTGCTACCTGCAGCAGCTCCCCTGCCTGCGCAACGTGTGGTTCTCTGATCCCTTGTTCGGCGAGAACCCAATCTGCCGCATGAACAACTACACGACGCTGGTGCTGGCGATGCTGGATGCGCTGGAGTGCCTCGACGGCGCCTACGTCCCGGCGGAGCAGCGCAGCTTGGTGGAGAGCGTGCTGGGGAAGAAGAAGTCTTACTACGCGATGCGGGCACAGATGCTCGAGACGCACCTTGTTCTTCTTACCCGGCATGCCGAGGCGTGTGCGGCGCAGGACGTGGTACAGAACGCCGACGCGCTGTCGCAGCTGCATGCCTGCCTGCAGCCCATTGAAGCCGAGCTCCTTGAGCGGCAGCTGTACACAAGCGGCAGCGAAGCCGAGGAGAATAGGCGGGCCGGCTCTCTCTTCACCGGCGTGGATGAGCAACGGCAGGTTCCAGAGAGCGCAAAGCTGGAAGAGGCCCGCCTGCAGCTTTCCCGTGCGGTTGGCACCTGCGAGCTCTACGAGCAGAGGACGCTGCTGCGGCTGGCCGAGGCCGTCAACGCAACCACGGTGCAGGCGCAGCTGCTAAAGGAGCGCCTCGCCGTGGAGCTGCACACCGCCGGTAACGTCCGGCTCGAAGCGGTAAGCCCGCAGCATGAGTACTTCGCCTCCATCGACGCTCTTTTCCAGGAGCGCTTTCAGCGCGAACTTTTCGAGCGCGAGTTGGGCATCACCAGCGTCGCCGTGAAGGGTGTCCGCCGCATCATAAACCGCGGCCTGCGAATGCGCTTCGACACGCGTGTGAAGGAGCTCCACGTGAATTTGGCCAACCCGCAGCACCGCAGCCGCTTCGTCGGTCTCTTCGGCGTCGTGCCGGCCACGCGTGAGGGGCAGAGCGCCTGTCTGCAGCACGCCTTGATGCACGGCGTAGACGCGGAGGAGCCGTCGGGCACGTCGTTGTCTGCCGACGCTGCCGGGGCCGAGTATGCACCCACCGCCGCTGAGGAGGGCGTGCCCCTGACGGATTCCCTCTTCTACGCGGATGAGACGCGACTGCGTGCACTTGGCGGAGGGGGCAGTGGAGGAAGTTTTACTGCTGGTGGTCGCGCTGCGGCTCGCGACTCCGTCTCGCGTTCCTCGCAGTCGCAGTCGCAGGTGTACAGCGAGAGCCGCAGCGGCGACGGCGTTGTCTGCCACGGCCAGCTGGTGTTGTACCGCACCTATCTGGGTAAGGCCGTGAGCGCTCTCGGTGGTGCGCCGAAGCGGGACGGCGCGCCGTCTTCTTTCCTCGCCAAGGCTGGTCGGGTGCTGAGACGGGACTACGGGGAGGGCATCACCACCGCGTACCGGCTGCTGCCCACCGACTCCATCAGTAGTGCAAACGGGCGTAGTGGCGGTGGTGATGCACAGGCTGCAGCTGCCTCTCGTCCGCGGCCCTCCTACGTGTGGTACTGCTTTGACCGCGCGTTGATTGTGGCGGACTGTGTGGTGGACTACGTGTACACCGTTGCTGCCTCGCCCCTCGCCTCCTCACCACCCCCGTCGCCGTCCGCATTTGGCGCTGCGGGATTCAGTAGTGGGACGGTGCCGCTCCTGCCCGACCCGTCAGCCGTTGCCGTGCTGCTCTCCAGAGTGTGTCCGCCGTGTGGTGTGAGTGGTGGCGGCGTGAAGGAACGCGGAGGAGACGGAGGAGGCAATGCAGCGGCAGCAGACGCCGGCAAGGATGTGCGGGAGGATCTCTCGAGCTGCGCCGCTCCGCTGCTGGAGTTCATCGACTGGTGCGGTGGGATGTCTCCACCCACTTCTACCACTGCGATGCCCACGGCGTCGTCTGCGCACGACAAGCACAGGAAGCGGGCAGCTGACACGGTGCGGGGCAACACGCTGAAGGTGGTGGCGGCGAAGGAGGCGGCTGAGGCAGTGGCGAGTGTGACGGCGGTGCTGGGAGAGGCGGTGGCAGCGACTCTTCTTCACTCTTCCTTCGCGACGTCACGCGCCACCAGCGGCAAGAAGCGCGGCAGTGACATTGGCAACAGCGCAGCACACCCGCTGCTTGCCCACGATGTTGAGGCCTACGCGTCGCGCATGCACGTCGGCGCTGGCAGCTTGACGCTCTGCGTGCTGCGTGGGTTGGGCTTGACGACGGTGTGGAAGGACCTGACCTGTGCCCTGCTGGCCACCGTGACCTCTCTCGACCTCTCGCTCAACTCGTTCGTTGATTTTGCGTGGTTTGCGCTGGCAAAGGAGGCACCGCTGCTGCAGCGGCTGAACTTGCGAGGCAACCGGCTTACCACCATCGCGCTGGATGGCAGCCGCCTGCCGGAGCTGCGCGTCTTGGACCTCAGCGACAACTTTCTGCACAGCGTGCACGACTTCCGCACGATTCGCACTGCCGCGCCGGCGCTGGAGGAGCTGGAGCTGCGCGGGAACCCCTTGTTGACCATCGAGCACCGACAGGAGGCGGAGGCGCAGCTCTGGTGCTACTTAAGCCCACCCGAAAGCGCGAGCGGCGCCGTCACTGTAAGACTCAACCAGCGCACACTAGGCGGCTACCCAAGCACCCTCGCTGCCCAACGCTACCGCCGTGCCTGCGTCTTTCCCGGTGGCACTCGAGCCTCGGCGCAGACGGTGCGCGTGGTCGAGCACGTGCTGCGGCGGGTCGGTGAGGCGAGCAGTGCTGCTGGGTCTGCTGCCGCTGCCGCCCTTCTCTCCGTCGACGGCGTCTCGGTGCCGGAGCGGTGCGTGGGGGCTGTGGTGGCGGAGGTGGAGCGGTGGGCGGCACTGGACACGGTGGCGGAGGGAATCGCCGCTGCCTCGCGTGGTACACAGGCGTCCAATACTGTCAATGCAGCGCATGTTGGCGGCGATGCGTCGGCGGCGTCCTGCCTCAGCGAGTGTCAGGACTTCAGCTGGAGCTACGCGCTGCTGGACGATGTCACATGGCTGACGGCGCTGCTGCCAAACCTGCGCCGCGTCGTCCTGCGAGGCCACGCGCTGACCTCTCTCGACTCGCTGCTGCAGCTGAGTCGGCTGGAGAGCCTTGATGTGGCGGAGAATCATCTTACTGCACTGCCCTGCATGACGAGCCTTAAAGCCCTGCGAGAGTTGGTGGTGGACTTCAACCGTCTCGCGGTGTTGCCGAAGGAGGTGGGGCCACTGCCAACGCTGCGGCTGCTGAGTGCGTCAGGCAACCACGTCACCCACGTTGACGCCTCTCTCTTCGGTGCGACAGCCGGTAGCGTTGGCGGAAGCGGAACGCCGGCCACGGCACCGCAGCTTGAAACGCTGCACCTCACGCGCAACGCCATCGCCGACATGAACGTCATCTACGCGCTGCGCGACATCGCCTCGCTGCTCATTCTGAGTGTGATGGGCAACCCCTGCACGATGCCAGACGGCGGTGCACGCACTCAGCGACTTGAGACGGAGGCCAAGGCGACGGTGGCAACACCGGCACCGGAGGACGCACGGCAGTACCTCATCCACGTCTTTCCTCAGCTGAAGGTGCTCGACGGGTGCGCCATCTCGTCCGCCGAGGGGGCGAGAGCGCGGGAGGTCTACGCGGGGAAGATCAACACCGATCTCCTCATTGAGAAGGCGCGCGGACCACCCGACACGTGGGCGGAGGTGCGCAGCCTCAACCTCTCGCACTGCACGCTCACCGAGGTCACCATGCTCGAGCCCTTCGCGACGTTGGAGGTGCTACAGCTGCAGCACAACATCATCTCCTCGGTGTCCGGTCTCACCACGCTGACACGGCTCAAGGCGCTGGACCTGTCGCACAACCGCATCGGCACCGCGGCGTGGCGCAGCGTCAACCACGTCAGCACCGTCCTCACAACATCTTCCCTCGCCGCAGCGGGCGGTGTGGCTGCAGCGTCAGGCGGTGCGTCGTCTTCCTCCGCAGCGGCGGCGTCCAACGCCTACGTGGCGCTCGGGGATGCCCTGGCACCGCTGAAGCAGCTGGAGTCGCTCTCCATCGAAGCGAACCAGATCACGGACCTCAGCGTGCTGAAGCTGCGCCTTCCGCGGCTAAAGTTTCTCAACGCGCGCGGCAACGAATTGCAGTTTCTGCAGCGTGGCCTCGAGCACCTGCCCGATCTGCGGGAGCTGCTGCTGGACCAGAACAAGCTGCGCGGCTTGTCGGCTGAGTGCCTTGCGGCGAACAAGAAGCTCACCATCCTGTCCGCTGAGAACAACACACTCAAGTCGCTGGAGGGGCTGCGGGGGTGCAGCCGTCTGGAACAGCTACGGCTCGGCGCCAACCGCCTCGGCGAGCTCAAAGCAGCCCTCTACGAGCTGCAGGCCTGCCCGCTGAAGTCTCTCGTCCTGGTGGGCAATCCCGTTGCCCGCAAGAGCAACTATCGCAACACCGTCATCAACTACTTCACGCAGCTCACGGAGCTCGACCGGCGTCCCATCGCAGCGGAGGAGCGGGAGAAGGCGGCGGTGGCGCGCGTGACAGAGTACGTGGCGCCGCCCAATGTCGTAATTGACATGGACTTTCTCGGCGGATTTAGTGGCGCTGCCTCGCCGGGGGCGGTGCTTCCGATAGGAGGCGGCGGGTTGAACGGCAATGCTGTGGTGGGCGGCGGTCTCGGCGCTGGGCTGCCCAGCCGCAATCGCATCGCGAACGCGTCAGCTGCCATCCCGGTTGCCCTGCGGCGTGGTGTCGGTGGCGGCAACAGTAGCAGCAGCGGTCCTCCTGGTGCTGTGGGTGGGGTTGGCGGTATCGGTGCAAGCGGCAACGTGGGTGGCGCTCCCGGGTCAGACCGCTTCAACGTGAATCCGCGCAGCCGGCCCTACCGCCGCTGAGCAAGAGAGAGCAAAGGGAAAGAAAAAGAGTGTCGCTACACTCGATCGAGGCACATCGGTTTCTCTGCTCGGATTTGTTTACTTTCCCGTTTCTGGTTTTTTTTCCTTTGCTTTTTTTGCTTCATGTACAGTCTCTGAAGTGTAAGGTCGAAAGATGCCTGCGCGTGTGCCTGTGTACGGTTGTATGTGTGTCTGTGAGCGTTTGTACAATGTATGATGAGCGACCTTCTCCGTCTTGTGGTGTGCATCACAGATGCACTCTCACACTCTCTATCAGTAGAACAATAAAAAAAAAGGAGGGGAGATCAGAAGAGGATAGCAGGAGCAGAAGCTGATCCTTCTTATCCGGACAACGTGCTGTGAAGTGTGTCTCCGCTAAGTCTGCCGTTTGTCTGCGAGCTTTTCCTACCATCTCCGCCGACTCCTCTCCCAATAAGAGACAAGCAAGAAATCATGGAGCGTTTGTCACACCGTCTATTCAACTATGTGTTGGCGCAGGCAGCAACGGCGTTATTTTCCCCCTGCTCCTCAACTCTGGCGTATTGCTCCCTCTCTTTCTTTTCTACCCACTCTTGCACTCTGTTCGCACCACGCAGCAACGCACACTGCTGAAGACGTACAAAGCGCAGAGTATCTTTTTAATTTTTCCATTATGGACAAGGCAAAGACGTTGGAGGTGCTGCGGGGCATGAAGTTCATGCAACGCAAGGAGGAGGCGAAGCGCCGCGCCACCTTCGAAGTCGCCCAACGCGAGGAAATCGAGCGCCACCTCCACATCGACGAATCCACTGCTGCTGCTGGTGGTGGTGCTGGTGGTGGGGCAGACGCAGTGCGTGGTGCACGCCGCGGCCCCGCACGCGCCACCGTGCTCTACGACGACGGCTTTCCGGCGAGTGGCTACGGGCTGTCGCGCCGCACCTTCACTGATGCCCTCGGCGGGACAGATACGACGGAAACGCCGGACGCCACGTTAGACGAAGTGGACAACGCCAACACCGGTTTAGCAACTTCGTCCGCAGTGGCGGCCAACACACATGGCGCGTATAGCAGCGACGACGAGGAGGGCGGGGAGGATCTATGGGAGAGCGACGAGGGAGAAGGGGAGGATGACAACGATGGCGCTACGGACCCGACGGCTGCCCCGCGTCGCGGCGGCGCGTCAAAGCGAGACGGGGCATCCCACAAGCAGCAACAGCAGCAGCAGCAGCGTGGTGGTGGTGGTCGTGGCGATGGCCGCTTCACGGTGCAGTCCGCCGTGCGGGCGCCGAAGCTGCCGCGGCGGCTGGAGGAGGCGGTCACGGAGGAAGAGCGACAGCGGAAGCGGCGCCGTGCCGAGGACGAAGATGCGCACGCTTTCGTGTAGAGTCCTGTGTAATCAGTTGGGGTTTGTGATTGACACCGGCAACCACCGTTTTCGCGAGTGTTTGCTTCTTTCTGTTTTTTGTCTTTGAGGGTGTTTCTCTGGCTCCTCTCAAACCGAATAATTAAGTGCTGCGCTATTGCGATGAGGCTAAGTGCATAAATCGAGACGAAAAAAAAGATCAAATTACACTTTTCCTTGGGTACGAGAACGTGAATGGAAAAAGTGAGCAAGTAGCGACCTCGACGCTGCGACTGATTTATAATTTGTAGTAGTATCATTCTTGGCAGCGTACTCGATCTTATCCTCCCATCCCTCGCTGCCCTGCCGCTGCAGTCCTCAGACTACACGTTGTGTGTATGTGTCTGTCAGAGCGCAGCTGTGTACTGCCTTCTCCTCCTTTTCCTCATCTCCTCTCTACATTTCTTATCGTCCACTCCTCTACTCGCTGTTTGAAAGGAAAGAAAAAGGACACCTCACGAAGCTCGACGCAACGCAGCGCACCAATCAGCACGCCAGCCACCCTAGAAAGGTAGGATAAAAAGGGCAGAATAACAGACAAGATACACCTCCTGGCAGCCGCTGCACCTCCTGTTTTTCCCCCCTTTCATCAGCAACAATGGAAGCTCCGCAGACTCGAGAGACGCAGCAGGCCGCGCTACAGCAGCAGCAGCCACAACACCAACAGACGCTGCAGGACGGCACAGCAGCAGCCACAGAAGCAGAAACGCACGTTGAAGATGAGGCGGCCTTCGACTCGGTCCGCCAGGCCGCCGTGGTGATGTTCAAACAGCGTACGAAGGACCTCACGCGACTCGCCAGCGTCGAGGCAGAGTCGCAGGCAATCGAAGACGAACTGCAGGCCGCACAGGCTGGCGTGGCGCAGCTGGCCGATCAGCAGGCCGCGCTGGAGGCGCTCGTGGAGGTGGAGCAGCAGCGCATCCGCCAGCGCGAGAGCCGCCTGGCTGAGGTGCACGGCGCGCTGGTGCAGGTTGACGAGGAGCAGCGTGCTTTTCGGAAGCTGCAGGCGGCCAGCGAGGCTGCCGTGGCGGCCGCCAGTGCGGTCATCGCCCGCCTGACTGACAACGATGGACGCCTCTTTCGGCTGCTGGCCCAGGCGAGGGAAAAAGTCGGCGGCCGCAGCGCACGCGAGCTACAAACAGTGGCCGCCGCCGTGGAGCAGCAGCTGAATGAGGCCACAACTCAGCAGCGCCGTCTCCTTCTAAATGAGGCAGAGGACGGTGTCAGCAGCAGCGAGTGCGCGGATGAAACAGCAGGAGGGGCGCAGAGCGACGTTGTGGCGGCTTTGACAGAGGCACTAAGCAGCTGGTCGGTGCACTCCGCTGCGTGGAGCCGCCACCCAGAGCTTCGCAGAGTGGTGGAGGTCCTGGGGCAGCTGGCGAGCTGCATCGCGGCCGACGCGCCTCCGCAGACCCTTCTGCCCCCGCTGGATTGGTCCCCTCCCCCACTCCTTTCCGAAGAAGACTTTCTTACAGCCGAGGAGAGCCAGCTGCAGTGTTGGGTGGAAGAGCATGTGGCCGCCCCGCTGCAGGCACTGCGCATCCTTCTCGACCAACTCGTTGCACGCTGCGCCGCCTGCCAGTTGCGGGTGCCGTCTCAGCTGGCCGCAGCGCTGACCCAGCTGGAGGAGACCGCTACAGCAGAGTGGGCGGCACTGCGGCAGCATCAGCGGGAGTGGCGAGAATCCGTCGCGGCGGCTGAGCACGCCGTCAGCGCCACCGCAGCAGCTGCGCAGGCCCGGCAGACCGTACGCGTCGAACTGCTATCGCTGACGGAGGCCTGCGCCGCACTGTCAACGGCGACCACGCAGCGGCTGGCGGACCTCGAGAGCGGCACGTCCGTCGAGTTGCAGAATTACGCGACGGCGCGGCTGAACGCGTGGCGCACCCTCGCGGCACAGATGGCCACGCTACAAGAAATGCAGCACGACGTGGCCGCACAGGAGAGTGAAGCAGCAGACGTGGTCGCCCGCCAGCAACAAGCAGCCGAGGCTCACGGCAAAGAATCAGCGCAGCTGGCACAAACGCTGCAGGCGCAGCAGGAGGTTTTGACGGTGGCGCAGCAGCAGCTGCACGATGCCGCAGCGAGGAAGGCATCACTGGAGGAGGAGCTGGCCGTGCTGCACGACGCAGAACGGGACGCACAGCTGTACCGCACTGCGATGGTGCACATGGCACAAGCTCCAAGCTCAGAAGGAGCAATGTTGACCCTGCCCTCTGCCAACGCATCTGAGCACGCCGTTTCCTCCAGCATTGACGCGGCTGCGGTGACAGCCCTGCTCACTGTGTCCGGCTGCCCTGCGGTGTACGCGGAGTGGGCGAGTACGGTCGAGGCACAGAAGGCACAGCTGGCGGAGCGTCCCGTCGCTGACGCGTTTCTCGAAGCCCTGCAGCCCAGGCTGGCTGCTGGTGGAGGAAGCAGCAGCGATGCGACTACTGTGCAGTCGATGAGCGCGGCCCTGCAGCGCGTCGCCGCGTCCCTGCAGCTGCCTGTCGACGTGGTACAGACAGAGGTGGTGACGGAGGAGCTGCTGCGCCAACTGCCCTGCCTCGAAGTGTTGCGCGCGGAGGAGCAGTCGTCGCGAGCGGCGGCGGAGGCTCACCGGGCTTTCATGGCGGAGGCAGAGGCGGAAATGGCGCTGCTTCGCCAAGAGCTTTCTGCCACTGACTGAAGATACATCGCGGTCCGTTATCGCTGCTACTTGGGGCATGATATTCTCGCTCCTCTTTTTTTCTTTTTTTTTGGTTTTCAGCTTTCACTTCTGCTTTGATAAGCCTGCTAGTACACTGAAGTACTCTTTTTTTCTCTCCCCCTCTCTCTCTCTCTGCGAGGGTGCAGAAAAAAAAATTATAATAATGCATCTTAAAGGAAGGGCACTGCCACGCGTGCTGCCTAAGGTGCCCCTTATAAGCTCCTACACCCGCGTTGTTTCGCACGAGAGGAAAACATCTCATATCCTCTGTGTTCATTCTCTTCGTCTACAACTGTCAAAGTTGCTGCATGCGTCAGAACTCTGCTCGCTTGCTTTCGACGTGGGTTGTTGTTGTTGCAGTGTTTCTAGCATACAGCTGTTCATTTCTCTTTCCCTCCATCTCCAATTACGTCTGCGGACTTTCACCCTCTCGCCCTCACTTCTTGCCGCTCTCTTGTCTCCTCTCATGACACATAAACACACAAACACACGCATGCATATGTGCACACTTCCATCATATTAACACACAAAAGAAGGAAAGCACGGGTGCCGTTGCCGTTTTTTGAGCTTTCGCGCTATTAACTTGTTTTATACTTTTTTTTTCACTTTACCGTATTTTTTTTTCTGCTGCGTGTGTGTTGTCGTGTAGCTCCCTATTGTCATCATCTTCGAAGAAGTCTCCTTATTCTCTCCTGTGGTCCTTCAAATTAAGAGCCAAACTATGCGTTTCCCAGCTGTGCGACGCTGCGTGGCGCTCGCCGCCGTGGCGCTGCTCCTCTCGGTCTGTCTCCTGCCGCACCACGCCTGCGCTGCTGGCAAGAACCGCAACGAGCTCTACGAGGACCTCAACGTTTCCAGCGATGCCACCAAGGACGACATCAAGAAGGCGTTCCGTGCCCTCACGCGTGCCCACCACCCCGACTTGAAGGACGGCTTCGAGGAGAAGGAGGCCGCGAAGGAGGCGATGGCTAAGGTGCTGCGTGCCTACGAGGTGCTGTCGGATGCGAGCAAGCGCAGCGAGTACGACGCGATGGGCTTCATACCGGGTGAGGCGCCGAACGTGGACGAGATGACGCCGGAGGAGCTCTTTGACTACTACCATCAGTCCTCGCCCATCTTCTCCAAGAGCACGACGCTGACGAACGTGACGCAGCTGCGCCGTCTGCGGAGCTTCCGTGGCGGGCGTGTCTTCTTGATTGAGGTGTACGACGAGGTGAACTGCCGCAACTGCCGCCTCTACGGCACGGCGTGGGAGACGCTCTACCAGTCGAGCCTCGTCGACAGCGGCGTGCTCGAGATGTACCGCATCGACGCCCTCAGCGAGGAGGCGCCGCCGCTGATGGCTGACCTCGGTGTGCGCTACCGCAAGGAGCCCTGCGTGATGGCCATCGTGGACGGTGAGGTGTGGACGCTGTACAGCATCCAGGAGGCGATGAAGCACAAGAACGCGAACCGCGCCTTCCAGCACCTGCTCGAGTTTGTGATGTCCTTTTACTACGACGTCTTCCAGACGACCTCGTCGCTGGAGGTGGCGCAGCTGGAGGACATCCTGACCTTCCTGCGTGCCCCCCGCCCCGCCTCGCAGCCGCTGCGTGCGCTTCTCCCGAACATCAACTCCGAGTCCATCCCCCTTGCGCTGCAGATGCGCTACGATCAGGTCGCCATCCGCAGCGTGCCGCGTGACATTTTGCTCGAGTTTGTCGAGGAGTACTGCGAGATGGAGGTGGATGTGAAGGACCGCTTCGGGGAGCCGGTGCCCATGGCGGAATTCATCGTCGTCTCGACCGAGGCGCTGCCGACGCCGCCGAGGGACGTGACGGAGGACGGCGACGTGGCCGCTGTCGAGGCCGCCGAGGCCGCCGCCACCCCGCAGAAGAGCTGCCGTCTCGTGCACATCGGCGCTGCTGTCGCCCTCACCTATGGCAAGGCGGCCAAGTTCATCGAGAGCCACTTGCCGGAGCGCCACGTCGGCATGAAGGGGCTGCGCCACGCGGGGTCGACCGACTTCATTGACGTGTGCCGCGAGAACTGCCTGGTGTGGGTGCGGGAGGACTGCACGGTGGCGCCAGATGCCCACATGATGGCCCTGCTGTCCGAGCACTACCTCTCCTTCAAGACCGCCTACTGGTGCATGCACGAGGAGAGCAAGCTGGCGGCGGCGCTCACGAAGGCCGGGGCGTGGACGCCGACGTCGAAGGACCTGTCCGCCTCGCCGTCCGCCCTTGTGGCGATGGTTGGGGGCAACGACAGCTACGTCTACCCCCTCCGCGGACTGCAGGCTAAGGCGACGGAGGCGATCACCACCGAGGACATTTACGACGCCCTGTCGAGTCTCATCAACGCCGGCGATGCGGCGGCAGACGCGGAGGCGGCACGCCCGCTGGAGATCCATCTGCCGCAGCCCGTCTCGAGCCTGCTGGCCACCAGCGGCTTCCCCCTCTCCTACAAGCAGCGGCTCTACATGCAGGCCATGACCCTTTACAACTTCGTCGCCCCCCTCGTAACCAACACAGTGCCCTTCATCATGATGTTCCTTGTGCACAAGTACGTCATCAACCGCCAGAAGCCGGAGGAGAAGGAGGAGGAGGAGCGCAAGAAGAAGGAGGAGGAGGAGGCAAAGAAGAAGCAGCAGGAGGAGGCCGCGGCCGCCGCAGCCGCGAACGGTGGGAGCAGTGGCGCGACCGCCGCCCCGCTGCGCCGGCGCATTCGCAAGCCGCAGCCTCGCGTCGGCCCCTACAACCCACGAGACATGGAGTGGGCCAAGGAGGAGAAGGGGTTTCTGCTCTTCCTCTCCGAGGACGGCTCGGCGGCCGGCTCGCTGCCGCTGCCCCGCATTGCGATGGAAGACCCCTTCTACGTGCGCGTCCTCGGCACGGGGCAGAACAACTGGAAGGAGTGGATCCAAGCGCACAAGCCTGCCGCCCCGGAGGGCTCGAAGGACGAGGTGGCTGAGGAGGAGCGCCACATCTCTCTTATGGCGATCCGCAAGACGCGCATGAAGGCGGTGGTGAAGCCGGACGGGCAGAAGATCGACGCCTTTCTGCGCGACTTGCTGGATGGCACGATCAACCCCAGCGAGGACCTGCCGTCGTGGGCGTACGACAAGGAGTAGGAAAATAAATAAAAGTGACGTGACTAGCGACTTGGGTGTCGCTGCTCTTGACAGGAACGTGATTATTATTTTTATTTTACATTTTTTTTCCGGCCCTTTACTCCTTTCGGTTTTGCCCACACACGCTTGCTCGAGCCTCCGTGCCCCCGTGGCCTTCCCCCCACTCCGTGGATTGAACCGAGAAGAGGCTTTTAGTCTTTTTTGCTGGAGTTCTTTGTGCTTACCTGTTGTTCAAAGTGGGAGAGCTTACCTCTCATCGAGTTCTCTTTTCCGCCTCCCTCTGTCGTATCTTTCTCTTGATAGCGTATCCACGCTCCTTCTTTTCCTCTCTTTTAACGTTTTAACGCACGGCTTGAGCCTGCACGTGTTGTACACTCGTTTTCTCACTTCAATTATTTCCGTTTCTTACCTGTGACTTCATTCTTTACTTGTTTGTTCACCCCCTCCATTTTCATCGCCTCAACGGAAATCATCCTTTCCCCTCTCGGACTTTTTCTTTTCTTATGGCACACGCGTATCTTCTACATCTTTGTCACCACCTAATGCGGATTTTTTGTTTTTGTCATTCTTTGGTTGTGTCTTCCCCTCCATGTGTTGCGGTGAGAACTAACATATATATTTATTCCCTTCCTTTTCCCTCTTTTGTTGTCTGTGTGTGTACGTGTCGGCAAGCAGTGTTGTCCATCTGTTTTGTTTGTTGCTTTGTTCTTGTGTGTGTTCTCGTGTGTCGCATCCGTTGGATGCGGAGAGCAACGTGGTCTGAGAGAGGGGCCTGCTAATTTGTGAAGTCGAAGATCCCTTTAACACTGAGGACAACAAAAGAGTTTTTTTTTCTTTTGCACTCTCGCGTTCTCGTTTCGATCTCTGCGTGATTCTGCCTCAGTTTCTCTTCTTCTTTTTCTTCTCCTCTCTTCCTGCAGGCCCTTCTACCCATGCCTCTCTGCCACCTGCTTCTGTTGACGTCTTTTATTGCTGTCGTCTCTGCCTTGTTGTTTTTGTCTTGTTTTGCTTTCTCATTTTTAAGTTTCTTTGGCTGTGGTAAGTGTCGAAACGTGTTGAGTGGTTTTGTTGAGCGAAGCCCATTCGCGCCTATTTATGCGCGCGCACAATCTCTCGTTGTGCAGGCGGTCAAATAAAAAGGAAAAAAGAAGAATCTTTACGGTTTTCCACTAAACACAGACCAAGTAATAACGAGAGCGCTGAGTCGCGAAGAATCAGCGTCGGCTGTGTCGTCTGTAGCTGAGAGATGTGTAGCGTGCGGCGGAAACGAAGCTACCATGCACTTCTTGACACTTGTGTAAAAAAACGGGAGAGCGACAGTGGAGGCCTGTGAGGGAAAGAGATCAGTAAAGAAGCTGCCTTTTCTCTCTGGCGCACTTCCTCTTGCCTTTGATTCATCTGCACTGCGTCGTACTCCAGCTAATTTAAAGGCGGCGCTGTTTTTCTGGTTTTTTTCTTTCAGAGGAGCAGTTCTTTCTCTTGACGCGCGAGCATGTTTGCATCTCTCTTTCTCTATTCTCCAAACTTTCAACTTTTATTGCGCTTTCTCGACCTACCTGTCATTCTTTCCGAAGGGTTTACACGGCAACAGCGGCGTTGACACGGTACCATCGCACGCACACACGCTTAAAAACTATTGCCTTCTCTTAGATCTAACCGTGTCATGGAACCCGCAGCCACACATGCCACCCAGGTGGTGTACGACACCCTCCAGAAGGCCCACAAGGCCGCCCCACAGCTGAAGCCCATCCCCGCCTTCGAGGTGTACAAGGTGGCCCGCGAGGAGGAGCTGGCAGCGTACCGGATGCTGTGCCGCGTGCTTGTGATGCACCACGGCACCACGCTGCCCAAGGCCCAGCAGCGCATTCTGGAGGACGTCGGGGAGCAGCTGTGCATCACCGAGCCGCGGCAGGCGCTGGAGAAGGAGATGGCCGTGCAGGACGACCTTCTACAGGGCATCCGCAAGTCCGGCGTGCTGCGGCGACGTGGCGACTTCACCGACGGGGTGGAGGAGATGACGGTGGAGCAGTACCTTGCCGACGCGCCACGAGACGATGGCAACGGGCTCTACGCCCCCACAGCCAAGGCGGCACGTGTGGACTATGTTAGTGGTGCGGGTGGTGCCGGGACGGCTGTGGTGGCAGCGGTGGGGGCGAAGAAGAAGGGCCACGTCCACGCCGCGGTCTCGAAGCTGGCGAAAGAAATCGAGGCGAGTGGGAAGGCGCTGCTGGAGAGCAACAGTGCACAGACGGAGCAGCTGCTCATACAGACACTGCAGCAGAAACGAGACGCTTTGTTGGCTCTCAAGGCGGAGTTTCTGGAAGCATAAGAAGAGAAAGGCTGCTAAACGAAGCAATGTTGGCTTCCGCGACCCTTTTTCTTCTAACTCTGCTCCGTTGCCCAACTTCGTGAACAAAGGGACGAGAGCAGGACTGGATAGAGACTGGAGGAAGGGGTGTGATTTCTGTTTTTCTTTGAGAGTCTGTTGTTGGTCTTTAAACGTAGAGAGGAGAATTCGTCGCACGCCTCTGCGGGAGGCAGCCATAGAGGGTGTGTTACACTGAGACGATGGAGTTAGGGTGCAGTTCACCTTACAGCACCTTCAATAACAACAACAGCAAAAAAAAAATTGCGAATGGAGACGCTTGAAGAGAACGGTGCTGCCTGTTAAGAAAAAATGCTTATCTGTAAAAGATAGCGACCAGCATGACGGTGTGGATGCGACAGCGTTGTGCTCGGCTCTCGAAAGAAGAGAAGCGAGAGAAGAGGTCCACCACCGTTTTGTTGTCAGTCTCTTCATCCACGATATCCACCAAAAGGCGCTGAGGCCGCTTGATGCGCAATAAAAAGACACCTGAGCATATTACTTCCTCTAAAGATGCTACACAAGGTGACGGCAGCGGCACATAAGCAAAGCCAAAGATGGAAGTACTCACTTCACAAAGTGCTGCTTCCCTCGCAAGCCTCCTTCCCTTCTTCACTACCATCTCTCTCTCTTCCTCGTTTTTGACTTGCCAGTGACCGCAGTACGCGCACAGTGGACGACATGCTGCGGGTGCCCTTTACGCGATGGCCAGCACGAAGCAACCGGCGATGTATCTTCGAGAAGCAGGGCAGATCGTCAAATCACTGCTTCTCTACTGCCTCGCCTGCACCGAGGACATCCCCCATCACTCGTGAAAGCAGAAGCAACAGCACCAGCAAGCTGGTGCCGT
Organism: Crithidia fasciculata; assembly: GCA_000331325.2. Classification (NCBI taxonomy): domain Eukaryota; phylum Euglenozoa; class Kinetoplastea; order Trypanosomatida; family Trypanosomatidae; genus Crithidia; species Crithidia fasciculata. Next base: position 224,838 of record CM003428.1, read on the forward strand.
GGTCGACTGTCTGTGCCTCACCGCTACCTCCCAACAAGACTGCTCCTCTTGCCTGTCCACCACGGCGCCGGCTGCGTTGTCTGCGAGGGGCATACCACGCCAGTCGCTCCGTCGCTCAGCTCCTCTCTCTCTTGCTGTGCTCCTTAGCCACCGGGAAAGCACTGCAACCACCCGCAGAACGCAACACCGTTTCTCCTTCTTTTGCACGTGAGTGTGCGGAGCTGCAGCGCGGCCTCGTTGGTGTGCCTCCAACCCTTCAACACGAGGGGCCGCTCCGTGACGCCCACCTGATCACTGTGCGGGACAACGCGACTGATGGCGCCGTTAGTCACCTCCGCAAGCATCTCTGCGGAGAAAGCCCCTCTCCCGCCCCGACCTCCCACCTCTGGACGCCAGAGAACACGCGCGCCTATCAACAGGCTCTCCTGGCAGCGCGTCAGGCCCGTCTCGACGAGGGCAGCACCTTCAACGGGTATCAGCACCTGCGCGAAACCGGCGCTATCACTCGACAGACGATGTGCAACGACACGCATGACGCCTTCGCAGCGGCGGAGTGGCGTCGGCTGATTCGGTGCTACACCGCCTTCTTGCCCGACCGCTCGCACATCCACGAGCTGGAGAACCTGCCGCAGGAGGTGGCCATCGGGGAGCTGCTCCGCGACGCCGTGGCAGCCGTGCAGCGCGAGGGCACCGCAGCAGCACCACCTGCATTCGCGCTGGACTGCGTCGTGGACGTGGGCGGCGGCAACGGCTTCCTGGCGGCGCAGGTGGCGGAGCGGCTGCAGTGCGACGGCGTCGTCATCGACCCCTTCTTCCCCGCCCACGCCATCGACTGCTGCCCGCGCGTGTGGCCCGACACGGCGCACCGCACCCACGCCGCAGTGCCGCGGCGCCAGACCCTGCACCGCACAATGGCGCTGTTCCGCGACGTGCGGTGGCGCGACGTGGTGCCGGCGGCCCCGGCGCGCACCGCGCTCATCGCCAAGCACCTGTGCGGCAGCGGCGTGGATGAGGTGCTGCAGCGGCTGGCGGCGCAGGACTGCCTGCCCCGCATTCTTGTGCTGGCCCCGTGCTGCTTCAACAAGATATCCTTCGACACCTACTGCAACCCTGACTACTTGCGGCGCAGAATGGGGATCGAGTCCGAGTCCGCCTTGGCCCGCGTGCACCGCCTGACGGACTGGAACATGTCGTGCTACCAGAGCACGCAGGAGGCGATCTTGGCAGCAGAGGAGGAGGCACGGCGGCGGCATAACAGCAAGAGTACCACAACGGCTCCCCACGTTAGTGACGGCTGTTTGTCATCAAGCGGGGGAAAGGATGTGCTGACCGGCAATTTTGCGTACCAGCGGCGCAGCGGGCCACGCTCGATCGCCAACAGCATCACATGCACGCATGCCTTTGCCCTGCTGGTGGAAGGACTGCTCAATGATGGTCGGATAGAGTGGCTGCAGCAGCGTGGCTACACGGTGCGCCTGGTTCAGTACGTGCCGGACGTCGTGACGCCGAAGAACAAGTGCATCGTGGCCATCCGATCACCCTGTCCGCAGCAGTGATGTATTTTTTTTGTGCTGTGACGCACTCAGATGAGCCGAAGTAAGGAAGAAATCGTATGCTCTATCGCGGCAACCCCCCCTTCCTTCTCTCTGCTAGCAATCTTTTTTTTTGTCTGTTTTCATTGTCTACCCTCCTTTCGCTGCCTTTGCTTCTGGGAGTTGAGGAGGGGAGCAGAGGGACGCGTTGGCCGTCTCGACCGTCGCCGTCGATTCTCCCGGAGCGAAAGACGACTTTGAAAGCTGAAGGGAGTATTCACAGAGTTTAATGTCTAAATATGAATTGTTGTCGTTGAGCCGCTTACTTCATCTGTCGCGTAACCTCTCCCGCTGCGTGTCGTGAGGGAGAGCAAGTGGGAACTTTTAACGAGTGCGCGCACTAAAGCACCATCTTGAAAATGAGAAAGAGAGGTTTTTTTTTTCGCCACGCCTTTTGGTGTGTGGAGACTCGTGGTATAGGGTGCTATTGAGTGCTCTCCAGTACCTTTTATGGCATGACTGTGTCTGGTCTGGCCTCGCCTCTATTACCCACCTTACCTGATGCACACGTCAAAGTGGTAGTGCGCCGCGTTTGCTCTTTGCCTCCAGTACACACGCTCCACCCCTCTCTTTTCCCCTTTTTCCCCTTCCCATTCACCATTCTTTCTTCATCAATCACCATCAACTCTGATTTTCTTTCCTACAGCCACCGCAAGACCGGACACCACGGCATGGCCAACGTCACGGCTCCTTCCTCTTCTTCATCGCCGCCGGTGAAGGTGGTTGCCAACTACCGCTGCAAGCAGAAGCAGTACCACGGCGTTTTCTGGTCCCTCAAGTTCATCCTGGCTCTCCTGCGCAACACGCCTCTCCTCACCACCGCCGCCGCTGCTGCTCCCAACCCCTCTACTCAAAGCTTCAGGGATAAAGTGGAAGAGTTCGAAGCTGCTGCCGACGGCGCCGGAGACGCCTTTGACGCCGCGGGTCCCCTCTCCGCCTCACAGCTGCTCTCTCTCCGGCACAGCTTCACAGACGACGATGTGCGACAGCTCTGCTTGCTCTCCCTCAGCAGCTACATCCACCGCCGCAGTCCAGATGCCCCTGCCCTTGTCTGGGACACAGTCTTTGCCGCGCCAACCGCGCTCATGCAGATCATGTGGCCCACTTCGCACTACCAGGACCACTACACGCGTGCGCTGGCGGCGGCCCATCGCAAGCGCATCCACCACAGCGATCTCCTCTCACAGCCTGGATACCTGCAGGAGGCGGGGCTGCACGCCGAGCGCGTCTTCACCGGCGCTGCGGCGGACGCCGACACCGTTGCCACCGCCTTCACCGACCCGCAAGACGCCTTCGCAGCGGCGGAGTGGCGTCGGCTGATTCGGTGCTACACCGCCTTCCTGCCCGACCGCTCGCACATCCACGAGCTGGAGAACCTGCCGCAGGAGGTGGCCATCGGGGAGCTGCTCCGCGACGCCGTGGCAGCCGTGCAGCGCGAGGGCACCGCAGCAGCACCTGCGGCAGCATCAGCAGCAGCAGCACCACCTGCATTCGCGCTGGACTGCGTCGTGGACGTGGGCGGCGGCAACGGCTTCCTGGCGGCGCAGGTGGCGGAGCGGCTGCAGTGCGACGGCGTCGTCATCGACCCCTTCTTCCCCGCCCACGCCATCGACTGCTGCCCGCGCGTGTGGCCCGACACGGCGCACCGCACCCACGCCGCAGTGCCGCGGCGCCAGACCCTGCACCGCACAATGGCGCTGTTCCGCGACGTGCGGTGGCGCGACGTGGTGCCGGCGGCCCCGGCGCGCACCGCGCTCATCGCCAAGCACCTGTGCGGCAGCGGCGTGGATGAGGTGCTGCAGCGGCTGGAGGCGCAGGACTGCCTGCCCCGCATCCTTGTGCTGGCCCCGTGCTGCTTCCACCGCTGCTCCCTCGACACGCACATCAATCCGGGATTTGTCGCCGGCGTGCTCGGACTAGAAAGTGAAGAGTGCTTTGCGCAGCTCGCGCGGCTCACAGACTGGAACGTGTCGGTGCATCAGCGGACGCAGGAGGCAGACGGGCAGGGAAAATACGTTTCACAGAAGTCTGTGCGCCACCTTGTGTCGTGCCCCGAGGGCGTCGCTGCTGGCGTCGAGGCTGTTGTGAATCAGGGCAGGGTGCAGTGGCTGCAGCAGCGTGGCTACACCGTGCGTCTGGTTCAGTACGTGCCGGATGTCGTGACGCCGAAGAACAAGTGCATCGTGGCCTACAGACCCCAAGCTTGAGGAAAAGAACGTTGAGTTTCGGTGGTGAGAGGCCGATGTCTGTGTGTGTATATGTGCCTATACACGCACACAAGGAGAAGATGAGAGAAGGCTGAAGCGGCGCGTTCTGCTGACATTATTGTTTATCACGTTGATCAAATCTGGTGACTATCTTGACGTGTGGTGCGTGAGGCGTACGACACCAAATGGTTCGCCAATAAAGAGACTATGAAATTAAAATTAATGTCTGCTAAATCACAGAGAGCATGGAAAAGCCCCTGAATGCAAAAGACAGTGATGCATGTTACTGAGCATTTGAGGAACTTCACGGCAAGGGGCTCCAGCGGCGCATGCGGCTCGTCACCTCTTCGTTTGTAGATGCCACCAGCGCAGCGTCGCCTGTGTTCTGCTTGGCTCTCAGCGAACACGTCTGCCACACTCACAGCACCTTTCCTGATCGCCTCAAACTATCTTCATTGCTTGCTTCTTCAGACAACATCACTGCAACATCGCTGTCGACGCCAAGACAACGCCTCTCTTATTCGTCTGCTACAGACTATCGCAAAGCTAAAGGCAACAACACAGATCTAAAGTCGGTGATCGACCATCTCCTTCCACCTCTACTCAACACCAGTCTTGCCGTGCGTGGTGTGCTTGCCAAGGGATGGCGAGCAACCTCGAGTGTGGGTCTGACGCCGTGGGTCGCTACACCTGCCGGTACGCCCCACAGCCCAGTGTGTGCTGCCCCAACGGCTGCTGCGCCGACCCCGCATTCTCCGGCGATGGCGCACACAGGCGGCTCTCGCTGTGGGGCCGCATCGGCGTTGCCGTGAGCGTTGGCCTCGTCATGGTGCTTGTCTTTCTTCTCTTGAGGTGCCGCGACCGGCGCGGCTACCGGGCGTATAAGCTACAGCGTGAACATCAGCTGGCCTTGGCGGTTGCCCGACAGCAACTACAACAACAGCAGCAACAGCAGCAGCAGCAGCAGCAGCAAGAAGCTGAGGAAGCCCGCGCTGTTGCAAGTGGGCCCCACGAGCCGGCAAGAGAGGCTCGAGAGTGACGCGTTTGAATTGACATTCCCTCTTTTTTTTTTTTTTTGCAGAGACTTGACAACTGCCATGAAAAAGCCTGCGTTTTCGAGACTGCGCAGCTTGCGGCACAGACTCCTCTCTTCCCAGAATTTTTTTTTCTTTTGAAACTTCTTAAATTTCTTTCTTGTTTTCTCTGCTCACTCATAATCGTTTCGTGACTGCTTCTCGCTTGATTTTTTCCCGCTCTTCGCATTCACCTGTCCCTTTTTGATCGTCAGAAATAACCGTGAAAAAGGAAGAAAAGATGCCAGGTGTCGTCTCTCGGTGTTTTATGTGCGGTACTAGCAAGTGGTTTTTTTTTTCTTTTTGAAAAGTGACACACGCCGCCGTCATCACGCTGCACAGTGGACTTCATTGTGTCGCCAAACATGTGCGTGCGCGCTCGTGTGTGTCGTGGCAGCTGTTTCGAACGCCTTTTAGCGTTACTGGTGATGCCCGATGCAGAGAAGAGCCTTATGGGATTTATGCCTCTGCCTCATCCACAGCGGAGACAACAAGACACGTCTCCTCATCCCCCTGCTCCATTTTGATGAATTCGGCCACTGCCATCTCTCTTCTCCTTCCCTCTCTTCTCCTATCTCTCTCTCTCTCTCTCTCTCTCTTTCTTTCTCGTTCATCGCCTCTTCTTCCAACACGTTAGAACGCAAAAGCCGCGGCGACGCCTTTCCCACAGAACGAACGAAGTCTTGCTACCTAGCCAAACGATAAGATTTGATCTATTCCACAATAGTAGGAGAAAGAGCCATCGCGTACGCATCAGAATACGGTGAGTTCACTTTTCGAGAGACACGTCATGGCGCAAGACGCTCAGACCATTTGCGAGATAGTGCTCGGTGCGGTGTTCGGCGTCGTCTTTGTCACGATTGTTGGTCTAGGCATCTACGGCTGTGTGCTGCGCAAGCGGCGGATCTCGGTGATGCGGCAGCAGTGTGTGGAGGCGCAGCAGCAAATCGATGAAAAGCAGCAGAAGCTGGACTGGCTGACCGGCGTCACGAACCTTGCCGACAACGAGAGTCTCTTCACCGATGACAAGTCGTCGAACGGGTCCTTCGCCTCTCGCGGATCGCGCTCGTGAGGTGGCTCACCGATGCCTCCCGTCTAGCGCGCCTTTATTGGCTGCTCACGTTGATGTACCATAATACTCAGAAGAAGAAGAACGAAGCGGGGAAAGTTCGCTTCCCCACTGCCTTCCTCATAATTTGCTCGACTGCTGCGGTTGCGGTTATTTTTTTTTGCTTTTGGTTTGTTTGTTTGTTTGTTTGTTTATTTTGTTGGACAGAATAGAAGGAAGCAGACAAGCAGTGCTTCTGTGCATCACCTCTCAGCTTCAGCTCTCACTGCCTTGCTGCCCCTTCTTGGAATGGTCTTCGTGTTACTACTAGAATATTTTTTTAGATGGGTACATATATATTTGCTGAGTGAAGAGGACACGAGACCTCGACGAGTTAGCTTTTTTGCGCCTTTATGCCCGCTGCTACCCTACACTACTGGCGTAAGCTCGCTGAAGGTTCACAGCATCCTCTCTTTTCAGAGCTGTTTATTTCGTCCTCGTTGGCTTTACCAAATTATTTTTTTTGTGTGTGTGCATTGTCAACTTCACCTCTATTTGGCATTCGTTTTTATTATTACTATTTTTTATTTGTCTCACTCTATGTGCAATGCATTTCACGAAAGCAACTCTGAGTGTTCGCTCTATCTTGCACGGCGCCTCGTGGTGGCTATGAGCAAGCTGTACTTTCTTTCCGAGTCGATGTCTCGCTTTCTGCGCACATTGTCACTAAGGAGCGGAGAATTGGCATTATTGCGTGTGAGACATGCTTGCGAGCCTCTTTCCTTCCCAAAGGCCGCTGATAGTTGTTCTCGTTCAATGACGGAGCTGTGAGGATTTTGGTGCGTGAGAGGCACGACGGCTCACCACACCAGATGTCCTTTCCTTTCCATGCCACTTCACTCTCTTTCTCCCTTCTCTCCCTCCCATTGAGCGCGGTGAAATCTGTGGCAGTGCAGCACCAACGCAGCTCGTGTGTACGGTGCACCAGCGGCGTCTCTCTCTCTCTCTCTGTTTACCTTTTGCCTTGGAGCATCTTATCGCGGTCTAGTAAAAGGCACCTCTATCTTTGTAATTCTTCTTCTGTCCGCTTTGGCCTTCTTTGAATTTTTGGCAGCTGAATTGGACTACAAACTCAAAAAAAAAAAAACGCGTCTTCTTTTGTTGCGATTCCTCTGTCCCTTTTTTTTTGTTGTTTCACGTACCTGGGAGCAACCGCTCGCTCGCCGCGCGGCTTAAGCGTCATGTTCTCTCCCAACCAGTCGGGGAACTTCTCCAAAGCACCCCACCGTGGCAGTCGAGGCTTTATTGTGCTGGGCATCGTCGCCATCCTCGTCAACTTCGGCCTCATCTGCAACATGTTTCTTCAACGCCCTGTGTACAGCGAGGAGGCCGAAATCATCAGCGGCGCCATCACCAAAGCGAGGGAGTCCATGACGGTCGAGTGGTCGGCGGCGGATGCAAAGTTTAAGAACCGCTCTGCACACGACATCGTCATTGAGCGCAAGCAGCTCTACAGCCTCTACCGGCTGCGCGTCATGATTGTCGCCACCGAGGCAGAGGTGGTGAAGCTGCCTCTCCTGCTCAAATCACTCGTCACCGCGAACTACAGCAATCGCTGCTTCCCTGTGGATGTAGAGGTGCACGTTCTGGGCTCCCCAGCCGGACTGCCGCTCGTTGCGTGGGAGCATGGCCGCTACGACGTGTACGCGCACCGTCTGCACGGCAACGCCGACCCCTCCATCCCCTACGTGCTCACCGATGTGTGGCAGCCGCAGTCGGACTTCGAGCTGGGCATGCCCCTCACCGCCAGCGCAGTGCTCTCGCGCTACTGGTTCCAGTGGGTGATGCGTGCTGTCCGGCAGTACGCTTCCACCTCGCCGACCAACTACTTCCATCTGGACAAGACGGCCGACCACGCGCAGCTGCGCAGCCCCCTCTCGCACTCCCTCAGCGGCATCGCACTGGGGCCGCCGGTGGCCGGCACTGGGGCCAACGCCGCCGCCACGGTGCTCTCTCCTGTACCAAGCACCACAACCGTCTTCACCGTCGATTACTGGAAAGCACTCCTCGCACAAACCGGCACCGGAGTCGACGTCGATGACGTCGCTACCGCCTCCTGGCGGGCCTTCTTGAGTGCCGCGATGCCGGCGCTGGGACGCAACCATCCGCAGTTCCTGCTCCCATCTCTTGGCATGCGAGGTGCCTTCGCGTGCGACGCGGCAGGCGTGAAGGATGCGGCGAGCTGCACAGTGGCTGAGAACCTCACCCCGGCTGCGCTCGAGACGATGCTGCGGCTGCCCCCCACCGTCGGGCAGATCCCGAAGATGCAGGGCAACGATGCGTGAGGGACCGTAGGCACAAAAGTAATGCGCAAAACAAGAAGTTGTTGGACTTTTCTTCGATATGCTTGTCTTCTTTAATTTTGGTGATATTGGGTGCTTGTGTGTTGCCCAGCTGCTTTATTCGTTACATTTCTTTTCCCCCTCTTGATTACCTCTCTTTCTATAAAATACACGTTCTCGAGTTTTTTTTTTCCATTCATTTGTTGCAGTTCTCAGGACCGACCTCATTCCACCTCCATCGTTCTCGCTGTATTCTGGTGTCTTTTCGTAGTAAACGTCGTTGCGATGGTGATGGTAGTCGTGAAGTATTCTCGCCTTCCCTGATGTGCTCGATCAACTCTTCACTTTAGCGCTCGCCATGGAAGAGAGGAAATGCAGAAGGGGCGCCTTGTGCCCATCGCTTAAACTCTTGCTAAATTTGAGAAACGCAGATTGTGCGTGTTAAGTACTACCAAGAAAGCGACGAAATCGCACTTTAAAAAAAAACAACAACATATTGCAAGGCGTTTTTATAACGATAAGAATGGGTCAAAGAGATAACGGATTCTCTAGTAATGGCGGTAGAAACGTATTGTCATGCTGGATGCCTCAAAAGGGGGTCCATCGCTGTGTTCTGCGGCTATTTTGCGTTGACTTTCTCTCACTCTGTTCCAATTGCTGCGAAAGCTTTTTATCTTGACCGGCGAAGAAGACACACGGGCACTACCCATACGCCTCCACCACGCACCCTCGAATACAAAAGCGTTGCGTGCCGTGCAGAGTGCTTCTATATCCTTGCTCTTCTCGGTTTTAATTCTTTTTCTTTTCCTCGCCACCACGCACATTTCACTCCGCTTTCTCAAGGTGCACCGACATGGAGCAGAAGCCGCGGCTCGGTGGTCTTTACCGGCTTGCTGCCGATGGCAGACCCGCCGCAGTGTCGCCCCTCAGCAACGAGACCAACCTCAACTACCTCATCCGGAACTACGCCACAAATGGATACCTATCCGCCTTCGCGAGCGGCGTGTCGGAAGCCAAAGCCAAGCTTGTCAAGAGCCTACGCGAAGCCCACGTTGATGTGCACAAGGGCGACGAGGAACACCTGCTAGACGTCTGCGGCGTGCGGTGCCGGGACGAGGACGACTGCGTGCACCTTCTTTCCGAGGACGAAATACACAACTTCACCTCATCTCCCATCCCCCTCATTCACGTCCTCACAGAGGAGGAACAGCAACGCCGCACCATCGTCGCCTGCGATCCCATCCAAACAAAACTGCGTGACGACGCGATGGAATGCTTTCCACGTGGGACGTCGGAGCTCGTGGTGCGCGTGCACCTCTTCTACCCAAACAACGTCCCCTGCGGCAGCCTTCCCGACCGGCGCGGGCGGCTGGTGACGCAGAAGCACTTCGTGGCCAAGAACGCGCGCTCCTCGCAGGGCTACCACGTCTTCCACTACGTGCGCCGCGGCGCCAGCGGGGCAGCAGTGCCGCCGTGGGAGGCCCTGTTCCCCTGCACCGCCAAGGGGGACGACTACCAGGGCTTCGCGCTCGACCGCCGGTGCACGGCCATCACTGTCGAGACGGTCTTCGTCCGCGACGCGGCGTGCCAGCAGTCACCGCTCTACGCCGAGGACACCGCGCAGACCCGCATCCACCTCTCCTACCTGCGCGCCAGCGCGCTGGTGACGGACGACGAGCTCGCCGACCACTTCCCCCGCGGCGCGCTGGACGGGGTGCCGATGCCCGCCTACACCGACGACCGCGACGACGAGAAGTTCCGCGTGCTGGTGCGGCTCTTCATGCTGGCGCGCGACCAGGGCTGGACCGCCACGCTCAGTGACCGCTGCCCGCACCCCCGCAGCGACGAGCGGCTGCCGGTGCTCTTCCACAGCCCGGCGACGCAGATCGACGTGGCGGACCGCCGCAACGCGCAGTCGCCGGCGCTGCTGCGGCAGGACCTACTGCCGGACGTCGAGGCGCAGATCACGCGCTTCTGCTTCCGCCGCGTGGTGAGCGAGGCGGTGCGCCGCAGCATCGACGCACGCACGGCCGACGACCCGTCGCACCCCGTCGCGGTGGTGTGCTACATGCCGCACGGCGACCGCCGGCCCGTCTTCACCGACGCGCAGATCGCGGTGCTGGACGCCCTCTACCCCGCGCTGCACATCCGCAGGCCCGCCACCGCCGCCGACTGGTGCGCGCTGAGCCGCACGCTGTACCAGCACGGCGTGCCGCTGCTGGACATCCTACAGGCCGTCGGTGCCCCCCTGCGCGACGCCGCCGGCGCCGCCATCACAACGGACGCCTACGTGCCCTACGCCGCGCACCTCGCCAGCTGCTACTACGTCGTGGTCGCCAACCGGCCGCTGCGCGACTACACGTGCGTGGTGAACCAGCGCTGGCTGGTGGAGGAGCTGCTGGGCCGCCGCTGCGAGTCCGCCACGCCGCGCGCCGCCTTCGCCGCCTGGGTGCGCTACTGGGACGCCGTGCTGCAGCTGCGCCACGCGCTGGACGAGCAGCTCAACACCGACACCGTGTCGGCGCACCTGGGCCAGCGCCTGCCGCCCGGTGCGCGTGGCCAGCCGGCGTCGTGCCTGGTGCACGGCCGCGTCGCGGACGACCGTGGCGGGGTGGTCTTCGCGGAGCTGTGCGGGCGGCGGCTCAGCGATGCAGCGCCCGTCCGCAGCCTGCCGCCGGGCACCGCCGTCGTGTATCGTGCCCATTGGGACGGCGTGAAGCTGAGCTTCAAGTACGTGCCGGAGCTGCACAACTTCGTGGACAGCCTCGCCGTGCTACCTGGGCAGGGCAGCGCAGCACAAGAGCAGAGGAGTGTGCAGAGCACCGCAGTAGTGAAGGCGTCGGCAGAAACGGTGAGCGGCTCCTGTGTGGCCGCAACAGTAGGCGGCGACAGTGGTGAGACGGAGGGAGCGGCATTGATCAGAGCGCTCGCCTTGACGTTGGCCGCACCGGAGGAGCGTCCGCTCGACACAGCCGCTGCACCGCCACCGCCGCCGCCACCGGCAAAGTCGACCGTTGCACCCACCAGCTACCGAGGGGCCGTCACAGGTGCAGCGCCTCCACCACTGCCGGTAGTCCCGTTGCCGGTGGAAGAGCGGACTGCACAGCAGGGTGGACCGCTGAATGTGGCCAGCAACCCGCAGGTGGCTCGGCACCGACGCCAAGATCAACACCCGCAACGACGACGAGATGCGGCTCGGTGTTGTGTAGATCCCCACAGCAGCGCACAAAGCGGCTCGCAGCATCACGCACCGGCATCTTGCGCGCCTCCGGTTCCCCGCTCGCGGCGGCGCAATGCTCCCCGCGAGCAGTTGAACAGCAATCCACCCCCGGCAGCTCTCGCCAGCGATGTGTGTCATGTGGGCAGCCGACCTGGTGAGTGACGAGGGCAAGTGCTGCGTATCTCAATTTTACTTTCTCGTTTGTCGTCTGATGGGTGAGGCGCAGCATCGAGGAGGTGCGGAGATCAGTCGGCACCGACGCCGGTCGTCTCTCGCCTCTCCCTCGTTCATTGTCCCACCTCGTCTGCGACCCCGCTCGTGTACGCTTGTGTGTGTGTGTGTGCATGCAGGATCGTCTGCTCTTTTACGAAATGAGACAGAATCAAAACGATGAATGATCCGAGACTTTGCGTCAACTGTTCCTCTTCTCTTCCCTTTTTTCCCTTTTGTCTCTCCTAAAGCTGCACCAGGACTTCACTTCTGACGGTAAATCTTAAAAGTAAAAAAAAATAAAATATTGTTTTCAATTTTCAATTTTCGCTCTTTTCCTTTAAAAAAAAATTGGAAGTCTTTTTTTCACAGTGTTTAAGAATTCAGCTTCCTCCAAAAAAAAAAAATTAACAAAAGATTATCCCCTCCCTCTTTTTCATTGACAGCGGCTTATTTTTCATTACTTTATTTTCAAAATTTCTCGAAAAAAAAATTTTTGTTTGACTTTGGTCAAAGCAGTTAGTTTTGTTATTGTTATTATTATTTTTATTTATGAATACCTGTTCTCCTAATGCTACCAGAGAAAGAGTGAGGGTTGTAAGTGGAAATGATGAAAGGGAAGGTATACAACATACATTTCACCAGAGGAATTCTTCCGCGGTAGTCGTTTCGTAAATGCGGTATTCAGGCCAATGCCGCTACTCTTCCTCGTGGCTGTCCCACACTTCTCGTCTCGCCTCTTGGGCCTCTTCTGTTCTGATACTTGCTTCTATTTTGTTAAGACTTGCGAGGTGCTAGGTCCTCCAAGCCTTCATCGCGTCCCAGCGGGCGGAGTCAACGATGATGGGGGATGGAGGGTGGGCAGCCCCATGAAACAGATAAATAAATTAATGGGGCAAGATTATCCCCGACGTACAGGTGGAGGAAAAAATATATTACGAAATGAGCTTACTCAAAACGATGAATGCCCCGTGACGATATCGTTAAATGTCTCCTCTTCTTCTCCCCTCTGCTTCCTTCTGCTACCACAGTAAGTGTCTTGGGTCCGCCTGTTCGACGAAAAAAAAAATTTCTTTGTCATCTTTCTTTGCAATAAAATACTTTATTTTTCCAACAACAACAACAAAAAAAAAATTTGTCTTTGCACCACATATATAATATCTCTCATCCCTATGTTCACACAAAAAAAAATAAAATTAATATATATTTTAAAGATTATTCTCATCCTTTTTCATTGACAGCGGCTTAAATTCCATCACTTCCCTTTAAATTTTACAAAATATATATATATATATATTACGAAATGAGATAGAATCAAAACGATGAATGATCCGAGACTTTGCGTCAACTGTTCCTCTTCTCTTCCCCTTTTTCCCTTTTGTCTCTCCTAAAGCTGCCTCAGGACTTCACTTCTGACGGTAAATCTTAAAAGTAAAAAAAAAAAATATATATCATTCGATTATATACATAAAAGACATTTATACACACAACTCTATAAACAAATACGAACACAAATGTCTATCAGCTCACACCACGCTATCATCCTCTACGGAGCGGTGGCCTTGATCAGCGGCTCCGGTCCCATGCCCATTTCAGTTTTTTCAGCCACCGAAGAGCGGTACGATGGGGTTGCGGTCCTCACCACGACGAACATCCAATTCTATCCGTTCTCGGACGACTACTCTACGCTTGGGGCAGTGGTGGACCTCACCGCCGCCACGTGGGGCACGATGGGTATTCCCAGCCGCGTCGAAGTTCTGTTGCCAAATGAGGCAATTCTGAAATGCATCACAAGTACGCTTCAAGCGACGCCGGAGCATCTTGCGAACCTTCGGGACGCCACGACCATGATATTGGCCAACAGTATCTTGACAGACTTTGTCACATCGTGCACGGCAACGTTCACTGACCCCACCCACCCTCCGTCGTGGGAAGCCATTGCCGCTCTCTGGCGCTCCGAGGGACATGTTGCGCGTAAACACCTCCGCGAAAAGCTTCAGGCAGACGAGGCGCAATACGCCAATTTCGCAACCGCCATTGGCAGCGCAGTTCGCGAGCTACAGGAGGGCGCCGCATCGCGAGCTATGATCGATACCCTTCAAGCCGAACTGGATCAGGTCCGCGCAGAGCTGCAAGAAAACCAAAAGCTGTTGGCCTCGGTGCAAGCAAGCGCGGCGTCGGCGACTACGCAAGATACCGCTGCGCGGGCAGCAGTGACTCAGCTGCAGAGGGACCTGAACTCCACCCAGTCGCAGTCGGCGTCCCAGCAGCAACAGCTGGCTGAACAGCTGGCTGCCTTGCAGCACAGCTTGGCTGCGGGTGCCCCGCCGGCGAGTGGACCTGGTGAGGCCCCGCTAAACTCCGCCGCCATTCTGGCGTTGGCCCAGGCTCTCAACAATAATCGAACAGCCGCTGAAGCTACGGAGTTCACCATCGACATTCGCACCTGGGGACCTCTACGAGCTCGTTACGGATCTTGGCCGGACGTCAAGGATCGCTTGTACCGCGCGTTGCACATTGTCCCAAACGCGGTAAAGCACGGCGTCCTTGAACAGGCGTTCACATCGTTCGATGCGTGGTACGACATCGTGTTCGCGCGTTGGGAGGCAATTGAGGACCTGGCGACTGCCGCCAATCTGGACATCGTCGAGGCCCTCAATGAAAACCTGCGCCGCCTCATTATTGCCTCAAAGCAACAGCAGGGACTCCACCTCAAAGCTGATGTCGCCCGCACCAACGTCGCCGCAGACCCCTTTGACATTGCTCTTCAGCGCTCGCTAGAGACAACTTACAAAACCACATTCGTGCCAAACCGAGGAATGCCTCAGCGAAACGTCAACCGCTTCCAGCGCGGCGGTGGCGGCAACAGCAGGCGTGGGGGAAACGCCAACGGCGGTCGCGGCACAGGCGCCGCCACGGCCGCCCAGTGAAGCGAGACGCCGAGCGTGCTGATGACGCTCCTAAACCGACCACCAAAAGTACGCAACCCGCCGGTGTCGGTGTCGATCGAAGACGTGGAACGCGACGTCGTCGAGTTCATGGGAAACATGTGGAGCAACACAACGTGGATGCAGATGCGGAGCCTGTGGGCTCGGCTAAACCTCTTTTGCGACGAATACAACCTAGCACGAAACGAAATGAGCTGCATTCTGTTCGTGCACTCCCTGTCAGTGACCCCGTCGACAAAACACACGTACGTACGCTATCTCATCAACATATACCGCAAGATGGGATGGTCGTACAGTCAGTTGGCTCTCTACGACTCCGCTCTCCGATCCACCGGTGCCCTCTTCCCATCGACGCAGGCAGTACCGCTAACGCGAGCCGATGTGGAAAATATCAGCGCGACTCAGCCCCAAGTTACTGGGATTGCCCTAAAGTTAGCATGGAAAACCGCGAGCCGCTGGAACGACATCAGCAGGCTCACATCCGCCAGCGTACTCCTAAACACACCCACCGAAGTCATCCTCTACTTTGGCTCCGCAACGAAAACAAGCCGGCAGAACCCATTCCGGCCGGATTTGTTTGTGGTCATCCAAGGAAGATGGACGGAGGAGATATCTTTATACCTGCGACAACGCCTGCCTACGGTGGGGAAGGGGCTACCGCTATTTCCGATCAGCACCGAAGCCATGACCGATGTCCTTCGCCCATTCGGCTTTCGCGCGCACAGTATAAAGCGCGGCGCGATAGAGCATCTGTTTCAAGTGCTGCCGACAGGAGACCAACGGATGAGTCTAATTCCCTTGCTGGCAAAGCATGGCCCCGCGTTCGGACCGCTGCGCGAACTGACAATTCGATATGTCAGCGACCAGGTAGCGATGGCACGGCACTTGGGCACCGGTCTTCTGACCTCGATGCTCTAGTCGCGAACGATTGGGCCGCTACACTGGTAGAGCAGCAGCTACCCCCGTCATTTCATAGCATTGTCTGCCGCCGTGCGCACGCACGCTTGCCTACCACAGCAGCCGAACGCGCCGCCCCTTTGCACGTGTCGCGCGTGGAGTGTATGGACATGGAAGGAGTCATTTCGCAGATGAAACCAGAACGACAAAGCCGCATCCAGGAAATATGGGATCTCGTGGGACGCTGCCCACACAAATTTCGCAAGACGCCACAGACGCCCGGCATCTCCACGGATGATGCGCGCAACCTACTCGAGGCCAAAATTGTTGAAAAACAGGATGGAAACTGTTCGCACGCGGTGTACGGATCTGCATTTTCCGTAGTTGAGGAAAAACACGGTGTGCTACGACGACGCTTCATCCTGTGGCCCAAACAGATTAACGAGTGGTTAGACGAACAGGGCTATCGCGCTAACGTAGACCTCGACACGACGCCATTCTCACACGTTCTACAAGAGTGGGGCGGGATTACGGACCTAACCACTTCATTCTTCCAGGTCGAGATCCCGCCGGCCTGGCGTCCGTTGTTTAGCTTTCGCGCAGCAGACGGGTCGTGCTACCAAATGCGTGTGTTGCCTATGGGGCTTAGCGTCAGCCCCGAAATAATGCACGCGATTACATCCACCGTTGCGGGTCATCCCACGTTCGCACGAAAACCGCAAGAGAACGTTGGGGTAAACGTGTGGATAGATAATATACAAGTCTCCGGGCCTAAACGCCACGTTGAGCACGCGCTCGAGCGCGTAAAGCAAGCAGCAACGCGGTTTCGCATCACCCTCAACCGCGACGAGACCCAGGTGTCGCAAGATTACATCTTTGCAGGTGTCCGCTTCAATCATGCGCGACATGAGGTCTCTGTTGGCCGCAAGGCACACCAAAAGCTGCTAGACGAATCGCTAGAGGACTTGACCCTAGAGAAGCTGGAGAGGCTTATGGGCAAACTCTGGTTTGCGACGCGAGTACTGTCCCTGCCGGTACACCACTATTGGTGGTGCATGAAGGCAACGCGTCGTTTGTTCTCGCGATGGTCACGAGGGATGCTAGAGGGTGACCACCCCTTAAAACTGCCACCCAGCGCAGACCGTCAACTTCGTGTCTGGTACGCTGAAGCAGCCGCCAATACGCCACGCACGATTACTGCTCTGCCGCATACGTCGCAACAGTGCGATGTCTTTACAGACGCCACTCTTGACGGCTGGGGAGCAGTGTGCGTTGACCGCCACACGAAGCGTGCGGTCATCGCGGGCAGCCGCTGGGCCGCTAAGGCCAACAACATCAACGCGGCAGAAACCCGTGCGGTGGACTGTGCGTTCGAGGCCTTCCGGGAGTTCATCGATAAAGGTGCCAGTGTGGACCTTCACATCGACAACACCTCGGCGCTATCGGCGATGACACGGAAATTTTCGCGCAGTCACGCCGTCAACGCCGAACTCACTGACCGCTTGGTGACGTTGCCGTTCCACGTAACGGCTTCCTACATCCGGTCAGCAGAGAACCCGGCGGACGTCCCCAGCCGTACCGCTCCCTACCAAACGATAAGGGGAACTAGGCGACACGGGAGCTGGCACGAGATGAGGGTGTGGAGGTCCTAGCACCTCGCAAGTAAATGACCATCAAAAAAAATATATATAAATAGAGTAGGCAGGTTTAGAAGTGAAGATCGGGACAGCCAACAGGAAGACATAGAGCTGAGGCGCGAACTGTGTTATGAGATAAAGATGTACAAGTGCGTGGCAAAACGCAGATGTAAACCGCCCCACGAGATGAATCTCATACACGCACTCCCCACATAACTTTTCCTTCCTTATTACCTTCCCCCGTCTTCCTTTGGCAGCTTTAGGAACAGGATTATTCTACGAAATGAGATAGAATCAAAACGATGAATGATCCGAGACTTTGCGTCAACTGTTCCTCTTCTCTTCCCCTTTTTCCCTTTTGTCTCTCCTAAAGCTGCCTCAGGACTTCACTTCTGACGGTAAATCTTAAAAGTAAAAAAAAAATATATATATATATATTGTTTTCAATTTTCAATTTTCGCTCTTTTCCTTAAAAAAAAAAAATTGGAAGTCTTTTTTTCACAGTGTTTAAGAATTCAGCTTCCTCCAAAAAAAAAAAAAAAAATTAACAAAAGATTATCCCCCTCCTCTTTTTCATTGACAGCGGCTTATTTTTCATTACTTTAATTTCAAAATTTCTCGAAAAAAAAAAATTGTTTGACTTTGGTTCAAAGCAGTTAGTTTTGTTATTGTTATTATTCTTATTATAACAAGTTTATTTTGTTATCATTATTATTATTATTTATATATATATATATATTTTTTTTTCCTCCACCTGTACGTCGGGGATAATCTTGCCCCATTGATTTATTTATTAGTTTCATGGGGCTGCCCACCCTCCAACCCCCATCATCGTTAACTCCGCCCGCTGGCACGAGATGAGGGTGTGGAGGTCCTAGCACCTCGCAAGTAAATGACCATCAAAAAATATATATATAAATAGAGTAGGCAGGTTTAGAAGTGAAGATCGGGACAGTCAACAGGAAGACATAGAGCTGAGGCGCGAACTGTGTTATGAGATAGAGATGTACAAGTGCGTGGCAAAACGCAGATGTAAACCGCCCCACGAGATAAATCTCATACACGCACTCCCCACATAACTTTTCCTTCCTTATTACCTTCCCCCGTCTTCCTTTGGCAGCTTTAGGAACAGGATTATTCACCTACTTATGCTCCTCTTCTCCTGCACCTACGGGAATTGCTTTTCCTTCCACGCTTTTGACAGCTGAGTCACACGTGTTGTCTTCGTCATGTGCGCTCTGTTGACGAAAAAAAAAAGAGAAAAGAATTTCTAAGAGTTGTGTGCCGTCTGCTTTTAACAGTGACGTTTCGCGTCCACAGAAGCTCTTGCGAGTATATACTGGCACTCCTGTAGTACGTCTCGTCGTCCACTTCGCCAGCGGTTCCTTTGCTTCTCGTCTATCCCGAAACGTCTGTCTTCCATCTCTCATATCTCCTCCTCACTTTTTTTTTTCTCTTGTCGTGAGCTGGCTTTCTCGCTCATTCTTTCCCTTATCTGGTCCTGTGCATCTGCGCCGCTTGTGAACGGTCCCCCACCTCATAGCCTTCAACTCTGGAGTGAGCTGCCTTTCTGCTTTTCTTTTATCGCTTTCTTCTTTGCTATTACCCACAACGTTCGAGTCGCCACTGACAACAGAGCGTGGCGGTGCTGTCCACAACACATGCCACTTTCAGGGCTAGAAACAAAATAAAGAAGTCGTGCAGCGGCGAGGGTGACTCTGTCTTTGGACTTCTCCAGTGCATCCACACACTAACGCATACTTATTCCTTCGCTACCTAGCAAAACATGGTCGTAGGCATCTCTGCCGACAAGTCTCTAACGGACGCCGATGAACGCCGCGGACAACTGTACCGCAGCAGCGATGCGGCATCACCGACCATTATTACGCCTCTCAGCAACGAAGCCGACCTCAACAGCGCCATCCAAAGCTATAAAGAAAAAGGCTATCTGGCGGCCCACATGGACGATCTCCTTAACGTGAAAGCCAAACTTGTTGACGAGCTCCGTGCCGCGCAAGTCGAGGTAGCCGAGGACGATGAAGCACATCTGTTAAACGTCTGCGGCGTGCAGTGCTGCGACGCCGACCACTGCGTGCATGTTGTCACCGGCGACGACAGCCGCAAGTATCTTGACAGGGAAGACAAAATTCTCGGCGCCACAGGCAAGAGCTGGACGCGTGTCCTGGTGTGCCTCCACCGCAAACTAACGAAGCTAAAAGACGTTTGCTTCGAGTGCTTCCAGCGCACAAGCAAGACAAACGGAAATGAGGAGCTCGTGGTGCGCGTGCACCTCTTCTACCCAAACAACGTCCCCTGCGGCAGCCTTCCAGATCGGCGCGCGCGGCTGGTGACGCAGAAGCACTTCGTGGCCAAGAACGCGCGCTCCTCGCAGGGCTACCACGTCTTCCACTACGTGCGCCGCGGCGCCAGCGGGGCAGCAGTGCCGCCGTGGGAGGCCCTGTTCCCCTGCACCGCCAAGGGGGACGACTACCAGGGCTTCGCGCTCGACCGCCGGTGCACGGCCATCACTGTCGAGACGGTCTTCGTCCGCGACGCGGCGTGCCAGCAGTCACCGCTCTACGCCGAGGACACCGCGCAGACCCGCATCCACCTCTCCTACCTGCGCGCCAGCGCGCTGGTGACGGACGACGAGCTCGCCGACCACTTCCCCCGCGGCGCGCTGGACGGGGTGCCGATGCCCGCCTACACCGACGACCGCGACGACGAGAAGTTCCGCGTGCTGGTGCGGCTCTTCATGCTGGCGCGCGACCAGGGCTGGACCGCCACGCTCAGTGACCGCTGCCCGCACCCCCGCAGCGACGAGCGGCTGCCGGTGCTCTTCCACAGCCCGTCGGCGCAGATCGACGTGGCGGACCGCCGCAACGCGCAGTCGCCGGCGCTGCTGCGGCAGGACCTGCTGCCGGACGTCGAGGCGCAGATCACGCGCTTCTGCTTCCGCCGCGTGGTGAGCGAGGCGGTGCGCCGCGGCATCGACGCACGCACGACCGACGACCCGTCGCACCCCGTCGCGGTGGTGTGCTACATGCCGCACGGCGACCGCCGACCCGCCTTCACCGACGCGCAGATCGCGGTGCTGGCCGCCCTCTACCCCGCGCTGCACATCCGCAGGCCCGCCACCGCCGCCGACTGGTGCGCGCTGAGCCGCACGCTGTACCAGCACGGCGTGCCGCTGCTGGACATCCTACAGGCCGTCGGTGCCCCCCCTGCGCGACGCCGCCGGCGCCGCCATCACAACGGACGCCTACGTGCCCTACGCCGCGCACCTCGCCAGCTGCTACTACGTCGTGGTCGCCAACCGGCCGCTGCGCGACTACACGTGCGTGGTGAACCAGCGCTGGCTGGTGGAGGAGCTGCTGGGCCGCCGCTGCGAGTCCGCCACGCCGCGCGCCGCCTTCGCCGCCTGGGTGCGCTACTGGGACGCCGTGCTGCAGCTGCGCCACGCGCTGGACGAGCAGCTCAACACCGACACCGTGTCGGCGCACCTGGGCCAGCGCCTGCCGCCCGGTGCGCGTGGCCAGCCGGCGTCGTGCCTGGTGCACGGCCGCGTCGCGGACGACCGCGGCGGGGTGGTCTTCGCGGAGCTGTGCGGGCGGCGGCTCAGCGATGCAGCGCACGTCCGCAGCCTGCCGCCCGGCACCGCCGTTGTGTACCGTGCCCGTTGGGACGGCGAGGAGCTGAGCTTCGAGTACGTGCCGTCTGCGGCGCAGTTTGCCGAGGCGCTGGAGATGTACGAGGTGGATGCAGCAGGGGCGGCTGTGACCAAGGAAAAGGCGCGGCGGCGAGAGATGACCAAGAGTTGGTATGACGAGGAGCTGCGAGACGATGGTGCAGCGGAGGCTTCCCGTGAGGAGGCTGAAGACGGCGAGGCAGCAGCGGCGGCTACACCCCTGCCTGTCGTGACGACCGATGCGATGCCGCACGCTTTCATGACGACGCGGCGTGTAGGCCTCGGCTCCCTCGGGTACGGCGCGACGGTCCGCAGCGGCCCCGCCACTCTCCCCGCCGGCTACCGAGAAGCGGAGGCGGCGCCAGAGGTGGAGGAGGCAGTGGAGGAGCCGCAGGAGGAAGAAGCAGCTTGGTCGACCTACAGGCGCGGCAGCTCTGCGGGACGTGTGGACCGCCCTTCGCGTGGCCGTGGCGCAGCTGCAGGACTTGGTCGTGGTGCGGCTGCGGGGCGGGGCCGTGGCAGTCGTGGCGGTGGTGGTGTTCGCCCCTCTCGCGGCGCCGCGCACCGCTCCTCGCCCCGCCGCCGCGACGCGTGGGAGGACAAGGACGAGTGGGGAGTCGCGGAGGACGTCATCGCGGCTCACGCGGGGTGTGAAGCAGACGGAGGCGATGATTGCTTTTACGACCCCAGCTACGTACCAGCTTTCCTGCGCGAGTCGTCGCGTGGAGGCGGCAGCGGTGGCAATGGTAGAGGAGGCCGCCGGGGTCGGCAGTAAAATAGCGGAAGCATCTGACTGCTGCTTCGTTAATTTTTTGAGCTTTTTCGCTCTTCAGACATAACACATTAAAAAAAAAAAACAGGCAAAATAGTAGTGGCTAACGTGACACTGACAGCAGAAAAATAAACAAGGAAGGTTAAAGTGGGTAATTGTGGCTGCGGGCACCTAAAAAAAACGGTGGTTGCGAGGTGCAGGCGGGCAAACTCGACGGTGGCTACATCCGACGTGGCCGCTTAGTCTAGTGGTATGATTCCCGCTTCGGGTGCGGGAGGTCAGGGGTTCAATTCCCCTAGCGGCCCTTTTTTTTGTTGTTGTTGAAGACCAGCGAAACCCACAGCCCCGAAAAAAAGCCACCACACGAGAAAAGGTAAAATGACCCGGCCAGAAAAAAATATATATATTTGGGTGTGGCAACCGTGGTCAAAACCTTCACAGCAAAAGATGTATTTTTCTCTTGGAGTCTTTTTTTTTTTTTTGCCGCCGTGTAGCGTTGAAAGTGGGATCGAACGACGCATCTTTCTCCCTCTTGTGGCGCGGGTGCGTGTCTTTTCCGCTAATGACGATAATAGTCTTATGGTTCCCACTGTCACTCTCGTCTTTTTCCTTTTTTTTTCTTTTTTTTTTCCGCCACATCTACACTGTCAATACTCTACCACCAAAAAAAGAGCCACGAAGAGCTCTCCTCTCTTGTTCTTTGTTGATTTCCTCTCGTCCTTCTGCGCCGCCACCATGGCGCTTGTGGAGCCTCTTATTGGTCACCTGCTGTCCAAGTACAAGGAGACGGTGCTCGAGGGGCTGGCAAAGATCCGCAATGCGGTGCAGGCTGACGACGCGCAGGGCACCGCCGTGGCGACGGCCATCACCCAGCAAGAAGAGGCCCTCCAAACGATCCGAGCCACGCTGCTGAAGCCCGACTACTTCGTGCCAACCGTGCAGACGTTGACGGTGGTGCTAACGCACCTGGCGGAGCGGGGCAGCCGTGTGTCCTTTCTGCGCGAGATCCTCCGTGGCGACTGCGCGGCCCTCTTTCGGAAAACGTTGGCGACGCTCTCCGACAGCTCCCTTCCGCTCGTCATTGCGGCCCTTCAGTTTCTCACCGCGGCCGTGAAAGATGCCCCGCTGCTTGTGTTAGCGCGGCTGCGGAGCCCCTCCACCGCGTCGACAACGGCGACGAGCAGCAGTAGCAGCGGCGGCGCTGGTGCAGCTGCCAGTGCTGCGTCGCGCGCCGACGTGCCGCTGCACCTCGCAGCCTTCCGCCTCCAGCTCACTTATGGACAGCGCCGTGTCCGGCTCGCACGCCTCGGCTTCCTCGTGCAGCTCATCACCTCCCCCATGCACAACGCCGTGGCGGAAACCATCTGCTGCCACGGCGTGCTGACACACCTCCTCGAGGACGCGGCGGAGCTGCTGCGGGAAGGCACGAGCGCCGGTGTCGCCTGTGCCCTCGATGCCCTGCGCGTCGTGCGGGAACGCTTTGTGCAGAGCCACGACCTGACAGCCGAGAAGAAGCGCAGCGTGCTGCTCGCCCAGCGCAACATCTTCCGGCTGCTCGTGCGGGCACTCGAGTTCGACCCGGTGGCCGACGACGCCGCGGCCATCCTGTACGCCGTAGTGGACGAAACGATCGAGTCGCCGGCCGACTACGCCAGCACGCGTGTGGAGGCGCTAGAGGACCACGGCATGCCCAACTATCTCCTCTTCTTTCTTCTGCGCCAGCTGCGGCCCAAGGCGGGCGAGCGGATGGCGGCGTTGGTGCTGCACATTCTTCAGCGTGCACCGGATCTGATCCGGCCCTACTTCACCCGTATCTCGGGGCACCTGGCGGAGGAGGGCAGCACACACGGCGTGGCGCCAACGACGGCGCGAGTGGCCGTGGTGAACCTCATGACGCGCGCCTTCCTCTGCCCGGTGCCTTACCACCTCGCCGCCGTCCAGGCGCGCCTCGAGGCCGTCGCGGCGAAGACGTCCACCTTCTACACCATGTCGCCCCGCGACGTGGCGGATGAAATTTGTCCTGCGTGGGTGTCCGAGTACGTCCACAGCCTCATCAACGGCTCCACCAACCTCCTCCTGCTGGCGCTGGCGATGCAGCTGACGCAGGCGGCCCTCATGCGGGCACGACGGGTGCTGCCCCTCGTGCAGCTAGCCCAGCGCGCGGCGGAGCGGCGGAAGGCGGCGGCGGGAGGGTCGGGCCACCACGGCGGCGAACACACGTCGTCGGCCACGCTGCCCGCCTTCAACTCGGCCGATCTTGCCGCGTTGCGTGGCAACGACGCTGCGGACACGGAGGCCTGGGACACCTTCGATGCGCAGGTGCGCCACCACCTGCAGGCTGCCATCCCCAGCCGCGAGGAGTTCTGGCACCGCATGACGCAGCAGCTGCACCGCAGCCTCACCTCCACCCTCACGGTCACAGCAGCACCGGCCAACGACGCGAGCCTCACCAAGGTGCACGTCGTGACGCAGCGCATGCTGCTGCTCATGAAAGGCTACGTGGACGTCTTTGATGTGCGTGTGCCGTGGCTGAGCGCAGTGCCGACCTTTCTCCCAGACTTCCGCCGCACGGCGGCAGGGTTGGATGGCACGGCGGCGGCAAATGGCAAGCGGCAGTTGATAGCGGCGACCGGGACGCAGACGCCGCACCCCATCACTGCGGCTCTGCAGCAGCACAACGACATTTTACAACCCTGGCCCGCCCCTAGTGTGGCGCTGCTCTGTCAACTCCTCGTCGCAAGCCATCAGCGCCGCGTGCCGATGGTGAAGCTGCACCACGTAACCATGTCACAGGCGCAGGGTATCGGCGAGTGGCCGCTGCTGCTGAGCGTGTTGCTGTGGGCTACGCACCGCAGCAAGCGTCACAGCGGCAGCAGCTCGGATGACGATGCGGCGGACAACGTGGCGATGGGGTGGGCGACGCAGCTGCTGCTCTGGACGGTGCACAGCGTCACGATTCACTCGACCTGCACCCTAGCCGAGGCGCGTGTGTGGCTGACAGCCCTCACGCCCAACACCGTCCCCGTCTTTTTGCACGTCCTGAATCACCTCCTCATGCGCAGTCTCTCCAAGGCTGCTGATCGTGTCACGCAGGAGCTGCGCGAGGCGAGCTGCGGTGTGCTTGTGGCGGCCGCCGAGCACTTCATTGAGCGCACGCAGGAGAAGCAGCAGCAGAAGAGCGAGGCGGCAGCGGTGGCGACGGCGGCGACTCCTGCTGGTGGTGGCAGTGGTGCGCGTGGCGGCCGCGGCGGGCGAGTGCCGTCGAAGAAAGGCGGCAGCGCAGCAGCAGCAGCAGAAGACGGCGAAGTCAGCGCTGGGACGAACCTCTGGGGCACGCACCTGCTGGCCGCATTGCCAGAGTTTGAGTTGGTGGTGCAGCGTGTCCGGCAAGCCTGGCCCGCGCGTGAGGCCGTACTCCGCGCTGCAGACGCTTCTCTCCGGCAGGAGGCAATGTCGCACACCGTGACGCAGCAGCAGTGCATCGACGTGCTCGTTCTTGCGAGCCGGCTGCGCGGCATCGTCAGCACCAAAGGGCAGGCAGCCTTGTCGGCGGTGCAGCAGCTGCGCAGCTTTGCCCTCACCCTGCAGAGCCCTGTGCTACCGTCGCCGGAGGAGGAGACCGAAATGACGGTGCTCGCGCGGCTGCACCACATGCACGCAACAAGCAGCGACGAGACGCAAAACGACGAGCTGCGCTCCATCGCGGCGGCGCTTGGTGTCTCCCTCACCTCCGAATCTGTTCCTGCCACTGCCCCTTCGTGGTACACCATGCGCTCCGTCTGCTGGCACGTGGCGGGTCGTTTGCTCGCCGCACTGCGCACAGACACGGCAGTGTCAAGCTCCCTCTTGCGCGTCGCTCTTGACCTGCTCCGTGCTGCGCTGGCACACCGCTCCGAGGTGGAGGCGGTCCTCGCAGCTTCGAACCCGCGGGAAGGGTCAGCTGCTGGTCTGCTCGTGCTCCTCTTCGCCTGCGTGCGCGTGCTTCTGAGCTCGGTTGCCGCGCTCACCACGGCAGACACTCTCTCGCAAGCGGAGGCCGATGCTCTCGGTGCCGTGTGCCTCGTCAGCTACACAGGTGGGCTGAGCGTGCAGGACCGCCTGTGCTACGCCGTGTGCCTGGCATTGCACTACCTCATCGAGGGCACCGAAGCCACCAGCGGCGCAGCAGCACCGCCCGCAACGGATGAGGTTGAGGACGAGCAGAAGCCCGCAGCGCAGCAGAGCAACCCACGTCGCACGCCGCAACGTCGGCCACACGCCGCACAGCACTACAGCAGCAGCGGCAGTCGCCATCTTGGCTGTGGCGGCGCGGACGATCATCACCAGCCCGCGCACTACCTCTTCCGCGGGGCCGCAGCACCGCGTGCGCTCGTGCAGCGCCGTTTTCTTGTTGCTGGTCACACCGCCACCGCCCTCCGCACCGGTGAGGTTGAGATGCTTGCCTGGCACCTCGACACGCTGACCGATGCAGATGTTCGGGAGGGTGCCCTCCGTGTCTCGTCGCGGCTGCACAACGCTCTTGTCCGCGCCGACAGTGTCAGTGACGCTGCAGAGGGTCTTTTCTGCGCTGTATACCCGGAGCTCGACCACGTGGCGGACGTCTCGGTGGTGAACCTGGAGCATCTGACCTCGGCTGATGTGCTGGACCTGCGCTACGTTCTTCCCTTGATGCATCGCGTCGCCGCCCTCCCTCCCGCCTATCTCGACCACATCCCGACGGGCCGTGCCATTCCCCTCTTGCTCAAGGGACTCACCGCGGTCGATAGCGGCCTGCGTGCGGCGGCGGCAGCGGCCCTCGCCACACTTTACGTTCCCAAGGGTGCGCTTCGCATTGTCGTTGGCGTGGCGCGGCTGAAGCTGTGTCAGCTCATGCAGCAGCAGCAGCAGCAGCAGGTGAGTGACCTCGCTGCTACCGCTGCTCTGCCTCGCCTGCCGAGCCCGCTTGCCGCCTTCCTCATCACGGCTGTCGGCCCCCTCAGCCGCTACGAGGATCCTCTGCACAGCCATCTCCTCCACTTCCTGCTGCACATTGAGTCGGCCCTCAACACGCCGGTGCCCTTTGCCAAGTGGATGAGCGCACCGCCATTAACGGCGATCAGCGTGCCACTGATGATGGAGAAGCAGGAGGCGCTGCAGCAACGCACACACAAGCTAGGCAGCAGCAGCAGCAGCAGCAATGGCGGGAGTGGCGATGGCGGCATCACCCAGGCGTCGGTGGCGGACGTTGCGCAGGAGCTGCGACGGAGCGCGCCACCGCAGCTGCCTTTCGTTCATCGCATTCTGCGCCACGCCTGCGAGGTGCCCGAGGACGCGGTGGCGTTGCTGGAGTCGAACAGCCTTGATGGACTGATGCTGCTCTGCGACCTGCTCACCGCCTCTGATGCCCAGCGTGGGAACTACGTGCGTCTCGTGCTAGACCTGTGCACCCGCTCGGCCGCCGTGACCCGTCTTCTCGCCCAGCGCGGCAACGCGTTGGTGTGGACGGTGGGCCTGCTGTGGGAGCTGTGCAAGGAGTACGGCGCCGACAGCCCGTACCCCTACAGCGGCCTCACCTTCACGAATGCCCTGCAGCTGCTGCGAGTGTTGTGCGCTGCTGTGCTCGGCACTGCGACGGCGATCACGTCTCACGTGGCTGCCGTGTTGCTGAGTCGTTCCTCGGTGGCGCAGCTGCGGGAGAACGTGCGTCAGCTGCGGGCGTGTGTTGTCGCCGCGCAGGTGACGGCGCGAGACGTGCTCGATGCCTTCGATGCCGTGGCAGCGATGTGCGACGGCGTGGCGCAGACGTGCACAGCAGCAGCAGCAGAGGAAGAAGCAGCAGTGGCGGATATGGGGATGGCGCACGCGGTAAAGAAAGAGGAGACGGCGACGGTGGCTGGTGCGCAGGAGAAGCGCAAGCGAGCTAAGACGCGTGCTGCTGCCGAGGATGTGGAGAAGTCCACCAAACGCGTGAAAGTGGAGGCGGTGGAGTGAGTTTAGGGGAGAAGTCTGCTTGTGGCTTGCTACTCTTGGCGACTCCCAACTGTTGTGTGTGTGTGTGTTTTTTTTTTGTCCGATTATTTCACCGTTTAATGTGATAAACAGATCTATGATTTTTTTTCTTTCTTTAAACGCGCGTGGTGAAGGCGGCTGATTTGGTTAATCGTTGTTAAGAACGCACCTAATACGATCCGAAAGCACAGCAAACGAGTATACATTAGAAAAAAAAAAGGACAAGTGACCGCGGTGTTGATGATTGAAAAGGTGGAGAAAGAGCACTGGAGTTTTCTCTTCCCTCTTTTTCTTTGATCGCTCCTCTTTCATGTTCCGTGTGTCTACTCTGTTTAACGCCTCATTGAGGTCTTTCTGTGAAACGAATGGGTTGGCCGACTTCTCAGATAGTGGCCTCTACGCATCTCGTCCTACACCGTCTAGACGAGAAAGAAAGAAAAGGGCACCGCTTTTTAGCGCAACGTGCGAGCTCGCCTCTCCCACTTCAGAGGTGTAACGTCTAGCTCCACACCTCAAATGAGATATCCGCCGTTTCTCTACGTTCATTACTTTTTTTTTCCTCTGCCTGCGTCTTCGCTTTATGCATATTCTTAAGCGCTAAAACGGAACTTTCTTTGTAAAACTGCAGTGCCACCGCCGGTGGTCGCAGCGCAGAAAAGAGCAAAAAAAAAAAAAATAGTTGCGTACCAGATGAGAGACGACCCGAAATTTGCGCGATCTATATCGCACCTCTGCTTCTCACCACTCATTAATATTTGCGCACACCAAAGCCGCGACTGCTGAAGCTGAAGACGGCCGTCGACATCAACCTCGCGTTGCGATCTATTTAATTTAACGAAGTCCGTAATACCACTTGTTGCCTGTTGCTGTCTGCTCCTCTCATGCGTCTTCGTCCTTTGCACGTCAATCACCTGCCCCACTTCCCTTTCACACGACAGCGATTCTCCTTCTCCCTTTAACACGATAGAAAATAATACAGCAAAGGCACGGGAACAAACGCACACACATACACACAAACACGCATAGAGCTGCATAACCGCCCTCCCCATACATTCTGTCTGTCACTGACAAACTTGCACACCTCCTTCATCAAGCACCCATGCTCTCCTACCCGTTCTCCTCTTTCTTCCTACACCCATACATTACCCCACAAACACACACACACACACAAAAACGAAGTAAGTGAACAGAAGGTGGTGACAGCGCGCGTTATTTCTTTCTCTCTCTCTTTCTGCACCACCGTCCCTCCCTTCTTTGCTTTGCTGCTCCACATGAACTGCAACTGCGACCTGCCCGCGCGCTACCTGATCAGTCGCGATGGCAAGCCCTGCTTCACCTGCGGTGTCGGCCGCTGCCGCTTTTACGCACTGGCGCCGGTGCAGTGTGACGGCTACACCCGCGTCACTCTCGGTGCTCCGGGCAGCCCGCCAGCTGACGTCGGCGTCGTGCTCCGCTTTGAAGCTTTAGTGCACCCAGACGGCGGCGCAGAGGCGTGCTTCATGGTCAAGGTGCAGGGCGACGCACAGAGGTGGGATGCACTGCGCACCGCCGTGCTGCAGGACCCCCAATTCGAAGGGATGTGGTACACCACCGCCAAAGCCTTTCTCTACCCCATGACCCAGTACGCACGTCTCGTGCACGCAATCAAGGCACGCTCTCTGCCCAACACGCAGCTGGAGGAGATACCGAGTTTCTACTTCCGCTGCGTGGAGCGGCTGCGCCAGGTGCGCCAGCGGTACGACGAGGATGTGGCAGCAGGCCGAGCGCGTCGCCCCGACCCTGACGACTGCGTCTTCCGCCAACTGAAGCCTTTCCAGCGTGACGGTGTGCGCTTCGTCATCTCACACGACGGCCGTGCGATGATCGCGGACGATATGGGCCTTGGCAAGACGGTGCAGGCCATTGCCGTGGCCCACCACTACCGCGACGAGTGGCCCGTCCTTGTTGTCTGCCCCATGTCGCTGCTGGAGAACTGGGCGAAGGAGTTTAGCCGCTTCTGTGGCATCCCTTACACTCGCATTGCTATTTTGCAGGGTACCAAGGCAACGGCGACGAGTTTGCAGGACGTCGTCATCGTCTCCTACAACTCCCTGAAATGTGTCGAGCAGGCCCGCTTCAACGTGGTGATCCTCGACGAGTCGCACTACATCAAGGCGGGTGCGGCGAAGCGGGCACAGCTGTCCCTGAAGATATGCCGCGACAGCCACCGGGTCTTGCTGCTCTCCGGTACACCCGCCATGTCGCGGCCCATCGAGCTCTACGCGCAGCTGCAGGCGATACAGCCGAACATCGTGCCGAGCCGCACCCACTTCAGTGCCCGCTACTGCAACTCCTTCGTCAGCCGCTTCGGCATCGACGTGACGGGCCACTCGCACACCGACGAGCTGCACAGTCTGCTGCGTCACTACGTGATTCGGCGCACCAAGAAGGAGCTGGGCAACGAGCTGCCTTCCAAGTCGCGGCAGCTCCTCTACGTCTACATCACGGACCGCGAGAAGAAGGCGCTGGAGAAGCAAATCGTGGCGTTGCGGCGCAGTCTCTCCTCCTCCTCCTCCTCCTCATCTCTCGCCTCCTCAGCAGGCAACATGACCGCCAGCACCGACCTTGCCGCCCGCGCTCCAAACGCCTTCGAGATGAAGATGGCGACGGCACGTGCCAAGGTGCCCGCCGTGCAGGACTACGTGGGCAGCATCGTGGAGCAGCATCTCGACTCGGGGGAGAAGGTCATCCTTTTCGCCCACCACCAGTGCATGATGGAGGCCCTTAAAGCCGCCGTGGAGGCCGTGCGGCCGCGGCAGCCGATCGACTACATCTACATCTCGGGTGACACGCCGGCAGCGCAGCGGGAGCCGGCAGCGGAGCACTTCCGCACCGAGCCGACGTGCACCGTTGCGATTCTCTCGATGCAGTCGAGTGGGACCGGCCACAACTTCACCTGCGCCTCCACCGTCGTCTTCACCGAGCTCGACTGGAACCCGAGCACGCACCTCCAGTGTGAGGACCGCGTGCACCGCATCGGGCAGTCGCAGGCGTGCCACATCAAGTACCTGCTCGCGGAGGGCACGTCGGACAGCGTCATTTGGCCCCTGCTGCAGGCGAAGCTCACCGTGACGACGGCCATGTTCGACAGCAGCGGCACGGCAGCGGATGTGCGCTTGCATGATGGTGCGGATGCGCAGAACGTGGCGCGCCGCGACGTGGCTCCTGCTGGGGTCCTCACCGCTGCCTCCACCCCGCCCGCCTCCCAGCAGAGCACGCTGGACCGTTTTCTTTCTCCGTCGCACGCGTCGCAGTTGTCGAACCAAACTCCCCGTCCGAGCACCCACTCTCAGCCGCTGCAGCAGCGGCAGTCTGTGATGTTTCAGGGAGAGAGGGATAACATGGAGTCGCCGGGGCAGATGCCGCTGCTGACACCCACCGACCCGTCGCAGCGCCTCGCTGACTCGCTTTTAGGGACACCGCTCTCCTTGATGCGGGAGAGCAGTGCGAATGCACCAGCAGCAGACGGGGAAGAGACGAAGCACGGCGCCGTGGCTGCGCGTGCGGTGGCTGAGGCACCTCGACTGGTCGTCTCCTTCTCGGAGATGGGCAGCGTCGTTGCCGATGCACCGGCACGGCCGCAGCGGCACAGCGGCACTGGGCTCATGGCGTCTGCTGGGGCTGCTGGTAGTGGCGCGGCATCGCGTCGTGGAGCCGCCGCCTCTGCAGTCCCTGGTAGTAGTAGTGGTAATAGTGGTCGTGCAGGCAGCGATGCCACTTCCGCTGCAGCCGCGCCGGTGCCGCCAGCCACTTCTGTGCTCGACTTGATGCGTCAGACGACCAACAAGCCAAACGCACCTGCCTCGACGCCTGCGAGGGTGGAGGTGGTGGACCTCACGAATGAAGAGAGGGGAGGCCGCAGCGGTCTCGTCACTATCCCGGCGCTGCCGATGGCACAACCAGTCGTGCAGTCTCCCTCAGCGACGTTGCCCCTCACCGTTTCTTGCGTGCCGGCGGCAGTATGCGGTACAGCACCACCGCCAGCAGCACCACGGCGCACGGTCTTCACCTTCTCCCCCTCCTCAAGCAGCAGCACCACAACAACCACCAACACTGCAACCACAACAGCCACCCCCAGCGTGTCAGCGCCACCTACGCCTGTCGCTGCGTCGCCGCAAGCAGCTGCGATGCCACCGCAGGCCACCACACCTGCTCTTCGTGAGTCGCACACATCAGCTCCGCATGCTGTTGGTGCGGTACGTGTTTCTCTGCGGCCTACCCTGCACTTTAAGCGGCCCCGCAGTGATGCTGAGCTGAGCGGCAGCCACGACAGCCACGCAGAAGTGGCTCAGAGCTTCTCACCGGGGCACATCAGCGCACCACCACCGCTGGTGCATCCACCCGCAATGCCAACGCCTGCAGGGGCCTTCGCAGCGTCAGCAGAGGTGTCGGTGGCGCCGCTGTGGTCACCACATCCCCACCGCACCGCCCCCACGCCGTCTCCCACGTTCCCGGCGTTGCTGGGTGCCGGCGGTGTTGCTCCTACTGTGGTGCCGACTGCTGGCGGGAGTGCCGCAGCGCCGCGACGGACACTTTTCAAGCTGGTCAGCAACACGCCAACGCAGCAGCCGCGCGGTAAAGACAGCACGTGAGCCTTGCAGAGAGCACGCACAGTAGTGCTTTTTTTTTTTCATTTGGACGTACCGTGCGCGTACTGCAGCGCAACGGAGAACGAAGTGCTGAGCCTTGTTATGTAGGTCTGCTTGTATGGATTGCTGGCTTCGATTCATTGAATAACGATGAAGGTGTTGCTCTTCATCTTTCATTTCCTTTTATCCGAGAAGGAGAGAGAGGTCGCTGCAGGCACACAAGCAACACTGCAAGTTATGTAGCACAAACCTTTTGCATAAGAGTAGAGGGATACGTGAAAAGTTGCTTGAGCGGCGTTGGTCGAGATAGGTCCGTGTCAGCTGCCTGGCGACATTTTCTGGTGCGCTATCGCGTGGCATCACAGTGCTTCTGTGTTGCCGGTGGCTCGCTTGATACTGTGGAATTGTTGATGTGTCTTGCCTTTGAGGAATTTGCACCAACTTGTCAAAAGAGACGTCCCTGTGCACCTCGAGAGACTCTCTTCCCCCGTCTCATAGGCAAGCACTGATTCAGTCTCTTTCTTTTTTTTTTTTGTTTACATGCATATCAAATCCTTCTCCAACTCTCATGTTTTTTTCTTTGTTTCCCACGCTCCTTTCCTTCACACCCACACACCGCACATGTGGAGTCCCCCTTCGCAGACACCCTTAGGCACACCGACGCACACACCGGCACACAGACTTGCATAATGGACGTGGCAAACAACCGGGCACTCGGGTTTGCCGGAAAGGAGATTCTCTTCCGCAAGATCGAGTTCGAGCGCTACCGCAAGCCCCACGTGGTCGAGTACCCGCGCAGCGCCATCGTCCTCAATCCCCAACACACCCGCCAGCTGAAGGACTCGCTGCAGCACCCACGCGAGCACGCTGAGGGGGATGGAGAGGATGAGAAGCTCGACAGCGACAGCGACGCCGACGACGATGACCCGCGGCGCATCGACAAGGCTACACAGCTCTGCTCCGACGCACAGCTGCGCAGCTGCCTCCACCTCCGCTGGCAGAACATCGCCCCTGTCGGGTTGGGACTTGTCAACCTTGGCAACACCTGCTTCGCCAACAGCGTGCTGCAGGCACTCGCCCACATCCCTGCCCTGGCGCAGTACTTCGTGCACACCTTCCGCTCCGCCGATAACCAACTGGGGGCACCCTTCGACTTCGCCTTTGCGTTGGCGGAGACATTTCGCAGGATGCACCACGCCGGACCGGCCGGGCGGAGCAGCGGTGGGGGTGGCGGGCTAGCCGGTGCCTACCGCCCGGGGCAGATCATGGGCAACCTGCGCCTCCTCTCCAAGCACTTCTCCATCGGCCGGCAGAGCGACGCCCACGAGTTTGCCGTGCAGCTTCTCTTTGCCTGCCAGCGCTCTCTTCTCCACCGCCTTATTGGATCGAAGAAGGCGCCGCCGCGTGTGGCCCACACCACCGCCCTCTACCGCATTTGCGGTGGCTACTTGCTCTCGCAGGTGACGTGGGCGAGACAGGAGGAGATCCAGCAGCTGCTGCGGGCCGGTAAGCAGCAGGCGGCTATGGACCTCAAGATGGAGGCGAAGCGGGCGCTGCAGCAGCAGCAGGAAGACGAGGGAAACCACCACCGGCGCTCCCGACACGGGCTGGACCTCAACACGCTCTGCTCCAACACGTACGACCCGTTCACAATTTTGTCGGTGGAGCTGGCCGGGCAGACGCTGCAGCACTGCCTCGACAAGTTTTGCCTCGCCGAGGAGCTGGACGGCCGCTGCTACCACTCCCCTCGCGATGTCGGCGTGCGGGCCAAGAAGAAGTTCAGCATCCACGTCCCGCCGCCGGTGCTGATGATCCACCTCAAGCGCTTCGGCCCTACAGGGAACAAGATCAACAAGCATGTGCGCTTTCCGCTGGAGCTGGACATCACCCGCTACTGCACCCCACAGCCCTCCTCGTCTGCCTCCTCGTCCTCATCACCCTCGGCGGATCACGGGCGGGAAGACTGCCAGTACGAGCTCAACGCCATCTGCGTCCACGAAGGCGGCTCCCTCAACTACGGCCACTACTACACCATGGCGAAGGCATCGAATGGGATGTGGTACGAGTTCAACGACAGCCACGTCAGTCGGCTCTCGGAGGAGCAGCTGCACCGCGCGCAGGCCTACATGCTGTGCTACTCGCGTGTGGTTGTGGGAAAGAAGAAGACGACGTCAGCCCCAGCACGCACGCCGGCGAGGGAGAAGAACAACACCGCTCTGGAAGGACGGCCATCGATGCTGCTGCGCACCGCAGTCACGCCACCAATCGAATCGGCTGAGGAAGGATTGGGGAAGGAGCTGAGCGAGACGGAGGTGATGGCGCTCCTCGCGAAGCGCCGCACAGATGCTCAAGCCAAGCCAGCAGCAGCAGCATCGGCAGAGGCGGCACCGGAAGAGAGCTCGAGCGAGGCAGAGGTCGTGAATCAGTTGGCAGCAGCGGCGCCGCGAACGGCAAAGCGGCCGCGTGAGGAGCTGCCGACGGAGTCCGACAGCGACGACGATGCTGCGGCAGAGCGGGATGGCGCCTACGTGCGGCGAATGCGGCCCTCACCAGGGCAGCGGCGGAATGGTGTCCAGAGCACCAACGGAACAGCGCATGGCGAAGTTTATGCTGAGAATGAAGAAGAGAGCGAGAGTGAGAGGCCCGCCGACGAGGTGCCCCACACATCTGCGTCTCCCACCGCGAAGTCCTCCCTTTATGGTGGCCTCATCAAGTCCATGAAGCGCCTGCCCAACGGCAGGGACGCCGCAGTAGAAGTGAACGGCCAGCACACTGCAGACCGCTCTGCAAACGGCGCAGCGGCACCTCGCTCGAGCTACCACGTAGGCCGGCACGCCGTCAACACCCTGCAGGCCCGCAAGCTGCACGCCACGCCAGACACGGTGCGGCGGCCGACGACGGCGCCGAAGTTCCAGCAGCGCATTCGCGATCCGATGTGGGAGATGGAGATGGATCGCGGCAGGGTGAAGAAGGTGAAGTCGAAGGAGAAGGCGCCGGACCCGTTCGAGGGCACCAACCCGTTTCAGGAGGTGTCGCGAGGCATGTTCGACATCCGCGGCCGGCGGCGGCGCGAATAAACCAAATAAAAAGGGATTGAAGAGGGGAAGGATGGCAGCTTAGCAGACGTGACGCATTTCTCCTCGCTCTCTTTTCCGCGTCTGCAGCCTCATCTTTTCCACCTCTCGTCTTTTCACCGACACGACGGCGACGCTAACCAGATTAAGAATACTAATCCTCTTGTGTGTGTTTTTCGTTTTGTTTTGTCATTCATGTACGACTAAGCGAATCCTACAGAGAGGCGAAAAGAGAGAGAGAGAGGGGAGACGTTCTTAGCTAGAGTCGGTATGAAACATGTGCGCAGTCATCATTGTGGTTCTTTGCGTAGGTTAAACTCTCCAGGATAAGCGCGTTTTCCTTTTCTCCAAACGCAGCAGCGGCATTGCTCCTTAATAAAGCTCATGGACTCTTGTCGATTGCGGTACTGTCAAGCACTATGCTCCATGTAAACAGATCGTTACTTCCCCTTCTCATCCCTCTACTTCGCTTTTTGTTTCCTGACCCTGTCTGCATCTCGCCCTGCCAGCTCACACGACCACCGCGCGCGTACCCTCCGCAAGACCCTATCTCCCTTTACAGTACCCCCAACCGTACCGTTTCTCTCGCTTCAAGATGATGCGCCGCGTCCTCGCTCAGCCCGTCGCCCGCCGCGCGGCCGCCGCCTCCAGCGCGCTGGTGGTGTGCCCCCGCCAGGCCTCCACGGTGGCCATCTCCGTGCAGGGCCTGCACTACGTCGGCACCGGCCTCGCCGCCATCGCCCTGGCTGGTGTGGGCATGGGTATTGGTACCATCTTCGGCTCCCTCCTCATCGCCTGCGCTCGCCAGCCGAACCTGACGAAGATGCTCTTCAACTACGCCATTCTCGGCTTCGCCCTGACGGAGGCCATTGGTCTGTTTGCCCTGATGCTCGCCTTCCTGATGCTCTTCTCGTAGAGAGGAGGCGTAAACTACGCTGGGTGAATGAGGTGTGCACGGCAACCGCGTGCTGCCCAATCCCCCGTTGCAGACCCGAGCAGAAATAGCGGATGGCTTCAGTCATGTGCGTGTGCGTGGTTTTCTCGCGATACATACAGCGCCTCGTGGCTGCTGTGTACTGCTGACCACGACTTTGAGAAGCCTGTACCTTCTTTCTTTTCTTCTCTCTTTCTTGTAGCATTTAGTAGTCGGTGCTGGCGAAAGTCGCATTGAGGTAAAATATTCTCTACAAACTTGTGTACTTTCTATTCTGTGTGCTGAATTGTGTGCGTTTAGCGGCCCACCTCTCCTTCTTCGCATTCACTTCTCTTTTTCCCTCTCTTGTGGCTCTCCCTCTCAACGATCTTTCGTACATGTGGAAGATGAGTGGGCGGGGAGACTCACGTGAGAGGAAGCTGTGAAGTAGTACCTTTTTTAAGGGGTTTGTTAGGGGTGTCGCGACAACAGCTGCGGATGTGCGTTGCGGCGCAGTTACCGCACTTCACGGCGACGTGAGGCCGGGAGTGGCGGCGTGCCAGCAAGCGTACTCTTTCTTGTTCTTTTGCTTCGATGCGGAGCGTGGGAGGTGAGAATGGCACCTGTGGAGAGGACAATCGTGTTTGGTTTCTTTTTTCCCTGTTCCCCTGCCTACGTCTCATCGGAGGAGGCACACATACGGTCACGTTCACTAGTAACACAAAAAAAAGCATTTAATAAAGAAAAAAAACTAGGGCAATTGTGAGGCTTTCAGCAACCATTTCTTTTTCTTCAGGAGAGGAAAAGGATAAAAGCTGAGACAATTTGCTGCTGGTCGCGGCAGTCGTATGCACTGCTGTGCGATACGCCATGCACTCTCCTCTGCCCCACGTGAGGCGAAGTCGCTGATGGGCATATACGCCAACCTTCGCAATTATCTTTTTGTTTTCATTGGCAGCCTCCTGGCTTTTGCGCGAGTGGGCCAGAGAGGAACAAAATGTGCAGCTTATGTTACCTACTTTTCTTTGTTGGTAGCTGCGCCAGCGCATAATTCTAAATCTTTAACGGACCGTCATCCTCTGTTCTATTGCCTTCAGCGACGCTTCTCCTCCCACTCTCTCTCTCTCTCTCTCTCTCTCTCTCTCTCTCTCTCTCTCTCTCTCTCTTACGTCCATCGCCTCAACAAACAAAGTCTCCCCTCTTCAGCGACATCAAGCTCACACGACCACCGCGCGCGTACCCTCCGCAAGACCCTATCTCCCTTCACAGTACCCCCAACCGTACCGTTTCTCTCGCTTCAAGATGATGCGCCGCGTCCTCGCTCAGCCCGTCGCGCGCCGCGCGGCCGCCGCCTCCAGCGCGCTGGTGGTGTGCCCCCGCCAGGCCTCCACCGTGGCCATCTCCGTGCAGGGCCTGCACTACGTCGGCACCGGCCTCGCCGCCATCGCCCTGGCTGGTGTGGGCATGGGTATCGGTACCATCTTCGGCTCCCTCCTCATCGCCTGCGCTCGCCAGCCGAACCTGACGAAGATGCTCTTCAACTACGCCATTCTGGGCTTCGCCCTGACGGAGGCTATTGGTCTGTTTGCCCTGATGCTCGCCTTCCTGATGCTCTTCTCGTAGAGAGGAGGCGTAGAGCACGTTGTGTGCCGCCCCTTCCTGCGAGTGAGTTATGGGAGAAGGTGAGGAGAGGGAGGGAAAGCCGCACAGGTTGTGGTCTGAGGGCGATGACGCGTAGATGAGATGAAGGAGGTGGGAGAGCGGCAACAAAGAGGCGTTGTGAACACTGTGTGGGAGACAGAGTCATTTCTGTCCTGCACGGCTTGCTCGCTTCCTCTCCTGCGTGGCCTCCTCTCTTCCTTCACTCCACACGTCTCCCTCCTTCTGTCTCTCTCTCTCTCTCTCCTTCCTTCACAGGGAATTAGTAATAGTGGACTTTGTAAGTGTGCCTGCGAACACACGTGAAAAAAAAAAAACAGTACAGATAAAGAAATAGAGTGTTTGAAGTGTTTTGTTGGTTGGCAGTGGTGGTGCTGCTGCTTCTATTGCTCGAGTGGCTGTCGCTAATCGTCGTCCTTCTTGCCCTTAGCTTCTTCTCCGATTTGGATGCGAGCCGGTGTAACGAAGAGGGGGAGGAAGCGCGTCGAACTCACACGCAGCGCAGCAGCAACGGGAGGTACAGCCCGCGGAAGGACAGAAAGGTGTGAACTGGAAAGGCCTCGCGTTCATCTATCTTCTCCTTTGCGCCGCATCTTCTTTCCTGTTCTGCTTCTCTGTCGGTTGCGGAAAGAGACGAGGGCAGGGTGGAAGGTTGGTGGAGAGACGGCGGAAGAAGCTGCGGTGGTTTAGGTGTGACCTTTTTCATTTTGTTAGTTCTTTCTACTCTTGATGCGTGGAAGGGAAAGGACTGCCACCATAGTGATCCTCTCCCGCATGCACATTATCGCAAGTGGCTCCTCTTTTGCCACTCCCCCTTTCTGCGTGACCTCTCCTTTACTTTTTTTTTGTCTTAATGTAGGCCAATGGACACCAGCACGCGAAGTACTTCACGTCTCTCTCTTCTTTTTTTGTTCCTCTGTATGACTAAGCAAACCCGAAAAGAAAGAAAAAGAAAGGTTACACTCCAGTGAACGACAACAGTGGTATGGGTGTGGCAGCGCGAAGCAGCTGCGCGGCGACCTGCACTCACTGACATAAGCCCACGAGTGCTGTGAAGGCTACGATGTTGCGCTCCAGCTTTCACAACTTCTTGTATTGTATGGAAGCACTCCTCTCTTCCCTCTTGGCAGCTTCCAGACCCGTCGCGGAACGCTGTTTACTTTTGTCTTTTGCTGCTCTCTTGCCGCTTTTGTTGCGGTACGTGGGTAGAGTTAAGGAAAAGAAAAGGAGAGCTTTTTCGCTGGTACGCCTTGCTTGTATTTTTTCTCACCTCCACACACACACACACACACACACGCACACCAATGTACTTTTCCCTCCCTTCCTATCCCTCTCCTCTCGTCTCACAAGTGTGTCGGGACATTGTTGCCCTGCCTCCATTTATCAGTAGCCAGACGCGTGCGTGTGTGATTGTGTATGCTCTGTGAAGTATTGCGCGCAGCAGATCCCCCTGACAGCTCTCACTCTTGTACCTCACAGATTCACCTCTGTACCTCTCAGCAGGCAACATCACAGCACAAGAAAGAGGAACAGTCATACACGTTGAAAAAAAAAATCCAGCCACACATTCCCCGAAGCACCGGCTTCTCCTTTTGTGGGAAATAGCAGCTTTCCAGAAAAAAAAAAGAGTTCCTTCGTGCTTTTTTTCTTCTTTTTTTTATCTGTTTCTCTATATCCACTTTCACTTCCTTTTTTTTTTAGCTTTTTTGCCACAGCTCGGAGCTTCCACTCCTCTTGGGTTTTGTGGCAGCGCGTGCTTCTCACTCGCACAAGGCTGCCTTCATTGTACTTCTTCCCTTCCCTCTTCTTCCTCTTCGCCGTTCCACTACGCCTTCTCCTTTATACCCCCCTTATCCGTAGATACACATCGGCTGCGGCGTCCTTCCAAGAGGTGCACGCCACAACACTGCCTTTTCTTTTTTTTCTCCTTTCTCTTTTCTCTTTATTCTGCTTCACTGCGTTCTTTGACGCACAGCCCGCATCAAAACCCCTCAGCAGCTCTTTTCTTCTCTCTCTCCCTCTGTGGTAGTCAGTAAAGATGAGCATTAGTAAACGTATCTGCGTCGCGGTGCGGAAGAGGCCGATCCCTGACCCCGAGATGGACATCGTTGAGACCCCCTCACCGCAGTGCATCGTCAACGAGCCGAAGATCAAGTATGATCTTTCACACTACACCGACCGCCACACCTTCACCTACGACGAGGTCTTTGGCGAGCAGTGTAACAACACCGCCATCTACCAGCGCTGCTGCCTGCCTCTCATCGACACCGTCTTCAGCTACGGCAACGCCACCTGCTTCGCCTACGGGCAGACGGGCTCGGGCAAGACGCACACGATGCTCGGCTCCGCCAAGGAACCGGGTCTCTACGCGATTGCCGCGCGGGAGATCCTCGCACGCGCCAACGCCTCCAGCGCGGCTGTCTTCGTCTCCTTCTACGAGATTTATGGCCGCAAGATATTTGACCTGCTTAACGACCGCGAGCGTCTGTTTGCCCGCGAAGACGGCGACAAGGTGATCAACATTTGCGGACTGAGCGAGCACCCTGTGATGGACATTCAAGAAATCTTCGACGTCATCACGGCCGGGAGCGCGTACCGTGCGGCGGGGCAGACAAGCGCCAACGCCGAGAGCAGCCGCTCGCACGCCGTGCTGCAGATCGAGGTGCGGGAGACGAAGAGCACCAACGCCCGGCGCGGGCCGCGGACGATTGGCCGCATCTCCTTCATCGATCTTGCCGGTAACGAGCGCGGCGCCGACACCTTCGACTGCGACCGCAAGACCCGCATGGAAGGGGCGGAGATCAACAAGTCGCTGCTGGCGCTGAAGGAGTGCATTCGTGCGCTTGGAATGGGCAAGAGCCACGTCCCCTTCCGCGGCTCCATTCTCACGGAGGTGCTGCGCGACTCCTTCACCGGCAACAGCCGCACGACGATGATCGCCACCATCTCGCCCTCCTCGCAGCACTGCGTCAACACCCTCAACACGCTGCGCTACACCCAACGCGTCAAGGACCTCGGCGGCGGCGCGAACGGCGGCGCGAAGATCGAGCAGGTGGCGAACGCCCCGCCGCCACGTCGCGCAGGCGGCGCAGCAGGAGCGGCCCCGCGCCGGAAGCCTTTTGACAACGCCGGTGCCGCGCGCAACCGGCCGGATTGGGTGGCGGACTTCGCCTCCGACGCGTCGCCGGTCGCCTCGCCGGAAGAGGACGACGACTCTGGCAGCAACAACAACAACAACAACGGTGCGCGGCAGGCTGTCAAGCCGCGTGGGCGACGCCCCTCGCAGGGCCGCGGCGGGACGCCACCACCGTCCGCGCCGTCCGCGGCTGCTGCGGTGAAGGTGAAGGACCCAAAGATCGCCACCATCGTGCAGCAGCACCTCGCCGCCCTGCAGGCCAACAACGACGACGAGGAGGAGGAGGACGACGTCGATGACACCGGCAGTGAGCCGCCGACGGCCGAGGAGGTTGGCCAGCTGAAGCGGGACGAGGAGCGCCAGGTGCGGAAGGTGCACGCCTACGTGGTGGAGGAGATTGCCAAGGCGGAGGAGAAGCTGATTGCCCTGCACCGCCGCCACATCGACTCCAAGATGACCGGGATTAAGGAGGAGATCACCGCGATCCAGCGCTTCGAGGACTCCGACTCGGTTGACGAGTACGTGGCGCGAGTGCGGTTGCTGCTGCAGAAGCAGCGGGATGACATGGACGAGATCCTGGAGATGTTAACAGGCATCGGAGCGATGCTGCGTGATGAGGAGGACCTGTCCAAGACGCTGACCGTGAGCAACACGCGGCGCCGCTGAAGCCGTTGCAATGACTCGGCGGTGGTGGAAAAAGGGGAGAAAAGAGCCAACGTATGAGAGAGTGGGTTGACGTGGTGTCGTCTGCGCTTTCCTACCTCCCGCGTTCCTTTTTCAGTATTTTGTGGTTTATGTGTTGTTGTTGTTTTTCAATGCCGCGTTTCGCGTGAGGGCAAGCGAAAGGGAAGGAAGAACAGTAGAGAGAGAGGGAGAGACTTTTGGGGGAGATGCGCGCCTCGACGTTGCTCCGCTTCTTTGTTTCTCCATTCCTGTGGTGTGCCTCACCGTGTGATGTATATGAAGGACTCTGCCTTTATTTTTTTTCCTTTGTATTCATGTCTCGCGTTTGTGTGTGTGTGTGTTTGTTTCCCACACAAAAATTGAGCGTGCTGCATGTCCACTACAACAACTCCAACACGCAACATAAGCAAGACAACAAAGAGCGGAAGGGTGCCTTTCAGAGCGGCAGTGTTGAATACAGAGGGGAGAGAAGCAGCGTCCTTTTCTCGCCTCGCAGCTTGCCGTCATTGTTGCTCACAGACACGTGATGGGAGTCGTTACCATCGAAGCCACAAACACCACTCGCTGAAGGCATTGTTGTCGCAAGCCACAACGGAAAAGTTTTCCTTTTTCCCTCAAACCTTCCCTCCGTAGCGGCCAGCACGCGCAGGCCCGCGGCAACGCGTGTGGCGTTCTCTTTCGCAGTGCGCTTTGATTCTCTACACCTGCCTGTATCCCTTTCTCTCCTTCTCCTTCCTCTTCTTCCTCTCCCTTCGTGGCATAATAATTTCGCAGCGGAACAGCAGCGTCATATTGCGCAAAAGCTTTTCTTGATCTGCCTCTCCGTCACACAACAACTGCACTGTGCCCTTTAGTTGCTGCTACGCCACCCCAACTTCATTAGTTAGATTATTACTACTTTTTTTTTTCTTTCATATCTCAATTCAATACGTTTTTTTCTCCTGTTTACTTCTGCGTGTGAGCGTGACCTCTTAACGCTGCTTGAGCGTTATAGAGGTGTTGCGTGGTGTACCTCGTTCTCTCCCATTTTTTTTCTCATTTTCATTGTATCTCTATTCTCATTTTCTTTTTCACCTTTTGAGATCGCAGTGCAAGCAGCCTGATTGTAATTTTTTTTTTCTCCAATCGGTCGTACCGCAGAGTCCAGCTTTTCTAAAGCTCCAGCACCTTCGCTTCCCCTCGCGCTTCACTCTGTACGGTCAAACACTGCACCGAGGAGAGCGGCTACGCCAGCAGCGGGGGAGGTGCAGCCACTGTTCAAGGCACAGCAACGCCTGTGGCTCCTTCCTTCCTTAAGCCTTTGTGTGTGTTTGTGGGTGTCTCGGCGCGTCATGGCCTTCTGCTGCTGTGGTACTGGTGGGACGGCGAGCGTGACGGCCAAGAACACGAACCAGCTGCGCCACCTGGAGATGATCGGCATCTCTCGCGGGCCGAGTCCCCGACTGCGCCGCACGGAGGTGCAGATCCCTGTCACCCTCAACGTCTACAGCCTGCTGGAGAGCAACAAGAAGCTGTCCAAGATGGGCATGGGTGTCTTCCACACCGGCGTCGTGGTGTACGGCATTGAGTGGGGCTACGGCGAAGTCGTCGAGAACCCGAACGCGTCGGGCCTCTTCTGTGTTCACCCGGGGCAGGCCGCCGGCACTCTGCACCGCACCCTCCGCATCGGCTACACCACCCGCTCTCCCATGCAGGTGGACACCATCCTGCACCGCCTCGAGAACGAGTGGCGCAGCTGCGAGTACCACATTCTGCACCACAACTGCAACCACTTCGCGCAGGCCTTCTGCGACCTGCTCTCGACAACGGAGAAGCTGCGGGTGCCGTCGTGGTGCAACCGCGCCGCGCGTGTCGGCGACCGCGTTATCCCACGCAAGCTCGCGACGAAGGTGCAGCACATGATGGACGACGAGCCGCCCAAAGCGGTGGCGCCGACGCCCTTCTGCAACATCAACGAGGTGCCGCTGTCTGTTGTGCCGCGGGAGTGGTACCTGCACCCCAGCGTCTTCCAGCCCATGCGCTACACCGGCAGCAGCCGCGCCGACTCCCTGCAGTCGCGGGACAACGTGGCGGCGGCAGCGGCGGCGGCGGCCTCTGCGGGCAACGGCGATGCGGCGACCGCGCCGGCTGCCGCGACGAGCTATAACGGCGGTGGCGGCTCGCACTACACGGTGGAGTACGACATCTTGCCCCCGCCAGGCTACGAGGTGGCGGACGTCAGCAGCCCCTATCCGCCGCTAATGCACCGAGAGGTGTACCTGGCAACCGACGAGAACGGCAGCATCTCCCGCATGACGGCCATCGAGGAGCAGCCCTCCGTCACCCGCTCCACGCGCGTCGATTCGACACGCAAGTCGACGCGATCGCACCGCGCCGCCAAGTCGACGCCGGGCCACAGCCCTGCACCGCCTCCGCTCGGCAGCACCGGGGCGAGTGGCGGCAACGACCGCATCACCGTCCTGCCCCGCGTTCGAGCCTCTGCGAGCCATGCGCAAAGTGTTGCCCCTACCGGGTCGCCGCAGGCGTCGGTGGTCGACACGGAGACGGAGAGTGTGCTGCACAGCGAGAGCAGCGACGACTTCCTCGTGGACACTACCCGCCGCGCCGCCACGATCACGGCAGAGGCGGCGCGGCTGTTGTCTGCG
This sequence comes from Crithidia fasciculata, assembly GCA_000331325.2. Taxonomy (NCBI): domain Eukaryota; phylum Euglenozoa; class Kinetoplastea; order Trypanosomatida; family Trypanosomatidae; genus Crithidia; species Crithidia fasciculata. Next base: position 269,199 of record CM003428.1, read on the forward strand.
TCTCTGGATGGCAGCCAGCACGGCAAGCAGAGGCGCATCACGCCGCGGGAAGAGGAGGGCTTCTCGGAGAAGCCGCTCTACACGATGCGGGAGACCTCACTTCACTCGACCAGCCTCAGCGCGTCGCAGCGCAGCTTCACCGGTGCCGGGCACATGGAGGTGGAGCGGCCGCCGCTCGTCCTGCACCGGCAGGCGCAGCCCGTTGGCTGCATCACAGCCCTCCCCGCCGCGACGCCGTCCGCGCCGGTCGTCGAGAAGGACGAGAAGAGTGGGAAAGGGCGACGCGAGAGCGCCACGCACGACCGCCGTCACAGTTCGCAGCGCGCGAGCACCGTCGCCACCAGCGTTACGCACGCGTCGGTCAGCGACAGCGACAGCGAGGCGAGTCTGCACGCCGGCGCTGCAGCTGCTGCTGCTGCTGCTACGGACACGAGCAAGCTGAAGCGTGGGAAGGACGGCGCGGCGAGGCGGCACAGTGAGACGAAGCGGCTCGCCGACTTCACCGAGATTGTGGCGGTGCCACATGACAACCCAACGGATGTGTCCGTCAACACCTCCCCCACCGCCCCGGACGGCAAGAAGAAGAGCACGGCGTGGGTGAAGCTCTTCAAGGGCCGCTCCTCCACCACAAGTAGCGAGGTGGCAAAGAAGGGGAAGAAGTATTTGTCCACGCCGCCGCGCAGCGACGTCGGCTCGCACACGGACGGCGACAACATCCCTGACACGGTCTCCGAGACATCCTCTTTTCCGGCCTCCTTGGGGACTTCGGCGGTGCAGCCACGGCGTCAGCAACCAGCAGCGGCAGCAGCAGTCCCGACTACCCCTCCGCCGCAGCGAGCCCCCGCCATCGTGGCCACCGGAGCGGAGGCCGTCACATCCGCAGCGTCCGGCGACCACACACCGACAGCGATGGAGGTGGAGTCGGTGTCGGACACCGGCCTCGACATGCACGGCATGAAGGACACCACGACGGTATTCGTGCCGCCGTCGCCAACGCTGCCGGCGCTGCCCCGCCCTCCCTCTGTGCTTCAGCGGCGGAGCGAGGACGCACCAGCGCTCTTCAGCGGACCGGCTACGCCGACTGCCTCGGTGGAGAGCAGACGCTCGCCCAGGCTTGGCGCGCCGACCAGTCCGCAGATGTGTCAGGTCTCCAACCCCAGCAGTGCGTCGGAGCTGCACCTGCAGCCACTGCCGCGCCGTCTCTCCGAGAGTGCGGTGGCGCTGCCCGTCGTCGGCGGAGCTGCGGATGTGCCGCAGTCGCCCGGTGCCGCCAGCTTGCCAGAGTGCGCGGCACTCGTTGACGACAGCCCAGCGCAGCGCAGCAGCACGCATGCCGCTACGCCAGAGCGGGTGCTGCTGCCCACCACCGACGGCGCGGCGACCACTAGCGCTTCGCCTGCTACGGCGCGCCGGCGGACGCACCGCGCCGGCTCATCATCCCTGCGAGACAGTCTCACGCCGCCACCGTCCCTGCAGCACGTGCAGCCTCCGGAGCGGTCGCGGACGCCCATCCCGTCGTCGCGCAAGCGCCTCGCCAGGCACAGTCAGCACGCCTCCTCGAGCCTGCTTCTGGACTTTGGCGGCGACGTGATAGAGTCGCCGGCACCGCGCATGTCAAGCCTCTCCAGCACCTCGCAGGTCTATGCCTCCGCGCCGCCGCACCGCAGCAGCAGCCGCGCTGGGGGAGAAGTAGGCACGCCACTCTCGCCCGACCGAATTGCCCACACGCCGATGGCGCCGTTTCCGCGACGGCCCTCGCTGCTGTCGCGTGAACGGGCGTCCGTGTCGAGTGTGAAAAGTATCCCGCTGACACCAGAACACAGCCGGAGTGCACTCGCCGCACAGCGCAGCCTGACACTGGAGGTGAAGGAAACACCGCCCAAGTCGCCCTCGCCAGCCGACAGCAGAACCACATTTGATGAAGTGTAAACCTGAATTCGTTGTTTTTGTTTTTTTTATTTCTCTCTTTAATATGAGTTGACACTGCTTTGTTGCACTCCCAGAGAGATCATGTGTGCAACTTGCTCCTTTAATTCTTCTTTTCGACGGCTTTTCGTATCTCTTCTCGTTTTTTTTTTTCCGGTGGACCCATTGATCAGTTTACGATACGGGTGCCCTTTTCGCATCTTTTCCCTTTTTTTTTTCTCTTTTCCGTATGTGAGAAACCAAATCTGTTTGCTTATGGCTTTTTTTCGCGCGTGTGTGTTTTTGTACTTCTCTGTATGCCAGAAAAACAAGAACGATGAGCTGAACACGAAATTACACGAGACAGAGCCTCCCTTTCCCCTCGTAATCCGGCAGCCCCCGAAGCGCAGCATCCACTACTCATGTCAAGTGCTCCCTTTTTATGAACTTTGCAAAAACAAAAATACTACCTATTTCTACCCTCCAACCTCTTCGTCGCCTAACGTTTTCCTCGCCCTCTCGTCTTTTTTCTGTCTGTCCACGGCATTTTTCTCTTGGGTGGGTTAAGAAGCTGCCTTCCTCCTCGGTCTAGCCCATTTCGCTAGGGTATCTGAATAAGCCCAAAGAAACAATGGGCCAAACATTAATTCCCCCCCACCTTTTTCCCCCCTATTCCCAAAAGCAGAGGAAACAGCAACGGCAGGCACACGAAAACAAAAACAATTCTGACTTTGCAAAACGTTTTTTTATTATTTTGAGGTAAAAAAGATTGTCCTCCGCCTTCTCACTTCATAGGATACGTAAAAAAAAGACATTCTTGCGAATCTGCTTTCAGCAAATGTGTGCCAATCTCCAGCGGCAGATAAAAAAATAAAAACTTATTTACAGCAGCATCGTGCTTTTCCTTAAAAAATGTCGGCAAATTCTGCAGTGCTGCATGCGTTCCTCTTTGCTTCAATTCCCGTCACACTTCCTGTATTTCTTCTCCGCCTTTAATTTGGTCCATCAATTTCAAGTCACAGAAAAGTACCTTACGAAAGTCCGTCACCTTACATCATCCCAGAAAGAACGAACCAAAAACACATATATATTTATCATGTGGAAAAGTTCTCTTGTCGAAATTGCAAAGCGCGCAAGGAAGACTTCTGCACCTCCCGCGCTCCAGAGCGTAGTGAAAAATGTTGTCGCCGACAGTCAGGTACCGCAGGTAGCAGCTCTGCATCAGGCAGGAGCAATCTTTTCGCAGACGTCCGAAGCCTTGGTCGCCTCTCAAGCTGACTTCCAGACGACTTTGCGGAGCAGCATTTTGCAATCTTCCCTTACCAGCGCAGAGCCCCTTCTTCGCGCTGCTGACGACACCAACACTCTGCTTCAGCAAGCGCAAAAGCTGCCGTTTTTGTATGCACAAGAAGCATTTTGCGCCCTCGTGAAGGCCGGTGAAATACAGCTCGCCATTCAGCTCGTCTCCTTTTGGCAATTCAAAAGGCCAAAAAGTCTCAAGTCCTCGCGCCGCAACGCCAAAAAAGAGCTGCTTTCAACGATCCAAACATTAGAGGCTCTGCGAGATGTCACCACGTTGAAGGCTCTCATTAGCCTCCTCAGCGACTCATTGAAGGAACAAGTCTTTGCAGAAAATAAGACTTTCACTGCAGTAGCACTTACACATGTCTCGTCTGGCCCGCCGCGCATGCAAAACCGGCTCTTTTCCCTACTGGGAGTTGCAGAGACGTCCCACGTTCTCACTTCCGCTGTCGAGGCTGCGTTTCGCATGGGAAAGGGAGACGGCTTATCAGTGTTCGAGAAGGTTCTCCTAGCCGATCAGTGTGCGAGCTGTGCGCGGAGCGCAAACACACCAAAAGGCACACCGCACCTTCCTTTCCCACTTTACTGCCACCTTCAGTCGTTGCAGGCAGAAGAAAAACTCGACGCAGACTTTATCCGCCAAGTTTGTCCCGAACTAACGGCGAAACTAGTACATCCATCTCACTACTGCACACTTGATTTCCTCGCGCTGACGACTGGGGAGGCACGGTATATCGCGGACAACTGGAAAACTCGAGAGGCTTTCAGCTCTCTGTCCTCAGCATCAACCGCAGAAGCTACTGCGTGGCAGCGGCTGCTACGTTGTGCTCTCCCCCAGTCGCCAGCTCTGCAGAGTGTGGAGGAAAATATCTTACTGCTCTCGCTGCAGACCCGCAAAAGCGCGCAGGTGCCGTCAACAGATGAGCAAACGAGGATAAAACTGACTTCCTCCGTTAATCGGCTTTTGCGGAGTCCCGAAAACCCTGTTCGCCGATTCGTGGCATTGACGCTGCTGAAAAACAGAAACCTTGTCGCTGCTCTAAAAATATCTCCCGTTAAAGTTGCATCCGTCTACGCAGGGTCTTTCTACTCAAAAGGAAGCGTCGACCCCGCGTTGTGCACATTGTGTGGCATCGTGGCGCGGCGGCTCAGTCGGAAAGGTTGCCATCAAGAAGCCGCACGTCTTTTATGGAATCACCTTTCGGTAGATTGTCCCGCAACCCGAAGGTTCTTCCGCGCAAATCCCGGTGCTGTAGACTTCGCGGTGCTCTCTATGAGCGTTGCCATGCGTGACGCTTGTGATAATGGAGGTGGGCAAAAGTGGATGGGCTACAGGTCGCTTGCGCTGCTCACTCACGCCGCGTTGTCCAGCGACAGGCTTACGGTACTTCATTGCGTGCCAGTATGCGTCCACGCTATGGAGTGCGGTGTGCCGTTCGCGGCGATCAACGGCGCGCTTGCAGGAATCTTTCACGATGATCCTACGCTGGGGAAATGGGCGTTAAACTTGGTGCGCCTCTGCTCTCTAACGGAAACTGTCCCTCTGCGACTCCAACAAACAAATTGCGGGATTGCATCTGAGTTTCGAAGGCTTTTGTCGAATCTGTGCGGAGCCAACGGCGTGCCACAAGGGGAACCACTCATTCGCAGTGCCTCTCGCAGCAAGCAGCTGGTGTTGTGGGGATGTATCAACGACACCACTACCAATCCGCGTCTAAATGCCCTGATGCTCGCCACTTTTCTATGTGAGTCCGCACGGGACGCGATATTGAACTGCTCCTTTTTGGAAAAGTCGACAGGCAGTGTAACTCATGGAGACGAAAAGGGAAAGCTGCCACCTACCGCGGAGGACGTTTGGAACTGGGAGGTGGCGGCATCCGTGGCTTCCAACTGCACGTCGCCAGAAAACTATCAAGCGTTTCTCAAGTGTTTGAGGCAACGGAACCCGAAGCTTGTCCAAAGGCGTCCGATGGACCTTGATTGCGTATCCGCATTACTGTTTAGTGAAATGGACGGTCACGACTCGCTTTCATCAAAACAAATAATCACAGAGAAGTAACTGGCGAAGTTTTTGTTTTTAGTGTTATTTATTTTGAAGTAATAATTCTTGGAGTGCTTATCAGCTCTTGTGGTTGAAGAGAAAAAATGTTTTTAAACTTGTTTCCTCTGCTTTTCTTTTTTCTGCATCAATTTGCTTTTTCTGGTAAACTTCTGGAATAATTTTATAGCGTAGGCATGTCGTAACCATTTTACAAGAGAGAAAAAAAAGAAAGGAATTGAAAGCGACGGTTACGTTGCGAATCCAAAGCTGAGAAGCGGCGGGCAGTGAAGTACAGAATTAAAAATTCTGTGATTTAGATATTTCTGCTGAAGATATGCTATCCAGGACTGTTGTCTTTTAAGTGGCGTCGATGACCGCAAAGAGGAGAATTGTCGCTTTGAGGCAAAGGTCCACCATCTTTTCTGGAGCCTCTGGCTAGAGAATATTATGCACTTTTCTAAAAACTCTCTTCTCTTCAGAAACTCTCTTCTCTTTTTTTTCTAATTTTTTTTTTCGGCTGGAAAACAACATTTTTTATTTCTCAAAAGGCTGCCAACCTTTTTTATTATTATTTTTATTTTCTCATTACCGCACATATATGATTTGAAGACTGAGTGTAAATAAACTCAACCTTTTCCTTTTATTTAATGCTGTCGTCAGAGTTACCACCCACATCGAATTCCGGTAGCTTTCCCTTTGAGGTATGTAATCTTCTACTAGGAAAGGGCGGTAGCGGCCAGGTGTTTCTGGGCCGCGTTAGCAACTCCGAGCGATATGTAGCAATCAAGAAGCGCTACGGCAAATTAGATCGCGCTGCAGACAAAGCGCGCGCCATTTCGTCAAAAGACACAGCGGCGCCAGAGGAATCAAGCCCGTCGGTGACGCGAGGGCCCCACAGTCCTTTTTTCTACAGCGCAGTAGGACGCGGAGCATTTCCTGGAGAGACAAGCTCGATGTTTCCTACCGAATATGGCGACGGCTGCGCTCTTTCCCAACGGCGCGAGCTAGACCTGGGTGAAGAGAGCGTGACGCAGGTTGCGGCCTTTTCGCAGCAGGGCAGCAAGCAGTTTTTGGACCTTCACAACGAGGACGCGGTTGCCGAGCCGTTTAAGTCGAGCCTGCTGCTGGACGAGGTGTCGATCATGGAGCACCTCGGCCCGCACCCGCAGCTTGTGAGATTAATGGGCAGCCACACGACATCGCGCTCTGTGAGTTTCTTCGCCATGGAGCTGATGGACAGCGACGTTGCGAGAGAGCTGAAAGAGCAGAACTCTTCATTTCGCAATGAGAATGTCTGCTTGATGACAGTCTTTTCGGTTCTCAAGGCACTTGCGTACATGCACGAGTGCGGGGTAGTTCACCGCGACGTAAAGCCCGGCAACATTCTCCTTAAACGCCTTTCGAACGCAGAGGACTGGCCGTGTGTGAAGTTCCCTTTGTCGCCGAACTCAGCCGGATCCACATTGCCCGCGGCTGACAACTCACTTGCCTCACAAGAGATTGCGCCTTCGTTTGTCAAGGCCGCACTGGGAGACTTTAGCGCAGCACACGGAGTAGCAAGCATCAGCGACGTGACATTCTCTGACACGCGCGGAACCCTCCACTACAAGGCGCCAGAGCAGCTGCTGGGCAGGCGAGGGTCTGTCTCAGAGAACGTGACTGCGGTCGATATGTGGGGTCTCGGTTGCACTGTGTTTGAGATGGTCACCGGCCACCGTCCCTTCCCGGGTAGCAGTGAGCTGCAAGTGCTGATGAGTATTCTGGATTTGATGGGGAGCGATATTCAGTCGTTTCCGTCATCGAGGAAGCCTCCGAGTCTCTTTGCAGCCTTGCACGTGTCGGAACCGTTTAGCGATTTACTCCAGCGGCTTCTGAGCCTCGACGCGTCTCAACGACCCTCTGCCAAGGAGGCTTTGCAGCACCCAGTTTTCGACGCCGTCCGCAAGGCAGAGGAGTGCGCTGGTATATTGCAAAGCGCGGCGGTTGAAGAAGCCCACTCCCACATCCTCGGAATACCGCTGGTTCTCAAGTACACCCCGTTTGCGATGGTCCCGCAACTCCGTTTTTCGCGCATCTCACGCACCCCGCCAAAAATATCCTCAACCAATCCAGAGCAAAGTGTCGAGGCGGCAGCAATACTTTTCACCGCTGGCGCAGCGCAAACAAACTCTCAAAACCAAGCTACCGCTTGTCCGCCTTTCACTCAGCATACGCAGACGGACTTGCCGCATGCACAAAATACCTTTCATGACGCACATGGAACTCTGAATACGGATAAGCTGCTGCACTCGAACGAAGAAGCGACAGAGGCGCTGCGGGTTGTCGATGCCGAAGGTGCACAGCACCGCAGCCCAGACACGACGGCCATGTCATTTATGAGCGAAAGCTCGTACCTGCACTGGAGCGAAATACGCCCGATGGAGCAGCCGGGACCCCACCCTCCACTGTCGCAGCAACACCCTCAAAATGCTGACCAGAGCACGAGCGGTCGCGGAGCCGGCTCGTTTGGGGCGAACAGCGGCGGCACGCCGTCGTCGTCGATGTGCTGCAGACCGCCCCACCGGCTTCAATTTTCGGAGACGTCGCTACGCCCGTCTGCCTTGCTGCATCGCAATACCGTTGCTCGCGCGCTCAACATCAGCGACTCTAGTGTCAAGGTCGCGCGAACGGAGCGCAGTGCCTCTCACTGCGACTTCGATCTGAGTCCCGTAGCTGCAACGCAGCTCTTCGGCGCCGACGCTGACTTCAGCTCATGCATCGTTCCCCACGCCGGGTTCCCCGCCATTCCGCGTCCCTCAGTGCCGGTGCTGCAGCTCAAGAGCGGGAGCACGTTTACCGCGAGCAACTTGCGCGCAAACTCCAGCTTCGAGCGCGACGGCGCGTGTGCGTTTGCCGGCGCCGTGACCGCCACCTCAGCCACTGCTGTGCCGCCGCGCACCACGGCTGCCCTCGCGATGAGCAGCGGCTCGTTCAGCACCCCTCGCGAGAGTGCGCTGTTGCAAACCACCGCCTACGCCGGCCGTGCCCTCTGCTTCTCGGAGGAGACGGACCGTATTGCACGACGCAGCAACGGGTCCTGTGTGAGCCAGCCGAGCTGCCTGAACTCGCTCTTGACTTCACCCGCCCCGCGCAGCCGCGTCCACGAGGGGTCGTCACCGCACCCGTCGCCGATCCGACCGGTCGGAATTGCGGCGCGCTCGCCGTCGGGGGTGCCTTTGGTGGAGCGCAGCGGCCTGTCGTCTGACGACTCCTGCGTGGGACTAAGGTGGGCGACGCTGGGCCTTGACACAGCAGCAGCGAGCAGCACCACTGCAAGCACCGGCGTGTGTGCGGCGACGGCAGAGCCACGCCTCCCGCAGCCGAAGAACGCGGCCCCGCTGCTCTCCGCGGCGCATGTGGAACCGCCGCCAAACTGCTGCGGGTGTGTTGCCGGCGTGTCGACGTCGCCGATAACCGATTCGCCACAGGTGCGCCGGCGTGTGCTGTGCGCCGCTGCGCGAGATTCCACGAAGGCGCTCCTCGTTGTGCCTCCCTCGTCTACCATCGCAGGCACGCTGGCGCAGAATGGCTGCGGCGGCGAGACAGCAACTGCAGCTGCGCCGGTGCTGCCCTTGCCGATTCCCCTCTCCGTCGCGTCTGGCAAGAGAACGCCGTCATCGTCGCGCGCACTTTCGACTGCCTCGCCATCAGCATCTCCCGTGTCCACGTCGACGCACGCACGGCTGCAGGAGGCGCCTCAGACGCAGCACGGCTGTCGTGTCACGTCGGCGTCGCGGGCTGCCATGCCAACACACCGCAGTCGCTCCTCTATTGTCACGGTGCGCTCTTCCCCTTCACCGTCTCCGGAGTATGATGGAAGGGACCGTAGTGGTGGTGTGCGGGTACTGCAGCAGCGGGACACCAACGTTCTGTCGCCGCATCCCCAACAAAAGCGGAAGGGCTTCGCTGAGTGCGCGACCACGCACCACTTCCGCAGTAGTGGAGGTCTCACGCCTTCAGCTGGTCCTTCCGCACTACGCGAGCGTGTCAACGTGCCCGTCGATCACGCAGTTGCGATGCCGCGCTCGCAACGCCACTGTACGCCATCGTCCGCGGAGCCGAGTCGCGAGCCCCCTGCGATGAGGGTGGACAGCCACGAAGCCCGGCAGCTCTCCCTCACACGCCTCAGCTCCTCTGTCCTCTGCGCCGAGGTACCGGCGCTGCACATGCGGGGGCCAGGAGGTGGTTTCGTGCACACACCAGCTGCATCCATGGCGTCACGAAGCCTGCGGGTGACAACGGGGTCCACGCCGGTGGGAAGGTACCGTGCTGACTGCGACGTCGGCTGCAGTGCGTCGCCGCGCAGCACAGAACGCAGGCTGTACAAGCGATCTCGTGAGGAGGCCACGAACGAGAAGGGCACACCCACCGCGGAGGAGAGGCGGCTTGAAATGTAGGACAAAGAAGCTTGGCGCCTCCCTTAACTGTTTCTTCTTCTTGGACTTCAGCCTACTTGTACCTATTTTTTCTTTTCTTTATTCCTTTCCTTGGAAACAAGATTCGTGCTACTTTAGATGCTCATCTGTTTTACCTGTTGCTTCCTTTTTTTTTTTTCTCTTTCGCGTTGTGTCTAGAATCAGCCTGGAAGAGAGAGAAATTGTTTCTACTTGTTTTGCTCGTTTAGCATTTTCCTTAGATAGACGCACAAACAAACACTCACTCAGAAAGCCTTTCTCCCTTCGTTCTTTACTACATGCCTCACTGGTTTTACTCCCAAGATCTGTCTTATTTCTCAAGTGAATAGAATCCTGTACAATTTTTCTTGTTGTGCTTCTGTCATGTCTGTCACCCACTTTTTCCTCTTTGAGTCGTGTCCGTACGCACAAAAAGCGGAGTATTTATTATCTTAATTATTATAGATCGATGGTGAGTGAAGCGGATCTGCACGTGTGCTTCCGTGTTTCTCTTTCTTCTCTTTGTTCCCCTTTACCCTGTTTCGTTGCACAAGTTACGTCCTCGCATCTCCTACCGCACAAGAGAGAGGCGCACTCGCTGGCAGGTAGAAATCAGTTGTTGCCAAAAGCAGCTGTATCTGAACGCAATGAAAAGAGAAGAAAAAAAATAATTGACAGCTGAAGCGATGCTGCGGCAACTAGCAAATGCGTACTTTGCCTTACTATGTGATGGAGAACTGCTCAGAAGGCAGCTTTTCCCTTCTCGCTTACTCGGTGCATTACTCCTCCTCCACGTGCTTCTGCTCGGTGATGCGTGGCTGGCGCACTGCTTGGCGCCGTGCTCCCGTCTAAAGACGTTTTTGAGACGGCAGCAGGTGTGGATAGGCACGCTCTCTTTGTGTGAGTGTGAGAGTGAGCAGAATGCTCTACCGTTAGCATAGATTCGCGAGGTTGACGACACAGACAAGACGGCGATTGCAGATATACGCGCAGGTGTGTTTTCTTCTTCTACCTTTCCTCTGCTGTCGTTCATCTCCTCCTACCGTCCATATTTAATTGTAAACTTCAACTTTTCCATACACATGCGTGACTGCAGTAAGCGGGAAAAAAACCGAACACACACAAGCGTCAACTTTGCTTAGAAAGTGCAAACACTTAAACACACACGGGTCTACGATTGCCTGAAGTTGTGCGCGTTCCTCTTTGACTCGTTTTTTCTTTCCTTCCTCCCTTCACTACCAATTCGAGGGAAAAAAAAAAACGCGGCAGAAGTCGAACAAGCCGCATCTTTCGTGACATCCACTTCCTTCTTTTCTCTTCTCGATACAAGACCGAAACAAAGAAAAAGGAAAAGATAGCTCGTTGCGGACAGTAGCCATGCGCGTGTCTGTGATGCTGTGTGCCGCCTTGGGCGGCTTCCTCTTCGGCTATGACACGAGTGTCATCAACGCCGCCCTGTTCCAAATGAAGGACCACTTCGGCTTCGACGAGCACTCGTGGCAGTACGCCCTCATCGTCGCCATCGCCATCGCTGGTGCCTTTGTTGGCGCGTTTGCCTCCGGCTTCATCTCCGCTGCCTTTGGCCGTCGCCCCTGCATTGGCGTGGCGGATGTGCTGTTCATCGTTGGCTCTGTCCTCATGGCAGCGGCCCCGAACGTCGCCGTCGTGCTCGTCGCGCGTGTGATCGTCGGTCTTGCGATTGGTATCAGCTCCGCTACGATTCCCGTGTACCTGGCCGAGGTGACGTCGCCCAAGAATCGTGGCGCCACCATCGTGCTGAACACGCTCTTCCTCACCGGCGCGCAGCTCGTCGCCTCCGGCTTTACCGCTGTCATGGTCATCTTCACCGGCAAGAACGTCGGCTGGCGTATCGCCATCGGCGTCGGTGCGGTCCCGGCCATCGTGCAGCTCTTCTGCCTCCTCTTCTTTCTGCCTGAGAGCCCGCGTTGGCTGCTGGCCCGCGGCAGCCCCGACCGCGCCAAGGACATCGCGGACCGCTTCGACGTCGATCTCTGTGAGTGGCAGGAAGGGGACGAGATCCCGAGCGTCAGCGTCGACTACCGCCCGCTCTTCGCCCGCGACATGCGCTTCCGCGTGATTCTGAGCTGTGCCCTGCAGATCATTCAGCAATTCTCTGGTATTAACACGATCATGTACTACAGCTCTGTCATCCTCTACGACGCGGGCTTCCGTGACGCCAAGATGCCGGTCATCCTCTCCATCCCTCTTGCCGCGATGAACGCCATCTTCACTGTGGTGGCCATCTTCACGATTGACCGCTTCGGCCGTCGCCCGATGCTGCTGCTGTCCGTCTTCGGCTGCTTCACCCTGCTGCTCGTCATCGCGGTCATTGGCTACTTCCTTGGCAACAAGATTCCGTACTCGATTGGTGGCTGGCTCTTCCTCGCCTTGCTCGCCGTCTTCCTTGCCTTCTACGCGCCTGGCATCGGCTGCATCCCGTGGGTGGTCATGGGCGAGGTCTTCCCCACTCATCTGCGCACCTCGGCGGCCTCGGTGGCCACCATGGCGAACTGGGCGTCCAACGTGCTCGTGTCGCAGGTGTTTCCGATCCTCATGGGTGCGATCGGCGTTGGCGGCACCTTCACCATCATCGCCGGTCTCATGGCCTTCGGCTGCGCCTTTGTCTACTTCTTCGCGGTCGAGACGAAGGGGCTGTCGCTCGAGCAGATCGACAACATGTTCCGCAAGCGCGCAGGGCTGCCGCCGCGCATGCACGAGACGGAGGAGGGGGCAACGGAGGAGAGCGGCGCCAAACGCGGCGAGCGCTACCGCGAGTACGATCTCGACCTCCTCGGCAGCAACAACCGCGACGGCGGCGACGACGACTCGTCCTCGGGCAACCAGGCGGACGTGCTGGTGAAGAAGCCGGCGAAGGTTGACGCAACGGCGCCTGCGGTGGTGGATCGTGAGGTGGTGACTGGCGCGTTCGGACAGGAAGGCCCACAGCCGTCGTCCACGACGGAGACGAAGTCGCTGTCGCGTGAGGAGACACAGGCGAAGGACGAGGCCGCGGAGGCGAAGAAGAAGGCATAGTAAAGAGAGGGCACGTTGGTCAATCCCAACGCTCCCTTGTTTTTTTAATATATTTTCGTGCCTTCTCTTTCTCTATGTGTGTTGTGAAGTTGTCTGTTTTTCGGGACCCCAAAAGCCTAACTTCCTTCTCGTCTCTCTCCTCCGCACCTTTCGCCTCATTTTTCTTTTCTTCTTTTTTTCGCAACAAAAATGAAGAGAGAAAAAAGAGGTATTATGAGAGTGTGCGTGTGCGTGTCTGTGTGTGTGAGGGCATATATGCATTTCCATTCTGTTCGTCTCTTCCCCCTCACCGACTTCCTTACCTCTTATTGTCTTTGTCCGAGAGATAAAGCAAGGGTGGACTTGTCTGTTTTTCTGCTCGTCTCTTTCTCTTACGTTCCCCGTTGTTGTTGTTGATGCCTTTCCTACGTCGCCAAATTGCTTTCCCCTCCAACTTGAACTACGGATAAAACGGGCGACGTGTTCACTGTCTAAAGAAAGACGCTGTATAGTGTTTTTTTTTTTTAGGAGTAGCCGGTAAGAAGAGGAATCGAAGAGGAAGACTTGCGTTCAGTTACACACATCTATTGACATACATCAACAGAAGACACAAGTGTGAATTGTCCGCAGCTCTTCCTCTCTTTTTCTTTTTTCTGCCTTTCTCTCTCTGTTCCATTCTACTACTGTTTTTCCTTTGCTTCATACTAAAAAAAACTTGTTCTCTCCCTCTCTCTTTTGTTTTATGCTAACACTGTTTTCTTTTTTTTTGGTTTCATTTTTTTTTTGTGCGACAATCTTTTCGAGCCCACCCTCACGCCTCTTTTCCATGATTCGTTCATCGCTGAATCCCTTTTTTTCTGCTTTGAGTCTGTGGGAGGTTAGCCGAAGTGGCTTCGGTCCTCCCACCCCGAAGGCGTCTTGGAAGGTTCCGATGCGAGAAGGGTGGCAGCATGTACATATCATGCGCTCTTTTTTTTTTCTCCCCCACGTTCACTGCCTTTTCTTCATTTGTTGAAACCTCGATGGAGCAGGCCAGCGTCTTGTAGGTTCTGTTCAGCATCCTTTTCTTTTCTTTGTTCTTCCGGCTGCTCGGTTCGGTGCCTCGCAACGTCATTTCATGAGTGAGTAGACGCAGAGAAAAAGAGAGAGAAACGCGTCGACTTTTCTTTTTTGCTTTACCGAAGGCAGTGATTCTCGACCGTCACGGCTCCGCTCTGCTTTGTTACTCTGCTCATGCCACGTCCAGTTTTATCCTGTGCATGTGCGCTGACTTCGCTTGAGGCCCACGAGTTTTTCTTTTCCTTTTTGGTTAAACGCCCGTTGATACAAGAAAGGTTTCTCCTCACTTTCTCTCCCTCTCAGTCTTTAAATCCCCTTTTCTTTTTTCCATTCTCCGCACTGTGTTCATGTCCATCTGCGCAGGCAGAATCGCTGAAGGCAGGCGAGTGGATCCAGAGCAGCAGGGGACGCAAAGAAAAGCAAGCGAAGGGAAGAGGGGTGAGAACAAAAGAAGAGAGTGAGAAAGAGGCAGTCGTGAGAGAGAAAAAAAAAGTGGCTCGAAGAGAGCAGAATGAAGGGGGCAGCATAAGCAGCAGCAAGAGCTGAAATGACAAAGCAGTGTCGTTGTCGTTTTTGTTTTCTTGTTGCCCAGCTGCCTTTTTTTTCCCCCCTGTTACTCCTTCTGTTTATGGCGACCCCTATGTTAAAGACTAATGTGTGCACCAAGACACGTGCACAGACACCCACACTTCTACTTTTAGATGCTCTACTTGCGTAAAGACGGTCATTCGCTCGTCGAAGAAACAAAATCTTTCCTTGACGTTGACTGAATTAAAGAAATATCACTTCTGAAGAGTTCTGCTTTGGTGATTTCTTTTCCTTCGGGGAGAAGAAGAGAGAAGTGAACAAGAAAGAGAGTAGGCAGCGGGCTCACTCGCGCATTTCCGCTTCCGCATAGTTCTCACTAAGGAAGCATCGACAAGGATAGGGAGAGAAGTCGGCGAGATTAACACAAAAGTAGAAAGCGCTTGTACGCATATTCAAAAAAAAAAAAACTTGCTGTGAGATTCAAGCCTTCCAGCCTAATTTCGACCTGCTTCTGGCAGTGGATGGCTGAGCCGAAAGCATGCGATGATGATCTGCCCGAAGTCCCCAAACTCCTTTTTTTCTTTTATTCTTTTTTTTAATTATTCTCTCTCTCTATCTCTCTCTCTCTCTCTCTCTCTCTCTTTTGCAGCGTACCGTTTCCATTAACGTTTTCCCCTCTCTTCATTCGAGAAGCAGAGAATAGGCAGACGCACATACACGCACATTGCCTACTCTTCTTCTTTTTTTCCAGTTGTAATTCTGACTTAGGAATATATTATATTTTGCGCGATGCTGCGGCTCTCTCGCTGCGCACTCTTCATCGTGCCCAACAGCACCTCCCCTGAGCTGCCTCTCTTCCTCAGCACCAAGGAAAAGCACACCACGCCTGCCGTTGGAGATGTCTACCAACGTGTCATGGCCTTTGACCGCCGTGGAGTAGAGTCCTTCTCCGGTGGTGCGACTACGAAGGGAGGCTCGGTAGCGCAGACGTACTTCAGCGGTTCGGCGATGGGTGCCGCCGCGACCGCAGCCGGCGGGGGGCTCTTTGTGCTCACCTTCGCGTACAACGTGGGCAAGCCGGTCGTGGATGCGCATCGCGAGTACTTCTCCAAGCTGGCTCTGCAGGGCGAGTCGGCTGAAGGTGGTGGGGATGGCGAGGCGCAAAACGCAGCGGAAGAGAAAGAAGGCGATGACGGTGCGCCGAGTCCGATGGAGGAGTTCGACGACGCCGTCGCGGAGGAAGGCGAGGGAAATGAGTGAGGTGGGGTTGCTGCGGCGCTGTCTTTCATAGGTAACTGCTATCTCTTGTCGTCCTCATAAAGCTGTATTTTTTTCTTTCCCACATCCTTCTTCCCCGTCGCTGAGACATACCAACAATTTACTAGTGAAAAGTTTACGTCTACACTCTCCCTCTGCTCTTCGCCTCGACGTGATAGGTTTTGTTTTTGGTTTTAACATCGTTGATCTTGGAAACTGAGTCACACGTCTGCTTGCGTTGTTGCTTTCTCAAGGATCCTATGCCGATTAGTCTTTTTCCCTTTTTTCTCTTTATGATTTGCTGCTCTCCTCTTCGTAGCACGCTATTCCTTGCCCATGGCGGAGTGTGGGAAGGAAGGCCGGAGTGCTTTTTGCGACCTCCCCATGTATCCGTCACCAAACAAAAAGAAGTACGCGAAAACGCCGTCGATACACGATAGAGGCACAGTGAAAGAGTGTTGTGAATGGATGGAACTCAACAGTGAATCTGCCCTCCGTTTTGTGCCGTACCACGCTTAAAGCAACGCCGCTTCTACACCTGCATTGATGAATGCGTTGTCGCCAACTTTCTCGGCATGCCGCCCCACGTTTTAACTACTTGCTTCCTTTTCACTTTATCTCCGCTTGCCCCGCTCGACCAAATATAAAAGGCAAGTACAAAAACAGATACATCAAAGAAAGCTTTTGTTTACTTTTCCCCCTTTTTAATCCAGTAGCAACTCTACACCAATTGTCTCTATGCGCTACTTATGTCGCCAGCGGTGCCCTTCCCGCTAGCCTCGGCGTGGTGGCGCCAACACCACCTCACCACGCGGCTCCAACACTTTCGGGCCTCGCCGCACCCCACGTCCTCGCTGCGTGCTTTAGAGGAGCAGCCCTTGCCCTCCGCTGCCTCCCCTATTCCACCGCCACCGCTGCCACGACCTAGAACACCAGTGCTGCTCGTTAGCGCCTGCCTGTTGGGCCATCCTGTCACCTACAGAGGGACACACGTGCGCCGCCCTGTCACGCTGCGGCCCACGCCTCTTCTCTTCTTGACAGAGGTGTTGATAAGAGAGCTGGGCCTGGTGCACTGCCTTCCGCTTTGTCCGGAGATGATGTGGCTAGGGCTGCCAGCACCGCGGCCACCGCTGCGGCTGGTGCGAGGAGTGGGTGATGGTGCGAGCGTTAAGGAAGGAAGCAAGAACGAGAGTAGCGATGGGCCGAACGACTTTCAAACGGCGTTGCGTCACGTGGTGGGCCCCGCAAGGAGCGGCAAGAGCCCACTTCTTTCCTTCGATCCAAAAAGCGATGTGCTGCCGCCCTCCGTGCTTAGCCGCCTCGCTCTTCCCCTCACCTCAATCGATGGAGTGGTGCTCAAGGCTCGCTCCCCCAGCTGCGGTGTGGGGGACGCCCGACTATATGCGGGTGATGCAAGCGCAAAAGGCACAAATGCATCGGAGACCATTGCGAAAGTTGACAGAGCAGCGGGTGGTTGTGCAGCGTGCTCGTCATCGCAAGCAGCGCCATCGTACGAGGCGGTGGACGGCTTTTTCACGCAGCTTCTACGCAACTCGCTGCATTCATCGTCTCCGTCTCCTCTCCCACCCGTCATCACCAGTGATCGGCTCCTCAAGCACTTCTACGCCGCGGAGAGCAGAAAGGAAGGTGAGGCGGCGCAATCTTCGCTGGAAGGCTTCATGGATTCTGTTTTGCGCCACCACAAGGAGCGTCTGCGTCTGTGCGAGGCTCGAGAATAACGTGGCATTTCAGACTCTCATCTTTGAAATGGGTTTCCGATGCTGTACTCCTCGCGAGCGCAACACCTGCTGCTGCTGCTGTCAAGCGCTACACTTTTTTTTTTTTAACAGTTTTTCCTCTTCACAAATTTGTCCTTCGTTGGCGATGCCGATGCGTACTGCCCCACCGAACCATTCTGCCGCGCACTTGACGTCCTCGCTTCCCTTTGTGAAGTTGGCCTCGGAAAAACTCGTACCTAAACAAAAATTGTGTCATATAGACGCAGACGCCTATCCCACAGAACTGATCGTAACACCGTACATCGTGCATCGCTGCTACTCTCCCTTTCTCAATCTCTCTCCTCCATGTGCATCTTCTTCACTTTCCCCATCTTCACATCTTGCCGTCTGAAAGAAACAATCTCAAAGATAAACTGATAGTAGCTGCGTGGCTTCGCAGGAAGAATCTCGAAAACACACCTCACCAAAAAAAAGCTCAACGCACCACCATGTACGCCGGTCAGCCGAAGCGCAAGAGCGCCTTCAACGAGGAGTTTGAGGTGATGCAGGCGATCCAAGAAGACCGCATGGCCTTCAACGCCAGCATGGCCTGCCACGAGCGGTGTGTATCCAACTACTTCTTCAACAACTTCTACTGGAAAGAGAAGACGTGCATGGAGAACTGCCTGGAGAAGATCAGCCAGGCCACCGTGATCACCAACATCAACTATGGCAAGTTTGAGGATGTGGAGTCGAGGAAGTAGGCGGTAGTGGTGGGTGGATGTAGCGGCACGTGGAGAGGGGCATTGCCTTCTTCCTGAGCTACACAATCTTCTTTTTCGAAAGGCCAGGTGCTACTGCTGGACGGCAAAGTGCACAGCCTTCGTCTGTGTACTCGCCCCTTCTTTATCCTTTTTCTGTTGTGAATGCGTCACCTATTCTCTTTTGATTGCCGTCTATTTGTGTATTTGCGTCAAGGATGCTTACGGAGCTGAAGGTACTTTTAAAGCGTTTGCTTTTGTTGTTGTTGTTGCTCTTTCGCTCTCGTCTTCTCTTTCACATCCAAAAGTCGTAAAACGTTTCACTGCAGCTAAATCAGCACAATTGGGCACATTGCCACCCATGAGGGCTGTTAAGATCTGCGAGTTACTTGATGGTGACCGCGGTGAAGAGTTGACTGCGAAGCAGCCTCTCCTCTATTCAAGCGGAACCGCAGCAACAAGGAATACATATGTTTTTTTCGCAGTGAAGACTTCTAATGGCCCCTTCTCTATCTCAAATGGGATGTTGTTTTTTGTTGTATACATGACTGCCTCATCAATACCTCTCTATTGCGCATCTGTCTCTCTTTTTCTACTTTACGTCGACACTTTCTACTCTACTTCGTCTGCTCCGCACGCCGTCAACACCAACAGTCTCACAGTAGCTGCATTGAACAGCTTTCTTTTTTTCAGTACCACACCTACTTTTTGTACCACCGCAGCAAGCAGCGATGGTGTTGGCTGAGCTAGGGCAGAAGATCGGGCAGGCGATCTCCCGCATGTCGGCCAAGTCCGTCCTGGGCGAGGAGGACGTGAAGGAGCTGCTGAACGAGATTGCTCGCGCGCTGCTGCAGGCCGACGTGAACATCAGCATTGTCAAGAAGCTGCAGGTCAGCATCAAGACGGAGCTCGCCCTGGCAGAAGAGGGGGCGGGGCTGAACAAGCGCAAGATTCTGCAGAACGCCGTCTTCAACGGCCTGAAGCGCATCCTCGACCCCGGAGTGAAGCCGTTCACCCCGGTGAAGGGAAAGCAGAACGTGGTGATGTTTGTGGGGCTGCAGGGCTCCGGCAAGACCACGTCGTGCACCAAGTACGCCGCCTACTTCCAGCGCAAAGGCTTCAAGACGGCGCTGGTCTGCGCCGATACCTTCCGTGCTGGTGCGTACGACCAGCTTCGGCAGAACGCCACCAAGGCGAAGGTGCGCTTTTACGGTTCTCTCATCGAGGCCGACCCGGTCACGATCGCCAAGGAGGGCGTGGCGGAGCTGAAGAAGGAGAAGTACGACCTCATCATCGTTGACACGAGTGGCCGCCACAAGCAGGAGTCGGCCCTCTTCGAGGAGATGAAGCAGGTGGAGGAGGCGGTGAAGCCGAACGACATCGTGTTTGTCATGTCGGCCACGGATGGACAGGCCGTGGAGGAGCAAGCGCGCAACTTCAAGGAGATGGTGGCTGTCGGCTCCGTCATTGTCACCAAGTTGGACTGCCAGACGAAGGGCGGTGGTGCCCTCTCCGCCGTCGCCGCGACGCGCAGTCCCATCGTCTTCATCGGCACCGGCGAGCACTTCGACGACTTCGAACTCTTCCAGCCCGAGCGCTTCGTGCAGAAGATGCTGGGGATGGGCGACATTGGTGGGCTGATGGACTCGATGCGCGAGGCCAACATCGAGGGCAACGAGGAGCTCTACAAGCGGCTGCAGGACGGCCAGTTCACGATGCGGGACATGTACGAACACCTGCAGAATGTGCTCAAGATGGGGTCGGTGGGGAAGATTATGGAGATGCTGCCCGGCATGTCGGGCTTGGCCGGGGCAGCTGGGCAGCAGGGTGACATCGCGCTGAAGGGCTTCATCCACATGCTGGACAGCATGACGGCGACGGAGCTGGATGAGGAGAAGGTGAAGAAGATGATGACGCCGTCCCGCATGCACCGCATTGCCCGCGGTAGTGGCCACTCCGTCGTCGAGGTGCAGAACCTGATCATGAGCTACACCAAGTTTGAGGAGATTGTGAAGAAGATGGGGAAGATGAACTTCAAGGCCATGACGCAGGACCCCGCTGGGCTCGCCTCGGGACGCATGGGCCAGCAGCAGATGGGCCAGCTCGCCAAGCTGCTGAACCCGAACATGCTGCGTCAGCTCGGTGGCATGGGTGGTCTGCAGGGGATGATGAAGCAGCTCCAGCAGGGCATGGGCGGTGGTGCTGGTGGGCCTGGTGCTGGTGGCATGCCGGACATGTCGGCGATGGCGAACATGATGCAGATGATGCAGGGCCAGCAGAAGGGCGGCCGGCGATAAGCGGAGCAGAAACAGAATTTTGTTGTTGTTGTTGTTGCTTGTGAAAGAGTGCAACTTCCTCTGTGGGGATGGTGATGATCCATAGTTGCTCCCAGTCCCGTCTCACCGTGCTTTGTCTTCATTCACGTTTCTCTTGTCTGCTTCGCACACCTTGTTTTCTCAATTGGTAGTTTTCTGCCACTTGCTTCCGGATTTTTTTTTTGTTTTTATTCTTCCTTTTCTCGGTGCTTTTTCTCTTGTACGGTGGCTCTGCTTTTAGGCCTCGTAGGCAGCGGCGACGAAAGTAAAGGAAAGAAAAAACCCTCTTTGCTATTGTTCGTGAAAGGAGAATTTTCGGAGGAGGTGAACAAAAAAGGAGCGCGGAGGGCGTTTGTGCGGAGACGATGAGAGCAGCTGCTCTTGTGCTTTAGTTTTTTCTCTGATTGCCTCCACATGTGCACCCGCTTCTGCTTTTCTTCTTCAACCTCTTTTTTTTTTTCTTTGGCCTTCTGTAGGGTGGGATCCGTGTTGGGTTTTGATATGGGCTTGTGCTTACGGTGCTTCACTGATTCTCAATTATTATTTTTAAATCTGTGGAAAGAAAAATGCTATCTTTTGCGTACGTGTCGGTGTGCTGTACAGCAGGCTGTGGTGTGCTTCATGTCACTGCCGAGTGGTTTATGTGCTCCGTACGGCTGCTGCACATGTGTGCAAGGGCGTGCGAGGCGGCAGAGGAAAGAAGCTAACCTTGGAGAGACGGTCTCTTTGTGCAACGTGTGTACATGTGTGTGTTGCGTCCTCCGAGCTTCCAAAAAAAGTTTCAGCGCTGCGCAGAGTGTCGAGCACTGCGATCGTTTAATTTCCACAAAAGTGCGCTCTCCTTCTCTCACAGACACATACGATCTGTCTTTGACGTTCACTTGCTTCCCTCTCTTTTTAATTCTTTTCTCTGTAAACACTTGCGCAACCTCTCCCCCTATTTCACTGCACCCACTTACACAAAAAAAAGGAACACTGGAGGTGAGATAAAGTCAGCCAAGGGGCAACACTCGTCGCAATCGTGTTCTTTTCTCCGCCAAACATTCTTTTTTTTTGTTTAGATCTTAGAGTGTAAGGCAAGGCATTTTTTTCTTTTCCAGATCGTTACAAGCTTCTGCACAGCTTCTAACCCGCGCACCGCGAATACACTTGTGAAGCGGATCTCTCCTCACACAGAGAGGCATTTTGACAGAAAACCAGCAACACCAAGACACATAGATAGATTACCAGAAGAGGCACACCGGCACCACCGTGCCACGAAAATCTCATCTGCCATTAGATATCCACAACTATACCTCTTTCTTCTTTCTACTTTTCAGATTCCTTTTTTTTCCCCCTGCATTTGCTCAAAAGAACAAAGAAAAAAGAGTCGTCAGTTCTTTTTTTTTTTTTTGGCAGCGAGCAGACGCCGTCGTTGCCTACACCAACCATGCCTGGCACGCCACAAGCCCGCACTCCAGCGAAGGGCACATCCGGACCGCACCCGGTACGTCGCCGTGCTGCCGCCCGCACTGCAAAGTCGCCCGGGGCGTCACCCACGTCGCATCACCGGGCCGGGCCCTCCACTCCACCTAGTGGTACAAGAGGAAAGCATGCCAGTGTTAGCGGTGGTAGTGGCGGTCATGACGCCGCGCTTCACCATCGTCGTGCCGTGACGCAGTCCGCGGCTGTGCACCCGTCGTCTACGCCTCCTCCTTCTCAGGAAGCTGGTACAGAGGAGGCGACGACACCCCTCAATTCCTCTCTTCTGGCAGGGAAAAAAGCGATGAGTTTTCCCACTGCTGCTGGTGCTGTAGATGCAGAGCGCAGGAGCAACCCTCCAAGTCCCACAGTGAGATCCGTGGTAGATACGCTAACGGAGCTGGAGGATGGCGCGTTGCTGTCGTCACCTACCGCAGCCGCACGGGAAATGTCGCTCTCCTCCGCCTCGCTGCTCTCCTCCACACGTGCCTTGGAGAATGACGTCTGTGACGCTGCAGAGTCGAGGGACACCGTGCGTGGCGCTCTCGATGAAGAAGACATCGATGCCGTCATCGCCGAAGGAGCAGCGGCACTGCAGGCGTCGTGTGGCGTGCAGTCCGGCACGACGTCGGCCGCGCTGCCCGTTACACCAGAGCGACCAGTACAGGTGCGGTTCTTCCGCTGCGCCAAGCCGCTGTTGATGACGACGCAGGACCTCCAGCAGCAGGTGGTGGTGGGCAATGAGCCTGAAGAGGACGACGAGGAGCACCCGCGAGTTGCCCTCGGCCCGCGTGATGCTGCGGCGGTGGAGAAGTCATCCTTATCAGCAACGTTGCCTCTGCCCCTTGAGAACGAGAATGGGCATGGAGAGCAAGAAGAGGAGGAGGCGGAGGGGGAGCCAACGGCGCTCGAGCCACGTGTGCCGGACATGAACACCACACTGCTCGGAGATGATGAAGAGGGAGAGGTCGAGCAGGCCATGGATTGTGTCGAGAGCAGCGCAGTTCCCTGTGCTCCACATCAACGTGACGCTTTAAGCACAACGGCCACCACCGCAGGTGAGCCGACTGCCGAGCCATACGAGGAGGCAGCAGTTGCTACTGAAGAGGCAGCAGTACCACAGATGGTGAGCGCGGATGTCACCCCTCCTCGTCGTCGCACCCCTGTTTTCACAAGCAACGAGTTACACCCCGCACTGCCTCGAAAGAACGGCACGCAGCCTTCTCTTCTGCAAAGGACCGTGCGTGCGCGTTTGACAACGGATTGCGACGACGACCTCGAGGCTGATATAATGTGTGATATGTCTGTCCTCACCATCTACACCTCGTCGAACAGCTCCTTCGCTGACAGCCGCGCCAGCAGCAACGGCAGCTTCAGCGACAGCTCAGCCAGTGCAGTGCTGCAGCGCGTGAACACCGCAGCACCAGCATCGCTGCCACGTCGCTCTGCTGGCCCTTCTGGCGACGAGCTACACAACGGCGAAGGACTGGTGCATCCTCCGATGAGGGAGGCGCCATCCCCTTCTCCATCCCACACCGACGCTGCGGGTGCTGCTGTTATCATGGAGAAGCACGTCTCCTTCTCCAGTGCACGTGGTCAGAGCGGCAGCTGCGGGTGTACCGAAGGGATGACCTCTCCTGCCAGCCACCGCACCCGCCGCTCCACGCCCCGCATGGAGGAGGAGGAGGGAACAGAGGAGGGCCGACGCTCCGCTTCGCCCATCGTTGTTGCGCCGCCGCAGACGGGCGGCGACGACGACGACGAGGGATGTGGCGCCGATTCACCGAGTCCTGCTGACCCAGCCGATGTGATTGTGGAGAAGACTGGCGCGGGCTCGCTGGCTGTGGTCCCGCTGACGGAGGTGCGGGTACGGCTCAACAGAAAGGCACAGAAGCTACACACTGAGAAGAGAGAGGAGGAGGAGGAGGAGCTGGGAAGGGCGTCTCAGTCTGCTGTCTACCACGCCCGCTTCGTCCCCTCCGCTCGCGACGCGCGGCATCGCATCTGGAAGGCCGCGGTGGTCTCCCTGGAGGCTTTGGTTGTCGAGTATGAGGAGAGCCTGCTGACGTGCGTGATGCAGGCGAACGCGGCGGCGTGGCTACCCAGTCAGCCGGTGACGGGGCTGCACCACGTGAACAAGGCCGCCATGTATCCGGCGTTGCCACCCGCAGCGAAGAATAAGCCAGCAGCGGCGCCTCCACCTCCTTCGGCGACACAGGATCCCTTTCTCGCAATACTCGCACAGAAGGGCGAGGGTGACTCCGAAATGCAGCTTCTCTTTCAGCTCTTCGCTGCCGCTCCGTCAGACTCGTCCCGTGCACGCCTCTGCAGCACCTTCTTCGCCCAGCAGCTCAGCCGCTACCACAACTGGGTACGGCATCTGCAGTTCGAGTTTCTCTACGTCCGCATCGTCGCCGTGCGGGCGATGTGCATGCTCGAGATGCACGAGCGCCGCCTCACCTGCATGCGGCGCGATCTCGGCGTCCGCGACAAGATCGAGCTTTTCATGCTGCTCGCCCCGCGTCCACGAGCGCCGACGCTGACGTCCGGCCGGGGCGTCTTTTCAGCCTTTCGCATGGCGCTCCACACACTCGGCGGCGGGGACGGGCAGCGCCAGAGCCGCACAGGCAGCAGCAGCAGCAAGGCCCGCGGTGCAAGCACGTCACGCAAGCCGCCACCGCCGGCCACGCAGGCGCGACGCACAGCACCGACACAAGCAGCACCCAAAGCAGTACCTTCTCTCGGTGCCCCACCTCGGAGCTCTGCTACGCGGCCGGACGACGCGGCGCTGCACACCTTTAAGCCCCTTTTTGCTTCTGAGCGGTGCCGCAGTGGGAAGTACGCCGTGCCGGTGGTGAGCGAGCTGTCCGTCTCCCCAGACAATCTCCACAGCCGTGGCGTGTCCCCTGCCACAGCCGACAGGACAGCCTCAGCAGCGACAGAGGAGGGAGAGAAGGACGCGGCCCAGCCGGCAATGCGGGAGGTGCTGTGGACGGCCGATCCCCCGCGCGATGCCGCCAGCCACCACCGCGGTGTCCCACGCCCATTGAACAAAACCTACTCCGACTACTACAAGAAGGTGGCGGAGAGAAAGGGCGAGTCGACGCCTGTCTTCGGCGAGCTGCATTTGCCACGGCTGCTGCGGACAAGCTCTCGCGCCTCCTCGACTTCGCGGCGCAACAGTGCGTCACAGCGGTGCGAGGCATCACAACCGGCCACGCACGACGCCAACGGAGAGGCACCGCCAACAGAAAAGAGGCAGACAAGACGGAGCGGTGCGGCCAAGGAGGACGAGCTGGAGGTGGCGCTGCACCGCCTTGGTCAGCGCTTTTCCTCGTCGACGCGCCACAGTCGCTCACCAAAGCGGCGGCGTGACACCGAGCTGCCGGGTGGGCGTCTGCGGGCGAAGGAGCGGGTGGCCGCGAAGCCGCGCAAACGAACGCCGCCGCCGCCGCCGACGGAGGCCGACTTTGTAGACCTGCGCGACGACGTGGCGCTGCGCCGTTTTCTCTAATGTTGTCAGGGCGGAGATGAGAGTGCCTTTCACACACCTCTCGTTGTTTCCTTCTGACAGCAGTGTGTGTGTGTGTGTGTGCTTTCGGCGCTTCGTGGCCAAACGAAAGGTGATGTATGCGGCGATCTTTCTTGTCGTCGCCGCCTCTCATAGATGCACACCAATTTATTATATTAATTTTTACTTCGCCTTGTCGTACCGCTAGTGGGCTACAATTTCTTTGCCCCTATTCTCCTCAAAAAAATTATTTTCTCTTAGATTTGATTCATCTTCTCCTTCCTTACAGAGTGGCGATCCTCATTTTTTCTCTTTTTTTTTCTTCTGCGAGGACGGAGGGCACCTTCCTTCGATGCCACTACGCTGCTCCATCCCTCCTGTCCTCGCCTTATTATCTCTTTTTTTGTTTTGTTTCTAGATACGTTGGCCCTTCCGTCGCTTGACAACCCAGTCGAACCTTATGTCGCGGTTGAAGTAGAATAGAACACGATTGTTTTGTGTGGTAGAGTCACGTATATGCGATGTTAATGAGAATACAAAGCAAGAACAACATTGGCCAAGTACGAGGACACGAAGAATACGTAGCGAGGCATGCGAAGGGTACTTGGCGTGTATTTCTCTCCTTCTCTTAAAATCTTAGATGCAACGATTTTTCTTTAATACCCACCGGTGTGCTGCTTGCTCATTTTTATACGACGGAGATACGAGGCACGAGTCGTGCTGACGCTGTTCAAACACACTAATTGTTTCCCTACCTTCCCTCTCTCATCTATTCCTTCGCATCTCTACATTATTTTCTCCTCATCGTTTCTTACCGGCTTTCTTTAAAAAGGAGCTTCTATTCGACCCACACAGAGTGCTCTGCTGCGGACGACCTTTTCTGTGGGCTGTGTCGTCGTGGTCGTAGAGGCGTCTCTTGCACATTTTAGATCTTTGTGTCGGTACGAAACTGCCTCTTTTGCAATTACACAAAGGAAGAAAACTAAACTGGGTAATTTTCACTCTAATCACACACCCACCCACACACATAGACACACGTAGCTCTACCCCTTCAGACACACGCAGCTCTTTCTTTCTTGATTCTCTTCGGAGCCATCATGTCCATCGACGCGCGTCTCTGCGATCGATACGTCATATTTCTCGACATCGACGGCGTTCTCCTCCCTGTTCCCAAATTCACCTTCGGCGGCGGCGAGCTCAGCATCGAATGCGTCCGTCGTCTCGCCGCTCTCATTGCCCAGCTTGGCGGGAAGGAGAAGGTCACCATCGTGCTCTCCTCCACCTGGCGCACCCAACCAGGCATGATTGACCGACTCAACACTTTCATCCAGCAGGAGGCTGCGGATGCCATTCCACCGGTGCGTGACGGCACGCCAAATGGGACGGTGCTCGTGACGTCGGTCGACTACTACGCCGACGACCCGTCGGAGCAGCGCCTCGTGCGGGATCGCGTCGACGAAATTTACCGCTGGCTGCACACCAACATCACCTCGCACCCCGAAGCGATTGGGGGACGTTGGCTCGCCATTGACGACATGAAATTAGACGTTGATGCACGCATGGCTGGCCACTTTATGCACACCGCAACTGACGTCGGCATGACAGACGCGGACGTCGACGCTGCGGGTGCGATGCTGGCGACGCACCCCAGCGCAGATGCCGCCTACACGACCGCTGTTGCCGCCCTCACCGACCCGCTCCTCAAACAGGAGGAAATCGAGATTTACCGTGTCCTGCAGGCACGCACGGAGGCGGAGCTGGCTGCGACGACTGCGGCGCTGGCCGAGGCGCAGGCACAAATTGCCCGCCTCACGGCGGAGAAGAAAGAGGCCGCACGCGAGGCGCAGGAGCGGCAGCGTGCAATGGAGGATATGCGCTACCGGCTCGCCGTCTACGACAACGCGAAGCGCTACCCCGCGCTGGCGGCGGCGCTGGAGTTAGCAGCCACCAAGACAGGACCAGAGCGGCGTGCCATGGATGCGGAGGTGAAGGCCTTTGTGATGATGCTGATGGACCGCAAGGAGCTGCAGAAGAAGCTGCGGAGTGAGTCGAAGAAAACGAAGCAGCAGGCGTCAGACTAAGAGAGGGAGGACGCAGCGGCGTTTTTTAGCTTGTCTCCGTGTTTTCTCGCCATCATGTTGGCCTTCTGTTTGCCTACTTTCTTCTGTCTGCAGGTGCGCTTTCTGCTTGTTTTTGCACCACCTCCCTCTGCTTTTTTTTTTCTGAGGACGGTGTGTGAAAGGACAGTCGTGTGTGCCGCGCAAAACTAGAGGAAAAAGTGTTTTGCACCATTGGCAAACGACAAAGTGCGCAATATTTGCGTTATGTGATAATTTCGTCAGACACCATTTGAAAAGGACGCATCTACCGTCTGATGCCATCACCTTGCAACCTGCGCGAGGTGAACGACTCTGATAAAAAAGAAGAAAAAACCGGGGCAACATTGTAAAAAAGGCAAAGAGGATGTACTGGTCGGTGTGTTCTGCGCATCAACGCATGCGCCGTTTGAGTGCTTCTGTTGCTGTTGTTCCTTTGAATGCACTTCCTCTCTGAATTTCTCTTTCTCGTCTTTCTCTACTCCACACACAAATTCTGCGACTGCCATGCTTCATCCAATCTGTGCAACGGTGCATTGCGACACATGGCGTCACACCTACAGAGCACATTGAAGTTCTTTTCATTACCTCGATCTTCTTACATTTTCAGCAGTGCGGTAGAGGAGAACGACGCACAGAGAATCAAAAGAGAGCACTACATTGTCGACACGAGAAAAAAGAAGATGGCACAGCAGGAGCAGCAGAACGCTGTTCTCCTCTCTGGCCTTCCAGCCACTGGGATCACCGAGAACGAAGTACGGCAGTACATGAGCTTCTGCGGCGAGGTCAGCAGCGTCTACCTCTTCCTTGCCCAGCAGCTCGCCCACACCGCATCTCCCTCCTCCGCTGCTCTGGTCTGCTTCCGCCACGCCAGCAGCGTTGGCTACGCTGAACTGCTCAGTGGAGGACTCTATCAAGGTAAAGTGGTTCAAATTCATCGCACGACTGTGGCCGAGGCACAGCGCGAGCTGTTCACTGCCGAGAATGAACCTGTGCACGATGCTGGCGCCTCCTCCGCGGCTGCTCTCTCGACCGACACCGACCCTGTCACCGCAGCTGAGGTCATCGACGACATCCCTGAGACTATGACGGGCCTTTGGGTGCGTGCGCGTATGCAGCGTGCCGTGCGTGCAGTGCAGGCACGTGCGGGAGGTCTTATCGGAAACGCTCGCGAAAACGTGGCGAGGGCACGGCACGGGGCTCTCTCGCTGGAAATGCGCGCCGCACACGCTGCGCGCCATGTCTGGGAGATGCGGGAGTGGGTGCCGGTGTACGGGAACGGTCTCACAGTAGCGCAGTACGACTACACGCCGACGCAGCCGCAGTGGGGAGAAAAGCCGGCGTGGGTGCGTGCTCCATCCAAGTAAGTGGGCAACAGTTGTCGGTGGGGGTGTAAGAGTGGAGCATCCACCTCCTTTCTCTCTTTCCAAATGAAGCGAAAAAGCTTGACATGGCGCTTGTGTTTGTGTGCTTATCGGCAAGGCGTTCGCACTGCGAGTGTGTCGACCCCCTTTACATTTGAATACCTTTTATTGTTTCTCTTCTCTTCTCATGTGGATGGAGAAATCGTGTGTTAGTGGTTGTTTTTGAGTATGTGTGGTGTCTCCGTCGCCGTAAATCGTGCAACCGCATGCCTCTACAGACACACACACGTTTGCCTTTCCGCCTCTTCAACAACAACAAGACGACAACGCGACTGCCGCATGCGGACGCCGAGCAGCGAGTGTTCCTTCCCCTTTCAAAACGTAAAATTTCTCTGTTTTGTGTGTTTTTGCTCCCCCTTTCAAATCTTGTTATCGTTGTTGTGTCGCGTTGTCTTGCTTCCGTCCTCGTGTGTTCGAGTTGATCACCATTCTCCCCGCTTTGCCGCCATCTAGATGTGAAATAAGCTGGATGGAGACAAGGCACGAAGGGCGCCTGAAAAGGTGATCGTTTAGCATGCCTTTTGTTTTCAGATGAACCAGCTTATTGTCCTCGCGGGTCATTTACAAAATGAGCGGGGAAAAAAAAAGAAGAACAAAGAAATTGCTAGTGCCGTTCCACGTTTACTGTCGCACCCTTCTCTTCTCTTCTTTTTTTGTTTTTCGTTGCTTCTCTACTTTATTCAAATGAAAAAAAAAAATAAAGCACTTGCCCCAATCTCTTCGCTGTGAATCTTGCCCTCACGAAGTCCTCTCTTGACGAGACCACGCGCACACACGAGCACATTGAAAGCTGCCAAGCTGAACCCTTTCGGGCCGCAGATCGCCTCAACATCACAGAAGCTCGGCTTCCCTGAAAGCCGATCCGCATACATATTTTTATTTTGTTTGTTTAGATGCTTCACACAGTTATAGATCGCACCCCTATTTATTTTGCAATCACGCAGTACTACGCACATAAAAGCACCCATACAGCCACAGACATAGTATATCTGCTACGAAGGCTTCACCGCCATCGTCACAAAAAAAGCACTCTTATCGGCGGTGCTCGGCCCCCACCTCGCCACTCTCTCCAGACTTGCCGCATCAGCGCTTTCTCGGTCCTGACCCACACCTGGCTCTCCTCATCACACATACACACACACCCTCTCTCTGCTATCACACTACTCCTGCTACCCACACTTCTTCTCTCTGTTTTCTTTTTGCTCATTTTCCACTTCGACCGCAGCTAGCCCACTGCTTGCTGTTTTTTGCGCCTTGACGCTCTCTGTTCAGCTCTTCTACATTCTTTCTATTTTTTCTTTGGACTTGAGGTGCCACAACGTCTGTGAACCTCTTTTCTGACTTCTTTAGGCCTCTACACTCGCATTCTGCTTCTTGGAGCCCAACACGTGCAATTTTCTCTCATTGAAGCCGACCTAAGTCGAACTTTCCTGCTTTTTACCCGTCTGCTCGTATCTCTCAAGGGCAGAGACGCGCACGCAGCACACAGGGAAAAGAGGAGAGAGAGGAGCGATGCCGCTTCTCCGCAAGTCTGCGGCCGGCGCCGGCGTCGCCAACGGCACCTTCCGCCCACCCACCATGAACGACGGCGAGGGCACCCCACGCACCAAAGCCGCTGCAGCCGCAGCTGCGATGAAGAAAGCGAGCGCCAACCCCGTTCTCCCACCCACCTCCGCAGCTGCGGTGCCGCGCTTCATGGCGGCTCGCCGCGCCGTCGAAGGCTCCTTCAAGGCCCCACACGGCAGCGACGCCCCGCAGAGCGGAGGAGCAGACGGCGCCGGCGAGATCGACCTGCCCGGGCCGACCCACACCTGTCTGACCTCGACCGGTGTGCGACGCGCCGTGATGTACCCCACCGCTGCCCCGCGCGCGAACGTCAGCGCGGCCTACAAGGACCTCCTCGCCCACCGTCTGGCCCGCCGCTCCGACATGGATTACCACCAGCCCGAGTCGGCCGTGAAGGCCGCGGAGGCGCGAGCGCAGCAGGCCGCTGCGGCAGCCAGAGGCGACGCCGCGGAAGAAGATGAAAACGCCACAAACGTGACAGGTGGTGGTGGGCTGGGAAAGGGTGCGGCAAAGCTGGTCAAGGTGGAGGCGGGTGCCGGGGCTACGAAGGCGGTGCCCGGTGCCGCGTCCAACGCGGAAGGGGGCGATGCTGCGGTGGCCACCGGAGTCGGCTCAGAGGCTGGCGCGGCGGACGAGGACGCCATCCCTGCTGACCACGTCGTGAGCCGCTACCCTGTCAGCACCTACGGGAAGCTGTACTTTCAAGTGGAGACGGAGGGTGCCACGCGGCACGAGTCGGTGGGTATCATCATCATCGACACGGCGGAGCTCGGCGTGATGATGTACGACCGCGTGGGACGGCAGTTTGGCAACCGCCCCGACCCGGGCTATCCGATCAAGCAGGAGGAGGTCGACAACGCCAAGGCTGGAATGTCGCTGAAGGTGGGTGCGAAGGCGGTGCAGCTCGTCACGGCCCTCACCGAGGAAGCCTTCCGCAGCGGTGAGTTCTTTCTCCGCTCGGAGCACGACCTGCGCATCAAGGAGGATAAGGCAAAAGCCAAGGCAGACGCCGTAGCGGCAGAGGAAGCAAAGGCGCGCAAGCCCAAAATGAGCTTCGGCAACTCTCTCGGCAACGGCAGCGCCTTCGCTTCGATTCTCTTCCGTCGTCGCCCGCAGGAGGGCCAGACGGGCTTCGTGGTGCCCGTTGCTGGTCGGCCCAAGATGGGGAAGAACGGCATCATCATGGATGAGCTGCGGCCCCTGCACGACCCGGACCGCGAGAAAGCCGTGGTGCTCTTCCGTGCGGACTACAAGCGCGATTTGCTGGGGCGGCGGCAGGTGTCGGTGGTGGTGGACCCGGTCATTGGCGACAAGCTCCGCCCGCATCAGTGCATCGGCGTCAAGTTCCTCTTCGACTGCATCACGGGTGAGCGGATGCCCGGCTACCACGGCGCCATCCTGGCCGATGAGATGGGTCTGGGCAAAACCATTCAGACCGTCGCCACCATCTACACGTGTTTGAAGCAGGGCAAGCATGGCCAGCCCACCGCACGCAAGTGCCTCGTCGTCACCCCCTCCTCCCTCGTCAAGAATTGGTGCAACGAGTTCGACAAGTGGCTCGGCGAGGGCGTCGTGAAGCACTTCGCGATATCAGAGTCGACGCCGAAGGGCGACCGCATCATCTCCCGCTTCGACGGCGACGGCGACGTGCTCGTCATCTCGTACGACCAGCTGCGCAAGTACATCACCCGCATCTCCGGCCTGCGGTCCATTGAGTTGGTGGTCTGCGACGAGGGCCATCGCCTGAAGAACGCGGAGGTGAAGACGACGAAGGCGGTGGACATGCTGCCGACGCGCAACCGCATCATCTTGTCGGGGACGCCGATCCAAAACGACCTCTCCGAGTTTCACGCGATGGTGGGCTTCGTGAACCCCGGCATTCTCGGCAACCGCGACCTTTTTGCGCGTGTCTTCGAGGAGCCTGTTTCGCTGGGCCGCGACCCGGGCTGCCCAGACCATCTGAAGACCCTCGGTCGCGATCGTGCCCACTACCTCTCCACGCTCACCCAGCGCTTCATTCTGCGCCGCACGCAGTCCATCAACGAGTCGTACCTCCCACCGAAGGTCGACGTCACCGTGTTCGTGCGCCTTGGTGACAAGCAGCGGCAGGCTTATGAGAAGCTCGCCGAGATCGTGGAGTCGGCCGAGTGCACGCCGCTGGTCCTCATCTCGGCCCTGCGGAAGCTGTGCAACCACATGGATCTCTTCCACGATGCCGTGAAGCTGTCGCATCAGGGTGGTGGCGCCGGGGCGGAGGGGAAGAAGGCGCAGAAAGAGGCGGAGCAGCCGGGCAAGCGTCGCGGACGCGCAGCGGGGAGCTCGCCAGGGATTCCGTTCTCGGTGCTGCCGAAGGGCTTCAAGCCCGGCAGCCTGAGCATTGACTGCGGCAGCAAGATGCACTTCGTCTCTCTCGTGCTGGATGAGATCCGCTCCAACGGGGAGCATGATAAGCTTGTGATCGTCTCCAACTTCACGCAGACCCTCGACATCATTGCCGCCCTTTGCACGTCGAAGCAGATCGCCTTCTTCCAGCTCGACGGCAGCACCCCCATCAAGAAGCGCCAGCAGCTCGTGGACTACTTCAACGTGCCCGGCTCGCAGGAAATTGTATTCTTGCTGTCCTCCAAGGCTGGCGGTGTCGGGCTCAACCTGATCGGTGCGAATCGCCTCATCCTCTTCGACCCCGATTGGAACCCCGCCAACGACGCTCAGGCGATGGGGCGTGTCTGGCGCGATGGGCAGAAGAAGCGCGTCTTCATCTACCGCCTCCTCAGCACCGGCACCATCGAGGAAAAGATCTACCAGCGCCAGGTGAGCAAGCAGGGGCTCTCCGCGAACGTGGTGGATATGCAGGAAGACTCGAAGCAGCATTTTACGCTTGAGGAGCTCAAGTCGCTCTTCAAGTACAAGTCCGACACGCTCTGCGACACACACGACCTGCTCGGCTGCACGACGTGCGAGGCGGCAGCGGAGGCACAGCAGTCTGGCGGCCGTGGTAGCCGCGGGAAGGCCGCTGAGGCACCGAAGATGCAATTCCGAAAGGTGGGACAGGCACCCAAGAAGAGCGGTCCCCGCATGGATGAGCTCAAGGCGTGGCGACACATCAGCAACGTCGCGAAGTTTAACCTCGATGCGGTGACACGCGTCGTTGCGCAGCACGCCCCCTCGCTGCTGTCCTTCCTGTTCGCAGACGAGCGAGACAACACGAAGACGGCGGGGCCGGTGGTGTCGACGCGTGTGAAGGTAGACCGCGCGGCGTTCGCGGATGATGAAGAGACCATCACGTGTGCGAGCCAGGCGGCCATGCAGCAGCAGGAGAGCGAGATGGAGATTGAGGTGATCGACGACAGCGACGAGGAAGAGGAGGAGCTTCTCTCCTCGGAGGACGAAGAGGACTAAAGAAGCCTCTGATAATGTGTATTAAACTATTGTCATTTTTTCGAGTATCTCTTATCTTCCACAAGTCAGTGTTCGCATACCCAACCCACTTTTTTCATTCATTTGTGCTTCTTCATAACTGCCTCTTTCGTTTTTTTTTTTATTCCGATGCTGTCCATCTGAGTAAAATGCCATGCTTTTTTTTTTTCGTTTCTGTTTTAAAGTTGAAGTGGGAGCATGAGATAGCGTGCCTGCAGGTGTATCGGTGGCGAAGGTTTTGAACAGATGCCGACGGCTTTTTAAGGTCATTTGTGTTGTTGTTTTTGTTGTTCCTGTATTGAGTCCATTTTTTTTTTCGTTTCGCTGAGGCTTGATTTTGAGCTTGTTTCTGAACTTTTTTCCTGTTTCGTTTCCCTGTGCCGGCATGCTATTAAAATATTGAACTGAAGCTTCTATAGCGGTGATGTTTCTCAACTTCTTAAGAGAATGAAAGAAGGCTTTTCAGTGGGGTCCTTTCTCTCTCTCTCCCTCCCTCTCTTACTCTTTCGTCATTCCTCGGCTTTCCCTGCATATCTTCTAAAGAAAAGAAGGGCAAAGAGGGTGGTACACATCAAGGGGAAGCGCACTTTGAAAGCATCCCGCTCTAATCAGGCAACGGTGCTTTGCTTCTGCACACGGTGGTTGACGGTAGTACAACAGCGTTGTGCTTCTCGCGTCACAGCACGCTGCCTCTGTCATGCTTCTCACCTTCTCTTCATCACTACGCTCCTTTTCTCTTCCCATCACACACGCACACAAACACACGCATACGCACGCAAAGAATTCTTAACGCTATCCCAGTCATTTACTCTTTTACTCTCTCTATTACCAGTCAGCACCGCTTGTCGAACCCTCAAAAAAAATATTTTCTAGTTTCTCTTTCTTTTCTCCCTCAAAAAAAAAAAAAACCCTCTCACACATTTCTCACAATGTCGAACCCTGAGCAGAGCAAGAAGAAGGTGGCCGCGCTCACCTACATGCACGGCGCCAACGTGCTGACGAACCGCTACCTCAACCGCGGTACCGCCTTCACGATGGAGCAGCGCAAGGAGCTCCGCATTCTTGGTGCCCTGCCGCCTGCCGTCGAGACGCTGGAGGAGCAGGTCGAGCGTGCGTGGACGCAGCTGTGCCGCTACGAGAAGCCGATCAACCGCTACCAGCACCTCGCCAACATCCACGCCACGAACACGACGCTGTATTACGCACTGGTGCTGGCCCACGTTGAGGCGGTGCTGCCCATCATCTACACCCCAACGGTCGGCGAGGCCTGCCAGAACTTCAGCAACTACTACGTGCGGGAGCGTGGCATGTACCTGAACAAGCACCTGAAGGGACAGTTTTCGCAGGTGATGAAGGAGTCCCTGTACGACGATGTCGACATCATCGTCATCACCGACGGCTCTCGCATTCTCGGCCTTGGCGACCTCGGCTCCAACGGCATCGGCATCAGCATCGGCAAGTGCTCTCTGTACGTTGCCGGTGCTGGCCTGCAGCCTTCGCGTGTGCTGCCCATCGTCATGGACGCTGGCACGAACACGGAGCGCTACCTGACGGACAAGGAGTACCTCGGCACCCGCGAGCGCCGCCTCGACGACGAGCAGTTCTACGGCCTGATGGACGAGTTCATGGAGGCGGTGAAGGCCAACTGGCCCTCGGCCGTTATCCAGTTCGAGGACTTCAGCAACAACCACTGCTTCGACATCCTCGAGCGCTACCAGAACAAGTACCGCTGCTTCAACGACGACATCCAGGGCACCGGCGCCGTGATCGCCGCTGGCTTCCTGAACGCCATCAAGAAGTCCGGTCTCAGCCCGCTGGAGCAGCGCATCGTTGTCTTCGGTGCCGGCTCTGCTGCCGTGGGTGTGGCGAAGAACATCGCCCAGCTCGCTGCCCGCCTCTACAACGTGCCCGTGGAGCAGGTCCTCAAGACCTTCTACCTGGTCGACACGAAGGGGCTCGTGAGCGACAAGCGCGGTGACAAGCTGGCGTCGCACAAGGTGCTGCTGTCGCGCCAGGACATCTCGCCCGAGGATGCGCAGCGCCTCAAGACGCTCGAGGACGTGGTGAAGTTCGTGAAGCCGACCGCCCTGCTCGGCCTCGGCGGCGTCGGCCCGGTCTTCACGGAGGACATCGTGAAGAGCGTCGCGGCCAACACGCCCCGCCCGATCATCTTCCCCCTGTCGAACCCGACGAGCAAGTCCGAGTGCATTCCGGAGGACGCCTACAAGTGGACGAACGGCGCGGCGATCATCGCCTCGGGCAGCCCCTTCCCGGCGACGACGATCAACGGCCGGACAATCCGGCCGTCGCAGGGCAACAACCTCTACGTCTTCCCGGGCGTGGGTCTCGGCTGCGCGATTGCCCAGCCGACCTACATCCCGGATGAGCTGCTCATCGCTGCGTCGGCCTGCCTCAACGCGCTGACAACGCCGGAGCAGATGGAGGCGGAGCAGCTTTACCCCCCGCTCGACGACATCCACAACATCTCGGCGCACATCGCCACCGATGTGATTATCGAGTCGCAGCGCCTTGGCATCGACACGAACAAGAACCTGCCGCGCGAGAAGGAGGCGATCTTCGCGGTGGTGAAGAAGTCGCAGTGGGTGCCGCACTACCCGGCGGAGCTGATGATGAAGCTGGCTTAGAGAGGCGTCGGCGCGTGTAGTAGACAACCCGTTGCTCGCTCTCTCACACTCGTGTGTGTGCACGAAGGGGTACCTTCTTGGTCTGTATGTGTGTTTGTGTGTGGAGGTCGGCGTGTGGTGGCGCGTAAAGGGAGGAAAGGCAAGGATGAAGAGAGTGATTTTGGGAGGAAAAACAGAAGGTTGCTGAAGTGGCTTATTTTCTCATGTCTCTCTCTCTCTTTCTCTTCTGTGTGCCGCGTACTGCATCCCTTATTATTATTACTTTTCCTCAAAGCACAAGGGAGCTGTCAGGTGTGCAGAATTTCCCTCGGTTCTCTCCTCCTTGCTTCCTTCTCTCCACCTTAACCACCTCAGTGTGTGTGGGGGGAGAGAACTTCTTTTGAGCAAGAAGGGAGGCGTGAGGGCAAGCAGGTACACATGCACAGAGATGCTTTCCACACACACACACACACACACACACACAGGCGAAGCGTGTCTATCGCTTGCTTTCTCTTCCTCTATTTTTCTCTTCTTTTTTATTTTCTACTCTATTTTGGAGTGAAGCACGACTTGCGCAGCCTCACGTCAGCACGGGGGAAAGGACAACGATAAGAAGGGAGCGCAACACACACAGAGAACGCGTAATCGTTTTCTAGTGTGTGTTAGAGTGCGGGTTTATCTCGGTATGTCAGCGTAGCGGCCGTGGGTGGACAAGACCAGCAATGCCAGCGCGAAGGGTGGAAGAGGGCACGGCCACGTTGCCATGTCCTTCCCTTGCCGTGCAGCAGGGGCGTCACCGCCTGCCGGAACGTGCCGGATACTTTTGTGCTTCCCCGCCCTCCTTCGTTCGCTCCTCTTCTTCCTATTTTCAGCCTTCCAATATAACGGACATGCCTCTCGCGTATGTGGGTGTGCATGTGTTGAGGCGTTGTTGTCTGTCGTCCCTCTCACGCTACGGGCCTGCCTCCGTCGAGCGCCCTCTCCCCTTTACCTTTTTTTTTTCTTCTTCACCAGCGCCGTCTTCGCTGCCCTTCTCTGGGCTGCGGCGAAGGCGTCACTACAACGCTCACCAAAAGAACTAAACGTCCTTTTTTTTCTTCGTGCTTTGTTTTTTTTCCTTTGCGCGTGTACTTCACCGTCTCTTCTGTTATCTTGTTCCCTTTTTGGGTTTCGATGGACTCTGTGGTAGGAGGCGGCTGACGGGATTTTATATTTTTCTATTTTAGCTTTGACTGAAATATCTTTCTTTCTTTATTCAATAGTGCTAAGCCCACCCACCTCCCGCTCCACAGATTCAATAACAGAAACACACCCCAAAAAAAAAGTGAAAGAGAGTACCAACGCTGTGTTTTGCTTTTTGTTCTCTCCTCTTTTTCTGTTTTCTTGATGTGCGTCACTGCCACTATATCTCATCGATTTATATCTTTTACTATTATTACCGGATCCGCGTTGGAAAACCGTCCTTTACCAGCTCCCTTTTACCCGCCTCTCCTCAGCGCGCGATGCAAAAATCTCTAAATTCTTCTTTTTCCTTTTCTCCTTTTTCTTTCGTTCGTGACTTGCAGCCAGGACGCACACACACGGTGTTGGCTCCTGCTCCTCTGGTCCGCCACGCTGGAACCTGCCGAAAACAAACAAAAAATACAATTGGCACTTACAGCACCACACGCACAAAAAAAAAACCGGAATATTAAATCAGAATATACCTCACAAAAAATACTCAAGAAGACAAAAGAATGGAGCTGGAAGCGCCGTAGTTAAACCGCACTGTGCCGACGGACAACAACTCTCTAAGTCTCTTCATTTGCTCTTGAGATCGCGTCACGAGGCGTGAGATCACTCTCCGCTATTCTTCCGAAGAAAAAAAGCACTTTACCGAACTCGTCTAATTTCAGCACGTGTGCGAGGGAGAAAGGGGGAGATGAGCACTTCACTGTTGTGAGTGAAAAATGTTTAAAAGAAAAAGGTCTCTCTGAATGCTGTCCATTGCTATCTTCTTTGCTGTCTTCCCTTCTTTCTAAACTCTCTCTTTCCCTTGTCTCCTCTCCTTCGTCACCGACGCACAAACACACACAAATACACGGTGGCAGTTCATTTCAAGTTATCAGTCAATTCCCTCATCAGTTCTTCTCTCGAATTTTCTTCTCTTTCGTCTTTGCTTTTCTTCGCCAATTCAAGCACCATTTTTTTTTCTCTCTCTCTTTTTGCTTTTTTTTTTACCTCTTTGCTTCACCTCTGTGGTACATCGCACCTTCGGTGAGCTCTCTCTCTTTCTTTTCCGCGTACACGCACATTTACACACACGCACAAAAAAGCCGCACGCATCAAAAAAAAAGCTAAAAAAAAAACTTTGCTTACAGAAAGAGTTTAACACGAAACAAAAATGTTCGCGAGGAACCTTGTTCGTCTGATGGAGGTGTCGAAGCGGCCCGTGCGCGGCGTCGACTTTGTGCGCAACCGCTTCACCAACAAGGGCACCGCCTTCTCCGCGGCTGAGCGCAGCCACATGAACGTCGAGGGTCTGCTGCCGCCCGCCATTGAATCGCTGGACGACCAGGTGGAGCGTTACTGGGAGCAGCTGTGCCGTCTCAACGAGCCGATCAACCGCTACCAGCTTCTCCGCACCGTGCAGGACTCGAACGTGACGCTCTACTACTCCATCCTGATTCGCTACCTGAAGCAGACGCTGCCGATCGTGTACACGCCGACGGTCGGCGAGGCCTGTCAGCGCTACGGCGACCTCTATCAGAAGGACCACGGTCTCTACATCGACGTCGACCACAAGGACGAGGTGCGCAAGATGATCCAGAACCTGCGCAAGACGAACATCGACATCATCGTCATCACCGACGGCTCTCGCATTCTCGGCCTTGGCGACCTCGGCGTGAACGGTATCGGCATCAGCATCGGCAAGTGCTCCCTGTACGTCGCCGCTGGTGGTGTGCGGCCGTCCCGCGTGCTGCCCGTCGTCATGGACGCTGGCACGAACAACGAGGGCCTGCTGAACAACCCGCTCTACCTCGGCAGCCGCAAGCCCCGCTGTTCCGACGAGCAGTTCTACGGCCTGATGGACGAGTTCATGGAGGCGGCCAAGGAGGCGTGGCCCTCGGCCGTCATCCAGTTCGAGGACTTCAGCAACAACCACTGCTTCGACATCCTCGAGCGCTACCAGAACAAGTACCGCTGCTTCAACGACGACATCCAGGGCACCGGCGCAGTCATCTCCGCCGGCTTCCGCACTGCGGTGAAGCTGAGCGGCGTGCCGATGGAGCAGCAGCGCATCCTCTTTTTCGGTGCCGGCTCTGCCGCGACCGGTGTGGCGCAGAGCATTGCTGAGCTGGCCGAGGAGACGTCGACCGTCACGGCGGCGGACATTAAAAAGAATGTGTACTTTGTCGACTCCAAGGGCCTCGTCGCCGTCAACCGCGGTGACACGCTCGCGAAGCACAAGGTGGCGTGGGCCCGCACCGACATCCCTGACGGTGACATCCAGAGCCTGACATCGCTGGAGGCAACGGTGAAGTACGTGAAGCCGACGGCGCTGATCGGCCTCGGTGCCACCGGCGGCGTCTTCACGCGCGAGATGGTCGAATTTATCCACTCCTACTGCGACCATCCGATCATCTTCCCGCTGTCGAACCCGTCGAGCAAGGCGGAGATTCTGCCCTCGAACGCGTACAAGTGGACGAACGGCGACGCCATCGTTGCCTCGGGCAGCCCCTTCCCCGACGCCGTGGTGAACGGCCGCACCCTGCACCCCTCGCAGGGCAACAACCTCTACATCTTCCCGGGCGTGGGGATGGGGTGCTGCATCGCCGAGCCGCCGCACATCCCACAGGAGGTGCTGGTGGCTGCTGCGGCCTGCCTCAGCAACCTGGCAACGCCGGAGGACCTGGCGGCTGGCCAGCTGTACCCCCCGATCGATCAGGTGCGTCGCGTGTCGGCAGAGATTGCGGTGGCCTGCATCCAGAAGCTGCAGGCGATGGGTCTGGCGAAGGCTGGCCTGCCGAAGAACCGACCGGATCTGGTGAAGCTGGTGAAGAGCCAGACGTGGAACCCGGAGTACCTGCCGGCTAGCTACTACCTCAGCCAGAACTTTATTCGTTAAGTGTGTTCACACACTCGCGCACTTACGTTCGTGATGCTGTTCAACCCCCTTTCTCCACGGATAAAGCAGGCGAGGAAAGTCGCATTGTTGTCCGTAAAAGAGAAAAGAAAAGAAAAAGACTGATAGCTTATTTTATTGCCTTTTAGTATTTTTAAACTTTTGTTTACTGTTTTCACCTCTCCCCTGCCCTCCCCATCAACAAAGCTCCTTTGTTTTTTTTTCCTTTTTGTTTTTTTTGCGATTGTGGGTGATGATGCTCTACTTCCATCTCGGATTGCTTCATCTCCGTCACCCTCCTTCTACCTATGTGGTCTTGTACCCTCCTTCCTTCTAAGCATTTTTTTTCTCGTTGTTCTTGTTCGAATACTCGAACCCTTCTTCGCTGGCGGCGGAGACGGCTGCTGAGACACCTGACCGTGTTCAGCAGAATAGGAAGAAGCAGAACATAGACAGACCTTTGTTGTTGTTGTTGCTTCCCATCTGCGTCTCCCCTGTCTCGACATCAAATACCCTCCCTTTTTTTTTTCTACCAGTTCCTTGCCTAGCTTTTTCTTCCTTTATTGCTTTTCACCCCCTTTTTTTATTTGCGTTCCTTCCCTCACGCGTTCGCACTCCCTGGGATCGTCTTTCTCCCCTTCTCTCTCTCTCTGAGTGTGAAGGGGAAATTCACCTTTCCTTCTCCCACCTTGCGCTTCTGTTCGTCGACGCGTGTGTCAAGGCGAGCCGTCGCTTCTTTTCTTGCTTTTTTTTTGCTTCTCTCTTCTCGTCTTTCTTCTCTTTTTCTTTTTACATTTTTTCTCTTAAACTCTAACGTGAGATGATGCGGGTGTTTTGTTTCGCAGCTGCCCTCAGTGAATGAAGGGCACGTGAGAGGGATTTGGTGTATGAGTCTCTGCGTTTGTTTATGTGCGTGGGAGGCAGTGTGTGACGTCTGCGTACTGCTTCCTTCTTCCTCTCTTCTTCTCTCTCTCTGTTTTCTTTGCTCTCAGCTGGGTTGTGTGTTAGCCGCTGTTTGTCAACCTCTCTCCATGGTGACCTCACCCACTCGTGCGTCTCAACGCGGGTGCACTTGCATGCAACTCTTTCCTGTGGTGCGAGGACACCAAACAGAGGACCAAACGGAAGAAAAAAAAAGGTGTTTTTTCTAGCACCAGGCACGCACACAACGAGAGAGGAAGCGAAAGAATAGGGGTTGCATAAGACGCCATAGCAACGCTGACGAGTCTCCGCCTCCCCAACTAATCAACCCCTTTTTCAGTTTTTATTTCCCTGAGTGCCACTGCGAACACTCACCGCGTAGCTCTTGTGAGCATACCAACAAAAATAGCCACGCCACTCGCGGATCGACTGCACGACCAGCAAAGAAAGAAAAAGAAAGAAAAGAAAATCTCTGAAGAAAAGGAAAATACAAAAGAAATAATACACTTTTTTGTCGAACAAAAAGAAAAGAATGTTTATACCTATCAGGCAATGCCGGGACAGTGGAGTCGTGCGCAAGCCGGGAAAGAACGCGAGGGAAAGCAGAAAAAAAAAAAATACGCAACGGATGATCGCTGATGGTGAACTAAAAATAGAAAGAAAGAGGAAGAGTACGCACTTTTTTGAGGGAGATGAGAAACTTTTTTTTGTAGTTTTTTCCCCTTCCCCCTCCACGTCTTCCTTCTTCTTCTTTATTCCCGTTTTTTTATGTTTCTCTGTTGCCGTCCCTCCGGAGCAGAGTGTCGATGTGCCTTTGCTGATGTTGACGTCTTTACTCGCGGAGGGCTGCCAGCACGCACTCTCCTGTCACCCTAAATGACTGCGCTCCCTATATCGAATTATGAAATGCTATAGAGAAGAAAAAAACAAAGAATTTGCCTACAGGGCGAAGTAATCCCCGATGCAGCTGTACCACGTGTGCGTGCGAAAAAGCAAAAGTACATATAGAAAAGAATTCGTCGATGAGTGAATGGATCGCACACCTACAATCCCCCAATTTCTTCCTGTTCCATAATTTGTTATTGGTGTTTTAGCGTGTGTGTGCTTGTTTGTGTGTGCTCCTACCCCTTTTTGTTCGGTATCTGTCGTTGTCGGTTGCTTTTTTTCACATTGTATAGCTGGTTCATTTGCGTCTGCGTTTTTTTTTTCTTCTCTCTTTTTTCTCTTTACGCGCTCTCTCTTTCTTTGCTGTGATCTACTCTACCACCCGCGCGCGCCAACAAAAGAAGAATTAAAAAACACTTTAGAAAAATGGCAATAGTAATTGCTCTTTGGACGACATCCTTTTATTTATCCTTCCATCCCTTTCGTAGGGACCCACCGAAAAAAAAGAAATGAGAGTGACAAGAAAGAAGGGAGAAAAGCTTCCTCGCTGAGTAGAGGGGACGGTGTCGAGATACTCGCTCATCTCCTTCCTAGCCGACTGGAAAAATGAGAACAAATATAAATGAAGTCAGCGGATCGGTGCGTTGGCTCTCCTCTCCTCTTATTATTTCGCCTTGAGTTTATTTTGCTCCTTTTGTTTTCCTCACCCTGAAAAAAGGTCCTTTTTAGTCTTCTACAGGAAGTACAACAAAAGGAAATTTTTTTTCCCCCCTCTCCCTTCGAATTTTTCTGTATCGCATTTCTCCTTCTTCTTTTTTTGCTTTCCTCGTGCTTGTTGTTCTGCCTCTGGCTTTCGTAGTGGCCACGTAACTTACCTTCAGAGAAGGAAACACTTAAGCTCCATCCCTGTGTTAAAAAGAAAATATATATATATATTTAATAAGTGCTCATTTTTCTTTGTGTAGGCACAGAGATGAAAAGCAGGAGAGAAACGGCAGCTCTGTTTAGTCCAATGCTCTCTCTCTCTCTTTCAGCCTTTAAATTTCTCTTTTCTGTTTGTA
The DNA here is from genome assembly GCA_000331325.2 of Crithidia fasciculata. Classification (NCBI taxonomy): domain Eukaryota; phylum Euglenozoa; class Kinetoplastea; order Trypanosomatida; family Trypanosomatidae; genus Crithidia; species Crithidia fasciculata. Next base: position 312,622 of record CM003428.1, read on the forward strand.
CCGCAGTCGCTGTGTGCCGCCTGAAAAAAAGTACGGGCTGACGGCTGCAGCTCTACTTACCCAATAGAAGATGCTCGCCTCCAGAAACGAATGTTGGCCTCTTTCAGTCCGCAGCACACCCACTGTACCTCTCTCTCTCTCTCTCTCCCTGGCCTTTACCATTTGTGGGTTACCCATCAGCACTCCACTAAACAGAAACTCATTACGCGTGCTATCTTTCTCTCTCTCTCTCTTGCTTCCAGCGGCAATGCACGCTCGTGACCGCGCTGCGCATGACGTGCTGGGACGCATGTCGGACGACGACGACGACGACGACGTGCCGAGTGACCTCGATCTGACTTTTGTGCCAAAGTCCGAGCGTATGCGGCGACTTCAACAAGCACGACCCACCACTGCCACCACCACTATGTCCGCAATCCCTGACTCTGCAAGTACCGTTCCCACCGTTGCAATAGGCAGCAGCAGCACTACCATAACCACCAGTAGCGTGCCTTCCGCCGTCACACGGACAGAGACAGTCTATGAGCAAGAGCGCAATGCGAAGGTGCGTGCGGTGCTCGCGGAGCAGTCCCACCACGCCAATCGTGGCATCTTCACGGCTGATCTATTTGACGCTGCCGTGGACGCGCTGCCGGGTCTCGGCCCCGCCTCCTCAACGTCTCTCGCCTTCTCGCCCACCACCGGACAGCCGTACGCTGCTGCGAGCACTCGCGGTGGTGCGTATCGTGGCCGTCGCCCGTACGACAGCACTGGATCACGTGGAATGGGAGGCGCTGGCGCGCAAGACGACACTCAGCGCCGCGGCCGCATGCCACACACAAACATGTCCGATGAGGAGCAGGCGCGGTTTATCCGCTCGCGCCGCAACATGGCGGTGACGCGCAACGCCTTGCGGGAGGTCGACCCGGAGACGCTCGAGTACGCGCAGGTGACGCAGGCGCTGGATCAGGTGGTATCAGGGCGTGGCCTCGACTTCACCAGCAGCGGTGGTGGCGGCCGTGGACGTGGTGGGTCCTCCTATCGAGGGCGGGGAATGGGCTACCGCGGACGTGGTACTGGTGGTGGTGAGAGCGGTAGGGGTGGCGGCCGCGGCGGAAGAGGGTACGGCGGCGGCGTGCCCTTCCGACCCTATTCGTGAAGCTGGAGAATGAAGCATGTGCGTCTCCGTCAATGTTTGGTTTCTATACTTTTTGCCGTCTGCGTCACCGCTCCCTTTTTTTTTTCTCTAAATGTCATTGCAAGCCGAGTGAGCTGCATGTCAACTTGCAGTTGGACATGGCCTGCCAACGAAGCCACAGACTTTATGGGACAAACTAACAAAAGAATAACATTGCGCAATCGGGCTCAGAGCTCCAAGAGGAAACATTTCCCGCTGATTGCAGTAGTGCGCTTGCACTGCTTGACATCCTCTTTTGTTCGTTTTCAGTTGAATGAGTGCATCATGTGCTCTTCTCTACGGCTCTACACAGACTTCCTCCCGCCCTCTCTTCTCTCCTTTCTTGCAAGCCCATCGTCGCATAGCGATCACTCAAGCGTGCAAGCTCTCCCTCTTTCTTTGCCAAGCAAAAGAAGGAGGAGGCAGACCTGACACACACACGCACTCATCGTGTACAACCATGAGCCTCCCTACACACCCTTTTGATGATACTACGCCTCCGAACAAACGCAGCGCCACCGAAGCAGCCAAAGCAATAGCTGCCTCTAACGCCCGCGCGCGGTTCCTGCGCGAGTTGGAGCAGTACGCGAGTGACGACGAGGATGACGTCGCCGCAGTGGTACGCAGTCGCGGGCAACCATCTGCGCCACCGATCGCCCTGCTGTTGCAGCGCCAGCAGCAACAACCTCCCGCAGAAGAGACAGGCGGCTTCTTCTTTGGGTCGCAGAAAGACGACATCGACGAGGATGACGAGGGGGATCATGAGGAAATTCGAGGGACCGAGAGGGGGCGTGAGATACATGGACAACGCGGCGGCAACCAAAAAACTAGCGGCGTCCCGTCACGTGTTGGGACAGCGCTGCTGCACCGCATGCACGCAGAGAGCGCATCCAAGGCATCCTCGACAACAGCACCAGCCTCCTTTGAGGTGGTCCACAAGTACGTCCCGTTAAGCACCGGTGGCTTCCTTAGCACGGCGGGTGCGGGAGAAGACCTGATGCAGGGCCGTGCAGTGCGGGTGGGGGACGTGTTGTCGCTGCGCAAGCCGATCAACAGTGCGGCATCTCCGCCCCCGCAAGCCGAGGCCCCAGCCAAAGGAACCTCTCTCGGTGCGACAGGCACCAGCAGCCTCTCCGCCTCTCCCACAACCGCCACCCCTTCCAGCTCTCTCCCTCAGAGTGCAGAAACACTGTTACGTCACTTCCACCACGCCGCCACGACCCCCAACAACGAGACGGACTACGGCCGACGTCTTTCTCCTTCGATGGTGCGTCTCCTCTTCGAGGTCACCCGCGTCGACAACGCCGGCCGCAGCGTCGAGGGTCTCTTTCTCGATGGCAGCCGCCGCAAGCTGTCCTTCCGCGACGTCCGCCCCGCCGGCTACGACGAGCGCAGGCGCTACGCGCAGTGGAAGGCGGACCCGTCAAGCCGGCCAGTCACCACGATGCACAGTGCCGCGTCCTCGCCAACCGGAGCATCAGCTCCTGGGTTAATGCAGCTGCCGCAGCTGGGGAGTCCGACGAGCGGGGACCAAGGTACCAGTGCATCCCCCTCCCCGCAGCCGCAGCTGTCGTCTCCGTCCACTGCAGAGGCATCTGCGTGGTGGGTAATTCCGCGGCTTCTCGTCCGCGTCGCCACGGAGACGGCGGGGGACTGGTACGGAAAGAAGTGTGTTGTGGCGTCCATCCGGCGCGCGGAGAATACCGTGCGGCTTGTCGAGTGGCAGGAAACGCCGGCAACTACTTCCTCTGCGTCCGGTTCTTCGGGTGCGGAGACGCGAGAGTTAATTGGCGTGGATGGGCTGGAGACCGTGGTGCCGAAGAAGGGTGGCCGTGCGATGATCGTGCTCGGCCCGCGGCGAGGAGAGATGTGCACCGTGCGCAATCGCGTGCGTGGCGCGGATGGTGACTTGACCGGCGTGGAGGTGGAGGTGAACCGCACGAAGGAGGTGGTGACGCTGCAGGCGGAGGAGCTCTGCGCGCTTGCTCGGTGATGGACATCTTTTCCCTCCGTGTTTTCTCTTTCGGGGGAAATATCTTGTTTACTTTGCTCCTACTGGCGCGGCAACAGCAACGTGGTGTGTTTAGATCGCCGACTCGCTAAACCAAAACAAACTCAAGATATTGTGCCTCCGCTTAGTTGCCATCGTGCAGCTCTCTCTCTTTCCCCCTCTCTCAATTCGAGATGTACAGTGCGAGGAGGCAGACGACGATGCTGCGTTTACTCACCTTAATGTGTAAAGGGGAAAACTCAGCTCATTCGTCTGAGAAAAGCTTCTCGCTGTTCTTTAATTGTCATTGCTACCTCTTCTTTCAATACCTCTCTCTCTCCATGTCCTCTTCTCGCTTGCATTTCATTTCTACGCTTATGTCTGCACGGAGGACGCTATTCTTATCTACCACCAAAATTCCCTCAATTGAGCAGAGCGGCACTTGCAGCACGCATGCTTGGCCTCCGCGGTGGCGGTGCGGTGGACGCCGCGACGTACTTCGAGCACAGACACGGCCGCAAAACTTTTGGGGAAAAAAACGCGTCGCAAGTCATCTTTGGTGATGCTTCCTCCGACTCTCTTTCCCACGCATCCCACAGTTCCCCTGCTGCAACAACACAAGGCCACAGTGTGCGCGGGACAGACAGCAGCGCACACAGCCAGCCTCAGCGACGCCCACGCGGGCCAGGGACGGACTTCGCGCGCCACATCGAAGCCCACGGCTTTCCGTCTGCCGCCTCACGCCGCAGCGCACGTGTCGACGTCGCGGCAGAGAACCTTTATCACTACGACCCCACAGTACTGCACACGCACCGGCGGCTCGCACAGATGCCCTGTCGTGCGCGGCAGTGTGACGATGGTCTGCAGCTCTTTCTCCGGCCCGAGGAGGCGTTCGCGCGAGCAGCGGCACTGCGGCGGCGCTACCAGCCTCGGCAGCAAGACAGGAATGTGCTGAGTCGGCAAGCCTCTCCTGTCGTCCACGAAGCTCATCTCGGTGCGTCTCCGTTTACAGCATCGGCACCGCATGACAGCAACGACAGCCACTTGACATTCTCCAATGTCGATGGACACCAACTGCCTTCGTCGACGCAGCAGCCCTTGGATCGTCTGCGGCTGCTGGAGGAGCTGTACGCACGAGAATACGCGCGTCTCGTCGAGGGGCAAGCCATGCCACACGGTGGTGGTGGTGATGGCGAAGACGATGGCACCTGCGCAGTCAGTGAAGAGAATGCGTTGTTAGACGACGTGTCGAGCAGCGCGGCGGAGCTGTCGATCATCTCCCTTCCTCGACGTCGCCGTGTACGCGCTGGCGAGAACAATTCACCGTCGACAGGACAGACGGCGAGCCAGCAGCGGCCGCTGCAGCGGTGGGAACGGGAGTACGGCCACGCTGATGGGGAAGAGGAAGCCAGTGCCCTGCCAGCCGCTGCTCCGGCATTGTTGCACAAAGAGTCTACTGTCGATGCTGTTGCGGGTTGCATTGGGGATGTGGATGGCGCCTCTGACAACGACCTGGACGTAACGTTCTCTGCCGCTGCTGCTGTGAATTGTAGCGATAGAAGTGGCTCGATGATGGAGGCACAAGGCAGCCCTCAGCGCTCTGAACGACACGTTTGGAATCGCATTGGCGGAAGTGGGGACGAAAGCAAAGACGCGTGGCGTTCTCGCGAGGCTGTTCGTGTCCCTTCGTCGCCGCCCGCAGCCCGCCACGCTCTTTCTGCTGTCTCTCCCCATCGTGGCCATTTGTTCGGTGCTCGCCTCTCCTCCCCTCCGCGGGTATCTGTCGAAAGCAGAGCTGAAGTGCGCAGCAGTGATGCAGCCGCGGTGGGAAGACATTGGGTAGATCCCACGAGAGCACTGCCTAGCAAGGCACCACCGCGTCAACAAGCCGAGACCACCCCCGCTTCTCCAGCAGTGTGGTTCGTTCCCTCGCCGAGGGAGAAGTGTGAGCAACCGATGCCAAGAGCGAGTGTGAGAGGTGCAGAGTGCCTATCACAGCGCCGCACACCGACTCGTCTGCGCCAACAGCAGCAGCAGGAAGACAACGAAGCGCACCTTCCTGCTCACACGACTTTCTATTCGCATACGCCGCCGCTGCCCTCAACACCGATGCCCTCTCTACGCGACGTGAAGACGCTGCGCGATGTCTGTGCGAATCAGCTGGCGCCGCAAGTGGTAAAAAATAACAGTGTTCGCGCTGCTCAGCCATCTTTTCCGTCTGCGGCGGTGCCAAGGAAAGCGCCGGAGTCGCTGCGCGATGTGTGCCGCGCTTTAGGTGCTGCCTTTTGATATCTACGGGAAAAGGGACGGCCTTGTGAGCCAGCGTCTTCCGCCTCTGCCGAGTAAAAAACAAAGGAGACGCGTGTTTCTGCTCTGCACTTGAGCGTTTGTTCTTGTTGTTTTGTTTAATTTACATGCTACATTTTTAGATTTACTTTTGCCTCTCGACCTTCACAAGGTGGATAGACCACGAAAACGCACGTTTAGGTGAAGAAAGGAGATAAAGGGTCGCGCATGGAGGTACGCTTGAACCTGTCAAAAGATGCCTAGATCACTCTTATTTTATTTTTTATTTCAGCGAATTAATCCCCCTTTTACCCTCTACGCTCGCTCTTGGCGATTACAGAATTTAGCAGCAACACACGCCAAAATTACTGCACTTCTCTGCCATAATGGTAGTGTAGCTCGTTGTTCTATGTCTCCCACCCCTACCATTTCTCTCTCTTTCTCTCCTCGACTTTCGCTCTGCGTTTTGAACACTGCCACATCGCACAGAAGCTTGATAAATTGAATACTGCGCTCGTTTTCTTTCTGACACCATACGTTGCTCTCACCAGCTAAAAAGCGCCATCTACGCTGCGGCACAACCTCCGGGGTTTATTTTTTTAGATCGTGTCTACTCACACGTGCATGCATTACACCCGGAGTATACAAGCACGCCTCATCACCCGCTCCGCTCTGCGCTTCTCACCTTTACTTCCACAGCGGCGCTTCCCATCGCATCAGCGCCTCGCACCACCGCACAAACACACACGCACTGCAACAATGGACGGTATTCGCCCGCAAAAGAACCGGCAGCAGGCGAAGCGCACCGCACAACTGACTGGTGGAGGATGGAGCAGCAATAATAGCGGTGGTGGCCTCCCTGGTGCCCCAGGATCGGCCCTGGACGCTGAGCTCGTGCGTCAGACGCTCGCCACCACGTCGTCTGTTTCCCGTCTGGCCCCACAAGCGCAACCACATGCAGCGAGCGCACAAAGGGCGTCAAAAAAGAGCACCGCCGCTGCACCCGCTCAGCGAAGTGCACCGTCACCCGGAACGCACACGGCGACCATCGCACCACAGCCGTTTGATGTGTACGTCGTGCTCGACTTTGAGGCTACCTGTGAGCGTAACGTCCGCCTCGCTGATCCCGAGGTCATTGAGTTCCCGATGGTGCTTGTGGACGCCCGCACCGCAACGCCCATTGCGGAGTTTCAGCGCTATGTGAAGCCGGTGCGCCACCCTGTCCTCTCTGCCTTCTGCACGGAGCTGACGGGCATCACACAGGACATGGTGGACGGACGAGATACCTTTCCAACTGTGTACAAGGAGGCTCTCGACTTTCTTGCGAGTGCCGGCCTCGGTGACGCACCACCGCTGCGCAGCTACTGCGTCGTTACCTGCGGTGACTGGGATCTGAAGGTGATGCTCCCAGCGCAGATGTCTCTCAGCGGTCATCTGGGTGTCCCGGCCTCCTTCACACGGTGGTGCAACTTGAAGAAGTGCATCGGCCAATTGGGCCAACGCAGCGGCAGCGGTGTTGGTGGTGGTACGCCGTCTGGGATGCCGGAGATGCTGAAGATGGTGGGGCTGCCGCTGCAAGGACGTCACCACAGCGGCATCGACGACTGTCGTAACATCGCTGCTGTGCTCTGCGCGCTGCTCCGGCGTGGTCACGTGGTAAATGCCACTTTCGAGGCTTCACCGCCGGCACCGCGGTGGCACGCCACGGCATCCGTGACGAGTGGCGAAGGTGTGCCGCTGCCTGCGCTGGACTCGGTGGCCAGCTCTCTCGCCGATGGGGCGGCAGCATCGATTGCAGTGGCGGGGACGGCTCCTGAGGCTCCACCACGCGCACAGGCGCGTACGGAGAAGCCACAGGCGCGGCCTCACCCTTCGTCGACGGCGTCTCCGGTCGCCGCGAGTGGTTCCAACCGCCGCTTCCTCCTCGTGGACGGCAACCGCGACGCCGTGGCAGAGCTGCTGGGTGGAAGCAGTGCCGCCGTCAGCACCTCCTCCGCTGTCGCCAACCCCGCAGACCACAAGACGGTCTCCAAGTTTCTCTCGACCCTGCTGCGACACAAAGCAGACCAGTGGCGTGTCCCCATCACCGCCAACGGCTACGTACTCGTCGAGGACGCACTGCGACAGCCACAGATCGCGAAGCGGCGACTGACTGCACACGACGTGGCGGTGCTCGTGCGCGACTCGGACAAGCAGCGCTTCCGCCTTGCCTACGGTGCGGAGGATGGGCTGCTGTACATCGCAGCTGCACAGGGGCACAGCCTCGCTGGCGTTGAGCCGGAGCTGCGAGCCGTGACGGACGCCGCAGAGACGCCGGTTGCTGTTCACGGCACCTACTGGCCTGCCTGGCGTCTGATTGAGGCCTGTGGATACATGAGCCCCATGACGCGGCAGCACATCCACTTCGCGAAGGGGCTGATGCACGACGATGGTGTGATTAGCGGCATGCGCAAGGATGTGCAGGTGTTCATTTACCTCGATGTTCCTGCCCTACTGGCAGACGGTGTCCCCCTGCTGGAAAGCTCGAATGGGGTGCTGCTGACGCCTGGAGTAGGGGACAGTCGACAGCTGCCGTTGCGGTACGTGGCGAAGGTGGTGGACCGGCAGACCGGGCGACAGATTCATCCGCCGAATGCATCTGAGTAGCGCCTCCTCGTTCTGCATGCAGTGTGTCTGCACTCTTCAAGTTTTTTTTTTCCTTCTCTTATTTTTCACTTTGCCATTTTCCTTCAGCTGATTGTTGTGTTTCCATTTTTCTTTTTTCCCCTTTTTATCAGTTTTACGCCTCCCTCTCTCTCGCTCTCTCTCTCTCCTGCGCAGCGATGCGACCTCTCCAACTGCCGCAGTCGAGATAAACAAGACGTGCCATTACTATTTTTCCAGTCGTTGGTGGTATGTGGGTGTGGTGGGGAACGATGAGACTGTAGTGATGCGGGCATCGCTTGGCGTGTATGTGGATGCAAGATACGCACCGCATTCAATGACGAAGACATATGTATGCGCTCCTTAGCAGATTTTGTATTAGATTCATTCTTCTCTCATGTTCGTCTCGCCTTTTCCCTCTCATTCCCTTTCTCTCTCTCTGCAGCTGAAGTTTTTTAAGCGCTGTGCAGTCCGTGTGGACGCTTATTTACTCAAACACACTAAGCCATTGCTTCTTTTTTTTGTATGGCTTAACTTCATCGGGTCCACACACCCATATCACCTATCGACTCTGCTTTTACTGCTTCTCTACTTTTCTTTTTTTATTTTTGTTGTTGGGGCAGTGTTGCTGTGTTGTCTGCTCTTTGAGGCGACGCGCATTCCTTTCCACGTGTCCGCCACCTCTCATCTGCTAGACATCCTTTCTCTTAAATAAAGGGAAGTGACCTTAATTGTATCTACTTTTTTTTTGACCAGTGTGTGTGCGTGAGGAAATAGCGCTTTCACATGGCAACAACTGCGTCACCCGCAGAGCTGCCCCGTGCCTGTCTGCGACCACTGCAGCAGCCTCCGCTCGACGCCATCACCGTCTACGACACCGCCACGCACTGCTACCTGCTCGCCTCCGACAGCCTCCAGCGTGACTACCACCTCTTAACCTGCCGAAAGCACAGTCTGGACGAGGTGGCCTTCTCCGCCCGCAGCACTAACGCCAGCAGCAACACAAACACCTCCTTCGATGTAGACGATGAGGAGGGGAGCTTCGAAGGACGCAGCAGCTTTTCCATGCGGCAGCAGCACGCACCACAGTCGTTCTGCAGCCTGGAGGATCTCCACGACTTCACGACGTATGCCGTGTACTCCCCCACCGAGGCGGCATCGCTCGTCGAGGCGCTGCAGCGGGAGCACGGGGCGTCGATGCACGTTCTCAGCGCCGTCGCTCTCATCGGTGCGGTGCGTTTCACGGAGGGGTACTACGTAGTCCTCATCACGGAGCGCCGCGTGGCGGGCCACATCGGCGTGCATCGCCTCTTCGAGGCTGCGCAGGTGGAGCTTGTGTCGTTGCTGCTGGACCACGAGTGGGTGTCGGCTCAGGCGCGGGCACAGCGCCAGCAACAACAGCAACAGCGTCGAGGAGAGGAGATGGCGGGTCTCTCTTCCCTAACGGAGGGTGGCGGCTCCGCAGCATCGCCTCGTCCCGTGCCGCGCGTCACCTCCTCGTACCGTAAATCTTCTTCCTCAGCAACCGCCGCTGCTGCTGCGTATTTGTTCCAGCGACGCCCACTGGAGGAGCTGTACCGCCAGCAGTTCCTCGGCTCCCTCTCCCGCTCCTCCTCCTTCTTCTACTCCCACAGCTATGACCTTACGAACACGCTGCAGCGCAACATGTTAGCCGACGGGGCGGCTGCTACTCCGGTGCGAAACGCGCACGCGCAGACCTCGCCAGCCTCGACTAGTGCTGGTGGGTCTAGTGGTGTGATGGCGCAGTGGGACGGCTTTCACCCGCCACGGATGCAGTACGTGTGGAACGAGTACCTGCTGGAGCCCTGGCAGCTGCCGAGCCGCCCAGCAGAAGCGGCGCACTCCCTGCAAGGCAGCGACGGTGATGAGCCGCAGCCCTCCCCTCCTTATTCACCCGCCTCTCTCCTACCGCCGCCGCAGTACCCCGCTCCCTTCGCGCGGTGGCGCACCTTCCTCATCCACGGCTTCATCACGCAGCGCACCGTTGTCGTGCGCCGCCCCACCTTCCACACCCACCTACTCACCCTTATCGCACGTGTCAGCAAGTCGGCAGCCGGTGTGCGCTACCTCCGCCGTGGGATCAACAGCGACGGCAACGTGGCGAACCACGTCGAGGTGGAGCAAATCGTGAGCGACGAGTCGGCGTGGAATGCGCTCTTCACGGAAGGGGCGCTCAGCTCCTACGTGCAGCTGCGTGGGTCGGTGCCGGTGCGCTGGTACCATCCCCCTACCGCCTCTCGTCTGCTGCCGAAGCCGCCCATCGTGCTGGGGCCGGGCGATGCCGAGTGGAGTGCGACCTGTCTGCACTTCCAGGACTTGCTGCGACAGTATGGCGGCCCGGTGCTCGCCCACGATCTCTTGAAGCGCAAGGAGCACCACACACGAGAGAGTGCGCTGGGCGAGGCCTTTCGCGCCGCTGCCCACGCCCTCTCTGCAGCCGTCGCACGTGGAACGAGTAGTGCGAGTGGTGAAGTGGAAGAGGGTGCGCTGCGGTGCTGCGACGTGTTGCAATACGAGTCGACGGACCTGCGTGACTTGGGGCCGTTGGCGTGGAACAACATGACGGCCTACGCGGAGCACCACTTTGATCAGGTGCACTGCTTCGTGTGTCGACGCCAGCGCCAACAGAGCACGGGAGCAGAGGACCGCGGAGGTGGGGCTTTCCCTCCTGATCCAGCAGCTGCTGCAACAAGCTCCTCCCCCTCTGCTTCTCTCCGTGACTACGCGATAACGGAGGAAGACTGTCCTTCTGTCGCTGTACAGGTGCAGTGTGGCGTTGTCCGCAGCAACTGCCTCGACTGCATCGACCGCACCAACCTCGGCCAACTCTTCCACGGCCTGCATGCGTTGGGCGAGCAGCTGGCCGGGCTCGGCCCCCTCCGCCACGCCGCCGACCTCCGCGACTCCCCGGCGGTGACGGAGCTGCTGCTGGACATGTACCTCGCGATGGGCGACGCACTGGCCACGCAGTACGGCGGCTCCGCGCAGGTTGGGGCGGGTGTGCTGCACCGCGGCGCCGGCTGGGACCAGCTGATGGGCGTGAAGCGGCTTTACAACAATGTGATGGGTGACCGCGATAAGCAGGAGGCGATCACGCTGCTGCTGGGTCGTACGCAGCCCCACCCACGGCGCCAGTCGCGGGCACGCAACGCAGCGATGCAGATTCCCGGCCAGGCCCTTCCCTTCGTCGTCACCAACTCCCTCTCTGCCGCGCCGTCACTGAACGCGTCCGTCACGTCCGCCACACCTGGTGCTGTCGCGGCGGCGTCGCGTGCGGCCGCCCTGCAGCGCAGCTTCAGCCACAGCAACAACGAGTTGGCGCTCGTGCCCACCACGTCGGCTCCGTCGCTCTTCTCCGGTTTACTCAACGCGGCGGCGCGGTGGTGGGGAGAGGCAAATCGCAGCAGCAGTGCCGCCGCAGCAACTACAGCGGCTGCCGTGGAGGCGCTGCGGGCCGCACAGCACGCTGCGGCTGAGGCTGAAGCGGAACCCGACTACTACGCGCACGTCTCGGCGGGACCACGCCTGCCACCGGCTGGGCTGCTGGCGTCGTGGTGGGTGCAGCCGCTGAAGGACTTCGCGGAGTGGTACGCCGCGTGTGGCATTGTCATCGATCGGAGGAGCGGGAGAGGGGAAGAGCAGCCGCTGACCACCTCTGAGAAAAGCGATGGGCAGGAGCTGCAGTCGACCGTCTCTCCGACCTCCACGCCGTCGCGCTCGAATACGACCACGACTACCACGCCGGCTGCCGTGATGGGCGACGCCTTTGCGCAGCACATTCTTGCCGCGGAGAGGGAGGCAACGCAGCGGTGGCTGCTCTTCGTCGCGCGGTGGGAGCGACAGCTGTGTCTTGCTCCTGCACAGCGAAACGGTCTTGGCGGTGCTGCTGCGGCGGCTGCCGTCTCTGCCACTCCCTCCCCTCTCGTGTACGGGTCGGGAAGCAGCTCGCCGCTGCGGAGAAGTCTGACGGCGTCGCCCCTCGTCGACAGGGGCATTGCCTTTCCTGGACGCGTGGGTGGACTCGGTGGTGGCGCTGCAATCGCCGCAACGGGCTCTGTACTGCGGCCCTCTGTGTCCACGTGGGGTGTAGACGAGGCAGGACCGGCGGCCGCGTCGATGCTGTCGGATGGCGACGGGAGTCTGCTGCCTGCTTCCGTCAGTGCAGCTGTGAGTGGTGGCGGCGGGAGTGGAAGCGCCGGCCCTGCTGCTGGTGTGGGGGGCGGCGCCGAGTCATCCTCACCCTTTGCACCCTTCTCTCTTACGCTGACCCCGTCGCTCTTCGTGCAGCCGTGGACGGTGCTGCGAACAACGTCGCACATCTTGCCCATCCCCGACACCACTGCTCCTCCCTCCACCAACACTCATGCTGAAGCTGATCGCAGCGCGGGTGTAGCGATGCCGCTCCGCCTACTCTACGCTTGGCGGCGAGAGAGGGCGGGTGAGGGGGCAGCACCGGCGTCCGTGCCACGTGCGACACTGCGTGCGAAGCGGCCTGAGTACGGTGGCTGTTCGTCGTCGTGGCCGGTCAGCGAGGCGGTGGCGGCATCCGTCTTGCGCGCCATATTTGGGGTGCCGCCGTCAGCAGCGGCTCTAGCAGCGCTGGAGAGTCGTCAGCGGTGGCGGTGTGCAGAGACGCCGCACGACCACCGCGGCTTCCCCCGCACTGTCCACTCGAGTGTCTTTGCAAAGCAGGCAGACGCGCTGGCGCAGGTGGCGTGCTGGGAGACGATGGGCATCGCAGACATGAACGCTGAGAAAGGAGCGACGTCGACGTCGAGGGAAAAGAAAGGCGGACGGTCGCCTGAGACGCGGCGAGCGGCGCTTCCACCTCAACCTCACCCACCGCAGAGGAAGCAGCAACCGCAACAGCGCGAGAGAGCAGCTGCAGTGGCGTTGGAACCTGCCGTGGTTTCCGAGGACCGGTGCTTCGCAGCGGCACTGCTACGGGAGCTGTACGGGCCGCCCGAGACGTGGAAAGCCGAACAGGTGGTCGTGGTGCTGCAGCGGCTGCTGTTGCCAGCGCCGCTGCCGTCCGCCGTGCAGCGTGTTTTGTGCGGCCCAGGCGTGCAGCCACCAATCAGTGGTAGTGAGGTGCAGCAGCAGGGGGCGATCAGCATGGGAAGAGATCGAGAGAGCACGTGTGACTACTGGAAGGGGCGACTGACAGCGGCGGCAGTTGCGCCACCACGAAACACATCGTCGACCTCCACAACACCACCGCCAACACCACCTCCTCCACCGCAGCAGCAGCAACAACAGCAACAGCACCAACGAAAAGTCGCGACGTTCGATAGCAGTGCAAGTGCAGACACTGTGCTGGTTGCGGCGTCGCTGCTCTCGCGTCTCGCCGCCATCCTCGGCACGGCAGCCCTCAGCACAACTGCACCGACAGCAGCGGCGCAGCACGACCTGACAAGCCCTTCGTCCTCTCCTATATCGCAAGCACCACCGGGACAGCTGACAGCGGGTGACGCGGCAGCTGATGGCTTCTCCCTCGCACGGCAGCTGCGGGAGGCGGCGGTGGTGCCGTTGTTAGAAACAGTTACAACGGACGACGTGTCTGCCGCGACGCGCCTCGCGATTATGCTGCCCGATCACCCCTCCCTCTCGGAGTCGATGCGGCGTCTGTGGGTGCTGTGCCGTCTTCTCCAGCCCCTCTTCACCACCTGTGTGCTGTCGCCGAGTGTCCTGCCCGGCGTGCTGCGGGCCCTCTTCAGCGAGACGCTGTCATCAGCCTCGTCGTCGCCGGACTGTGCGTGCGGTGGACTGCTCATCGTGCGGCGCGCGCCATTTCGAACACGCCATCACGTCCGCTACACCTTTGCGCTCTCGCCACAGAGCAGTGCCGTACAGCAGCATCAGCAGCAGCAGCAGCGGCAGCAGCAAAGTCAGCAGCAGGTGCGCTCTCAGCTCGCCGCGGGGGCGTTGGTAGGCGGGATGGGCAGCAAGAGAGGAGGCGGGGAGGAGGGAGATAGCGCACACCCCGCCTCCTCCCCTCCGCTGTCGAGCCCATCCGCCGGGAGCTCGTCATCGCCGTCCATGCACATCCCAGCCACTCTTGAGGTTCGCCACTGCTGCACCGCCTTGGAACTCTACACCTGGTGCCTGCACTACCGCACACAGTGCCGCCGTGCCCACGCAGCGGAGGAGCCACGACATGCGCTTGCGGACACAACGAACACGAGTGACGTCGATGCGGGAGCTGCGCGTCGTCCTGACCTACCCCGCTCGACCCTACGCCCGACGTCCCAGCAAAGAGTGTCTGACGAAGACGCCGCCGAGGCCCCGTGGCGGCTGCTGTGGTGGGCCGTGGAGAACAACCTGGTCGTGCCGGTGGTGCGGTTGCGGGAGCAGACAACACTCGAAATTCTGGCGGACGAGACGGCCTTGTTTTGTGTTGTCGAGCAGCTGTCGCGCGTGGCGGTAAACGTGGAGCGGCGGAGTCGGGCGGAGGTGTTTCGCCCTGCCTCGCCGTCTTGTCACGCCACGCCAGCGTCAACACGGCATGGGCACACAGCGTTGACTGCCGTGCAGGAGGGCGGCGGAGGCAGTGCGATCTATGGTGTCTATCTCACTGCCGCCTTCCCTGTGCACCGGCTGACCCGCCGCAGCGCACTTACCGACATGGTGGCCTTGAGTGAAACCGTGGCGAGTCTCGGGCTGAGCGCTGCGACGCGTCTGCAGGAGTTCTTTCGCGACTACGTGCAGCACGGCTGGGCAAAAACAACTCTGCGAGGAGGTGGTGGTGGTGGTGGAGGCGGAGGCGCAGCTGCTGGCACCACTTCAGCAACCGCGACGACGGTGGCGCTCTTCGGGGGCGGCGGTGTGACCACAACGGTTGCCAGCAGTAGAAGAGGGCCCGCAGATCCGTCCGGCAACCCACACAACGCTGGCGGCCCATCAGCCTCCTCCCCAGCTGCTGAGGCTGCCGTTGCTGTCTCCCCAGCGGACGTGGTCCTGCACTTCAGCCAGCTCGCCGACGAGTGCCTGCAGAGCATCCAGAGCGTCATGGTGGCGCTGCAGTTCGTCTCGCTCGACGCCCTTGCCGATGACCACGCCCTGCACGCCTACATTACCTTTTTCGTGAACGTGTACAACGCCGCTTATGTGGTGGCGTGGCTGACAAATGTGAAGGAGCTGGTCAGCCACGCCGCCCTCGCAGCGAGACGGATGAGCAATGGGAGTGTTGGTGGGAGCAGTAGCAGCAGCAACAACGCTGCCGCTGCTGCGTCTGCCGCCGCCGGTGTTGGTCGAGCAGACCGTCACTCGGGGGTGTCTCCTGCCCTGACGCTGCGCACGATCGACCTCCTCTCCCTCCCCACGCTGTGCAACACGAACCTCGCCTGCTTTCTCCACGTCTACGGTGTTGTGGTAGGCCACGTCTTCTTGAGTTTGGCGGAGATGAAGTACGGCATCCTCGGCGGCAACCGTGCCCCGCCGTTCCGTGACGCGCCGCTGTGGTCGCCATCCCCGCATACTCCACCGCAGCAACCGCAGCAGCAGTTCGCATTTTCTGAGGGTGGACAGACGGGCGGCAGCTGGTCATGGCAACGGCAAGTCCCTCCACACCTTCGGGTGGCTCTTCCCGAGTCTGCACGGCTCGCTGCTCTGCGGCGCAACCCCCACGTGCTGGCCGCCCTCCACTTGAAGGAGCTGGGCGATGTCTATGGAGGGCATGGAAGGGCCACAGCGAGAGGGCAAGACACTGTTGAGGGATGGGGCGGGGGCGGTTCCACCACCGCCGGCAGCTCTCTGACAGCTCCTGTGCAGCACCACAGCGCCAACTATGTGGGCAACCAGGATCGACGGGCCTCGTCTATTTCCCTGGCCAATGCGTCCTTCTCCTCGCTCCCGAGCCGCGGTGCATCGCAGCCGGCGATGGCGACCACGCCTCCCCTCCACGGCATCCTTCCCACTCCGCCTTCATCGACAGCAGCAGCAGCAGCAGCGGCTTCAGCAGCCACCGTTGCGGGCGAGGCTGCAGCGGCCTCCTCCACCACACCCGCCTTCATGCGGCAGCGGCAGCGCTACGAGGAGCTTCTTGCGTTGTGGAGCAGCGACGTCGTGCGTCACCTGCACTTCCGCACGAGCCTGCAGCTCATCGACACCTATCTTCCGCCCCCGCTCTTCCACTGGTGCCACGCCGCCGACGGGGGCAGCAGCACCGGTGGCAACAACTTGTACACAAGCAGCAGCGGCGGCGGTGCGGCGCAGCGGGAGGATGGCGGCGTCAGCGGCACCGCAGCGGCAGGCAACGCCCGCAGTCCCTCGCTCGACACGCACTACCGTCTCGATGTCGACGGCGAGCGGGTGCCGTGGTACCTGCAGCCGATTCTCAACACGATGCCGCTCGTCCACCCGGCTCTGCAGACGTCACGACTCGGCGTCGTGTACGGCGTCGCTCAAGACGATGATGGGCGAGCGAATGGGACGCTGAAGCCGCAGGTGAGCCCCGACGCAAACGGCGTGCTTCTCCAGCCGTGCCGCATGTGGAGCAGTCCATCGTATTACTTAGTAGGTGGCGACGGCATGAACGGGGAGGTGGCCATCACCCACTCCTTCCAGCTGCTGCAGAGCCTCAGCGGGTCCTACCTCGGCCTCCACGGCTACCGCAGCGGCGACGGCAACGGAGCGGCGGTCCAGCAACACCTCTGCAGCCCGCTGCACCACGACGACGTGCTGGAGCAGCTCCACGCGACGGAGAGGGCTTTTCGTAGTGCGCTACGCAGCACCGATCCGCACCTCTTTCCGGAGACGTCGCGGAGTACGCAGCCGTCAAGTGGGGCAACGGCATCGCAGTCTCTGCAGCAGCGACGGGCTGCGCTGCTCCGCGTCGACACGCTCGGCTCCGCCTCCTCGCTTGATACGCGCTGGGGCACCGGTGCATCAAGCTCGACGTCGTGCACGGCGCTGCTGCACAACGCGATGAAGCCGCTCCTGTACGAGTGGTGCCGTGCAACAGACGAGGGGATGGAGAGCATCTCGCTGCTGGCACGGCCGGGCTCGCAGCTGCGGGTGTTGTTGAAGGTGGTACGGCTGCTGGAAGAGTCGTATATTTCAGCGGAAACGGTGCGGCAGCTCCAGAAGGCGGTGCGGGAGGCGGAGTAGCATGCTGTCCTCTCTTGCCCTTGATGACTGCTTTTGTCGTTACCTGCTTATCAATTCAAGATGAACTCTGCTTTACGTTAGTAATGTGTGCCACACCCACATTCACACGTCTATTGGTTGTGGAAATCTTTCCCAAAAGCAAAGGAAAATAATAATGTGCGTAAGGGCTTTATGGTCACCGCAGGCTGCGCGCTGGCTCTCATTCTTTGGTGTGTGCCACAACATGGGCTGTGACACAAGGAAACGAGCACTTTGCATCGTCTCTTGTCTTTTTTAAGCGCTACGGTAGTCCGCCTGCTTCTCCCTCGCCCTCTCCTCCTCTATTCACTCCCCTTTCCTTTCCGCTGCTGCACGCACTCACACACAACGCCAACGGCACCTCCACTCTCCTGCGGCGAAGAGAGTAGTACACCTTGAAAGGAGAACAAAGCAGCTTCTTCTCTTGTTCCAGGTGTGGAAACTTCTTTTTCTTTTCCTTCCTTTTCCGCTTTAGAGCAGCACCTCTCTCATACTTTACACACACGCAATGATGCGTCGCTCTGCCGTGCAGCGCCACCGTACGGGCAAGGCGCGTGCCTTTATCATGCACGACCCCTCGCTGAAGCTGATGCGAGCCGGCAGTGGCTTCCAGCAGCTGAAGCGGATGGGCATGCCCGCCTCCAAGTCTCTTGGCTTCCCGCAGATCGACAACTTCTACGCCAACAACCAGTACCAGCACGCGTGGCCACTGCTCTCGCATGATGACCTGGGCAACAGCGACCAGTCGAACCAGACCAAAAACATTCTGTACTCCATGTACATGCCGAAGCGAAACAAAGGTACGGCGCCGTGGTTCCGCGGTGCCGACACCTACTCCGTCAAGTACTGCGAGCAGGGCCGCTACGAGTACCAGCGCTACCTGATGATCAACCGCTTCCCCAGCGAGTACAAGAAACACTTTTTGCGCTTCCTCGGCAACATCCGCGCGGCGTCCTCGTCGCACGCGATTCCGCAGGAGGCGCTGCACTGGCTGCTGCGCATGATCGTCGACAACTTCAACCCGCAGCACGTGCACTACATCGCAGCGATGCGGACGCTGCAGGACTCTGGCGAGCTGGACATGGCCCGCGACGTGTGGAAGATCATGGAGCGGCAGCAGACGTGGCCCGACACGGCAACGCTTATTGCGTACCTTGATGTCTGCGTCGAGGCTGGCGAGAAGACGTGGGCGGCGGAGGCGTGGAACCGCTACTGCACGGAGCTGCGCTTTCTGCAGCATGGGGAGGTGGACCCGAAGCCCATCACCCGCACCCCGTTCTCCCTCACCCGCGAAGAGCTGCTGTACCTGCCCAAGTGGAAAAAGCACTTCGACCACGACCCGAATCTCGACGTGCCCGATCTGAACCGCTTCAACCGCACCCGCGAGGTGGTGCTGCGCATGGCGAAGGTGATGCTGGCCAGCGACGACACGGCGATGTTCGAGCACTTCTTTGGCAAGCTGGAGGAGGCGATGCTGACGACACCGACGCCGGTTCCCGAGCCACCGAACGCACACCTGCTGCGCCGCCCACGGTGGTCTCCGCATGAGCATCAGAAGTCGCTGCACGCCTCGCCGTGGCGGATGGCGGACAACGGCCGTGCCATGGCGCTGGGGCCGTCGAGCACGTCCGAGGACGAGATGCAGTCGCGCTTCTTCAGCAACCCGCAGTTCCTTGTGCACGCCGTGAAGGAGGTGATGGGGGTGGCGCTGCGGCGGCACCTCGCCCTGCACCCCGAGGCGGCCAACGCGGAAGCAGCTGGCCCTGCCTTCTTCGAGATGGCCGAAACCGCGGAAGCCACTCTGGCGCTCTGCGACGGTCTTGTGCAGCGGCTGTTGGACCGACTGGGGACGAAGTTTGGCAGCCTCGACACCTCCTCGCTCCTCTCCACCTGCCTCTGTGTGCGCCGTGTGGTGGGTAAGCATTCAGGGCAGGCGCTCGTGGACTACGCAAACCAGTTCTTGACCAAGAAGGCGACGCTCACGGCAGACGGCGTGAAGGAGTCGCTGACGGCGCCGAACTACTTTCAAATTCTCGCGGCATTCGCGGACGAGAGTGCGTACAGCTACGACGCGAAGACGCGTCGCTACACCTACAGCCCCAACTTCCGCCCGGTCGAGGTGATGAAGCAGATGAGCAGCACGCTGAAGGAGATCACGTTGAACCCGCACGTGGCGTGGTCAGCCGACATGCACTTGCAGGTCGTTCGCACTCTTGTCGGCTGCGGCACGATGAAGGCGAACGCGTACTTCGTGGACAATGTGCTGCGGCAGTTCCCGTGGGACAGTCGCTTCTTGGAGGCCCTCTACGCCGAGTACCGCCGCAGCGACAGCGTTGATCTCTGGGCGGAGCTGACGAAGCGGGCCCTCGTGTGGACGGCGCGGTACGACGTGACGGCGTCGGAGCGGCTGCGGCGGCTGATCGAGGACGACTACGACGTCATTCACGTGCAGACGCGGTCCTTCCGCGAGCTCGCCGTCTTCCAGTTCCGCGACGTCGAGGAGAAGCGGCACGCACGCAACGTGGTGAACGAGCTGCCGAACCCGTGGGTGGACTACGTGACGCACGCCCTGCCCTTCCCAGACCGCGACGCGGGCTACCCGGACGAGTACGGTGATATTGGTCAGTGGCGCGCACCGGGTGGGCCGGGGTCGCCGGTGAAGGGTCCCGGCTACTACGCGCCGCCGATGGAGGGCGAGCACCAGCGCGGCTACACGGCGGAGTGGCGTGACCTGAAGAACCCAATGAAGCCGCCGGCCTTCCCCGAGCCGTGGGAGCGCAAGTACAAGCAGTACGCGCGTGGGCAGCACCCGTCGTATGACATGGTGTACGCGGGCCCGATGCCGGAGATCTTTCCTGGCCGCCGTGACTTCCGCAAGCCAACCCGGTGGGACTACCACGACGTCGAGAAGCAGGCCAAGCAGAAGATCAGTGGGCCGTACTAAGCTGGAGGGGTGTGCAGAGAGAGAGGGAAGGGAAAAGGGAAAGATTGGGCCTGCGTCCTGCTGCCTCTCTGTTTTGTGTTGCCTCGTTTGCTGTCGTTGTGTAACTTGTCCTTGACGCGAGGGCTGCGCGTGCATTGGGTCGCGTTCGTTCTTCTCTATTTTGGTTCACTTGCCTTTTTTTTTTCCTTTGTTGGAATGCAGGCATCGACTGTCGTGAAGTCGGTGTGGTTGGTGTCGGTGCGAATATGGTACGGCTGTTTTGGCTTCACACAGTTTTTTTCTACGCTTTTTTACTTAGGGTTTCTCGCTCGATAAGCAAAGCGGTAACAAGAAACATTGCATCGTGCTCGGCGAGACACAGAAAGATGTTCTATTCCACTTCGGAAAAGTCGAAGCGTGGAACTCAAACGTGGCAGTGAACTTCACTGCTCACCTCTTTTTATGTTGTCTTGTGAACATTAGGCGAAGTGAGGCGAGAAAAAGAGAGCGAAGAGAGTTGCAGCGTCATCTCCTGCTTTTCTCTCTCTCTCTCCTTTTCTTTCACTTGCTGGAATAATGCCGTTGCGACATGACGGTCATGAATGACAGCTGCAGCCTGCTGCGTAGCAGAAAAAGAGAACAAGCAGCACCTTCCGGTGACGCTGCAGAGGGCCGTCTTTGTTCGTCGGTGCCCTTTGATATTGCCCTCCACGACTCTTTTTTTTTTCATTTCTTACTGTACTTCCTCTAATACACTGCTCTCTCTCCCTCTCTCCACAGTCACGCGCCACATTTGAGAAAAGTGCGACCACCACCACCGCCAACCCTGCCTCACCTCGGCACTCACACACACAAAAACACGCGTCAGACGTGAAAAGCACCTCTTCACCAAGACAAGACAGGAGCAGAGGCACCGACAACCATGTCTGCCGCCGCCGCCCCCTCCTCCCTCGTCAAGTACGAGACACCCGTTCTCCTCTCCGATGCGCAGCACAAGAAAACGCTGCAGGCGAAGCGGGCCGGTGCCTCCACCGGTGGCAAGCCGCAGCAGCCGCAATCCGAGGACGTCCTCTTCAGCATTCTCCCACCCCGCGAGTTCGAGAAGGACGGGCAGCGGTGGGTGCAGTACCCATCAAGCACACCGGCAACGCGTCTGGATGTGATGCATTTGCAAGAGGAGCTGGACGCCTTGCTGGTGGAGCGACAGGCGCGTGAGACCGGTGTGTGCCCGATCCGCGAGGAGTTGTATGGACAAGTTTTTGACGAGCTGATCCGCCAGGTGACGATCAGCTGTGCAGAGCGCGGCCTGCTGCTGCTGCGCGTGCGCGACGAAATCCGCATGACCCTCGACGCCTACCGCTCCCTCTACGAGAGCAGCATCGCCTTTGGGATGCGCAAGGCCCTCCACGCCGAGCAGTCCCACGTCGAGCTGGAGGCGCGTGTGCGTGCGCTGGAGCGCGAGAAGGCCGACCTGCAGCGGCAGGTGGAGGACTTGGAGGAGGAGTGCGCGCAGATCGAGAAGAACGACGAGGTGCGCCGCAAGGAGGAGGAGAAGAAGCACGACGAGGAGGTGGCCTTCTTCCGCCGCACGTACCAGACGCTCACAGCAAATCTGCAGACGGTGGTGAACCCGACCAAGGCTTGATGGCTGCCGTTTTTGTGGTGGTGCGTTTCTCGACTCTCTGCGAAGTCGTGCGTGGTTGCGCTTGTGTTTGTGTGATTAGTTGTTTGATAAGAAGTATTTTTTTCTCCTTTCTTTCTGCCTCCCGCGATGTCCATTAGGTGATTCCTCGATGTTGTCTTACTAAGCATGCTCCACCCGAAATTGAAAAGAAAGCACTTCTTTAGAATGGGATCATCGCGCGCTGCTGTCTGTCTTTCCACTCGCAAATGAAAGCGTCGCGACAACCGCCGCGAAGCGTTAACGTATTCTTACTTTCGACTCGCGGCGCTTCTCCAGCGTTCCTGTGCCTCTCTCTTGTGAGGCATAGTGAAGCGATGAAGCACTCACCCTCATTGAGGAAATGATGAAAGAACCGCCTGATTTTTTTTCTGTTTTTTTTTTGCCTCTGCTATTTACTTTTTTTTCTCGCCACACTTCTTTCCTACTGGAACGACTCCACACTAATTACTTTTTCCTGCCGCTACACTGTCCCCAACACAGTTCTTCTTTAAAGAGGTCTTCGCATCACTCAAGCTAGCACTTCAGCTTTTCACACTCCAGCTCTCTCTTCTCCTTTGAGTTAACCCCCGACTTCGCCACCACCCCGTCACCATGTCCGCCAAGCCGCAGCCCGTCGCCGCCGCCAACTGGAAGTGCAACGGCAGCGTCGCGTCCATCGAGAAGCTGCTGGACGTGTTCAACGCGCAGGAGATCACGCACGACGTGCAGTGCGTCGTGGCGCCGACCTTCGTGCACATCCCGCTCGTGCAGGCGAAGCTGCGCAACCCCAAGTACGTCATCAGCGCCGAGAACGCGATCGCGAAGAGCGGCGCCTTCACCGGCGAGGTGTCGCTGCCCATCCTGAAGGACATCGGTGTGAACTGGGTCATCCTCGGCCACTCGGAGCGCCGCACGTACTACGGCGAGACGAACGAGATCGTGGCGCAGAAGGTGGCGGACGCGGTGAAGGCCGGCTTCATGGTGATCGCGTGCATCGGCGAGACGCTGCAGGAGCGCGAGGCGAACCAGACGGCGAAGGTGGTGCTGACGCAGACGTCCGCCATCGCGAGCAAGGTGCCGAAGGAGGCGTGGGCGAACATCGTGCTGGCCTACGAGCCCGTGTGGGCCATCGGCACCGGCAAGGTGGCCACGCCGGAGCAGGCGCAGGAGGTGCACGCGCTGCTGCGCCAGTGGGTGACGGAGAAGATCGGCGCGGACGTGTCGGCCAAGCTGCGCATCCTCTACGGCGGCTCCGTGAACGCCGCCAACGCGAAGGTGCTGTACGCGAAGGAGGACATCAACGGTTTCCTCGTCGGTGGTGCGTCGCTGAAGCCGGAGTTCCGCGACATCGTCAGCGCTACTCAGTAAGGAGGGCGAGAGTGAGAGACGATGTACAGGATACGTGTTGCTCCCTCAATCAAAATACTTTTTTGTTTCAACTCTACTCGTTTGTTAACTATCTTTGTTTTTCTTTCGTTGGGGTGTCTTGGGTTCTCCGAGTCACGTCTAATTTTATTTCTCTTCGATTTCTCGGCTCTTGTGGTGCGGGGAAAAGATGTAACGACGTTGGTGCGCAAGTGCACGGCAGCGATGGCAGCAGAACGGGAACGGTCGCTCTGTCTGTGAAGGAGCGCAGAGGAGCAGACTGCTGACTTTCGGTGCGTGTGCCGAGGAGAGACACAACCAGGAAAAAAAAGAGGGGAATTCTAAGAAAAAAAGAAACATCAGGAAAAGGAAAGGGGAAAGTGGATTGAGTTTCACTTTAGTGCCCTCCGAGGCACGATGTGGAATGCCCCATTCTTGTTTTTTTATTGCCGTAGGTGTTAGACTGTATGTGTGTGTTTGTTTTTTTTCACCGTACTGCTTCTCTAGTTGTCTTTTTTCTTTTTCTCACTCTTTCCTTTGTTCGATTTGTCTTCTCTGCGCATTTGCTGTGAAGCGCCGCCTCACACCGTTTTTAGGCTAAGGACGGCAACGTCTTCGGTGTGGTGGTCGACGTCTTTAACCGTATACTCTGTTAGCACAACGCAACAAGCTCTCTGAATCGAAAGTGAAAAAGTCAAAGATGCGATGATAGAAGAGTGGCGAAGTGTGGATGACAATTTTTTTCTTTCTGTCTCGTTGGAAGCGAAAGCGGAGAGAAGACGGATGCGTGGCGTGGCCGCTGGACGTTTTGCTTTGGGGAAGGTGGCTGGATTATCCCTTGCAGTGCAAAGGCACGCTTCTAGCTTTTTATTGGCGTGCACGCAGCGCAGTTGCGGTCCAGCAAACGCACATCGCTCCTTGCTTCTGCCCATTCATAGACTTTGCTGGTACGGAGCTGTTTTTTTAAAAGTCGCTGTAGATGCCGATTGACTAAACGTGTAGGCCTTCACACCATGCTCACCGCTATCTTTGTTTTGCTGTTGCTAATCCTGAGTGTGTAGGTTTCCTTGCTAGTCCACTGAGATACATGTCACCAGCATCGCTGCTTTGCACGCCTCAACTATCTCTCTTTCTCTCTTTCTTTCTCTCTCTCTTTTGTCCTGTGTACTTCCATCATCTCTCGCTACTTGCCATTTTTTTTCTTACTTTTGTCTGACACACACGCACATATACAATGCTATGATCTACCACACAACTTGTTCAATCCTCTTTTCAGTTATTCTCGTCTGTCCCACTCCGACAATTACGTCTTCCCCCAGCTTCTCCTTACCGGCATTCCCCCCTATTTAATTTATATTTCTAGTCACCAACCGACTTCGTTATTACCCCGCCACCATGTCCGCCAAGCCGCAGCCCGTCGCCGCCGCCAACTGGAAGTGCAACGGCAGCGTCGCGTCCATCGAGAAGCTGCTGGACGTGTTCAACGCGCAGGAGATCACGCACGACGTGCAGTGCGTCGTGGCGCCGACCTTCGTGCACATCCCGCTCGTGCAGGCGAAGCTGCGCAACCCCAAGTACGTCATCAGCGCCGAGAACGCGATCGCGAAGAGCGGCGCCTTCACCGGCGAGGTGTCGCTGCCCATCCTGAAGGACATCGGTGTGAACTGGGTCATCCTCGGCCACTCGGAGCGCCGCACGTACTACGGCGAGACGAACGAGATCGTGGCGCAGAAGGTGGCGGACGCGGTGAAGGCCGGCTTCATGGTGATCGCGTGCATCGGCGAGACGCTGCAGGAGCGCGAGGCGAACCAGACGGCGAAGGTGGTGCTGACGCAGACGTCCGCCATCGCGAGCAAGGTGCCGAAGGAGGCGTGGGCGAACATCGTGCTGGCCTACGAGCCCGTGTGGGCCATCGGCACCGGCAAGGTGGCCACGCCGGAGCAGGCGCAGGAGGTGCACGCGCTGCTGCGCCAGTGGGTGACGGAGAAGATCGGCGCGGACGTGTCGGCCAAGCTGCGCATCCTCTACGGCGGCTCCGTGAACGCCGCCAACGCGAAGGTGCTGTACGCGAAGGAGGACATCAACGGCTTCCTCGTCGGCGGCGCCTCGCTGAAGCCGGAGTTCCGCGACATCGTCAGTGCTACCCAGTAAGATAAGGATGACCGGATGTCGAGAGAGATTAAGAAAACTGAAGAGAGTGAAACAAAAAGAGGGTAGGAGCTCCGAAAACCTGAGAAGCAGCCGAGTTGTCACGCAAAGTAGTTGCGTTCACCACTTACTGATATTAAAACGTGTGTCACCTGTTTCTGTCGGCGAACTCGGTGTCTCTTCTTCTCTCCCTTTCGCTTTTTTCTCTTCTCTCTGTCCAGTGCTGAACAGCCTCAAAAGTAGTCTTAGTTTTTTTTTTTTTTTCCTAACGCTCGTTCCGCAGCGTGTCGTCTCTCTTTCACAATGGGCCAACGCAGCCTCGCACTTACACACGCACAAGCACACGTGGCGATCGGGTGAAGGCGAAAGTCGGTTGTGCCCCATTATTTCGAGGACTTTGCGATGTATTCCTGCTGCACTTCACCGGTGCTGCTGGGGACTCTCACCTGCACTCTTCTCTGAGAAGTACCGCGATGCGCACCAGCGGAACGTTTTTTCTTTTCTTTTCCTTTCTTCCGCATGACAAGCGACCTCAAAATCGAAAAACTAGTCACCCAATATGATGCAAAAATAAAAGCGTTAAAATAAAACTGAACACTGAGAAATACGCAAAGAGGCACGCCGCGTCATGCCTCGCATTGAGGTTGAAGCCGAGAGCGCTTGTGATGGATTAGCGTTCAGCTGGCGTCGCTTGATGAGCAGAGGCAGAGTGGTGGTGGCGCACCTGCTACTCGTGCAGGGTCTGCGAAGTGCGCTCAATCTGTGCGGTCATCAATCTAATACGTGACAATTATAGTTGAAGGTGATGGACCTTATTCTTGCCCTCTCTCTTTCTTTCTCTCTCGCCTACTTCACCGCCTCACCATTTGCCATAATCACTCCCTTCTTTAACCTGTCTGTGGTATATTTATTTTTCTCTTCTTCTGGATTCTAGTCTACTGGCGACTACTTGAAGTGCAGCCAAAAATGTCAACTCATCTATCCCATACCACAATGCACCTTGCTCGGCGTTGTGCCTCGAGCTGCTGCACCGTCCGCCATCCAACCGCCTTCACTTCCCTGCGAAGTCGCCGTGCCGTGATCACTGCTCCTACTGGTGCCGCGGCTGTGGCGCCGCAAGGCGTGCTCTGCACCTCCCACCGCACCTACTACTGGCCGTATCCGGACAACTTCATTCCTGAAGGCGCCACCACGTCTTCCTTTCAGTCAAGCCCCGTCCCCAGCGTGCGGGAACGCATCGTCCGCGAGTACGCCCTGAGCCCTCTCTTCGGCCGCCGCACCCCCTGCTGTGTTCTCGGCTTTGCCGAGTCCGCGGCAACACTGGTGGATGTGAAGGGCGAGCTGCGGCGGTGTGTCGCACAGGCGCTGGGGAAGTCCGAGGCCGACGTCGAGCTCGGGCCGCTGCAGCAGATGAAGGAGATGATGCTGCACCGCAGCGGCACGAGCGAGTCACCGCGGCTCGCCGACGGGCCGTGTAGTGGGCCAGAGGCAGAAGGCCGCCGCACCTCTCGTTATGCGCGTCGCCCCGTGGCGGCTCGGACGCTGGTGGAGGTGTATCTGCCCGGCGAGGAAGAGGCCGAGTACGGCAGGGCGTCGGACGAGGACGACAACACGGAGGCTGCGGTATTGGCGCATGGGTGGTTTCTGCAGGAGCAGCTGTGTCGATACGTGTCGGCCCGCAACGCTGTCGATGATGGTGGTGCGTCTGCACAGGCGAAGGAGGCGGGAGGGAAGGAGGACGAGGACGAGGACGACGTGAAGGCCAGCATCGCCTACCTGCACGACGAACTCGGTGTTGTTTACTGCGAGGTGCCGGCGTTGGATGAGAGTGGCTTTCTCTTCAATGAGCTGCATGGGCAGGAGGTGGATGGCGACACGGCGGCGCGGGTGGTGGACCGCTGGACACGTCGCATGGCGCAACAGCAGCAACAGCAGCAGCAGCAGCAACCGAAGCCGTAGGTTTAATTTCGAGAGGCGGGAAGAGACACGCCTATCTTTCACAGATGGCCACGTGACGAGTGTTAAACTTTAAAAAAAGAGGTATATCACCTAAGTCAGGCAGAAAAAGAAGTGATCGTGAGGCGTACAAACCAAGTGTCCATTCAAAGAAAAATGCTTCGGTGTTGCCGGAATGAATTGGTTTTCGGTGTAGCAGACGGTCAGAGACCGCGGACTTCACGTAATGACAACTTCAATGATAAGCTTTACACAACGCTTCTTAAAAACGGCTTCGTGAATGACAGTGTAGCGGTGGCAGCGGCACCACTGCATCTTCGCCCTTTGTCGCTGCTACTCTCTTCTCATTGACTTCCCTTCTCTTTTTCTCATCAAGAACGTCGTCTAAAAGGTTCGATCGCTGAGTGCTGCTTGACCACCTTCCCTCAATTGTAGTGCTATTGTTCTCTTCTGGTAGCCGTTGTTTGGAAAGCGGCGCCTAGTCACATTGTTCACAGAAGCGCAATGGCACGTCCGTCGCGTGCGGTGCGGCCGACAGCACTGCTGAGCCTCGTCGGGCTGGCGCTGCTCCTGCTGCTTCTCTGCCACACCACAGCCCACGCCTTCCGCTTCACCCTTGTCCCTGGCAAAGTAAAGTGCTTCACCAGCGAGCAGCCAGAGGGAGGTCGCTACGAGGTGCGCTACCGCATGATGCGCAGCCTTACCCCTTTCGTGTCCGTCGCCGTCACGTCGCGTGGTGGTCGGGTGTTGATGGAACACGAAGTCGCCCGCCCCGACGCCAAGGAGATCGTGACGCTAAACAAGAACGGGCTCATGTCCATCTGCTTTCACACCGCAGAAAAGGCGTCGATCGCGGCGGTGTCGATGAACGTGTCGCTTGATATCGTGGACGCAGAGGACGCAGAGCTGACGCGCATGAAGCGGCAGAGCTACAGCACAAGCAGCCCCATCGCACTCGGTGCCGGCAAGGCGAGCGGGGCTCTGCAGCAGATGCAATACATCTTCGACACGATGGTGGCGACAAGAATGGCCTTCGTGGCGCTGGCGCGGGCAGATGAGGATATTCGCTTCTCGCTGAAAGAGGCGGAGCGCTTCTCGTGGCTGTTCGTCTACATCTTTGTGGGTATTGGTGCTCTTATCACGGCGGGAACCTTTGTGCGTCTTCGCCTCTTCATGCGCAACAAGAAGATGATCTAGCATGTTGTTCATGTGTGTTTTGGCTTCTTTTTCTTTTTTCTATCTTGTTGCCTGTCACATTGACCGCGTAGGAGTGTGCCTTGTTGCCATTTTTTTTTTGTGTGTGTGTGAGAGTGTGTGTGTGTTTGTGGTCGACTTCGATGGCCATTCGATGTAAAGCAGGGCTGACACGTTTTCTTTGACAGGCGCCAATCGGTGTTTTCTTCTATCTTCTTTGCCTGACACATGGGCTTTCCGATATTGCCTTTTCCCAAATCCCCTGAAGAAGTTGGTGCGTGTATGTGTGTAGATGAGGTAATAAAGGTGCATGAGAGAGGCAGCCTTGTGTGTTTGTGTGGGCGTGTGCATCGGTGTCTGCACGACGAGCTCTACCATTAAAGCTTCTCGACACCGCATTTGAGCTATGTTTTTCAGCACAGACAACATATTTTGCATTCAACTTTTACCCCACTTTCTCATCCTTCTCTCTCTATGTCGATCTCTCGCTTTCGCTTCATCAGGACTGTCAGAAGCTGAACCCCTCATCTACGAAAGCGGAGAGCAACAGCGCATCTCTGCTTATTACTGCAACTCAAATCATTCTGCACCACAGCAGAGCCACTTATTTCTTTACGTGTGTAGAGATAGATAGAGAGCCGCTTTTTGGCGCCTTTGTCAAATTGAAGCCGCCCTCCCGTATTAGTTTTATTTATTGCTTTTGTCCCTGCTGTCGTTATTCCTAAAGTTTGCTCACTCTCAATACTCAACAAACAAGAAACGAAAAACAGTGTTTCGCCCGCTTCTTCGCTCCCGTCTTTCTTTAACTATTTTTTTTTCCGTTCTGTTGACATGAACGCGTGGTTGATTGCGCTGATCGTTGCGGCGTGCGTCGCCGTCGTGTACTTTGCCGTCGGCATCGCCGTCCGCTACCACAGCGGGTTGCACCACTGCCCCGAGGTGCTGCCCAACTACCGCCTGTGGTGCAGCGTGCTCGCCTTTGTGGCCCGCGTGGTGACCTGCGGACGCCTGCGCCTCACGCTGGATCGCGGCAGCCACACCGCTGGCGCGTCGGCGCTGCCGAGTCGGCCGGGCGTGGCGTCGTCTGCGCGTGGCGTGCAGTTCGAGCTGCTCGCCAGTGACGCGGATGAGGATTATGATATTCACCGTGCGATGCAGCCTGCAGAGGTGGTGGTGAAGTATTGACGCCTTCGTGGTGCCACCGCTGCTGCCTCCTTGTTGAGCGTGTCCCGCTTTCTCCTTCTGCTGCTCATCTCTGTGTTGCAAGAGCGGTGGCAATGTCCGCTGCAGTGTCACCGGCCTTTTTCAAACAACACAGAGGCGAAGCAGTGAGCGAGAAGAAAACAAGTACTGCGCAGCGTGACGAAGGAGGTGCGGAAAAACACCGATGGGGAGCGTTAACGGCAGCGTGTTTATTGTGTCGCATGGGTGTTGGCGCGTGCTTCTTCAGGGTGTTCTTATTTGTTGCTATTGTTGAATTTGTTGCCGTGTTTTGAATCCCCTTTTTTTTCTTTTCCCTCTCAAGCTCTTCGCTCTTTGTGGTTTAGATTGAAGGCTTCTTTGTGCTTGATTCATATTTTTTCTTTTTTGCGTTTATGCGAAATGTTTCATCTCGCGCTGTTACTTTCTCTCTCTCTCTCTCTCTCTATCTCTATATATACGGCTCTTTTTTTTTCTCTCTTTTTTTTTTTAAGCACCACTTTTCAACTCGAAAGCACCAAAGAGGACAACCCTTTGTCTAAGGCAAAGGCTTCACAAAGCTCTTCCTCTCTCTTCTTCGACACTTGTGTATCGCGGAGCAGGAGAGGCAGCTCTTCGAAGCGAAGGTGATGCACGCGATTTAACGACCTGCTGCGTGTGTCTGCGACTGGCTGTCAATGTCTCCTCTACTCAGCTATGAAAGGAAGCCAGCTGAACGTCTCTCATTCTCTCTCTCTCTGCTACCACATCCTCGCTGTCGTTCTTCTTGTCTTGCCTTTTCACGCCGCTCCTACGCGTACCTTGACGTCTCAAATAAATGTCTGTATTTGCTCTGTTTTCCTGCCGTGACGGAGGCAGACAGGGAAGAGAGGTATGCTTGGCAGACCCCGCTGGGCTCAACACTACCAGATACTGAAAAAAAAAACAGAAGACGCATCCACTGCTGTTGCCCAGATACCACAGAATTTACTTTGGCCACGAGCTCATCCTACTCTCCACAAGTTCAGAACAGACGTCGCTGGAAAAAAGGGGAGTTCTATTTTCTCCTTGTACTCATAGATTACTCCTAAAAGTCTCGCTTACGCACCCGGAGAAACACTCACGCACCCGCACACTCGTCGGATTTCGGTTATTGTCACGCTTCGAGAGACAATTCTACGCTGCCGACTAATCTTATAGAAACGAGAGAATTAAAAAGAGGATTGTCTTTTTTTTCTCTTTTCCTGCTATTGTGTGCGACAGACTCAGATTACCTTTTTTTTTTTTCTGGAAGATGCCGTCGAAGAAGAAGCAGCACGTGTCCGTCACTGCCGTCCGCCGGGCCTCCGAACCCTCATATTCCAACGACGCACACAACGCTGCAACACCGCTCACGACGGCTTCCCCCGCCCGACGGCGGCACGGAGACGAGGCTGCGCTGCTGTACTGGTTGCAGGCCGTCACGAAGCGTGCTGCGCAGCACACACCATCGACAGAGCTCCTTCTGTCTGACTCTGATGCTAACGCTCATCTTGGCATGTCAGCGTCAGCTGCCCCGGAAGAGGATGCATCTGCGACGGCCTCCACTCTCGAGTCACCACCACCGCAACCGCTACAAGCAAATGCAGCTGCTTCATCAGACGAGGAGGTAGTACCGCTGGTGTCTAGTACATCCCTCCCAGTCGCGCAGCACACGCACGAAGAACAGCAAGAGCATCAACAGCAACAGCAAGCTCAGGAGAAAGCAGAGATGCCTGTGTTATCGCGAGCACCTCGCCGCCTCGTGGTGCACGACGTGATGCCGCTCTTCGAAGGGCTCTTGGCGGGTCAGCTGGGCCCCGTCGTCGTCGACGTGCAGCTGCAAGGCGACGTCTACCTGCTGCAGCACCCCCAGCAGTTCGAGGCCGCGCTAATCCGCTACGCGAAGGAGAGCTCGGCGGTGCTGGGGCAGGCCCTCAGCGCCGTGCGGCCCTTCTTCTTGCTCGGCCACCGCGTGGGCGGTTTCGGCGAAAACACCCCGGCGCCGGTGCTGTACACCATGGACCCCGACAACGGCTACCCCGTGCTGCCGCTGCTCGCCCAGCTGCTGCGCTGCTCCACCGTCACCAAGGTTCTGCTTCACAGCCGCCTGCTCTACCGCCTTCTCTTTCTCTTTCTCGGCACAGATCGGGTGGACGTGCAGCGGGTGGTGGACCTCACCACGTGGTCGGAGCTGGGCCGGCAACTGCGGCCGTCGCTCGCGGTGGTGCTGCCTCTTCCCGTCGACGGTGTGGCGCAGCTGGCGGATGTGCAGGCGGTGCTGTCGCGAGAGACGCGTTTGCTGCTCGAGGAGGAGACGCGCGCCTTTGCCCTGCAGCAGCAGCGTGATGGCCGTGAGCGGCGCGGCCCTTCGCTGCGTGAGGTGAATGGCGGGTATGAGAGGAGCAGTGAGGGCGACGACGCGGACTCGTCCAACACGCGCGACAGTGTTTCCTCATCCCCCTCTCGTGCCTCTGACGACGCAGACGGATGCAGCGACTGTGGCGGCGTTAGCGTCAGCGATGGCGAAGAGCAGAAAAGCGGTGCAGAAGAGGACAGTGCACGTGCTGACAGGGACGACGAAGCGGAGGAGGAGAAACCACGCGACGCGGTGGAGCTGTTGCACACCCTCGTGCCGCTGAATGAGCAGCCTCTCAACTCTATCGCTGGGGCTGGGCTCACTGCACCGCACCGCCATGGTTTTAGTCGCAGCAGTAATGGTATGCGTCGCCTTTTGCTTGGTGGGCAGCGTCGACAATCGGGAAAGAAGCGCCGCCTCCGCCGCTCTCCTCCCTCCCCTGACGCCGCAGCACTCGCGACTGTGTACACTGGGCTTAAGAGCCTCACGCTTTTCTACAGTGATGTGCTGAGTCAGTTCTTCGACGACGTGAGCGGCACCGTCGCCAATGCGGCTTCTCCCTCGCCAGCCCTCGCTGCCACTGCCGACGCTGGCAGCGAAGTGATCCGCCAGCGCATCTCTCCGTCGGAGTGGTGTGTGCAGCGCACTTACGCGGCTTTTGTTTGCGAGCTCATAACCTACCACGGCATCTTTGTCGACGACACGGTCTTTCACGGCATGCTGGCGGTGCTGACAGTGCAGCTAAGCACGATCGAAGACTTGGCGGAGCAGGTGCTGGCCACCATCGAAGGCAGCGCAGACGGACAAGAAGCAAACAGCAGCGAGCACAAGACTAGCAACAGTGCAAGTGAAGACCGCAATGCACCACAGACCATGTCTGTTGAGCGCATCCGCGCTGGCCTGACACGCAGTTTCCCAGCGCAATCCGCACTTCTTGCGCAGCACCCGAGGGTGGACGTGTTGCTGCTGCGCTCCCTCGCGAAGGAAGCCGCTTCGCAGCGCGACGCCGCCGCCGCCGCACGGCTGCGTCTCGCCTGCCAGCTTGTCTGCATCGCCATCGCGTTGCAGGATCGCCAGGAGGCGAAGCAGCGCATCTCAGACGTCTTCGCCAAAGTAGCCGACCGTGTGCAGGCCCGCGTACTCGAGCGGCCTGACGATGCCGCTGGTGCTGCGAGTGCGAGTGCAGTCAACGCCGTGGACCGCCGTCAGCAGCCGCCGTCGTCGTGGAGTGAAGTGTGCTTCTCGGTGCACCCCACCTGGACGCTGCACAACGCCTCCACTGGCCGCATCTTCTCCACCCAGCCGAACGTGCAAAACGTGCCGAAGCAGCCGCTGCACACCACCTTTGCCGTACACGCGTTGCGAGCCGCAGAGGTGGAAGGCGACCTCGACGACAGCGCCGCCGCCGCCACGCCGCGCGCCTACGGCCGGCTCGTTCCGCCTTCCGCTGCGGATGTTGCGCGGTGGCTGCGGCTTGCCGGTGGGCCCTCGGCACCCAACAACAGCAACGGGGATACAGACAACGCCACTGATGGTGGTGATGCTGACCAGCCGCCCTCTCTTCTGTTCCCGGAGCAGCCGCAGTGGACGCTGCGCCACCTTTACCGCGCACCACCGGGCTGCGTACTCGTTTCCCTCGACTACAACCAGCTGGAGCTGCGTGTGTTGGCCCACATGAGTGGCGACCGCACGCTGCAGCAGCACCTCTCCTCCGACGTCGATGTCCTGTCTCGTATTACGGCCAGTGTGCTGCAACTGGCTTCTGCTGAGGAGGTGGAGCCCCACCAGCGGCAAGCCGTCAAGGTGATCGTGTACGGTCTGCTCTACGGTATGGGACCGAAGGCGATGGAGGAGCGTCTCGTCGGCATTCGTCGGGAGGCACGCGTCAACGGCGCTGCCTCGCACGCTCTTTCAGCGCACCAGCTGATCACACGTGTGCATCAGGTCTACCCGCGTGTTGAGGGTTACTTGCGAGAAACGCGGCAGGAGGGCCTGCACCACTTCTCCGTCCACACGCTCTCCGGCTGCAAGTCACTGGCGGCTGCGACGGACCCCAACCGACGGAAGCAGCGCGCGGTGGCTGCCGCGATTCAGGGTGGCGCGGCTGACGTTGTGCTCTGCGCCATGCGTGCGGTGCAGCAGCAGCGGCACAAGCTTCTGCCCTACCTTCCCGCCGCCCCTTTTGCACTGGTAATGGCAATACACGATGAGCTGATCTACGCGGTGCCGCGCATTGCGGTGGATGAGGTGGCTCGCGCGCTGAAAGGCATTCTGGAGGAGCAGGCGCGTGTGCTGCGTCTGGCGGTTCCGCTGCCGGTGTCGGTGCGCGTGGGCAAATGCTTCGGGGCCCTGGAGGACTACCAAGCGGCGTGACGCGTGCGTTTGTATAGGTGTGTGTTTTCTTTGCAGTAGAGTGATCTTCTGTTTTTCTTTTTCCCCCTTTCTGTCCGCTTAAAGAGTACGCCTTCGAGATTAGAGAAGAAAGCGAGGTGGAACACTTCTTCTTCTCCAAGTCGGTTTTTTGTATGCGCCTTGGTTGCTTTTTCCGACGCGCCACTCAGAGTTTACTCCTCCCTTTTTTTACAGTATTCAAGAAAAAACTTTTTTTTATTAGACTAAAGACAAAAACAGAGAATTCAATGATAGCGTAGGAAAACGAGTTCACTTTGCTGGTCATTTGCTTTCCGCTAGTGCGCAGCTGGAGCTGCTCGTCGTGCACCAAAGATGGTATCTTCTTTAAATTCTTCAAGATGGCTCTTTGTCGTGAAAAAAATCATACTTTGAGGTAAGAAAAAAAACCCGCTCTTGTTTTTGTTGCCTGACCTTCTACGCTTATGCCCTCGTATTCCTTTCCCTTCTCTTCTCTTCACTCTTTTATTTTTGTTTTAACGAATGTGTCGCGCTGCCACGCGCAAGATTATTTTTTTTGTCTTTTGCGCGCGTGTGCCTCTCTGTGCTCGCTCAGAGATTCTTTTATTCGCACGCCTCGCTCGCTTGGAGTGCACGTCCTTCTCTCCTCCTCTTGCTTTCTTTAGAGCAGAGTGGCCCACCAGCCGGCCAACAGAGAGTCGTGCTCACCGCAGTATTGTCTTCCTTTTTTCAATTGTCTGCATTCCTCTGTTCGATGTTCGCATTTAACGCGTTTGGCGGTGGTGCGCCGGCCCCCAGCGGCGGCGTTCTCGGCACCTCTGCCCCGAATATGCCCGTCTTTGGCAGCCCAAACAACGCGAGCATCAGAAGCAGCAGCGGCAGCAGCAAAGGCAACGGCAACGCAGCCCCACCCGTTTTCGCAGGCGTGCTGAGCAACTCACAAGGTCTGGCCACACCTCTCTCAGCCGCACCCGTCTTCGCTGGCAGCAGTAGCAGCGGCAGCCACAACAGCGGCAATCGCGGTGAACATTTTACGTTTGCGGACCCCAACGCACAAGGCATTCTTTCACAGAGCACCGGCGGGGCAAATATGCGACGCTCAGGCGGCACCACCAGCAGCAGCAGTGGTACGGCCACCGCACTCCCGCCACCACCGAACTACGCCGCAGCCCTTCCTGCCAGCTCCACACCGGTGTTTGGCGGGCCCGGCAACTTTGCTTCCACGTCGGCATCAGTCAACCACAACAACAAGAGCACTAGCAGAGGTGGTTCTGCAGCGACAACAGCACAGCACCAGTCGGCTCCATCACTGCCTGCCGGACACCACCCGGGCCCCACAAGCAGCGCAGGGGGCAGCAACAACCCAGTCTTCGGGCAGCAAGCTGCGCTACCCTTTCAGCGAAGTACAGCACCAGCGCCGCCAGCGGGACACCCGCCAGCTTTCGGTAGCCCTGAGCAGTTCGCCGCGGGTAGGCGGCCCTTCGCCCCACCGAGTGGACCCGCACCGTCACCGTCGCAGCAGCGGCCACACCATCAAAAGTTTGGTTCGGCGATGCCTCCACCAACAACAACGGCACCGGCAGCAGCTGCACCGGCAGCAACGGCGTCGACAGCTGGCGCAGGTGCTTCCTTTGGTGTGTTGGGCAGCGACGCACGTGGACGCTCCTCCGCGCCGCCGCCACCCTTCAATTCCTCAGCGCCGACCTCAAGCGGCGCTCATCCTGTGTTTGGCGCTTCTCCCTTTGCCGCGCATACTGCTGCAGCTGCTGCATCCACGGCACCGTCAGCGTCGCAGCCACCACTGTCAGCCAGTTCAGGTGTTCTCTCAAGAGAGGCAAGCACGAAGAGTACAGCAGCCAGCGCTCCGAACCCCTTCAGCAGCGTCTCCAGCTCCTTCAGCGCGCCTTTTGGCCGGACACCCGCGGCTGCTGCTCCTGCGGCTGCTGCACCGCCGCCGCCAGCAACGACACCGGCCCCGCCACCACCACCTGCATCAGTAGCCGCGGTCTTGGGAGCTGCGCCACAGACGGAGCAAGGCGGTGGTGCAGCACCGCTGAAGTCGGCATTCGGCGTTGCGTCCCCGTTGGCTCCCTCCGTATTTTCGGCTTCCACCACCCAGCAGCAGCAGCTGCCACAATCATCGGTCACCCCCTCCGTCTTCTCCAGCCTCAGCGCGCCATCATCGGCAACGAAGCCGTCGGTCTTTGGGGCAGACGCGAGTGCCCGTCCAACAAGCGAGGGAAAGGCGCAGCCCGGCGCCCCAGTTGCACCTCCAGCTCCTGCTGCGAGCGTCTTTGCTTCTCTCGCGGAGACGGCAACTGCCGCACCACCTCCGGCAGCAGCAGTGAAGTCCGCATTTGGCACGTCGTTCCACGGCCCAGCAGTAACACCGCCACCGTCGTCGGTGTTCGCAGCGTCTTCCGTCTCGCCAGCACCTGGCGGCGGCGGCGGTGGAGGAGGCCGGAGGGATGCAGTGGACTCCAAGGCAGGCAACGGCGATCGCGGCCGCCGCCGTGGTCGCTCTCCCACTGCGCAGAGCAGCACCGCACCGCCCCACCCACGCAGCGAGGCACCGTCCTTCAGCATCCCAGCCCCTCGCCACGTTCAGCCGCAACAACAACACCAGCAGCAACAGCACCAGCAGCAGCAGCGCGCACCCACTATTGTGTCCCGCACGGAGAAGTTGTCCATCCCCTCGCTGCCAACCGAGGAGAGGCAGTGGTCGCTGGCCGCGCGTGTCTGCAAGTCCTTTCTGTTGCAGCTGGCCTCCCCCGCCGCACTCGGAGGCAGCAGCAGCGGCAATGACAACGCCAGTCGTGAGGTCGGTGCGGCAGAGGCGCTGGAGCAGGCCTTCTTCGGCGCTGCCGTGCGTGAAGGCGTCTCCGGCAACTTCGCCACCACCGCCGGCGAGATGTTGGCAGTGTGGCAGACACACGTGCGGCCTGCAGTGAGCGGAGGCCACAACAAGTCCGGCAGCTCCCTCCCCTTTCCGGGCGAAACATGGGTGGCGGTGTTCGCCCTCGGCACCTACATCAACGTCATTGTGTCGACGCTGACGAGCTCCAGCACGTCCGCGCTGCCCTCCACACGGGCTGATCTCGCCGCCTACAAGGCTGGGCTGGCTGACCACCCGTCGGAGGCCTTCACCGATGCCTGCCACTACGCGAATGAGTTGAGTGAGCTGCTGCAGACACTCGTGCAGCGTGGCGGTGAGGCAGAGGCGCCGCCCTACAGCGTCATCCCTGTCGTGCTGCGACGCGTGCGCACCGTATTCGACGAGGCCAACGCGCGTGGTGTGGCCACCGTGCAGTCCAACCTCAGCGCCGTGACGCTGAAGCTCTTTGCGGTGCTGAACCGGCGTGTAAAGGCGACGGCGGCGGTGCTGCCTGGCAGCGGCGCAAACGGCTTCCCTGCGGATAAGTCTGGTCGTTGGTTGCTCATGTCTGACTCGAAGGACAAGGAGAGCCTCCTGCACAGCTTCGCCTATCTGGTGTGCGAGATGATTGCCGTGGATGCACCGATGAACGACGACGTCGAGCACTTCGTGGCGGCCTTCCACGAGTGTCTCTCCTCGGCCTTGGCGGAGCGGTGCATGCTGTACTACCGCCGTGCCTGTGCGCTGCTGCGGCAGCCTTTGCGGATGCAGCAAGTCGGCGAGGCGGCGGAGCTGCTGGCAAAGGCGCTGGCCGTCTACCCACCCGAAGCCCCGCCGCACAACCGGCGCGTGCTGGAGGTAAAGCTGCTGACAGCGGAGCTGGCTTTGGGTAAACTTCCGCCCGATCAGGACCGCCTCGCGCTGGATATACCGCAGCTCGTCGACGTGGTGAACGCACTGCGGACGTCCCGGCTGGACCTCCTCGACGCCGCACTGCGGATGCACGGCCCCTACTTTGTGCGGAGCGGCGTGCACAACATTCTGATGCTGGCGCGGCAGCGCATTGCATTGCTGATGGTGGTGAAGTTTTACGTGACGCACGGCTGTGAGAAGCAGCTGCGCGTGATGGATATGGTGCGCTACCACCGCCTGCCGTACTCGTGTGCCGAGGCAGCGACGGTGTGGCTGCTGCCGCTGCTGGTAGAGAAGTACATGAACGGCGTGCTAGACCACGAGTACCTGCTGCTGAGTGCGAAGACACCGTTTGACGAGTACCCGCGTGAGCTGCTGCTGGACGCCGCAAACATCTGAGTGTCTTTTCTCTATAGCAGCAGTGGGGGGTTGAAGTCAGCCAGAAAAAGTTGCCCCTTGTGCGTGTTTTGTGTGTATGTGTGAATGTGTCTGTGTGTTATGTGCCGTGCATGTTTGTCTTGATGGCGACTCGGCTGCAGCATTGCCATGCGTGCGTCGCTGTGCAGTGTACTTGAAATCTCACTTTCTTTCTCTTCTGGAAGCGCTATTAAGATTTATTGCCTTGTTAACTGTATCGGCCACCGTAAGCTTTTCTCTCCCACGTGCTGTAGCTTCCTTCTGCTACCTCATAGACCATGAAGCAATCGTCCATCTAGAAAAGCTACTTTCGGATGCGTGCTCAGGAACAGAGGACGCAGAGCGACACGACTGTCCGTCTACGTGCTTCATAAACGCCTCTCTTTTTGGTGATCTAGTGGGTGTGGTACTGTCATCTTTCTCATTGGGTACGTTATGCCACCACCTTTCCCGCTCCTTCGTCCTCGTTGTTCTTTTCTTTTTTCTTTTGCAGCATTAGCAGCAGGAGAGAAACGCAGCTTGTAGAAGTTTTCCGATAGACGCGCTACCTTTAGTTTTTTTTTTTTTTGCTTCCTGTGTTAATTACCCAAACTCAAACACAAACACATTCACATACATAGACCTACACACACATAGACACTCATACCTTGTAGCAGCACAATGCAGTCAGACCTTGGCGCGGTGCACGTCACCAACTTCCATGGCACCGGCATGATGTCAGGCGACGGCTACACCGGTGGTGGGGGCGGCAGCGTCGACGGCGAGGCGGACGCCGGTACCGACATTCGCCTTCTCGCCAAGGAATTTGTCACGCAGTTTCGCATCAACCACGTCTTCCTCTACATGGACATGCTCCGCGCGAACCTCTCCGCCGGGCTGCACTACGTCGAGCTGCAGATGTCGCACCTTCAGCAGTTCAGCGGTGTGCTCTTCAGCGCCGTGCAGCACAACCCAACCCGTGCGCTGCCGCTGATGGAGCACGCAGTGTGGGAGCTGGCGCAGGAGCGACGCCTGTTTCCATCCTACTCGCGTGAGACAACGATTCAGGTGCAGCTCTTCTGGGCGGTGCCGCCGATGGCACTGCGGAATTTAGCACAAGCCACCGTGGCGCAGCTCGTATCGGTGAGCGGCATCGTTGTCAAGTCTAGCTCTACTCACGCGCGGTGTGTCCGGGCAGCTATTCAGTGCACGAGCTGCCGCAGCAAGGCCTTCATCAACGGCGGCCGCTCCGTCGACCTGCCCCCGCAGTGCATGGAGAACGGTGGGCGTGGCGCAGGTGCTGGTGGTGGTGGTGGTGGTGGCGCTATGGGCGGTGGTGGCGCGTCCTCTGGCAAGTGCCGACCAAACCCCTACGTGCTGCTGCCCATGGAGTGCGAGTACGAGGACCAGCAAATTTTGAAGCTGCAGGAGCTGCCAGAGGATGTGCCGACGGGCGAGCTGCCCCGTCATTTGACGGTGGTGGTGGACCGCTACCTTGTGGACCGCACCAGCCCCGGCTCCCGCGTGCAGCTCGTCGGCGTCGTCTCTGTCCAGGAAAAGCGCGGCGGCTTCGACAACAAGCGAGGAAGCGGGAAGGGCCGAGCTGCTGCGGC
Organism: Crithidia fasciculata; assembly: GCA_000331325.2. Classification (NCBI taxonomy): domain Eukaryota; phylum Euglenozoa; class Kinetoplastea; order Trypanosomatida; family Trypanosomatidae; genus Crithidia; species Crithidia fasciculata. Next base: position 352,815 of record CM003428.1, read on the forward strand.
TGGGCTGCGTGCGCAGTACCTCCGCTGCGTGGGGCTCATGTACCGCAGCACCCAAGACGCCAGCTGCACGGTGGTGAGCGTGAACCAGAACTTCTCCTCGCGGGTGCGTTCGCGGTCCACCATGACGTGGCAGCCCGAGGAGGAAGCCTCGTTTAAAGCCTTTGCGAAGAAGGGGAATGTCTTTGCGAGACTGTCCGCCAGCATCGACCCTGCCATCTTCGGCCTCGAGGACCAAAAGAAGGCGATTGTGTGTTTACTCTTCGGCGGCACTCGCAAGCGCAACGGCAGCAACTTCCTCCGTGGCGACATGAACGTTCTCTTCATCGGCGACCCGTCCACCGCGAAGTCGCAGCTGCTGAAGTTCGTCGAGAAAGTGGCACCGATTGGGATATACACCTCAGGCAAGGGCAGCAGTGCCGCCGGTCTCACCGCCTCTGTCATTTCGAACGGCAACGGCGACTTTGTGCTGGAAGCGGGCTCGATGGTGCTGGCCGATGGTGGCGTGGTGTGCATCGACGAGTTCGACAAGATGCGGGAGCAAGACCAGGTGGCGATCCACGAGGCCATGGAGCAGCAGACAATCTCAATCGCCAAGGCGAACCTGACGACGATGCTGAACAGCCGCACATCGGTGCTCGCGGCGGCTAACCCGACCCTCGGCAGCTACGACCCGCTGCGCTCGAACGAGGACCAGATGGATTTCCAGAGCTCCATCCTTTCCCGCTTCGACCTCATCTTTAAGGTGATCGACCCCCGCGACCCGGAAACCGACCAGCGCCTCGCCCAGCACGTCATCGGGCTGCACAAGAGCGCCAACAACGGCGCGGCGGGCAGTGGTGGCGGCATGCGCCGGAGCGGCCACGGCGGTGGTGCGGGACGCAGCGGCATCGGCGCCGCGGCCGCGAACGCGTCGTCCTCGACGTCGCACGGCGGCGTGGACCTGGTAGAGCGGGGCTTCTTCACCAAGTACATCTCCTACGCGCGTGCCTCGTGTCGCCCGGTCATCTCGGAAGAAGCCATGAAGGTGCTGCTGGACTTTTACGTGCAGGTGCGCCGCGACGCCCATCAGCGCACACTCGAGGCCATCGGCACGATGAGCAGCGGAGGCGCCAACAATAATAATGGCGGTGGGTCGAGTGGCAAGACGCCCATTATCCAAATCACCGCCCGTCAGCTCGAGAGTCTCGTGCGCATCACCGAGTCGATGGCGCGTATGCGTCTCGATGTGCTGGCCAGCCGCAGCGATGCCGAAGAGGCCATCAAGCTCTTTAAGATCGCCACGGTGGATGCAATTAAGAGTGGGGTGGCCGATCAGACGCTGACGGAGGCGCAGAGCGAGCTGGTGCTGCGTGTGGAGGAGGCACTGCGTCGTCGAGTCGCCATCGGAGCCACAGTGGAGCACCACCGGCTGCTGTCGGAGCTGGCGCGCATGGGCTTCGATACCAAGCTGGTGGAGCGTGCCTTGTATGCGATGGTGAAGCGAGAGGAGCTGGAGTGGCGCAAGCAGCGCACCCTGCTGCATCGCGTACGTTAATGGGTTAGTGAGCTGTAGAGGTGCGCCGCGATCCCCCTCCCTTTCTCTCCCTGTTGCATTTTAATGTGTTTCATGTAAAAGCTGTTTTTTTGCTCCCCTCCATAGACGCGCTAAACCAATGAAGAGAAAATAAAAGCTGGTGCGTTTGCCTACTGCTGGTGATGTATCGGGCAGTACTCTACCTCTCTCTCAGTCCACTCTCTCTGGCAAGTGTGCATCGTCTCATGAAAGCTTTTGGTGACATTTTTCTTAAACTCTCTGTTACTCTCTCTCTCTCTCTCTCTCTCTCTCTCTCTCTCTTTCTTTCTCTCTGCAGCTCAAAATGGAAGCGAAGGTCAACCCCTCCCACTCTACCATCAGTACTGCTGTGCCGGCTGCGCATGAGCATCCCGCAAAGAAGCCTCGCGCAGAAGCTGCACCACAACCCGCACAGCCTTCGCCCCCATTGCCAATCCCTGTCAGTACTTCGCTGCTCAGTGTGCGGCTTCGCAAGAAGTTGCGGTCCATCTGGGATGCTGCACGCCGTCCAGAGCCTGTGAACGCCGCCGCTGCGTCCCCGCCGCCCTCTTCTTCCTCTTCCGCTGTTGCTACTGATGTAGCCTCGATCATTCCACCCTTCAAAGTGGGCACGCTGGAGATGTACCGCCGCTTCCCCGAGGCCTACGACCTGCTCATGCACCACCACAACTGCAGTGCGGTGCGGACGGCGCTGCTGAGCGACGTTCTTGGCCGCATCGCGAGCACAGAAGAACAGCAGCAGCAAACAAAAAATTCTAAGCCGTGGATACGTGTCGCTGACTTTGGTTGTGGCACGGGACGCATCGAGGAGATGGTGGTGCAGCACCCAGCGGTGCGCGCGGTGTACGCCTATGACAGCGAGGCGGCGATGTTGAAGGAGTGTCTCGTCAACGTCGTTCGCAGCGCGGCGCTGGCAAAGCACAGCTGCGGTGTGCGTCTCTACCCGGAGGTGACTACAACTTCCCCTGACGCCTCAGCCGTAGAGCTCTGCGCTGACAACAACGAAAAAGAGAAAGGCGGTAGCGGTGTGACTGGTAAAGATGGGGCGGTGCTCGAGCTTTGCGTCCGCCCTGTGCCCTTCCAGGCTGTGCAAGACGGCTTCCTCACCACCTCGAGCCACCCCCGCTGCTCCCTCGTTGTCTGCGCCTGGTCCCTCTCCTACGTGATGCGGCAGCAGTGGGGCGATGACCACTGGCACGCTGCCGTCGACAGTGTGGTGGAGGCGCTAATTTGCCAGCTCGACACCACCGCCTCTGATGCCGCCGTCGTTATCATCGAGACGCTCGGAAACGGGTCGACGGAGCCGACGCGGCAGAACACGTACACGCAGCGCTTGGAGGAGCGCTTCGGCTTTACGCGAAGCTGGGTCCGCACGGATTACGAGTTCGCCACCATGGCGGAGGCGGAGCGCATGGTGCGCTTCTTTTTTGGTCCAAAGATGCTGCCGAGGGTGACGGTGGACGCCGATGGCGTGGCGTGCCGTTTGATGGAGTGCACGGGTATTTGGACACTCTGGAAGGCGAGGCAGCAGCAGTGAGGCATCTGAGTGTTTGTGAAGAGAGAAGTAGAAAGTCGGGCTGCCTGCAACGAGGTGCAGCTTTTTTGTGATGGCTACGGCTAATGCCTTCATGGTAAGAGACATGCTTCGTGTAGCAATTTAAATTAATTTTAATTAGTGTTCCGACTTCGATGTGATTGGGGTGTATGCTGAAAGAGAGTTCATAGCACTCTGAAGATGCGAGGAGTGCCCTTATTGTGGACTGCTGGTGTGTCTCCATCACGTACTGGTCATGATGCGCACTTGAGATGCTGCGGCGCACATGAAGCCGCCGCTCTTCATGGCCCTCATCTCTTGCACCTCTGCATCTATCCTGTTGCCCTTTCCACCCTCTCTCTTCTTCTCAATTCCTCTTCGTATGTAATGATGACCGTCTCTTGTGTGCAGCACAAGAGGCATAGAGCTGAAGCCTCTCACCTGAAGACGGACAAGCAGTCGCTGCTTCTCACCTATACTTTTCTCTTAAGCGAATGAAGCTGCTTCACTCCAAGTCCACCGCAGAGCCGGTGCTCGCCGTTAGCGCCTGCCCTTGCGCCAACTTGTTCGGCCTCGTCACCCGCAGTGCCGTCACCGTCTACCGCTCCACCACCCTCACCACCGTGTTCACGCTCTCCCTGCTGCCCTACGCGTCATCCGGAAAGACACCGCACCAACCGCAGGCGGGCTCCTTCGTGGAGCAGTCGGAGCACTACCACTGCTGCTGGTCCCTCTCCGGCCGCCTCTTCACGCTGGCGCTGCCGTCAGGGCTCATCCTAATCTTCGACGTGGAGGGCGGGAGTTTGGCACGCGTCTTCACACCCTCCTCGAAGGAATCAGCAGCCGCCGCAGCGCCAAGCGGAACATCTTTTGCCTCATCAGAGGCGCCGCAGGGGGCACCAGCCAGCCCCATGTCCCCAGGCTCTCCGTCTTCCCCCTCTGCCTCCTCGACCTTCCCTGCCACGGTGCCGTGGGTGGCGACCTCTCTCCCGCTCGACAGCCCCGTCCTTTCCATGGTCTGGTGCGGCGTGCCGTCGCTCGTCTCGGCACGGCTGTCGCGTATGGCAGCGGAGGTGCGCTCCGAGTGCTTGCCAGTGCGCCTGGGTGTGACGTCCGCCTTGTTCGACGAAGCAACGCACGATTCTGCGGGAGGGAGTGCGGACGGTGTTCGTTGCGAAGACTCACTGACGTGGAGAGGCGAGGAGGGGAGTGGGGAAGAGGCCTCGTCGCCCTCGTCTACTTCTGTTTCTCAACTGTTGGTGTTGGGCTGCGACGGTGTGCTGCGCTGCTTGGTTGGTGGCCTCTACGAGATGTACGCCGCACCGCTGACGCTGCCGTCTTCTCTTGTGCAACGGGGCCTCTCGTGGAAGGACGTGCGGGTAGACGAGATGCAGCTGCAGCAGTACGCGGTGTCATTGAGAGGTACGGGTGGTGGTGGTGATGGAGCTGCTGCTGCCGACGGCTGTGGACGGCGAGGCAGCCGGTCGGCGTGTGCTGCGCTGGTGGCGTTTGGCGACGATCTGGAAGACCCTGTCTTGCCGGCCACAGAGCAGCACCACCGCCTCTACCTCACCGTGCGCTCCGCAGCAGGCGGGCGATTGCCTTCCCAAGAGCTGTGGGAGTCGTGCCTCCTTGACCGTCTCACGTCCCTCGCCGTGCCGCGCTCTCTCGCCACCTGCTACGTCGGCGACTACCTTCGTGTGGGGCAGGAGGCGTACGAAGCGGCGCAGCAGGGGTGGCGTCGGGTGCTGCAGGACCGTGTGCTGAGCAGCCTCGGCCTCCCGGCTGCCGCTCCGCTGCTGGCGGGTGCGATCATGGCCCAGCTGACCGATCCGGACCCCATTGCACTCTACCGGTATGCGCGGCAGACGCTGATGCGTGCAGCACTGCTGGAAGACCTGGAAGCGATGGCGAAGATGTTGCGTGTCATCACCTACGAAATCACGCATGTGTGCTACCGCTGCTGTGAGGCTGCGATGGCCTACGCCGTCTACGCCACTGACGGAAGAGAGGAAGTAATCCACGATGATCGCTCCGTGCGAGATATCGATCTCGTGGCGCACGTCGGTGCGCTGCGCCGTCACTACGAGACCTTTCTGCGCATGGCCGCTGCGGACGGCGAGTGCGCACGTGACCTGGCGGCGTGGGTGATGCAGCAGTCCCTCCACTGGGAAAGCGGCACTCACTTCGTGATGAACGGCGGATACACGAACGACAGTGACGCAAACACCGCTGCCGCTGCTGGGGGTACGCAGGCAGAGGAGGACCAGCGAGGTGCAGCACCGTCGTCCCCGCTGGCTGGCCGTGCCGGCTCTCCGTCCCCGCTGCCGCAGCCCGCCCCACCGCAGCCGCCTGTGATGATCGATGAGGTTCCTGTCAGTGCAACGCGGCAGCCCGCGCTCTTTCGGTTTCTGCTGGAGAGGATGTCAGAGACAAGAGTTGGCGACGAGAGCGGTGCTGTTACGTCCTTGTACGAGCAGCTGCGCTCGTGTACGCGACGGATGCGTGTGCGGTCTGGTCAGACGCCTGCCTCCCCTCTGCGATGCTCTATGGTGCGAGCTGAGAATGCCAGTGCACCGTCTTCTGGACACTCTACCCAGACGCAGCTTCTGAGTTGCGTTGTGGGGGACGGAGATGGTGGCAAAGCGAGCTCTTCTGCCTCCTCGTCTGCTCCAGACAGCGATGAGGACGAGGCCGAAGAGGCGTGCGGCTACCGCCACTCCCACACAGCAGACGCTGACCTTGATGACGCGTCCGCCTACAGCGGTGAATATCGACGCCCTGTGGCGGGTGTGCCACGTATTGCGTCGCAATCCGCTACCATCTACACGTTGCAGTCCTTGGTGGGGGAAAGCGGGGGTGGTAGTGACGACGTGGTGGGGCCACTAGGTCTCTCGAGTGCTGCGCTGCTCTTAAGCCACAGTTGTGACGACGACGCTGATGCAGGGGATGAGGAGTCTGCTGCGCTTGTCAACAATGTGCGCACAGCTCCCTGCACGGTGGCGCCGCTGAACACTGCAAACGTGGACGTCGCCTTTCTGCGGTCGCACCTGAAAGCCGATATCACCAAGGAGGGCAGCGTTGCGTTCACGAGCAGCTGGTACGGTCTCCTCGAAGAGGACCGGCACGTCGTCGTGTTCCAGCCGACCGCCGTGCTTGCTGGTGCCGCGGAGGGTGGTGCCAACGCCGCTCGCCTCGCCAAGGCAGCCGCACCCTTCTTTGTGGCTGTGGTGCAGGATGACGGAGCTGTCGTGGTGGTGGACGCCAGAGACGAAGAAGATGAAGGAGAAGACGAGAACGATGCTGCAGAGGGCGGGTCACCGACGGCGACGGACGGGGCGAACGCTGCCGCACGCGTTGCGCTGTGCCAGGTGGCGGGAATGGAGGGCGTGCCACTGCGGGTGAGCGTGAGCCACTCCCGCAGCTTCTGCGTTATTGTCAGCGTGGCGAAGTATGTGGTGGTGTCGCTGTACGACGACGACTACTGAGTAGCCTTCTTTCTTGCTTCTTTTTTTTTTTTGCTCTTGTTGCGTCTTATGGTGCGAGACCTTACTGATTTTTTTTCTAGATAGATCAGCGCAGCGTACTGCTGCAGCTTCCCACACGCTCTGCGTCTGGCAAACAGACCAAAAAAAAATACCGACTATTTGACTTGGCAAAAGCATATGCTCAACAATGCACGGACACATCTTCTCCTCTGTTTTTTTTTTTCATTGAGTGACATAATTCAACTCGGCTGTTTTCGGCCAATGCACTTTTCTCTTTTTGCCCATTATAGCGTGCGTAACACCACAAACACAACTAAATGTGTTGATGATCACACAACGCGTCTTGTGCGACGAAACAGCACCGGCTTTGGAAAGAAAGAAACCTCACTCTCTCACATTTTCTCTCTCCTCTTTTCGTCTCGGCTTGACACTTCTCTGCTGTCGTGTGTGCGCCGTCAGCTCTTCGGTCCTCTCTTCACATACACGTAACTCGCTAAAGTAGGTTCTTATTTGCTTCCAGCAAGGCACAAACTTCTGTTTTTCCCCCTTCCATTATCACAGCAGCATGTCCTCCTTTATGGAGAAGTACAACCTCAACAAGGCCGTCGCGACGACGCTGGGAGCTGCGCAGGCGGTGTGGGGCTGGACACGTGAGCGTCTCTGGCCGATCTACTCCGCCGCCGTCATCATCTCGCTCTTCCAGATGATCGCAGTCGCCTCGGAGAAGCAGATCCTTGCCGACCACTACTTCGGCGACGTCGATGGCAGCTTCGCGGGCAAGCGGGAGGAGCTCGTGATGGACGCCAAGAAGCTTTTTAACGAGGAGGTGACGGTGGCGGTGAAGGAGCGCGTGTGGCAGCTGCCCCCGGCGGCCTTCCGTCGTGAGTACAACAGCCGCCTCGGCAACGCGTAAGAGAGAAGAGGAGATGTGATGCTCGTGTCAGGTCGTGCGTTCGCTGCCTGTGCTTGTCCATCACTCTTAATGCCGACCTCTCACCATTTGCACTGCCTTTACCTTTGTTGTTGCGGCGCTGCGCGTGGCTCTTGCTGCCTGAGATTTGGGGAAAAAAAATTTCCTTCTCACTGGGTGAGAGTCTGGCTTCTGGTGCGATGGGCTGTCGTATTTGGTACGTCGGTTGGAGAGGGGAGTGAGGTGATTGATGTTGGTGTTTGCGTGTGTGTTTGTGTGTGTGCTGTTACACATGCTGGAAATTTTATTATTTTTTTGGCTTTCAGAAGTTGGCTTTAAGCAGGATCTTTGACTACGTCCTCGGGGTCCTGTGTGTTTGTTGAGTGCGTCTCTCTTCACGTCGCCGCGTCCAATAATCCGAGTTGTATTACTGGACATTCTCTCTTTCTTTGTTTGTTTGTTTCTCTTCATCATAAGTAACAACCACAGTATTGAAAAGAGCAGAACACGATGGGGGAAAAAAAATGCGTTGGGAGGTTCAGCGGCAAAATGAAGGGAAAAGGGGGAATTTTAGTGGAACGAACTCTTGAGCCTCGAATGCCTTTTATTTTTCTCCGCGACGCGTGGTGACGGGGTCTGAGTAGTCTCTTTCACAACAACTCGTTGATGTTGTCTTTCTTCGCCGTGTGACGTGTGTGTGCGTAGCGCGGGGTGAAGCTGTGGCATGCTGTTAAAAAAACAAACTGCCAGTGCCAGCCGCGCATTTTTTCTTTCTGATTCCCAAAGACCTTTCCTACGGATGCAGGCATAATTTTCACTTTTTAGTCAACCATTACTATCGCCTCTTACTGCTCTCTCTTTCTCTCTCGGCGCATTACGTCAACAAACTAGAAGCCCCACGGCTTCCTTGAAAAAGAGATTGCTGTACGCATTCCAGCTGATCACCTTTAGAATTATCGAAGCGACGGAGAAAGAGAAAAAAAACAAGATGTCCTCCAACTATTCTCCCGTGCTGCATTCCCCCAACGGTGCCTTTGCGCAGTCCCCGTTGCCCGCAGACGAGGACTACGGCGTGGCGAGCCAGGGCCGCGTATTTGAGGAGCTTCTCGATGCCGAAGTCGCCGTGAACCTCGAGAAGCTGCGCGAGGCAGCCCGCATGGGCATCCCCCACGCCTACCGCGGTCTTGTCTACCGCTACCTTCTCGGCGTCGCCTTCACCGACAAGTCGAGTGAGATGACGATGGAGGAGCAGCAGGACAAGGACTTCAAGCTGTTGCAGAACACCTACCGCCGCGTCTGGGGTGGCGGCGGGGACGACGAGGAGTTCGACGACGGCGGCCGTGGCGGTGCTGGTGGGGGCGGCGTTGGAGGCGGTCGCAGCTCCACCGGGAAGGCGGCGGCGCTGAATGCGCTGCAATCGCTGCTGTCCTTCTCTGCTTCATCTACTGCCTTGGCGGTCGGGCCCAGCGATCTCGTCGGCCCTTTGCAGAGAGGCGCCAGTGGCGAGGACCTGGATGGTGGGCGTTGTCCACTGGTGACACCTTTTGTGTACCGCGGCTCATCAGCGGTGCTGACGAACGCCCCTGCTGCCACCCTCGCTGCCTGGGAAGAAGCGCTGACAGCGCTGCGTCACACGGCGCCGTACAACCAAGACGTCCGGCAGCGTGCCAAAATGCAGTCGGCGATGGCGGCGCTGCAGGTGATGTACAGCGCGGTTGCGGTGGACCACGTTCAGCTGCTTGCGCTCTTTGTGCGGCAGCTGGACCTCGTCGCAGGCACCGCACGGGACACCTTCTTCATGGTCAACGCGCTCTATGAGGTGCTGTCGCAGGAGGGGAACATCCTCCACAGCGTGCAGGCGCTGCAGACGCACTGCGCCAACTTCCTGATGCTCTTCCGTGCCACGCTCTTGCCGCTGTACGAGCACTTCACGGCGGAGGGCGTGACAACGTGGGAGTGGGTGCCGAGCCTCCTTACCGGCTTCTTCGCCGGCCGCATGCACCCCGATGACGTGTGTGCGCTGTGGGACTACTATTTGGCCGACAACAGCGAGTACCAGGCGATGGGCCTGCACCCCTACGCCTGCCTGGCGACTCTTTCTGCCATGACGGAGCTGTTGATTGAAGCGGGTAAGACGGAGATGCTGTACTGTCTGGAGCACCTGCCTCGTATCGACACAGCGGTGATCATGCGCAAGGCGGTGCTGATCCGGGAGTCGGTCTACTCCAAGGAGCTGCTGACGTAACGTTCTTTGTGAAGTACCTTACTTCTTCTTTTTTGTTACATGTTGTTGCTCTTTGTCGAAGACGCTGCGTACTGCTCTTGCATAGACACTGTGCCTGCACAATCACACGAACTAAAAACCAGAGAGGTGAGTAGGCTAGGGTCGTTAAGCTACATTGTCGTGTAGTTCAATAATAAAGGCTAAGCTTTTGCTGATGTGGCTGTCTGCGTGGAGTGCTGTGTTTGTGCCTCACTGCTGCTGTTGACAATCATCAGTTTCTGTTAAACTCTTTTCCACACGCATATGTACCTTTTTCTTACCCTTTTTCCCCCCTTGTCTCTTCTCACCCGCACCCACGCTCATCATCTTACAGCGCACATTGCAGGGGACAGACCAAACGTCTCTGCTTGTTTGACGGAAAGTGAGAGCGAGAGAAAACGGCTTTGTCTGCCTCCTTCTACTCTTGCCTTTAACTTTTATGTGGGTGTAAACGTATACCGGACCTTTTTTTTTTCTTATCTCTCTTATCTCCCAAATTGAAATTATCTTTTTTTTTTCTTAATTGTAGAGGCAGAGTAAAGAGAAAGAGAGAGACGTTACAATCAGCAACGCCTCGCTGTGACTCGAAACGACTCCTTCATTTGCCAATTTTCTTCTCTTCTTTTAGACTGCTTTGCTTTCCAAATAGACGCTTCTTCTTTTTTTCCTTGTTTTTTAATACATCTACAACACCTCCACACACACACACTGTCTCTCCTCTCTTCCCTGGCACACAAATGCTGAACCCTCGTGCCTACAGAGCAGCACTGCTCGAGCAGCTCACCTCAGCCGCAGACACGTCACCCGAACCTGTTCAAGTCGCAGTCAACGACGCGCCGACGTCCTCGCTTCGACTTCGACCAGCACCCTCCACAGAAACACCAGATGCGGTTGTTGTTGAGGATGATGTGGTGCTTAAGGGACGTGACAACCGGCAAGAGCCCCGAAGGCGGTCTGCAGACTCGTACACTGCTCCGCTCACCGATGCGCAGCAGAAGCAGCAGGACGACGCACAACCTCTCTATACCATCGGTCACGGCTACGCAGTGGAGCAGGAGAGCAACCGCTCCCTTATTCTCAGCTTCATCGACAACTGCATTTGCGCCGGTGTGCCGGAAGACGCCATTGCCGAACAGGTGCAGTTCATGGTATCTTCCATGAAGGAATCGCTGGCCCTGCACGCTGCCCTGCACGCACAGCGACACAAGGAGCGCATTCGGGAGTATGAGTTAGGGGCGCTGACGAACATGGTCGAGCGACAGCAGTTACAGCTGGAAGAGCAACAGCATCAACGGCACCAGGCGGTAGCGATGTCAGGCGTGGGCTACGACTACGCTCCGTTGCAGCTGGCTCCGCCGCCACCGCTGGTCTACGCAGGACAGACGTCGCCCCTCCACACACACAAGGTGACGGAGCATGCACACACACGTGCACCACCACTGCGGAACGCGCCACCACCACCACCACCACCGACATCTGCTGAATCGTCTCCGCCTGACTTCGCCTCTCCAGTACCCATTTCGGTGTGGCACCGCGCTTCTGTGGCGTCTCCTGAGCAGCAGCGGCAGCAGCCACCCTCTGTGCAGCTTTCACCTATTGCTCGACAGGCAAGAGAGGTGGAAGCAGAGGGCGATGAGAAGTCTCCCACTGCACGTCCAGTGAAGGAGCATCGACGCGTCAGCCGCACTCAAAGCACCGCTGCAACAGCGACAAAGACACACGCGCTGCACCACCGCGAGCACAAGCAGCATCACCACCATCACCGCAGTCATCATGCCCTCTGTGCCGTTTGCCTGCGCAACGCCCAGGTTGAAGAGGCAGCAGCGGAGGCGGGAATGAAAAGAAGTTCCCTTCTCTCCACACCCACTTCGAGGCGAGCTGAAGGAGTTGCACACTCAACGCAGCTGCAGACCCGACGTCTCTCCCCCACTGCTAACCGCCACCGCTACACGCCGAATGGACACTACATGAAACCCACCCACGCGAGTCTTGTGCGGCGTGCCTCCTCCAACTCGCCCCTGCGCCACAGCGCTGCATCGAACTTATCTACTGCACAGTCGATGAGACGATCTTCGCTGCTGCAGCGCGATACCCCTTCGCAGCGGCAGCAGCAGCAGCAGCAGCAGCGTCGGCTGGTCGTCCGCTCCACGCACAGCAGCCGGCTGCGTGTCACTGCGTCGCGGCCGCCACCGCCGCCTGCTGAGGGCAGTACGGGTGCCGGGTCGACGGCGAGTGCGGACGACTCTGAGATTGACAGAGGAAGCAGAAGTGAATCCTTTAGGACCAACCGTAGCAGAAGCTGCTACAGCAACAGCAGCAGTAGTGTGGCGAGCACCAGCACCGACGACCGTGTGGAGAGGAGAAGCAAGATGCAGGCTGCGCATCCCGCGCGCAGCGCGACGCGACGGAGAGACGCTGCGCAAAACACGCGTGCAGCCAGCCTCGACCTCTACACGTCCGGCACGCCACCACGCGCCTCTCTTCGCCCCTGTGTTACACACGCCGCACAGACAGATGGGTGGGCCACATCGCGCACCACGACAGCGCCTCCTCCTCCTCCCTCTTCCCACACCGCACGCCTCTCCATCGACCCTGAGCCTGCCAGCACCATTATCGCCGCAGAGACGCTGCCAAGAGCTACTGAACATGTAGGCGTAGATGCAAGCAGCGGCAGCATGCCGGAGCAGGGGCGAGAGCGCCGACCTGCACCAGAGGAACCCGCACCCGTTGCGCACCATCACGTAGACGCGGTCGCAAAAAGCAGCGATCAGCAACGGCAAGACGCACCACAACGCCAGAGTAGGAATGCGCCATGCCCCAATGCGGCGCCAAAAAATGACACCTCTTCTTCTTCTCCTCCTCCGCCTGCTACACATGCGGTGACGACGATCGTGGTGATGGACCCGAACGACGACGACGACGCCGGGTCGCCGGTGTGTGTGACCAGCCCGCAGCTGCAGTGCTTCATCGAGGCCAGTCAGCGGAAGGTGCGGGAGACGGACCGACTGCTCGGAGGCACGTCTCACTCAGCCACCGCACCGTCCGTTGCATGGCGCCAGCATCAAGTGCAATGTGCACCACGGAGTGCGGACGCACCTGTTGCCCACCACGTGCGATCGCCACCGGCAAATAGGTCCGGCTGGAAGATCACCTCCTCCGTCTTATCATCACCCTACGTTGCCAGCAGCAAGACCTTGTGGTCGGACAGCTCCGGGAGTGCGGCCCGTGAGAAGCAGCTGCGGCGTCTACGCGAGTTGCGCGATCGCCTGCGAGACTATGACACACCGGTAGCTGACGGAGGGGCAGCAGGACCAGCAGCAATGCGGTCTAAAGGGGAGACCACCTTCGCCTCAGCCTGGACGTCGTCCTCTGCATCCGCTGCACTGTCGCCTGATGTGCGCTTTAGACCTCACCTCACGGCGGCAGCGGCTGCCTCGCAGGACAAGTCGCCGCTGATTGAGATCTCACCGACGTCGTCGGACGAGGACAACAGTCGTGTTTGACCTTCTGCGGTCTTTGAAAAAAAAGGTAGAGAAGAATCTCGTCGCAAAAACGTCTAGTTGCTGAGCAGAAAGCAGAGAGACGGAATATATATAAGGTGCTTGACGTGCGTCATCACAACGTAAAATGTTGTTACGAACACTTTATGCTGTCGTCCTACACCATCGCTTGGCAGCTTTCGGAAGAGAAAGGTTGGTCATGTGAGCACTCGTGTTGCTCACTCGAATTCTTGTACTTGAATGGCCTTTTTGTGTTTTTCTCTAGATCATTTTCCTTGCTCTCCTACGAGCTTCTCTGCTTCCTTCATTTTGCTCGTTTACGCACCGCCATCTTCTCCACTCAGCGCCACAGCACATAGACGCACCCCGCATAGACAAAGAAAGATTTGCCGCGTTCTGGAGGGCGTAAAGCACTTTCCTCAATAAAGACTTTTCACTGAATCTTCGCCAATAGATGTCTGCAACAGCGGCTCTCTTTTTTCTTTTCCCCATTGCCGTTGGGGAGGAGGACATCACCGCATACCATGAGGCACCCGTCCTTCTCACCGCTGCTGCTGACGCTACTCCCAACTCCACTCACCCATCATCTGCACAGCAGCAGCGTGCTGGTACAGTCAGCAGTGGTGTCTTCCCTCTTAAGGTCGAGAACACCACCTCCGCAGAGGCAGTAGCCGCTGTCGAGCTCTGTCGCATGCACTACGTCACGGCCAGCCACCTGTGCTCCGTGCGGCATGGCAAAGCTCTCGCGCGTTGTCTCCCACACTGTCAAGACTCCACCGACCATGTATTGACACCCTTGTTTGGCCATGCAGCGCTGGAGCATGGCCGGCGCTGCCACTACCTCTGTCCAGTAGAAGAGGGACGCTACCTCGCTGCTGTCGCTCTTCCCCCGCAGCTGTTGCAATTGTTTGGCGGTGGGGGCGGCTGCGGCATGGCCACGTGGCTCGTGCACTCCACACTGACGAGCCATCCTCTGCCTCCGAGTGCGCTGCGGCCCACCAGCAGTGACGGCCCGACAGCGTACGCGCCTTTGCACACACGGCTCGTGGAGAGTGCGCAGGCAGTGCAAACGAGCATTACAGCCCAGCTTCGTCGATTGACGCACGTCGCAGGAAGCCTGACAGGTGTCACTCACGAATTCGCTCCTCGACTTGCCGCGCTGCATCGTCTGTGCCGCGAGGACCCGTCCCCGCTGCGTGCCCACCCCCGCCTGAGCCAGCGCATCGACGAGCTTCTCCGCCGCGCCGTCAGCGCTACGAGTCCGGCGTCGCTGCGTGGCGGGCTGCCGACGATGGGGCTGGCCAGCAGTACACACCGCTACGTTGTGGTGGCCTCTGCGCTGTGGTACCGCGGACATCCCCTATACACGAGTGCGACAGCGGCGGAGCAGCAATACACAAGCGCTTTTTCGTCCACCAACGTCGTGCGGCTCCGCTCCGCCGCTGTGTCTGTAGTGCTGGACGAGATAGAGAGGCTGCTGGACAACAACAAAGCTGCGGATATGGCGTACACCGACGCGACGAGCGCACCGGTGCGGGTGACGGCCCGCTGCTGTGCCACTAACCCACGTAGCCAGCACGTCTCACGCAGCGGGACATCGGCGAGCGGCTACGTCTCTCAGCCCATGTACGCAGCAAGCCCTCAGCATAAGGAGGGCGAAAAAGTGGAGGCAGCACTGCGTGTGCCGTGCGGCGTCACCATGGCCTTCACCTCCACCTCTGGCTGGACAGTGTCGCTGCTCCTGCAGCCCATCCGCACCCCCTACGTCGGTGCCCCGCTCTCCACCATCTTCAGCGGTCTACAGAGCCTCGTGACGGATGAGCTGGAGCGCGACGACTTCGTCAACCTCGTGCAGGCGGCAACGACCTCCATGCGGCAGACGTGGCGGCGGCCTTTGCAGATTGTCTCGCCGCTTGTCGGGCAACTAGAGGCTGCGGTGGTGCGAATTGAGGTGCGGCAGCGCCTGCCCGGCGTGTCAGAATTGTCGCAGGACCGCGTGCTGTACTCCCTGAAGCCCCTCTCCACACCACGTGCATCAGCGGCAACGCGTTTTATCCCCTCCTCCTCCTCGACCTCCGTAGCTGCACGGTGCGCTGCCCCACTCGCATCTCTTAAATGGACAAACGCGGCTGCCAAGACGGAAACGAAGCGCACCGCAGCGCTGGTCGCCGCCTACGCAGCAGCACAGCAGCGCCGTCAGCTCAGCGAGTGCGACGACGTCTACGATGCGCCGGGTAACCACCACCGGTTTCTTGCCGGTGTGGAGGCGGTGGTGCAAGCCGCAATGCGCTATCGGGACTTGATGGTGCGTGTTCAGCGGTGCCGCCGTGTAACGCACTCCTCGCTCAGCTCCTCGCATGTCTCCCCGTCAGCACATCAGCAGCAGCGTGGTCGATCGCACGCGGTGCTCTCGGTGTTGACAGAAACCGACGTGGTGAAGCTCATAAGGGCCGTCCCACACTGCTGCAACGTGGCTGCGACACCCAGCCGAGTGCGGTATGCCGTGACTTACGTGGTGGTGGAAGTAGAGCGAAAGAAGATGCCTGCTGTGTCTTTCGACGCCTACAGGGATTTCACCGCGTGGGTCCTCGGCCGCTGCCTTTGACCGCCGGTAGCATGCAGTGTGAAGAAAGAGGGGGCGGACGAGAGAAAGAGGTCTGCATGTACGCCGCACTAGATAGAAAGGTAAAAAGAAAGCAGGCATTCCTGCTCGATAGATAACAAGGGCTACAACTCGATAGACGCTACATTAAATAGAAAAAAAAATATTGAACTATGGTAAACGGCAAGAAGTCGCATGAGGGTCGCTCTTGCAAAGAAGCAGTCGCGCGCCATCTTGTGTTACTGCTCTCTATTTCACAGCGCAACGTACATAAGCGAAACGTTTAATTTCCTTCGCGGCGGAAATACTCCGTGGCGCATCATAAAAAGGCACAAGAAGAAATGCTGCACTGCTTTTCTCAACGAGACGTCATCTTCTTCTCTCTCTCTTTCTCTCTTCTCACTCTATCCTACGCTCTGCAGTAGCTGTCAGTTGCACAAAGGTCAGCAGCTTGCGCGCAGTTGCTGTGTGGCTCTTCCCCTCTGCCACTAGAGCAACGGGCAAACACACACACACACATCGTTTTCCTTTTATTATTATTGCTCTTGTTGTTTTTTTTTTTACGAGTATACGTGCACTTACACACCTTCTTCGTAGATTGCATTAGTGGGAGAGTGTGTGCATGTGTGTGTTGCCCTGCTGAGTCGGGCAAGAAGCAAGACAAAAAATATTCTTGTTCTCACTCAGCCAGCAGCAGCACACTCAAGTGGGCCTGTGAGGCAATGAACGCCTTACACCCCACCGACGCCTCGTGGCGGCACCACGTCCAGGACCAAGAAGAGGACCTCGTCCGCGAGCTCATGCAGGCTGACAACGTTGACGCCGTCCTGGCCCGCATGGAGGGCGACCACTACCGCCACCTCTCTCCCGTCATGCGCAAGCTGAACAGCTTCGACGCACCCAAGTCCAAGACACCGCAACCACAGCCGCAACAACAGCCACCGTCGCCACCACCGCGGCCGCTGTCTGCGCAGCCCGAGGCGACGAACGTCTCGCACGCCGGTCAACGGCAACACAGGATGCCTCCTCCTCCGCCGCCGCCACCGCTCGAAACAATTGGACAGCACGACTACGCGAGTGGACCACGTGAACCCGCCACCGGCAACAACAACAACAACGTAGACAGCCGCGATGCCTATCAGCGGCAGCAGGCGCTGCCCTCCGTCGCCCCTCACGCACGACGCTCCTCCTACCTCCCTCAGTC
Source organism: Crithidia fasciculata (assembly GCA_000331325.2). NCBI lineage: Eukaryota > Euglenozoa > Kinetoplastea > Trypanosomatida > Trypanosomatidae > Crithidia > Crithidia fasciculata. The sequence continues at coordinate 369,868 of CM003428.1, forward strand.
TGCCGCCTCCTCTGCCTATCAAGGCGGTGCGCCGACGGGCACCGCTGCTGGTGAAGAGGCTGGCGACTTCTCTCCTGCTGCTCGCCCTCCCAAGCCGTCCTCCCTGCTGCCCAACGCGTACACGGACTACGACCCTCTTGACGCCTACCGACGACGACCACCGCCACCACCACAACAGGTGCGAGTAGACGGAGAGACGGAGTCGCGGTTCAACGCCACGATGGAGTCGTGGTTGAAGCCACACCGCGAGCCGCCGCTGGAGCTGCAACGCGACAGTCCCCTCAGCAGCGCACAGCTCTCTAACCCGTTTGCCACAACGCGGCCCCCCACCTATGCCGCCTTCGACCCGACGTCGGTGGCGCAGGAGGGGGGGATGTTGCCACCGCCCACGCCAGGGAGTCCGTGGAGCTCTAGCGGTGGTCGCTACCACGGCGGGCACCCGGAAGCGGCAGAGAGAGGAGGGACAGGGGCTGCGGCGCCGCCGTCCAGCGCAGCAGACCACCGACGCACGCCACGCGTGTCCACCTACACCGCGCTCACGCCGCCCCGGCGGTCGGACTCGCGTGGCAGAGGCGGGGAGTCCGGAGAGCTGGAGAACGCCTCGCAATCGCGCATAGCACGACAGCTGCAGCTGCTGCGCAACTACCGCGAGCTCGCTGAGCTGTGCTCCAACACGCAGGACCCGAGCGTCGACCTCTTCCACGCGCTGCCCTCCGAGGAGCTGGCTCGCATGCAAGCGGAACAGCTGGAGCAGCTGCAGCGGCGGGAGCAGAGCCCCATCACAGTGAACAACAACTACTATTTCGACGGCTCCGGCAGCCGCCGGGGCAGCGGGGCTGGTACTGGCGGTGGCGGTGGTGGTGGAGGCGCGCGCCGGGGCCACTCCCCGGGTCGCAGCATACGCGGTCGCGTCAACAGCAACGACACCGTCGGCGCACGCAGCAAGGCCGGTGCATCGCCGCCGGTCATGGGCAACTCTCGCTCCATCTCGGAGCTGCTGACGGTGGACAGCCACCCGGGTATGACGAGCCACCAGCCATCTGGCGCCTCCTCATCACAGGCACTGCGTCCACCTTTGCTGCCCAGTCCGCGCATCATGCCACTACAGTCGCCACAGCCCTCCTCAGGGCCCGACTCGCCGGTCGCAACGCCGCCGCTGTCGCAGCGTGGTGCCCCCCTCGCCCCGCCGTCGCCGAGCCGCTCCCACCGCGCTCGCAGCCACCGCAGCCGCCACTACGACCCCCACTACACGCCAACAGCCACGACGGAGGAGGCGGGTTCGAGCTACGACGAGGATGACGATGTCGTCGGCGACGAGGAAGGCGAGTACGCCGGTGACTTCATGGACAACAGCGACGACAGGCAGGAGGAGGAGGACGATGGCACGGCACCGCGTCCGCCGCCGCCCCGCATCATTGAGCGGGAGCAGCACCGGCGCGTTCCGAACAACAGCGCCGCTACGGGTGACTACGCGACGAGCAACGCGCATCCTCCGCTGTCGCCGGCCTCTGCCGCCCAGCAGGAGCAGCAACACCAGCAACAGCAACAGCAACAGCAGCAGCAGCATCTCCAGCAGTACATGCTTCCCCAGCAGCAACAAAAAAGCACTTACCCTGGCGACTACATGGCGACGCCTTCGGGAATGAACACGAACGACTACCCACCCGGTGCGTCACGTAGCAGCATAGGTGGTGGTGGTGGCCTCGCCGGCAGCGAGAATGGCCGCCGCAGCGTTTCCAGCGCCATAAACGTCCTCTCCGGCGATCAGGAGCTGCGGGCCAACGCGCAGCTGAGCGTGAGCGGCATGGTCGACAGCCGCCGCGGGTCCATTTCGCAACCGCCGTCCTCTCAACAGCAGCACGGGCAGCAACAGCAGCAGGGACACGTCAACGCGTACAACGGCAACAGTTCGATGCCGGTGCTCCCGCACCACCACGCACAGCAGCAACAGCGGCGAAGTCTCTCGGCTGGGTCGAATCGGCAACGCCCGCACCGCGACGGCGGCGCCTTCACCGACCCTGGCATGGGCACCTTCTCCGACCTGCCCGACCTGCGGCGCAGCGGTGGCAGCGGCGGACGTGGCGGCCACTCGACCCCTGAGAAGCGCTACAGCGGGGCAAGCGTTGGCAGCGGTGGGGGCGGGCACACCCGCCGCGGTGGAGACAGCCGCACCAACGCCGACCCCACGCGACGCCATCCCAACAGCCGCGGGAACCGTGATGACGGCTATGGACGTCGCGCAGGCAACCGCCGCGGTGGGCGTCGGCGCGGCTACGGGGCGGGTGAGGACAGCGAGGGCGAGAGCGACTACCTCGACGACGACCTCGATCTCAACAGCCTCGGCAGCGATGAGTTCAGCTTTAGCGCGGGCGACACGCCGGGTAACCCGCAGCTGCAGACGCACAACCCACGCTCCTCTGCGCTGCGGAAGCGGCGGCACGGAGAGCAGCACCGCGACAACGCCAACAACGCACACTCGCGCACCCGCACCGCACGCACCCCGACAGGTGCGGCGGGTGCTCGCGGTGGTCAGCGTGGCGGTGGCTGGGAGGATGACGGCGCGGTGCACACGCCGCCTCATCAGCGAGCAGGGCAGCGGCAACCCGGGAGCAAAGGCAGGGGCAACGGTGGTAATGCTGCTGCTGCTGGACAGCGTCTTCAAGGGGAGCGACGGCGGCAGCGAGATGGTGCGGAGAACGCCGGTGGCCGTGGCGGCCCGTCATCGCCCTTCTTCGACCACGACGGGGCCGAGATCAACTCCGCCTCTTCCTACTCCTACAGCTACACGACAAGCTCGGACATCAGCGACTACGTGGCACGGAGCTACTACAGCCCGATCAAAGCGCAGCGTGGTGGACAGCGGGGACGGGGCGTAGGCGGTGGTGGCGGCAGCGGAGGACGCTCTCCGATGCGGGGTCGAGGCACCGGCGCAGGCGGGCCCAACCGAATCTCTTCTCTGCCTCCGCAGCAGATGGGTGCACGTCCGGGAAACGCTGGCACTTACCCAAGCGGTCCGCTCAGCCCGTCTCAGATGCGGGGCCGCGGAGGTGCTGGTGTGCCAAACTCCATGATGCGCGGGGGTGCTGCTGGTGCCGGAGCGGGAATGCGTGGGATGGCTCGTGGTAGGGGCAGCGCTGTCCGTCACACTGGCAACGTGATGCCTTTTGGACGTGGCGGTCGCGGCGGTGGCATGAGCCAACCTTCCTCTGCGGAGCGACGCGCGCCGCCGCTCACCGCTCTCAGCGAGCCCCACGGACGCCGCACCGGAAGCCAGCCTCTGGACCCGCGGTCGCTGTCGCAACAAGGAACGCAGCTGCCGCTGGGAGCCTACCCAGTCACGGTTGGCGGCAGCGGAGGCAGAAACAGAACCCCGAATAATCGCACAGGTGCTGCGATGCAGGGGAGTCCGGCACGCAGTCCTCGCCGGGGCAGACCACCTGGAAACACCACGCCTGCTGCTGCTGCTGCTCCCGCTGGAGCCACTCCGAACCCCAACGCCTTCGTGCTCCTGCCAAATGGAATGCGGGTGCCGTCAACGTCGCCAGCAGCGCGTGAGTACCGCCAGATGCTCCAGCAGCAGCAGATGCAGAGGCTGGCGATGCAGCGGATGGGCATGCTTCCGCCCGACCCGGCGCCACTGGTCGGCTCCGGCGTGGGGATGCCCGGTACTGCTGCTGGCAGCGGCTTTTATCCAGTGGGTGCCGCCGCCGTGAGCCGCACGCCGCAGATTTCCCCCGCGACTTCCCCCATGCGCGGCGGCGGTAAAGGTGGTGGCCGGGTCATGTCCCCCTCGGTGGCGGCCAGCAGCGCTCCACCCAACAACAACCGCAGCGCAGCCTCGACGTTAGGCGGCACTGCAGCCCACATCCACCCAGGGCTGCTGTACGGCTCGCTGCTGCCCAAGGCACGCGCCAAGACGGCTCTGGTGGTGGAAGATGACGAGCGGGGACGCGAGCGCAGCGTCTCCCCGCACGGTGACGCCTCCCACGCGCCATTTTTGGACCGTGGGAGCGTCTGCCCGGTGCAGCCCGCCGTCCCCACTTTCCCAGCGCCGTCTGCGAATCTCTTTGTTCGGCCGCAGCAAGACTTCTTCCCCATTACGGGTGCCATCAACGGCGCGACCGCCGACGGTGTGCAGCCGCTGGCGTGGAAGTCGGGTGGGTCCGGCTGCGTCGTGGGCCGCAGCGGCCACCTTCCCCCGCCGCCGTCGACGAAGCTCTCCTCGCATTACGTTCCACCAAACACGCAACAGCAACAGCAACCGCAGCAGCAGCAGCAGCAGCAGCAGAGGCCATTGGTAGTGAGTATTCTCCAGCCACAGCAGCAGCAGTTCCACGTACTGCGGCAGAGCGGGGTGGGTCGGCGGGATTCGACCTTCTCGCTGCAAAGCAACAACGATGCGGCGGTGGCAGCGGCAACAGCAGCAGCAGCAGCAGCAGTGCACGCCTCGCAGCAACGCTCTGTCCCTCTGCAGGAGCCGCTGGAGGTCACGCGAGGATCGGTTGGCCTGAGCTACGGTGGCGGTGGCGGTCGGGCATCAGAGGTGGTGGACCCGTACACGCCGCGAGGACGGGCCGCGGCGGAGCGCAGCGCTAATTTGCAACGTTTCGGTATTGCACCAGTGCAGGGATAAAGGGAGGGAGAGGGAAGATCATTGCAGCAATTTAGTTTGTGTGAGTGACTGGTAGACTATGGCCAACATATGTACGCGCCACCTTAATTTTAGTTTTTTTGTTTTCCTTTTTTTTTCACCTTCCTTATTACTCCGACGGATCGTCTTTTTTTCTGTGCGGTTAGCTTTAGAGTCGTGCTTTCGGCTGTCTTCTTCGTTGCTGCCGTTGACATCGTTGCGGTGTTCAATCCCTCTCTTTTTTTCCTCTGTACCACTACAATGGATCAAATTCCCCTTCTTCTTGCTCCATTTTACCCCTCCTCTCATTCTTGTTTTCGGAAAAAAAAAAAAGCAGACACTCCTCCACAACGGAGAAACACGCAAGAGGTAATCGTCTCTCGCTGTGTGCACTTTTGTCTATGTGTTTGTGCGGTAAAGGGGGGAAAAAAAAACCCCGTTTTTTCCTCTTTTTTTTCCTCTTCTCTTTGCGTGTTATCTTTCGTTAGAATCGTTGTGAAATTTCCTTGTTTTTTTTTGTTCTCTACTGTGTTCTTAGACTCTTTTCCTTTACTTTATTTCTCTTTCTCTCTTACGCTGTTAGAAGCGACGCGACAAGCACCGCACCGCTGAAATGAAAAAAAATGAGAAAGGCACAACGTGATCTTTGAAGGAGAAGGAAGAGTTGTGCTGTGTGAACTTCTCTCTTTTGATGCGCACTCCGCACTTCATTCCCTCGTTCTCTGCTTAACAAATTGTCTTTCCAGATTTCGGTCGAGATAGTTGACAGTTGAAAATTCACATGTGTGTGTGTGTGTGTGAATGCGTGAATTCAGGCAGAGGTAGCATTTGCAGCGTGCGGCGGTGCTCTGACGCAGCGCACACAAAAAAAAAAAACTGGCGCCTGGTGACTCCCGCACATCTAACGTCTCTCACTCTCTCTCCTCGCACTTCTTCTCTTCAACGAACCCCTCACATGAACACACACCGGTTACCGCCAGCACAACTTGGTAGCACTGCGGCGATTAAGGTTAGTCGCCGCTGCCGTACATCGTTCTCACACATATTTTTTTTTTTCATTATCCTTACTACATCCCCCTGCCCACGACTGGGTGAATTACCGATTCATAGATTCGCTAGTCAGCAAGTGTAGCTCGACCAGACAACCACAAGCAGTAATAGCAGAAGTCAGCGAGGCTTTTCGCTCTGTTTCTGCCGTGCTGCGGCACCGTCTTCTGGACAGTCAGCACTCTCCTTCTCTCTTCATTCTTACCCACTCATAGACGTCTTCTAAAGAAAAGACTCAAGAGAAAACCACCAAAGACGCCACACCAACACATACACACATCCCATGTCTACGCTCTCTTTCTCCACCGGCATAGAGGCGATGACGCCTGTCAACACCCAAAGCTCCGCCACCGCCGCCCCTCGCCTCAGCGAGCTCTGGGCCGACAAGTACAAGCCGCGCTCCATCGCAGAGATGTGCTACCCCAGCTACGCCAACAAGCTCAAGGCGTGGCTCGAGAACTTCACGCCGGTGGGCAGCCCAGGCGATGACCCGAACAAGCACCACGGCGTCCTCCTCTCCGGCTCCCCTGGCGTGGGAAAGACGACAACGGTGTACGTCGTTGCCAGGGAGTTGGGCCGCACCGTCATCGAGTACAACGCGAGTGACTTCCGCAGCCGCAAGTCGCTGCGGGAAAACGTGTTGGACCTAATCAGCAATCGCGCCTTCGCCGCCCAGGCCACCTCCTACACCCGCGCCGTGCTTCTGATGGACGAGGTCGACGGCTGCGACATCGGTGGTGTGGGCGAAGTGGTCAAGATGCTGTTCATCACGAAAATCCCGATTCTCTGCACGTGCAACGACCGGTGGCATCCGAAGCTGCAAACGCTGGTGAAGTACGTCGAGGACATGCGCTTCAGCCACCCGCCGTGCAACATCGTGGCGAACTACCTGTGTGAGCGCGTGCTGGCGCGGGAGGGCATCACGCTCTCGAAGCCGCTGCTGCAGGACATTATCAAAAAGTCCGGCAGCGATATCCGCAACATGCTGAACAACCTGCAGCTCTGGTGTCTGAATCGCAGGTCGCTGGAGCAGCGGCAGCTGGCGGAGTGCGCCGCACAAGCAACGAAGGACGGCGACGCGGGCCTCTTCGACTCTGCTGAGTACTTTCTGTTGCAGGGCACGTCACGTGGGGAGCGGCACTCCATCGCTGAGATGCAGGCGTGCTACTACAACTCCGACCTCATCGACATGTTTGTGCAGGAGAACTACCTGCATTACAACCCGGAGCCGGTGGATGGCCGGGACTGGATGACGGCGGTCGCACAAGCGGCCTCCTCGATCTCGCGTGCGGACGCGGCGCAGCGGATCATGTACTACGAGCAGAACTGGTCCGTCTCCCGCTTCCACGTTCTCTCCTCCAGCATCGCACCCTGCGTGTACACGCGTGGGAAGTACGAGACCTTCATGACGGGCCAGCAGAAGTTCTTTGACCTGCAGCGACCCGTCAAGTTCCCGCAGTGGCTCGGGCACAACTCGACTGCTGGCAAGAACCGGCGGCTGCTGCGCTGCGTCGCGATGCAGGCCTCCCACCCGACGCGTGGCATCTCCGGCAATCAGGAGGATGTCGCCGCGGACTACATGCCAAACGGATGGGAGCGGCCCCTCACGCAGCCCCTCGCCGAGAAGGAGAAAGACGGCATTGCGGAGGTGATCGCACTGATGGATCAGTACAACTTGATGCGGGACGACTGGGATCTGGTGCAAACGCTGCCGCACTTCCGGCACATGGAGACGCCGCGGCAACAACCGCCGGTAAGCATCACGACAGCAGTGAAGGCCGCCTTCACACGCGAGTTCAACAAGACGCACCGCTTCGACAGCTTCGCGAAGACTACGCTGAAGCGGACGGACAAGGCGGACGAGGACGACGGCATCGACGAGGAGGAGGGCGAGAGTCAGAAGGAGGGGGCGGGTGCGAAGGCAGGAACGAAAGGACGCGTCATTGCCGATGGCGTCACTGCAGTCACAATAACCGGCAGCGATGCAGCGAAGCCAAAGGCGAAAACATCGGCAGCACGTAAGCCTCGTGCCAAGAAGAGCGCCGCTAACGCAGCAGCTGCGGCAGACGACAGCGGCGAGACGAAGCCGGCGCGGAAGCGGGCGGCCTCCGCGTCAACGCGAAAGCCCGCGAAGCCTGCTGGAAAGGCGAGTAAGGCGGCTGCCGGCGGTAAGGCGCGGAAGCGAGCGCGTGTGGAGTCCTCCTCGGAGAGTGAAGTGGAGATCTCCTCTGACAGCAGCAGCGACTCCTCTGACAGCGAGTAGGAGTGCATTTGTGTGTGTTTTGTTTGTGTATCCTTTTATTATTCTCTGCGTTCAAGGGTGTTTTTTCTCAGTTGGTGAGTGTCACTGGGTGCCTTCGCAACGGCGCAGCATCAGCTCACGGCTTGCTCCCTCGCAACGCTATAACAAGTGCCAATCAAAAAAAAAAATTGGAGTCGTCTCATTGAAGCTGCCACTGTAACTGTTCGTGATTTTGTCCGAAGTTTGAAGACAATGTTAAACTGAAATAGAAGAAAGGAAATACTTGCGTTTTGTGTGTCGCTGCGACAAAAATATGAGCAACTAAACACTTTTCTTCTGAATTTCTTCCTGCTGGTTACGGTCCTGCGAAGGTTAGAACAGGTGCAACTCTCTATGTGGACTTAACGGTCGCAGGCGTGATGCAACACTAAACGTCTACTATTAACCACTTCCTTATCTCCTGTCTGTGCACGTTTCGCCGTCCCGCACACGGAGGTCGACGATCGCCTCTTCGCTGGGTGACTCTTTTAAATTTGTGTTTATTGTGTGTGCCCGCAGCGCTTATGTCATGCGGGATGTCCAATCACACCGCCCCGCTATCCAACAGTGAAGCTCGCTTTCTTGGCGCACGTGAGCTCAAGCCCGTCGTCACTACCAGCACCTCCGCCGCATCCCCAGCAGCAGCGGCAGCCTCAGCAGGAACGCGAATGCGGTTGCGTGAGCCCGCGAAGCAGACACAGCGTGCAACTACGAATCCCACCCCTACGCGACAGGTGCAGGGTCACCACTTCCCCCTCTATTCTCACCCGATGTTCCGTGCGGCCGCGCGCAACTCGGCCGCCGTCCGCAGTGCCCTCGATGCACAGTTGAGTCGTGTCGACAGCGCCGCGCTGGACGCCGCGGTGGAGAAGATGGTGGAGGAGATGCTGCTGCAGCAACAGCAGCGAGGAGGTGCAATGGGGGACGTGGAGATGTCGGAGGCGCAGGTGCTGGCGGTGCTGGCGAGTGCCTCTCATGCCGCGCCATCACCGCCACCTCGCACTGCAACGTACGCGACCACGCCGTCTCCTGGGATGGCCTCGGCCTCTCCACCTACAGTGGAAGAGGACAATACCTTTGCCGTGACGTCGGGTCTGCGCACACGTCCCCTGCCGCCCACCACTCTTCACCGCCACGATGCAGATGTGCCGACCGCCCGTTATGTCGCTGCATCCTCTGCGGCTGCGGACGACGATGACGTGCAGGTGGTATCGGTCCATGCATTGCAGCGAGCCGCACTCGCCCACACGCGCCAGGCGAGTAAAGGCGTTGACGCATCACCCACCACCTCCTCTCCCTACGTCTCCCCCATTCCTCATGGATCGACATCAGCGACGGGCGGCTCGGAAAGTCGAGTGTCCGTTCCATCTCCCTCCCCACCCACAGCACTTGCATCACCAGCAGCCACAGCGGCAGCAGCCGTGGCAACACCAGTAGGCGACATGGGCGGCTCCAGTGTTGGCCCGGCAGCCTCACAGACACGCCAGCAGTCCATCCGCTTCACCACCTCGCCCCCGCCTCCGCAGCTCATGAGGTCCGGTCTCTACTCCTTCCTCCCCACCACGTCCACTATAGCAGCCGCAGCCGCAGCACCGACTGGCCATGAGGAAAACGGTCAGCTCAGTAATAAACGCGAGATTCCCTTTACAGAGATGGACCGCCGACCTGGACGTGGCACCGGGCCTGTTGCGCAGCAGTCGGTGGACACCGCACACCTCAACCACGTCAACGACGCTGTATTTGCTGCGATGGATGTGCTGATGGACGGCAACAGCTGCTGTGTGCGACGGCGGCAGCGGAAGCCGGGCCACGGAACAGGTCCCAACGCTTCTCGCAGCGCATCAGCTGGTTTGAGTGTACAGGGCGGTTACGGCTACGCGTCGTGTGCGCCGTTGCGAAGTTTGACCGTGCCGCCGCCGCCACCGCCACCCCGCACGGCTGCAGAGGCGAAGGCGCGGCGCATCCTTAATGCACAGCGGCGTCGGCAGCGTCTGCCTTCTCCACTGCCGGCGTCTAGTGATGTTGTCGCTTGTAATGGTGGCGGTTATGGGAACTTAGAAAGCACCCGTGGTGGCGCGTCTTCACTGCCTGCCTCCCTCCCTCCGCTGCCCACGATGCGCGGCCTCGCGACGCAGTCCCTCCTTGACCAGGCACTGCTCTCCGCCCACCAGCTCAACACTCCTTACAGGTAGTGGTACATGTGCGTTCACGTGTCTTCTCTCTCTCTTAAATCGAAAGAAAGCGCTGTCTACTCCCCTCTTGACGGTTGTCGGTGTTCATTGACTTTGATTTTTTTTCCCTTTTCATGGTGCGCGCCTGTACATGTCCCTTCTTTTTTTACCTAATATTATTTTTCTCTCTCGCCTTCCTTCGCTTTCCGCACCGATGTAATCGAGCAATTTGTTTCTTTAAGCTTCGCCTTGTAAATTTATTGTACCTTTTTTTTTTGAAATTTTCACAATGCATTCACTTGAACCCGCGTCATGCCTTCTCTTCGTCAGGTAAAAAAAAAAAATTTGAATTGTCAAAAATAGCGCACAATTCTGCCGTAGTGCAAGTCTGACATAGGCTGATGTGCTCTAGGATGATCTGCCAAGCGCAGCAATTGCCGTGTCCGGACACACGATTGTTGCAATATTCGTGTCTCTCTACTTTTCCTCACATGCGCACTCCTTTGTTATATCTATCTCTTTATTTCTCCTTTAACGGTCGACACACCTTCCAACGGCTGCAACAACGTCTCAGACCTCTCACTCAAATAACAGTCCAACGAGTAGAGTACGTGACGGCACGTGAGAGGCAACGCATTTGACTGCACCACGTAGCTACCTCTATCATATTTTTTTTTGTTCGTGTGTGTGCTAGAGCAGCGATGGCGGCTGCATCGGGCAAGAAAAAAAAGGGCCTTTCCCTGGAGGAAAAGGTTGTCCTTGTGGAGCGGTGGATCGCTGCCCACCCCCACCCCTACACCATGAAGGAGCTCCAGCAATTCATCCCGAAGCAGACCCCCGTCATATTCCAAAGCGTTGAGGAGTGCGTTCAGCTGCTCGTCGCAGAAAACCGCGTGGAGCAGGATCGGGTTGGCGTGAGCACGCTGTTTTGGCACTTCCCTCTCACCGAAACGCAAAAGCAGAATTATGCGGTGCGCAAAAGCAACGGCGCTGGTGGAATGGGTGGCAGAAATCAACGCCTGACGTGTGCAGATCTCCTGCGTCGGCTGAGCACGCCAGACACGCAGCTCTGCTCCCCGTCGGCGGTCGAGCAGCTCTGCGCCACGATCCCTACTGCAGAGCTGCGTGAATGGCACGTCACGCTGCTCGCGGAATGCTCCACCTTGCAGCGCCGCCTCGTTGAAGAACACGCGCGGGTGGGCTGCTCAGATAACGCGAAGGACGTGGACGACGAGGAAGCACGCGTAAAGGCCGAGGTGACCTTGCTCGACAGCCTCGCCACACAGCGCAGCCGCCTCGTTGCCGAGCAGGACAGTCTACTCGCTGCACAGAACTTACCAGAGATGCTCCGTCAGGTCTCCGCCGCTGCTGCTGCTGCGATGGAGGCTGCAAACCGGTGGACAGACAACTACTTTTTGGCTGAGGAAGAGGTGGTGGGTAGGACAGGGCAGTCGCAGCGGGATGTGCGTGCGGCTCTGCAGGTGCCGGTGAACCTTGACTACGTCTCCGACAGCGACGAAGACGGAGAAGCGGGAGGCAATGCATCAGAAGCTGCGGTAGTAGCAGCGGCAGCAGTGCAGGAGGCAGCGAGCACACCGGCAGACATCAGCAGCACCGTGACACAGGCAGAGCCGACCCCATCTCTTGTGCACGACGGCACCGCCAGTCTGCACGAGGCCGATGCGGCGGCAGCTGATGCAGCAGCGGTGTCGGTCGCGGCGGAGACACCAGCTGCAGCTGCGGAAGAAGAACGGCCAGCAAATGAAAAGGAGGCGAAGCGGACATCGACACCACGCAAGGGGAAGAGCAGCGCGGCGGCTCCAAAGAAGCGCACGGCACAGAAGCGAGCACGTTGATGACGCGAGACGTCGAAGGCATAGAAGAGTGTTGAATGTCCACTACTACTTATTTTTTTTATTTTTTCTTCCCCACTGCTGGCTCTTTTTAAATAGAGCATCTCTGCTTGTTTCTGACACAACGAACGAAGCTGAAGCAGCTCCCAATGGGCACAACCGTCTTCTACGCTTTAAGGATGCAGGAGAGCATGTTACAAGGCATTTCTGCTGCCGGGTACTTGTCAGATGGTGAAAGCTGTTTGCAGATTGGATCTACCAAATTGTGAAGTGCTAAGTAGTAGAGCGAGTTTTCGCTGGTCACACACTGCTTGTGCAGTTGGGAGTGTTTTGTGGCTTCTTAGTATCTAATACAAATGTTTAAATCGTTGCCGCGTGTCTGCGTATCTAATAAAGGGCATTCGAGCTGCCTCTGACACAACCCCTTTTTTTCTTCTCTCTCTCCTACTCATCTCTCTTTTTCACCCTTTGCGCTTGTTGCCACACCTTTGACTTTTTTCTTGTGGAGAAGATTTTTGCCTCTTTTTCGTTTTTTTTTTGTCTTTCTAGGTCTACAGTCGAGGCAGCTACAACGCATTCCCTCACACACTTAGACACCTACCTTAATTACTCTTTTTCACTTTGCTTTCGATTTTTTTTTCATTTCCTGCCTTTTCTCTTTCTCCGGAAAACGAACGAGTACTCACTACCTCTGTTCAACGCCCATCTCTCAATCAAACGCAGCCACCCGCATATACACACACACTACTCTCTCTCTCTCTCTCTTTCTCCGCAACTTTCGCAGCCCCCTTTTCAGCATACCCTTTCTTCTTTTCTTTTCCTACACGATGCTGAATTTTGTTGCTGAGTACTTCCCCGCGACCGCGACGGTGCCCCTCGCCTTCAGCGCCGCCGCCCCAGCCGCCCGCCGCGCAGGTGAGCGCTCCACACGCGGATACGTCGTGAAGGGCCTCCGCCTCCACCACGAGGAGTCCCGCAAGGACGAAGAGGTTTCCTGCCACCGCCGTCCCACCCGCACCGTCTGCATTCACGCCGAGCGCCTGCCCGACACGCTTTTTAACGCGCTGTGGTGGATCGCGAAGGATGGCGAAGATGTTCCGGTGGCTTTCCGTGCCGCTCGCCTGACCGGTGCTCTGCACTATGGTATCGAGGAGGAGAAGGAGGAGAACAGCAGCATCGCCTCGACGGAGGCCGCTGCGGGGGTGAACGCACTGTCGCTGACCTACCCGTATGTCGCGTCGATGGTGCGCCGCACCGTGTCGCTCTTCCTCGGTGGCAGCCGTCTGCGCGAGGTGCTGCTGAACCCAACGGCCGCCTCGCAGCTCGAGCGCCTCGACGTGTCCAACTGTCGTTGCCTCAAGTCACTGCAGTGGACGCCGCCCTCAGCGAAGGCAAAGGCAGAGGAGGGAAGCGCGCCGATGCAGCTGCATCACCTCCGCATTCTCAAAGCCTCCTTCAGCGGCCTTGCTATCTTTCCTGCCGCCACCGTTGCGCAGTGGGCACCTGCCATCACGACCGCGCTCCTCTCCGGCTGCCGTGCGCTGAGCGCCGACCAGGTCAACAGCATCCTGGACGGCTGCACGCAGCTCCGTGTGGCTCGCCTCGACTCTACCAAGCTGTCCAGCATCGACTCCCTCGCCTGCACGTGTCCCTCTCTCACCGAGCTGAACGTGTCGAACTGCGGTGAATTGAAGGATGTGGAGGCGATGGAGGAGCTGCGTCTGCTGCGTGTGCTGGACCTGCACGGCAACGTCGCCCTCACCTCGCTGGACGGTGTCGGTGCCTGCCACTACCTGCGCCGTCTGGATGTCTCGCACTGCAAGCGCGTTACAACACTGGAGCCGTTGGAGGGGAACTTGTGGAACCTTGTCCACTTCAACGCGTCGCACTGCACGGGCCTACTTGACACGCATCTTCAGGCACTCAAGGCCTGCCCGCTGCTGGAGGAGGTGAAGGTGAACCAGTGCGCCGCGCTGAACGACTTCTCGGCGCTTGCACACCACGCAAACCTGCTCGTGCTGGAGGCGGCCGACACGGGCCTCGTGTCCGCTGACTTCCTCGCCAGCTGCAGTGCGCTGGAGCAGCTGACGGTGGCTGGGTGTGCCGCCCTGAAAGACCTCAGCGGCCTGCGCTACCTCTTCCGGCTGACGAGCGTCGATGCGTGCTACACCGGTGTAACGCGTGTGGCGGAGCTCGTGGACTCGTGTGCGGCGCTGCGTGTGGTGCTGGTGCGGGAGTGCGAGCTGGACGCGGAGAGCACGACGCGGTTGGAGGCGTGTGCGACACGCATTGCCTCGACGCACCGCACCGTCAGCAGCAGTGCTGCGTCGACGGTTGCTGCCGCGACGGCTTAAAGACGGGCTACACGACTTGTTGAACGCTCTGCGGGACACCATGTTGGTGTCTTCGTGCTCCGTCTTCGTTTTGTCAATTTTTTTTTGCTGGAGCGAACCTATTTCGATGACGCTCGACGGACAGCCGCTGTTTCATGTCCTCAGGAACAAGAGCAGACGTAAATACCCTCCCTTTCTCTATTTTTATATATTTTCTGTTTCCCCCTCCTCCTCTCGTCATACGTCCGAAAAGCAAGAACAAGTAGCCTATCAACTTCTTCGAGTAAGACGTACGCACGAGTGGCAGGAGGGCATCTCTTTTATCTCGCTATCTTCTTTAAAGCACTTTCATTTTTTTTTTCGGTATTTTATTCTCTGTGCCTCTGCGTGTTTGCACGGTTTAAAAGGGCTTTTTTTTATTAATAGAACCGAGTTATTTTCTTCTCTCTTTTTTTTTTCTAAACTTTTTTTCGTTTTGTTGTTTGTAAGGGTTCAGACAAATGGTGAGCGGCCACAAAGTCACTCGTAGTGATAAAAAAGTGAATGTGTGTTTTGCCTTAACGCCTCTGTATCATTTCCTCTCCACTTTCTTTTCCGTCATGCAGTCATGGGAAAAAATAATAGAAAGGAGAGAAAAGCGTGTGAGAAAATGCATCTGAGAGACAGAGAAGAGCGGCGGCGAGAGAAGCGCGTTCTGCCTCATCCTCCGACTTCCAATTATTTATTATTATTACCTAACTATTGCTTTGTTTAAAGAGCTTGTTTTTTTTTGTTTGTTTTGTTTGTGTGTTTGTGCGAGAGCGATTCTTTTTCGAGTCTTCCTCTCTTTGATTCACGGCATTTCTTCTTTCATTTCTTCTTTTTTGTCAAAGTCCTCCAGTTTGTGAATTGATGGAGGCGGAACGGCAATTCTGAACTTTTTCCCTGTCTCTATTTATCTTTCTCGATTTAATTTTTTTTTTGCGAATACTAACACACTATGACACACTCGATTACGAAGAAAGAGAAAAGGACACAGTGATGCGTGATTGACGTCGCTTAGTGCCTCTACTTTTCTGTTATTCGTTGTTGTTGTTTCATGTGTAGACTTCGCGCATCATAACTACCTCTTTTTCCTTGTCTTTCGTATTATTTCCCTCTTTCTTTTTTTCTTGTGTAGTGGCGAGACCGACACGTGATTCTTATTTTTCTTTGCAGCTGGGCACACTCGCGAAATGTATTTCATGCATCTGTGCCCGCTGCATCGCGTTGTCTGTGCTCTGTCGCGGAACGGTGGTGGTGTTGGTCTGTGCGCATTGACCGTCGGGTCCTCCTGCAATGGTAGGGAACTTTTCCCCTTTTTTTTCCCCTTTCCTCTCTCTATCCACAAAAATTTGGTTTACTGAAAGACGCAGCGTAGACGGACGCACGTGTTACCAAGGTGTGGTGAAGATGAAAGAAAAAAAGAGAAAAGTCCCTTTGTAACTGGAGGAAGAGGTGGTGGTTTTTTTTTTTTTTTGGCGGTAAAGCACGTACACGTGGTGGAGGCACTCTTCGAGGTACTGGAACCCTAACGAAGGTGCGTCCACGTTTTTTTTTGTTGTTGTTGTTGTGTGCGTTGCTCCTCCGTTCACTCTCTCTCTCTTTGATAATCTCCGTGCAGCAATCTCCTTTCGGTTCAAGTTACTTGTAGCGACTGAATATCGTTTCTTTTTAGCCTTTTGTGCCGGTAAGGAGGGAAGTTGTGCATAAGCCACGGAGAGGTAAGAAAAAAAGAGGAGAAAAAAGCAAAAATTGAACTCATTATCCGAGTCTACCCACCTCGGTGTTCGGACCTGGATTTCTTTTTTATCATTGATTGCACACAGACTCTGTTTGTTTCGAAGCGTCTTTCTTTTTTCTTCT
This sequence comes from Crithidia fasciculata, assembly GCA_000331325.2. Taxonomy (NCBI): domain Eukaryota; phylum Euglenozoa; class Kinetoplastea; order Trypanosomatida; family Trypanosomatidae; genus Crithidia; species Crithidia fasciculata. The sequence continues at coordinate 386,067 of CM003428.1, forward strand.
CCTCTTCCTTCGCCTGTTGTATACTCAAAAAACTCTTTTCAGATGCGACGGACAGCAGCAGTCGATGCGATCATTTCTTCTTCTCTTCTTGAGCCTTTTTCCTTTTTTTAGTTTCCATCGAGTGCCCCATGGTCATTTTGTGTGTAGTGGAGTGAGTAAAAGACAAAACATCAGTTTGCTGGTAACAAGACGGCACAGACTGCATACGCACAATCACAGACTGTTCCATCTCTCTCTCTCTCTCTATTACTCTTCGTCCGCGAGAAACTGTATTTTGCTTCTCAGGCTGACAGGTTGCGCTTACACAGCTCACTATTCCTGCCAAGGGAAAGACAAGAAAAAAAAAGAGAGCACGCGCACAAGGACCCTCTTCCAAGCCTTTTTTCTTTTTCTTCTTCTTCTCTTCCTTTTCTTTCTTTCCCCGTTCTCGTTATTGTTCTTCTTCAGTGCGTTTAGTTATTTTTCTTTTTCGTCTCTTCCTCCCTGTTTTTCAATGTGTCTTTTTTGAATGTGGTAGCAGATGGTTCTTTTATTTTTTATTATTCATATGTTCGTCCTTTACTCCATGACGTCTGCGTCGGCCGTCGAACCAAAAAAAAAAAAGAGAGAGGAAAGAACTTCGGCAAGTGCGTGTATGTGTGCGCACGGGTGCTCCTTCGTGTGCGGCTCTGGCCCTCCTCCTCTCGTGTTCCGTAGTGGAGAGCACGATAAATTTGGAATGAATTTATATTTAAAAAAATGAGACGGCTTGGTAGTTGTTCACGGAAACAGCGCTGATGGCGAGAATTTTTTTTTCGTGTCATCTACGCAACTCTTTAGCCGTATAGCAGCACCTTCAGTTTGCAAGGCGTGCATCCGCTCTGCAGATACGCCTGTCTTGGGGGAGGAGAAAGTGAGCGATTTTTGAGTGTTGCACCAAAGCATCTGTGCTAAAGGTACATGTCTGACAGCGCAAGATTCTCTGCTACCCTCCTTGACGATGTTTATAGACGAGGCAAGGAGGAGAGAGTAGCACCCGTCGCTTACTTGTTTTTCCCCCTTTTTCTCGAATACAACTGTAAGTTGAGTTGCTCAACAAGTCCTTTTTTTATATTATTCTTTTCGTACCGCATCTCTTTATCCTTTGTGCTCCCTCTCATCTTTGTTCTTCGCCTAACACACACAAAAACATACACAGAAAGAAAACAGAAAAGCGCGCCGCGATCATACGGAGCAGCGCACTCTCACACACTCCCATCAGCTATTTTTTTTTTTTTGAGACTATTACTTGTTTTTCCTTCTGCCATAGCTCTTCTCATTCTCTCACCTAAACTGTTACTTCTGATTCCTAGCAGGCACACAAGCACACTTCTGCTTTCATATTCCGGCCCCGCCGGTGCAACCACCCGAAGTTGCCTGTGCTGCTGATCCTCTATTCTTTTTCGCTCCTCTTGTACCACTTCCTCTATATTTCCTTTGCTTCGACACAGCTTCCCAAACCGTCCCTCCGAACACAAGCACATACACACGCTGTCGGTCACTACCACCTTTACTTCTTTCTTGTTCTTCTTCTGCCAGCATCGCCATGTCGGCGTCATCGCTTGAGCTCTCTGCCACAACAGAGCAGCGCATCCGCGCCGCCGCCAACGTACTTCGCATCTCCCCTGACGCCCTTCTGCGCCGTCTCCTCTCGCAGCATTACAACACCCTCGGTGGGCTGCCGCTCGACCTTCTCCGCTACATCCTCACCTTTCTCGACTACACGCTCATCTCAGGGCTCATTGCGCGAGTGTCAAAGTTTTGGCAGGACTGCGTGATGGAGTGCCCACAGAACTTTTTCTCCCGCCTTCGGCAAATCCACGGCATCCACCTGCTGGACCCGGTGCATGGCATGTTCTACTTCCCCCGTGCTCTGAAGCGAGTTGTCTTTGACACAAAGAACAGCAGCAGCAGTGGCAAGCCAGGGAGCAATGCACCTCCCCTCCGCTCTGGTGCCGATCTGCGCCGCGCCTTCTCTCCCGCCTCTGCTGCCCTCCAGAACAACGCGCAAGCTGTGCCTGCTTCCTCCTTCCTGACCGTCGACATCCGCACGCAGAACACACGCACGCTGCCGTGGGGCTACGTGCAGATGACGGTGCGGCGCGCCATTGAGCGAGAGCGGTTAGAGTACGGCGCGGTGCGCACGCCGGGCCTGCAGCGGCCAGAGGACCCGGTGTGGTCGCAGGCCGCCACGGTGACCTACGACCGCCGCATCTACATGTTTGGTGGGGAGACGTACGAGGGCGTTGTGCTGGACCGCGTCTACGAATACGACCCGATGGCGAAGCACTGGACGGTGTTGCCAGACATGATGGAAAAGCGCGCCGCCGCCAGCGCTGTTGTGTTTCGTGGCCGCATATTCGTCTTTGGCGGATACAACGAGGAGGGCGAGGTGCTGGACACCTACGAGGTGCTCGACGTGGCGTCGCGGTCGTGGGTGTCGCGCCTCTACCCTCCGTCCTGGATGTTCGCACCGCCGTCTTCCTCCTCACACGACACCGCAACACAGCATGCGCAGCAACAGCAGCACGCGAGGCACACCTTCACTCGCCGAGACACCGATGGGCACGGCGACGTGGCACCAGCAGCGGCAGCGGCAGCCTCGGGGCAGTACCGGATGCCGGAGAAGCTCTGCGGCACGGCCTCCACCGTCTACGGCGACGTCATCCTCTTTGCCGGTGGCCATCAGAGCCGCATCGCACCAGACCAGACGGCCGTCAGCTACTCCGCCATGAACAGCACCTCGACGACGCCCATGCACGGCGTTGGGGGCCCGGCAACAGCGGCAGCAGTAGCAGCAGCAGCGGTGCTGACCACCACCACCGGCCTTATGCATGGCGACTCCGCTGCGGCTGCGGCTGCGGCTGCCTCCTCCACCTCTATTCACACACCCCTTCGCAACGGTGGTGGATTTGACAGCATCACAACCCCAACAACGGTGGGTGGGCCCGGCAACACCGGTGCGAGCACGCGCACCAACTCCCCTCCTCGGCTGCCCCGAGTGAACTCCATTGCGCTGGACGGCCCAGCAACCGCAGAGACGCTCGTGTGGGTCTTCTCACCTGTTACGGGGGAGTGGTGGCGGGAGGGGCCGCGACTGCCCTCTCCACGAGCCTTTGGTGCCCTGACGGTGCTGGATCTCCCGATTCTCGGCCCCTGCCTCTGCTACTTTGGCGGCTGTGCGCGCGCTGATGCACCGGAAACGGCGATGTTCTACATCCCGCTGAACGAGGCCCCGCACACTCGTGTGCAGGACCGAAAGGAGAGTGAAGGATCTGCAGCCGGGTTGCCAGCACCGCCTTCTTTTCCCTCGCACGTTAAGCGAGAGGTCAGCTTCCTCCACACCGCACAGGAGCCGTGGCCTGGCGGCGCTCGTGCGATGTTTGCTTGTGCGGCAACGGCGAGCGCTGTGGTCTCTACCCCCACCACGCAAGACGCAACAGCAGCAGCGCCAGCACACTACATGTGTGGGCGGAGCAGCGACATGGTTGATCGCTGCTTCCGCGACCAAGAGGAGCTTCCCTGGCAGCGCTACGTGCGCATTCCAATCGGTGGTGCCTTCACCTCCGTCGCTGTCGTGGGCAGCGCGCAGTCCCGCACGGTGGTGCTGACGGGCTTCTACCCCGCACCCAACATCGGCTTCTGCAAGGTGGCCTCGCTGCTGCCTCCTGACGCCTTCACGCCGCTCTTGGGGGCCCTGTCGCCGCCGATGCAGGACCGCATGAGCCCTCTTACGCAAGCGCTGTCGACCGCAGGTGAGGAGGTCGTTGAGGGAGGCACCAGCGGCTCTCACACCCCACCTGCTGCTTCCTCGCCTGCCCTTCCCACGCTTGCCACTGCAGCCCGCCACGCCGCCCGCGCCTCCTCGCCCCCGCCGCTGCAGCTGGACGCCTCCCTTCAGAACGAGGCCGCTGCCGCTGCCATCCACTTCCACCAGGAGCGAGAGTGGAGCCACCACCAGCGGCAAGAGGTGCGGGAAATGGTGCGCTCTGCCGCGCGGGCCGCCACCCTGCGTCACCCACGCAACCCACAGACCGCAGGAGAGGAGCACAAGTGGAACCTCGCACCGGTGCCGGAGGTGCGGGTGCGGAACCCAACGGGCCCGGCGCTGAGCCGAGTTTCGTGGAAGGTTCAGTCTCTCAACGCCAAGGTGATCGTCGGCATCGAATAGAAGGGAATACAGAAGAAGAGGGAGAAGGTGAGGCACTGACCTGGAAAGCACCTGCGTTCGGCCTCTCTCTTGCTGTTTCCCGCCTAAGCTTCTAACTTTTTTTTTTCTGGGGCTTTTCTTTCAATCATAGTTTTTTTCTTTTCAGTGTACGTTTGTGGCGCGGCTCTGCTTCCCGTTCCGTCAACAGGCAAACTCCTGACATCAATGCCCCTCTTCGTTTTTCTTTACAACCACCTGCTTGCTCTCTCTTCCCCTCTTCCAGGTTTTCTCTTCTCCTCTTCATCGCGTGTTCCTTCCACTATTCTTTCCTGCTCTCTCGCTCAGTCACTTCCCCTTCCACTATGTGGTACTGTCTTCCATGTAATTTATGAAACTGTCGCTGAATGCCGCAAAAAAAAAAAAAAAAAAGATTACCTTGTCTTCCCTTTTTATTCCTCACCTCTGTCTGTCATGTTGGTGAAAAGCCAAAGGCGTGGGCGTACGCACTCACGCGCGGTGCTCCCTCTCGCTGTGTATATGTGGTCTTAAGCTGTTCGATGCTTTTCTCAACTTCCTCATTTATTTTCTAAATCTTTTAACGCTTTCTCTACTTTCCTCCTCTCTTTCTGTTTTTTTTTTTTTTTGCTGGACAACAACCTACCCTCCGGCACACGTGATACTGGAAGACCCACGCGCGTCAGCTACACACACATACAAATACAAACACCCATCGATCACCAACCGACAAAAAGAGAAAAGTCGAATAGCCTATTTCAACGCCTCTCTGGGGAAACCATCACTCATTCAGTTATAATTTCCTGTGCTTGCTCACCAAGCCAACCTCTTTTAAATAAATTGTCCGGGAAAGGAGGGAAGAGCAGAAGCGGGTGCACGCGAGCATATCGCCACTTCGTGCTTCATTCTACTCGCTTGAAGTTGTGCGAGATAGTGTGTAGGAATAACACAGTTTGAAACAGCATGGCCACCTCCACCACCGTGAAGGAGGCGATCGCCCGCTTCGAGGAGGGCGAGTACCGACGCCGTCTCGCTGTCGTCCCGGAGGCCGAACAGGAGAGCGTCCCGCGCGTCGTCGCGGCGCAGGAGTTGAAGGTGCTTCTCATTGGCCTTCTCCCGCCCATCATTAAAATGGACAAGGAAATTACCACCCTGAAGGAATGTGAGCATCTGGGCCTCAGCACCAACGCCATCGAGAAAATCGGCCCCGGGCTGAAGGAGCTAAAGAACTTGAAGGTTCTCTCTCTCGGCCGCAACAACATCCGCAAGCTGGAGCAGCTCGACCTCCCGCAGCTCGAGCAGCTGTGGATCTCCTACAACAAAATCGACAAGCTCACCGGGCTGGATAAGCTGAAGAACCTGAAGGTGTTGTTTATGAGCAACAACCTCATCAACAGCTGGACGGAGATCGACCGCCTCGCGAACCAGTGCCCGGAGCTGGTGGACGTGCTCTTCCTGAACAACCCACTCTGCAACAGTGCGTCGAGCAACCAGGAGTACCGCTATATGATGCTGCAGCGGCTGCCGAAGCTGACGAGGCTCGATGGTGTGCCGGTCGACCCCGATGAAAAGGAGGAGGCCGACCGTCGCCGTTAACGCGTCAGTGTATGTGTGGCGGGAGTGCGTGAAGTGGAAAGTCGTGGGTGCGTTTGTTGTTGTTGGTGTCGTCGCTGTGTGTTGGGAGGTGGAGACTTCGCTGAGAAGTCTCCAATGCAAAACTTCTTCTTTTTTTTTCTCCGTCTGATTGCCTTTATGTAAATCAAAGAAAAGGGCGGACAGCAACGTTTGAGCTGGGGAAGGTGTGGACTGTGGTGGTCGTGAAGAGAGAGTGAGAGAGAGAAGGTGTACGTTAAACTTCTTTTGCGTTCCTTTCCGTTCTTCTCTGTCTCTTCCAGCCTTCTCGTGTTTCTCGGTGCCGTCGTGTTGATGTATAGCAGCTCATAGAGAGAGGGTACGTTGTATGGGAAAAACGCACGACGCCTCCGTACTTGTCAACTAGACCAAATGCAAAAAAAAAATGAACTAAGAAAAGCACGACCAGAGTCAAGTGAAAGTAAAAGAGATTTAAGATTGCGTTGTTTGCTCCTCCCGAAGCGCGACAGCAGACAAGCACGGCGAGAGCGAAGCTGCCGCTCAGAAGTGGGTGTCAATGCCTCGGTGGGGGGTGACTTGCGAAGGCTGCACGGCTTGTATGAAGTGAAACAGTACTTCCGATTGCGACACGCTGAGGTGATGATAACGTCGTCAGAAGAACAGTAGATCTCTGCGAAGAGAGAAAGTTGTATTGCGTCGCTCTTCTGTGGCTTGGCACACTTTCCACGGTGTGCGCAACGAGTCGCTGCTTTTTTGGTTTTGCTTTCACTTTCCTACCTCGTAACTCTCTTCTCAGCCTCAAAGGGCGGGAACTGGCGCGAATCATCATAAGCGCGCACTGGGCACCACTTGAAAGAGAGAAAGGAAGCTGCACCCCGCCTAAAGTGCACATAGACAACAAAAGAAAACAATTCTTCCCAACCTGACAGAAGAAGCTGCGTATAACCTCACATGGCTTCTTCCTCCCTCTCCGCTTCAACGCCAGCGGCAGCAAGTAGCTGGACAGCGGCCATCCATCTCACCGACACCGCCTTCACCTCTCGCACCGACTTCGCAAACGCCTACGTGCTGCCCTCCCTCTCCGCCACCGCCATCCCCACCGCAGCACTCGCCTCGCCGTGGTTCCTCTCTGTGCCACAAGAACCTAATGGAGACGCTACCACGTCAGGTGTGTGTCTTGAGACCGCCCCCTTGGCATGGAGGTGCCCCACGTGCGGTAACGTTGAGGTCGAGCAGCTCTACTGGCGACGCCCACCACGTAAAAGACCACTCATACACTGCGGCGATACTTTGCCATCTGCGGCGGCGCTGCGTGCCATTGCTGTACGACGACTGAAGCTGCAGAACCTTTCTGCCAAGATGAAGGCGAAGCTGGAGCGGCACCGGCGGCGGCGGGAGCGGCGTGAAGAGATGCGGTGGCGCTCCCTCCGTGTCGATACGCGGTGCCGGCAGTGTTTTCTGTGCCCCCGCTGCGGCGGCCACGGCGACTCCTCTCTTCTCTCCGTCGCTGCGCTGGACATCCGCCTGACACAGAGTATGCGCTACTATGCGGTGTGTCCCTGCTGTCAGTGGCACAGCTACGAGGCGTTCGCCTCGATGGAGCAGCTGCTCGCCTACTTGGACAGCGGCGTCGGGGAAGACAAGGCGGAGGTGATGCGGGAGTGGCGGGCGGCGCAGCGCAGCGCAAACAGCGCGTTGCGAAGTCGCCTCGAAGAGGACACCGTGTTGCAAGGTACAAATTGCGCGGAGGATGTGGCAGAGTCGTGCTCTCTAGCTGCACCACCGCCGACGGTCTCGCAGGCGGCGTGGACGGCCTATCGACGCATCAGCGCCGCCTCCCCGTCAGCACAGGCGGCGCCAGCACGGGAAGAGGATCGTGAGCTGCCGCACTCCCTGCACCCTGCTGTAGCGCTGGAGGAGCTGCGCAGACGGGAGGTTGCCCGACGCGCAGAAGCCGCGGTAGAAGCGCAGACCATTGTCCCTGCTCCCGGTGCGGTACAGGTTGCACGCGTCATGGAGCTGGCGCAGGAGGCGTGGGCCTACTTTTCAAAGTCATCAATGGATTATGAAGGACACCACGCCACACACTGGACGCCACCGTGCACTACACGCAGCACTGCTACTGAAAAAGCTAGCGAAGGCGCATCGGCAGCACTCTTATTCGCATCGCGCGAAGTCGAGGTGATCGCCCAGACGCAACAGTCGCTGCTGGGCCTGCGAGGCGAGGCCGTCGACACCCGCCAGCTCACGGTGCACGAGTGGATGCAGCGCTACCAGCCAGCAGCGGTGATTGCGCAACAACGCAAAGCTGCAGCGGCAGCAGCAGCAGCAGCAGCAGCGAGCACGGCATCAGCTTCTCCCACACGTGGTGCTTTGAACCTCAACACCGTCAGCGGCAGCTCCCCTTCTCTTCGACCCTTCCTGCCGTCTACGTTGTTTGACCAAACGCCGGCGAGATCGAACCCGACCTGCACGCCGATGAAACCCGTATACACGACACCCGCCGCCGCAACGGCAGCTACGGCATCACCACTGCTTGCGCAAGCGACGGACGCGCCGGCCTTTCCGGCACCCACCACGCCCGCCGTCTCCGCGCTCTTCCACACGCCCACCTCAGCCTATCTCCAGTCGCTGCTGCAGCGGCAGCCGGACCGCGCGTTGAACCTCCCCGCCTACTGCGTCCCACGTGGACGCAAGGAGCTGCTGACAGGGCTCATCTGGCGCCTGCCGCGTGCTGCGCAGGAAGACGAGACTACCGCCGCTACGCGTGTGGTGGTGCTGAACCGACCAGGCTTTGGAGACGGCGATGTCCGGCGGGTGTACGAGCACTGGGCGCAGCTGCGGGAGCAGCACGCGCAGCGGCGCCGCGAAGGTGGACCTCGAACACACGAGGAGAAGGCCGCAGCTGCTGGTGGCAATGGTGGGGGTGGAGGTGAGGAGGGCCGCAGCGACTCCGACGGCGGCGAGGACGATGTGGATGCACTGCTGGCAGCTGACCGCAGCACGACGTCCACCGCACCCACGATCACTGCCACTGCTGTGCATGCGCCACCGACACAACAACAAGTGTTACCCGCTGCGCAACAAAAACGCACCACCTCAGCCCTGCCGTTGCCGCTTTTCCTCGACGGTGCGGACTACGCGGCTGTCAGTGCGTTGCCCTCCTGGCGCTTCGCGGGCTGCCTCGTGACCCCACAGAGCGGAGAAGACGTGGAGCGCCTAACATGGCGCCTTCGGCTCCTCAGCCTCCATCCCCTGCACGACCTGTATCTCACAAAACTGGAGGTGAGTGGTGTGTCGGTGCAAGCGGGTGGCTTTACCTCTGCGCTGCCCTCTTCCACGTGGCGCGAGGCGTTGGCCACGCCCGGTGGGTCGCCTGTGCAGCTGCCTGTTGTGCTGCAGGCGCAGTGCACGCCGGCTGAGCGGGCTGTGCTGATCCAGACAGGTACGGCAGCGCCAGCACCGCAGCCACCAGTACTATCGCCTGGTCAGACAGCAGCGAATGTGCCACGCATGCGCGATGTGACGTTGAGCATCAGCGTACCGCTGTCTGACGTGCGAGGCGCGATGCAACGTCCTGCCGCGACCTCCGTGTGCGTTGCGCTGACGATGGAGGTGTACTCGCCACTGCCCGATGTTGCGGCGCTGGCAAGCTGTACCGACGCCGCGACGTCACTGCCTGCTGGAGCATCAGCGAACGCCTCCACGTATCACGTGGTGCGCTGCGGCGTCACGGTGCATCTCACCGCGACGTAGCTGCATGGGAGGGAGAAGGAGATAGAGTGACGAGGCGGTTTGGTGAGCTCACATTCTCTATGCCCTTATGAAAAACAAAAAAAAAGGTGAAGTATGCAGGAGCTATGCGTCAGTGTGTGCTATTTGTTTTTTTTTTAAGCTCTCTTCTCAGATTTTTATAAGAAAGAGTGTTGAGTGTGTGTCTCACGCGCTGTTTGCTTGAACACCTTTCGCGTGAGTGTGGGTTGCCGTGCACCGCAAAGTCTGCCTCAACGCAGATAATAAAAGTTCCTCGCTATTGTTTTTTTTTTTTTTACAATCGCTCCTCCACTCTTTCTCTCTCTCTCCCTCCATGTTGCAAACACAACGCATTACAGCACTCGTTTGCCTCTTCGGCCGTCACGCAGTAGAAGGGACAGTCAGAAAATTTCCGCATTGTGTGTCGTCTGCGTCTCGTCAGCGTCTCGTCAAGACACAAGAGGAACGCCTTTACTACCGACTGTGATTTGTATTTCTGTTTATAAGTACGACTATTCAACCGGAACTTCATCCGCTTTACTTTGTTTCCTGGTACGAAGGACATGATAGAATACAATCGCGTTGAATTACTTTAAACACGTCGGTCTACCAGCCGTCACTGCCGCCTTTCACGCATCACTCATCTGCTTAACATTTTTCCACTTACTCTATTATTTTCAGTTAAGCTAAATCTTGCTCCGCTTCTGCACCAAAGTAATCGATCGCCAACGTAATAAAAGGTGTAGAGGAGTTTGCAATGGAAGAGGACGGCGAGGTGTTCTTTGTCGACTCCCTCGAGAGCGACGACGCGGGCAGTGACGCTGAGCCGCAACAGCGCCACGCAGGTACCGACATGGGAGGAGATGAAGGCCTTGCCTACGCGTCTGCCTCTCCCGCTCTCACCATGGAAGACGTTCTCTTTGGTCCTGCGCCGCCACGATCCCACCCTGCCTCGCCACCTCCGCAAGCACAGCAGCATCAAGGGTCCACCTCGTTCTCCGCCCTTGACGCTGACACACGCGCCTCGGAAGGTAGCGACGCTAATCCGCACCGTGAGCGACCAGATGCTGCCCTTGCGGGTGGTTCCGCGTGCGCGATGCCGGCCACTCGCTTCACCCCACCACCGCAGACGCTGGCGCAGCTCCGGGGGATGACGTCCTCTGACGTTCGCGAGGAGCTGGAGCGTTTCTTTCTCCGCAAGGAAACCTTCGCGAAGCGCTTCAAGACGGTGGAGAAAGAGCTGCTCGCGGCAACGCCGCAGCAGCTGTCACTACCCGAGCCGTCTGCAATGTCCGAAACAGCGACAGAAGCCCTCGCACGCGATCGCTGTCGACGTCTCGTCAACGTCAGCAACTGGGAGAATGCGGTGCATGGCAACTCGCAGTGGGATGTTCTTCTCCCCTCCGCTCTGCTACCAAGCGCAGCAACGGCGCCAGGGCAGCGGACACTGCGGCCACACCAGGTGGAAGGCATCCGGTTTCTCTGGAGTATTCTCGCCGAGGGGCCGGTTGGGCAGGTGCCGGCGGTGGGCTGCATTCTCGCGCATACCATGGGGCTGGGCAAGACGGGGCAGGTGGTTGTCTTTCTGCACCTTTTCCTCGCCGCCTTTGCACGACGGCAGGAAGCCTTCCCAGCCTCGACGAGCGGTGACAGCAGCAGCCGACGTGCAGACCGCCCCGGCAGCCCCTCTGCTCGCCTGCCACGTGTGCTGGTCGTCGTCCCCAAGTCCACGCAGTCGGGGTGGAAGCGTGAGTTCCAGACGTGGTCCCGCTGCTTCCCTGCCGCCTCACGCCTGCAGCCCTTGTCGATGGAGGAGGGCGTGGCGCCAGCGAAGCGCCTTACGCTCTTCCACTGCTGGCGGAAGGAAGGCGGAGTGCTGTTAATCGGCTACGAGGCTCTCGTGCGGCTCATGCAGCTGGTGGAAGCGAACGCGGTGCTGACGGACGACCACGACCGCAGTGAACAAGTCGGGGAAGAGGAGGAGGCCAACAATGAGCGTGGTAATGGTGGTGGTGGTGGTGAGGTTAAACAGGCCGCAGCTCGCGAGAGGCGCCGCCGCGATTTACGAGAGCGTCGCACCGACGAAGGTGGCAAGGCGTACGGCGGTGATGCCGACCCCTTCACCGAGCTCGTCGTCTGCGACGAGGCCCACCGGCTCAAGTCGGTCCACCTTCACATCGTTCAGGCGTTGCGTGGCCTGCACCCCCTGCGCCGACTGCTGCTGACCGGCACTCCCCTCCAGAACCACCTGCAGGAGTACTGGGCCATGATGGACTTCTGCGTCCACAAGTACTTCAGCCGTCGCCGCTTCCGCGAGTACTTTATCCAGCCCATCGAGTCCTCCGCGAACACGCGGGCCTCGGAGAAGGAGGTGGACCTGGCCCGCAAGAAGACATTCACCCTGATCAACGAAGTCCGTCACTTCGTGCAGCGGGTAGACAGCACGCCATTGCGCAACGAGCTGCCCCCGCTGCACGAGTACGTCGTCGTCCTCCCACCCTCGCCGCTGCAGCGGGAGCTCTACCTGCGCTTTATCCAGATTGTCCAGAACGACGGGGATCAGCGGCTGCAGTTTCTGCCGGCGGTGTCCTACTCGGGTAAGATCGCCGCCCACCCACAGCTGCTTTTTCAGATGCGCGATGTGCTCGCAGCGGCACAGCCGGGAAGCAACAACAATAAAAGCGTTTCGCGGCGTAAGGGCGTGTCACGTCCCGCCGCTGCGAGACAACGACCAGTGCGCGATTACTGGGCGACGGCGAAAACAAACGGGCAGGCGAGCCGAGCAGAGGCGGCGTCACGGCCGTCACCGAAGCGACGTCGTCTCACGCGCGAGGACCAAAAAGCCCGAAAGGAAGAGGAGGAAGAAGGCAGTCGTAGCGGCAGCGATGACGATGACGGCGCTGTTCTCATCTCCGACTCGGATGACAGCAGCAGCAGCAGCAGCAGCAACAGCAGTGTTTCTACATTTGAGCGTATGACGCATCGCTCCCTCTCCTCGCAGCACGCCGCACCGTTAACCTACGAGGAACTCTGCGTTCCACCGTCTTCGTCGTACGTTCCGAAGCTTGAAGAAGGCGCGAAGCTGTACGCTGCAATGAAGCTGATTGCCGCTGCGATGGCGCAACAGGAGAAGGTGCTGCTCTTCAGCCTCTCCACCCAGCTCCTCACCTTCTTTGAGTCCATGCTCGCGAAGGTGAACAAGGAGTGGTGCAGGCCGCGGGCGACTACAGCAGCAGCAGCAGGATCAGAAGCAGAAGCAGAAGCAGAAGCAGCAGTACCGCACCCGCTGCTGTCGCGGCCCATTCGGCATTGCCGCCTCGATGGCTCCCACACCGCAGCCCAACGTGCAGCCCTTCTCGACGACTTTGACCGTCCCGACGGCCCCGACCTCTTCCTGCTGAGTATGAAGGCCGGTGGCGTAGGCATCACCATCACCGCAGCCACACGCGTCATCCTCGTCGATACAAGCTTCAACCCCGCAGATGATCAGCAAGCAATCGGGCGTGCCTACCGCTACGGTCAAACCCGTCCCGTGTACGTCTACCGCCTGATGTGCTACCCAACCCTCGAGTACAGCATCTTTGTGCAGAAGCTGGCGAAGGAGTGGCTCTTTAAAACGGTGGTGGAGGAAACATCGGTGAAGCGGGACGGGCTCTCTGGCATGCACCTCCACGAGCTCTTCACGATCCTCACACGGGCGGCCAAAGTGCTGGAGAAGCCGTCGAAGCCGACGCGAGCGCAGGAGGCGTTGACGGCGACGGTGCTGCGCGAGGACCCGCTGCTGCAGACCGTGCAGCGCGACCTTCTCTACGCACAGAGTTACGAGGTGTTTCTGGAGTGTGATGCAGATGACCAGTACGGCGTGGCAGAGGAGGAGTTCTATCAAGACTACCGCCGCAGCCGCCTCTTTGACACCGCAGATGACGAGGATGCCGAGCGCCGGCGTGCTGCGGATGCGCTGCTGCAGCGACGGCAGCGCCTGGAGGACGCGACGAAGCTGCACACGCAGGCGAAGACGCTGACGGGCATGGTGGACGACCTCATCCGCTCGCGGGCTGGGACGGACCCGCACCTGGCTCGTCTCCTCATGGCGATGGGGTTGCGTGTGGACCCGACCAGCGGAGAGGTGCACACCGCACGTAGCGGTGCTGCACGCAGCAGAAACAACGGCTACATCGACCGCGCTCCCGCCCCACCGCTGGACCCGGGAGAAGAGACGTTTGCACCGTCGCCGGTGGTGGTGGTCGGCGGGGCTGCGTCGGCTTCTCCGCGTGGGCAGTTGCAGCACGCTATGATGGCAGCGCAGCAGCAGAGGAGGGCAACGTCGCCGCAGCTGCACAACTCACGCCAGACCGCCGTCTTGCTGCTTGACTCCGATGACGAAGAAGAGCACCAACCACAGCAGCAGCAGCAGCCTTCGTCTAAACCTGCGACCAGCACAGCAGAGCAGATCGCGTCATCGCTCTCTCACCAGCCCTACGAGCGCTACCGTCCTGGTGGTTCGCCGTCGCGGGCGGTAGAGGTGGACGAGGAGGCGTCCCAATGAGAGGCGTGTGTGTCACTCTCTCTCTCTCTCTCTCTCTCTCTCTTATGAGATGTGGGTGCTTCACCGTTGTCCATTTTTTTTTCTTTGTGTTATCCCTGCCCGCTGAGTTTGCTGCGTTCGCACCGCACCACTACACGTATTTTGGCATCTCTCGACAACATCAAGAATGCACCGTGCATAGATCCTAAGCTTTCCCTGTCTGTACGACAACGCGATCGCTTCTTGGCTTACCTGAACGCAAAAGGCGCATCGATTTCGTGTTCTTTCTTGCCTCTGTTGGTGGTGGCATGCTGACGTTGAACCATTTCTCCGCACTGCGCACTCTCTCTCTCGGCTTCTCTCTCTTCCTTTCTCTCTCTGATGGCGGACGTGTTTATGAAATGGAAGCTGCCGACACACAAGCAGAAACAGGCAACAGAGGACTCGGAGGCTCAACAGAATCGCCTTCCTTGTCACACAAAGAACAAAGTACATCACCAACTCTCCGTGTGTGTGTGTGCGTGTGTACGTCCATCATGGCCCACCTCATCGCCCCGCCCGCGTCGGTGCAGCCCATGACAAAGGAGGACATCGCCGTCGTGCAGGCCGAGAAGCGCGTCGATGCCGCCACGCGGGAGCAACTCGTCAGGGTCTACGGCGACTCCCGCGACCCGCACGGCCGGCCAGTCGACCTTACCCGCCCACCGCACCGCAACTGGAAGTGTAGTGTCTGCGGGAACGTCAGCACCGACATCCGACACCTCTGCGGAACCTGTCTGAGCCCGGAGCCGAGCTACGTTAACGCCAAGCCCTACGGCGGAAAGCAAGCCGCCACCGATGCCGGTAAAAGTAAAAGCAAGGAGGCACAGGGGTCGAGTGTGCTGCGGGCTGGCACGAGCACCGACACGGGTGTGCGTCTGATCCACATTGACGCGACGAAGCGCACCTACCGCACCTTCTGCGAGCCGCACGTGCCGGTGGCCACGACCAAGACAGCAGCGGGGCGGCGCACAGCAACAGCAGAGGATGGAGACGAGATGGGTGTGAAGGAAGGCGACGAGGACGCTGTTTGGGACGATGAGCCGGACTGCGGTGAAGGAGGACAGTCGTGCCGGCCCGGTGGTGGTGGCGGCGGTGGCAGCGACGACGGGGACGGCGAGGTTGGTGTGGTCGGCGGCAACACGCCAGCGGAGCGCCGCGCACCGCATGAGGAGTCCGTGGACGGCGGCTTCACGCACTTCGTCTCCATCCCGCTGGGCAAGCAGCCCGCCATCACCGCCAACGCGACGCGGATGCTGGAGGACCTGCGCAGCTTTGTAGGCGGACGGGCCCCAGCGGACGACAGCGACGCGGCGACGCCCGACTTGGTGACGACCACGCCGAAGCTGCACATGACGCTGCTGCTGCTCACCCTGCCCCGTCGCGAGGATATCGAGTTCGCCAAGGAGCTCCTGCAGGGACCGTTTGCGGCTGCGTGGGCTGCGGTGAAGGAGAAGGCGGTGGCGGCTGCGGCGACGGGCAAAAACGCGCCTGCCGCAGCGGCGGCCTCTCCATCCTTGGCGCTGAGCGGGGACGCCTCGCTGGCCCCTGCCCACCGCCACCCTCTTATCCGGCTGGGAGGCGGTCTGCAGGTGATGCCCGGTGGCGCAGACAACGAGATGCACCAGCCGCAGAAGGCAGGTGTGGTGTACATGGGCATCGACGACTCTCTTGCCCTCGCCACCATGCAGCAGCTGCAGCAAGTTCTGCACGACAGCTTCGCGGAGCTCATCCACGACCTCGACGAGGCGGCCCGGTCGCGGCGGATACTGCACGTCACGATCATGAACAAGAAGTGGCGGATGGTGCGCGGGGCACGTCGGCCCTTCGACGCGCGGCCCATCGTCGATGCCTTTCAGGATGTCAGCATCGGGGCTGGTGACGATGGGCGTCAGCTCTTCGAGGTGGCGGAGCTAGAGCTGTGCTCGATGCGGCGGCACGACGCGGAGACCGGGACGTACTTTGCGGAAACCACCGTGAAGGTTTGAGGCTTTTTTTTCTTTTGTTGTTGTTCTTGTTTTGTGTGTGTGTGCCTGTCTGACGAGCTCTTCTCACTTTCCTATACTGATGGAGGTAGCGCCGTATTCGCCGTTTGTGATTGCTTTATCAACAAAAGTACATAAAAGCATTTAGAGAGAAAGAAAAAAAGCCACCTGCTGCCTGCCACACTCTGCAAGGATTTTTTTCCGTGGAAATTGATAATTGCACGCCCGTTATGTGGGAGCGTGGTGAACAGAGCCTTCTTCTATGCCCCTCAAATTACATAAACCACGCAAATTTCTTCTCTTTCTCTCTCTCCTGCATTTGCGTTTTTTTTTTATCTTTTGTTGTGTCGACAATGCAGCACAGAAGTGCCTCCAACGTATCGTCATCACACCGCTTTTCCACAGAGGTGAGGCACAGACTTGGCGTGGCGACGTCGCAGCGATCAACTACCGCTCTCCTTCTTTTTTTTTTCTCCTTTTTCTCTTTTTTTAGATTGCGGGCAGTATTGCGCCTAACGTCTTCGACTGCTGTATCGCTTCCTCCACTGACCTTTTACTTTCGTCCGCCTCTGAGATCTTTATCACGTTGGTCGCGTCGGTTCGGTGGCACAGCGCGCCACCACCGTGACCATCGTTTGTTCTTGTTGTCTGTTTTTGTGTGTCTTTTTACATTTTGTTTTTGTTTTCTAGTTCTGTAGTTTCTCGCATACGCTGCCGTGTATCGTGGCCATCTAGAAGACTCGCTCTTTCTTCTTATCTCTCTTTGTTGTCTCCATCTTGCTATCTCCTTTAGTTCTTTGACCGGTGCAGTTGCCGAGTGTTATTTTCAACTTGGGTGCGATGTTCCCTGGTGGCTACCTCCCCGACTACGCACGGACTCGTGTGCGGGCGAACGCGACGCCAGCGGCGATCTCGGCCCAACAACGCGCAGCAGCTGCGGCATCCTCCAGCAGCGGCGTCGTCTCCGTCTCTGCCCTCCCCAACACGCCGGTGGTAGATGCTGATGGACACACCTGCGCTGCCGCCACGGGACGCGTCGACACGAAGTTCGCCCTGCCCCCTGCCTTAATCACCTGCCTGGTGCGCCACATCGACAGCCAACACAACGTCCTCGCCACACCAGCAGTGGTGGAGCGGTGCTTGCGGGATCTGCAACGCCGGTTGATGCCGTGGGTGCCGGTGGAGCGTGTGTTTGGCTCAACAATGCGGGCAACAGTACCAGGTGGTGCATCTGCCACTGCACACGCAGGAGCCGCGTTCAGCACCGCGGGCCGCTCTCCGGCCTCGATGGCGGGAGCTGCCATTCCTGATGGGAGTCTTACTGCCCCTCCCGCGACGTCCACCCCACAGGCGGGCTCGTATCTCGCCGGCAGCCACGTCCGTCTGCAGCTCGCAAAGACAACCGACAACTCCGTCGTTGTCGCAATTGGGGCGTCCGTCCTGCACCTTCTCTTCTACGCCGTTGATGAGCCCGAGTCACGCCCCTCGCACCTCGCCCACGTCGTGCTGGAGTGGCTCGAGGCGCTCAAAACGAAGGGCGAGGAGCACGACTGCATGGTGCTGCTCGTGCATAGCGACCTCGTCGCTGCCTCGGAGGCGGCAGCTCGGATGGCGGAGGAGGCGCAGCGTGTAGGCGGGCCGCAGCAGCAGCAGCAGTCGTCGTCGTCGTCATCAGCGCATTCAAGCACCGCCACCCCTCTCCCACACCCACCGCTTCCCACAGTAAGCCAAGACAAGGTCGATGCGGCCTCCGCGCAGCTGCGCAGGTACTACAAGGAGCTGCAAGACCTCAAGCTGTCCCGGCAGCAGGTGTGCGCCTACATGCCCAACGAGACCCCGATGCGAATTCTGGAGCGGCTGCGGCCGGCCGTGATTGCGCGTGGCGGGCGGCTGCGACAGGCGCTGCAGGTGGCGGCGGCACGGCGGCGGCAGTACCCGCAGGACCCGAGCACGAAGCCGGGGATGCCCGCTCCTCCCTCATCCCCACCACCAACTACTTCGACTGCTGCGACGACGTCAGCACCGAAGCAACAGCCTTCGTCGGCATCACCCCGTTTAACAGGCATCGCAGCAGAGAAGAAAAGTGGCGGCGGCGGCGGCAGCAGCCCGGCTCGTGTCGCCTCCCCGTCCATCTCGCCCGCTGCTGCGCAGTACTTCAACGTGCAGGCGCTGTGGCGAACCGGGTACGATTTGGTGGTGCACTACCTGCAGTACGGCCTCGTCTTTGACGCCCGCGAAGCGCTGGAGCACCTCTACCTCGAATACTACAACAACTCCGACGACTACGTGTTTCTTCGGACCCCGATCGAGACCCTGCAGCGCCTCGGGCGTGTGCCGAACCTTTTCGATTCCCACGGCCACGCTGGGTGGGGCATTGGCCGCACCGGTTACCCCACCGCCATCGAGCCCGGCGCAGAGTTGCTGGAAGGGCTGCTGCTGCTCGCCTCAGCAGAGATGACGTGCTCGCTGCTGCTGGGCGAGACGGCCGCTGCGCTGGCACGCTACAACACCTTTGTGCAGGTCACACGTGAGAAGTTTGAGGAGTGGACGGCGATGGAGGCCACGGCGATGACACCGAAGCCTGCAGGCCACGATCCACAGCAGCCGGAGCCTGTAAGTGGGTGCCCGCTGCGCATCACGTCCTACACCTACCAGCAGTTCTTCCTACTGCAGTGTTACCTCTCAGGGCTGCGGATGTGGTGGCCGACGTCGGGCCTGTGCCGGCCGCGGCGTGTCACCCCCTCTCGTCTCTCGCCTGCTCCGCCTCCCACTGCGGCCAACACCCCAGACGAAGGCCAGCTGCCGCCTGTTGCTGCTGCTGCTACTCCTACATCGACTACGAGTCAGCAACAAGAGCAACAGAGTTTAGAGAGACGTGACGCACACGACGCCTCCGCAGCGGCACCGCGCAGTCACGACGACCGCAGCACCGCCTCCATGTTCTCCCCCCTCACTCTCCCCGCAGTGAAGCTCAGCAGCCTCCGCAGCACCGCCAACGCTGCCGTGCTGCCCGCACCCGAAGTCGTAGACCCGGAGGACGGCTCGGTCGCTGTGGCCCTTAGCACCTCCCCGCTGCTCCTGCCAGCTACCGGGGCGTCCTTCTCAGCTTCCACGTTTACCACCACGAACGTCACGTCGGCGCCGCGACCCAATCTAGATGGAGGCGCCAGTCCACTTGGTGCTGCTGCTGCGCTGGACGGCTCGCAGGCGTTGTCCGACAGCGCCAATGCGAATGCGGTGCGCTACTCCATGACAAACCCGTCGTTCGCGGCACCAGGAGGCACGTCGATGTCCGCCGCCTCCTTCCGCGGCCTGGGCTCCTTCGCAGCGCGGTCAGAGGTGTCGAGTGCGGAGCGGCTCACGGACGGCGGTCTACCTCTTGCCGCTCCCCTGCTCATCCCGGCCCGCACGGTGCCCGGTGCGGCGATGCGGGACAGCGGAGGTGAGGCGAGAACAGATCCGGCACTACCTTCTACCACGCAAGGGGCAGAGGAAGATGAGGAAAGCGAGCAAGACGACGACGACGACGCGGAGGCCGCGGAGTTGGCGGACTTCGACCTGCACTACCTCGTCGCCGGTAGCGAGGACACCGCGCAGCTTACCGTCGGCTACCTCGTTGACCTTGCCGTCTCCACTGGTCTTGTTGCGCCGTCCATGGAGCCGGAGGAGCTCAGCGGCACCGCCGAGGCCATGCAGGACGCCATCGAGAGCGGCAACGTGGCTCTGGTGCGTGCACTAAAGCAGCGCCA
Source organism: Crithidia fasciculata (assembly GCA_000331325.2). Lineage (NCBI taxonomy): Eukaryota > Euglenozoa > Kinetoplastea > Trypanosomatida > Trypanosomatidae > Crithidia > Crithidia fasciculata. Next base: position 405,894 of record CM003428.1, read on the forward strand.
GTGTGAACTGCGGCGCAGCTGTGCTGAGCTGGCTAGTCTGTTAGAGCGGGCGAGAGACTCGCTGGCGGTGGTGGCGCACGACCTCGGCTACAACCCGTTCCGCCGCTGCGCTGAGGGAGAAGACGGTGTGACAGCAGCCAATGACGACCACCACCACCGCGACGAGGAGAAGAAAAGAAAGAACGACGGTGGTGTGGAGGGCCCAGTGCTCTCGCCTGTATCATCCGCAGCGACCACCGCGACCACCACCACCACCTTCGCAGACGTCGCCGAGCTCTCCTCCCCCGCGCAGGCGCTGCGGCTGTGGCGGGTGCTGGCTGCAATGGCTGCCCTGGCCCTTCGCATCGGTCACCAGCGCCGCCGCGAGTTTCACCTCTACGCACGGCTGGCGGTGACGTTCCTGTCCGACCACCCCGCCGTGACGGCGACGATCGTGGCAGACCGCCTACTGCCCTACGTCCGCACGCTGGGCTGGCGCACCATCGAGCTGGTTGTCCGCCGCCTTTATGTAGAGGCGCGGGAGCAGCTGATGCGTCGTGCGGGACTGCTCGACGACCTCCTGCGTGGACCAGAAAGTGCGGCAACCGCCACACACGGCAAAGAAACAGAGAAGCATGCGCGTCTGGTGCCGAAGGCGTGGCTGCGCGTGTTTCGCACTGGCCCAGCCTTCGCGCTTTACCGGGAGTGTATCTTGGTGCTCATCAGCAACAGCAACTACATGGATGGGCTGGACAAGTCACAGCGGCAACAGCAAGTGTCGGCGGCGTCCGTGGGCGGCGAGCAGCTGCAGCCCGGGCCCTCTCCGCCAACTCCAGCGGTAGCCACGCCGCGGTCTCCTGCCTCGTACATGGCAGCCGGCATCGTCAGCGCTGACGACGCCGTTGGCTCCCTCGACACTCGCCTCTTTGCCGAACGCACCCCCGCGCAGTGGTGGATCGCCCTCTTGCGCGTCGATGCCGTAGTGCTCTCCGCCTTCTACGCGAATGAGCCGCCCGAGTACCCACTGAACAACGTTACCGCTCCGCTGATGACGCGTGTGGAGAGGCAACGGCCTCCGTCCTCTGCTGCTGCTGCTACTGCTGCTGCTGCTGCTGCTGGTAGCGCTGGTGCTCTTGTCGCGGAGGTGGAGGAGGTGGTGCGGCTGTCTTTCTCCATGGCCTGCGCGGTAAACCCGCTAATAGGAGCAGACGGGGCCGTGCACCTGCGCCTTGCCTCCTCCTCCTCCTCTGGTACGCCGCAGCGACCCAAGACAGCGCACCAGTCTGCAGTGCGGTTGCAGCTGACACTGGAGTCCCGCAAAGACTGGGAAGACGAGGAGGAGGCGACTCACGTGGTGCACCTACACGACTGCATAGAGGCGAGCTACGACGCAGCAACGCGTCAGCTGCGCACTGTTTTCCTCTTCCCAATCTGCCACGCCGGCGTGTACCGCGTGCGTCGCCTGCGCCTGTGCAACGGCAATACGCGGCTGGCGCAATACCCACAGCACGGCAGTTGCAGCAGCAGCAGCAGTGAGGGTGGTCGCAGTGGAGACCGCAACAGCGTGCGCGCGCTCATGGCGCGTGGCGGGCTGCTCAGCGGGCAAGAAGCCGCCGCAGCTGCGCGTCTGCGGGCGGCTCTCGACGCTTCTTTCCTTCCTGCCAGTCGAGCACCGGTGCTGCGTGTGCCAGAGCCCCGCAGCAGCGTTCACTTGAAGCTGACGCTGCCCGAGGAGGCCCACTGCTTCGCCGACAGCGTCGACTACATGACGCTCGACGTTGACCTGGAGGACCCGCTGCGGGTGGTGGTGCCCGTCTCTTCCGCATCCGGAGCAGACAACGAGGCGAATGCACCGCCAGTTGAAGCCGCACGCGACGATGCGGACGAGGACAGCAGCAACGACGTCAGCGCCACCGACGAGGCTGCCGCCGAGTGCTCCTGCTTCTACGAAGCCAGTCCAGGCAACGTGCTGCTCCCGCTCTCCGTCACTGCAAGTGCTGGTGGCCGCCATGCCCATCGGACAGTTGCCTCGACGGGCGAAGAGGCGATCGAGGGCGGTTCACAGCAGCGACCGGCCTCCGTCTCGCCCGGCTACCGCGCCTTCCTGAGCGGCGACGGGGTGGGAGACGGCAGGGCGGAGCTGGCGTTGCGGCAGCGCGGGCCTGCGCTGGTCGCGGCGGTAGTGCTCGGCACGCCCAACGCCTACCGCGTGCGAGGAGCTGGCGCGGGTGCGAGTACAGCGTCGACCGGAGCGGCAGGGAACTCATCGCGTGTAAACCTTGGCGCTTCCTTCAGCCACCACTTCGCGCCGCGCAGCCCAGATGCGAGCATGGCGTCGGTGGGTGGGTGGATGGGCCACGGCAACTCCTTGGCGCACCGCACACACACCGGGCATCATCCTCACCATCATTTCCATACTCACCACCACCACGACAGCAACAACAGTAACAGCAGCACGCTCCCGCCCCCACACCGCAGGTCGCCGGCAGATGCATTTCTGTCCTCCTCGTTGCGCTCCGCCAGCCACCCCTTCAACATATCATCGTCGTCGCTGGGATATGGAGTCTCGTCAACAGCGGCGACGACGGCACCGCCACACCGTATGAGCGGTGAGGCGCGGTACAAGTCCGTCTTCAAAAACCTGCGCATCGGCACCGAGGGAGGAGCAGTAACACCACCCGCAGCAGCAGCAGCACTTCATGACGGCCTCGCCTCCTCTCCAGCGAGCGGCAGCACCAGCAACGTTGGCGGCGCGGCAGACCGGCAGCGATCGCGATCGACCCATCACCACAGCCACCACCATCCCCAACACCCACACCACCACGGCCGCTCACGCTCACCCGCCATCTCGGAGCCGAGCGCGCACGACGGCGGCAACGCCGGTCATTCCTTCTCCGCTGCCATGATGCACCTCGGCCCGGCTTCCCCGCTGCGAGAGGTGGACGCCGACACGCTGGAGCTGCTTCTGCGCCACCCCACCCCAGCTGGCAGGGACGCGGCAGGAAGGTTACCCGCTACCACGTCATCTGCAACAGCCCTCGCGAAGCCCTCACCGTTTGCCACTTCTCCCAGTGCCCAGGCAACGACCGCCGCCGTGTCCTGCACGTCCATCCCGATCCACCTCGGGCAGTTTCTTAACTGTCTTCCCGCGCCAGAGGTGCAGACGCACAACACCGGTCACCTGCGGTCTGCTGCGACGGCGGTGGCATCGCTGCTGGAGGCGGTGAGCACGCCGTCCTCCGACCACCTCCGTGAGAGCGTTATCCGCCTATTCCCTGTCCCGGTGGGCACCAGCAGCGGTAGTGGAGGTGGTGAGGGCGAGAAGTCTTTTGTCGCCACGAAGGTCCCCATCACACGCATGCGGCTGCGTCTGCCGCTCCTGCCTCTCCTCCTCACCCCGGCTGCTGCGGCCTCCGCGGGCCCCAATGCTTCTGCGTCTGCCGGCACGCCGCCACCGCCGTCGACGGAAGGAGAAGGTGGCAGCGCCTCCCCCACCGCCCCCTCTGGCGCTGAGGCGGCCAAACAGGCCCGCATCGCCTTCACCTGCATGCGTGGCCGCGAGCCGTCCACGACGAGCCTCAGTGTAACGCTGCCCTTCCAGCTCGCTGTTCACTGCGACTACGCGTTCAAGCACTTTCAAGGCCGTGTCTACTGTCTGGTGCGCATGACGAACCTGCTGCGTACCACCTCACTCTGGCTGCGTGGCGCTGTGCTGCGCGTACTCGACCCGGAGCCCTCCTACGAGATCGTGCGGGTGTGCGACGTCTATAATGAGCTGCTGATGACGGAGTGGAAGCCGCAGGAGGAGTGGTGCGTCTTGTACGAGCTCGACCTGATCGCTTCCTTCCACCCCGTCCAGCCGGAGTGTGCCCACCAGGTGCAGCTGCAGGTCTTCTACTCGAGCTGGGAGAAGAGTTTCCTCACCACGCAGCCGGAGGACCGGCTTGTGTTGCGCACTGTGTTGCTGCCTCCGACTGAGGCAACAGCAGAGAGCGTGGAGTTGATTCACGGAGACGCCGCGGTGTCTCACAGCTCGCCGAATTCGCAGCAAACCCCCCTTCACTCAGCAGCAGCGGCTGCTGCTCGCAGTCCCAGCATGGGCTACCCCCGAGTCGAGAGCGACAACACCGACGACCTTCTTCAGCAGCTCGGCAGCGACACGCCCGGCGGCTTTTCACCTTCGCTCTTTACCCCGCCCGCCTCGAGCCACCTCGGCAGAGAGAACACGAGCCCGACTGGCTGCACCGTGCCACCAGTAACAGCGGCGATCGGATCTGCCGCTGACGCTGCTGTGTTTGGCGGCCAAGAACCGTCCACCATCGCCACGTCGGGCATCAGCGGCAACAGCGACGGCAGTGTCACCCGCTCCGCTACGCAGGTGGCGCACTCGGTGAATCACTCCCACGGCTTGTCAAAGGGTGACGGCAGCGCGAGCGAGGACATGGACGGCGCTGACAACGATGGCAGCAGCAGCAGCAGCAGCAGGACTGGGAATGGGAAGCGCTGTGGCTCCAGCAACCGCAGCGGGAACAGTAGCAGCAGCAGTGTGGCCGCCTCTGGTGCTGTGCACTTCAACGTGGTCACGCTACGCCATCTGGAAGAGACCTGCAACACCGTCCTCGGCCCTGTCGCCACCTTCCACTCCAAGCACCTCTGCGTCTTCAGCATCGTCATGTACGCCGAGTCGCCGTGGATGATGCGCTTTGGCGCGGCCACCAACTACCTGGCGAAGGCGCCGTCCACGCCGCTGTCGGCCACCGCCAGCACGGTCGGCGACAGGGGGCCGCTGCCGCGCTCCTCTGTGCAGCCGTCTCGTGCGGCAGCGCCGTCGCAGCAGGCCAGCACCTCCACCTTCGACAGGAGCCTTAGCAGCAGTGCGCCAAACGTTGTGTCAGCCACGGGCGACTCTTTCTTTGGTAACGCGATGGTTGACCAGCCGTCTGACTTTGTCTTTGTGGCTGGTGAGCCCGTGCGCTTCTGTGTGCGGCTGCAGCCCCTCGCCCAGAACTGGCCCGAGGACGCCAACATGGAGGAGACCTTTTTTATTCGTCTCAAGTACAACCCGGCGGAGTGGATGGTGGTGGGCAAGCAGCGCGACCGGCGCACCCTGTCCCTGATGGAGGAGGTGACCGTCTACTTCAACGCGGTGCCGCTGCTGCCCCTCGCCTCTGCGGAGGCCGGAGACGAAGCGGAGAACTCGGCGGATGGGCCGGCGGCGCGGAGCCATCGCTCTGCCCGTGCTGCGGACGACGAGGATGACGTGGAGGAGATAAACAAAGGGGAGGATACCGCTGCGATGGCGCGTGGCGATGGCGAAAGGCGTGGCAAGGCTGTGCGCTCATCGCGGCCGCTTGCCGGGCACGCCGTGCGCGACGAGGGTATCTTGCAGACTCCGACGGTGGAGATGTTTTGGGAGCGCAAGAAGCCACTGCCGGGTGCCGCTGCCACCCCTGGTCATGTGGACGCCGTGATGGGCGAGCCAGTGCTGATTGACGTGGTGCAGTTCCGCACCTGGGTACGCGTGCGCAAGCATGGACACTAATCGAATGTTTATTGGCAGTTATGTGTGTGTGTGGAGTAGGTGAACTTTCTTTTCTCGTACCTTGAATCCAAACTGTGCGGGTTGACTATCCGTCTTCTTCAGTTTCTCATAATCGTTTAGTTTGACCGAGAGATAGAGCGAGAGACGCGGGGTACGTGCCGGATAAATGAGATAAAACTCAAAAGTGAGGAGAGAGTCGGACAATCATGGCCACAGCCAGAAACAAAAAGCAATAGCTTCCTTTCCTTCTACCGCTCTGGTTTTTTTTTTTCCTTCTGTAGAAAATGTTCCTTGGAGACGAGAGGAAGCAAAAAAAAAAAAAGATGAAATAAAGTATGCACGGATTGGGCGACTCGTGCACGCGAAGCGCTGCGTCCACTTCACAGTGGCGATGCCGCTCTCTGTCTCTCCCCTCTTGCATCGTTTCCAAGCCCTCTCCTTTCTGCCCTCACTCTCGTCTTCCCCTCCTCCACAGTTGATTGAACCGATAAAAAGAGGCAGCGCAGAGGCTTGCACTTTTTTTTTTGCCGCGATGTTCGCCCGGAGCCTCCGGCGCGCCTACCTCGTCCACTCCCCACGCGGCGTCAACTTCAGCATCTCCAGCGACGACGCCGTCGCGCACATCCGCGACAAGTACGGACGGCGGTGGTTCGGTGCCCGCCTCGACTACCTCGGCCTCGAGCAGCCCTCCAAGGAGTTTCTCCCGTTTTATCTCTGCAGCGGACGCGTGCACGCCACTTACAAGGGCCGTGTCAGCTATTCCACCACATCCACGTCAGCTGATGGCAAGTCTACCCGCTCCACGCAGAATGTCTGGACCTCGCTGCTGACGCTGGACAGCGTCTTTGAAGAGAACCAAACGCAAATTTACGCCGGGTACAAGTACAACATCGCCCACGTTCACCATGCTCTACGCAGCGATGCGCTGGCCTACTCGCTGCGCAAGATGCACGAGGTGGACACCACCGGAGCTACTATCAACCTCTTCGAGCAGTCCACCGCCACGATGATCGACTTTGTGGAAAAGGAGGTGCATCGGCAGGCCGAGGCGACGGCGATTGCGTGCGTTCGCTCCTTCCACCCGTCCGCCGAGTCCGTCTCCGTTGAATTTAAAGACTTCACGTTCCACATTGACGAGGTCACCCCCACCTTTGTCCCGTGCTACGTGGTGAAGGCCGACTACGATGCGGAGCGCTACACCCTTTACGTCTCCGGCGTGACAGGCCTGGTCGGGGGCCCTTACCTGTTGAACTCGCTCTTCATCGCCCGCACGACGGCCCTCGCCACGGTGGCGGCAGCGCTGCTCTTCACTCCGAACAAGGTGGCCGGCTTTATATTCGGCTCTGTCATCTCCGTTGCCACTTACTACGCCGCCTTCTACTTCGCACGGTGGTACCCGGCGAAGCGGCGCAACTCGCACCGCGACCAGCGAGAACAACTGCGCCTCAAGAACGTTGGTGTCGACCACGGCGGCTACCGGCCCAACACAGCCTCGCAGCGCATTCAGCAGGAGTACTGCACCTCGTCGTACTGGGACACCCACGCCTATCAGCAGCGCAAACAGAGCCGCACCACGTCTTCCTCCTCCTCCGGCGGCGGTGGTCATGCCCCGCCTCGCACTCTGCGCGACCCGCAGGGCTACTACCGCATACTCGAGCTGAAGGGGGACGAGTCTGTTAATGAAATTCGCAGTGCCTATCGTCAGGTGGTGCTAAAGAAGCACCCGGACGTTGGTGGCACGAATGCGGACATGGCGAAGGTCAATGAGGCCTACCGTGTCCTGCGGGATCCGAAGCGGCGGGAGGCATACGACCGTGGCTAGATGAGCAGCGGCCCGTTTGTTTGTTTGCTTATTTTTTTCTTGATCCGTTGCTGCTTCGAGGATGTGTGGTGCGCACAGACACACACACACGCACTTTCACGCTGGCACCTAAGGAGTGGCACTTTCCAATGTTCTGAACAAGACTTTAGTGTTCCCCACACTATCACATATCGACAACTATTGCAGGTTTTCTTTCTTTTTCTTTTTTTTTTTTACGGAGAGGGTTGTACACCATCATTTTGTATGTTGTTGTGGCGACCATTTGCCGGACTTTTGCTGGTGTGTGCGCGTGTGTGTGCGAGGTGGATCCAGTTTGGGTCTGACGCGGTCAGAAAAAAAAAACGGACATGCAAGACCGAAACATTTCATTTCCTTTCTTTTATCTTTCGTTGTCTGACAACGTGCATCTCATTGCGACGGATAGAAGAATAGAAAACGCTAATTTTTGAGGCTTTCACGGTAAGTGGGGTGGCACGGCAAGGGGAATTTGCGAGCGGCAAGAACCTGTCCCTCTATCGTATGGTGCACCTCTTCATAGGCGCATAAGCGTGAAGAGGCGTGCTGTGCGGGGCTGCATGCGACTACGGCAAGCCTACACATCGTAGCAGTAAGCTCCGCTATCCATTGTGCTCTCCAGAAAGCACATCTGCCCGCTTCGTGTGCTCCGCTGCGTTCTCACGCTCTCGTTCAGCTTTTATCCTTTTTTTTCCCCCTCCCTCTGTCTCTGTCCTCTGCACCACACTCCGAAACGCCACAACAAAAGCCCGCGTCGTCGTCCCTCATAGCCTCTCTCTATCTCAGTCTTTTTTTTTGCTTCTACTAGCGTCTACTGTGTTCCAGTGAAAGCGTCGAAGCCCAGCAACAATATAGAAAAAGGAGCATTGTTTAAACTGTTCGCAGCTCTCTCTCTCTCTCTCTCTCTCTCTCTCTTCTCCTCCGCTTTCAGTGACTTCCATTTAAGCGTATCTGATTATACATATTATCACCTCGTGTTTCGTGCTCTTTCTATTCTTGTGCTTTCCTCAGATTGGGTTTTTATTTTTGTTTGTGTAAGGCTCGCTCTGATACCCGCGACGCCACTCAAAGCCTTTCGTCTCCGTTTTTTTTTTCTCTATTTCGCTTCCCCTCTTGTACCTTACTAAGAGCACCCACTCTTCTCTTGAACTACCATCAACATCTCACGCAGTCTTTGTTCGCCTTTCTGAGCGTCTTTTCTCTCTTTTTTTTTATCTTTTTTTTAAGGGGTAAAGCACTCACGTGTATTGATTCTCTTGGTTCAACTCAAACATCTTTCTGACTCTTTAGTCCGCATCACCCCTCTATCACTCTCCTACTCTCTCTCGTTTTCTTTTTTTTTTTACTTTCTAAATCTTTCGGCTGCGTCGCCTTCAAACTGCACTGCACTCCTGCACCTCTCTCTGTGCTTTTTTTTTTTGCCGTGGTGTCTCAATCTTATTATTATCTCTCTCTCTCTCTCTCTTTGATCTTTGTGCTGACAGAAAAATGTCATCCTTTGTGAAGCGCGGTGTCGACTCCTTGAAGGAGGAGCTGTACAACACGTGGGACTCCATCCGCGGCACCCGCTGGAGCGTTGGCCTCTTCTTCGCCATCTTCTGCGTCCTCTTCGTTATTGTCGGCAACGTCGTCCTCCTCATCGCCATCAACTTCTGGATTGTCGCCTTTCCCGCCGAGGCGGCCGAGCACAACTCCAGCCAGATGGCCATCCAGGTGGTCGCCCTCATCTTTCTCGTACTGCTCTTCTCCATCGTGGGAGCCATATTCACCGTTGTCTATGGCGCTCTCCCCCTGTGGCACATCCTCGTGGACACGAACCGCGTCGGACACCCCGTCTACCGTCTCTTCCTGCTCTTCTGCTCGGGCCTGACGAACGGCGTGAGCAGCGTCCTCGGCGTCTACGCGATGACCTACACCCCGGAGTTCATTCAGGCCGTGCTGCTCTGCTGCATCCCGTTCAGCGCGCAGGCGTGGACCGTCATCTTCATCCCGATTGAGCGGAAGCGCAACTACCTCTCCCTCTTTTTCATCGGCTCCTTTGTTCTCTTCGTGGCGGGTGTGCTGCTGTCGAGTCTGTCCGCCTTCCTGCACCCGTCCTCCGAGGCGGAGGTGGCCTCTTGGGCCTGGGCACTGCTCTACCTCGCCAGCTCCGTCATCTTCGGCCTCTGGTGCGTCGTGCAGCGTCTCTACCTCGATGCCATCGTGTGCAAGGATTCCCTTGTGCAGCAAGACCAGCCGCAGGAGCAGGCGGAGGAGGCCGCCCCCTGCCATGTTGACGCAGCGCCCGCCGCAGGCACAGCGACCCCGCAGGCGAGCAACGAGGCGGGCCACGATGTGGTGGTGGTGCATCACAGCGGCAACGAACCGACTCGCGTCGGTCGCGAGGACAGCGACGTGCGCGAGTCGGCGACGAACGGGACGCACAACACGCCGCTGAAGAAGGACGCTGCGACGGGTGCGCACCTTGAATCCTCCTACGTCGAGGAGGAGCCGCGCTTCTCTGACGTCGACGATGACGAGGAGGCGCCGCTGACGGCGGATGCGGAGCTGCTGATGAAGCGGGAGTGGGCGAACCAGACGGTTGACAGCAACGCTGCCAAGATGATTCTCCTGCTCATCGGCCTCCTCTTTCAGCTCCTCATCTCCTTCGTGCTCTTCCCTGTCGACGCGATTCCGTGGTTTGGCACGTCGTCCTCGGCCGCCCAGGCGTGGGAGGGCTTCCGCAACTCCGTGGACTTCATCTTCGCCTCGTGGGTGAATGTCCGCTTCGGTCTGCTCTACTCGCTTGGTTACGCGATGAGTTTCATCGGCTGCACCTACCTCAACGAGCACAGCCCGACGCTGGCTTCTGTCGTGCTGCAGCTCGCCGGTCCCATCACCTCGCTCATCATCATCATCATCCCGCAGTGGAACGTGTACAAGAGCAGCAACAGCGTCGGCCAGCAGGTGGGCGGTGTCATCCTCCTCCTCGTTGCCGCGCTGTTGTACCACCTGTGGGAGCAGCAGTCCCTGCGCCGCCTCGTCGCCAAGGCGGAGGAGGCTGAGCGTCGTCGTCAGCAGCGGCTGCAGAATCAGCAGAAAGAGGAGCAGCGCCAGCTGCAGGAGGACGAGGGGCTGGTAGCGCAGTGAATAAATTGATTGAAAAAAAAAACTTTATAGTAGCCGAGGCGGTGCCATGTTCCTCATCTCAAGACCTAGCACATTTCTCTCTTTGGGGAGGTCTAAACCTTCCTTCTGTACGTGCTTCGCCAAATGGAAGAGGGACAGTGCACGTGACCGGAGCTTCCTTTCAATTTTTCTTTTTTTACTTTTGAGTTGACTCGTCTTTTCCCTTTTTTTCCTTTTTTTCTTTCTCGTTGCTCTTTTGTTTCTTCCGTCAAATATAACTCTTTTTTGTCTTCTGGCCCCTTCAGTCTCCCTCTCTCCCTCTCTTACCTCCACGCTGTAGTCGTCTCATGTACGTGTGGAAGACGCCACAGTCGCGTCCATTGCAAAGACATGAAAGAGCAAAGAAACGTAGATGGCACGGTGTGCTCCTTTGTGCGTCGCTGTGCAACGGTGGAGCCGCTGCGACTTAACCACATCCCTCACTTCCCAATACACACTTGACTACTTTACTATTTTCTCTTTACGCATATGTGCTTGTGTGCGTGTGTGCTTGTGTTCTCCGTGCGTGATGTCGACGATGCTGTGAGAGAGAGACAGCAAACCTTTTAAATAAATGAAGTAGGGTGAGCAATATACTCTTTTTTTTTCTTTGAAGTGGTGCTACACCCTTTTGTTCTATCGTTTTCTCTTTTTACTTCGTGAGTTTGTGCGCTTGTGTGTTCTCTTTCACCGTTGTTGTCTTTTTTTTTTCTTTTTTCTGTTCTTTGCTGGTGCCCCTGCATACTCCCCGCTGTTCTCGCGTGAGGTGGATGGCTTTGGTGCCGGTAATTGACGTGGTCGGTGCGCTCAATCTTATGCCTTTGTTTCTTTTTTTTTTCTACCTTTCCGCTGTTGTTGCTGTTGTTGCTTGCCGGCTTTTTGTTGATTCAGTTCAATGCTTAGGTTAAAATTAACTTATGTCTCGCGTGTGGTTGTCCTCGTCCGCCTCGCTGTGTCGTGCTCTTAAGTTGTTATTGTTTTTTTTTTGTTTTTTGAGTACAACACTAAAAATAGAGAAGCCAGAAAAAGAGAGGGATACATTGACTGTGTTGGACGTGTATCCAAGCCATCACCCGCTGACGGCCAGACAAGAGAAAGGCAAAAAAAAAAAAGTCGAATCGCAGCCACCACAGCTTTCGGGAGCTCAAAAATAACGTTTCTCGTACTTTCACTTAATCAAAGGAAATTTTCTTCTTTTTTTCTATTTCGCGATATTTTGGATTTTTCTTCCTGGTTCGCTTTAACACGAGTCGATGATGCTTCGTCACGTAATGCTTTAAGACTAAGGCGTAGAGGGTTGACAAGAATTAACAACAGCAGAGAACAAAGGGGAACCTGCTTAGGTATTCCAACTGCCACAACAGAAGGAAGCGCACATCTCGTGCCATAATTCCCGATGATGAGCGACCCTGCCATAACCCAAGCTGGCATGCACGTCTTTGCCAGAAAAAAAAATTAAAAAAAGACCTTGAGCACGTGCCTTGCTTGCGGGTCAGAAGGTCCACGCCTATAGTACTTTTTTTTTTTAGCTGCGTCACGTGAAATGGTTTTTTTTTTCCAGAGGTGCGAAGGTGAAGCGTCCCCTTTGCATCAACGCCGCGTCACAGAGTCCCTCGCGGGCAGCGTGCGTGTGTGTGGGGAAAAGGGAGGACCGCCTGCACCAAGAAGATGACGTGGAAAGAGCTGTTGAATCGCTCTTATTTGCCCCTGTTTGTATAATGCTTGTGTTTGCTGGAAAAGAGATGATGGAGCTTATCCTCCGTGAGCTCTGTGCCTTCAGCGCTCACAAGCTGTGCTCAGATAAATACCGCACCCACTGCTGCATCACGCGCATCACTTTATCGCGCTCATTTCATCTCTCTATCTCAACCTCTCTGTCGGATAATAATTCCTTTCACAAAAGGGAACTTTTTTTTTTTCATTTTTACTCCGGAGTCAGAGCCTGTGCTTTGCCTCTTGCGAGCACCCGCGCACAGACACACATACCTGGGAAGACTTTTCTAATACCCTCTTGCTTCGAATAGAGGTAAAAAATGGACCCGCCACGCCGCAGCAGCGACATCGACACGGGCCACAAGCGCACGCGGAGCGCCACAATTGCACACGATGGCTCGTCGTCGTCCTCCACCCTCGCACAGGCCCTCCAATTTGTCTCCCAGCTGGAGATGGGTGAAGTCCTCGCGCACGATCGCGACTCGACCGAAGGCCTCATGACGGGCGCCGACGAATCTGCCCAATGGGCGTACGGCGGCGACTACTTTTTTCACCTGCACGGCGACGGTGGTGGTGACGCTGAGCATAATGGCTCGTCTGTGCATGGCGCTGGCGAGGCGCAGCAGCGGGCGAACGACACGCAGGCGGACAAGCACCGAAAGGTGACGGTGAACGCCACGGTAGCGCCTCCGCCCTTCTTCACCTCCGGCAACGACTTTCCACCCTCGGAGACGAAGGCTGGGGCCACCGCTGCGGGAGATGAAGTGGGCGAGGAGCACGAGGGAGATGGGGTGAAGGGGGTGAGTGGCCCATCAAGGTTTCTGCACGAGGCTCTGCGGACGTCGGATCTTGACATTATTGTCCCTGTTGTGAGCAGCAGCTGTGCTCTTGCCCTCAGCGCAGCGAAGGGCAGCGCCGCCCTGGCCGATCTGCGGCGACTCATGGACCGGGAGCGCACCAACCGAGACGTGATGGACACCAGCAAGTCGGACCTCAACAAGCTGCTTCACAAGGGTGCCTTCGGACGCGTTATCGATGACGCTGAGGCGGGAGAAGAACAGCAGAAGCAGATGACCGCGCTGCAGTCCTCACATCTCTCAACAGAGGCGGAGGAGGCGCGGCAGGACGAAGCCGAGGAGGCAGCCTACCTCAAGCGACAGCTGCGACTGGAGCAGGAGCGCTTAGAAGAAGCAAGGCGGCGCACGGCGGGAACGGCGGCGACACCGAACTCTTTTGTGTCAGCAGTAGCAGCTGCAAGTGCCGCACACATCGACGATGACGACGAAACTGGCAGCACCTCTGCTGGCCGCCGGCAGCGCAGAGAGGCGCAACTCGCCCGCATTGGTGCGCAAAAGGTGCAGCTGGAAAGCGTGGCGCACGACGCGCGGGAGGCGGAGCGCCGGGACGCGATGCGGCGGCAGCGGGAGTCGCTCCCGATCTTCCACTGCAAGGACGAACTCCTCCGCTACATCGGCGAGAGCGCCGTCACCGTCGTCGTGGGTGAGACAGGCAGCGGCAAGACAACGCAGCTGGTGCAGTACCTGCATCAGCGCGGCTACGCACGACAGGGCAAACGCATCGGCTGCACGCAGCCGCGCCGCCTCGCCGCGATTGGAGTGGCACGCCGCGTGAGTGACGAGATGGGCTGTGCGCTCGGCACCACAGTAGGGTACGCCATCCACCTTGACAACACCACCAGCGAGGAGACGGAGGTGAAGTTCATGACGGACGGCGTGCTGCTCCGTGAGACCGTCAACGACCCGCTGCTGGAGGACTACAGCGTTGTGGTGCTGGACGAGGCACACGAGCGGTCGGTTGACACGGATGTGCTGATGGGGGTGTTGAAGCTGGCCCTGCGCCGCCGCGGTGACTTGAAGCTGATCGTCACCTCCGCTACGATGGATATCCGCAAGTTCTCCGCCTTCTTTGGCAACGCGCCGTGCTACGAGATCCCTGGGCAGACCTTCCCGGTGAAGATCCACTACAGTCCGTCCCCTGTGGTGGACTACGTGGCCGAGACGGTCTTTCGGATTTGCCAGCTGCACCTGCAGATGCCCCTCGAGGGCAAGCACGACATCCTTGTCTTCATGACAGGGCGGGAGGACGTCTACGGCACCTGCGAGCTCGTGCGCCGCCGGCTCGCCGAGCTCAGCCCACAGCACCTGGAGACGCTCCTCATTCTGCCCTGCATGTCCGAAGCCTCGTCGGCCGCCTCCGCTACCGGCGTCGGTGTGCTGGACCCGACGCCGGCTGGCAAGCGAAAGGTGGTTGTCGCGACGAACGTGGCCGAGACGTCGCTGACGATCGACGGTGTGCGCTACGTCGTGGACTGCGGCTTCATGAAGACGAACGTCTACCGCCCCTCGATCGGCATGAATACTTTGCAGCGATACCCCACCTCGCAGGCGCAGGCGGGTCAACGCAAAGGCCGCGCTGGTCGCACCACCGAGGGCATCTGCTTCCGCCTCTACACCGAGGAGCAGTACACCCAGGAGATGCTGGTGAACAGCGTGCCGGAGATTCAGCGCAGCAGCGTGGACTCGGTGGTGCTGCTGCTGAAAAGCATCGGCATTCAGCGGTTGCGCGACTTTGACTTCATGGACGCCCCGCCCACCGCCAACGTGCGCAACAGTATGTTTCACCTCTGGGTGCTCGGCTTCTTGGACGACGCCGGTGCCATCACCCCGGCAGGTCAGCAGGCGCTGGAGTTCCCGATGTCGCCGGTGCTGGCGAAGCTGCTTCTCGCCAGCACAGAGCACGGCTGCGCGTTGGAGATGGCGCGAGTGGTGTCGATGATCTCAGCAGACCCGAAGAACCTCTTCGAGCTACCGAAAGGGCGGGAGAAGACGGCCCACCAGCACCACAGCCGCTTCTTCTCCAACGACTCCGACCACCTCACGCTGCTGCATATCTTTACGCAGTACATCGACCACGGCCGGTCGCGGCAGTGGGCACAAGATCACTTCCTCCACGCGCCGACTCTCGCCCGGGCACACGACGTCCTGGTGCAGGTGCTGGAGCGGCTGCGCAAGATGCACCTGCCCCTGCACTCCTGCGGACCTGCCGGGATGGACAAGGTGCGCTACTGCATTGCCCAGGCCTTTGTTCTCCAAGCAGCCGCTCGGTCCGATCGGCGGTGGACCGACTACCGCCCGCTGCTGAACGCCGGCGTGACGTGTGCCATCCACCCCGCCTCAGCAGTGCACGCGCGGAGCGAGATGCCGCCCTACCTGGTCTACAACGATCTCCTGCTCACGCAGAAGGAGTATCTGGTGATGGTGACGGCGGTGGAGCCAGAGTGGCTGGTGGAAAGTGCGCGGGGCATCTATGAGATGCGGCACAATGCTTCTGGTACGCTCCGGCCTCGTGCAGAGGCATCCACAGCAGTGAAGGCAGTACCAGCAACATCTGCTGCCTCTGCAGCTAATCCCGCTGCTGCCCCTGTCCCTCCGTCTGCTGTTGTGGCGGGCGGACGTGGCGGGGGTGATCTCTCTGCTCCTCGTGCCGCCGCAGTAGCGGCAGCAGCGAAGAAGCCCGCGTTTGGGATGCTCTCGTCGAAGCGGCGACCGAACATTTAATCGCACCGTTTTCCATCAACCTTATACACTAAGAACAGCACGTAATTTCTCATCGCCGCCTCTCTCTTTCTCCACTTCGCGTCCTCTGGAAAGTTGATGACGAGTTACAAGGACGCACCTTCCTCTCTCTCACATACCCGCGAAGTATACCGGGATTGAGGTCAGTCGCTGGTTCCTTGCGTGCTGATTGGGCCCCGTAAGCGCCGCTGCATCGCCGTTGGCACTCACTGGGTATCGACGATCACACCAATGAACCCCTCACGAAACCTCCCCCTATCTTTCTCTCTCCCTCTGCCTTACCATCTTCTCCTCCTCCTCTACACTTAAGCGCGCGAGCGATACACACAGCACTTCCATTGTATGAAAACGGAAAAAAAAACGTACATTCGCTCTCATTTTCCATTTCAATGCTTCATTTTTATCTCTTTTTTCTCTCTCTCTGACACAATCCGCTCTTTCGTATTTTTTTTCTTTAGCATCGCAAATTAGAGCCGTCGGCGGCGCCGCACGCATTTCACCCTGAGTGCATCCGCGTGTGGTGCTGTCGTCCCCATGCATTCTCGCGCGGCCCTTCATCTTAGAAAAAGAATACAGAAGAAAAAGGTCCAGCGTTTCTTTTCACAAGTCCTGCTTGTCATACATCTCTACATTGAAGAGGTAGAAGCACCGAGCACGAGAGAGGGCTTCGCGCGGCGCCGCTGCGTGACGGAACGTGCTGTTGTGCCTGTCATATTATTCCACTAGATATCCATTGTTTAATTTGTGTGTGGGTGTGTTTTTTTTTCTCCTCAATTGATTCTTTGCGTCCTCTTCCTGGATTGTTCTTTCGACACGCGCAGATTAACAGCGAGGAGGTCCGCCCCACCACGTCGGCCCACCCCGCATCCCTCCTTTTTCTTTGCTTCTTTTTTTTTCCTTACATGTGCTCACCCCACCTCGCACTTCTCCTCTCACCCCTCGCTGCTCTCTCTGTTCCCACAGCGTACGTTGAACACGTGCAGGACATCTTCTGCTCCCCACTCTTCCTCGACTTCGCCCCCTTCGCGCTGAACGTTGTGTGGAGTCTCACCAACGTCGCCGCCGCCGTCTTCGTCTCGCTGCTCGCCGGCTTCTGCGCATCGCCGCTGCTGCTGCTGGGGGCTGTGTACCTCGTCGTCCACTGGGACCTCCTGCTGCACATCACGCGCCTGCTCTGCGTGCGGCCGCCACAGAACCCGATCGACATTGCGACGAGTGACGTTTCTCTGCAGCCAATGAACATCCTCCGCGGCATTCAGCACTACTTCACCGCGAGCGGGGCGGACCTAAAAGAAGTGTTCGACACCCGAGTCTACGTATGGAACATTCCGGCCGGGGGCACGACGGTGACCGACCGCGTCCTGCGCGTCGGCACCACCACCACCCGATCCATCGCGTCCACCTGCTCGCACCTGGACCAAGAAGAGGCGGATCGCTACATCATCTTCAACTTCTCCCCGCTGATGATGGAGCTGGTCGACGGCTGCCAACGGGGGCAGGTGCTGGACTTCTCGAAGCAGTCGGTAGAGAACTTCGGCCTTATCATGGAGGTCTGCTTCACCATTCGCAAGTGGATCTCCGCCGGCGATGTCGCGGGCGGGATGCACAGTCCGTCCACCGCATCCCCTACAGGGCAGAGGAGCAACCACAACGCACCGCCGCGCGCTCACACGCACTGCGCTGTGCTGGCTTTTCTTGAAGAGGGCCCCACGGTGAAGCGCCCCAACTACGCCGCGATGATGGCTGCCTGCTACCTCATCTTCTCCGGCTTTCCCACCTACGGCGGCAGCGGCACCCTCGAGTTTGTCGAGAAGGAGATGGGCATCTCGCGCAGCCAGTACCACGCGCTGTCGCAGGTGAGCTACATCAACTACTTCCAGCTTCTCTTTGAGATCCCCGAGGTGCCAAACAAGAAGCGGCTCACCCTGACGCGCGTGTCACTGCACAACATGAGTGCGCTGCTGCAGCAGCTGCTGGGACTGCAGCTTGAAAATGGAGAAGGCCGGCCGCCGAGGCTGTTCAGCGATCCGGCGGCGTGGAAGGTCGGCGACGTCGAGACGCTGGAGGTCTTTCTCGAGGTGAACGAGAACGTCTTTGGCGACTTTGTCCTGAACGTCTTCCAGTACGACACGCAGCCGCTGCCGCCGGGAGCCGATGAGGCAAGCTTTCCAGGCTACATCGGCACCACCAACAACACCTCAACGCTTCCCCAGGGCAGCTTCAGCCCCTCCTCCATGGCCGAGGGTTCTTTTGCTCAGGCTGGCACCGATCTGGCCGGCTCTCCCGCGCTGAACCGCTTCGTGAAGGGCACCGGCAAGTCGAAGAAGCACGTCGTGAAGCGCCACCTCTTCCGCCTCGCCTTCAGCACCATCTTCATCGCACAGTGTGTGCACCGGGTGCGGGTGCAGGACATGGACTACGCCCGCGCCAACGCCCTGCCCGACGACTTCTACGTGCAGCTGCACTTCTCGGAGTGCGAGGCAGACGCGAAGGATGCCGAATACATCGACCAGATCAGTCAGCGGGTGGAGCAGTCGCCCCAGCGGCAACAGATCAACTCCCGCCGCGACCCACGCGACCTGCTCGGGCTGAGGGGCAAAGGCGGGAACAGCGGTGGCCCGTACTCCGCGAGCCGCCACCGTGACTCGAACGACGACACCTACGGCGGGGGCGTGTACTACCGCAGCGACGGCACGCGACACGGTGCGCGGGAGAGTATGGACCAGCGGTGGCAGGAGCCGTCGATGCCCCTGACCGGCGCCACGATGCTCTTCCTCCCCACCTCGCTCAACATGGGCAGCGAGGATGAGCGCCGCTACGACGACGAGGACGACGTGGCAGAGACGGAGCCGGTGTTGCTGCGGGTGCAGCCGCCGCCGGGGATGACGACGACGCGGCCGCGGCAGCCCACACCGGAGCGCATGTACGGCGGTGGCGTACCAGTGTACGAGGAACTGGAGAAGAAGGCAGGGGAGGCAACACCAGTGCGCGTGTCGGCACCCGATCAGCAAGAGCAGCAGCAGCGCCTTCCTCCTCCTCCGCCCCCTCCACCTCCGCCTTCCGGTGCGACGCCGTTGAAGCACGCCGACCCGCTGCTGGGGGACTCTCCTCCGCCACGCCTGCCCCCACCACCACCACCGCCACCGCCACCGAGCGGACTCCCTCCACCGCCGCCACCACCAGGAAAGCTTCCGCCCCCGCCCCCGCCGCCACCCGCTGGCAAGCTCCCCCCGCCTGCCCCGCCATCCGGACTGCCGCCACCACCGCCCCCACCCGGCAAGGCACCCCCACCACCGCCACCAGGGAAGCTGCCGCCGCCTGCCCCGCCAGCAGGAGTGCCGCCACCGCCTCCGCCACCGGGTAAGGGAGGCCCTCCGCCGCCGCCTCTGCCACCTGCAGGTGGCGGTCCCCCTCCGCCTCCGCCCCCACCACCGCCCCCATCACTCAGCGGCCCCGCTGCACCCGCCCCTCCGCCTGCTGCCGCGATGGCGAAGGCAAAGCCCGCCTTCACCGGTCCCCGTCTCAAAACCTTCTTCTGGAAAAAAATCACCAAGCCGAGTGGCATCTGGTCCGTCACCGATGGCGAGGAGGTGCGGCGCGCCGTCGTGGACGACGCCTTCATGCGACAGCTCTTCGAGGTGAAGGCCGTCACCCAAGCCAGCCTGGCCGAGGCAGCCGCCAAGAAGGCGGAGCAGGAGCGACGCAATGAGCTCCGCAGCAACGTCTTCACCGGGCAGCGGGTGCAGAACATCGGTATTGCGTTGAAGCGGGTGCAGGTGCCGGTGGAGGATCTTTGCGCCGCTCTCATCGCCTGCGACGCCGCTGTTCTGCCGATGGAACGGCGGGAGACGCTGACGGTCGCGCTGCCGACACCCGAGGACATCGCCGCGCTGGGGATCGAGAAGAAGGCGGGCCGTGTGGTGTGGACCGAGGTGGAGACCTACGTCTACACGATGGCGACGACGGTGAAGGATGTGCGAGAACGCCTGCACCTCTGGACGGCAGCCGAGGAGCTGCCCGAGTCGATCCGGAGCGTCTCCAGTCTTCTCGCCTCGGTGGATGCCGCGGTGCAGGCGATCACGCAGCGCAACGGCCGCTTTGCGCGCATGATGCGCGTGATTCTCGCCTTTGGCAACTATCTAAATCGTGGCACCGCCCACGCAGACGCGGAGGGCTTTCGTTTGGAGAATCTGAACCAGCTGAACTTTGTGAAGAGCGCAGATGGCAAGACGACGGTGCTGATGGCTCTCGTCCTCTCCCTCATGGAGCCCCCAACGGAGAAGGCAGCGAGCACGAGTCGACCGGCCGATGGCGATCTCCGTGAGGTGTTGCGCTTCACCGAGGACGTGGCCTGCATCCGCGCCGTCGCCGCGAGCCCGTTGCAGGAGATGGGCCAGCAAGTCACCCAGCTGAACTTCACGCTGCAGCGCATGCGGCGTGTCGTGGAGGAGGCGAAGGACGTGAGGGCGTGGTACGCCAAGCGCCTGCCCTCCGTGGATCCAGCAGTGACCCCTGACACGCTGCCCGGGCTCCTGGCCAAGGCGGTGGAGGGCGACCTGGCGACGGTGGGTCAGCTCGCTCTCAAGTATCAGCAACTCCGCGATGACGTGTCCGCCATGATGGCGTCCTACGGCGAGGACCCGAGCGGGGATGAGACGATGGTGTGGGGCTACGTCCTGC
The DNA here is from genome assembly GCA_000331325.2 of Crithidia fasciculata. Lineage (NCBI taxonomy): Eukaryota > Euglenozoa > Kinetoplastea > Trypanosomatida > Trypanosomatidae > Crithidia > Crithidia fasciculata. The sequence goes on from CM003428.1 coordinate 426,388, forward strand.
AGTTTAGCAAGGATGTCCAGCAGTGCGTGGACAAGGTGCTGGCGGCCAAGCTGTCAAAGCGGAAGTTGATGGGGGTGGCAGATGCGGAGGCTCCTGATGCAAAGAAGGGGGAAGGGGCGACAATGAAGGCGCCGCAGGTGGGGGTGGTGGTGAAGGAGGACGCGGTCGCGAGTCCCGTTGAGGTGCGTCGTGCACGCCTGCCCCGTCTCGTCGACGATGACGAGGACGACTGACGACTGACAGAAAGAGTGTGCTCGTTTGCCTTATGTGTGTCTTATCCTCCGCTCTACCTGTGATTGAGGCACAACTTTATCCTTGTATTGTGTGTATATGTGCCCTGTACGCTCTGCGTGAGTTGCATGCGGTACGGTCACCGCTGCAGCTTTCCCTCTTTTTCCCCTGGCCTAATACTTCTCTTAACGTGTCTTGATGACGCCGCTGCATCGATTCGTTTTTTTTCCTGTTGCCTCTTTTTTGTTTCTTCCTCTTTGTCTGATTGCTATACTCAAAAGTATGAAAAAACTGTAAATCTCGACTGCGAGACTGCTTAGCGCCTTTGGATAGCGTCGCTCCGGTTTGAATTTTTTTTCTACCAAAGTCTTGCGCTTTGTGCGTCTGCTGCTCTAAGAGAGAAGCACTTCCAAGCCCTGTTGGCCTTCAGATGATGAAGCACTGCGTGCATGCCTGTATGAATTTGTGTCCTATTGTGCCTGACTTTTCTTTCTTACCACCGCTTCCAATTTTCTCTGTTCCTTTACCACCTGTCGCAAGGTTTGTTAACTTTGCCTTTTAGTCTCTCTCTCTCTCTTCAGCGTGTTATCGTGCCCGTCATGCCACCTCGTGCCGCCCGCTCACCAAAGAAAGACTCTGTGGCGGTGGCTGTCGAGAAGAACCTGTCCGCCAAACCTACCCCCAAGGCATCTAAAAAGGGCACAGTCACCGCAGCCGCAGCGGTAGATGCACCTCCTTCGCGTGTGTCGCGACGGAAGCCAGCGGTAGTGCCGCAGGAAGCCCCGGAGTGGCAGCAGCAGGCACTGAAGACTGCAGCAGCTGCTGCCAAGCTGGAGCGCAAGAACGCAACGAAGCAGAAGCAGACAGGCGGTGGTGCTGCTGCCAAGAAGTCGCAGAAGTCATCGGCGAAGACAGGAGCGAAGGAAAAAGGCCGTCGCGGTGCCGCGTCGAGCGAGGAGGACGAGGAGGAGGATGCGCAGTCTTCGCCGTCTGCTGCCTCGGACACAGCGAGCGAGGCAGGTGCAGGCAATGCGCGGCGCGGAGGCAAGGCCAAGGCACCAGCAAAGCGCCGGCGCGCCTCCACAGAGGCGTCAGCAACTGAAGAGGGAGTGAACACACCGAAGAAACGAGTCGTGAAGCGCAAGGCGGCGGAGCTGATCTGCCCACGCTGCAAGCTGCACATGAACCAATGGCCCTTCTGTGGGCTTTCAGGTGAGCCGCACGTTGTGCCAGAGGATAATGCGGCGGAGACGGAGTCCGCTGCTGCTTCACCGACCTCAGCAGCGTCGTGAGCGAGAATAATTAAGCCGCTATCCTCCACAATATTTGTGTGTTTGTATGGGTGTATGTGTTTATATATTAAGGCGCCATTTGAAATGTTGTGAAGTGGTGCACGCTGCTTTAGCACATCGACAGATGGACACTGTTTTCACCATTTGTGTATTGCCAAACGTTGGTGTTGCCGCAAAAGCTGTGCTTTTTTTTCTTCTGCTTTACACATTGTTTTCTTTTTACTCCTGCGACCCCTCTCTGCCCTCTCCTATTGAGTGTGTGGGGATCGTCTTTTGAACCGGAACGGTGCCTCCCCTCCGAAGGTTTCTCCCTCGTCGCACGTCTGTGCTTATCGACTATACAACGGTGAGTTCCAAGTCGTTTTTTTTTTCACTTCTCCTTGTTCCTACTTGAGTGGGTGTGTGGATTATACTTACTTATTTCCATTTTTTTTTTGTGCCGCTACCGCCGAAAGGAGACGCGCGTGCGTGAGTGTGTGTGCGCCTGTGTGTGCGTGCATGTGCAGACGCGCTGCTCCCCTAATCAAGCAAAGGCGATTCAAAATAAAAATTGAATAGAATTAAGTAGACGAGAGTTGGCTGCTGATTTAAGAGGCGGTAGTGTTTTCTAATTGATACGTCGAGGCCCTTCTCATAAGTGTTATTGGTGTTTGTTTGTTTTTAGTATTGCTAGGCGGCGGCGCGTAACGACCACTTCGTGTTAGTCGTTGTGGTGAAAAGCAGGCAACTGGATCAAAGTGGAAGCTGCTGCTGAGCAACTTACACTTCCTCTCTGTTTTATTGGCTATTTGTTTTTATCCTCCTTTATTCGATGGTCCCTGCTGATCAAATTCTGTGGCATTACAACGAAGTACTACAAACAAAAAACAGGATATCAGCATCCTCACAAAAAAACGGGATAATAAGCATCCGCTGCAACTCATTGGCGGTGTTACACAGGTCAAATTGTCGGCATTTTTTTTTATTTTTGGTTTTTTGTACGAAGCGCCTTCGTTTATTCCATAAAAAAAAACGTAGTCGAGAAGACATTCACGAGAGGCGGTGCACCAACACACGCACAGATACAAACACGCACAGCAGTCTCCACTCTGCTACATCATACCCTCTATAACTAACGCACTTTTTCAGTGTGACACTTGCACACGCGAACGCTAAGTTGCGCCGGCCCTTCAGCAAGTGCCATTGCGTGCTGTTGTTGTTGTTGTTGTTGTTTTTCTTTTCGTTCAAGTTCGCGTAGGGGTCTTGTTGCATCAAAGTCAACCACAACAACCGCGAGGACGGCCGAGACACACCACCATTAGAAATCACGTTTACACGTACATAACACCAAGCTCGTCGCCGTAACTCTTGCTTAAATTTACCTCTCTCTCCTTCCCTTTTTTTTCTTTTCTCTTTTCTCTTACTAGTAGCAGCCATGGCGGCAGCCGGCGACACAGGAACAACGCAGGCTGGTGCGACAGCCACTGCAGCGGCGGCGACGACCACCTCCACCTCTGCCGTCGCCCCTTCAGCCGAGCCGTGGACGATGGATTCTGCCATGACGTGGGTAGTCGCCGGTTTCTACCTTGCCGTCATCGCCGCTGCCGCGGTGTACTTCGTCAAGCGGTGGCAGAAGCGTGCCTACGGCAACGGCTTCCTAGCAGGACGTGGTGGTGGTGCTGCCGGGGGAAGAGAGGAGCGCACCGGCCTTCGTGGTGCAGGTCCTGACGGCGGTGGCAACAATTCCGGTGGTGGTGGTGGTGATGCGGGCTTTATCGCAACGATCGGCGCCATCATCGACCGTGTTATCAACCGCGCTGCTCTGAGCGGTGCCGCGGCGTGGCAGGACAGCAGCCGCCACCGCAGCTCTTCAAGCAACCGCGTGAAGCCCAGTGCGGGCACCTCTCTGCTACAGAGTATCACGCCCTATCTTCCGGGTGCGCAAAGCCGCAGCGCTGCCTCACGGCGCAACAAGGAGAAGGACGAGGCGGCGGGAGAGGCGGTGGAGGTGGAGGTGGGCACTGGTGGTGCGGCGGCTGGGAGTCCCATGACGCGATACATGGAGTCGAGCAGCCCAGCTCCAGCTGGTGCGGGTGGTTGTGGTGTGGGTGAAGGAGGCAACGGTGTGCCACCGAGCGGGATGCCGCCCACCATGACAGCACGCGACACAACGCGTTGATGTGGAGTCCCTCATTGCGTGTATGCATTTTGGTGAGTGCGTCTCCTTTCTACCCTTACGCACTGCTGGGTCACGATGGTGTTTTTTCTTGTTTTTCTCTTGCGGTGTACCTCTTCTCTTTGTTGCGTTTCTCGATTTGTCGATTCAAGAAACGGTGTAAGTATTTCATGCGTTGGCGCTGCCACGCGCTCATTTTCTCGAGCGGTTTTTTTTTCCTTTTTTGGCCTTTCCACTTTTAATATACCGCGTGCCAAGGTGTAGCGCGCACGGTGGCGCTCCCGTCGTCTTCTTTCCCGTTGTTGTGCTGCGCTGCGCAGTCCAGTATGTTCTTTTTTTCTCTTCTCTGCTCCTTTCTTACTTTCTTCTCTCTCTCTCTCCCTCCTGTTCCATGCCTCTCATTGTTGCTGCAATGTACTTCTAATGTAGTGCTTCATCTCGCTTAACCTGTTTTTTTCTTCTCTATTCTCTTTCAGTGTAACCTTTTTTTTGTGTGTGTGTGCGCGGGCGTGCCGGTTGTTATTGTTTCTTTTTTTCGTTTCCTCATCGCGGCGGAGCGCCTCGTCGTCCTCTGTACTTCTTCCTCTTGCAGCAACGCACGTATCCCCAGACGCGATGCTTCTCTCCTGTGCGTCTCTCGACGAAGCATCCTTGACTCTTTCCTTCGGTGCAATGCTGTACCTTTGTCCGTCACTAAAAATAGAAATGACAAGTATTCTCTGGGACTCTCCGTTGTAGGAGAGTGTGAAAGGTTGTAGCAAGACTCTGTCTAAATGCTCAACCAACGTTAACGAGTCGTCCCTCATTGTGCATCTTACCTCTCTCTCTCTCTCTCTCTCTCTCTTCCTTTGCTCCGACTATTTTTTCTTTTTACTTCTCTCTCTCTCTTACTTGCCCCTCGTAGTTGCGCCAACAGTGGTGGCCCACACACACACATACACGCTCTCGCCCTACGCAAAGAAACACACCCTCACCTCCGCTTTGCTTCACACTTTCTCGTACGCACTCAGAGAGAGATGACCGAGGACGCCGCCAAGCTCGCCGCACGCGACGCCCCCTTCGCCTCCAGCCCACCCACAGCCAGCGGGGGCGGTGGCGGCGGCGGGCGTCTCTCCTCCGGCTCTCTTTTATCCGGCGGTGCCAAGACGCAGTTCGCCGCAGCAGCGGGCCGGCCGACGCACAGCGCCTCCTTCGCAGCCGCCGGTGATGCCGACCCGCAGGCACTCATCTTCTCGAACCCCGCACACGCCCCGCCTTCGCTGGCGCAGCGCGCACACGGCACCGAGACCCTCTTCCAGTACTACACGCAGCGCGGCTACAAGGAACTGCTGATGGATGCGAACGGTGCCAATGCCGGCAAGGCGGTGCAGACGTGCTTGGAAGGCAAACCGAACGAGGAGGCTGCGGGACAGCAGGTGAACGGCACGGCGGCCGCCGCGGGCAAGAAAGCGATGCAGCCAAAGAACACGCGTGCGATCGACCGGTGCGTCGCGGAGGGGCCAGCGGGGGTGCCGGGTCCCCTCCGCCCACCGCGTGCACAGGACAACAACTCCCTTTACCTGTCCCAGCAGGCCGACGACGCGCGGGCCGACGTGAAGGCGCAGCGCCGCGCACGGCTGCACCAGCCGCCCACCGAGGCCGCCTACGTCGGTCGCTACTACCCCACCACCGCCGACGTGCTCCCGCGGATGCCGGGCCCTGCCGGCGCTGGCGGGGATAAACGAGCAGCTGCGGCGGATGGTGCGCAGAGCCGTCCGTCCATATCGGGCTCTCTCGTGCCCTGCGGCAGCAACAGCAATGCGGGGCGGATGTCAGGCTCTGGCAGGGCGGACGCCGCGGCCAACGCAGGGCGGACCCCGTCGCTCGTCGCACTGCTGCGCACCCCGCAGGAAGCCGCCGCCCAGGCGGAGCAGCAGCGCGAGGTGCGGCATTTGGTCGCTCGCCAGATCGACGAAGTCTTCGAGGCCGCGTACAATCACAGGGACGCAGTCGCACCGCAGCGCAAGTCGACGGGTCGCGTCCCCTCCGCCATGTCTGCTGCCGCAAACACCACAAATGGAACTACTACAGCAGCGGCAGCAGCAGAAGGTAGCTTCCCGAAGAACCTCACTCTCTTCCGTGCATCGCTGCTGCAGCTGAGCAACGAAGACGGCGCAATCTCGCTCGACCAGCTCTGCACCATGGCAGCGGATGTGCCTTTCAACGTCGGCGCCTCCATGAACAGCGTTGCTGCGGCTGCCACGCCCGTGTCCGGCACCGCGGTGCAGCGTCTGTTTCGCATTCTGCACCCCAACACCCGCGCCCCCAACGCGCCAGATGCGACGGACTTGCTGCTTGCCGTGGCCTCTGCCACCGCACCGGGCGGCCACGGCGGCGGGCGGCAGGCAAACACGAACGTCGACAACTCTGTCTCCTACGGTGGTGGTACGAACGCCACGATGGGGGCCACGACGAACGGAACCGCCGCCACCCGCGCCGGCACCAACTCCACGTCGGCGGGCAACGCGCGGCGGGGAATGGGCACGAGTGTGAGCGCGGCGGCCGCCACTACAGGGATGAGTGGCGCGCCAGGCCGCGGCGCTCGTGTCTCGCTGCAGGGTGCGGCACGGAGCAACGGTAGCCCCATCGGCGCGTCCCTGCACCCACCCACCACGTCCGTCTCCTTCGCGAGCAACGCGCACAACGGTAAAGGGGGTGTGACGTCTGGCCCGAGCGGCACGTGGAAGGAGATGGGCAGCCCCAACGGCGCCACTGGCCGGCAGCAGCAGCAGCATCAGATGGGCTTCCCCAACACCGCCCCCAGCGACTTGAAGGACAGCCGCAAGTGTGTGCTCATTCTCGAGCTGCTGGACGCGATCGACGCGCTGCTCAACAGCCCTGAGACGCGGCAGGTGGTGCGGTGGGAGTGCTTTGCCGTCCTGGCCGGTGAAGGGCATGGCTACATTCACACCGCACAGCTGGTGCAGCTGCGGCGCCACGCCTATCGGGACGGCTCCGCTGCTGAGGTCAGCACGGCGGTGACCGCGAGCATGGTGCGCGCACTGGAGGACGCCTTCCGGATCATCGCGACGGAGGAAGAGGCGGCCTACGTGAAGGCGAACAAGAAGGGCCGCAAGAGCGCTGGCGCCGGTGCCCCGCTCCACTCAAATGTGAAGTCGGCCATCCCCCTCCACCTCATGCGCACCTCCCACATGGACTTCGCAACCTTCTGTCGCTTCTTCGAGGAGCTGCCGCAGATGCCCGCCGCCTTTGCCCACGTGTGGCTGCCGCTGCTGCTCGACGGTGCGCGGCGCCGCAGTGAAGCCGCCATGCCCGGCGACGATGACAACGACGACACGGACGGCAGCAGCGACAACAAGGAGGCCTACGCGGCGGCGCGAACCACCTTGGCGCTGGACGGTGCATCAGCAGGCGAGGCTGCTGAAAATGATCGAGTTGCCTCACGCGGTGGCGGCGCGAGAGCGCCGTTGCGTGGCTCGTCCAAGTCGTTCACCGCCGCACCCGCCACTGCTGGAGAGGACGGCGAGGAGGGCTTCCCCTTGGAGCTGCTGGGCGGCACGCCGATGGCGCGTCAGGCCTTCATTCAGCGTCTGCTGACCACGCGGCTGGAGCAGCTGCAGGAGGCGTGGGACGCCTTGGACAAGCAGAAGCTGCAGTACGAGCCGTCGGGTGGCAGCGGAGCGTTTAGCAGCCCAAACGGCGTATCCTCTCCGACCTTCTAGGGAAGGGTGAGCGGTGCACGTCAAAGCGCTTCTCAATGCGGCTGCTTTACTTCTTTCTGGGCAAGTGCTCCGACGCGGCGTGTCAAGATGTAAATGTAATGTAGAAGAAGAGAACCTCACTCGGCAAACATTTCCGATATGTACGCGCCACTATTATTGTTTTTTTTTCCATTTAGATGCATATGCACCAAGAGAAAGCAGCAGTGTCTCTCAGGTGGGATGCTGATCATCGCTTAGACTAAAGAGAGAAAGAGAGTCGTGTATGCCATTTTGTGGTGTGCTTTGACTTTTCTTTCTGTGATTTAGACCGGGAGGATAAACGTCGACGAACACTAACTCATGCTCTTGTATTGTTGTTAGCGACGTGTATGTTCTCCCTATGTGCCCCACTTATCTGCTTCTTTTTCATATTCGTCTTTCGGCCACACAACCACCCTTTCTCCTTTTCACCTGTAAAGCACGCCTTTCGTTTTTTTTTCTGTTGTTGTTATTGCCGCTGTTGATTTTTTTATTCCATGTAAAACAAATCTCTTTATCGGTGCATTGCCTCCACCGCGTCAGCTGCCTTGTTCGTTTTTTCTGTCCTCATGCATCTTATCTGTTCTGTCTCGATGCTACGCTTTATGTGTCTCCTCTTTTCGTTTTCCGATGTTCTCCACCAGCCAGCACGACGATGAGCTTCTTGTGTCGATATGAGAGACAAGTTATTTGCCATTCCCGTGTCTCCGCCCCCGGCTGCTGCGACTGACTGCCAACTGTTGCCCTGCCTACTGAAGCTGTCGCTGCTGCCTCACGTGTACGAAGCGAAGGAGGCGGCAAGCAGCTGTGCCTTACTTCTCACATCTTAATGACTAGCCTCAGCATGCAAGATTTACGCTCGTTGCTCAATTAACCCTCTCTTCTCCCTCTCCCTCTCTTCGACTTGCACATCACAAATCATGCAGCCTTCATCACACACCACGTAGAGCGGCCTCCACGACTGCCTTTAAGCAGCGGACGGACAAGAAGGGAACGTCACCACTTGCAATAAGAAGCGGAGATTTGCGTTGCACCCCTCTCCCCAGACTTTGCATCATTCTGCGTTGGTGCTTTCTTTTTTTTCTTTTTCTTTGTCAAAGTTCTGCTAACGCATTTATTTGTACCAGGCACCTTTTTTTCTCCCGTCGGCGAACGGAAAGGTGAAAAGGGCAGACTAACGATTTCATTTTTATTTGCGCAGTGCGTGCACATTTCCCTATATCTCTCTCTTTTTCTATCGGTGCTTCTGGGTGTGTTTGTGTGTATGTGTGTGTATCGTGTGGAATGCCCTTCTACCACGACAGCGTCTTTGGCCCCTCCGAGGACTCGCAGCTGCGGCCGCCCGCTCCTGCCCTGACCTCTCCGATGGACGACCGCCCGCGGCCCGCACTGCGGCGCACATCGCTGCCCCCACCCGAAGAGAGCGACGACAACGACCACGACAACTCGCCTCGCCGCCCGTTCCGCGTTCCACGCGAGGTGATGTCGCCCGCCCCTTCGCCCATTCCCATCAGCCCCACCTACTACTCCTACCGCAACGATGACGAGGAAGCAGAACGCGATGAAAGAGGGGAAGCAGCAGCCGCAGAGGAGATGGTGGAGGAGGCGGACGAGCTGGAGGCGGTGGATGTGCGCCGTGCCTCTCGCCATCACCGACAGCAGCAAGAGCGAGCGGGAGGGAAAAGTAGCCGCGGTGGTCCTGTGCAGGCCTCTGAGAAGTACGTGAGTATCCCACGCAATGGTAGGGATGCCTCCGCCTTTTCCAATGAAGATGAAGATGACAGCGTGGGGCAAGACGACGACGATCAGGCGGACGTCGAGAGGAAGGACAGGCGAAGTCGCCGACACGCGGGCCTCGTCTCCTCACGGCCGCGGTCCTCCCCGCAGAAGAGAGCGGAACGTGTGCCACTCGCAGTGAGCGTAGCTCCATCGCCTTCTGCTCCAGCGAGAGCCACAGACGACGTTAAAGAAGATAAAGGAGAGGGAGAAGTGCGTCGGCCGCAGCGCGGCTCGCGACATGCCTCTTCCCGTCGCGCCGCCTCACGCTCGCGCCACCGCCACCACCGCGACTCCGCAAAGGTCGGCAGCTCCTCTGACTCCGCCTCCGACATACCACCACAGCGCAGCGACGAGGAGACGGAGAGCGAAGGCGAAGAAGACGACGAGAAACACGAGAAAAGGCGACGGCGCCATGCGCGCTCACACAAAACCTCTCCCTCGCGCAACAGCCGCCAGCTGCCGTCAACACCAGAGATGCACTGCCGACGCTGCGGCTACCTTCTTCCGGCTGAGATGGCCGCCTATGTGCTGGAGACGTCGGCCTACGCGTCGGTGCCGCAGCCGCACTGCCCTGCATGTGGCAGCCGTCTAAGGAACATTACACCCGCGAGCGACACAGAAGAAGATGGGGAGAACAGGTTGCGGCAGCGGCGTGGTAGCGAGGCGTTGCACAGGACAGCGGCACCGACGTCTGCTCCACCACACCGCAGTGCAGTGCGGCGGCACGCAGGCGAACAGGAGGTAAATTTATACAGTGATCCAGAGGCGGAGGAGGTGGGGCCGCGTGGTGCACGGGTCCGCACTGTTGCTGCTGCTCAGCCAGGCCGCCCCCAACCTTCTCTCTCGCCATCCTCGCTGCCCACCACGATGCTAGTGCCCAAGTCGCCCTACCTCACCTTGGAGTTCATGCCTCACACGCTCTCCTCCACCATGAGGAAGCAACACGCGACCCAGCCACAAGACAGGTACGCCGCAGCGGAAGAAGACAACATCGAAGTTGGAAAAGCGCCGCCGATCGACCTCGAGCACACCGGAGTCCCGTGGGCCACGCCGGGCTGCTCCGCCTGCTGCTGGCAGTGCGGCGTCTCCCTCGCCGGCGTCTGTTGCTGCTGCGCGATGCCCTGCGTCCTCTTCCGCGAACGCCAGCAGCTTCTCTTCCACGAGCTGGAGAGCCGCTACATCTGCTGCGCTGGGGCCTTCCCGTGCTGCGTGCCGCCGGCGTCGCTGCGGCCGGAGCTGTACTACACGGTGCAGGCGGTGCTGCCAACGCGGATGCGCTCGTCCAACTATTGGGAAGACGCGGTGGAGGTGTCGCATGATGGGGCAGAGGCAAGCGGTGGTGGTGGGCAACTCGCTGCCCCGGCAGCGTCCACGGCACCACGAAGAGCAACCCTTCGCTCCGCCACTGGAATTGCCTCTCCCTCCTCTCTTGTCAACCCGCGCACCGGACTCCCTCTGGAAGGGTGCTACCACAACACAAACGCCAGCCATGGTGCGCACGGCTCTGCTGGCACCGGCTGCTGCGACTGCGTCTCCTGTGTCGACCACACCTGTGTCTGGGACTGCAGTAAAGGCTGCTGCCTCGCCTGCACCCACCCCACCGCCCACTGCCTCGCCTGCCCCTTGTGCTGCCTGTGCTGTGAGCTGACGTGCTGCATGCCCTGTGCGCTGTGGGCCAACCGGTTGCTGATTCGACAGCACTACAACCTCGCCCCTGACCCGTCCATCGACGCGGGGGCGGCGTGCTGCTACTCGTGCTGCCTCACGTGCTGTACGTGCCAAGCGGTGTCGGTGGTATCGAAGCATCATGCATCTGCACAGCAGCAGCAGCAGCGATCTTCTCGTGCCGTTGCCAACGCGTCGTCGCTGTCGTGCTGGTCGCAGCTCGCCACGAGTGTGGCGGCGTGTCTGGCGGCGGTGTGCTGCTTGTGTCCTTGTGCGGCGTGCAGCTTGGCGCAGCAGCGGGATCAGCGCGAGCGGCTGGGTTATCCGCTGGTGGTGAACATGCCGCCCGAGATGGAGATGCTGTGAGAGAAATTATAAATAAGGGGACGCACGCACCAGCGGAACGAGTGCTGCGTCTATGGGCCTTGCTCTCTTGATTGCTGCCATTGACAGCTACTGGTTTTTTTTCTTCTTCTTTTTGGTTTTCCTTCCCTCTTGTACCACTACTTAGATTCCACTGTCTAATTCTTCCTCTGCAATTACACGCCAGAATTAAGTGGTGAGAGCACGTATGGCTGTCAAGGAGAAGAAGTGGTCATTGCTGCCGTCTTCGCTTTTCCCCACCTGAGCACTGCTGCTGACTGCTCTTTTTTTCCTTGTACTATCAGTTCGGGCAGCGTATAAAAGAGAGAGGAATTAGAAAAGCAGTGGACTCTCCCTCTATCCGGAACGCAAAACTAACGTCGGTTGTGCATTTCCAATATCGCTGCATGCACCTACCAAAATTTTTTTTTGTTTCTTAGCTGTGCCCAATGCACGTTATCGCTCTCTCTTTCTCCCTCTTCCTCTCGCTCACGTTTCTAATCGTTGTCAGCTTACGAATTTGGGTGAAGGAAGCCACTCAATTATCGAGGCACGCACATTCTGAGCCCCGCATACGCTCTCCCCTTGGACCCACATGACTGCACAAGGAGGGGGAGTAAGCACTGCACGCAGCACCACCGCCTTCCACGAGGACGTCAAACAGAGACCACAAATACCACCAAAAATAATACATTTACACGATACATCATACACACAAACACACCAAGTCACATAGAGCACAGTTTTTTTTTCCCTTTGCTTTCTCCCTCATAATGCCACGCAGTGCCTCCACCTCGTCGTCGATGCCGTCACGCGGGCCCTCGCCAGGAGGGGAAGAGGCGGCCACTACACGGACAAGCGCCAGCGACCTTGCTCCGCCACCACGCATTCCGACTACCGCGCGGCGCGACGTTCACTCCCGCGCACCCACCGCAAGTCAAAGAAGTAGAAGAGGGGAGCAGCTAGGCGAGAGCAGCGTCCCTGTCAGCCTCGATGAAGGCACATTAGAGCACGTGTTACATCGCACAGCATCGACAGCCTCGTCTTCACACGCTTTGGTCACTACAGCATCTCCTCACCAAGTGTCGTCACCCCTTTCAGGTGGTCGTCGGCGTACACGACGTGCGTCCTCGGCCGACGTGCTGCGGCAACGCCTGCGCAACACGCTGGAGATTACCGAGGCCGAAGCCGTTCGTGCTGCGCATACTTTCTCCATGGACATGTACCGTGAGCTACACCAGCGCAAATTCAAGTCGCTGCACGAAGAACTGGATTTCCTGCGGAAGGACTTCGTGGCGTCACGCCGGACGTTGGCGCTGCTGCACGAGGACAACGTCCGACTCGAGCGGGAGCTTCTGGCACGTGTGCGGCAGGTAGAGGAGCTGCGGGAGGAGCTAGAGAAAGCGTACCACGGCAGCCATGAGCAGCAGGCAGTGACGGTGCCGTCAATGCGGTCGAGCCGCCGTGCGAGTCCCGCAACGAGCAGCCGTCGCAGCAGCGCTGGCCTGCGTGAAAGGGCAGCGCAGGAGCTCACGGTTGTGTGGGCCGATCCGCCTCACCACCACGCTGAAGGGGACACAATCAATACAGACACGGTGAATGCGCGCAGCGAGAAGGACGCCGCCTCAACAGAAGCTTCTCCTCCTCTTCCTCTTGCAAGTGCGTCACCCCCAGCGCTGATCCCGACCACCGCAGCCGCCACCGTCGCTGCACACGCACAGCGCACCCCTCTCTCGCTGTACGCCAAGACCACAACCGGCAAGCAAGGCAGCGGGACGGAGCTGGGCAATCTCGTGCGCGATCTCCGCGCCAACCTCGCACGTCGCGACACGGCCCTCGACGCCGCACAGATGGAGCTCGCCGCCCTGCGCAACGACCAGCAGAAGCTCCAGACGGAGTTGCAGTCCGCCCAGGCAGAGGTGGGACGCACGAAGCAGCAGCGAGATGAGCAGCAGCGCGTCGCTACCGCGGCTGAGGAGAAGGCGGCGGCGCAGGAGAAGGAGCTGGACCGGTGTCGGCAGGAACTGCAGCGGGTGACGGAAGAGAGGGATGCGGTGCAGCAGCGGCTGACCACCGCAGAACTTCTTTACGAGCACACTGGTGCGAAGAGTGACTCCATCTTCGGTGCTGCGGCCACAGATCAGAACCTTCGCGATCAGCTGCAGCTGTACCGCACAAAGTGGCAAGCCGCAGAGGATGAAGTCGAACGCGTGCACCAGCGCCTCTCGCAGCTGCAGCTCCAATTGCTCCGCCACGGCGCGAGAGACTCTGCAGTCCCTCCTCCATCGGCTAGTTCAGCTGCGGAACACGACAAGGGGAACGACCGGCTGCTCGAGGTCACGGCCCAGCAACGCGCTGAACACGCAACTGAGATGGCCGAACTGCGACGGCAGCACCAGGAGCAGCAGGCACTGCAGGCGGAGGAGATCCAACGCGTGCAGCGCCGCCTCGACCGCGCGCTGGAGAACGCGGCCTTCCACGAAGACCAGCTACGCCAGCAGCGGCAGGAGGACAGCCGCGCGCACACCAGCGAGGTGCAGAGCCTGCAAACGCAGCTGCGGACGGCGCAGGCGGAGCTCGTCAAGGCACAGCAGGACCGCGAGCACCTTGCCCGGCAACTCCGCCGCTCTACCGAGCAGGAGACCACGGTGGAGGTGCTGCGGGGGCAGGTGGAGCAGCTGAAGCAGCGACTCGGTGAAGTGGGTGGGGAGCTGGCACAGGTGCGCGGGAGGGAGAAGGAGACGCAGCTCTCCACGCAACGAGAGCGCATGGCGCGGGCGAAGGCGGATCACGACGTCGAGGTGACGCAGGAAGCACTGCAGCGCGCCACGAAGGAGGCGCATTACCTACAGGAGGAGGTGGCGCTGCTACGGGAGCAGTTGGGCATGCAGGAGGCGTTGTCTGCCGCACCCCGTGAAGGGAGACATGCTTCGCTGCTCTTGTCTTCTGCAGATGCTCGAGAGGAAAGCGATAGGCGCAGAGCATCGCGGCTTGATAGGGACAGTGGCAGTGGTGGTGGCGACGCTGCTGCCCTCGCCTCGGAGTTGAAAGGCTACGTGAGTCTGATGCGTGTCAACACTGCCCTGCAGCGGCGCATCGAGGAGCTGGAGGCGCAGGCGAGCCAGTCCAAGACGCCCACACCCACACCCGCTGCGACAGAGGCGGAGTACAAGGTGCAGGTGGAGGGCCTTCGTGGCGAGTTAGAGCGAGCGCTGCGGGCACAGCATGAGCTGGAAGCCAGCCGCGGAGAGGTTGAGCGGGAGAGGCAGGGCCTGGCAGCGGACAACGCCATTCTTGCGAGTGGTGTGGAACTGCTGCAGCGGCGGCTGGCCAAGACTCAGGCGGCGCTGATCGCTGAGCAGGCCCAACAACAAGAGCTTCGGCATCAACGCCGCCACGCGTCACGGCAGCAGCGCTCGACGGAAAAAAAGAAGAAGCAGCGAAGGCAGGTTGAGTCGAGCACGCCGCCTCCCTCGAGTGGAGAGAGCCGCGTGCGACGGCGGCTGGAGACGGCACGTGCTCGGGATCAGCGAGCGGGGCAGGAAGAGGACCGGCAGGACCACCAGACCAGCAACGTCGCACCTACGGAGAGTGGAGGGCCGATCTCAGCGCGTGACAGCAGCATTTCGTGCTGTGCATGCCGCCACTGCTGCCGCTGTTGCAGCTGGTGGCCTTGCCCACCTCCCTCCTCTTCCCCACTCCCACCGCCGCACGTCGGCTGCGAGTACCACCGCGACGTACCTTCAACACTGCCAGTACCGCCTGCGGCTCCCGCACCACCACCGCCACCAGTAACACCACCGGTAGCTCCAGCTCCCCTTCCCACTCCGCCTCCGCCTGCTGCAACACCTCCGACGCTACTACAGCAGCTGTCACCAAGTTCGGACGCTGCGCCTGTTGGCACTGCTGGTCCTCCTCCACCTCTTGTAGATGTACCCGCAACCACCGCCGCTGCATCGCCCACGCGACATGACGTCGCCTCCTCACCCCTGCACCGACCGCGCTTGCACGTCTACGGCAGCGTGTTGCCGCCGGTGCACTACCCGTCTCTTGTGCTAAAGACCCGTGCGTAAGAAGAAAGAGTTTTTTTCTCGAAGGGACGAGTACGCGAATGCTCGACGTGCTACTCTGCTTTTTTTTTTTCGTTATCTCTTTTACATCTCTTTAGACCTACGCACACACTGTCACGCTTCATCGCGGGCTGCAAAAAATTATATCAATTCATCCTCGTGCCTTTTATGTTTGTTTTCTGATTCGTGTGTCTCCCGTCTACGCAGCAAGAGGCGACACTGCTAACGTTAGTCTTTTTTTTTTTTTTTGCTGCGCTTGCGGAAGAACGACGGGAAAAACCTGCAAGTTGTGTGGTGCACTGGGACCGATCGTGTGGCTTAATGACGCCATATACATTATGCATCATAACAATAAAGCACCATGCACGTGAACAGAAGCCTCCTCCTGCTCTTCCACTCTCTCATTTACACCGCTACTTCTTCACCACTACGCAAACTCGCCCTCACGCCTTTTTCTTTTCTTTTCTATTCGGTCTCAGGAACGCTTAGTCGATCATGCGTCACGTCCTCACACAGCGGGCAGCTTCTCGCAGCCTCGCCGCTGCACCCCTTCTGGGCTTGTCACGCTCCACAGCGGGCAGGCCGTCATCCTCGCTGCGATGCGGCTGGGCCAACGCGCCACTCGACTCCTCCTTCGCCTCCTTCGCCTCTTCCACCGCGTGCCCTCGCCGCACCTTCTGGAACCCCTTCGCCGCGTTCACCAGCAGCAGCGTCACCGCCGAGGCCGACGCCGTGGCACAGCGCAACGCGGAGCAGCACGCCAAGATCGTCGGCGAGGCCCACCGCGACGCCGACCAGCAAAATGAGCAGCTCCTCGGCGCCTGTCTTGACTTGCTGGAGTTGTGCGGCGGCGATGCCTCCGGCTCTGCCCCCTCTGACAAGCTCGACCACATGGCTCGCGACACGATCTGGACCCTTGTCGACGTCCTCCTGCACGATCACCGCCGCTCCCCGGCTGACCAGTTCGACGTCGTCTACGCCGCCCTCTGCCTCCCCGCCGCACAGGAGCACCGCGAGGTGCAGCGGAGCCTGGTCGTTGTGCTGCACAGTGTCCTGCCGGAGGCGCTCTACCGCGTCTTCGAGACTGCCAACCTCTACGTGGTGCAGGACGACGAGCAGTCACTGCAGCAACGAGACGCCTTGATACGTCTTGTGCACGCCCTGCTTGGTGAGCTTCACGCCCCGAACGGCTTAGAAGCGGATGAGGTGTTGGCGGTATACATGGACGACGTGTCACGGCTCTTTCCGGTGCTGGCGACGTGCCCGGCGTGGGCGGTGGTGCAGCGGGAGGCGTCGACCATCGCGCTGAAGGCGAAGCTGTTTGCCCTGCTGGGCCGCCTCTGCGCAGAGCTGGACGAGGATAAGTCTGGCAAGGTAAAGCTGGCCGACCTCCAGGCAACGGCGCAGCGGGTGCTGGGCGATGAACAGGCGGCACAGCTACTGGAGGGAGCCCAGCCAGATAAGGAAGGGAAGATCGCGTATCCCCAGCTGGCCGCCTTGCTGACTCGACCTCCGCCAAAGCACGAGTCGAAGGCGACGAAGTAAACAATGAGTGAACGCTGAGAGGTCGGAAAGTTTTGATCTAAACAGCTCAAGCAATATCTGCAATGTACCAGAGTGTAGATGTAAGCCAATAAGGACAATAATTGCAAGTAGTATTTGTTTTCAAATGTTGTGGACGAGGAGACCTTGCCATGTCGTCGTTGACTACCCTATCTGTTAAACTTCTTCGCCTTTTCTACAGCAGCGCAGATCTGTAAAAGGGAAAAAAAATACGTGCCGCGTGTCGCACACGGTGCCTCTCCCGTTGCAACAGTGCTCTTCTCTGTGGCTCTACGAAGCCGGGAGCGGCAGCTCTTCACCCGATGCGTCACGTCGACCCCGTCTTCTTGCCGATACCGCTCACTCTCCATCTCTTTGCGCTCTTCACGGTCTCCGATACCCCATACAAAACAAAAACCCTTTTAAGTGGGCTGCTTGACAGAAGCAAGAACAACTTTCCCTCACTGCAACAATTCAGCTTTTGTTGGTCCTTTTTTTTTGTGTGTAATTACTTCCTCGACTTTCCGCTTCTTCCCACAACCTCGCCTGTTTTTTGAGTATAGGGGAGAAAGAAAAAGAAAAAGGTTTTTCTCCATTTTGCACACACCCAACTTAGATTACATTTTTTTCTTACATCATCTGTTTTACAAATAGATTTAGCACTACCACAACTACACACCATTCATAGAGCGTACACGGCAGCATTTCGCACTGCACTCTGGTTGCATAATTAGAAGCGAAACTTGCGCTTTTTTCCTTAAATGGCTGCTGAGTCACGCCGCTCTTCGCTCTTGCACTTGCCTTTACGACTGACTTTTATTTCCATTTGCTTTTTTTTCTTTGTTTTTAGCACATGGACGGCGTGTACCTCTTCCACACCACCGCGAGCGCCTCGTCGTCTGCGCAGAAGAGCAACGCTACCACCGCCTCTCCTGATCCCGCAGTGATCGTTCTGACGGAGCCGCAGCGAGATGCCTCAGCGACGACCACCGTGTGTGACGTCGACCTACTTCAGCTCTTGTACTTTGCCTTTCCTAGCAGCTTCTTTCTTCTCGTGAGCCCTGCTGATGGCGCAGAGCCTCGCATTGCATGTGCCTCGCACGACGCAGGAGTTTCTCCGCTGCAGGTGAGTGCCCACAACCGTGAGCAGCTGCGCCGTGCTCAGGCAAAGGTGGATGCTTTCTTTGGCAGCAGTCTAGTTCAGCAGCGCACGTGCCGGCTCACGCTTGGCAGCCGCGCTGAAGCGACTGCGTACCCTCACGTGGCAGCACCTGCGCAGCGACACAGCCTCCTTCTCAGTCCGCTGACTGCCGTGTCTGTGATGCGAGAGCAGCCGTGGCTCAAGGACCTGCACGAGTGCTCCCTCACGCTCTTCCACCCCGCACAGGTCGCCGCAGTTCTTCTCCTTGCCGCGAATTCGAAGCTCTTCTTGCACACGTCTGCCGCGCTAGAGGTGGTGACGCGGTGTGCGTGGGTGGGCGACGCGCAGAGCGCAGCAGCGGTGTTGGCGTCTGTAGCTCACGCTATCTGCCAACCGGCAGCGGGTGCGGGGGCTGCTTCGGGGTTCACGGCGCTCGCACAGGCGCAGCAACGGACTCCACCATCGATGCCGGCGTGGGTCACCGGGGGACCGCAAGAGGCGTGCAGCAGAGGAGCTTCGCCGCCGCTACCACAATTATCACCGCTGCTGCCGTTGCCGGAGGGTGGCAAAGACAAGCAAAGAAGGGCTCAGCTGTGCATGCAGGAGGCATACAGCACCTACACCGCAGCGACGGCAACCACACCGGCGGCCAGCGTCGTGGGTGGGTTTATTGGTCTTTCGTGCAGCGCAGCAGAGGCGGAGGCTTCGCGCTTAAAAGGTGGATGCTCTTCTTGCCCGCTGCCTCTGAACGCCTCTTCCGGTGAGGTGGTGCATCTGATTGTGTGCACAGCGCTGACAGTGACGGCAGAAGAGCACGCAGAGGACGCGGTGCGGCCACGTGCACGTCACGTTCTCCCACCCTTGCTGCGATTTCTCAAGAAACACATGTGCGACGACAAGAACAACGAAAGCGGTGCCGCAGCCGTGCAGCTTCACGTGTCCGTGAGTGGACGGGACGTCCTGGCGCAGCCGCCACTCGTAAAAAGGCAGCAGCAGACGACGACGATGATGAGAGACGAGGAGGCGAGTGTGGCCCCGCTGACTGCATGCTCCTTAGCAGAGGCAACAGAGCGGCTGAGCCCATCTGTGCTAGACTCCGTGGCGCCGCTATCACAATTTTACGATGAGGAAGAAGATGAAGAAGACGGAGCGGCTGAGGACGTGGTCTCGTACATGCTGCGGCAGTGCAATGCGACGCTGCGCCGTGTTCAGCAGGAGGCACACCGGCATCGACTGCTGCGGATGCGCCACCAACACACGAGTCCGGACGCTCCGCTGACGTCGCAAACCACTCGCGCCGCTGTGGTGCTTTGCGTGGACGAGGCGCACCTCGCACAGTGGGCTGAGAGCCGCCACCCTTTTCTCCCGGCTCTCTCCTCGGATGCTTCGCACGAGGGCGACACCACGCACGCGGAGCTGCCGTTGGCACTGCGTTGGGCACTGTACGCTGACGTTCCCGTCTACGTATGCCTCGTTCCCTCTGCTGCAGTGACGCCACCGCTGCTGCTGTCGCGGTTGTGCGCCGCGCCGGCGATTGAGAAGGGCGTGCGTGCGGCACGGCAGCTGTGCAGCCTGACAGGGGGCTTCTTCTTCATCGCAGACAGTCCGGCAGGGCAGGCAGGGAAGAGTGGCGCGCCGGCGTCGGGTAAAGGGGACGAAGCGGACGTGGTGCAGCAGTGCGCAGCAGCTGTGGCAGCTCTCGTCGCGCATTTCCGCTTATGGGCCACCGCTGTCTTCCGCAGCATTCACTACTGTGTCCTCTCCGAGCCGCCGGCAGAAACGCAAACGGATGCGACGGCTTCACCGGCAGCGCAACGCTTAATCGCACTGCCGCACTGTGCTCTGTGCACCCCATCGGCCGTAATGAACATCCGCGCTGCCGCCGCGCAGGTGCGACTCTGGCGCTGCCCCGGCGGTCTCCTCTCGCCCACCACACCAGCCATCCCCTTCCTCGCCTACGAAACCCTCGGAGCACGTACTGGAAGCGGCTCCCAGCCGTGGGCAGATGAGATGGTGGCGCACTACGTCTTCGCCTTCGCCGATGCCACGGCCAGTGCTGGCAGTTGCTGTACTGTGTCGCCTGTGGTGCGTGTGCAGCCACGCTTGACGCTCTGCAGGCCCGGCCCGCTGCTGCGGTGGTACAGCCACCAGTACCACCTCCACAGTGCCGTCGTGCGTCTCGCTGCGGTGCACGCCGCGCAGGTGGAGCAACTCAAGACCATGTTCTTTGTGTTGGCCGCAACGGAGGGAGGCCGCGGTGTGCGCAGGGGTGTCGTCTCCGCACAGGC
The DNA here is from genome assembly GCA_000331325.2 of Crithidia fasciculata. NCBI lineage: Eukaryota > Euglenozoa > Kinetoplastea > Trypanosomatida > Trypanosomatidae > Crithidia > Crithidia fasciculata. Next base: position 446,654 of record CM003428.1, read on the forward strand.
GCGGGAGGCGCAGGCGGAGGCGGTGCTGACGGCCCTGCAGCGACTCACAAAAGACGCAACGCAGCTGCAAGAGAAGGAAAAGAGTCTCCTGCAGGTCCTTCACCACCTCCTGCCCTTCGAGTCCATGGAAGGCCGGAATACAGCACAGCAGACAGACAGCTCCGCCCTGCCTGAACCACTCGCTGCAGTAATCCAAGAGGTGGAGGCGGAGCGGCGTGCGCAGCTTCGAGCACAGCAGCGGAAGGCGTACCAGCTGGGAGAGCCACTCGCCCCGTCTTCGACGGACACGTCCGCTGCGGCGACACGGCTGCTATCACTGACTTTTCTGCGGGCTCGCCTGTTGGCCCTCCATGCCCTCTATGCTGCGGGTGGTGCAGACGCTGTGTTGCGGCACGCGCACCAAGCAGATAAAGCGAGAGAAGAAGGTCAAAGCGGTGAGGAGACGATGGTGGTTGCAGAGGCAGAACCTGCGGCAGCCTCGATGGTGACAAAGCGGAGTGTTAAGCAGCGCGCCAGTGATCTGTATCGGGACGTGCTGGCCTCGGCTTCTGCTCCCGCCGCAGCGCAGCAAGGCGAGGCGTCAGTGCATGAGGAAGCAGGTCATCGAAATTCCCCGCCGCCCGCAGAACATGCAGGGCCTTATTGTTATCCGCACGCAGAACACAACTTTGTCGTCGCTCCTGCACACGAGAAGTTTGTCGCTGTGGAGTTGGAGACTGCACAAGTGCCTTTCCCTGATGTGAAAGTCATTCCATCGTCAGGAGCAGTTATAGCAGAGCTTTCTCTCCTGCCGGCGGACTTGCCGATCAACAAACACGAAGATGAAGTAGACGTCGGTGAGAAGTCTGCCTCTTGCGTTGCACCAAGTGGTATCGCTGAGCACCAGCAAATGCATCACGAGGCCTTCGTGCGGTCCAGCAAAGGTGATGGCTGGAGTCAAGAACCACGTGGCATCTTTACGGTGGACGCACAGCAGCGGCACACGCAGCCCGCCCCAAACACAACTCCGCCCTTCCAGCCAGACACCACTGCAGCTGATACAACCACTCTTCCAGTCCCTCGTTCTGCACCGGAGGTGGTGATGGTGGAGCCTGCCGCTTATGCAAGTCCTCCCGTGCACCTCCACAACGATCACAGCGACAGTCAGCATAAGCCGCAGCTGCAATACCATCAGCACATCGACGTGTACAGGCGACGGCAGAGCTTCGATGTGCGTCTCCCGTCATCAGCGGAGAGGGCGGCGTACACGTCGTGTGCAGGCTGCAGCTTCGATGTACAGCCGTCAACTGCACGCGAAGCCTACCAAGACGTGGATGTTGTGACGGCACCTGCGTTGGCCAGCCCTTCGATGCCGTCAGTGAAAGTGGCGAAGAACGCGGGCCTTAACGAAGAGGCGAAACAAGCCGCCCATGAAGCATCACCGTGGGTTTACCTGCCTGGAGAGATGAAGGATGGTGAAGAGCAGCCAGCAAAGACGGAGGAGCACGACGACGGAAGAGAGCATGCAGACCAGGAAGAAAGTTCTGCTGTCGTTGTGCCTGCTGCTGATCAAAAGTCAAGCGACAGCAAGCTAAGCCACGCCGGCGCGACGATGCAGAAGCCCTCAACTGAAGGCCGAGAAAAACGGGACACGTATTTAACGGTCAGCGTGCACGAGGCGACTCTCGTCTCACCACCGCCACCGCCGCGTCCGCCCACACCGCCGCTCACACCGCTCGAGGCTCGGAATGTGTGCAGCGCCAACAACGCCGCTCCTCCTCAGCCCAGTGCACCGTCTTGTCTGAGATGCGAGGCAGAAGCATCAACAGTGCAGCAGGACGGCAACGCATTGAATGCGCTGCCTGGAGTGGCAGAGGACTTGTCTTACCTGCAGCTTGCGGGCACCATGAGCGCCGCAGCGACAACGCAACCGCCAATCGTTGCGTCTGCTCCGCTGGATGATCAACTCACCGGCGGCTTTCCAATGGCAAGTGTTGACGAGGCGAACGGAGACGACGGTGGCGCGCAGCTTAACGCGACACTACAGCGAGAAGAGGGAAGCGTAATTGGAGCAAAAGAAGCTGGTGCTGCTAGTGATGTCCCCGCAGCGTTACGGTCACACACAAACGCGTCGCCCGCCTTTCAGCAGGAAGAAAGAGATCAGGAAGATGTGCAGTCCACGACAAGCACACACGCGTCGGCCGACACCTGCAGGCCCAACTCCGCCTTGCGCACATGGCGGCCGTCCGCCTGCTCTCCCAGCGGTGACTCCGGCGTCGCTGCTGAGCAGACACCACCAGCGGAAGGGATGAAAACAACGCAGCGTCACTGCCGCACTCCTCTCGGCATCCCCCCTCCGCCGTGTAACATGACATGGTGGAGCGAGCGTGCAGGTGGCGCAGCAGGAGCCGTCTCTGCGCCACAACAACACACCGCTCTTGCCTCCCTTCTCACAGAACAGCTTCCTCCTCAGGCAACTGCCCGCACCGCAGCCCTGCACGTTGCCCGCTACGCAGGTGGGCGGCTGACGGTGGATGTGCTGGACCCCACCACAGCGTTCCTCGCTGCGGCAGCGAATGCACGTGCTGGAAACGCGTCAGCGAGGGTATCACCCGCAGCGTACATCGCCCTCTTCACGATAGACGTAAACACCGGCGCGCTGTGCCTGTGTGAAGCCCACGCCTGTCCCATCGCTCCTGGCATAACCGCCGACATGCTTGTGGAGCAGCAGAGCAGCCACATGCGTACGCGGCACACCTTCACCACGTCACTGTCACCTGGGACGGCGGTGGCGGTCATTTACGTCGGCCTGCGACACGCGCTGATGAAGGGTGTCGCACGAGACGACGTGACGTGGCTCAATGGAATCGCTCTCTCTGTGGAGTCGCCCGCAGTGCGGCAGGTGCGCGTGTCGGACATTCAGTCGGATGGCTTCTGCCTTGAGTGGGAGTCGTCGTCGTCGACGGCAGCGGCGGCACAGGCGGCAGTGAAGATTCTCACGACGGAGATCGCGACGCCGCCGCCTTGTGGTCCGCTTTCTTTCCTTGCAGGAGAGGCAGGAGCTGCATCTGGCGCGAAACATACCACGGCAGCAGCAGCAGCCTCTGCAGCAGCCATGCGAGGTCGTCGCCGCATGGTGAACGTCGCTCATGCATCCCCAGCCATCGTCACTGGGCTCCGCAGCGCCTCCATCTATCACGTTCAGCTCATCCCCACGCCCTTGACAGGCCGGACGGTGCGCGTTGCAGCTCGTCACCGCCCCTCTTCTGTGCCGTCGTCGTCGTCACTGCAGCTGGAGTGGGTCGTGGACGCTGACGTGTGTGTGTGCGCCGTGATGGCAGCCACGAGTCTCGCCCCATCGCCTGACATGGTGCGCGTGCGCGAAGTATCGGTAGCCGATGCTCACCAGTCCGCCGCACCTTCTGTCACGGGCGTCATTACGTGCTCCATGCTGCACTACCGCACCGCTGTCTTCCCATTGTCGCTGCTGCGGCACTGCGCTCTCGTCGACACCACAACAACACAGCAGAAGCCAAAACAAAAAGCACAGGCCGATGTCCCGCTCGGTGCTGCATCAGCGCATCAGCTGGTCCGCCTGCACTGGACGACGGCGCCACTGCTCGACCGAGACACTAGCAACGACACCACGACGAGCGAAGAGTGCGGGAGTGCTGTGGATGGCTTCCACATTGCCGTCGCTGGTAGTGGCAGCAGCAGCAGGGCGGCTGGAAGACTGGGAGGGGATGATGGGCTGATCAAGACCCGAAGCCGGCGCTCCTCCAGGTGTTTTGCGTATAGTGACACATGTCGACACGTCTTTCGCGTGCACGCCGGCGCTGAGGTGAACGTCGCGCTCTCCCTGTGCGTACAACTCGATGCCGAGCTCGTCTCCCTCACCGCACCAACAACAAAGGATGCCGGGCCGGTCGCCCTGCACTACGTGTCGCTGCTGGAGGCGCTGCAGCGGTCTGTGCTGCCAGTCGTTCTCGGGCCCTTTCACGTGTGTCGAGTCCCGCTGGACGTGCGCTGCGACGGCCCGTCGGTGTCGGAGCTGGCGTGGGAGGGCACCTGTCCCGTGTTCGACGTGGTGGTGAGGAAGAGGCGAACAGAGGCCTCCGCAGCGCTTGCGGACGCGGCTCTGCCTCCTACGGAAAGCCATGCCATCGCCACAAATGTGCCCCGTGAAGATGGTAGTCGTCCTTCGACTGCGAATGAGGATGAGGATGAGCAGACCTATCAAGTGAAGGGCCGGTTGGTGGTGAAGGACGGCGCTGGTGCGACAGCGGCAGCAGCGGAGGATGGTGTCGTAGCGAGGCCGCCGCCGCTCTACCGCGGTGTGCTTCGCCTCTCTGCGCTGCATCCCTCCAGCGAGTACGAGGCACGGGTGCGCTGCGCAACGCACCACATCGGTGAACACCTGCAGTGCCTGTGGCATACGCGTCCTTTACCACCACCGCGGCGTGCGCTGTCTGCTATCTTCGACTCCAACACCCGCTGTCTGCACCTTCGCTTCACGCAGCACCTCGTAGCTGACGAACAGCAACTGCTGCAGCTGGTGGATGCGCCGAGGGCCCTTTACCACGCCGTGGTGGCACCGCTGGGCACGTCTATCACTGTCCCTGTGTGGGCAGCCGCGGCGGAGAAGAAGTCCGACCTGACCGTGCATCGCGTAGTGGACTGTAGCGTGGTGGGGCCCAACACGCCCATCTCTCTCTATCTGCGACGCCGGGTGGAATGGCCAACTTCAACGACACAGCACAAGGAGGAAGCACTGGTGAGTAGCGACGTTGTGTACGTCGTGGTGTCCGGCATTCGGGTTTCGATGGTGTATTCCGGTGTCGCAAAGAACGTGCCGATGCTGGAACTGGCGTGGACGTGCTGCGAAGGTCACGAGGAAAGACCAGCAGCAACGACTGCGCCTTCGGAGGATCAAGCGCCTCTTGTGTCGTACGTGGAGCTGAATCACACGCATCGGGTTCGTGTAAAGGCCGAAACACGCAATCGTGTGCGACTGGCGTTGTCACAGCTTCGCTTTCTGACAGCAGCCGCAGGCACAACACTAAGCACTGGGCTGCTCGCTGAGGCTTCGCGTGAGGACGAGGTGAAGGAGGACTGCGAAGGCTTCTTACCCTACAGCTGGAGCGGCGTGGTCTGCATCACCGCTTTTGTTAGTTCGGCAGGGACGACGTCGCGAGCGGGGTGGCCGGGTGCTCCGATTGTGGTGCCCGACCGCTGCCTGCCCGTGATCCTGCCCCCGCCGCCAGCACTTCCCCTCTCAGTGCTCGTCACGCGGAACTACGAGTCCGAGGCGAGCGTCGATGTCGACGTGGGGGCGGTGTACAGCCTCTACTACGCAGCGTTATCGTGTTCGGAGCACAAGAAAAAAGCAGATGAACCGGAGCATCGATGCACGACGTCGCACCTCGGTGGTGTTCTTCGCCAACGCGTTCGTCTTGCCCTGGACGTCCAACGGAAGGGTGTGGGAGTGAGCGACAATATGGTCCAGCAACCTGATGCGGCAGAGCGCTATCCGCTGCAGCCGCCTAGTGGGCAGCAGTCGCAGCATCACGAGCAGCAGCAGCGAATTCGCATTCCTCTCCCTTCCTACCGCCCCTACGACGGCTACCTTTGCCTCTCCCTCCACGTGAGCGTCGCTGAGGATCCTCGCGATGTCAATCCCCCAGCCGATCGGGTGGATGCAAACAGAGAAAGCGACACGCGGCGGTACCGCTTTTTCATTCCTGCTGATCTGTCGCCTACGCATATACGTGTACCAGTCCCTCCAGCGGAGCCCATCGCCGACATCGCCGTCTCTGCTATTTCTGCCTGCGACGCCGTGCTCGACTGGACGCCACCGCAGTCGCTGCTGCGCCGTCTGCGTCAGCAGCCACCCATCGACGTCTCCTACGCTGTCCAACTCTTCTCCGCTACTGCAGTGCCGAGCTCTGATACAGCTACACCGGCGGCACTGAAGCCGCTGCGTGAACCAGCGCATGTGTGGGTGTCTGCGGTGCCGCACCTCGTCCTGAACGCCCTCGAGCCCGCTACGCCGTACGTCGTCGTGGTGCGTGGGACGGGCTGTGGAGACTACTACGCCACTGTGCGCTTTGTCACCGCACCGGTGGTGGCAGGCGCCGTCGTGACGCAGCTGCGGTCTGCCCTGACTGTCGAGGCTGTTGTCCAACGTGGGGGCGGAGGTGTGGAATCGGCCGTGCGAGGACGCGGGCGTGGTGTGGCCTCTGTCGCGGGAGTGGAGAAGTCTCCGGCTCTGTGGACGGTGCTGCCGGCCTCTGACGTGGTGCGGTGGACGCTCCCGAGCCATCTCTGCTCCGACGTCAGTGCCGCAAGTGTAGCAGAGGGACTTAGCGTTGAGGTGGCCACACACTACTCCCTCTGTTTGGTGGCTGCTACGGGGGAGCTGCTGCGCCGGTGGACGTCTTCGCCCGGAACCACGACAACAGTGTACCACGAGTGGGAGCCGAGAAGTAGCGCTGTTGCTGCTGCTGCTGCGAGGGAGGCGGCGGCGGAGGCGGGAGACGACGTGTCAAGCACGCCGTCCATGTGGCCCCATCTTGAGGTGATGGCCCATGCGGAGCTACTTATGGGTGCGTTCTCGTCGTCGCTGTCGCCAGGCGATGGCGGCACGGCTGCTGCTGCTGCTGCCGTCGCTACGCTCTTCACGCTGCCCCACGCCTGCCACAGTGGCGCGTACCACCGCACACGGTTGGACCTCATTGGGATGGCGCGCCTCGTGGAGCCGCAATCAAGCGAGACGTGTGCGGTGAGCTGGGAGGGCTCGTGCCGTGAGGGCTACCACCTTTCCTGGTGTCTCAGCCCCTCGCTTGCAAGGTTGAGACATGCGAAGCTCCCTGCGGGTACGCAGATGCCTTGCGTCTTCTCACTACCGTCAGCAGCGGTGAGTGACGTTGTGGGAGAGGGCAGCGTGGCGGGAGACAGGCCCGTTTTTGCCGTTCTCTGTGTCTCTGGTGGTGGCCGGCGAGCGCAGAGGAGTCGCACGAGCGGTGCGTCGCCTTCACTCAGCACGTCGCCAACGGGTGTAGTGGAAGGGGGTTCAAATGTGCTCTGTGTGGCGTGGCTGCTGCGGCCCGGTGGTCCTGCGCATGGGGCACCGCAGGACGTCGCTGTGGTGCGTCAAGCCTCTGACAAGGTCACCCTCCTGCTTCCACGTGATTGTCCTCTGGGAACGTCGGCCTTGTCGGCAGTAGGAGAAGCTGCCGGTACAGCACCGTGTGATCTCACGCGCGCCGTCAGGTCTCTGCTGACGCGAACGTGGGCCATTACCGCACCGCGCAGTTTGTTACTTCGGCGGTGGCCACGTGAGGCGTATGCGACGTGTGGCCTGCCGAGCGACGGCAGCGTTTCCCTTGTCGACGTGCACCTTCCCAGCAGTGGACAAGCACAAGAGGCCGCGGTAGTCGAGCTGCAGTGTGTCGACGCGGTTGCTGGGAAGCAATCCGCCGTGTGGCAGCAGCTTGTGGCGCACGTGGTCGATGTTCATCAGCGCTGGAGTGGCAACGCTAGTGAAAGTACCGCCGTTCCGGTGCTGCCTTCGCTGCGGTGGCTTCGCACGATAGTGGAGACGCGCCGTGCGCAGCCTCTCCGCCACGTGCGCACGCTGCAGTCGCTGGAATTGGTGGCCGTGGAGGAGTGCAGTGAAGTGCGTCAGCCCCCACTTCTCTCGACCACTCTCATAGATGGCTCGGCAGCAGGTGAGGCAGCAGGAGCTGCTGACAACAAGGAGAGCTCTGTTCAACGACTGCGAGTTGCATGGTTGCCTCTGCGCACTGCCGCCGCTCCAGAAAAGAAAACGAGAAGTGAAGGTGGAGGCGAGCAGCCGTGTGCGCTGCAGCTGCGCATCGGCGAGCCACACGATGGCGAGGAAGAGCCGAGGGAGTGCAAACGTAGCGAGGCTGCGGCGAGGACGCAGGCAACCCTTTCAGAGCTGTCAGCGCTGCAGGCGTGGGGCCAACGCGGCCACCCAACGCTGTGTGCTCGACTTGCGTGGGTGTCGGACGACGACGTCTTTGTGCTGCGTGTGGCGGGTCCGTATGAGACCGCAGCGGCAGCAACGTCGCAGGTGTGTAATAATACTACCTCAGACAACCATCACCAAGATCAGGAGCCACCGCTGCCTCTCGTGATACGCACCCTTTTGAACCCCGACGTCTTTCCCACTTTGTCAGAAATGCCGCACCAACGTACCTACACCTGCGTGGCGCCGCCTCGCACTGCTACCGCTGCCGGGCTGAGTGGCGGTCACCTTGCCCTGCAGCCAAACGGGGAGGTGCGGCACGTCGTTGCTGTGCGCAACACAGGTGATGGAGCCGCGGACACAGACGCAGGAGCAGCAGCAGCAGCAGCAGTGGTCCTCCCGTCGCCTTGCCAGCGCTTCACTGCGGAGGTGGACGGGCTCGTACCAGAGGCTTTTTATCGTCTGCAGGTGACAGGTGTGCACAGCGGCGACGTTGCTCTCCGTGTGCAATTCGTGACGCCGCCCTCCGCCCTCACCCAGGTCGTGACGGTAGGCGAAGCATCGGAAGAAAGGAGGGCAGGTGCTGACGTACACGCCTCCGCGCAGGCGATGCAGGTGCACGCACGCTTGTACAACCCGCACGCCTACGCGGGAGGCAACAGCGGCGCGGAGTTAGTGGAGCAGCACCGAGGCAGCATGCTGGCGCCAGGAGTGCGTTACGAGTCGTACGCCGCCTTGGAGGTGCGCAGTCGAGATGCAGCAAAGTGCCTGCGCAATCACCGCACTTACTGGAGCCTGAAAGAGAAAGACGAAGAAGGTCCTCAAGGCTGCTCATCGCAGCCTCAGGTAGTGGAGAAGGTGCGTGAGGAGGCCAACTCAGAAGCCGCAGCGTCATTATCCACCACTACGACAGCGTTTACCGTGGCTGTGAAAGGTCCTGTCGAGGTGTACGCGGTGCACCACCTTTGTGTCTTTACTGACACAACCAGCTCGTTCCTGCAGACGCAACATTGGGGGCCGCTGCTGCTCGCACCATCTCCGCACGCCTCTCACGGGCCTGCCATGTCCACGCATGTAGAACTGCCCATTTGCTTTGTGCCGGGGCTGCCGCGTGTGGAGAAGCTGGCGGTGCAGCGGCGCACGCCACACTCGTTGCGGCTCAGCTGGCGGTGGTGGTCGGGACAGCACAACGTCGACGGCACCAACAACAGCAGTAACAAGCGTCGACACGATCCTGCGCGTGCGTTGCCCGAGGCAGAAGCCCCACCCACGCTGCTCTGCGTCCGCTGCCGCCGCGTCAGCCAGGACGACACGCGACTAGCGTCACCGCAGCAGCAGCAACAGCAGCAGCAGCAGCACGTGGGGGACATCTGCACGATTGTTGTCCCCGCCACCACCAGTCCCGCCGTCACGCTGGCACCGCTGCAGCCCGGAGCTCTCTACCTCGTGGGGATTCAGGAGATTCCGCGTGAGCAGGCTGCCGGCGCGCGTGCGGCAGCCACCGCTTCTCCCGCGTCCCCGCTCGCCTCTCTCTTCGCCGTCACGCCGCCCACTGCGGCACACGCGGAAGGGCGTGAGGGCGACCTGTACGCGATCCGCATTCTTCCGCTGCCACCCGACATCGCAGCTGCGGTGCGGGCACTCGGTCGGGTGTCGGCACGGCCCTCGTCCTTATTGCTGCGGCCGGCACGTCGCACCGACCTCGACTCCCTGCCTCGCGGTGCGGTGCGGTGCTACGCGCTGACTTCTTCTTCTTTAAGGCACGCTACTGCCTCTCGGTCATTAGTGGAAATCGTGCGCCGGCGTCCGGGACTCGTCTCACTCGCCCTCCCGCGTCAGTATGGACCTCCTTGTCGGCGTGGAGGCCGCGGTGACGCCGCAGCTGAAGTGAAGGAGGTGCGTGTGCTGTCCTACACGGCGGTGGTGGTGGTTCCTGAAAACACGGTCTACATCCCTGCTGAGGCTGTCGCTGAGGTGCAGTCGTGGTGGGAGTCAACCGTGCAGCGCAGTGGCGACGCTGCTCCATCGAAAGCGTTGTGGGAGTGGTGGGCAGATCGCCTGCGCACGACACTGGAGCGTGAGGGCGAGGCTCAATCAGCAGAGCGACACGCGCCAGCGAGTGGGACAAAGGCCGGTAGCGTTGGGGCAGCAGGCACGGCCACAGAGCACTGGACGAGTGAGTTGGCACGGCGGTTGTCAAAGAGGCCGAGAGCGGCAGAAAAAAAGAGCACAGCGCTGTCTGCGTGGCCGCTACTGGTGAAGCCGATGGAGGCTGTGAAAGGCGGGAACGGTGGTGCAGCATCCACGCCCGCATCCTGGTGCTTCACGGTGCCTGTTGACGAGCCTACGTGTACTGCCAAATGCGAGGATGACAGAGAGGTTAAGCCTTCAGCTTCACCTCACCAAGAATGGGTGCGTCGGACCCTCTACCTCGTGCACTGTCTGGAGGCGCTGCCGTCGCACTCCTCCTGTGGCGTGGTAGGCGGTGCGCAGCAGCTCACCGTGTGCCACGCGCCAATCGCAGTGAAGCGCCTGCAGCTGCTGCGTGACGTGTGCGTGCGCAGTACCCCCATTGCAGCCACAGACGGTCTCGCAGAGCTTCGAGTGACGTGGCGGTGGCAGCAGTGGGCTCAGCCATCCGCTGGGACCGAGCAGCACTCGAAGAAGAGCAAGACGGGTACGGCAGCTCAGCCACAGCCACGTTGCAGAGCACGCCTCACGTGCACGCCGCTTCCAGCCACTAGCGTCGACGGTGCCGACGCGGCAGCATCAGCATCGGCAGCACCAGCGTCGGCGGCGTTCCTGCAGCACGTGGACGGCACGCAGCGGGAGGCCACCGTCACCGGTCTCTCACCCTCCACTCTCTACCGCTTAGCCTTTGATGAAGTGCGCCACGGGACCTGCAGCACGGCGGTGCAATGTGCTGAGGCGGCGGTGACGGCCCTCACCCCGCCGTCGCCACCAGAGCCGGGCAGCCTGCCAAAACTGCACTACACACGGTTTCCAAAAGGCACGAACGCAGCAGAGGACGACGGCGCTGGGACTAAAAAGGACGGATCCGATGACGGCGGCGCTGCTGTCACTGCAGCTGTGGAGGTGCGGTTCGATCTCCCTCATGCACGTCGCACCCCACAGGGTCTTCTTGTCTGCTGGTACGCCGTGTTGGTTCATCGAGAAGTGGTCGAGGGCGGGGCGTGCACCAGTGCGGAAGACTTCCTGGCCGTCGCTGAGGAGGTCAACGAGGCAGCCACTGCGACCGCGGCAGGCACGGCACCAGTTGTGTATTGCAACGTGTCGCAGCAGCAGCGCCTTCGCACCCGCATCACTGTGCGTCAACAAGCACCGCTGTCAGCAACGTCACCACTGCTGCCGCAGTACGCGCTTGTTTTCTTTACAGGGGTGCGCATGGAGGGCAGTGGACGTGACGCCACCGCGAATCAAGCAGAGAAGGGCCCTGCTGAGTCCGCACCTGCGAAGGTGATGTACTCCGCACCAGCTGTGCGACTCTTGCAGTTCCCTGAGACTCCGCTCGCCCACAAGCTGCATGAGGGCTTGGTAAACCGCCAGCGCTGGCTGCGATGCCGCCCAGCACATCTTGTAGTGCATGAACGCACACCCACGTCGCTCGTGCTGCGGTGGCAGCTAGACTTGACGGCAGCCCGGCTGAGTGATCTCGAACGGCTGCGGCTGCTGCGGTGTGGTGTCTTCGCTGTTCATGTGGCCCCTGATTGGGACTCCGGCGCCTCCGCCACTAACTCTTCATTAAGTTCGCTGGCCGGGCGGAGACATGCAGGAGAGAGGCGAGGAGGGCAACAGAGAGGTGAGGTGACGCGCACCGTCTTCTATCGCGCCAACGCGTCGACGATTGCATCGACGGCCACCACCCCAAGCTTCTCCGAAACAGCGTCCGTGGCAGACCAGCAGCGCCGCAGCGGCGTTGGTGAAGTACAAAAGTTTGTGCGGCGTATCGCTGTGAGCAAATACCTGACAAACGCCACCACGAAAGCAGCGGGCACCACGACGGACGAGGACGCAGCAAAAGATGATGCAGGTGCGGAGAATAAAGAGAACTGCAACGTCAGCAGGGCGACAGCGGCGGTGGTCAGCTCGCCTGCGTGCTTGACGTACGAGCTCATCTACCCCTGTCCCACGCCCGCCGCTGCCCACGTCGGGTACACGGTGGAGGTGGCGCTCTTGCCAGACTGGATGGAGAAGAAAGAAGAAATGGCTGCCGGCGGCATCTCTCCTCGCTATAGATCTTTGCGTCCCACGCCCGTAAACCCCCCTCCTGCCGCAACCCTCACCATCCCTCCCGTCGTCCTCCCACTGCCGGTGCAGCGCATCGTTGCGACGGACGTAACACAGACCAGCTGTACGCTGGAGTGGTTCGTGGCAGACGGGGAGCGTCCCTCCGCCTCCGCGGTTCACTACACGCCCAACGAGGAACACGCAGAAGGTGGTGTGGTGTGGGTGCGCAGCGGGCAGCAGTCAGTCTTGATGCTTCGAGGGCTTTCGCCGCAGACGAGTTATACGGTGTGTGTGGTGCCGTGCAACGCCTATGAGGAGCCGTGTGAGGAGAACAACGCGGTCCTGACGGTGCGGACGGCATCACTTGAAGAGGGGCTGTGAAGGTTTCAGTGATCTGAGCTCTTTCGTTTAGCTGCAGTGCTCTCTTTTTTTCCCTGCGCTTAAATACATGCAGAAAAGGGTGATAGACACAGACGGGCTCTACCCTTATGTTGCTCAATCGCGGTCCGTCGAGCGAGGGCCATGTTCTTCTTGCTTACATGCCTCTTGAGGCTGGCAACCCAACACGATGAAGTCTTCTCCCCTTGAGTGGGTTTATGTGCGCTTTTACCCAGAGCTATATTTCTTTCCCTCTCTCTCTCTCGTGCTGCTTGCCTCATTTCCTTGCTTGCTTTTTCTCCTTTCTTCCCCTCTTCGCACTTGCACTATTCCCGCCGTGCAACACAGAAAAGAAAAAAGAAGAGAGAATTAGAAGCAGCCGCGACGACTGCAACTCTACGCCGCGCCGCTGTCCTCTCACACACACACAAACTTTCTCTCTCTTTCTCTCCGTGTGTTTACCGCGTCGCTTCGTTGTGTGCGCGACCGGCGTTCGCCTCTACGTCCTTTTCACACTTTTTTCCCTTTTTTTTGTTTTCGTGCTAGTAGTCGAGCCACCGTTGGCCTTCTTCCCCCATCCTCCAACGTGTTAATCTGCTGGCTTACACGTTTTTTTGTTTTCTTTTTCTTTTTGTAATCCACCATGCGTCGAAATCGCATTCAGAAGGCTCTCCGCCCCGCCTTGGGCAGCGTCGCGGCGGTGAGCGACGGGGCCATCTTCTCTTTGGCCTCCACGCCTGCACTCTCTGACAGAGACGACGCGAGTCGCCTGGCGATCGGGCTGGCTCTTGTCTCCTCCGCCTCTTCCTCGTCGTGCCCAACATCCCTCCGCTCCACAGCGGTGCGGACGGTGCGCAGCGCGTGCGGCCTCCTGGCCCAGCACGACACACAGCTGCGGTGGCAGACAGCAGCCTCCACTGACTCGCATGCCGGCCGTGCCGCAGAAAGGCGTCGTCGGCAGCGCGGCGGGCCCGACAAGCGCAACGACGGCGACGAAGATGGCCTTGGAGTAGAGGAGCACCAACACGAGGAGGAAGCAGCTCACGACGTGGCGGAGTCGCCCGTCTCGGCCGCCCCCTCTCCCGCCACCGCAGCGGAGTCCAAACACGCGTCGAGGGCAGAAGAAAAGAAGGCGAAGCGCCGGCCAGCGCGTGCGGCAGAGGACGAGGAAGAAATTGCAGAGCCTTCGGGCAGCGCGCACCAGCACCTGGGCGATCAAGCGCCGGATATCATCATTAAGCACCGCAAGCCGCGGCCAATGCATCCCTCCGCAAAGCCGTGGGTCCAGCGAGCCTTCAACGCAAAGCAGCGCCTCGCAGCCGAGCAACAGGCAATCGCCAGCGGTGCGCAGAGCATGGACACCGAACACCCGTGGCGCCTCACCACCGCCGCTACAAGTAAAGCAGCCGCGGCCAACGCACGCACCGGTGCCGCGCGAGACGACGACGACGTCATTGCATTTAACGACTCAGCTGCGGAGTTGTTCGAGTTGGACGAGAAGGAGCTGTTGAGTGCCCACCCCAACGCCACGGCACCGCAGACACACGAGCACAATCGTCACTCGCGAGGAAAGGAAGACGAAGACGACGAAGACAGCCGGAAGAACACAGCAGCTGCAGTAGGAGGAGCGCCGCAGCTGCCGCACGGGAAAGAAGGATTCGCGCCTTTAATGCCCACTGCACAGTCGGCGGACATCGAAGACTCTCTGCTAGAGGACCCGTTCTTCGTCCCCAGTGTCGACGACGACGCTCTCGCCCGCGACAGTGGTGGTGGTGGTGGTGCCACCGATCCGTACGCGTCGTCTTCCTCTGCTGCGGTGCAGCGCATGGGCAGTGGCGCAGCCGGCACGCACCCCATCAGCGAGTCCATCCTGTCCTCTGTCGACCTGCTCTGCGACGACCTCTTCCACTGCAAGACAGAGGTGCTGCGCTCGTTTGCCCGCACCCGCGCCATAAAGAAGTCCTCGAAGGCCGAGTTGGTGCTGCAGCTCATCGAGGCGGCCCACAAGGCAGCCCACGGCGAGAACGAAGATCTTTCCCTCACCCGCAGCGTCCTTGGCGACATCTTCGACGAGAGCGTCCGCACAAGCGGTGTGCGATCGGCGTGGACGAACAAGTCCCTTGAAGCCTCGCACATCGAGCTCGCGGTGGAGCGGCACTTGAGCCTGCAGGCGATGGCAAACTCGAGCAAAGTGATGATGGTGCGCAACAACGTGGCGGAAGCCTCACGCGTGGTGCGCAAGCTGACCCGCATCTTCCTGGAGGAGCAGGAGCACCTCTCCGTCGTGGCTGTCGGTGGTGTCTTTCGCAACTACCGCGCCGAGGCAGACGAGCTGGTGCGGTCGCTGCCCGTCACGGAGCTTGTCAGTCCCTTCGCGAGTCTTCTCGTCTCCTACGTCCGCTACGGCTCCTCGCTCACCGCGCTGACACGCGAGAATCTGAATGACCGCCTTGTGCAGCTCGAGGCTTTCCAGCCCACCGTGCAGGAGATGGACGACACGACGACGCTGCAGCGGCTGATGGAGATGCTCGACCCGGCGGTGAAGGCGCTCGAGCTGCGGGCTGCCGCCATGAGCAGCGTGTCACCCAACCGCTTCGTCCCCCAGCACCCCCTCGTCGTGGTGGCCACTGCCCGCGCCTTCAGCGAGACGTCGCACACCCGGTGGAACACCGCCGCTGCGCCGGACTGGGTGCACGACCTTGCGCGCCTCTTCTGCAACTGGGAGGCCATCGTGCGCAACGACCTTCCGCGCTTCGAGGAGGTGCCGCGCTACTTCTTCGACTGCGTCCTCCTCGGCGTCGTCGACTGCTACGTGATGCAGCGCGTCTACGGCGCCCTCACCAAGCCCTCCGACGTCCCGATGTGGCTGCGTCAAAGCCTCAAGACCGCCTTGATGAGCCACTTCAACAACGAGGACAACGTGGAGCGGGCGTTGAACGACTTGCTCGCCTACGTGCAGGCCGGTGCCGCGATCAAGTCCACCTCCGTGCGGGGGGAGTTTTTCCACCTGGTGCTGTCGCAGATGCAGGGCGCGTTTCACAGCGTGGAGGAGGAGCGGTCTGCCCTGCACGACGAGCGCGTCGCCGTCGTCCTCAGCGGGTTGTGCGACACCGCCTCCCACTGCACCCGCTCACACGGCCTCTTTTCTATGCTCGTCAGCCTCACCGCCGACCTACGCTTCCACCTTCGCTTCCAGCGCGTGTACAAGAAGCTGAACTCGGTCGACCGCAAGACGATTCGGCTGCGCGCACACGTGCACATGGAGAAGACGCTCGAGTACTTCGAGTCGGAGTACCAGGTCACACCCATTTCCACCAAGGCGGTCGGCTTCCTCGTGGTGCAGCTGCTCTACCTCGCGCTGCGTGGCGACGGCAGCAAGGCACCGGTGCTGCAGCGCTTCGCCAGCGTTACCCAGGTGGCGATGCTCGACGTGCTGGGGCTGACGGAGACAAGGGCACCCGACGTGCGGGAGATGAGCGTGGCCTTCCCCCCGCAGCTGTCGTACAACTCGTGGCTCAACGAGTCTGACACGCGTGAGAAGTCCGTCTACAGCGTTCTCCCCTCCGTCGCCGTGAAGGGGGCAACAAACCAAGCCATGATCGTCTCGCAGGCACCCATGATGAAGGCTCTCGACGCCATCTCGCGTGTGCCGTGGCGCATCAACAAGTACATGCTGCACGTGCAGGAGGCTATTGTGCGGGAGGGCTTCGGCTTCGGCAAGATCCGCCCGGGCTTCTACCCCCTGCACTACTACTCGCTCAGCGATGGGAGCGTCCGCTACCCGTCAGACCGCCGCGGCAGCGAGCGCGGTGAAAGCGGCGCCGACGACGAGGACGAAGCGAACGGCTTTGTTTTCAATCTCAAGCAGCGGCAGCAGCTGCAGGACCAGCAGTTCCACGACTGGAAAGAGCTGTCCGAGACGCGGAGTAGTCGCATCCACTACCTGCAGGCGCTACGCCAGGCGCGGTCGATCCTCCAGTTTTCGCACCTCTTCTTCCCCAACAGCATGGACTTCCGCGGCCGCATGTACCCGCTGCCTGGTCGTCTGAACCACACCGGCTCCGATCCTTTTCGTGGCCTGCTCGAGTACGCCGATCCAAAGCCGCTCGGGACGGTGGGTCTCTACTGGCTGAAGGTGCACCTCGCGAACAAGATGGGCATGAGCAAGCTGTCCTTTGACGAGCGGGTGCACTACGTCGATGAACACATCGAGGACGTCGTGCAGAGCGCCGAAAGCCCGCTGCAGGGGGATCGGTGGTGGCAGGAGGCGAGCGAGCCGCTGCAGTGCCTCATGGCATGCAAAGAGGTGGCAAACGCGCTGAAGTGCTCGCAGGGGCCGGAGAACTTCCTGTCGCGTCTGCCTGTAGCGGTGGATGGCAGCTACAACGGCCTGCAGCACTACTCCGCGATCGGCCGCGATGCCTTTGGTGCGTCGCTCGTCAACCTTCTCCCAAGCGAGCGGCCGGCTGACGCCTACACCGGGATTCTGAAGGAGATGCTTAAGTCCATTCACGCCGATGCGGCGCGCGATCACCAGGTCGCCCAGCGGTGTCTCGGTACCGGCAAGGGCCAGGACAAGAACCACATCAAGCGCAAGACGATCAAGCGGCCCATCATGACGCAGGTGTACGGCGTGACGGGCTACGGCATGTCCGAGCAGATTCTCGACGAGCTGCAGAAGCAGAACAAGAGCCACGGCCTGTGGACGCACACGGACATGAAGGAGATGGCGGCCTACCTGCGCGACAAGGTGCTCGAGTCGCTCGGCATCACCTTTCGTGAGACGCAGAACTGCCGCCGATGGATCAGCGACGTGGTGAAGCTGATTTGGAAGGTGCAGCCGCCGGAGCTGCGGAACGCGCTCTGCTGGACGACACCGCTGGGCCTCGTCGTGCGGCAGCCCTACAAGGTGCGGAACGAGTGCTCGCTCTTCACGACGAACGGCTACGCCCGCATCGCGGGTGACTCCATCGCGCCGGCCAGTCGGAAGCAGCTCACTGCCGTGGCTCCGAATCTAATTCACTCTCTCGATGCCACGCACCTTGCCATGACGGCGCTGGAGATGCAGCATCAAGGGCTGTCGATGATGGCTGTGCACGACTCCTACTGGACCTACGCCTGCGACCTGCCGAAGCTGTCGCAGGTGCTGCGGGAGCAGTTCGTCAACCTCTACTCCAAGTACGACCCGCTGTGGGAGCTGAAGGAGCAGTGGGAGGAGACCTACTTCATGGACCTGCGCCGACACGGTGTGAAGCTGCCCGAGCCGCCGAAGCGAGGGACACTGGACCTCAATCAGGTGCTGAACTCGCCCTACTTCTTCTCGTAGTCATCTCGTATCAACCTCTTGTTGGCCATGCACATCATGCGCCGCTTTTCGCTCTCATGCGATCCTCTATTTTTGTTGTTGTTGCGATTAAGGTTTTTTTTTGTTTTCGCTCTTTTGTACGTCCAGACGCGGAGATAGAGTAGCGACGAAGCAAGAGACCAATAGAAACACGGGAAAATGACCGCTGAGTTTTTTCTTGCTCTTGTTGTTGTTTTTTTTTTCAGCTGCGTGCGCAGTGATGATCGGATGGCGTGTCAGTTGTTTTGAGTAGCGCAGAACCATTAGCTCTTTGTTTATGTGCGTGTGTTTGTGTTGCTGAGGGTGAAAGGGAAAAAGAGAGTTGCCGCCGCCGGTGCGTCTTCACATACTTCTTTTGTTTTCATTTTTCTTTTTTTTTTCTTCTGGCTCTCACACGCCCGTGTTGTGTTCACGTGAGTGTTATGATGGGTCCGCCCTTACTCTCTCTCTCTCTTTAGATACTTTCTTGTTTCCGCTGACTTTTCTCAGCTGCGTACTTCTGTGATAATAATCTTATTAACGGTGCACTGCTTCCCGTGATCCAGAAAGATAACAAGATGGCAAGAAACGTACTGAGAATGAGAAGAAAGCTCCCTAGTTAATCAACATTTGGTGCGATGCCATGGTCGTACGCGGTGCGGCGGAGAGATGCGTAGTTGCCTTCGACTTGAAGTGCCTGACGAGCAGATGCGCGTAAGGTATAAAAGCACAGCTCTTTTTTCATTTCTGCTTATGCCCTGGCTGTCGATGCACAAGCGCAGCGTTAAGTTGATCGCGGTGCGAAGCTGCAAGCCATGCTAGCCGGTGCTTGCCATATGACATCTCTCCCTCTCTCTCTCTTTAATATCTAACCCACAACTCCCTCACTCTTCGTCTTTCTTTTATTTTTCTCTTCTGACTTCGTGCTGCTTCCTCAGCAGCTTATCGTCTTAGAGTGGGAGAAGGATTCCTACGCATTGCGGCATCCGGGTAATCTCGCTCTCCCACACAAACCCGCATGTCTCTCTTAGACGCGGCATCAGCCTAAACACGTATCCTCTTCAATCTGTCTTGCTCTCAACTTTCTCATTTTTGTTGTGATCATTTTTTCCACGGTTGCGTATCGATCATCAGCTGGCTCCCGTTGCCGGTCTCTCTCTCAGCTTTCCTATATTTGCCCTTCTCACAGCTACACGCGTAAGCTCCTTGCAGGCCGCTAGAACGCTAACCGGTTTTTCTTTACTCTTTTTTTCTCTACAACATTGACATCTCTCTTCCGGAGAGTTTTCTTTCCCATTCTTCAATCTTTTCAATATATATATATTTATTTGCGTGGCTGCTTTCCTTCATCTCTCTTTCATATTAGATCCTCCCAAATAATAGAAAAACTCTGACTGTGTGTTCGTGTGAGAGAGTGCATCTGCCTAGAGATGCCCTTGTCGCTGTCGCAAGCGTCGACGCAGCGGCCGGGTCATCGCCGCACCACCACACCAGCCATCAAGCGGACCGGCATCACGCGACTCTCCACCCCTAATATTGACCAATGCGTGCCTGTTGTCGGCGTTGATGCACGGGACACACCCAGTAACGGCCCGTCGCATGGCGCTAGCATCACGACCAACACTAACACGCTTGCTCCGCGTCCGGCTGAGGTGCAGCGCGGTGCACCATCCACCGCGCTCGTCTCCCATACCCCCTCCTGCTGCTCCTCCTCCTCCGCAGTCTCACCCGCCTTGCCCACGCGCGACACGCACGCAGCACTGACAAGCAGCAATGGACACGCACAGCGCCACACCCGCTCGCCTGTAGAGGCGCGGTGGCGCAGTGGTGTCCTGGCAGTCTGTCAACGCTTGGAGGAGATGATGCAGCAGACAGAGCTTATTCTGATGCGTGCCGCTCCCTCTTCCTCCGCCTCACCGCCTTTACCGGACAGTCTTGTCCCGCCCACACCAACACAGACGCTGGAGGCGGTGCAGCGCTACCGTGGTGGGTGCATGTCAGCGCTGTTGCAGCTCAATGCGTTGCTGACGCGCATGCCAATAGAACCAGCAGGGAGCACTGACACAGCAGGAGAAGCACGTAACTTTGTTCAGGATGGGCAACGCAGCGAGCGTCACGAAATTATCGCAAGTGACGCTGAGGCTGCAAGGACGTTCAGCACACGGCAAGAGTACCAGCAGGCAGCGGAGGTGGTGCGGCTGCAGCGGAGCTACCAGCAGCTGGAGGAGCGCCTCGCCCACACGCTCACCACTCAGGCAGCATACGTGCAGAACGTGGTCCACCAGCAGTGCCAGCGCGAGCTCGACGGCGTCGTTGACGGGTGCATGCAGACCCTGCGCCTGCTTGTCGAGCAAGAGGCGGAGGAGCGAGCAATCATGGTCCAGCTGCACGAACACATGCAGCGCACAATCGTTGATGCGAAAGCAGCGGAAAGGAAAGCGACGCTGAGAGAGAGTGCGACCGCACAAACGTCAGCAGCAGCAGCAGCACATACCCGACGTCCTCCACCAGATTCTGCCGACGCCGCTGCGCGACTTGCTGCTGAGAACGATGCCCTTCTTCATGAACTTCACCAACAGAGCAGCCGCACACAGTCCCTTCTTGCGGGGCAGATGCGCGACCTGCAGGCGGTGCACGAGCGTGCCTTAGCTCAGATGGTGGCCCGCCACGACGCAGAGAAGCACGTGTGGGAGACGCGCCTGCAGGCAGCACAGCACGAGACAAAAGAGGCGCAGGTTAAGCTTGGCAGTGCTGAGGAGGCCCTGCTTCGTGCCGAGAGGCAGCGAAGTGCGGCACAGCAGTCCGCCGCGTCTGCACACGAAAGCCTGCAGCAGCAGCTCAAGGCAGCAACCAAGAAGATGTGGCAGCTGCAGCTCGCCAACGATCACCTCGACGCGAAGGTGCGGGTGCTGCAGCGAGAGTTGGAAGAGGTGCGGGTGAGCCGCTCTCCCCTGCAGCGCCGACCGACCACTCCTCTGTCCGACGACGAGAAAAGTCACCACAGCGATAACCACAAGGGCGGCAGTCATGCGCAGCCGGAGCTGATTGGTGTGCCGGCTGCTGCACGCATCACGAGACCAGCCACACGTGACATCCAAGTGGGTGCTATTCCTCGTCTTCCCGATCCTCCTCTCCATCGACGCAGAGATGATGTCCGCCATGGATTACCCCTGTACAGGGAGAACGGCACTGCATTACCGACGAGTGCCGTGTCGCACGCCCCGCCTTCTCTCCAGCAGGGTGGAGGCGGACTCGAACGAGACGAGGCGACGGTGCGGCCCACCGTCTGGCTCGCTTACGAAGAGCGCAGTCTTCTCTCCACCACCACACCCACGAAGCACAGAGGAGACAGCTGGGGTGGTGACCACGTCGACGAGGTGCAAGGTGCGGCGCCACCTAGCTTGCTTTCTTCCGTCGCCTTTACATGGGGAGACTCTCGCCGTCCTACCATCAACACAAGTCGACGCAGCTCCCTCCTTCCTTCTTTTCCTGTGTCGACGCAGCACTCGGCCTGGCGAGCGCCGCAGCGGAGAGACACTGTCATGTCCAACACGTCGCACATGAGCGAGGATGTTGGAGCGACCGTGGAGGAAGGGGAAGAGGACGAGGGCAAGATGCGCAACGCACCTTCCCGCACGACCCGTTCGACTTTGTCTCCCACACGGCGGCAGCTGTCGCTGGAGCAGACACCCATGACGGCGCCAACAGCTTCGCACGCGACTGATCTCTTGTCCTTTCACGAGCACCACGCCGACGATCTCAGCGAGGAGGAGGCGGAGAAAGAAGAAGAGAGAGCGGTGGTGGACGACGTGGCAGAGCGACCGCCGACTCCCCCACGACAGCAACCGCAACAACAGCAGCAGCAGCAGCAGCATCCGTATCAGCAGCTTCCCCCACGCCGTCCCCCAATCCCAGAGGACGTCGCACGGCTTCTCCGCTCCAGTCCCACACCCTCACCCTCACCGCCGCTGGCACCGCTCACCACCTCCTCCCCGCCCAGCTCACGCTCCCACGCCCACTCCGACGTCGAGGAGGAGGGCGGCGTCCCACCCTTGACCACCCCGCATGGTGCCACGGCGACCTCCCTCTGCAGCCCCTCCTCGAAGGGCAGCGTGACGGAGGAGGAGGGAGAGGAGGAAGACGACGAAGAAGACAGCACCGCGACCCTGCCGCCCTCTGCGCGTGCGCGGCTGGAGAACGTGCGCCAGGAGATCCTTCGCCACACCGAAGTGCTGGAGAGGGACGTGCAGGAGGTGACGGCCCGCCATGACGCAACGCAGCGGCAGCGCAGGCGAGAGCGGGATATGATCCGTGTGAATGCTGCTGCGAAGCGGTCGAGGCAAACTGTGCGCCACGCCGCCGACAGCTCCACGAGCGGTGGTGACGCCGTGGAAGAAGGAGAAGTGTCAGGCAACACAAGCGACGTGGACCGCAACCTGGAGCAGCTGCACATTGCGCAGCAGGAGGATGACGACCAGCTGGCGCAGTACTACGCAGAGGTGAACCGGAAGCGTGGGGAGCTGGAGCGGTGCCTGCGCGTGGTGGAGGAGCGGCTCGCCCCTCGCCGCGTGGGTGGTTAAGGCCGCCACGATCTTTATCTCATTTACATTCACGTAAACGCAGCACCGCTGATTACCCGCGGAAACACACACAAATCTGTAAAGCGAAGAAAAAACTCAAGCAAAGTCGGACGAGTATTAGAATGGGCTGAACTGCCCGCGTTGTCTTGGCCCAGAAAAGACGGGTAGGGCCTCGTCACAGCATTACACCTGCGCCTGCTCGTCTTGTCAGCACACTCTACTCGACACGCATGCATTGTCTTTCCAGTGTAACTTCTCATCAGGCAATGAAAAAAAGAAAGATTGTCCTTCTATCTCCTTTATTTTTCTTCCTTACTTTGCTTTCTTTCAATTTATTTTTGCTCTCCTTTCCACGCTTTACGCTGCTGATGGAACACTCCGCTACAGCAGCAGCGGGGCAGGTGTTGAAGCTGCCTAGAATCTTGTCTTTGTCTTTTCCCTTTTTTGGAGGGGCCACTCTTGTGCACGTCTCTGTCTCTTTTGTCGCAGCCGCCGTCATAACCGACCTTCTTCTCTCTAAGATGGCCACCGTCTACCTCTGCGATATGAACCACCTCGCCTCACCTTTCGACGACACGCCCGCCCCGCCGCTGTCGTGGTGGTGTGCGGGGGAGTTGGCCCAGTGGGGCTCCGCGGTGGCTCTTCGCGATGCGTGGGCAGCCACAGCACCGCTCTCTTCACATCCTTCTCTGCTGTCCCCAGCAGAAGACCATCGACGGCTCACAGCGGCAGACAGGAGCGCCTACATTTCTTTCGGGGAGACAGGGGAAGCGTGTGGAAGCACGCCGGACACAGCAGCCGTTCAGCCCTCCTCCTTACACTATCGCTGGTGTCCCTTCCCCTCTCCGGTGATCGTACGCAACAAGTACTTCGGTGTCACCCTGTCTCTCATGGTGGGCAGCGGTGCTGCATTAGTAGGCAGCTCCACACACGACATCACCACGTCGCTCGCGCAAGCCTCGCTGCACGGCTCGCCTGCTGGCCTGCCGCCCACCTGCTACGGCGGCGTGTTGGTGGCGCACGTGAGACAAGACCCGGCGGAGCTGCCGTGGCACGTCTTTGCACGCGGTGGGGCGTGTCTCTTTCGGCTTGTCATGGTCTTTCTTGCGAGGGGTGAGGGCGACGAAGAAGCAGAAATACAGGAGGGAACGCAATCAACGCTAAAGGCTAACGCACCACCGGCGCTGGAGTCTTCGTCTCAGAAGGAGCGGTGGCAGTATTTCGCGATTGAGAACGGTTACGAGTGCATCTTTCACCGCCCCGCGGAGTCCCCTCCAACCAATGAGAAGGCCGGTGCGTCGCTCGAGGTGGTCGTCACAGCATCAGGCCGGCGTGGACTGCTGGAGGCGCCGCTGCAGGGCTCTAATCGGCTCTATCAGGTGTTGTGCAACACGTTGTGGCCGGCGGAGGTGCGGGATGGCCCCGGTGACAGCAGTCTCAGCAGCAGCAGCAGCACTATAAGACCGACGCAGACGACACACCAGCAGCAGAACGCGTTTGTTGTGGTGGGCAACAACGCGGCTGCGGTGGAGCGACTCTTTGCACATGTGGCTGCTGGCGACGCGGCGCGAACACGGCGGCAGCTCCGCTTCTTTACCAAGGTTGTCCTTGTCAGTGTGGAAGGCACTGGTGGTGTCCCGCCCACCGACGCACCGCATTCATCGCAGGCGGATACCGACGCAAAACTGCCAGGGACTTTGTCCTTTGGTCCAGTAGGGGCACCTGCACCTGCGCTGGTCCTCGTGAACAAGTACTGCGCCGCCGTGACCCACCCGCGTCTGGTGCAGACGGCGTACTTCAGCCACGAGATGCAGGACATGCTGGAGCGGTACTGGGAGCAGCATTTTGTTCGGAGTGGAGCCGCAAAGAGTTTGTGTGCTGACGCGCCGGCAATTGTGCTGTGGCCGCCGTGTCCGCCTGCCGTGTCTTCTGCGTCGGGCACCGCGTGCGCCGCAGCCCCCTACCAGGAAAGTGATGACGGGGCCGATGCGTGGGACGCCCGCAGCGCCTACCCTCCGCTCGAAGTTGTACTCGACGCGTTGAGACGCCACGGGTGCAGCGAGGTAGTTGTGGTTGTCCCTTTCCCTTCGACCTCTTCAGCAAGCGCCACCAACACTGGCAGACGGCGGCATCGGCACACCGCTCAAGCGGCGCACCCTTCACTGACGCCGTACGAGTTGTGCGTGTGTGCTGAGCGCAACGTCGAAGTCGTTGACCTTTGCGCGGCCCACACGCAACACATCCCGGCCGACGAGAATGCGCCGCCGGTGCCGGTTCTTCGCGATGAGGACGATGTCTGTGCCACACGCGCGGTAGATCGGCTAGCAGAGATCCTTCACTGCGTGCAATGGGACCGCAGCCACCCACTTCCTTCTCTGCCGGCACCCAAAGCAAAACATACGGCTCGGTCTGTGAACTCCTGTTTAGTGATGGCCTACGGTGCCCATGCATTCCAAGAAGAGGCGTGGCTGTCGGACGTGGCGCATGCGCTGCGCTCGGCGGCGCCTTCTTCTGACAGAACGGGCGACACCATGCAAGACGCGGACGCTCTCGCCGTCGCCGCCCCAACCATCGCACCTGCGTTTCCGGTGACGGTGCGCAACGCGTACTTTACGGCTGATGTGCGTTTGTGCTTTGAGGGAGGCTTGCGAAGCC
The DNA here is from genome assembly GCA_000331325.2 of Crithidia fasciculata. NCBI lineage: Eukaryota > Euglenozoa > Kinetoplastea > Trypanosomatida > Trypanosomatidae > Crithidia > Crithidia fasciculata. The sequence continues at coordinate 471,810 of CM003428.1, forward strand.
ACTACGTCACTACAGCTGCCGCCCGCACCTTTCCGTCCAACTGGTTGGCGGCGCACGACGGCTACGTGCTTGTCACCTCCTTCACTCTCCTGCAGGAAGCTGCGGCGGGGAAGTCAGACATGGCAGTCGCTGCGGCTGCCCTCGCCAGCACCCTCACCGCCCTCGCACACCAGGCGGCGGAGTGGATGGCGTCACAGCCAATTCCAGGCGCTGCGGCGTGCACGGAGGATACTCCGCTGGCGCTGCTTTACGTGACGGACGTGGAGGCGACTGATGTGGCGCTGACAGCGCAGGTAGAGGAGTGCCTCCGCAGGATTGTGCAGGCCGGCGGTGTGAAGGACAGCCGGGACGATGAAAGTGGACTAGTGGGTATACCACTTGAAGTGCTCTTTCTCGGTAACGGCGCCGTGTCCGACCCCTACGCCGCAAAGGAGGGTGTGCAGCGCATCCAAGAGGCCTTTGAGCAGCAGCTGTGGCCGCACCGCCATGCTGCTGGCGACCGCACAAACGCAGTTGACGTACCCATTTCTACTGCTGCACTGGCTACCGTGCCTGCAGCTGCTTCCGCCGAAAGGAGAAGCGGGCAAGAAAAAGAAGCGTGTGCGGCTGCCTCCGGCCTTCCTGCGATGCGGTGGGTGCCGCCTGCGGTCGGTTGTGCCCTCCCGCGCGGCTACTTGGTGGATCCCGAGACGCTGCGGAGTGTGCCGCTGGCCTCGCTGGCCGCCGTCTCGGCTGCAGCAGAAAACAAGGAGGACACGGAGCGTGTGGCGAAGCCGCCGCTCCTCATGACACACAACAACGAAGTCTCAGCAGAGGTTCTCAGCGGAGGAGTCGGCACCTCAGCATCACAGCAGCAGCAGCAGCAGCAAGGGGTAGCCATGCGCTGCCCTGTAAGTGAGACGGAGCTGATGGTGTGGATGGAGAAGATGAAGACGCATGGTCACCGCTTAGGGGAGGCGCTGCGCAAGGAGCAGGCGGCAACGCTGGCCCTGGCCCTGGAGGCTCTTCTCTGATCCGGAAAAAGAAGGAAATTAGAGGTGAGTATCTTACGGCGAGCATGCCTGATTGCTTCTAGGCTCATGACGAGAAGTCGTGGAAGGCCGAGCGCCTTCTTTTTCGCTTCCTCTGTCCCCACCTTTTCTTCTCCACGCGTCGTAACCTTTTACACTTCTATGAAAGAGAGCTGATGGTGATAAGTCACAGAACGATAAGAGAATACACTCAATTTATGCGCGGTGCGGGCGATCTGATTTACTTTGAAGAAAAATTCCCCGGTGAAAGTTAAACGTCTCTTTTTTTTTGCCTGTACACTCGACTCCCGCTTTTTGGTCATTTGTTTGTTTGTTTTAACTCTCTCTTTGCCAAGCATCTCTCCTCCCTATCCTTCTTCTCCTTCTCCTTCCCTTTTCTCACTTCATTGGACTGCAATATCTGCGTTAGAACTCAAGGGGCAACAAATTCGCTGCTCCGTCTTCGTCGTGCGGTGAATCCGCCTTGGGAACTTTCTGTCGAGAGCAACTCGGTGCCACAGAGAAGAGGCACGTGAATCACAAGCGCGCATCTTTGTCTTTTCGCTTATTTAAACACTGCTGCTTTGTATCACGGTCTGGAAGAGAAAAACAAATAGCTAATCTATTTACTTTTCTTTAGTGGGACTTTCTCTCTCCGTCACTATTGTAGCTAACCTAATGGTAATGCAGGGACGACGACCAAGCGGCCGCGGTGGCCGCGACGCTGCGCCACGCCGGGGCGACTTCCACGGTGCGCGCCCCTTTGCCGTTCGCCGCCGCACCCGCTCGTGGGAGCGCAAGTCCGGCACGGCGCCGAGGAAAGTCGTCACGCCAGAGGAGCGCGCCGCACAGCCCATCGCCCACGTCGTGCCGGTCGATCTCTCCTTTGGCAACTTCGAGTTTCAGGAGATGAAGAGCCTCGGTAAGAAGGGCGGCGGTGTGCGTGAGCTCTCCTCGCTGCTGCGGCAGGCGCGGCGCAAGGCGTCAAACCAGGCCGAGCTTCTCAGCACGCGGGAGGGAGTTGAGATGCGCAGCAACGATCTTCTCTCGGCCGCCATGCAGCGCGCGGCGGGTGTGAAGGTGAAGGACGATGCGCAGCGCATCAGCAAGGCGCTGGCGAAGCGGCGAAGCAAAAAGCGGCAGTCGGCGAAGCGATGGGCGAAGCGGATCAAGGGCCTCGAGGAGTCGGTGGAGAACATCGTGAAGGACCGCTCCATCGAGAAGCAGACGATCCGTGCGCGCAAGGAGGCCAAGGTGCGTGCGAAGGAGAAGAAGCGCGGTGGCGGTGGCGGTGGTGGTGGCAAGGATAAGGGGGGAAAGGGTGGGAAGAAGGATTCTGCGAGCCGCAAGGGCTCCAAGAAGCAAGGGGCCGCAGGCGGCAAGCGTGGCAAGGGCGGAAAGACTGGCGGGAAGAAGGGTCGCTCGTAGCGGTCTTTCTTTTATTCTCTGTGCTAAACACCTTCGTTATGTTTTATGTTTTCTCTCTTTGCTAATGTAACGTCGATTAAATGCGGCCGTCACCGCGCGCTCCACTGAGCGATTTTTGTGAATCAGCTAAGATTTAAAAAAAAACCTTTCTGGCGCAAAAATGCCCTCTTTCTCCTCTCTGTGTAGTAGAGCATGCCCTGTGAGACTCTAAGAAATGAAGTTAGATGCGTGTTTATAGGTGTGTGTGTCTGTGTGTTGCATTGACGCTTGGTTCACCTCCCAGCTGAGGCGAAAAGGAAAGAAAGAAAATCAGACTGACGAGAGGACAAAGCGTTGCAACAGCGCTCGCTGATGGACCGACCTGATTTCCCCCCTCTATAATCTCTCTTCCTCCTCTGCATGCGTGCCACTTCGAAATCTTTAACTGCCCCGGCACTGAAGCTTGAGCTCTCTACCGCGCACATAACACCCGCACACACACACACACACACGCGATCAAACATCTCTTCGCATCCTTTATAGCCTTCATTCTATATCCCCAATCGTCTCCTTGCAGGGGTTCGACTGAGAGACGCTGTGTTCTTCGCAATTCAGCACTTTGCTTCTCTCGCCTCCTCACATAGCTGTTCTTTTTGTTTTTTTTTCCTTTCCTTCCTTCACACTCCCTTTCTGCGTCGGCCATGTTTCAGCGCATGAATACGCGTCTCGGCGCCAACGCGCTCGCGTCGGCTCTGCGCGTGCAGCAGCGCGCGTACGCCTCGGCCGGTCTCTCTGCCCGCTGCGCGCTGCCTCGCTGCGCACGCCTTTCCAACTCCGCTACCGCTGCGGCGGCGGCGGCCACCTCCCCTTTTTCCCTCCAGCAGGCGGTGCGCAGCTACACGACGACGACGCAGAAGCAGCTGATGCGCGTGCAGGGCCGCGATGACATCCAGAGCATGAACACGCCCTCCAACTGGTCCGGCAACGGCGGCAACGGCGGTGGCAGCCAGGCGGACAGCCTGACCCCGTACGTGCGTCAACACCTCGCCCGTGTCTACACGCTGCTTGGCGCGGCATGCCTGACGGCCGGCTTGGGCAGCTTTCTGATGGTGGCCACCTCGCTTGGTAAGGCGGTTCCCTTCTGGCTGCCGATGGTCGGCGGCTTTGTGCCGCTGCTGTGGCTGTCCTTCGCGCCGCCGGCGAACCCGTCCCTGAAGCTGGGCCTCTTCTTTTCCTTCGCGCTGCTGGAGGGGATGGCGCTGGCGCCGCTGGTGCTGGTCACGTCGATGAAGGGCGTCCTCACCACCTCCATCCTGCTGACAGCCGCCGTCTTTGGTGGCTTCAGCGCTGCCGCGTACTTGGCCCCTCGCGCGTCGATGGTGGCGTGGCAGGGGCCGCTCTTTGGGGCTCTGATCGGCATGGTCGCCATATCGGTCCTCAACATCTTCTACCCCACCGCTATTGCCCACTCCATCATTCTGTACGGTGGTCTGGCGCTTTTCTCCATTATGGTGTCGGTGGACACGCAGGCCATGATTGAGCGTGCCCGGTGCGGGGCTGGCGATCACGTGCAGGATGCGCTGCAAATGTTCCTGAACGTGATCAACATCTTTGTGCGCATTGCCCAGATTATGGGCAGCATGGACCGCTGAGAAGCAACCACTGGATATTTCTTTTCTTGTTTCCAGTTCTTGATGCGTTGTGTGTCCGCACTAATAAAAGCGCACTAAAGTTTTACGGGCGATGAAAGCGTTGAGGGGAGAAGAAAAAAAAAATAGGATAAGTACGGTAGTCGTAGCAGCTGTTCTTTTCTCGCTGCTGACGCTCTTGTGAGTTAGACCGCGAAGGACGAAAAAAGGGGGAGGTAAAGAGAGAAGTCAACAAAACTTGTCGGCTTGGTGTGCTTCTTGTCTCTTTTTTTTTCTCTTTGTGTTATTGCTGTTTTTTTGTCTTATTTTTTTGCTCTTTCTTGTTTCGATATATATCTCACTTCGAAGAGAAAAAGGGAAACCTCTTGCTTTCGTGTGCGTGTGTCGGTGGAAAGGGCTTTCGATCCGTCTTTGTGTCGTATTTGGCAAGCCAATTTTGAGGTTTTTGTTCTTTCTTTCTGTGTGGTGCAGAAGCTCCCACCCTCCTCGCCGCCGTACCAGATCTCCAACTTCACAAAAAAAGAAAAATAAAAGGTAAAAAATAGCTAACTTTTTGTTGTGCGGGTCGGCGCTGCTGTGCACCATAGAATTTCAGAAGAGACGTGCTTTTCGCGCCAAAAAAAAAAGGGTTTAGAGAAGGTAGTGAGACTTTGGCCGGAGGGCTCTGGACATGGCTTTCATGGCAGCCCTTACCACACCGAACGTCCACTTTTGTTCTATGACGCATAACAGCACATGCACCCCTTTCTGTAAGGGCAAGAGAAGTTGCCGAAAAAATATCTTCTGTGTCCGACAGCTTGTGAGATGTGCCGACGCTGCGCCGAAGCCTTTTAACACACGCACTACAAATCATGCCAATATTCACCATGCAATGCCCTTACTTGCCGGCGCTCCTGCTGTTTGCAGCAGCCACTCTTTTTCCCACTCCCTCTCCATCCGCCTCTCATTACATGCTTTCCCCTATTTCGCTTTGTTTGTGGCATGCACCAACGCCGCAGCGTCGTGATGGCTCTCCGAAAAACGCAGCACCACGCGCGCTGACCATTCCAAGCACAATAGCTGACAAAAACAGAAACGATATCCTTCGCTTGCGGCGGCGTACCCGGACGGAACGCGAACAGGTGCAGGGGGCTGTCGCAACGGCTCCGTTTAGTCGCCTCCATCAGTGAAGTCCTGTCCCACACACGCAACACCCTTAAACAGATACACACAGACACACCGTTACAATGGAGTGGGCCGACGACGTGACGAATCGACCACGGCGGGCCAACGCCGGAAACCGTCTCCAGGAGCTTCTCCAACGCGGCCTCGACGAAGAAGACGAGAAGGACCTCCAGCAGCTCGACAACAGCTCCTCCGACACGAGCTTCACCCTGGGCAGCGATGAGGAGACGGTGGACGAGGTGGACAGCGACTTTGATGCGGAGGAGGTGGCAGGTGTGCTGGAGGGAGAGACAGTGGAGACGGACGCGACGGTGCGCCGTGCGGAGCGGCAGGCGCGGCAGCGGGAGCGCCAGAAGCGATTCCAAAAGTCACAGAGCTTCTCCAGGGCTGCGGCGCACGACCGGGCAGCACGGCGACGGCACCAGCAGCAGCAGCAGCAGCAGGCACGAAAGCGGAGCCGGAACACTAGCAGGAGTGGCACCGCCGCCCTCTCGATCAGCGACGGCAGCGAGAACGATGACGACGGCAGTGACGAGGAAGTGGTAGATTTGCGGCAACGGGTGCGGCTCCGCCCCGCGCCGACCATCCCGTGTGCACAGCGGCTGGCCGAGGCTCGTGACCGCGCTGTGGCCAAACGTGCCGCGCAGGCCGCATTGGAGGAGGAAGGCGGGGAAGAGGGAGGCGCAAGTGGCGCCACACAGCTCACTGCCCAGCGCGGAGTGGCCGCGGGAAGAAATGCGTCACGGTCCCGCCGTGGTCGTGGTGGGTCGCGCCGTGCCGGCGGGCATCCGGATGCGGCGCAGGCGAGTAGTAGTGGTGTGGGGCGACCGGAGTGGGGAGCCGTGCCGCCTCTCGTGTCCCCACGCATCGCCTTGTATGAAGCGCTGTCGCAGCGTGTTGGGTACAGCAGTGGGGTGTCGATTCGTGAGCGGTTTCACGTGGACACTGTCGTCTCCTTCTCGGAGGGACTTCCTGCCGTCTTTCAGAGAAGCGGGTGAGACAACTTTGATGAAGGGAAAAGGGCTTTGCCTTTTGCGCTTTTGGGGATGATAAAGAATGGCCCTGCTTTGACTGTGGATGCATGCGCGACGGCTTCCTGCTCGTCGTTAACTCGTGCGTCCTGCACCTTTTTTAAGCAAAAGGAAGAAAGAATGAATGTTTTTTCGACTCTGCAGTCTGTATTGAGCCCTCCGCACTCTTTTCCCTTGACGCCACCAGCAAAAAGTAGCGAAATACTGGAATGCGAGAAACAACTTCTCTTGAGTGTGTTGTAGGTGCATGCTTTCGACTATGGGTGTTCTCTGCTCTGCCTAACTCTGTCTCTCTCCCCCACCATTATCTCTTCTACTTTGCTGTTAACCTTTACTCCCTGCGCATCTCGCACTTCTCCTGGATGCAAACACTCCCCGTCTCCGAATACAACACCAGAGCTTCCATCACTCTCCTTCCCGCTCACATACACAAAAAATCCACCGTCGCCTTTTTGCGTAGTCTTGCAATTTCAATTTCCTTCTTTTTTTTCCTCACTCAATTCTATTTTCTCTCGCTTATCCGCCACGATGGAGGACGCAGTGCAGAACATCGTCAACCAGCAGCGCGAGACCGAGCGCGCCGTCCTTGGCGGGCAGAAGGTGCACATTCGTGTGCAGCAGCGTAAGGGCAAGAAGTTCGTGACGACCGTGCAGGGCCTCAACCAGCGCCTCAACTTTCGCCGCATCAACCGCGAGTTCCAGCGCCGCTGGGGGTGCAACGGGACGGTGATTGTCACGCAGGAGGCCGGCACCGTCATCCAGCTCCAGGGCAACTGGAGTGAGAACATTAAGCAGTTTATTATAGACGAGCACATGGCGACTGAGAACAACCTTGAGATCCACTCCCTGTAGAGGCGTTAGTGAGGGATACCCGACAGAGAAGGAGAGAGAGGGAGAAGGAAAAGAAGGTGGGCAGCTTTCGTTGTGTGTTGCTTGTCTGCGGGTCGTTGTTGGCTCTTCTCCGCGTCTTGTCTTTTTTTCATCTGTTCATCTTCCTACCAAGGCGACAGCTGGTCTCTGTGAGAGAAGGTGAAGCGTTAAAGATGTGCGAGATGGTAGACACCTCGTTTAGGACACACACACAACAAGTCAACACCCTTCTTTCTCTATTTCTTCCTCTCGCGAACTCTTGTACGTTTTCTGTTGTTATTGTTTTCAGTTTGTGTGTGCATTCGTCTTGGTGGGGGAACGGTTGATTTTCTCTTCCGTTTCCGTTTTATTTTTGAATTTTCTCTTGTCTGTTTAACAAAGTGTGCGTGCGTGTGTGTGTTTGTGTGTGTGCGTCGCTGAATTATGGGCACCTCCTTTCTAATCCATTTGCAACCGCACTTCCCTCTGACGCGCACGCAGCGGATGCACTATGTGTGTGTATGAGAGCTGTTTACTGGTGTCACCCGCTGGGCTGCCTTGACCAGTGGTGGACGCGCAGACACCAAAGATAGGAGTAAATAAATTGTGTGCGTGTTTCGGGTCTTAACTATTTTAAAAGCAAAGAAAAAATCAAATTCTGAAGAATTAAAAAGAGTTGTGAGGGCAGCTCGTCTCGCTTCTTACTACAAAAAAGAAAACGCAGACTCTTCCCTTTGCTTTTGAGAGAGCAACACTTTTTTCGCGCGTCGAGGCTGTGGAAGGACGACGAGCCGAAGGGGGCAAAAGGTTGGTCTGTTGCATCGCCCTTTCCCTGCCGCGAGGGTTTGCGTGCGTGCAGAGAAGGCTGCTAGCTCTGACGTGTCTGTGAAGAATTGATGCTTTTCTCTTTCTTCTTTTTTCCAGTATGGTAAGAATTCGCCTCTGCATGTGTGTTTGTGTGTGCGCCGTTTGACAATATGAGGCACAGTAGGTGGCACCTTTCGTCCGCTGTTTTCTTTTTTTTTCCAGTACTGCACGCACCATACTGCTTCTTCTTCCCACATGTTCGACCTATTTCCACTCCTCCTCCTCGCCCCGCTCTTTCTCTCTTATATCTCACTATCCATAACCGACGACAATCCTTCCCGCAAAACGCACACACAAGAAAAGCCGCGTTTCTCTCTCACACCCTGTTTCCTTTTTTTTTCTGCGCTCCTCCTTCTTTTCCGCCTCGCCGTCACATCACCAAACAGACACTCAGTGAAGTACAATTCATTACTCGTTGAGGGTCTCCCGGTGTCGTCGTTGATCTTCGTTATAGTTCGGCCTTTTTTTATTATTATTTTCCTCTTTTTGTTTCTTTTTTTGGAGCTCCGCAAACAAAAAGAAAAAAGAAAACACGGTAAAGATTGCACGTTGATATACAAACACACGCACACTGAGGCACACGCGTGTACGCGCCCTGCACCACCTCCTACATATCCGAGTGTTTTCCTCCCCCGCCCCGGTGCACATTCTCTCTTTCCACCTCTCTATCTTCTTGTTTGTGTTGGTGAACGAGAAAAAAGGAATTTTTGGTGGTTGACAGAACGGTATTCACTCGGTGATTTCGAAGGTGCTGTCTTGCACGGTAGTTAAAGGAAATTAAACGAGACAGAAGTACGAAGTACGAACATTTTCGCTTGCAGCTTTTTTTCTTTCTCTCTTTATCTTCTCTCTGTCGCCACTGAGTGTGTGTGTGTGTGTGTGTGTGGAATTTTGCGAGTCCATTCCTCGTTCTTCGCAGTGGGGCTGTCATCCGTTGCGTTGCAGCACACCCACACGCAGTACGCAGAACACAAAAGCCCTCAGCCAGTCCACAAGTAGGCGGTCAAACAGAGTTAAAGAAGAAAGAGTAAGAAGAAAACGCAAGAAAGAAAGCAAAAAAGAAACGCGCTGAGTCGATCTGCGTGACTTTTTTTTCCCCTTCCCCTGTTCCTCTTCTCCGTTATTGTTGTTATTCCATTTTTGTTTTGTTTTCTTCTTCTCGTTAAAATTTTTTCCACCGCCTCCGGACAGCCCCCTTCTTAGGATACGTGCCTTCGCCTTTCTCTCTCCCCTCATTCACTTTTGAGCCTGTGCGAGGGAGAAGAAGCGCACCGTGTCGCCTCTTTTCAAGTGTGTATGCGTGTTTGTTTGTGTGTAAAAGAGAACGCAGGTTAGCCACACACACACACCCTTTCTTTCTCTTTTTGTAAACTTTTTTTCTCTCTACCTTGGAGTCTGTTCTAGCTTCACCATCCTCACCAATTAAAGGTTTTCTTCGCTTATTTTATTGTCCCTCTGTCTCCACTCCGCCTTGACTCTTCTTGTCGGCGTCCGCGTTGCCGTCTTGTGCGAGCGCACGTTTTTCTGCAAGACGCCGTCTTGCTGGCATACAGGCGAAAAAAAAAACGAGAGAAAAAAAAAGTATTGGTGACCTTGCCGAGAAAACAAGCGGAAGACGCTCACAAGAATACGCAAGACACACACACACAGAGAGAAAGAAAGAACAATGCCGATCAACCCCGACTACATTCCCTTGCCGAAGAAGAAGGAGATGTTCGCCATCGCATCGTGGCGCGACTCGCCGGGCCTCAACGCAGCCGCCCACCCCGCCGGCTCCCCAAGTCCGCACCTCCACGCCCTTGACGCACTGCGCGGCAACAAGGGAACGGCGGCAGCAGCCGGCGCCTTCACGACGACCAACACCGCAGCAGGGGCGATGTCGCCACTGCCGATGATACCGGCCGCCGACGACGCGAGGGACGGCGCTGCGAAGACGGCCGCCGACGCCCCTCCCACGCCCTCCACCGGTGGGAAGAAGAAGAAGCGCAAGTCTGCCGCGGCGGGGGCGGCTGGTGCGGCTGCCGCGGGTGCCCACCCCGACGACGTGGACGACTTCTTCGTGCACATCCTCCTCCCCACCGGTGTGGCGGTGCAGACGCTCGAGTTCGAGCTGCAGGCGCAGGCAACGCCCCTCAAGACGATCGAGGTTGGGCTGCCCAGGGTGCTCTTCCCCCGCAAGGCAGCCGGGCCCAACGGCAGCGCTGCCGGTGCGGAGACGAGCACGCCGAGCCCGCGCGTCGGCTCCCCGCCGGCTGCCCCGATGCCGCGGTCGATGGTGATGCTGTCGCCCTTCCGCACCCCGGCGGTGAACCCGATGGGGGGCAACGAGCACGGGCTGCCGCCGATGAGCCTCCCACCGGCCGAGCTGCTGCCGGAGTCGGCGCTGCCGCGTGGCGCGGGGGCGGACCGTGACCCGTCGCCGCCCAACACCGCAGCCGCTGCTGCCACCGCTGCCCACCACGGCGGTGAATTTCAGGTTTCTCTCCTCTTTGCCGAGAAGGCCGAGGCGGAGAAGACGAGCACGTTCGTGCAGCGCCGGTGGCCGACGGCGGCCGTCTCGATGGCCTCGCGCAGCCGCAGCGTGCTGAACGCGACGCTGGTGCTGAAGGGGCTGCCGAACCAAGCCAAGACGGAGACGGTGCTGGCGGAGATCCAGAAGCTGCCGCACACGCCGTCCTACGTCCGCCTGCTGCGCAGCGAGCGTGGTGTCTTCAAGGGCGTCGTCTTTGTGAAGTACGCCAACTGCGAGGTCTCAGAGGAGTGCAAGCTGCGCCTCGAGCAGTTCGTCCTCGGCTCCCGTCCCTTGAAGGTGGAGTTCAAGAAGAAGAGCAGTGCCACGACGGCAGCCACGGAGGCGGTGGGCGAGAACAAGCGGTCGCTGCAGGAGCTGGTGCGTGACCTGCGCGTCAGCACCGAGTACGAGGGCTTCCACCTCGACCGCGCCGACGTCTCGAAGGAGGAGCTGAAGGTTCTGAAGCAGCTCTGCCAGTCCTACGGGCTGCTCTTCGACATCACCGAGCAGAGGGCCACCGTGCGGCGCGTGCTGGGAGCCAACGGCACCTCCAGCGAGAAGCCGTCCCCGGCGCTGCGTCCGCAGGCTGCGACGCCCGCCTGGGCTCCCGCCACCCCCGCCCCGCTGCGGCCAATGGACTTCAAGGGCATCAGCCACTGGAAGGACATTCGCAGCCAGGCCAACACTTTGGGGATTCTGCGTCCGCTTGGTCCCGAGGACGGCAAGCCAGCCTTCTCCGCTGGCCGTGGGCGGCCGCTGTAGCTGCAGAGCCGGGATCGAGTCCAGCCGCACACAGGCGCGCGCGAGAGAAGAGGGGAGCGGATGGGTTGCGCGCGACGCGCGAGCGTGACTAAGCCGACGTGCGCAGCCTCTTCGACCCGCACGTTGGTGCGTCCTGCTGCCAGTAACTTGATGAGGGCCAACAAGGAAAGAAGCGAAGGGCTCTCGTGGTATGTGTGCTTTTTTTTTTTTTCTTTCACCACCGCCGCTGAAGCAAAGTCGCCCGCCGCTTGTGACACATCGTAACGGGAAAAAAAAAACTCAACACTTAAAGAAAGAAAGAAAAGAAAAGAGTATCGGAAGAAGACAAAGGGAAAAGCAAAGAGAAGCTAAGAAAAACAAGAAGAAATGGACAACAACCAATGGAAGCTGCTAGAGACGCTTGTGTTTGTGTGCGTCTGCGTCTGCGGTGTATCACAGTCCTCCCTTTCTTTTTCTTTTTTCTGCGTTATGGACACACTTAAGGCTGCTGGTGTGTGCTCTCTCTCGCTTTTTCTCACTGTTTCGCACCCTTTAGTCCGAGGCGACGATGAAGGGAAGAGCGGGAAGGAAGAGAAAGAGCGAGTTGCATCAGTGCCCTGTAAGAAGTGGCAACGATGGAGGGAGGAGACGAGGAGCAGCGAGGTCAAGCTTGTCTGCAGGGGCGGCAGCTGCAGAATGACCGGGCAAAAAGTCAGCTTGAGAGAGGGGTAAGCTGTTCATCACCACCGGGTTTCTTCATCTACCATTCTCTTGCCTCTTTGGTCAACGACAGACATCGCTCCTGAAACACACGCACACACACACACACGTGCAAGGGTGTGAGGCATGCTGCAATGTCTTTGTAGCTGTGCGTGTGTGTGTGTCTGTTGTTCTCACTGCCTTCCCGCGCGACTGTTGTGTGCAAAAAGAGGATGAGCGGTACGAGTCGCCGGTCTCTCCTTCTCTGTCTGTCTACGCAGTTGTGCATTGTTCGCCAGCTTTCCTCGCTTCCATAACACGTACTCCCTACTTAAAAGAAGAAAAAAAAGAGCACACTGCAAAAGAAAAGTGAGTGATAGCACGCCTTAACCACAAGTAATCGTATGGGTGACTACGTCTTTCTTTGCTCTCTCTCTCTTTCCCTCTCCCACGTCGTGAGGGACACAACTCTTGTGCCCGTCCGACGATCAGCGTGCAAAGAGGCAAGCCTTGCAGCGATGCTGACGTGACACCGCCGGCTGCGTGTTCCTTTGCATGCGATTACCTTTGCGATCGAGAATGCTTTTTTTTTTCTCCGTGTGCCTACGCGCTAGAGCCACCGCCTTCTACTTTTTTTCTTTCGCCTCTCTCTCTCTCTCTCTTTCTCTTTTTATGTTTCTTTTGCTACCCCTGACGCAGAAGAACAGGAGGCTGACGCACAACACGTGCCTTCTCCCCAACTGCCGGTGAACCATCCCTTTGCTGAGTCGGCTGTCGCAAGGGAAAGAAGACGAAGAGGAGAAGGAAACTGTGTGAGGCACGTTTGCGCTTTGTGCTCATCGCCTCTCCCCTTTTGCTGTCAAAACTTTTCTTGCCTCTCTGCTTTACAGCGTGTAATTGGGTCCGCCGCCAACGGTTATTTCATCACTCATAATTGAATCGATACGAAGTCTTTCTGCTGCCTTTGAGTCTTTAAGTTGTTCTAATTCTGCCCTTTTCGTCACACCCTGTTCTTCTAAGGGGAGTTGTGCCTGTGTGTGTGTGTGTGTTTGTGTGTTCTTGCGTCGGAGTAATCACGTAGGAGAATGCCGCGCGGGCGGGGCAGAGGCCGTGGTCGTGGACGCGGACGAGGACGCGCTGCCGCTGCCGCCGTTCCAGACGACGCACCCCTCGCCGAAGATCGGGGACTGGCCGGCGCTGCAAGTGGTGCGGCAGCCGTCACGGTCGTGTCTGCGTCGACCTCACGCGGTGGCCGCGGCAGTCGCGCTGGTGGTCGTGGCGGACGCGGCAGTCGCGGTGGGCGGGGTCGGTCCACGTCGTCGGTGCGCGCAGCGGCTGAGGACACACCCACCGCTACCGCCACGGACACGCCGCCGCAGACGGACGTGACACCGCCACCCGCCGTGGTCGTCGTCGTGCCGCAGGGGCGTATGATCACCCGCTCACTGCTGCGCGGGACTGCGTCCTTCCTGCTGGACGAGCTCCCTGACAGTGGCCCCCGTCGCACATCCGCAGCGGGGGAGCGGCGCAGGCGGACGAGTGCGCGTGCTGCGGACACCACCTCCTCCGCAACCTTCACGGGAAGTCCTGCCTCGGGAGCCGCATCGCTGTCGCTGTCCTCCGTCGTTGTATCGGACTCGCCGGCTGTCGGTCCACTGCCCACTGCGGCTGCGTCGCCGCAGCGCGTCATCATCGGTGGCCTTCTCCGCTGCGTCTGCAACGCCTTCCTTGTGTCGCCGAGCGAGACGCTGCTGGAGTGCTCGCGATGCCGCAACTGGTGTCACCCGGCCTGCGTCGGCATCGACGTCGAGGAGCTCCGCCTCCACCAGCGCCAACGCAGCTACGTGTGTCCCTTCTGTGCCCCGCACGGCGCAGCTGTAGGCGCGAGCGGGGCCGTTGCTGCATCCCGCAGCACCAGCTGGGCAGAGGGCAGCCCATCACCTCCAGCGGTAGGGAACACTGCGGCCTTCCCCGCTGCGCCGCTCTCGCGGTCGCGGACAACGGTCATCACGACGCCGCTGGGTGAGTCGATCTCTGTCGTCTGCAGTCCCAGCAGCCCCGGTGGCCCGCCACCGCCGCTATCCAACACGTTCGGTGCTGCAACAGCAGTCGGCGTGGAGGTGGATGGGCAAAGGGTGTCGTCAGGGACGGCGTCACCAACCATCGCCGGCGTCTCCACCGCCTCTCCCGCCTCGGTGGCCTATCCGCTGGCAAGTCGTCAGCCGCCCGCCGCCCGCCAGCAGCCGCAGAAGCTGAATGACGTGCCGGACGTGCGGCCTCCCGCTGCCCTTGCCGAGCGCTTGGAGGCTCTTCTGCACACCGTGGAGCGCATCGCAGACGAGCTGGGCTACACGACCCTGCACCTCCCGGCCTCTCCTCTCACGGACGCACAGGTGGGCGAGTGTGTGGCGTGCTGCGCCGATGCCATTCGCGAGGCCACCTTCTCCGCCGACTACCCCGCCTACTGCCTGAAGGAGGTGCGGCAGCGGCGCCACCCCTACGTCCAAGGCACCGCTCTGCACGCCAAGGACAGCGGCGTCATCTGCGCCTTCGTCCTCTCCAACGGCAAGGACGTCTACGGCAACATGCGGGGCACCATCACCCAGATGAAGAGTGCGCTGCACCGCGGCTTCCTCGACCCGGCAGACGTGACGGACTTCATGGCAGAGTGCATGAAAATCGCTAACGTTTCTGACTTTGTCCACATCACCCTCAGCGCGACCCACGCTCGCTACCAGCGCAGGGGCCTCGCACGGCTGCTGATGGCGATGGAGCTGCTGAAGTGGGCTCTCCGGGGCCGCACACGGGCCTTTCTGAACATGGCGATCGAGAAGCACCTCGTCGACGGCGGCACACGGATCGAGTTCGCCTCGCCAGCCGCCTCGCGCCACCTCTACGAGTCCTTCGGCTTCACCGACGTCTTCCCGCGGTACGACGCGGTCACCAAGAAGGAGCGGTGGACGGCCAAGGAGGCGGATATGGGGCGGGTGATGGCGAACGTCAGCTTCGTGGCAGATGTGCAGCGCGTGGCCGCCGCCCTGCCCGCCAAGTACGGCCTGCCGCTTTTTCCCAACGGTGAGGAGGGGACACAGAGCGATGCCGACGCCGCGAAGCACATGCCTTCGTCGTCCCGCACCAGTCGACGCCTGTCGGCAAACGGGACGTCAGCGACACCGCCTTTTAACGGCGGCCGTGGCTCACTGAAGCGCCAGCGCAGCAGCAGCCCCGTGAGAAGCACCTCGGCGTGAAGTCTGCAGTGGCACCTTTTTGGAGAGGGAGAGGGTTGAGGGGCTGCAAAAAGTTCGTGACGAGGTGTGATCCATTCCCTTCCCGACCTACTCGCATCCCGCGGCCTCGTCGTCACCCTGTTTTCAGGAGGGAAGACGAATGTTTGTTTGTGTATGTGTGTATTAGTGCTTTGTTTTCTGTTTGCTCGTCTGCACACCGTACTCACACACGAAGAGCTTTTCTTCATTCTCCTCCCAGCATTGCATTCTCTCCTTCCTTTTTTTTTACTGATCTCTCAAGATGGTACGGCAGCACTAGCACCTTGCGGATGTTACGCGGTGTCCACTGTCTTTTTTGTTTTCTCTGTGTGTCTGCAGAGGAGCTTCGTCTTCCCTACCAGAGCACCTGCGGCAACCCCGACCAGAAGACACCTGCGTGCAGGCTGTGTGTCCTCTCACGTAACCCTTTTTACTGTGGCTCGCACGACGACGAACATCTCCTTCTTTCTCCCTCTCTTTTTTCCTCCACTGTTCTTCATCTGCTGTTGTTTGTTTCCTGCTTGCCCAAATCCGGGGATCCGTTTTTTTTTTTTTGATTTAGAGGTTGCCTGTTGGGTCCTTTTACCTCACTGCGGCACCGCAGCAGCACAACGCGCTGACACACGCAGCACTAAAGACGCCCACTCAACACAAAGCACGGAAAGAATGCGGTCCACCGTCGCGTGCTGGAAGGCCAAAACGCTGGCGCAGATGTTCCGCAAGCTGAAGCTGGCCGGCGCGCACCCCGACGTGCTGTGGGGCATCGACGCGCAGAAGGCGCAGCACAACGGCGAGGAGATGATTCGCCTCGAGACGTTGATGCATGAGCGGGCCAACAAGGCACTGGGGGCTGGAGCTGCCAGCGGCAGCCGCGACAATGCCCCCCAGAACTTCCTCTTCTGGCTCCGAAAGAGCCAGCACACCGCCACCGCTGGAGCCGCGCTGCGGGCGATCGAGTGCACCATCACCCCCTTCTCCGAGAGCCGCGTCGTGAAGCAGCAGCTGGCCAAACTCTTCACCGCCGCCGACATCTTGGAGGACTTCGACCTCGGCAGCGAGGGAGTGGAGATGAACCTCGAGTCGGTGCTGCGCAACGCCGACGCGAAGCAGAACGAGCACATTGTCCAGTCCGGCTCCCTCTACATCCGCGGCGACAAGGCGGTGGAAAACCTGCGCCGCTGCGGCGTCCTGCTCGTCGTGGAGGAGGACGGGCTCAGCTACCTCGTGACGCTGCCAGAGACGCAGTCGGTGCAGCCGACCGGGGCCGGGCAGTACACCTCCCACGTCGGGGGCAGCGGTGGTGGCAGCACGGCGCCGTACATGCCAGCCAAGTCGATCATCGGCCCGAACGGCGAGATTGACGCCGATGTCCAGGACTTCATGGCGGAGCGGGGCATGCGGCCCTTCGACCTTCGCATGGGCGGCGGCCACGCCTCGCTGGAGCGCTTCGTTGTGGCCTTCGAGCGGCTGGAGAGGATGTACGCCGTCCACCGCGGCCGCGCCTTCCGCCCCTCGGTGTGCATCGTCATGAGCCTCCGCACCCTCGACAACTTCGTCGCCCCGGACGGGTCGCTGGTCCTCTCCGTGCAGCGCATGCCCAGCTGGGAGGACTTCCTTCTTGGGCTGCCGCAGGAGGTGTGGAAGGACTGTGTGCAGAAGCACCAGGAGTGGCGCATCGGGGCAGCGCCGAAGTTGCAGGAGCGCAAGCGCCAGCTGCTGCGCGTGGCGGACATGTTCAACTTCTTCCGGGTGACAACGGAGTCGCCGATCGCGAGCCGTACGCAGTGGCAGGAGGAGCTCATCGCGCGCTTCATGAAGGAGGAGACGATGATCCGGCGCACGGTGGCCAAGTACAACTTGAAGTCGGACCTGCTCAAGAAGCGAGGAGAGCTGCGCATCGTGGAGCACTTGTACAGTGCCCTTCCAGGGTCTGCGATGGCAGCGGGTGAGGCAGGGCGGAAAGAGATCGGCTTCCGCATCGGCGGCGATGGCCGCATCACCCTTAACTTCTCCACCATGAACACTGGACAGATGTTGCGTGTCTTGAAAGACAACCTCAAGCACGCCGAGGCCTTCCAGCGGCGCTTCGACAACGCCGTCAAAGCACTAGAGCTCGTGAGCCGCCACATCCCCGTGGACTTCAGCATTGATACGGAGTGGAAGCACCGGGCCGAAAACAACCTGGTGAACTCGCTCGAGCGCTTCGTGCACACTATCAAGCAGAACGAGGCACAGCTAGGCTCCTTCCTCAACTCGATCATGGCGAGTGGTGGCGGGACGGGCTCGAATGCGGGCAAAGTAGTGATCCCCGCCAACATGCCGGTGAAGAAGCGAATGGTGTGGGTCGTGTCGGACCGCTTCGACACAATGCCGAGCGGAGTTGTCTTTGTCCCCCATGACGTCGACTTCGACTCCATTAAACGACTGCTGCTCTCACGGCGCTGAGCGTGTGCGTTGGGGCGGAACGAAAAAAGAAAAAAGAAGAGGGAAGAAATGTTTGTAGCGTGCAGTCTCACTGCGTTGTTGGTGGTAACTGCCGCTGCTTTAGTGTTGTCAGCCTCCTGGTGAACGCCCTCGCCTCTACTCACAGTCTTCAGGATCGTGTGTTCTCTTTGTTCTGTCCGTGTCATCACCCTCTCTCTTTCTTTCTCTCTCTCTCTTCTCTTCATTACTCGCCCACTCTAAAGTGTATGTGTGGAGGGGTGGACGGAAGTCTTGGACGGAGGAGGGTGGTGAAACAGATACTGAAACACGAGAACGCACGGAACTTGGATTTATTTTACGAACAAGAAAGAAAAAATAGCAGTGTCGGGGTGAGTGGGTGTGCGAGATGCCGAGAAGGCTGCTGGGAAAAAATAGGTTGCAGCTTTCCCTTCACGGCGAGCCAAACGCTTTTATGCTGAATACGCACGTCCCTCGAAGTACGCAGAAGCTCCTTCACGAACGTACAAGGCTGCAAGTGGATCCTTTCCTTTTTGTACTTCTATTCCTGCTTTTTGTTCCATCAGCGGAAATTTGCAGGTCGTTGCTGCGTTGGACAAGAGGAAACGCACGAAAAATACAGGTGCAACCCACAGCGTGTACATGCACTGCCGTACTTTGCGACACATGCCGCACCTCCACTCTACCCTTTTTTTACCTTACTCCTCTCTTTCTTCAGTCTCGCGCATCGAAGCTGAGGCTTGCAAAGAACTCCTATCGACCTGTTCATACCCCATTGTCTGCTCTTCTTATTATTTACTTCGACACTACATCACAGAAGCGCCTCACGCGCTACTTCCTGGTTGCCTTCTCGCAGTCCCTTGATTGGGAACCCCTTAGCTCACAAAACAAATACTCCTAGCTGACTGTACTACATCATGCCCAGTTTTCTCGCCGCACCTCCGGACACCGTCCTTGATGGCGTCATCGCCTGCTGCGACTACGCCGAACTCTTCGCCTGTAGCCACACCAACCGGACGTGGCGGCGGCACACCGGCAACTCTGTCGCGTGGCGCCGCGTCGCGCAGGCCGACATTGAACGCGCGCGGTGCACCGAGTACCAAGTCGTCGCCACGCCGGTACAGAAGCGCGTCGGTCTCGCCTCCTCCTTCAATACTGCCCACCTCTTCGCCGTCGAGGTCCGCACGCGTCACCGGCTGCGGGCAAACACCGGTGACGCGGATGACGCATACGATCACAGCACCAGCAGCCGCAGCGCTGTGCCATCCTACGCCAAGAACCTCCAGCAGTACGCCTTCGGCAACGGGGAGTCGACCTCTGCGCTCGGCTCCGCCGTCAGCCGAGCCTACGGCGGTGGTGGCGGTGAGCTGGAGCGCAATCCGTCCTCGACGTGCTTCACAACGCTGGGCAGTACAGCGATGGTGCGGCGGGTTTGCGTGCGCTACATCCAGCCCCTTCGCTTCACCGCCGGGGAGGCCGTGGTGGCTGCGCTGCGCAAAGCCAACCCGAACACCGCCCAGTCATCAGCCGGCGACGCCGATGCGGGGGCGAAGGTGGCGCTGCCGCTGTGGGAGGACGGCTCCATTTTACGCCCCGGCGTGCTGCTCTGCGACCCCTCCGACCCCTGCTCCTTCTGCTACTACGCCGCCACCATGCACCGGCCGTGGTGCACGGTGCTCATGGACGACTGCCTCATAGACGACACCTTTCTCTTGGACTTCATCGAGTCCGGTCGCGAGGCCGGCAGCACCAAGGCAGCGGCGTGCTTCGACCTCGCCTTCCGCGTGGAGGAGCTGCCGATAATACGCAACGACCCCCGCAGCCCGTTGCACCTCGTCGAGCCGGCCCAGCCGGTCAGCATCCGCATCGGGGTGGTGGAAGCCTCCCAGCTCGGCGCGTACCGCCGCGGCGTGCAGCACGTGGTGCGGGCCATGACTTTCTTCTCTCCGTGCGGCGCCGCAGACGCGGAGAGGGACGACAGCTCAGACGACGCGTTTCACGACGCTGCTGACCCCACAGAGACACCAGCAACGGACTCTGTTTGGGGGGCACTCGACACGGGCATGCGTACTCACAAAGCCACCAGCGGCCGCGGCCGCGCCTCGTGGAGCTATACCGGCGGTGCCGCACCGCACGGCGACGCCGACGCCGACTCGGCTGCCGCAGCAGAAGCAGAGGTGGCGGCGTGGCTGCAGGCCAGCGTCGAGGAGTCGCTGCATACCGTCCAAAGCGGACGGACCACTGCCGCGACGACGGCCACGCGGCAGCTGCAGTTCTGGTCGCAGGAGCCACATTCTTCACCACCGCCGAGCTCCTATGCACGCCGCAGCAGCCGCAGCACAGCAGGGCAACGCGCAGCGGCGCAGGCGGTGCCGGCAGAGGAGGAGGACGGTGTGGCCTACGTGCTGGGCGACACCCCGGGCAGCTTCGGCTACGACACCGAGGGCGGTTTCATCTCCGAGGCGAGCAGCTACCCTCTTGGAGCACCACTGCAAAAGAATGATGTCGTGCATCTGCAGTTCTTCCACGACGAGGATGTAATTGTTGTCACCCGCAACCGCGAGCGCCTTGGCACGATCGTCGCCGATGCCTTCTCGGAGCGTCAGCAGTGGTGCGTTGCGGTGTCGCTGCAGAACTGCGGGGTGCGGTTTATCCCTCCGCGGCTAAATTAAGTGCTCGATGCAGTTGGTGGCAGCATGTGAAAAGCGCTTTTTTTTATCGGTACGCTGCCGCTGATTGAGGGCTGTAAGTGTGCCGTCATGGGATTGAAAAGAAGAGGCGGGGTGGGGAGACTTCCACGGAAAAGGCAGTGCTCTCGCAGGAGGCTGATAGGTGCTTTTTTTCCCTCACTCTCTCTCTCTCTCTGAGGTGGATCCCGCTCTTTCAGCCTTTGCTTCCACCACCCTTTTCGTTTTTTCGTTATGTTATTTCAATTTGGCTTTTTTTTCTTGATTTCTTCAAGCTACGGACTCGAGCTTCTTATTTTTTCTCATGAATCGCAGGTGTGTGTCAGTAGGCGTACATCGTGAACATATCAATGCACTAATTGATTGTTGCTGTTGTTGTTGCTGGTAGCTTTAATCATTTTCAATTTTTCTTTTCCGCCTCTCTTGGTTTAGCGGTGTCTTGTCAACACTTCCTATTCCATGCATAAGGGCTTTACCTAAACAACTTCTGCGATTGACATTTCACCAGTCGTTCCCCCGTATCTTACTATTGTTATCACTACTTCCCCGCACCACCACACTCACCCTTTAAGAGAAAACTGAGCAGGCGGCTCGAACTGCATGCACCTCACCTGCTATCGGAACACCCCCCTCCAAACCCACCCAGCAGCATTTTTTATTATTTCTTTTCTTGCTGTCCGTCTCACGTCCTTCTTGCCTTTACTACTACGCGTCCGCGCCTCAACGCATCGCAAAGAGCAGTCTCAAGCTCCGCATCGCCCTCAGACCTCACTGCCCCTGTCACCACTGCAAAATGCAAGCCAACACATTCCGCACCTAGACCCTTCGTTGCCGCCGCTACTACATCGTCTACCTCCTCTTTCCCTCTCGAATGCAAACTTACACCAGAATGAACTACGCCGTGCGATAACTCCTCCGTTAGTTCCTCCGCATAAAACTCAGCGCCAACTCCTGTCAGTGCCTGCTGTGCACGCAGCTCCCCGCCACTGCCTCACCGCCACTTCCTCCTCCCTCCTCCCTCCTCCCTCCTCCCTTTCCGCTCTCACCGCACGCGCCACACGCAGATCGTAACAGCTAGCGCACCCACCCACGCCCTCCCACGTCCCACACCCTCGCCACAGCAGCAGCCGCCGTCCCCACCGTCCTACCGCCCCACCACACACACACACACCCCGACACCCGACCGCACGCCACGATGCCCGCCTGCCTGCCCTACTACACCGGCGTGATGGCCTTCACGCTCATCCACTTCGTCGCGTGGGCCTTCGCCTTCGTCGCCACGCCCACGGCGCAGTTCCAGGACCCCAGCTCCCCCTCCGGCCACGGCTGCTACACCATGTGGGGCTACCGCAACTTCTGCGGCGACGTCCCCTACACCCGCACCGGTGACGCCGCCTTCGGCTGCAGCCGCCGCACAAGCACCATGCACGCCGCAGCCGCCTTCGCCGTCATGGCGTCCGTCTTCGGCTTCTTCGGCCTGGCCTTCGGCATCCTGCTCAACACCCAGCTCACCCTGCCCCCCGTCATCGCCTTCGCGCTGTCCGCCGCCTGCATCCCCTGCACGCTCATCTCCTGGGCCTGCGTCGCCAGCGTGTACACCATGAGCATGTGCGGCGGCACCAAGTTCCAGGGCGTCTACCCCTACACCGCCGGCTTCGCGCTGATGGTTGCGTCCTGGGGCCTGGAGATCGTCGCGGTGGTGCTGCTCGGCATCACGTCGTGGACCCGCCCGCCCAAGGAGGAGGAGGAGGACAACGCGGCCAAGCACTAAGCACGCGCCGCCGCGCCTCGCCCGCCCCCAAGTGTCCCCTAACCCCTCGCCGCACCTAACGCACCCCCTGTTCTCCGCCCTCTTCGACAGGCTGCCCTGACCCTCCGCCCCCGCCGCCGCGCACAGGCAGCCGGTCCCCGGCACGTGCCCCCCACGCCCCTCCAACGCCCCCACCCTCTCGCCGCGCACACGCGTTCCACCGCACGCATCGCCCCACGATGCCGAGGCGCCGGCGCGAGGAGCGGCCGGGGGAGAGGAGCCGCGGCGCACACACCAATGCCGGGTCGCAGCGCACCGAAGCGGGTGGAGAGCGCGACAGTCGGCAGCACAGCGTGTTCGCAGTAACGGTCGTGCTCTCCGCCGCCCGCAGCATTCGGTCGCGTCTGTAGTGGTACTGGAGGCAGTGTAAGCGATCATCTTCTTTTTTTTCTTGTTTTTTTTCCCGGCCACGTCTGCAAACGATGCTGTTGTACACCCCACCCCGTCGTTGTGCGTTAACATTCTCTACCTCTTTCGTTTCCAACTAAGTGCCGCTCATTTCTGTTAGTATCCCTTCTTTTCCTTTTGTCCGGAGTGACCCGACGCGTACGGATAACTGTACCAGCTGTGCCGACTGGGGTGCGTGTGTGAGCGGGTTTGGTCCTGGGAGGTGCGTGCGATGTCCGGAGAGCACCAGGTGATGCGTGTGGATGGACCCCCGGAGCGCCTGTCGTTGTGCTTGCGCTCCGCGGTCTGCCCTTTCCACCTCCCCCATGTTACCCCTTCCGCCGCTGCTGCTGCTGCTGGGGGAGCATCTGTAGGACCCCACACACCCCACAAGGCAGTGTGAAGCGTGCTTGTGTTTTCTTTCTTGTTCAAAGCCAGTAAATGAAGCGAATCGAAGCGTGGCGTCTTCGTCTCTTTTTTTGTTTCTCTCCTTTCCTTCTCATTTCTTTTCTTGTTTACCTATACGTTTATATATCTCGAAACGTTTTTCTCTGCCTCCGTCACCTCTCTGCAGGCTGAACGTGCTGAAGCTGCAGAAGAGCCCAGCAACGCCGGTAGCAGCATCAGCAGCGTCTCGCCGTGCTTTCACTCTTTGGAGGGTCATCAGAGCGGTGCTCTTCGTGGTACCGAGCTTGTACGCCGCTGCACCCACCACGCACCCGGACCAAGTACCTTTGCGCAGTCCTCTCACACTGAGACGCACCGCTGATATCCGCCACCCTGCCTTCGTGGTGCGCTTTCGTGGTGCGCCTCCGCACGCCAACGCACCCCGCACGCCGCGCCTCACCCCTGTCTGTGCCTGCTGTGCCCGCAGCTCCCCGCCACTGCCTCACCGCCACTGCCTCCACCTCTTCCTCCTCCCTTCTCCCTCCTCCCTCCTCCCTTTCCGCTCTCACCGCACGCGCCACACGCAGATCGTAACAGCTAGCGCACCCACCCACGCCCTCCCACGTCCCACACCCTCGCCACAGCAGCAGCCGCCGTCCCCACCGTCCTACCGCCCCACCACACACACACACACACACACCGACACCCGACCGCACGCCACGATGCCCGCCTGCCTGCCCTACTACACCGGCGTGATGGCCTTCACGCTCATCCACTTCGTCGCGTGGGCCTTCGCCTTCGTCGCCACGCCCACGGCGCAGTTCCAGGACCCCAGCTCCCCCTCCGGCCACGGCTGCTACACCATGTGGGGCTACCGCAACTTCTGCGGCGACGTCCCCTACACCCGCACCGGTGACGCCGCCTTCGGCTGCAGCCGCCGCACAAGCACCATGCACGCCGCAGCCGCCTTCGCCGTCATGGCGTCCGTCTTCGGCTTCTTCGGCCTGGCCTTCGGCATCCTGCTCAACACCCAGCTCACCCTGCCCCCCGTCATCGCCTTCGCGCTGTCCGCCGCCTGCATCCCCTGCACGCTCATCTCCTGGGCCTGCGTCGCCAGCGTGTACACCATGAGCATGTGCGGCGGCACCAAGTTCCAGGGCGTCTACCCCTACACCGCCGGCTTCGCGCTGATGGTTGCGTCCTGGGGCCTGGAGATCGTCGCGGTGGTGCTGCTCGGCATCACGTCGTGGACCCGCCCGCCCAAGGAGGAGGAGGAGGACAACGCGGCCAAGCACTAAGCACGCGCCGCCGCGCCTCGCCCGCCCCCAAGTGTCCCCTAACCCCTCGCCGCACCTAACGCACCCCCTGTTCTCCGCCCTCTTCGACAGGCTGCCCTGACCCTCCGCCCCCGCCGCCGCGCACAGGCAGCCGGTCCCCGGCACGTGCCCCCCACGCCCCTCCAACGCCCCCACCCTCTCGCCGCGCGCACACACAGGCTGGCAGCCCCCCACTCCTCGTGGGAGGTCAGCTGTCCTCTCCCTTCCACCCACCGCCTGCTCTGGCGCGTGAAACCACTGCTGTTGTTGGGGGTGGTGGTGGTGCGGTTGTTGTTATCCGCGGTGCCTCGGCTTCTCTCATTTTTTGATCTCCGTGCACCACGCTCGGTTTTCTTCTTCCTTTGTTTTCCCACTACCTAAATGAATTCGCCACAGCGATGAAGGCTCCCCTGTTGTATTCCCCCACTGAGCCTCTCATCGCGCTGCTTTCCGTGACCCTCTGTACCGCCGCTGCAGCTCCACCAGCATGCACGCACACACGCGACACGAGGTGTGTCGGTGTGAGCACGACGGAGCCACGCCCCGCCTCTCGGTGTCCCTCCCAGTGCGCGTGCACAAACACGTACACACACACACAGACAGGGAGAGACACACCGCTGCTCTGGCACGGGACGCCGCGCTCCTCCTCTTCTCTCCTACCCCGCTGGCCGTTTGGTTGACTGTCTGAGCGTTCTTGGCAGCCACGCCATGCCGCCCCTTTTTTTCTGTTCGCAGTCCCGCAGCCCCTCCCCTCACGCACCACCAGAGGCACTGTTGGCGTCTTTTCTTTTCTTTTCTTTCTTGTCTTCTCCCCTCTCCTGTTGTACACACGCTGGTGCCGGTCTTGTTCGTCCCTCGCCGTGCAGCGCTTTAGCTGCACCGGCGCTGTTTAACGTCACCCCGAATGATGTCCCCGCCGGGTGCGGACGCAGAGCGCCTCGCTGTCCCTCCGCCTCGGCCCACACCCGCTGGCGACAACGCTGGTGCGGCACGCCCGCTGCGCCGCGGATGCCGTCGCGCTGCCACCCTGCTTTCGTGGTGCGCCTTCGTGGTGCGCCTCCGCACGCCAACGCACCCCGCACGCCGCGCCTCACCCCTGTCAGTGCCTGCTGTGCCCGCAGCTCCCCGCCACTGCCTCACCGCCACTTCCTCACCCCCACTTCCTCCTCCCTCCTCCCTTTCCGCTCTCACCGCACGCGCCACACGCAGATCGTAACAGCTAGCGCACCCACCCACGCCCTCCCACGTCCCACACCCTCGCCACAGCAGCAGCCGCCGTCCCCACCGTCCTACCGCCCCACCACACACACACACACACACACCGACACCCGACCGCACGCCACGATGCCCGCCTGCCTGCCCTACTACACCGGCGTGATGGCCTTCACGCTCATCCACTTCGTCGCGTGGGCCTTCGCCTTCGTCGCCACGCCCACGGCGCAGTTCCAGGACCCCAGCTCCCCCTCCGGCCACGGCTGCTACACCATGTGGGGCTACCGCAACTTCTGCGGCGACGTCCCCTACACCCGCACCGGTGACGCCGCCTTCGGCTGCAGCCGCCGCACAAGCACCATGCACGCCGCAGCCGCCTTCGCCGTCATGGCGTCCGTCTTCGGCTTCTTCGGCCTGGCCTTCGGCATCCTGCTCAACACCCAGCTCACCCTGCCCCCCGTCATCGCCTTCGCGCTGTCCGCCGCCTGCATCCCCTGCACGCTCATCTCCTGGGCCTGCGTCGCCAGCGTGTACACCATGAGCATGTGCGGCGGCACCAAGTTCCAGGGCGTCTACCCCTACACCGCCGGCTTCGCGCTGATGGTTGCGTCCTGGGGCCTGGAGATCGTCGCGGTGGTGCTGCTCGGCATCACGTCGTGGACCCGCCCGCCCAAGGAGGAGGAGGAGGACAACGCGGCCAAGCACTAAGCACGCGCCGCCGCGCCTCGCCCGCCCCCAAGTGTCTCCTAACCCCTCGCCGCACCTAACGCACCCCCTGTTCTCCGCCCTCTTCGACAGGCTGCCCTGACCCTCCGCCCCCGCCGCCGCGCACAGGCAGCCGGTCCCCGGCACGTGCCCCCCACGCCCCTCCAACGCCCCCACCCTCTCGCCGCGCGCACACACAGGCTGGCAGCCCCCCACTCCTCGTGGGAGGTCAGCTGTCCTCTCCCTTCCACCCACCGCCTGCTCTGGCGCGTGAAACCACTGCTGTTGTTGGGGGTGGTGGTGGTGCGGTTGTTGTTATCCGCGGTGCCTCGGCTTCTCTCATTTTTTGATCTCCGTGCACCACGCTCGGTTTTCTTCTTCCTTTGTTTTCCCACTACCTAAATGAATTCGCCACAGCGATGAAGGCTCCCCTGTTGTATTCCCCCACTGAGCCTCTCATCGCGCTGCTTTCCGTGACCCTCTGTACCGCCGCTGCAGCTCCACCAGCATGCACGCACACACGCGACACGAGGTGTGTCGGTGTGAGCACGACGGAGCCACGCCCCGCCTCTCGGTGTCCCTCCCAGTGCGCGTACACAAACACGTACACACACACACAGACAGGGAGAGACACACCGCTGCTCTGGCACGGGACGCCGCGCTCCTCCTCTTCTCTCCTACCCCGCTGGCCGTTTGGTTGACTGTCTGAGCGTTCTTGGCAGCCACACCATGCCGCCCCTTTTTTTCTGTTCGCAGTCCCGCAGCCCCTCCCCTCACGCACCACCAGAGGCACTGTTGGCGTCTTTTCTTTTCTTTTCTTTCTTGTCTTCTCCCCTCTCCTGTTGTACACACGCTGGTGCCGGTCTTGTTCGTCCCTCGCCGTGCAGCGCTTTAGCTGCACCGGCGCTGTTTAACGTCACTCCGAATGATGTCCCCGCCGGGTGCGGACGCAGAGCGCCTCGCTGTCCCTCCGCCTCGGCCCACACCCGCTGGCGACAACGCTGGTGCGGCACGCCCGCTGCGCCGCGGATGCCGTCGCGCTGCCACCCTGCTTTCGTGGTGCGCCTTCGTGGTGCGCCTCCGCACGCCAACGCACCCCGCACGCCGCGCCTCACCCCTGTCAGTGCCTGCTGTGCCCGCAGCTCCCCGCCACTGCCTCACCGCCACTTCCTCACCCCCCTTCCTCCTCCCTCCTCCCTTTCCGCTCTCACCGCACGCGCCACACGCAGATCGTAACAGCTAGCGCACCCACCCACGCCCTCCCACGTCCCACACCCTCGCCACAGCAGCAGCCGCCGTCCCCACCGTCCTACCGCCCCACCACACACACACACACACACACCGACACCCGACCGCACGCCACGATGCCCGCCTGCCTGCCCTACTACACCGGCGTGATGGCCTTCACGCTCATCCACTTCGTCGCGTGGGCCTTCGCCTTCGTCGCCACGCCCACGGCGCAGTTCCAGGACCCCAGCTCCCCCTCCGGCCACGGCTGCTACACCATGTGGGGCTACCGCAACTTCTGCGGCGACGTCCCCTACACCCGCACCGGTGACGCCGCCTTCGGCTGCAGCCGCCGCACAAGCACCATGCACGCCGCAGCCGCCTTCGCCGTCATGGCGTCCGTCTTCGGCTTCTTCGGCCTGGCCTTCGGCATCCTGCTCAACACCCAGCTCACCCTGCCCCCCGTCATCGCCTTCGCGCTGTCCGCCGCCTGCATCCCCTGCACGCTCATCTCCTGGGCCTGCGTCGCCAGCGTGTACACCATGAGCATGTGCGGCGGCACCAAGTTCCAGGGCGTCTACCCCTACACCGCCGGCTTCGCGCTGATGGTTGCGTCCTGGGGCCTGGAGATCGTCGCGGTGGTGCTGCTCGGCATCACGTCGTGGACCCGCCCGCCCAAGGAGGAGGAGGAGGACAACGCGGCCAAGCACTAAGCACGCGCCGCCGCGCCTCGCCCGCCCCCAAGTGTCCCCTAACCCCTCGCCGCACCTAACGCACCCCCTGTTCTCCGCCCTCTTCGACAGGCTGCCCTGACCCTCCGCCCCCGCCGCCGCGCACAGGCAGCCGGTCCCCGGCACGTGCCCCCCACGCCCCTCCAACGCCCCCACCCTCTCGCCGCGCGCACACACAGGCTGGCAGCCCCCCACTCCTCGTGGGAGGTCAGCTGTCCTCTCCCTTCCACCCACCGCCTGCTCTGGCGCGTGAAACCACTGCTGTTGTTGGGGGTGGTGGTGGTGCGGTTGTTGTTATCCGCGGTGCCTCGGCTTCTCTCATTTTTTGATCTCCGTGCACCACGCTCGGTTTTCTTCTTCCTTTGTTTTCCCACTACCTAAATGAATTCGCCACAGCGATGAAGGCTCCCCTGTTGTATTCCCCCACTGAGCCTCTCATCGCGCTGCTTTCCGTGACCCTCTGTACCGCCGCTGCAGCTCCACCAGCATGCACGCACACACGCGACACGAGGTGTGTCGGTGTGAGCACGACGGAGCCACGCCCCGCCTCTCGGTGTCCCTCCCAGTGCGCGTACACAAACACGTACACACACACACAGACAGGGAGAGACACACCGCTGCTCTGGCACGGGACGCCGCGCTCCTCCTCTTCTCTCCTACCCCGCTGGCCGTTTGGTTGACTGTCTGAGCGTTCTTGGCAGCCACACCATGCCGCCCCTTTTTTTCTGTTCGCAGTCCCGCAGCCCCTCCCCTCACGCACCACCAGAGGCACTGTTGGCGTCTTTTCTTTTCTTTTCTTTCTTGTCTTCTCCCCTCTCCTGTTGTACACACGCTGGTGCCGGTCTTGTTCGTCCCTCGCCGTGCAGCGCTTTAGCTGCACCGGCGCTGTTTAACGTCACCCCGAATGATGTCCCCGCCGGGTGCGGACGCAGAGCGCCTCGCTGTCCCTCCGCCTCGGCCCACACCCGCTGGCGACAACGCTGGTGCGGCACGCCCGCTGCGCCGCGGATGCCGTCGCGCTGCCACCCTGCCTTCGTGGTGCGCCTTCGTGGTGCGCCTCCGCACGCCAACGCACCCCGCACGCCGCGCCTCACCCCTGTCAGTGCCTGCTGTGCCCGCAGCTCCCCGCCACTGCCTCACCGCCACTTCCTCCTCCCTCCTCCCTCCTCCCTCCTCCCTTTCCGCTCTCACCGCACGCGCCACACGCAGATCGTAACAGCTAGCGCACCCACCCACGCCCTCCCACGTCCCACTCCCTCGCCACAGCAGCAGCCGCCGTCCCCACCGTCCTACCGCCCCACCACACACACACACACAAACCCCGACACCCGACCGCACGCCACGATGCCCGCCTGCCTGCCCTACTACACCGGCGTGATGGCCTTCACGCTCATCCACTTCGTCGCGTGGGCCTTCGCCTTCGTCGCCACGCCCACGGCGCAGTTCCAGGACCCCAGCTCCCCCTCCGGCCACGGCTGCTACACCATGTGGGGCTACCGCAACTTCTGCGGCGACGTCCCCTACACCCGCACCGGTGACGCCGCCTTCGGCTGCAGCCGCCGCACAAGCACCATGCACGCCGCAGCCGCCTTCGCCGTCATGGCGTCCGTCTTCGGCTTCTTCGGCCTGGCCTTCGGCATCCTGCTCAACACCCAGCTCACCCTGCCCCCCGTCATCGCCTTCGCGCTGTCCGCCGCCTGCATCCCCTGCACGCTCATCTCCTGGGCCTGCGTCGCCAGCGTGTACACCATGAGCATGTGCGGCGGCACCAAGTTCCAGGGCGTCTACCCCTACACCGCCGGCTTCGCGCTGATGGTTGCGTCCTGGGGCCTGGAGATCGTCGCGGTGGTGCTGCTCGGCATCACGTCGTGGACCCGCCCGCCCAAGGAGGAGGAGGAGGACAACGCGGCCAAGCACTAAGCACGCGCCGCCGCGCCTCGCCCGCCCCCAAGTGTCCCCTAACCCCTCGCCGCACCTAACGCACCCCCTGTTCTCCGCCCTCTTCGACAGGCTGCCCTGACCCTCCGCCCCCCGCCGCCGCGCACAGGCAGCCGGTCCCCGGCACGTGCCCCCCACGCCCCTCCAACGCCCCCACCCTCTCGCCGCGCACACGCGTTCCACCGCACGCATCGCCCCACGATGCCGAGGCGCCGGCGCGAGGAGCGGCCGGGGGAGAGGAGCCGCGGCGCACACACCAATGCCGGGTCGCAGCGCACCGAAGCAGGTGGAGAGCGCGACAGTCGGCAGCACAGCGTGTTCGCAGTAACGGTCGTGCTCTCCGCCGCCCGCAGCATTCGGTGGCGTCTGTAGTGGTACTGGAGGCAGTGTAAGCGATCATCTCTTTTTTTTCTTTTTTTTTTCCCGGCCACGTCTGCAAACGATGCTGTTGTACACCCCACCCCGTCGTTGTGCGTTAACATTCTCTACCTCTTTCGTTTCCAACTAAGTGCCGCTCATTTCTGTTAGTATCCCTTTTTTTCCTTTTGTCCGGAGTGACCCGACGCGTACGGATAACTGTACCAGCTGTGCCGACTGGGGTGCGTGTGTGAGCGGGTTTGGTCCTGGGAGGTGCGTGCGATGTCCGGAGAGCACCAGGTGATGCGTGTGGATGGACCCCCGGAGCGCCTGTCGTTGTGCTTGCGCTCCGCGGTCTGCCCTTTCCACCTCCCCCATGTTACCCCTTCCGCCGCTGCTGCTGCTGCTGGGGGAGCATCTGTAGGACCCACACACCCCACAAGGCAGTGTGAAGCGTGCTTGTGTTTTCTTTCTTGTTCAAATCCAGTAAATGAAGCGAATCGAAGCGTGGCGTCTTCGTCTCTTTTTTTGTTTCTCTCCTTTCCTTCTCATTTCTTTTCTTGTTTACCTATACGTTTATATATCTCGAAACGTCTTTCTCTGCCTCCGTCACCTCTCTGCAGGCTGAACGTGCTGAAGCTGCAGAAGAGCCCAGCAACGCCGGTAGCAGCATCAGCAGCGTCTCGCCGTGCTTTCACTCTTTGGAGGATCATCAGAGCGGTGCTCTTCGTGGTACCGAGCTTGTACGCCGCTGCACCCACCACGCACCCGGACCAAGTACCTTTGCGCAGTCCTCTCACACTGAGACGCACCGCTGATATCCGCCACCCTGCCTTCGTGGTGCGCCTTCGTGGTGCGCCTCCGCACGCCAACGCACCCCGCACGCCGCGCCTCACCCCTGTCAGTGCCTGCTGTGCACGCAGCTCCCCGCCACTGCCTCACCGCCACTGCCTCACACCCACTTCCTCCTCCCTCCTCCCTCCTCCCTCCTCCCTTTCCGCTCTCAC
Source organism: Crithidia fasciculata (assembly GCA_000331325.2). Lineage (NCBI taxonomy): Eukaryota > Euglenozoa > Kinetoplastea > Trypanosomatida > Trypanosomatidae > Crithidia > Crithidia fasciculata. Next base: position 503,211 of record CM003428.1, read on the forward strand.
CGCACGCGCCACACGCAGATCGTAACAGCTAGCGCACCCACCCACGCCCTCCCACGTCCCACTCCCTCGCCACAGCAGCCGCCGTCCCCACCGTCCTACCGCCCCACCACACACACACACACAAACCCCGACACCCGACCGCACGCCACGATGCCCGCCTGCCTGCCCTACTACACCGGCGTGATGGCCTTCACGCTCATCCACTTCGTCGCGTGGGCCTTCGCCTTCGTCGCCACGCCCACGGCGCAGTTCCAGGACCCCAGCTCCCCCTCCGGCCACGGCTGCTACACCATGTGGGGCTACCGCAACTTCTGCGGCGACGTCCCCTACACCCGCACCGGTGACGCCGCCTTCGGCTGCAGCCGCCGCACAAGCACCATGCACGCCGCAGCTGCCTTCGCCGTCATGGCGTCCGTCTTCGGCTTCTTCGGCCTGGCCTTCGGCATCCTGCTCAACACCCAGCTCACCCTGCCCCCCGTCATCGCCTTCGCGCTGTCCGCCGCCTGCATCCCCTGCACGCTCATCTCCTGGGCCTGCGTCGCCAGCGTGTACACCATGAGCATGTGCGGCGGCACCAAGTTCCAGGGCGTCTACCCCTACACCGCCGGCTTCGCGCTGATGGTTGCGTCCTGGGGCCTGGAGATCGTCGCGGTGGTGCTGCTCGGCATCACGTCGTGGACCCGCCCGCCCAAGGAGGAGGAGGAGGACAACGCGGCCAAGCACTAAGCACGCGCCGCCGCGCCTCGCCCGCCCCCAAGTGTCCCCTAACCCCTCGCCGCACCTAACGCACCCCCCTGTTCTCCGCCCTCTTCGACAGGCTGCCCTGACCCTCCGCCCCCGCCGCCGCGCACAGGCAGCCGGTCCCCGGCACGTGCCCCCCCACGCCCCTCCAACGCCCCCACCCTCTCGCCGCGCACACGCGTTCCACCGCACGCATCGCCCAACGATGCCGAGGCGCCGGCGCGAGGAGCGGCCGGGGGAGAGGAGCCGCGGCGCACACACCAATGTCGGGTCGCAGCGGAGTCGACGCGATGGCGACATTTCAGATAGTGCTGAAGAGCCACACGCAGAATTGCTATCCTTGTTGTGGTTGACCGCAAGCAAAGGACGATGGTGTGCATATATAGGCTGCATGCGTTCGGTTTCGGGCTCAGTGTTGTTTCGCTGTTGCTCGTCCGTAGCGCAGTGAGCTCCTCATCGTGGATACAGCTACGTGCTTTGTGTGCGTCGTCGATGGTGTGCTGTTTTCTTCTTCTTTTTTCTTTTTTTCTTCCTTAAAGGTGAGCTGATTTCTCCTGTTAACACTCTCTTCTTTTTTAAGTAGGCTCCCTTAAGGGATGTTCTTGAAATATAAAGGGTTTCCCTGTTGTACAACGCGAGTGTTTGCTCACCCCAAACCCTTTATAGTAACCGTCTTTTTGTTTCACCGTATCTTTTTTTTTTTCTCTATTGTGTTTACGAATCCGCTTTTAAATATATATATATATCTTTAGAAAGTAAAAGTGTGTAGCTGCTTTCCTTCTCCCGTGGTGCGAATTGTGCCTATGTTAGTGCTTGGAGGTGCATTTACCTTTCACAACATTGCTAGCTCCCTAGCGGTAACCTAGCAAGAAGAGGCGCTCCGCTCGACACCCCCACACGCAATGAGGCAACAAAGGAGAGGAGATACCGCTTTTCTTTTCTTTTTTTTTTGTGGGTGTGTTTGTATGCGCAAGCGTAATATATATTTTTAGTGCTTTAAGTCAAAGAAATTTAATAGCAAGCGTTACTCTCATCGGATTTCGTATATTAAGAAAAAAAAAAGGTCTCAAATGCAAAATTGAACGATCGCTCCGGTCTCTACTACTCGAGACTCTGCTGCTGTCTAGCTCTGTGCCTCGCCACTTTACAGGTTGATGAATCTGGCACTGCCGGGAGGCTAAAGCGCACGACGGCGGTGCGGCGTCATTTCCTGTGTGCCAGCAAGCGAGCGAGGAGGAGCCGTGGTTCCCATCGCGTATGTTCTTGCTGAACGCCTCATGCACAATCTTTCTGGTGCTGATCGTGCACGCCGAATATGGCCGCGTGACAGCTTCACCCCTTGGATTAGCTTACTGGAGAGAAAGTTCAACAATGCAGAGGACGCGCTTTCTCCTTTACCGCCTGCACTTCTGAGTATTGATGCTAGTGTTTCTTTCTTTCTTTTCTCGCTTCTTTATCGCTGCTCATTGACTACTGCCCTCTCTTTCTCCCCCGCTTCTGCTTCTTTTTGGTTTGTTTACTTTCGATTCTCTCATCCTTTATAATTATTTGCAACAGACATCATCGTGGGGAATCGAGATGGTTGCTGGGCATCTGTCCGTGGCGGGCTGTCACACTCGCAGCGTGCTTAGCGTTGAGTTGCCAGTGACTCACTTGATGCTAGTCAGCCTCTCTCTCTCTCTCTCTCAAAAATGAAAGGTTTAAGTGACTTATTTCCGTGCGGTTGCTTCCGAACAAGAAGCTGCCACCCTTTGCCAACCTTGGAGGCGGCCGCTGCGCGTGGCACCTGCGGTCGCGGCGCTGTCCAAAGCTGCACGACATTAAGCGTGTGATGATTCGGCAGGGGAGGGTTTTCAAAACAACGACTCTGACGCATTTCTGTTTGTGTAAAAGGTTGCTGAGAAACAGACTCATTTTTGCAATTTGTCCAGTACTGATGTGCGCGCATTGCACCCCTTGCAGCTTTCAGATGTTTACCTCCGTTCGCATCGAAAAGAAATTTCGTCTAGTTTCTCATTCTGTTTGAACTCTTTGACAGAAGCTGTACGTGCGCTTATCAGCGCATTCACAGCTAGCTTACCTACGCCCGTGTTTCATGTCTCCTCTGCAGTGGGTGATGCACACCGCTGGCGTCTCGTTCAACTTTATGAGCTTCTGATCTACACAACCTCGATGGAGGAACACGAATGAACTAAAAGAGAAATATTTTTTCTTTTTTGTTTGTCTGCTTTTTTTTTTTGCTAATTCTATCTGCGGGTGTGGAGGTACGCCTATCCACCCACCTAATGCTTCGAAGGCACGCCTCTTTTTGTGTGTGTAGATGTCTTGTGTTAAGTGACACGCACTGCTGTACAATACGGTACCTAAGCAGGGTCTTTAAAAAAAGAAATAAAGGCGTATGAGTGGCCATTAGTATGGATCAATTACAGCGCGAGGTCTCGGTAAATATTCCGGATACTCTTCTTTTTGAAGCAAGCCTCTCAAGTCGACAAAACAAAACTAGTGTAACGCCTCCTCTCTGAGTGCAGGCGGAACGAACGCCTCTGCGGCCATCACTCTGCCGTTTGTGGCTCATTTTTCTCTCTATTTTCTTTTGCTTTTTCGCTCTCCCAACCCCTCCTGTCTTGCGTCTCTGCCCATCCCCCTCGTGCTGTGATACATGCTTTTTTGACTCTTTCCGCATGCACCGACCTTTTCGTTTTGATGAAAAAAAAAAAAACTTTGACATTCGTCTTTCTCTAGACTAACAAAAAAAAAATAATAATTGTGCTGCGCTTAATTGTCAAGTCGGAAAAGAGTGAACGCTGACTGTCTTTCCCACACACATAAACACACACACGCACGCACGCAAACACAACGAAAGCTGCGTAAGCTGCGACTTTGTTGCTGCTGTTTTTTGTTTGGCACGAGTTCAGACCAGCATAGCTTTGCTCGGTGTTTACTCGCGTCGGGCCGTTGCAACGCTCTCCTTCTGCAGACACACGCAAAAATTGCAATAATTTAGAACTAAAAATTGTGCTGCACGCACCGAGTGAAAGATTCTTGTTATTTCTGATACTTTCTCTCTGCCTCCTCTGACAAATTAGGTCGGTCTTTGACAGAGAAAAAAAAAACTATATTTTTTTTTGGGATATCGCATTTAATTATTTCTTTCTTATACCGCTCTTACTTCCCAGCGCCAAAGTTTCGTTTCGTGGCCTTCACATTGTCTCCTTTCTCCCGTACGGGCATTCTCCTTCTCTCTGATCTACTTTCTACACAATTTGGGTGAGAAGAGAGCTTTCCGACCCAGTTCAGTGACTGCCTCTCCGCCGCCTTCGCATATTGCACCACCCCTCCCCTTTCGTTTTGTCGCATTTAGCAGCGAATGAAGAATAGGGAGAGGCGATGTGGGTCTCTGGTTGAGGTTTTTTAGTACCCCTTTTTTTCGCTTTCCATTGATTGTTTCTTCTTCGTTCTCCCCTTTCCAAAACTTTTTTTTGATACTACTGTTAAATCGCGCATCTTATCAATTACACACACACAAACTTACTAAGAGAAGACCGCGCGACAGGCTTCACTTTTGTACTTTCCTCCTTTTCTCAACTGTCTGCGTCACAAAAGCAGACTCTGTGTTTATTTCTTGCATATTTGCTTTTTGCATTTTCTCCTTTGGCTTTTATCGCTTAAGAGACGTCTGCGTCTCACTGGCGAGAAGCCCGTTTAAAAAAAAAAATTCACATCAAATTGTTTTTTGTGCTTCGTGTCAGTCTCCTCTCTGCTCTTCTAATTTAACTTTGTTTTCCTGTTTTACTTCGTGTTCGGTTTTTTTCCGGCTTTACTCCGCCTTTTTATTACTTTCTTTATTATTTTAAGGAGCGCGCTGGCGATTGAGCAGTAAAAGTCTACGAAATCTTTGTACTTGTCACTTCCTCCTTTTTCCTCTTCCTTTTGGCTTCTTGCTATAAAACTGAGCACCTTTTTTTTTTCTCTGCGGGCTCCCGCGCATGCTGACACTCACACACGCACACACACACACAACCTCGTACACGTAGTTTTAAGCGCAAAGCCCATAGACGCGTCGCAGTTCAGGGAAACCCTTTCGCTTTTCTATTTTTTCTCCTTAGGTAGAAACTCCGTCATCGACCCTCATCTCCCACCCGCACACCCATCCTTCTGTGCCCACGCTCCAGTAATCTGTGTGTTTTTGTGTATTTTTCTCCTCCCCCTTGGTTTCCTTTGACTCTCCTATTACCATAATTATTATTATTTTCAGCACACCGCACCTAGCGTCTTTCGGTGTGTCGATGTGGGATCGGACCTGTAGAGGTGCAGTTTATTTCCCTCTCCTCTTTTCTTTTCTTCTCTTACTGTGTGGGTAGACACTTAAATTGCTTCTCCCACGCCATTTCATAGTCACGTTTTTTTGTTTCACATCCACCTCCGAAGACGGTGCTCAAAGTAAGTGTCAACTTCTCCCCCGACTGTTGGGCCTTTGTGGATTTCTTCCGCATCTGGTAGCTTTCTTCTTTTGAATTCCTCCTACGTCTCCCTGTATCCGTGTGTGTGTTTGTGTGTGTTTGTCTGTCCGCGAGTCGTTGAATGTGCGCGTCAGTAGGTGAGTCGACTTCTATCTCTTTTAAACTGCCCCCATCCCTGGCGGTGCACTAGGTGGGTGGGTGAGTGTCCGCGTCCGCCTGTAACGCCTGCATCTCCGACCCTTCCTCTGTGAATCCTGTGAAACCTGCCTGTAAAGGAAACGAGGGGGGCGGTAGGGAACGTGCATATCAAAGTAGAAGATCAGAATGCGCCTCGTAACACGCTTTATCGGGTCGATAGTGTTCGCCGTGCTTCAGGCATGCGTCTTTGTCCTCGTCGTGGTCGCCACACCGCTCGAGCAGTACGAGGAGCGCGACAGCATCGGGGCAGGCTGCTACACTCTCTTCGCCTTCAAGGACCGTTGCCGCCATTCGCGGAACACAAATGCTCGTTTGCACCGCGTCGATAGTGCAGCATGAGGCATGCCCGGTGGAGGGAAGCTGCATTGTTTTCAAGTTGCTTTAGAGCCACCGCTGCTCGTCCGGCGCGCTCTGTCCTCCACACGTGCCTTTTGGTCCGGTTACCTCGTTGGGGCCCAACTGCAGGTGTGGCCTGCAGCAGACGGCTTCGTCTCTCGACCCAGCTCCTCCACTTCGCCTTGCTTCTTCTCCCTCATCTCCTTTCTCTCTCATCTTCCTCGCTTGCAACCCGCACCCGACAGCACGCGGCGGTTGCGTGTTGGGCGTCTCTGTCACGTCGTTTGCCTCTTTTTCCTTTGCATGCTTCGGACCGCTTTCTTCACATCGTACACACAATGCTCCCACAGATGTCCCACACACCTGCAGCCACAATCGGAGCTCTCACGGGGCGGCGGCGCAGTGGGGAGACCGATGCAGCCACCTGTGCGGCCAGGGTGAAGTAGGCAGCCGAAGCCTCCCTCGACACCACGAGTGCCGAGCCCACGCACGCCGCCGTGCATCTGGCGGAGAAGACGCGAGCCATAGAACACCCATGGCCGAAGTCAGCCCTGGCAGCCACGCTCTTGTGGAAGCACGCCTCTACCCTTGACAAGGCACAGGCGATGCAGCAGCTCTGCAGGAGGACAGGCGCACGGCAGCTTTCGCCGGCGCTGGTGATGGTCTGCATCTGCCTTCCCATTACCCCGGGCAAAGCGCAGGGCTGCAGTCGCCCGCCGCAGCTGCTGCTGTTTGGTCCAGTGGACGAGATCGTGTGGCACCACAACTGCGCAGTGCGGGGCTCCGTGCATCTTCCGGGGCGGCGTCTGTCCGATGAGATTGTGGATGTTGTGCCCCGCGCCGCTCTACCCGCGCGGCGCTGTGACCGCCGCCCCTCTCCTCCTCAACGATGGGGCCCGTGCCGTGGCTGTCCGAGGCGCAACCGCCGGAGGCAGGAGGCGCAGCGGCGACTCATCGGCCAACCAAAAAGCTGTACGGCACGAACGCTTTTGACTCGCCGGAGGGCGGCGGATACGCGGAGCCTGCCCACCGCGGTCGGGGAGAGCAGATCGCGGCCGTGGCTCGGTCGCCCATGAAAGTGCTGCTCGCGCAGGCGTGCGTGGGGAGGATCAAAACACTCGCCGCCACGGTGGGCCAGAATGCGGTCACGGGAAGGGCTAGCGTTTGCGTCGGGCCTTGTGGTTGCCGCGGCAGCACGTTCTCGAGCAAAGACCTGAGCAGCGGAGGACCCGCGTGCACGCGCAGCTGCCCAGAAGTCGCCTTCAGCTGCACCCGTGCGCAACCCATTGGCGGGGCCTGCTGTACTCGGAAAGGTAATGCTGCTGTAGGCAGGGTGAGCAGCGTCGAGACCGCCGAAGTTCTACGAGGACAGCTTTTCACCTGACGTAGCGCTGTGGTGCGGCGATTTTTTCGACTCAACGTGCCGCCAAGTTGCGCGCGCACGAAAGGCGCATGCGAAAACGTTACAGGAACGGCGCGTCGTCTACGTTCTGCTTTGTTGTACTTCGTCAACACGGTGCCGCCGGCCTTCGTGATTGCGACGGGGGAGAGGCAGCGCGAGGCGCGGCCGTGCTGGACACCCATCCGCAGGCGCTACGCAAAGCACTGGCGGTGCAGTGGCGATTGCCAGACTCTGCTTGGCCGCCACGTTCTGTGATCGGCGCGTTAGCGTCCGCGTTGGGGACGCTGCCACGTCGCTGAGGCGCCTCACAGCCCCTTCAGCACGGAGAAAGCAGCGGCTGTCGCCGCGGAAGCTGTGCTGAAAGTCACTGGATCATCCCCTGCTGACGCCCCCAGGTGTTGTATCGTCGCCTGCGAACCGGGTTGGCGGCGGCGGCGCGGTGTCCACTACACGCCTCGCTGCAACCGTCTTGTTGTCCACGGTGCGTGGTGAGCGCCGGCCATGATGCGTGCAGCACTGCAGCGGGCAAGGCGGGTTGGCGCCGCGAGTCGGGCCCCGTCCCTGTGGACCGCGGCACGGCAGACGCGGCGATGCAGCGGCCTGCGTGGGAGGGGTGGCGTAGCTCAAAGGCACGCTGTCCGCCATCTGGCGGGTGGACCTGTCCTCCGCGGGTGATCTGCCCAGCAACCGCGTGGGCAGGGTCGGTTGCTGAAAGGGCTCCACGGCAGACCGCGGCGCTGTCGAACATCCGGTGCGGCGTTGCTGCGTCCGCCGCGGCGCACGGGCGTCAGTCTTCCGTCAGCACCGCCACGTCCCCGCAACGGGGGCGAGCGTGCCGCCTGTCCTTGTTAGCCGTACGGAGAGGTGCAGGCGGTGGTGCGGCGGAGAACTGCGGCAGGTCCTCCTCTCCACGCCAGCTGCCCGGTGAAGGACGCGGTGCGCGCCGCTCTCTCCGCGCGCTGCCTCTCCAGGCTTCGCTCCCGTCGCTGCCTGCTGGCGCCGCACGTCGTCTACACAGACCGCGCGCAGCCGGACAAGAAGGCGATGCGCCTGACCGGCCGCACACGGTGCGACGGCGTTTGGAGGCATTGGGGCCTCAAACGCGGCTTGGCGGCGGGGATGGCAACGTTGCAGGACAGCGCGGCTGCTGCATTCCCGTGGTCGCGCACGCGTCGGGGCGAAGGCAGCCGTGGCGTGTGGGGGGCATGGGTTCAGCTGGCGCCTCTGTGCGGGAGCTTCAGCGTCGAAGTGGTGATCCCCTGCTGGTCCGGCCGAGGCTCTTCGTGCGGCTGCTGTGCCTCAAGCAGATGGCCTCCATGAGCATCGCGGCTGTGCACCACCGGCAGCCCGTGTATCCGGTCACCTGAGGGTTGCTTGAAGCTGTCATGTAGTATCTGGACGCGGCCAGGTTCGCGTTCCTGCAGAGCCTCCGCGCAACGAGGACCGCCAAGATGAGCCCGCGGGGTGAGACCAAGGCGGCGCATGCTGCGGATCGACCTTGGGGCATGCGAGGATCGTCTTTGTGCTGTCTGGCAGTGCCCACGGCAAGTTTGCGTTTTTCCACGGCCCCGAAGCGCGCGGTCCGCCTTTGATGTTTGTCCGCCAGCGCTCGCGGGAAGCATGGCGATAGGGCTTGTCATCTCTAAAAGAACGGATGACATCATCACGAATTACGTCCTGTGCACGTACTTCAACAGCACATTTCTGGTTGCGGCCGATGGGAGCCCGAAAGGTTTGTTTGTAGAACTCTCTCAGGTCTGTGTTGGGGTGATTGTGGCGAGTGAATTACTTCACGCCCCCGGACAGATATCCGTGGGCTGGGAAAGGGAGAATAAAGCCGCTGGATATTGGCTAAAGCAACGAATCGTTTAGAGACGAACCGTGGCGGTAGGTCGGCAGAGAGCGGCTGATATTATTTTTTTGGTTGAGTGATTTGCAAGGTCTGCTCTATTTTGATAAGGCGTCCGTATCAGGTTGCACAGCTTCGCTTCCCTGCTTTGACAGGAAGTGCACAATTACCACACCACACGTCTAATTATCGCAAGGTGGTACAACCAAGTGCAAGCGCATGATGGTGATTACAGGCCGGTGAATCAAGGCGTGGCGGGGGGTTCAGAGCTCCCATAGCTGGGCCTGATAACGAGCTCAACGCCGTTGCCGCTGGGCGAGAGGTTCGGCGGACAGCTCATGGTGGAAGTTTGCCTCGCACGTGTAGGTCACTTGCGACGACGTCAAGTGCGATTGCGCTAGCGTTACCGGCACCTCCGATACAAAATCGGGTTCCGTCGCCAAGTTGAACGGACGACGGTGACTCTGAGAATTCGCACAGATGGGTTGGCGGTTTGAAATAGAGAGAGGGCAACGACAACTGTTCTCTGCACACCAAACCTTTCCTTCTCCTCAAAGCAACGCGCTCGGCGCACGGCGAAGCGGCCGCACCCCTTCGCTCTTCAAAGCTGCTCTTCCGGCGAAAGTCGACGGAGGGCAGCGGAAATTTTGCTGTGGTGACCAACGGCATCGCCTTTTTAATAGTGCAGACGGGCCGGCATAGATACACCTAGATCGACTTAGCATACGCGCTGAGCGCTTCAATCGCCAATATCTTCTCGCACGAAACGGACATACAGGTAATGCTCTTCTGTGCAACACGCAAGGGAAACCCGACAGAAAACCTGTGTCGTCACTGTAGGAAGAGCTATATTTCACACACGATTAACCCGCCTCATTGCGATCACAGAGAGTTTAGGCTCTTGAAGGCATACTCATTTCCGGGCGACACGGAACACCCACATATGCTGTCTTCTGCTGATGTCTCGAGCAATATCAGGCGGTTACAAGATTCTATAGCCGCTGAGCAAGGGTGAAGCTGCACCAACTGATAGCCAACTAGTCTTCTCTTAGCGCGCCACCTTATTACCAAACGAATCTCTCCTTGTAATATTTTTTTTAGGCTGCAGTGCACAGCTGCGGAGTCGACGTGCGGCTTGGCAGGGGTGAGGGCATGATCGGCGGAAGGTGACAGAGAGTACGGCAGCCGTTTTAGTACATCTGCCCTCCCTCTCCTCTCTCTCTCTTTCCGCCCCACGCAGCGGACACTCGCTGTGGCTCGCCTGCCTCCTCATCATTCTCTTTCCACTGCGTCTGTTCCCACAACTTTCCCCTGTAAGGCAAAAGTGACTGTCACACGCCGCGCACACACCCATGTTCTCCCCGCTATGCCGCACGGCTGTCCGTGCAAGAAGCCGCCACTGCCCTCCCTCACCAGGGTGGAGAAGCACCGTGCCAGCAGCTCCGCAGCTGTGGCACAGCTTCTGTTCCCGACACATGTCTGCCGCACCAGCTGCCTATCTCCATCTGCCTGTGGTCGCACATACATCTGCTCCTCTCTCTCTCTCCCCCTTTCCCTCCCTTGACTGTCCTGCAACGACGCTGCCCTCTCTCTGGGTCCCCGCTGCGCCGCGACCCACACCCGGTCGTGCCTGCCTGCCACCGCCGCCTTCAACGTCTCGGCAAGCACGTGCCTCCCCTGCGTCTCCACCATCCCTTTGCTTCCAGTTCCTCTCACCCCAGTCCCGCTCTCCAAAGCTCCACGTCACCGGAAAGAATACGTCTCTGCCGCGCTCAGCATCTCACCCGTCACCCGCCCCGACGTTCGAGCTCCTTGCATTTTCCCTTCCGCAAACTCTTCCCCTATACCCGTGTCCTTCACCGAAGCTTTGCCAGCTGCGAGAAAATGGGCCTCCTCCCTCCCTTCATCGGCGCGGTCATCTTCTCCGCCCTGCAGTTCATCGTCTTCCTCTTTGTTCTTGTGGGCACGCCGCTTGATCAGCTGCACTTCAAAGGCCGATCAACGGTTTGTTGGACTTTCTTCGGATACAAGAGCAACTGTGGAAATGTGGAACGCTCGGCCACTGGCACCAACGCCTTTGGCTGTGCGCGCCGTCGCGACAACATGAGCGCTGGTGGGGCCTTCGCAATCATCTCCATCTTCACCACGTTTGCCGCTCTTGTCTTCGGTGCTCTCATGCTGCTGCGCATCCCCTGCGCCGTTCTCATTCCCCTCGTCCTTACCTGCCTCTCCGTCGTGACCATCCTCATCAGCTGGGCCTGTATCGCCGGCGTCTACTCGGAGCGGATGTGCTCGGAAACCCTCAAGGTGTCGGAGTACGCGCGCTACGGTGCCGGCTTTGGATTGATGGTGACGGCGTGGTGCCTGCAGCTGGTCAACGTTGTGGTGCTCGTCCTTGTCTCCTTTTCTAAGCCCGCAGATCTCCGCCAAACACACGCAGACGAATCGGCGAACGCAAAGCCAGTGAAATAGACAGAAGAGGCGTAAATGACATTTATAAATCCGACGCAGAGGAAGTGTAGGCTCGCGGCTGTCTGCCTTCGCGCGTTTTTTCTTCCTCGTCTTTCTTTTCTAAATTGCTTTTTCTTGCTTAGTTTCTCTCTCTCCTTCTTCCTCTCACCGCGACAGGGGGATGGCATCGCATGGTCATCGACGACTCTCCCTCTCTCACTGTAGACAGATCCCATCGTATATATCTGAACAGAGGACAGCTGCACACACACACACACACACGCACGCACGCACCCCCATGCGCATCTAGGCTTTCATCAGCTGATCCATGCACGTGTGCCTCTAACCTTTTCTTTGTTTTCTCCACTCGTGTATCCATGTACAATACCGTTGTGTCGTGTGCAGCTTACTGACTTTTTGGTGAGATGGTTTTTTTATTATTTTTCTGTGTCTCATTTATTTCCCGTTGGCATTAAGTTTTTTTTTATTCTGTGAAGTGAGATTCACGGATGTACAAGGTCTTTAAAATTGTGTCGAAGTGTGAAGAATGGAAATATCATCGTTCCGCACTGTTTTCTTTTGGTTATAGGCTTCAAAATAACACGCCTGTGGGGATGCTAAGGGTGGCGCGAAAGTTAAACCACTTGCGTTTCCCTCTGTCCCTCCTATTTATCTCTATCCAAAAATTAGAAAGAAAATCGGCGACGTTCGTCATTGGAAACCTCCGGAAAAGATAAAAAAAAATTTCACTACCAATTTACATGCTCACCGTAGCCATGTCTTTTTTTTTTTTTTCGATACACCTATACACCGCCCTTTTTTAAAAAAAATCTCCTGGTGTCTCTTTTCGTCGGATACTAAGAACGCAGAGGGTGTTTTTAAGTAAGGCGAAGCTGCGCGTGAGTGTTGTGTTCTACTGGATTCTCCATCTACTGTTTTTCATGTTTTCCGTATGAGCTACAAAAGAAAAAAGACTGTTAAGTCTGGCTTCTTTTTTTTATTTTCATGAACTACTTTTTGATAGAAACCCAAAGCGGCAAACGCGGCTCCTCGATTCTTTTCTTTCTCTTTTTTTTTACATGTACATATTTTCCTTTGGATGAGCGCACTGCAAATCAAATAAAAGGAGTGTTGCTCTCTTTCTTTATCTTTTCTCCTTCACTCTTTCTCAGTTTTTTATTTTTTTTCCTTGGTGGCCTTGTTTAACTCGGCCCTTTCTTGCACGTGGACGGTCTTATGCGCTGTTCTCCTTATCTGCTTCGTGTTGACCCCGGTGAGCCACGGGCCATCCTCACCGCTTCTTCTGCTGTGAGACGCCGTATTCGTCCACTCTTTTCGTCAATCCGGCGAAATCGCATCGTGATGTTCGCCCTACACAGCAGAGCACGGTTGATGTATGTACCGCAGCTCAATTTGCTAGAAGACGCGGCACTTTGGTGCTGTCACCGGCGGAAGGGATGAACTGCGACCTCACATATGACTGTCTCTTTTTTTCTGCACTGTGCGCAAACCTCTAAAGTAACCTCTTATGCCTTTCTGTAAATGCCCTGACAAACCTTGAAGGCTCAACGGCAGCCTTCGTACAAGAATTAAACGACAGGAAGCCACCACTCCTTCAGATAATATCTTTCAAATGTCGAGGAGTGAATTGGTACCGGCGCTGTTTAACGTCACCCCGAATGATGTCCCCGCCGGGTGCGGACGCAGAGCGCCTCGCTGTCCCTCCGCCTCGGCCCACACCCGCTGGCGACAACGCTGGTGCGGCACGCCCGCTGCGCCGCGGATGCCGTCGCGCTGCCACCCTGCCTTCGTGGTGCGCCTTCGTGGTGCGCCTCCGCACGCCAACGCACCCCGCACGCCGCGCCTCACCCCTGTCAGTGCCTGCTGTGCACGCAGCTCCCCGCCACTGCCTCACCCCCACTTCCTCCTCCTCTCCCTCTCCCTTCTCCCTCCTCCCTCCTTCCTTTCCGCTCTCACCGCACGCGCCACACGCAGATCGTAACAGCTAGCGCACCCACCCACGCCCTCCCACGTCCCACACCCTCGCCACAGCAGCCGCCGTCCCCACCGTCCTACCGCCCCACCACACACACACACACACACACCGACACCCGACCGCACGCCACGATGCCCGCCTGCCTGCCCTACTACACCGGCGTGATGGCCTTCACGCTCATCCACTTCGTCGCGTGGGCCTTCGCCTTCGTCGCCACGCCCACGGCGCAGTTCCAGGACCCCAGCTCCCCCTCCGGCCACGGCTGCTACACCATGTGGGGCTACCGCAACTTCTGCGGCGACGTCCCCTACACCCGCACCGGTGACGCCGCCTTCGGCTGCAGCCGCCGCACAAGCACCATGCACGCCGCAGCCGCCTTCGCCGTCATGGCGTCCGTCTTCGGCTTCTTCGGCCTGGCCTTCGGCATCCTGCTCAACACCCAGCTCACCCTGCCCCCCGTCATCGCCTTCGCGCTGTCCGCCGCCTGCATCCCCTGCACGCTCATCTCCTGGGCCTGCGTCGCCAGCGTGTACACCATGAGCATGTGCGGCGGCACCAAGTTCCAGGGCGTCTACCCCTACACCGCCGGCTTCGCGCTGATGGTTGCGTCCTGGGGCCTGGAGATCGTCGCGGTGGTGCTGCTCGGCATCACGTCGTGGACCCGCCCGCCCAAGGAGGAGGAGGAGGACAACGCGGCCAAGCACTAAGCACGCGCCGCCGCGCCTCGAGGGTATTGCCACTAAAGAGTAGTACTGCGACGTTCCTGAAATGTGAATGTAGCTGGCTTACGCGCCTCCTTTCTTTCCTCTCTGTATCTCACAGTGCATTTGCAAGATGCGTTGCTGCTGTAAAAAAAAAAGACCCAGTATCTTTGGAGAAGCAGCTAGTCTTTTTCCCTGTATCTTTTTGTCGGTGCTCTATTTTGCTCCTTGTTTTCTTTCAGTCGTATCGGTGTAAGCGCCGATGCACAACCAGTGCTTAAGTATTACTAAATCAACCCTTTTATTTAATCAAACAAAATAATTCAATGTTTTTTTTCCCTTTCACTTCAACAATTTAAGGCGGACAAAAGCAATCGTTGTGGGCGTGGCCACTTGACTCTATCCACACCGCGGGGAACTTGTAGTTTTCTCAAGACCAACTTTTGGCTGCCTTTCTTCCCTTTTTGCCAAGCGTTTGTTTTGTTTCTGTTCTTTTCGTGTCGTCTCTATATGAAGGTTTTCTTCGCGAGAGGGTATGAAGTCGCTGCTATCGACCTGTTTACAGTCCCTTTGTGTTCTGTGGTTCCTCCGCCCTTCGTAGTCAGGAATCTTTTTGCCTTCTTGTGTTTTGCAGAGAAGTACGTCTGCAAGAAGAGAAGAGCGGCAAAACCGTAGTGAACTCCATCCTTATCGCACTCCAAAGCCCTGGGAAAATGGAGCGAGAGCGAAGCGGCAACATATAGGTGAGAATAAAAAATTGGTGGTGGTGGTGTGGAGTATGGATGATCATCTTCTATTTTTCTCTTTGTTGTTATCGCCATCGTTGTTGGTCTTTTTTCGAAATACACCCAACACCATACTTGGTGGTGGTTGCACTAACTTTTTTTTCTATGTTTTCAACTGAGTGTTTTGGACACGTAATGCTGCGCAATGAATTAACGCCTACTCAGCTCCTCTCTTTGAGAAACTGCAACGGCTAACAAGAGAGGAAAGCCACGGTTTGTGTTTGTGAAAAAAATTATTGTTGAATGTCGACGCCGCGTTGAAAACAGAAAGAAAAAAAGATATATTGGATCGCATTATACACTTTCTTGCACCCTTCACTGCCAGAGAGCAAATGGGGGAGAGACGGTCCTGGTGTGCCTCCAGCTCAATTCAATGTATCGTATTCTGAAGAAAGCTGGTGCGCTTCTTTTTTCGTGTGCGCGCTTTGCTCTTTCGCCCTCGCTCTCTCTCTCTCTAAGTGTTGAGGCTCTTGCTACGCTGCATCGGTATTTTCTCCCTCTCTACGACGACAAAAAAAAAAATCTCCGCCTCGACCCCAACTATTCTACTCCTGCATAGCCTCTTCATCACACGGGGTTCTGTCGCCATCAGCAACACACTCCCATTTTTTAAGCCGACCTCAGAATGCTTTCGTCAGCAATGGACGGAGCTCCCCTTCCAGGTGTCGACTTGGCCTGCAACGCCATGTACCTCTCCCTTGTGGGAGAGTCGCCGGAGATGTTCTGTCCGCCCGGCTGCACCCTGCAAGCCACCACGCAAGGTACCATATACATCCTCGACCACGTTCGTCGCATTGGCTACCCACTGCAACTGCCCTTGATGCCGAGCACCACCGCCCGGCAGCCCGTGGCTGCGCCTGCGACGACTGCGCTGCCGGCGGTGGTCGCCTCTCCGACCCCGGTCCCCTACACGCACCCCTCGACAAACGCAGCACAGGCGGCAGTGCGTGTCGACTCCCGGACCTCTCTCCCGTGTGTAGCGCAATCGCACAACGACGAGGAGAGTGCCTCGTGGATGCAGGCGCAGCAGCCGTCGTACAAGCGCAGCCGGGCGAGCTCCGCCGACTCACGCACCCCGGCCTCCTCTCACGTGAGCCGGGATCGACGCCACCGCGCCAGTCCTGAGCCCATGCTGGACCCCACAGCCCTGCACGCACTAGACAACAGCACCAGCCGCCACGGAGAGAGAAGTGCCCCCAGTCCCACGAGCCTGAGCTCGCCTGGAAGCAAAGATAATCTTAGCATCCTCACCTCGCCTCAATTTTGCCTCATAAAGCCGCATCCGCAGTGGTTTCGCAGCCTTCTCGACGCTCTCCAAGTGACACAGTCGTGGGTGGACAGCCAAAGGGTTTTCATCTACTGCTACTACTGCCGGACCTTCTTCGTGGCCAAGCCGAGCGCGATGTGGCAACACCTCTCAAACCCAAAAACCCACCGCATACAGCGGCAACGCGTGCGGGGGTATATGGTCTCTGGCATGCATCTGCTGAACACGCCCGAGAAGCGCCTGCTGCGCGTAACGACCCCCGAAGAGATCCGCAGTGTGCCTGCCAAGCATTTCCAGCACGCCGATCGCATTCAGCGGAACAAAGGGGCCGTTTTTGTCCCGGCCTGCGTGCGGTACGAGAGCCTGCTGTCTTCCGATCTAAAGCAACGCATCGTGCGCGACGGTGCCCCGTTTGCGGCGAAGGCCATCACACGGGAGGACCTGCTGGACGCGACGCCGCGGACCTTTTCTACGGAAAAGCCACAGCTCGTAGGATGGCGCTTTCTCATGGAGGGCCTCGATTTGGTAGAGTGCCGCTGCAGCAAGACGGACGAACTTTTGAAAGAGTGGACCATTGGAGATCATCACAAAGGTCAATAAACGAGCCTGTGAGTTTATGAGCAAGAATACACATAAAGCCAGAGCGAGAGAGGATTTGTTGCTGTCCAAATGAACCTCTCGTCAGCTCTTTTTTTTTTCTCCCGTCGCTGTCGCGGTTTTCGCGCAGTCACGTCAGCCGTTCAGAACTCTCTTTATCTTTCTCTCGAGCCGGGAGAAGCACACGGTACCTTGGACGAAGACGTGAGATGAAAGTTTTCGCTCCTTGTTGCTGTTTTTGTTGTTGTTGTTGTTGGAAAAGTATGTTGGCGTGTACGTTTGCAGGACGCTTGCGTGTGTGTCTTCAGCGCGCAAAGGGGATAGGGCGGTGAGAGGTGACACTTGTTTTCCCCCTTTTCCTCTTTCAATAGGGGAAATGAGGAAGTTAAATGGTCAAGAATGAAAAACAAAGAAAGAGGTAAATGACACTCCGACGAAGTGCCTTGGTGCAGCTTTCTTGTGGAGAACGGAGAGAGGGGGTCAAGAAAGTATGATCGGATTACTGTCCACTATGTAGCGCACTGCTGTCTTACTGCGGTGAAACGCCACCGCCAACCCCCGCTTACTAGACGCGTGGTTTGTTTGAATGGTGCTGATGCGCAGTCAGGAAAATCGATGGTGTGTAAGATAGAACAATGCGAAATACACGACGAGCACGCATCTGCCAAGTGAATAGCGCACGTCAATCCGGGTGTGTACACGGCAACTTCTTCACTTTTTTCATGTTGGCGTTCTTTCACTCGCTCTCTCTCTCTTTTTCTCACACATGCACACATACACACGCCCCTCTTCCTATGCCCTTCACTCCAGTTTGCCTCCACAGCCGCAGTGCCTCTCCCGCTTTGGCTGTTGTCGGTGGCCGACGCAGCAGAACCAAAGGAAGCAGTCCTGTCGTGTTCTCCCACTGCTTTTTGCAATCACTTTTTTTTATTATTTCGAGAGGAACTTTTCAATCCTTCCTCTGTTTCTGTATCGCACTACCCTTAGAGTGGCACTCCTCAGCGGACGCGTTGCGGGGTCCTTCAACATGGACTACTACAGCTCACAGGTGCGGCGGGAGGAGGCCGCGGCCCTGCGCTCCCGCCTCGCTGCTTTTGTTGAAGGTCACGAACAGCAGCTCTTCGAGGCGCAGCACCACTTCGCTCACCCCACCGACGCGACGGACTGGTGCCGGCAGCATGACGTCGTGACGGTGCAGCTGGGGGACACGGCTGCGCACACCTCACTCGTCGCCCACCACCAGCCGCGCCAGCGTCGACAGCTGCAGCAGACATCGATTGCCGATCTCCTAGGCGGGGCGATGATGCGCTTGGACCCGATGCTATTCCGCCTCACCGTCACGCTGGCTGCTCTCAACGCGGAGATGCAGGCACTCGCAGACGAGGGCCGCCGCTGCCTCGCCCCGCCCTTGGCGCTCATCGGCGACGAGAACGAGAACTGCTACGAGCACGACGCCGCAGCCGCAGCCGCAGCCGCAGGGGGGAAGGCTCGCCAGGCAGACGGCGGGAGCGGTACGAGCCCGTCCCCCACCCCCTCCTCCCCGCTGGGGATGCGCCACTCCGCCAAGGACAACGCGGCCTTCGGCAGTGGTGGCGGCGGCGGCGGCAACGGCTACGCTGTGACGCCAGAGCAAGAGGAAGCGCTGAGGGAGGAGCGGCTGCTTCACCAGACCGGTGCCCTGCTGCCCCTGCTGCAGCGCACGTGGCTCTGGCAGCAGCGGGTGCAGGAGGTCTGCACGGCGGCCGTCTGCCAGCTGGCGTGCGTCTACAACGACGCCGCGGGTGCGAAGAGCCGCGACCCTCCTCTCCTGCGAGCGGTGCGACTCACCTCGTGCTGGGACAGCCTCGGCGAGCTGCTGGGCGTGGTGGTGCTTGTCGAGGAGCTCCTGCAGCAGAGCGGAAGTCTACGGGAAGGAGTGGAGGTGATGCAGCGTGCGCTGGCGCAGCAGACCCTCGAGGCGCACCAGGACGGTCCCGCTGGCGGTGACGATGACGACGACGCTCTTCTGCGGCTGCTGCTGCACCGTCTGGAGAAGGACCTGCTGAAGCGGCGTCTCCTCCACGCGGTGGTGGGGCAGCCCTTCGAGAAGCTTCTTCGCGCCGCCGCCGTCCAGCCAGCGCGTCCCTTAGCAGGCGGCGGCGCAACAACAGCACCACCGCCCCCGCCCTTCCACGAGAATGCGGTGCTGTGTGCCGAATGGGCTGCCGTGCTCACGAGCCGCTGCAACGACTTGGAGGCTGCGCTGACGTCGCCGAAGGGTGCGGCGGACACGCACGCTTTCGCCGCCGTCTGCGGTCTCACACTGCTTTTCCAGGCGCTCTTCGTGTCGCCAAGCGCGGCAGGCCGCGGTGGCCCACCCGCGCCGATGCCCGCAGCTGCGGCAGCGGTGAGCAAGACCGCCCAGGCCAAGCTGCTGGCCATCAGCAAGCAAGTCGTCTCCTGGCAGTCGGCCTTGCCCCTCATTCCCTTGCTGGGCCTCCATGCGCTGTGCCCGTTGCTATGGTGGCAGCGCAGCTTCCCAGCCGAGGCAGCCGCGGGACTGGGGCGGGCCAGCGTCGGGGCCCGCATTCAGGAGAGCGTCGTCGCTGCCTGTCAAGGCGCCGGTGCGCAGTTTGGCGCGCGTGTGTCGCAGTGGACGACGCAGGTGGAGCGATGGGCGGCGGTGGAGATGCAGACTGCCGCCCCCCTTGATGCCCCGCTGTGCCGGCACTTTGTGCAGCGTCTCGTGCTGCTCATCCAGCAAGGAGTGATGCTGGCCCGGACGATCCAGCGTGGCTTGATCGAGCTGCTCTTCCTGCACCACCACGCCGAGCGGCCGCTGGCGACGTCGATGGTGTCGGGGGTGCTGCAGGGCATATTGCTTCTCCAGCGCATCGCCGACGCGTACCACGCCAAGATGGGCGTCCTCGCCGCCTCCCACGAGGCGCTGGCGCAGTCCATCGCCTACGCGCTGGAGAAGCACCTCTACAGCCTCTACGCCCGCGCCATCGCGGGGCGAAGCGAGGACGGAGACACGGAGTCGCAGGACCAACTTGTCGCCCTGCAAGGCTCCCTGCGGCTTCTCCAGCGGCCGCTCACCACGGACTGTCTGCTCTGCCTGTCGCTGCTGCTCGATATCGCGTTGAACCGCGCGCAGCTGCACGCAAACGCGCCGCCGACAACCGCAAGCGAGCAGGAGCGTGACGAGGTCTTCATCGCCTTGGTGCAGCTGCGGAACGTGGTGAGCTACCAGGAAACCCTGCCCGCCCTCACACAAGTCTCCTTTCTGTACTTCTTCCGCGAGGCCCTCTACCCGCTCTTCTTCCGGCACTGCTACGAGAACACGCTGTCGGCGTCCTCGCTGCCGCCTCTCGTCACCGCACTGTCGGAGAGCAGGACGCTCATCATGGCTGCCGAGCACGTCGCGAAGCCGGCCAACACGCTGCTGGTCGACTACGCTGCCTTTCTGCGCGACTGCCTGCATCACGAGGTGGTGCAGCCGCTCAGCGCCGAGATCGAGAACCAGCTCCGCCTCCGCACCCATGATGTGGTGCTGGGGCAGCCTTACCGCGTGCTACGGCCGAGCGGCGACGCGGCGGGCCGCGACTTGACCCGCTTCACGCTGCTCCCGCCCTTCCGCCTCCTACATGGGTGGGTGCACCTCTCCGCGCAGATCGAACACTACCTCAGCACGCAGTTCTACAACCTCAACGCCCTGACCCCCAACGACTGGCGCACCTACGAGGAAATGCGCAACCTGGCGCATCGCACCTACCACCTACGCATCGCTGACGGGCACCTGCCCGGCTGCATCCTCGACCAAGGGCTCGATGTGCTAGTCATCACCGAAAACATTCAGCAGTTTATCGTGTACTACACCTACAACCTGAACGAGCAGATCTTCATTCAGCGGCCGTCGCTCACCGCGTCGAAGCATATGCACACCCTCAACACGCGCCACATCGCCAACTCAATCCGCACGCACGGAACAGGGGTGATGAACACCGCAGTGAACTACGTATATAAGTGCCTGCTGAAGAAGCTGGCGATTCTCTCGCACTTCCTGCAAGACGACTACATCCGCTCCCACCTCCTCAAGGACGCACGCGTTGTTCGGCAGCGCAAGGCGGAGCACCAGCCCATCAAGTACCCCATCGAGCAGGCCGACCAGCTCATCCGCGAAATGGGCCGCCTTGGTGTGGCAGAGGACGGCGCCTCCTTCCTGGAGAAGGCGCGGCAGCTGATTGGTGAGATGGGCAACGCCCTCGGCTTCATGCGGATGATGCGCAGCGGCGGCCTACGCGCCGTCGCCGAAGGCGCGCGCTTCGTCCCCCTCCCCTCGGCATGCGTCTCCGACTCCGCCGCCGCCGCCGCACCATCGGCGCGTCTCGGCGCCTACGCGGAAATGCTCAGCAGTGCGCCGCTCTTCCGCGCTCACGACGACGACGACGACGACGAGTCCTCGCAACCGTCTTCAGATGACGACGAGACGGGGAAGGGGGAAAGTGCGCAGCAGTCTCTGCGTCGCAGCACCGCAGCTGCCGTGGGCAACCTGGATCGTGTCACGCGCAGCATGCTGCAGCAGCTCTCCGACGGCTCCGAGTACTTCCCGCTGCTGCTGGACGCGATCGGGCGGCGACTGCGACGCTCCTCCGCGGAGCGCTACGCCCACCTCCACCTGCTGTACCTGCTCGTTCCCGCCTTGGCGAACCTGCACGTGGCGTATGCGATCCAGGAGAAGGAGAAGCTGCTGAAGAAGCACAAGGACGAGGGCGTCTTCTCCGATGACGGCTTTGCGGTGGGCACGACGTTTCTCCTCGTCCTCTTCGGCGTCTACGAGGACTTCGACTCCCTGCATTGGTTCGACAACAAAAAAACGCAGTACCGCCAAACACTCGAGTCGGTGCACGCCGCGCTGGGCTCAGCCACGGCGAGTGGGTCAAGCGACTTCGACAACCTGCACCTCACCTCCTCTACCCTGCAAACGAACCTGCGGGAGTACACCGGGCTGGAGAACGCCTTCACCTCTAGCCGGCTCTTCTTCGGCACGGCCGTCTCTACCGCCGGGGCAAAGACGGAGCCCCGCCCAGCCTCTCGCTCGCGTCGCCCAGCGGCCGCCCCCGACGCCGGGAGCGAAGAGGATGGGGATGAGAATGTGGACGACGACGACGACGAGGCGGAGAACTGATGCGGCAATACGCGACGGAGGGAGTGGGGCGGTGTGCGTGATGACCTTACAATAAACTGTGTCGTTCTTTTTACTTCCTTGCTATTCTGAAAAATTTCCTACTGTGCTGTTGCTTTTTCTCTTTCTTCTTGCTTGTTTCTTTTGCTGCATTCGCTGTCAAGTAGGGCAAAAATGAGAAGGAGCGACAGACTGCTTTTTGGTGGGGATGCATCCAGCCCAAAACAGGCGCGCGCTTCGCGCTTTTCGGTGTCGTGACGGCTGTGCCCGTGCGTGTGTAAAAAGCGCTCTCAGCGTTGCGTGTGAGGGAAAGAAACCGGTTCTCGACCTCGTCCGTCTATGCGTTTTAAAGCTCATTCCTTCTCTCACTCTCCTCTGCTGCCTTTTTTTTTTTCATTTCCACTTGTCGGCCTGTCGCGTTTCTCTCTTTCCTTTATTTCTCCTTCATTCACCCTTTACGTTAAAAACGGCGTAGCTTTCGTCAAGTCTTGCAGCTCAGGTGTGACTTAGAGCTGCGGCCATTTCCGTTGTCCACAGCGAATCGCGCAGCCAAAAAGAAAAAGTGGGACAAGCGAGAAAAACAAGCCCGTGCAGCAGCAGTGCTCCTCGTCCCCTTTCTTTGTCACGTGTTGCATTAAATGTTTCGCGCGAGCACGTTATGGCTGGTCTTGAGTCCACGGCAGGCGCTGCGCATTCTCGCCCTCTCGCCAAGCGCCGACCTCACACCGGCCGCCATTAAGAAGGCCTACATCAAGCAGACGCTGCAGTGCCACCCCGACCTCCACCCTGGCGACCCCAACGCCAACGACAACTTTCGCAACCTCTCCGATGCCTTCCGTGTCGCGTTGAAGACGCTGGAGCTGCAGCGCGGTGGTGACGCGGCGCGCGGGTCATCGGCAGCGCGCGGCGACGGCGGCCTACGCGACGAGGACCTGTACGACCCGCAGGCGGCGCTGGAGTCGCTCCGCCAGGCTATGGTTGCCTACCGGGCCCACCAGCAGCAAAGCGCGGCAGCCGCCCCACCCGCCGGCTCCGAGTCGGCGGCGACTGGCGCCTTCTGCACTCCGACCCTCGAAGACATCTCCTCTGTCTGTCAACGCGAGGCGGTGGCGATGCGGCGGGTAAACACCTTCTGCGCCGACCTCCCCGCGGTGCTGTGCGGCAGCCATTCCGCAGCCCTCTTCGAGGCCGTCGCCTTCTTCCACAGCCGCTACGTCGAGTCCATGTCAGCCTGTGTGATGCGCTTCGCGCAGAATCTCCCGCTGCTCGTGCGCCGTGTGGTGAAGAATCGCCGCAGGTACGTTGACAACCGAACGGCGACGGTTGTCCAGGGCATCGGCACGGGCGACAAGCCGAGAAGTGGGCAGCGCATCGAGGACATGGCAATGAAGCCGCTGGTTCTCATGGGTGCCCTCATCTTCGACCTGCCGGAGGGCGACTACGGCGGCGGCGAGACGAAGGCCGGTGTCGGCAGCAGCAGCAGCAGCACATGCGGTGCGGCGCAGCCATCCGACATACAGGTCACGAGCGAGCTGAAGTGCGTAATCTACCCAGCCGACAGCATCGGCGAGATCACCGCCAAGCTTGGAAAATGGGAGGCGGCCAGCTTTCAGCGACTGAAGGTGGAGTTGGCCATCGTGGATGTAAACCGTCTTCTGTCCGGCATGCTGGGGCTGCAGGACGAAGAGACGAGTGCGCAGTCGCACGCGCACCTGTCGGTGATGCCGCACCTCTCGGAAACGTGCGCTGCAAGCGAGGTGGTGCTGCGGACCCTACAGCACCTCGCCCGGGACCTGTGCTGCCACCTGGACTCTGCCCTCGACGCCGCCGTCACGGAAGACGTGTTGGATGCGATGCGGCTGCACGAGACCGCTGACACCGCCGCCAGCCGTCGCGACGACGACGCTGCCGCAGCGCTGGAGTTGCCCATTCTGGTGGCGCAGTGCCGCCGACTCGCTTCTCTGGCGCGGCCAACGATTCGTGGCAACACCATCCTCACCTGGAAGTCCGACGACACGGCGGAGTTGGTCACAAATGTGGAGGAGCTCGCTGAAGTTGCGCAGCCCGCGAGTGAGCACCGCAAAAAGGATGCAGCTCCCACGTTCAACGTCGGCCGCCACCTCACGTGCTCCACCGCAGAAACGCTCTTCTTCTCTGTCTCGTTGGTGATAACGAAGGACCTGCGCGCACTGCTGCTCCGTCTGCGCGGCGCGTTGAAGCGGGTGCTGCAGGTCACCAATGAGGCGAAGCGTGTGCTGTTCGAGCTGCTGCCACTGCGCGAGGCGACCGTGAAGGAGGAGTACATCGCCCTCCCACGCACCACCGACGCCGACGACTCACCGTTCCGCTATCGCGGGCCCATCCACTGCTTCGCGCGGGTGTGCAACATGGACACAAAGCGTGAGTACGCCTTATGGAAGCACCTGCACGCCAGCCGCGAGTACATCGCGCTGCACGCCTCCACGATGAACCCCGTCAATGTTTTCTACGAGTGCTTCCCATACGACCCGGAGTCGCCCGAGTACCGCGGCCCGGAGGCGGAGGCGGCCAGCAACGTCCTTGCCGGCTGGGTGAGCGGCGGCACTGACGGCT
Organism: Crithidia fasciculata; assembly: GCA_000331325.2. Classification (NCBI taxonomy): domain Eukaryota; phylum Euglenozoa; class Kinetoplastea; order Trypanosomatida; family Trypanosomatidae; genus Crithidia; species Crithidia fasciculata. The sequence goes on from CM003428.1 coordinate 527,750, forward strand.
GCGACAACGTGGTCCTCACGGCGAAGGAGCTGGACGATCCCGCGCATTTCAGAGAGTGGCTCGAGGAGGTGGTGGCGCAGTCCTCCCTCAATCGTGAGGCCGAGGAACTCCTTGCGCGGGCCGGCGTGGGCTACGTCACCCGCGACCCGGCGCTCCCGCTCGCCAACTTTCTCTCCTTCACCAAGGTCTTTGTGCAGTCCCTCGCGGTGCGCGGCGTGCTGGAGCGCGGCGATGGCGGTGCGGCTGTCACGGGAACGGTGACACCCGACGTGATCGGGCTAAGCATCACCGTGTCGCCGTCCCGCTGCGACGTGCGCGATGGCGGTCGCCTCTTCATTCCGTGGTACGTCGACCCGTCTATACTGCTCGCGCTCCTCGGCGGACACGCGCCTCACCACCATCAGCTCGACGCCTGAGCAGCCGACCCGAAGCAGCAGCGGAAGGCGAATAAATGAACGCAGGCAAGCAGAGTTTGTGGTTTTACTTTTAAACTTTTCTCACATATTGTCCCATTTCTGTGTCGCAAGAAAGACTCGCTAACAAAAAAAAGCGCCTTTTCTAAAAAATTTCTGACTGCACCGTCCAGAGCTCCAACCCAGATGACCCGCATTATCGCCCCTCCTCGCCCTATCCCAAAAGCCGCCCTGCCCCCAAAAACCCTTTTTTCCTAAGCAGCCTCCCAAAGCCCCAGCCGTCTCCTCTGCAAAGAGCCTATCTATCCTTCTCCCCAGCCCACATTCCCCCCTCCTCCTGGATTTATATAACCCAAGACCTTTCCTAGGGACAAAACAGACGCTTCGGGGCCGTTGAAAAACGCAAACCTGCTGTAGGCACTACCAGACAGCACAAAGACGTCCCCGGCATGCCCCGAGGTCGATCCGCAGCATGCGTCGCCTTGGTTTCACCCCGCGGGCTCATCTTGGCGGTCCTCGTTGCGCGGAGGCTCTGCAGGAACGCGAACCTGACCGCGTCCAGATACTACATGACAGCTTCAAGTGGTACTCGGGTGACGGGATGCGCAAGCTGCCGGTGGTGCACAGCCGCGATGCTCATGGAGGCCATCTGCTTGAGGCACAGCAGCCGCACGAAGAGCCTCGGCCGGACCAGCAGGGGATCACCACTTCGACGCTGAAGCTCCCGCACAGAGGCGCCAGCTGCACCCATGCCCCCCACACGCCACGGCTGCCTTCGCCCCGACGCGTGTGCGACCACGGGAATGCAGCAGCCGCGCTGTCCCGCAACGTTGCCATCCCCGCCGCCAAGCCGCGTTTGAGGCCCCAATGCCCCCGAAAGTTGTCGCACCGCGTACAGCCCGTCAGGCGCATCGCCTTCTTGTCCGGCTGCGTGCGGTCTGCGTAGACGACGTGCGGCGCCAGCAGGCAGCGAAGGGAGCGAAGCCTGGAGAGGCAGCGCGCGGAGAGAGCGGCGCGCACCGCGTCCTTCACCGGGCAGCTGGCGCGGAGAGGAGGACCTGCCGCAGTTCTCCGCCGCACCACCGCCTGCACCTCTCCGTACGGCTAACAAGGACAGGCGGCATGCTCGCCCCCGTTGCAGGGACGTGGCGGTGCCGACGGAAGGCTGACGCCCGTGCGCCGCGGCGGACGCAGCAACGCCGCACCGGATGTTCGACAGCGCCGCGGTCTGCCGTGGAGCCCTTTCAGCAACCGACCCTGCCCACGCGGTTGCTGGGCAGATCACCCGCGGAGGGGAGGCCCACCCGCCAGATGGCGGACAGCATGCCTTTAAGCTCCCGCAGCATCCAGATGCCCTGCTGGCAGACAACAGGCGCCACCGCGGCCCACGTGGGCGACCCGGCGCGCTGGGGCCGCTGGGGGTAGCTACGCCACCCCTCCCACGCAGGCCGCTGCATCGCCGCGTCTGCCGTGCCGCGGTCCACAGGGACGGGGCCCGACTCGCGGCGCCAACCTGCCTTGCCCGCCGCAGTGCTGCACGCATCATGGCCGGCGCTCACCACGCACCGTGGACAACAAGACGGTTGCAGCGAGGCGTGTAGTGGACACCGCGCCGCGCGCCACTTTCACTTGTGCAGCCCTTTCCACCCAACCAGCAGCAATGGAGCGAGCGCCGCCGCCGCCAACCCGGTTCGCAGGCGACGATGCGGCATCTGGGGGCGTCAGCAGGGGATGATCCAGTGACTTTCAGCACAGCTTCCGCGGCGACAGCCGCTGCTTTCTCCGTGCTGAAGGGGCTGTGAGGCGCCTCAGCGACGTGGCAGCGTCCCCAACGCGGACGTTTACGCGCCGATCACAGAACGTGGCGGCCAAGCAGAGTCTGGCAATCGCCACTGCACCGCCAGTGCTTTGCGTAGCGCCTGCGGATGGGTGTCCAACATGGCCGCGCCTCGCGCTGCCTCTCTCCCGTCGCAATCGCGAAGGCCGGCGGCACCGTGTTGACGAAGTCCAAGAAAGCAGAACGTAGACGACGCGCCTTTCCTGCAACGTTTTCACATGCGCCTTTCGTGCGCGTGCAACTTGGCGGCGCGTTGAGTCAAAAAAAACGCCGCACCACAGCGCTACGTCAGGTGAAAAACTGTCCTCGCAGAACTTCGGCGGCCTCGACGCTGCTCACCCTGCCTACAGCAGCATTACCTTTCCGAGTACAGCAGGCCCCGCCAATGGGTTGCGCACGGGTGCAGCTGAAGGCGACTTCTGGGCAGCTGCGCGTGCACGCGGCTCCTCCGCTGCTCAGGTCTTTGCTCGGGAACGCGCCGCCGCGGCAACCACAAGGCCCGACGCCTACGCTAGCCCTTGCCGTGACTGCATTCTGGTCTACCGTGGCGGCGAGTGTTTTGATCCTCCCCACGCACGCCTGCGCGAGCAGCACTTTCATGGGCGACCGAGCCACGGCCGCGATCTGCTCTCCCCGACCGCGGTGGGCAGGCTCCGCGTATCCGCCGCCGTCCGGCGAGTCAAAAGCGTTCGCGCCGTACAGTCTTTTGGTTGGCCGATGGGTCGCCGCTGCGCCTGCTGCCTCCGGCGGTTGTGCCTCGGACAGCCACGGCACGGGCCCGTCGTTGAGGAGGAGAGGGGCGGCGGTCACAGCGCCGCGCGGGTAGAGCGGCGCGGGGCACAACATCCACAATCTCATCGGACAGACGCCGCCCCGGAAGATGCACGGAGCCCCGCACGGCGCAGTTGTGGTGCCACACGATCTCGTCCACTGGACCAAACAGCAGCAGCTGCGGCGGGCGACTGCAGCCCTGCGCTTTGCCCGGGGTAATGGGAAGGCAGATGCAGACCATCACCAGCGCCGGCGAAAGCTGCCGTGCGCCTGTCCTCCTGCAGAGCTGCTGCGTCGCCTGTGCCTTGTCAAGGGTAGGGGCGTGCTTCCACAAGAGCGTGGCTGCCAGGGCTGACTTCGGCCATGGGTGTTCTATGGCTCGCGTCTCCTCCGCCAGATGCACGGCGGCGTGCGTGGGCTCGGCACTCGTGGTGTCGAGGGAGGCTTCGGCTGCCTACTTCACCCTGGCCGCACAGGTGGCTGCATCGGTCTCCCCACTGCGCCGCCGCTCCGTGAGAGCTCCGATTGTGGCTGCAGGTGTGTGGGACATCTGTGGGAGCATTGTGTGTACGATGTGAAGAAAGCGGTCCGAAGCATGCAAAGGAAAAAGAGGCAAACGCCGTGACGGAGACGCCCAACACGCAACCGCCGCGTGCTGTCGGGTGCGGGTTGCAAGCGAGGAAGATGAGAGAGAAAGGAGATGAGGGAGAAGAAGCAAGGCGAAGTGGAGGAGCTGGGCCGAGAGACGAAGCCGTCTGCTGCAGGCCACACCTGTAGTTGGACCTCAACGAGGTAACCGGACCAAAAGGCACGTGTGGAGGACAGAGCGCGCCAGACGAGCAGCGGTGGCTCTAACACGCCTTGAAAACAATGTAGCTTCCCTCCACCGGGCATGCCTCATGCTGCACTATCGACGCGGTGCAAACGAGCATTTGTGTTCTGCGAGTGGCGGCAACGGTCCTTGAAGGCGAAGAGAGTGTAGCAGCCTGCCCCGATGCTGTCGTGCTCCTCGTACACCTTGGACGTTATAGCAAGGACAAATCGGACAAAGACGTGTAAATGTTTTTGTGGACGAAAATACTTGTATTTTCTTTGACTTTCACGGATGTAAACGACGCCCCTTTTCTTTCCCAAACACACAACTGAGCGAAGAGGCCAGCAGGAAAAAGCGATTCCTGCCAAAGCATGAAGCCCGAGATTGCGTTTGAGGGCACCAGCAGACTGTTCGCTGTAGCAAATATGACAGGCGGTGTGACTGTAGATTTGGTGGGTCTGAGAAACGCTCTTCTAACCGAAGGTCAAATTGGTATATTACCGCTTGGGGTATTAAGCGGTTGGCCGGCTCTGGGGCAAAAAATACAAATGTTCTGGAGCCGGCCCGGGCGGTTGGCTGTGGAACAGCGTCGCCTTGGGTCAATTTAACATAATCCCCCGTAACTTTCCAATACCACCGGAAAGTAGGAGAGCTTTCTTCTCAAGCGAAGACGGGCGTTGGTCGGGCAGGGGCTTTTATCGCCGGCCTCGGGGCCGTTGTGGCTCTGAGGATCACAATTAGGCTGGCTCTCTGGTTTGAATGAATGCCATCTGGCCTTAAAAGCTCTTCTGATATTTGCTGTCACTCCCCAAAAAGCACGACAGGATTAAGGAAAAAAAGACCGAGCGGCGGCGAATCATGAACAAAACTTGTTCTTTTCTGAAACTGGGGTGTGGGAGCTCGGGAAAACACATTGAAAGCATCTTAGACACAGCAGCGCTGATCCTTCAGAGAAAAGACAGCATTTCAAAGCCCGTGATGGGAGCGAGCCTTCGCTGTAGAGGCTGCCAAGGACCGATGATTCGACCAGCGCGAATAGCAGATCTTCGTGAAAAGCTAAGTTATTCTTTGAAGATTCAAAAAGACTCTTTTTCTGCAAAACACTCGAAGCAGGCTACAAAAACGTGCCAACCTGCACACGCCGCCGCTCCGTTTGTCGCCATGAAACACTTGCCACAACTACTACCACCTGAAGGCATCACTGTCAGAATTCACAGCGGCGAGGCTGAGTCCGATTTTCATCCAACCCTACTTCCAATCTGTCTAACTGCTTCCGTCGTTCCTTCAGTCGCCGTCGTCAGCGGCACAGCCGCACTATGTAGCTTGACGCGGCCCTAGTGGACGCCTACCTCTCAGCAACCGATCTAGAATTGTGGCATCAATTGATAAATTCCCACACCTTCGTCCTTGTGGAATACACGGACTGATTACGGCTCTGCTGAAGCACGTAACCTCTATTTTTGCTCCGAAGATTGTAATTTTTTTTTGACTTTGGCAAGCTCGCAAAGCAGTGGTGGACTGCTTTCCTTCCGTTGCCATCGCGCGGGACGAAATTGGCCGTTAAACGCGCCTGCTTCTGGAGTTGATGGATTGCGAAGTTCAAATGGCTTACTTTTTGGGAACCCAGGCAAGCCACAGCAAGCGAAAGTCGCTGCAAAGATGGTGAGAGATCTTTTCTCGGTAGCCAAATCGTCAACTGGCAACACTCCTGCCTTTCGGTAGAAGCTAAAAGATCTTTTTTCTTTACTTTTCTCTCTAGGTATCTAGGTGGCGCTTTGGCATGGCTTTTGAAAGAGGAGCGGGTTCTGCCTGATAGGCAGGGGGATTTTTTGAGCGAAGAGTTTTGTCACAATCTTTCAAATGCCTTTGGATCATTACTCGGAAGCGGAAAGGGCGGTCCATCACCGACCCTTCTGCACTTTTATGCGCAGCTGCGCCTTTTCTGCAACGCCAGAAAGGTGGCGAGTCCCTAGAAATTAACGCTGCGACGGAAACTATTCGGTTTCTTGTGTCTTTTTGTTGGGTTTTGAAGTAACTTTGCTTATGGCAAGTGGAAAAGCTTCCGCTCAGCTGTTCTTCGTCAACGCGGAAGAGCTGCGGGCAGTAGTGAGATGCTCGCCGCGCGTGCTTTTCACTTAACCGCGCGACTCAGAGGCAAAAGATTTTAAAGCGTACAAACCCTCTGCACTCTCTTAGCTTGCTTCCCGTCTGCGCGCGGCTGGGAAAAAAAACAAATCCAGTTGCCTCGCCAGTCATGGCCAATCTGGAAAGGCTTCTCTGCGGAGACAAAGCACGAACTGAACGTCCGCAACCTTACTATAATTATTATTTTTCTTCAAGAGGACGGCGAACTTGCTAGTGGGAAATTCCATGGTACGTGAGGAGATTGATAGTGCAGATGTTGCGGAGGATATTTGTCCTCGTCTTTGTGGCGACTGCACCAGGCTGTTGTGGCACAGCGTCGCGCAACGAGAGCGACTGCTGGTCGCGGGGGCCCGCTTCAAGGGATAGAATTGGGCTTGCCTGAGACCCTTTCTGCGCAATGGAAACGCGTGCGGCACGCCGTGGCTCTTTTTAAGGGAAACGGCAGCGATACGAAAGCTTGTTTTGTCACACCAATACGAAGCGCAAAGCATGAGCGGTGACGCCACGGCTTATATGATAAAGGCGATGGAAAAGAAAGCATCGTGAGACTGTCAGGGCTTTATTGGCCTCCGTTCTCGTCGTATCATGGAATGTGACAGCTGAGCGGTGTAGAGCAGTGTGTGACCTGGCGCTATCAATTTTTTTGCAAACCTCTATAAAGCACTGCCGTCTGTTTCATTTCTACGATTTACTTGACGGCATGTGGCAAACGTACGTTTCGCGGAGGACATTTTTTTTTGGTCTGGAGATTATGCAGGGTGCGGCGTTCCTCCTGGATCGGGATCTAGCATGCTTATAAATTGCTTTTTTTTGTGCGGGGGGGGGGGGGGGGGAGAAAGGCATGGGCAGTGTGCACGCTTGCAGGCAGAAAGATGAGGTGCAGGCTGTTGACGGTAAAATCAAAGCGTTTGAGTTGGTGAAACGCAGCTAAACTCATTGAAAACCTTCAAAAGCTTCTAGTTACTACTGCCGTGGCAAAGCTGCATCGCAAAAGGGCAGTTTGATGTGCTGAGTTTATTTATGCGGATTTCGATGGTGCTTATTTTTCTCCTGCTGCTAATGGGAGATGGTTACTTGGGACTCGGCTGAGAGGTGTTGCGCTTCGCAGCGTGGGCAAACTTCTTTCCTCCGGAGTGTTTTCACAAATATCTTAGCGAATTGCCTTTCTTTTTTTTCTACAGCAAAGAAAAAAAAGGTTCATCACTCCTGAATTTTTTCCAAAGAAATGGCAGCCGCCACTATTACGTACTTTTCTGACCACGTATTCGTGGGTACGTCAAGAGGAAGGCCAGCAACTTAGTGTTAGGATTTGTGAAGCCTTGACTGCATTCGGGCAGGAGCAGAAGCATGATTGCTTATGTCGTTTCCCATAATTCGTACTGTTTTCACGGCCACCAATGACTTTTATGACCTCTTGTTTTCTTCTCTCACCTCCTTCCTTCTCGTTTCATCAGCTTGATTAAGGCAAATAAAAAATGCTTACTCCTTCAGGATTTTTGGTAGGCTTTGCATACAAAGCGTTTGCCGTCGACGAAGCTACGCTGTACGTCGTTAATGTGTGTGGTCATGATTCGGTAGGTCTTCCGTTGGCCAAGAACATGAGTGCTGTCGACGAGACATACATCGAGCACAACGGCATCGACAACCTCATCATTCCTATTGCCGTAAGCGAGGCCAGAAAGACACAAAAGGGCGAGTTTGCCTTTTGTGTGGATGTGATCGTTCACACAATGCTTATTAAGAAGTGTACGCCGCGTCATCATTTGTTCCGACACCTGACAGAAAAGCTGTTGAATCTCTCCATTGAGTGGGTTAAAAGCGAGTGTGGAGTTCAGCTTCTGCAGCGCAGCTGTTCGATACTTGGTAATCCGTTCTACTACTCCGATGTCGAGCGTCCATCGAGTTCGGTGGACGAGATGATGAAGCTGGCAGCAGAGTACCTCAAAAGGGAGAGTCGTCAGGAGGAGGCAGAAAAGGAGCCAGCCTCTTCTCTACCGCCCGCGTTCGATCTGCGGAAGGAGGACGTAAAAGAGCCGAAAAAGACACTTATTCAAGAGGTGATAGCGACACCGGGATTAAAGAAAGGGTTTTTGAGTAGTGGCGGTGCGAAGCTGTACGGTCCCGAGGGCAGCTCAGAGGGATCAGGAAAGCCACCAGATCCTCTCGCTCACATCCCTGAGTCGCTACGGAACAAGTGCAAAGTTATCGACACGAGAGACTTGGGCTCAGCATCAGGGCTACCTACCAAGAAATCCGAGATGAGTGGACCAGCGGTCATCCAACCCAAAGGAGGGACTTTGCGCAGTGATTGCGCAGACTATCAACCGCCGCATTCTCTTCGCTGGGAAAAGATTTCTCTTGATCAGACAGACAACTCAGTTGTCGTGCGTTTTTCTGCTCCGGAGACCGTCGCTTCGCTCGGAGACGTTGACCTCTCCGCGACCGAAAACGCGCTGGAGATCGATGGTGTCGTTACACCGCTTCCTGTCGCAATAGTGACAGACTGCGTGCGTGCGAAGTTCGTGAAGGCGTCGCGTGTTCTCGTTGTGACGTGTCCGATTCATGTATAGAGTTTTTGAAAGTCAAATTTTCTAGACGAGGTGCTTTCACTTTGATTTGCTGAGCTGAACATTTGTTTTGTTTGGTTCATAAGGGAATTAGCTCCAGCTGGACAGGCTCCTCCCAGGCCACTTCTGCGTTGCGCGGTAAAAGGCCGTTTTCCTCCCTCGTGCTCGAAGTAAAGGAGAGGCGCCAATCAAAATACTTTTTTTTTCTCTTTCTCAAAGCACCGAATTTCGCTCCCTCGTCTCTTCCGTCTTCTTGCGCTCTCCACAACTACAATAACATCAACACGTACACACAATCGCCTGCCCTCTTTTAAGAGGGTAACAAAGGGGGCGATTAAAGAAACGGACTGTCATGTCGCATCTCGTTCCTCTTGCTGAGCTACCTGGTGGCAAAAAAGTTTACAATGTTCGTGGCCAGCGGTTTGAAATTGACAAGCGATACGACTTAGTGAAGGTCGTCGGATTCGGAGCCTATGGCACGGTGTGCTCCGCCACCTGTAGTGATTCTGGCGAGCGGGTCGCAATTAAAAGACTAGCGCGCATTTTCGGCGATCTGCGCGAGGGAAAGCGCATTTTGCGGGAGATGGAGATCATGACCTCACTGAGGCACACAAACCTGATTCGCCTCCATAATTTCATGCGTCCCCAATCAAAAGACACCTTCGAGGACATGTACTTGGTGATGGATCTCTACGACACCGACCTCAATCGCATTATTCGTAGCCGACAAAAGCTCACAGACGAGCACTTGCAGTACTTCATGGTTCAGGCGTTCCGCGGCTTGCATTATCTACACTCGGCCAAGGTGATGCACCGCGACTTAAAGCCAAGCAACCTCCTCGTAAACGCGGACTGCGCGCTTGCGATCTGCGATTTCGGGCTTGCGCGGGACGATCAAGTGATGAGTTCTTCGGATCTGACCCAGTACGTTGTGACACGCTGGTATCGCCCACCAGAAATTCTGGGAATGGGCTCCAACCAGTACACGAGTGCGGTTGATGTGTGGAGTCTTGGGCTGATTTTTGGGGAGCTCATGGTAGGTCGAACTCTACTCCCCGGTACAGACTACATTGGACAGCTTGTGATGATTGTAAATCTGCTTGGTTCCCCAACGTTGGAGGACATGGAATTTCTCAGCCCGGCAGCGAAGACATTCATTTTGTCGCAGCCGCACAGAGCTGCCATTCCCTTCAAAGATATTTTTCCAATGGCGACGCCGGAGGCGGTTGATCTTCTTTCGAAGGTGCTAGTGTTTCATCCGGCGAAGCGGCTCACCGCGAAGCAGGTGATGGAGCATCCCTACTTTGCCAAATTTAGAGACCCAGCTGAGGAAGCCGACGCGCCACACCCCTTTGTGTGGAATCACAGTCACATTGAAACGGCGGAGCAGCTGCGGGAGGATCTGTGGAGGGTTGTCGTGGCGCACTCAGCTCCAAGCGAGTGAGAGTGTTATCATTCCATTTTTTTCCCTTGAAGGTTTATGACCGTACTAAGCTGTGTCATCCAGCAAGATAGGCACAGAGCAAAAAAAAGAAAGAAAGAGGAAACAATTGAGGACACAGAGGGCGACGGCTTGGCGACCGCGACTGCATTATCTTTGCTTCCAGTACCCGGTTTTTTTTCCAGCCGGCCGGCACACCTCGAAGAAACTCACCGACGCTATCGCCGTCACGAAAAGTGCAAGTGGCGCGCTTCTCGGGTCGTAGACCGTGTTGCTAGAAATCAATGAATACGACATCAACGGTGCATGTGAAGCTGCTTTGCACGTAAATAACATTTTCATTCTCGATTTCTCTCCCTGCCCCTTTAATGCCCGCATTCTACTCGCGGTCTGGAAACAGGGCAAAACAGCTAAAGTGCTGATCACAGCAATTCGCTTTCATTTTTCTTGCTTGGTGCATTGAGTAGGGCCCGCGGTTGGTGTCACGACCACAGAGAGCGTGAGTTGCGTTTGCTTGTTAGGTGCGCCATGCAGCGACCGCGCGAGCCGGCCCCCGGTGAGTGCTGTGGGAGTGGGTGCACTCGGTGTGTGTGGGACATCTACTATGACGACCTGGCGAGGTTTGAGGAGTTTGTTGCCGGCGGCGGAGAGGAGAAAGAGCCGTCCGCGTCGTCGGAAGAAGACGAGCCTCTCAGTTATGTCGGGTCTGTCGTTGTCAAATTCTTGACGCCGGCAGAGCGACCCGACAACTGCGTCGCGTCATTGGATGAGGTGGAGAAGGACGTGATGGAGGCCCGCGAGCTGGTGCCGATCGAAAGCGTGAGTTTTGTCAAGAGTAGCGAAAACGTTTTTGATCCTCATGCACCGAGTGTGAACATCATTACGCTTCACACCCCGCCGTTCAAGGTGAGGCCCATGCCCGGGGACACTGTGGAGGTGCTGGTTCCGAACCGTATAGGAACGGGAGCCTCAGACGACGTTGCGCGACTCTGCAAAGCTCTTGATGTCGACCCCACTACCTGGTGCGAGCTTCGTCGTTCACCGTTCGTTCCCGAGGACAGTTTTCCTCCCTGGTTGCCGCTTGAAGTGCCTCTCACAGTCGAGCAGCTGCTTTCTTTTTATGTAGACATCAGCAGCAGCAGTTACCTGCTCCACCGCAGTTTTTTCGAGGGCCTACTGAGGATCTACAACAACTCCAAAGCAGGACCAAAAGCAGCTGGTGCAACGCCGGACTTCGCAAAAGTCCAGCTGCTAGAAGAGTGTGCCTCCTCTGACCGCGGCGCGGAGCTGTTTCGTGCGCTTTCTAACAGCTCGTCGCCCTTGTGTTACCCTTCCCTCGTCGATGTCCTGGAGACTTTCTCGTTTGTTAAAGTCCCGCTCGACAGGCTACTAGAGGTCAGCGGACCCCTTCAGCCTCGGAAGTTTAGTGTCGCTAACTTCACACCGCCTGACGCACCGGCTGATAGTCTTCAGCTGTGCATGCGCGAGGTCTGCGCTCTGCGAACGCGCAATTTCGCGAAAAGCACGGTGAGCGGGAGTGCACGGCGCTTGGCGGAGTTGCTAAATGAGGCTCCGGCTCGAGGCTTGACGGCACACTCCGATTTTTTTTTCGGACATACGTCCCACCCTCTTTGCGACGCTGCTCGGCTGAGTGGGAGCGGGTTGCGAATCCCACCGAGGAGCATGTATGTCGGCTTCTCCCTCTTCGGAACGTCTGCCTTTGCGAAGCAGCTGCAGTTGAGGTGCGCCTCCGTGTCTAGCCCTTTTGCCAGCGCAGCGTTGCGCAGTCCTGTTTTCCTCGTCGGGTGCGGCACCGGTATTGCCCCGCTCATTGCGGCTGTGTCGCAGCTGATGTATCATCGCGGCGCTTCGTCTGGTGAAGAGGCTCCCCTCCCTTTCTGGGTGTTCTACGGCGCGCGCACGAAAGCTGAGCTGGTGTATCACGCCAAGTTCGAAGAGGCGATGGCGGCGGGTGCGATCTCCCGCTACGAGTACGCCCTCTCGCGGGAGACCGAGGAGGGGCAGAGTGGCAGTCGCGTCACCGACCTCATCAAGAAGCACCGCGGAGTCATTTCAAGCGCTCTGCAGGACGCGGGGCACATGTTTGTGTGCGGTCCCGCCAACGCGTTGCGCTCAGTTCGCCAGCTCTTGGAGCGCGATTTGCTTGCGGAAGCGGACGACGACGACAGCGTGCGAGAACAGCGGATCCTTTTTCTTGAGCAGCAAGGGAGGCTAAGTTTCGACATCTGGAGCACTGGCAACATTTTCTAGTCCTAGCGCATCATGGGCTACTTCACATTTTCATGAACCTAAGAGTATACTTTTGCTACTAGAGCTGATAACGGTCGTCCGGTGCGTCATGTATTGGAAAGACTAGGGTAGCGGACTGGAACGTTTACGGCCGCACGTAGCTGCATCGTTCAGTTTAAAAGCTGTGAACGCTATGTCGAGCATGTGACGGAAAGCGATAACGATGTGAGCATTTTCTCTTCCTATCTGCAACCACTCCCTTCATTTCATTCCTGTCTCTTGCTTGCGAAGGAGAAGAAAGGCAAAGCAAGCGCCTTAAAAAACTGGCACTTTATAGCTACGTATCTATCGTAACAGTGCTAGAGCGTGTTGCACTGACTCTTTTTCAGCTTCACATACGTTTCTAGCGTACCGCCTCTGACACACCGCCTGACCATGAGCGGGACACTGGATCTCAGCGCGCTGCTGGAGGGCATGCAGCCTGAGTTGGAGGAAGGGGTCTCCTACATCTTCCTGACGGCTCCTCATGATGTTGTGGAGCGCAGCGCCGCTTCCGTGGGGGATCTCGTGACAAAGCATTCCATTGCCTCATTTCGCGAGTCCGAAGGCCTCACTGTTGTCGTGAAGTCTAACTTCCTCGAGGAAAATGCCGCACTTCCGGATGGCGCAGCGGGAGTGCTGAGCGAGGAGCTGAAGGAGTTCTGGAGAGCGTTTGCGGCGAAAGAGGCACTGCCGCAGATGAGCCACATTACCATGCGCATCCACTCCAGTTTATCAGCAGTGGGCTTCACTGCTGCCTTCAGTCGAGCGTTGACAGATGCGGGGATTAGCTGCAACGTATTCGCTGGATACTTCCACGATCATATTTTCGTGCCTTCAGCCCTTCAGTCCAAGGCTATGGCTGTTTTGACGGCTTTATCGAAATCTTCAAGCGAGAGCAAGTAGTGCGCCGCAGCGACCACTCTACTCTTTTTATCCTTTAAATCTATACGTAAGACAAGAGCTTCACTTTTGACAGGAAGCAAAAACGATAAAGGGCATTAATTCGCAAAAAGCTTTTTTGTCACTTTCAGATTACTCAATTAAACCCTGGAAAAAAATGTGGTTGGCAAAAAAAAATAATTACACACTCTGTCATTCTACTTGCTGTAAAAGGAAGAGGGAGAGAAGGTAACGCACCGTGAAGCGCGATGCCGGCAAGTTCTCTGAAAAGACGCTGAACTGTGTTGTGTCTCGCGTCACTACAGAGTGGGTCTCCTTTTTCTTTCCCGATTGAAGAAGCTTGCAGCGTATTGTTGTCCACTCTGTGCCACTTCGGCTCTTTTGCGTGATGTAACTCACTATCTTTCCGTTGCTCTCCTTGTTGTCTCTGTTTGCAGGCTTTCTCCCGAGCGCGTTGTCGCGCATTTTCTTCCGCGAAGGCACAGGTTTCGATCTGCGGGTCGGCAGGCGACAAATCATGCCGCAAGATACGTACTTTCGCCGTGCCATCAATTGGATGTATGGCGACGACGCTTATTTGCAAAACTTGCCAACGAAAGACGTTGGTGAGAAGCACATCAACGAGCTGTTAGGGCGGCACCCGTATCACCCCTACAATCCAGATTTGAAGCCAGATCATCCATGCTTTAAGGAAAATAGTGTCTTTTTCGAGTGTATGGAGGCGGATCACGTTGAGGGTTACGAGCTGTACCAGAAGCACGTCGCGTGCTACTTCCCGTACAAAATTGATTTGATGACATGCGTCGCCAAAGAGAAAAAGCGGCGCCGCCTTGAAGCTGAAGGCGCCAAGGCAAGTAGCGCGGACAAAGAGTAGGCGCGAAGGGGAACTCGAAGGACTCTTTTGGATATGCGGGCACTTTCTTCTATGCGCTTATGTTCAAAAGACAGCAAAGACAGCCTTGATCACATATGTTTTGTTCCGACCGCAGCATGTGGTGCATGAAGGCAGTGCTCTGGGTGTTGGGTTTCCTGCACTTTTTTCATTTAAACGTTGGAAGGGCACAATCAACCAAAACAAACAACATCTCCTATTCTAAAAAAAGAAAAAAAAAAGGAATAACGATAACGATAGCAAAAGCGAAGGATAGTAGAATCACCCGATTTCTACGCCGCTTCTCAGGGTTTTGCGCCTTTTTGGCAGAGGCTTCTCCAACTTTCCCTTCTACATTCTGATGGAGTGTCATATCCGCTTTAGTGGAGCAGTACGGGCTGCAGACCAGCAAAAAATGTCCACTTTATTTTCTTTCGCTTCCATGGAAGTGCCTGTGATCTCTCTCTCTCGCTGCAAATTTCACTTCGACCGTCTTTCCTTCTCTTTGCCTTTCACCTTCTCCTCAATCTGCCCCTTTTAATTGATCTCCCAGATTGCATATACGCACACGTGCGACACTAAGAATAAAAAAGAGTGACTAACTTTGGGTGTACACTCAACTCTTTTGCCTTCCGATCATCCTTCCTGCTTTTTCATTTTTTTTCTCGTTTATCATATTGCTCTTAAACGTTATCTTCTTATTTTCTACACGTCAGGAGTCTCGTCATGACATTTTCCGGTCATTGTTGAACAACTCCGCCGTATTTTTGTGACTGCTGTGAGAGTCCTTGCCGCAGCTGGAAGGGACCCTCGACCGTCTTTTTTTTTTCTCAACACACTCTACTGAGGGAAGCGCGTACAGAGCTTTTGCGTGAGTCTTGAGGTGTGGAGTGAGAAAGCCTTTTGTGTTGTGACACACGTCAAGTAGCAGCAACCGTTTTTTTTTTTTCTGAGCGATTGGCCTTGACATTTGTGTGCTCTATCTCGTACATTTAAACATATTCACACATTTGGATTCCTTTGCGTGCTTCCACCGCGGTCAACCAAAAAGAGAATGGGCACGCGCAGCGGCAAGCCTGCGACGCCGTCTTTAGGCCCCGCATACATGCGTTGCGATGTGTGCGGGGCCGTTCCGAAGCGCGGCGCACTTGGCAGCGAAGTTAGCACCGTGCTCGGGGAGGTGTGCGGCCGTTGCCATCGCAAGTGTTGTGCTAAATGCTTTCTTTGGCGCCGCTATGGCTCGCGTTTTGCTGCGTACGATGACGACGAGCGAGTTTCGGAGTTTACTCCAGTTTGCGAGCTCTGCCTCTCGAAGCCAAACCTGGTCTTGAACGTGCCGCGTTCCGTCTGGCGGATCATTGACGGGTACTGCGACACCACGTCGAAACACCGTGTGCTGCAACTGTGCCACGCGACGCAGATGGGTGTTGTGCTAGACTACCCCTACACTCGTTACGGGTGGAGCACGTTTTTCGAAGGCAAGCACTTCATCTCCAAAGGCGCAAACGGTGAGGTGTACAAAACAACGGTGCGGAAGGATATCGGCGAAGACCTTCCAAAGGCGATAATGGATGCGGGAAACATGCAAACTATAGCTACACTAGGTGGAACAACGGTGGCTGTGAAAGCGATTCGGAAGTCGACGGTTTTCTCTCTGCGAAAGTGGGAGCACATCCAAAGGGAGGTGGATGCGCTGCGAAGGTGTCGACACCGTCACGTCGTGCAACTCCACTTTGTAGCACAGGGTCCTAGCGAGGTCTTTATCGTGTTGCAATACGTTGCCGGAGGTGACCTCTTTGACTGGTTGGTGCGCCAGCAAATTCCCATGGAGTACGATGTGGTGGTGATAGCCAGGCAGCTTTTAGAGACCCTGCATTTTATGCACGAGGTCTGCAGCGTTGTCCACCGTGACATCAAGCCAGAGAACATCCTGTTGCAACCTGTCTCCGGCCACCGGTTTCGTCAACAAGACGACGGCCGGGATTCGGAAGATGGCGCGCGCCATGATGGCACCTTCGGCTCGTCCGACGAGTTGTACATTCGGTTAGCTGACTTTGGGTACGCAAAGGTGCTCCCACGCGGTGACAACGTTGCTGCTGTGGCGTCCCCCGCACGTGCCGGCCGACCTCCGTTGCCACCACTGCGGCCTACCTCGCATGGTGTCGTGGCGCCTCCGGTAGTCGCGGAGCGACGTCCGCAGACAGAGTCTCAGGTTGGCAACCGGAAGCCGTTCTTGATTTCCTCTACCCCGTGCGGAACCCTCGGGTTCGCTGCACCGGAGATCCTCTCCGCATACAACGCGCAAAAGTCTGCGATGCCGCGACTTCGTGGAGGCAGGGGCTCAATGGAGGCAGTGGACACCGCCGCTCAGCCCCAGACCCCTGTCGATCTTGTCAAGCGGATGGATATCTTCGCCGCCGGAGTCACGATCAGCATTCTGCTGACGGGCTGCGAGCCGTTTCCGTGTGTATCGTCTAAGGAGCACATGGACGCTGTGCAGAGCGGTTTAGACTTTAGTGGGCCGCAGTGGACCTACGTCTCACAGCCCGCAAAGAGTCTTCTGCGGCGCATGCTGGCCCCAAGAGCAGTCGACCGCCCTTCAGCGCAGGAATGCCTGAGCTCGTCGTGGCTCAAGCACGATGACGCGTACGGCGACACGGCATCGGAAGTTGACGACTTTGACGAGATTGTGCACGGCAAAGGGCTTCACCACAGCAACTCGGTTTGGCAACTTCTATCTACCTCCTTCCAAAACTCCGTACATTCGTTGCGCAAAAACGAAGGCTGGCTGTTTGTGCAAGACTCTCAAGGACTTGTCTCAGCTATTCCCCGTCAATTAGTGAATGAGAACGAAGACAATGAGGTTTTCTCAGATCCGCCGCGCTCCGCGACTGCTCCGAACTACACCTCCGCCATCTATTAGAGTGCTTGTTTGCCCTTTTGATATGGCGCACTTTGACGTTTTCAAAGATCTCTTTTTTTCTCTCTTTTCAACCGTTGTTTTCTTGCTTCAGCATTGTATGGATGAGTGCGGACTTGTAGACATTTTGTTTTTTCGCTTTTTCTTAAATTCTCAGTCGCATCCGCTCGCTGTGGTGACGGCGCGGAGAAACGGAACTGCGCTACATTCTACAGTACAATCGACAATTCGACACACATGCCAACGCTTTCCTTTTTTGCTTGGATTTTTGTTATTGTCCGCACACCATACGCTCAAACGTCCCCACATACATTGAAGTACATCAATGCGTCCGCAGCTGTTGGAGTAGGGTGCCCGCATGATAATAATAATAAAAAGCAAGAATCAGACGCAACCAGTGACTTTTTTTTTATTCCTAAGAGAAGCTTTTTTCCCGGCGCTTTTCAACACACTTATATACCTTACAGTATCCCATTTTACTTGGCCTTTTAACTAAAGCAAAAAAGAAGATTGGAGGTTCATCTGACGACGCATCAAGTGCGTCTGTTGAATCTTTCAACGTGATTGAAGGAGAAGCAATTTCAAACAATCAGAACTGCGGAGAAACGGCAAACAGCGCGGAAAGGTGGGCATCCCCTTATCCATTGTTTGCTAGTTCACACTTGCTTGAAGCTTCCATCTTCAAATAGAAACAGCCTAATTTTTTTTTCTCGCTTGAAATTCACACCGTTTAGTGTTGGTTTTGTTGCTTTGACTAAGTATCAGGGTGCACCGTCTCCAAAACTGGAGATGGGTGTTGCGATAACAGCGCACTGGCACGCATCCGCACGATACTGCTGCTGGCAACAATGGCTTTTTTCACGGACTCCTAAAGCTTTTTCCCCCACTGTTGTTGATTTTTGCTTTTACATACTTTTCTTCTGTTAAGAACTAATACCAAACCTTTTTTTTTGCTTCCAGTGCTTTTTATTTTCTGACTTGAGCTATTTTCTTTTACATATGACTATGCAAAAAAGTACACATAAAGGATGAGCAGCACTCGCTGTTGCACAGTTGCAAGATCCTAGAAGGAGAGCCTACGATAGTGGTGTGGCGAAGGCAGACCTCAATAGGAGCATTAAACGTAACTCCACACACATCCCTGTTCAGGATTGGGAGGAGTGCAGCGCAACTTTTTTTTTTTGTCTCTGACAGCCGAGTACTATGTTTCCCTGTTATTGAACTCTTTCTACTGCTTTCTCCCTCTCTCCCCACTTCGTGCTTCATTTTCCTGGCCGCATTTCTGAGTAGCATTAACTACAAAGGGAAGCTGACCAATTTTTCTCTGTTGAAGTGCACCGAAGAGGCATACACAGATAAGCTCAAACACACACGCACGCAAATATAGATACTTTTACAACACTAACTTAGAAGTAGCAACGAGAAGGGCGGCGAAATCATTATTATTGCGACTGTCTTTTGTTCTTTTCACTGTCGTATTGCCGCTTTCTTTTGGTTGGTTAAGAGCCTATCAGGGCACGAGCACTTTACAGAATTTAGATTCACCAACGGGCAATCATAGCTTCTGCCCTTAGTGGGAGATAGAGGGACTGGGATGGACGGCGCCAGGATGGAGCACGCGCACTCTCCTGAAAAAGCGGACACGGAGGAGCCACCTTTGACGCTGCTGTGGGGGACATGGGAGATGTGGTGCGGTCTTCCGCAGCGGCACTTGATGTATACCACCGAGAACCCCAACTGGCTGGAGCAAGTGAAGAGCATTGGACTTTTTGACAGCGCTGAAGGGTTTTGGGCAATTTTCAATTGTACGATTTTGCCGTCACAGCTTGCGCCGAATGCCTCGTTTTATCTCTTCCGCAAGAACATTGCTCCCATGTGGGAGCACGAGGCGAACCGGCGAGGCGGAAAATGGGTCATTCCTTTCTTCACGAAAAGCGCGAAGCCAGAGGACGAGATGCAGGCGGTGGACGCGGCGTGGCAGACGCTGTGCCTCTGCGCCATTGGTGAGCTTTTCCCTTGCGAAGAGGAGGAGATATGTGGCGTCACTGTGAGCCGCAGCAAGCAGCGCACTGCCTCAGCAGGTTATGCAGCTTCCAGTGTTAGTGAATGGAAGCTTTGCTTGTGGACTCGAAGCGCTGGCGATGCTGCGGTGCAGACGCGCATTGCCAACTTTATTCGCCAGCAGCTGAATCCTGCACTTTGCGAGCGCAGCGCCGACGGAAATCAGTTGATGGGGACGGACAGCAAGAAAGAAGACGGTGCGGGTACCGAAGGCCAATCGCCACCGTTGAGGGTGAGGGAGGTGGCAGGTTTGCCTGCCACGATCACGTACGTTGCGCACAGGGAGCTCATGGAGGCTAAGCAAGACCTGGCCAAAGGTGGCGGCGGCGGCGGCGGCTTCACACAGTCGTTCAAACCCAAGTACACGATTTCAATGGGAGTCTAGGGCCTGCTTTTGTTTTGTGGGCTCTTGATGCAGTTTTGGTCTCTCTCTCTGCCTTTTCTGCTACGATTTTGGTTGCCTGTAGAAGACTGCTTTTCGACATCGGTCGTTGCCCGCCGCGCCTTTTCAGTTCCGAAAGAGCTGAGTGCACTATTACTTCAGACTTTTCCTTTTTTTTTTAATGTTGCGCCTCTCTTTGAAGCGACTCTAGACTATATCGAAGTTCAGATCATAGAAGACACAGACGAAGAAAAAGAACAAAAGCACAGAGAAGCGTACGCTTGCTTCTTGCTTCAAATCCCAGCTTTTATACCGTTGTTTCCACTTTTTTTTTTAAATTCTACTACATATTCCCTTATCAGAGAATCAGAACAGCAACATTGACTTCCTAGGCACGCGCCGCCCCATTTCTCTTCGATTGTGTGTGTGCGGCGCTGTATGAGGCACAGTGAAAACCATGCGTTTTCTTTAGGCTTTGATGCTGCGGGGGTCTTGACTTAAAGTTTTGCGCTGGACCCTGTACGCTTACGGGCAAATGGCATGCCAGCAGCGAGTCGCTGCGCCTGCGCATCTTCACGTGGCGTCTGAACTGTGATGGCAGTCCCCACATTAGGTGCACAGCCGACGAGTCGACTGACTTGTTCAAGACCTATGGAGTGCCGCTTCGAGACTTAATTGCTGTCGTTCTTTCTACTCTCCTTGCTTGCGTTTCCAAACCCCACTTCCCTTCGCTCTCTTAAATATACCAAAGAAACACATTTTTTCGCGCAACCAGAACGAGCTTGGCTTCGTAAAGAAAAATGTTTTGTCGGCGAGTTGCAAGTAGCTGCCGTATTCCGGCAAACATGTATGCTCGTCTGCGCATCAGTTCGCCGCAGCAGGCGAATCGCATGCTTCCTGCGTTGGTTTCTGTCAACGCGCTGGTTGGCCGCAGTGTGAGTGGCGGGGCTAGCACTTTTGCATCCTTGACTGCCGGTTGCGAGTCTGTGCCAAGTGATCTGGCGGCACCTTCGAATTTGATCTCGTTGCTGGGGATGACACCGCAGGCGCTCCTCGGCGTCATCAACGCGAGTCCGCTGTTACTACGCATGATCTCTGATACAATGTGCACTTATAGCGTTTTATCCCCGCACACGTTTTCTTAGCTTTTCAGGAGAGTCGAACGGGGCCTGTGTGGCTCCGCGTTGACTTGGTGCGGCATGCGGTAGGGTGAGGAGCTGCGAAGTAGGCATGGCGTGCAACGCCCAGACGGATTGGAAGGCAGCGGTCTTCTTTTTGTTGTTCATTGAGTCCCTTCAACAAACGCGCTGTGGTGTGTCAAGGTGGCTCGAATGGGGTGAAGTATCGCCGTGCACGTTGTTCACATCTTTCTTTTAATTTTTTTTTTTTACGAAAAATAAAAAAAAATACACACTTACACTCATCGAAAAAAAAAAAGAAATGCGTGTTTTCTGTGCTCTCTGTGTTCCTTGATTTCTGTTTCTGTTCTTAATTTTTTTTTTTTTTTTGAATGCGAGAGTGCAGCTGAGGCCCTGTTTTTGCGGGTGCGAATGCGGTGCGTGCCTCAAGCACCAACAAAGAGGTTAAAAACAAGAGTAGCGAGCTGCACCGTCAGTCATCAAGTACACAAAAGGAGGTGTTGTTCATGCGCATGATGGCGGAGTGCAGTCTTGCAGCCGTGGGCGTTCGTGCGCTATCCTTTTTGGGAAGGCCCTCGGCGTCGCGCTTGTCAAGTGGAAGTGGGCCTCGAGGCGGCAATAACCTCTTTTATAAGCAAAGCGACCACGTGCGACTTGCACCTCCTCTTTTAGAACAGAAAAAAATATATATGTTTTCTTTTTCCTGTTTCGATTTTTTTTTTTCGCTCGAGCTCTCCATTACTTTGTCGTCTCTTTTAGGAATGAATTAAGATATAGAAGAGGACTCGGATAATCGCGGCCCGTCTGCAGCCCATAAAGCGAATGCTATCGACGGCGCTAGTATGGCAGCCTCACACACGAGGTTCGGCGGCTTGTTTAAAGTGTCCTGTGCAATCACTTTACCTTATTGTTGGGTGTTTGTGAAGCAAACGCATAAATGAAAGTATGCATTGTCGTTCCGCGGAAAAAAAAATTGCGGAGTTCAAAGTCACCTAAGCACAGCTTTCTGCCAACCTTGCGCTTTAAGTATTATCTTGCTGTTTTTCTGCCAACCTATCGGCAATATGTTGCCGCTTCCTCCGCCTTTTCTCTTTTAGGTTGGCCGCTGAGACCGCGTGCATCGGAAACACCCTCTTATTCTTTCTCTCTCTGTCTCTCTCTCTCCCTTCATTTCTTTGCTTTAAACCTCCAATATTAATGCTTTTAGAAGCAAAACGTAACTAGGCTGTTTTGTCTCCTTTCTTCCTTCCTCATTTTCGGTTCTTTCCCTTCACTCTACCGTTGCACTTTCTACATTCGCAGCGCACCGGTTGTTTAAAGACATAGAAGTCGCAACAATGATTCCGCAGGCGTATCTGACTTCTTTCTATCTGGCGCTGAACGCGCTCAGTAGTATTGGGATTGTGTACACCAATAAAGTGATTTTCAAGAACCACAACTTCCAGTATGGGACACTGCTGACGGTGATTCACTTTGCCATCACTACTTTGGGGCTCTTTCTGTGCCACATGGCCGGTGTGTTCGAGCCGAAGCGGATCAACATTGTCAAGATCATCCCGCTTTGCTTGAGCTTCTGCGGTTTTGTGGCTCTCACAAACATGTCGCTCGTCTACAACAACATCGGGTTCTATCAGCTGATTAAGGTACTCACCACCCCCCTGCTTGTGATCATCCAGACCTTCTTCTACCAAAAGACGTTTTCTACCAAGGTCAAACTTTCGCTGACCGTTACGTGCATTGGTGTTGCTATCGCCACGGGAAGCGATAGTCAGGCAAACTTTTTCGGCACATTCGTTGCCCTCTCGGCGCTGCTTGTGACGTGCCTATACCAGATTTGGGTCGGCACGAAGCAAAGCGAGCTGCAGTGCAACAGCTTCCAGCTGCTGTACTACCAGGCGCCGATCTCCTGCGTGATGCTCATCCCCATGGCCTTTTTTTGCGACAATCTCTCTGAGACGTACTACACGCCATGCAGCGGCACAGTGATGTGGATCCTCTTCTCTGGCATTTTGGCCTTCCTGGTTAACATCTCGATTTTCTTGGTGATTGGAAAGACGTCTCCGGTGACGTACAACGTCTTGGGGCACTTCAAACTTTGTGTGATTCTCTCCCTCGGCTTCATTGCCTTCGGCGACAACTTCAACTTTCGCGTGCTCACAGGCATTGCGTTTACCTTGGCGGGCGTCTTCTGGTACACCAACCTAAAGATGGAGGAGAGTGCAAAGGCGCAGGATGAGACGGATAAGGCGGTGCTGAAGACGGTCGTGGTCTCGCACGAGAACGACCCAGAGGGCGACAAGGAGGTGTAGCGTCGATTGTAGTGTTCCGCGCCTCTCTGATATAGTGGATTCAGTTAAAACCCGTGACGTCAAGAAAGATGATGTTCACTTTTTCTAAAACTTTCTCCTCCTTTCGAACGTTTGCATTCTGCGTAGCTTGCTGCAAAGCAACGCAAAAGCAACCATTTGTTTTTTATCCCAAAAGCATAAACTGTTATTCTACTCGTTGCTGCGTCTCTGCGTGTATGTGCGTGCTATTGTGTAGGTAAGGCAACAGCTGCACTTGATTGTGAATGCTTGTAACTTCGCATTTTTCTTTTACTGTCGTTGCTGGGTTCCGTTCCAATTGGAAGCTACGTTTTCCCTTCTTTTTTCGGATGCTCTCTTCAAATTTTCGATTTACATGGCGCTAAGTGTCACACCTGGTATGAGGGAGGTGATTTTCTCTTCTTCACCACTTTTTCTGAAAGAGATATGAGTATAATAAAGGATCGGAGGATGTGCAACTGTTCCCATTTCATTTCCAAAAAACAAAAAATACACCTCAGAGTTTCATTATCTTATAAATTCTTTGTTCTAATGCGAAGCGCTGCGCGGAGTCCCTGCGCACGCCTTTGCCTCGAGTGGGACGTCGGCATTTCAATTGCGCGGGAGCATGTGCGATCAGTGCGACTGCATGCTGCTGCGTCAAATGCGGTGCGGGGCAATGGAAACGAACTCTTTAATTAGTCGAAGTGTTAAGGCAATCAGGCGGCAACAGGATGGCTGCGCTTTATCGCTCTTGCTGGGGGAATTCTGGCTGGACAGCCGCAATGTTGCTGCGGACCTTTCCCATGGTGTCATTGTACTGCTCTAATTATTTTTACCTCTCTCTCTTTGTTTTCTTTTCCGCGCTCCTTCTGTTTTCTTTAGTGCTGTCCCCTGAACAAAAAGCATTTGCTCCCTTGTATCGTAGGGATAACTTTCTTTTTTCTTCTTCTTTGTTGGCCCCAAAGCGAGTTGTTAAGATTATTCCGTTCAGAATAGAAGGGGCTGGTGAAAGCCATCGCATTAGCACTGCTTTTTTCTGTCTTGACCACAGACACAGACACAGACACTCACACGCACACAGAATCAGTTTACACCAAGGTTGTGTGAGGGCGCCTCCGTCGGACAATGCTTCGCGTTTCATGCACATCGTCGGTAGGCACCACCACCGTCGCAGCTTCGCTCCGCTTGTCCTGCGCCGCGTCCCGTCCCCGTATTGCCGCTCTTTTGGATTCGCAGCACCGCTCCCTTCACCTTCCACCGGGTGGTTTCGACGATGAGTTGCCGCCATCCTTTGGAAGACAGAGTGGGAAGGGTGAGATGAGCAACGTCAACCTTCACGCAAAGCGTCAGCGAGCGAGCCAGATACGTAGGAGCCGACGCAAGCTTCGGACTCCACCGTCTAGCAAAACTGTCCCGTCACTTCTGCAGGTGAAGCGAGAGCTGTTGGGTCTCATTCAGCAAACGCGAGAGGCTCGAGGCGAGTCCGCGTCGAAGCAGAGCGCATCCGCTGACATTCACGTGCCGAATGTCGGGGAATCGTCCCCCATGCATCGCCGCAGCATACCCGGTGACGTTGCGTGTGACATCCGGTACGAGGAACACGAGGAGGGTGGGCTGAGCGCGGGTGAGACGATGCGCATACCTGCCGCTGCGCATCACGCGGCCACATCCGCCTCACCAGCTTCCTCACTCACCCCCACGCCAAAGCCGGCGGAAGGCTGGACATCGCATGAGGATGCGGTGGAACGCATGTACGCCGTGAGGCCCACAAGCACTGTGTTTGGCAGCGACCTCGATCGACTGGAGCGGGACATGCTGCGTGACTACCACCAGCGGGGTGCCGCGCTGCCTCCACGAGACCGTATCTACGCAGAGTTTGGCGGCGGCCGGCGCGGAAAGCGGCAGCAGTGGGAGCCATCCTCATCCTTCGACCACCTGCAGGCGTCTGATTTCCAAGCGAACCGGCTAAGTGAGAGCAGACTAGGCGACAACGCGAACAGAAACCTTTCGCCCTACCACCTGTATGCGGAGGCTTACCAAACGCAGCAAGAAGAGCGTAGTCGCCTTCTCGGCGGCCGCGTCGGCGGCAAAGGAACAAACTTGTCCCGAGGCTGTATGGAGGGCGAGGCAGTCGGGAACAACGCCGCCGCAGCCCTTGCCGATCTTCCCGCTCTTGCGAACCCTCATTTCCCTTCCGACGATGCCGGCGGCCCCGCGTCGTCCTGTGGCGCAGACGCGCGCGAGGATCGACAGAACAAATCGCAGCCCAGTGGAGAGATGTCTGTCTTTGGCGTGCAAACCGAGGTTGTCGTTGATGCGCGTAGGGATTACAAGGCCAGACTTTCCATCGTGAGCAGGCCTGTGGGGGAGGAAGACCCAAACAGGCTTGTTTACGACGCGTACAACCAGCGGCCAAGCGACAATCGTCTTCCGGAGGTGCGCGGTGCTGACTACTGGAGCGACCACGGCAACCGCAGTCGCGTGGAGGAGCGCAGTGCCCACCGCGCCGAGGCATTTGCGCGCGAGATTCTCCAAGAGGGTGCTGTGGACACAAGTGAGGTGGAGCACAGCGTGAACAGGATCCGAAAAGAGACGCTGCTGTACTTCCAGGCACACCCGGTGAACGAAATGATCCAGGAGCCCTTTGTCCGTGTTCGCCAGTTCATGCCGCCCGGCGGTGGCGCGAAGATGTCCTTCAACCCTAATGAGCCACTGACCGTAGGCAGCGAGGTCGGTGACGAGGAGCGGAGCGTCGTCGAGAGTGTTAACATGGACGTGGACATCCCTGCCCAGGATGCCAGGCGGATGGCGCAGGAGCTGGGCTTGGATCTGATCCGTGTGGGTGCTATCTACTCGCAGAAGACGGATCGCCGCATCGTTGCGCTTTGCATGATCGGCGACCACCGAGAGCACATGCGCGACATCATCAAGTTCAAGATCCAGAAGCTTGGTGTGCAGTCGCCGCCGACGAAGGAGTGTATCGAGGTGCCATTCAAGGGTGGCACGCACCCGCACGCGATTCGCTTCAAGTGCGTAGGAATCGCGAAGCACCTTCTCCGCCGCCACGTGGTGCGTATCAACCTCACCAAGTTCGGCACCCCACGGGAGGGGTTTCCTGTGTTGCAAAGCATCTTGGACGAACTGAAGCGGCAGTGCCTGCAGCTCAAGGCGTACCACACAGCGGGCCAGATCCGCTCCTCCTACGACGAAATCTACTGCTACCTGTACCCGTCTACGGGACGATCTCCCAAGACCACTGTTACGCACCCCACGCCGCAAGAGGTGCTCGAGGCACGCGACGACAGCATTTTGGAGACCGAAAAGGAGATTTACTTTGATGATCTGCACAACAAGGTTACCCAGAAAGAGCGGCTGCAGTACCTGCTCAAGCTGGAGAATGGGACCGCATGGGCAGACAAGGATGAGGGGATGTCTTTGCAGCGGCAGCGTGCGATCAAGGTGATGCTGGGCTACATCCCAAAGGGTAACAAGGATATCTACGCCGCACGTGGCGATGTCAACATCACCGCGCCATTCCGCGCGAGTCACGCGACGTCGGTTGAGCGGTGGTCGTACCCGACGGAGTCCAACTTGGAGCAGGCGAGTCGCGGCGCCGCGGCCCTCGGCAAGCGCGCTGGTATGCCGATCAGTGAAATGCACGACCGCGGTGAGACGCCAGAGAACCCGACGCAGCTGGATCGGTTCTACTACACGGCACACGGGCCAGCGCTGGAGATGGGCGAGTTCAAGGAAGCGCTGGGCCTCAAGGACAACCGTGCCAAGAAACCACCCGCGGCTCCTGGATTTGCTACATTGGGAAAGAGGGAGTCCGACAGCGGGGCTGCTGGCCGTGGTTTTGCGACAAAGTAGCGGGAGAGTTTCTTGGTATCTGTGGCGCCGCGTCAGTGCGGCAAGTCGTGGTGACAGAGAGCATAAAGGCGACTTTTCTGTGTTTCCCTCTTGATCCTTTCGCGCTGCTTTCATTCGAGGTTTTCCGCCGACACCGCTTGACAAACGAGCGCCACTGCGCATTCGGGTCCGATGTTACGGAGAGAATACAATGGTCTCTCTCTCTGTTTTATGCGTTCATTACTGTTCACAAATACCTAATTCCGCGGCCTACTTAAGGGTAGTGCACTAAAACAACAACAAAAGAAAACTACTCTACTGGCCTTAGAGCTTAAAAAAAAAAAAAGAGCGGATTAGAGCTTACTAATGTCAGCTCTGCTTCGATAGCAATCTTGATGCCATTTTTTTTTGATCTTTGCGGTTGCGAAGCTGCTTTGTATCCATCACTAAGTAGAGTGTGTGCGATCATATAGACCAGTGCTGCAGAAGCTGCGGGAACTCCGCTCTCCAAGCCTGCCAGCTCCGGTGTCTCGACAAATTCTGTTTTTTTTTCTTTGTCGTCGGAGAAATGAACGTGGTAATGATGAAGGGCTCCAGCATGTGTTATCATTACTGTATCCAGAATGCACTATTCTTTCTGTCCCTGTCAACCACTTCCTCTCTACGACCGTACTACGCTGCCGTGGATTCTCTGCGTGTGCGATGTGACGGCAACGCATGCGTGAACTGCACAAAACTCCTGTGTCGCATTGCGTTCAATTGCGCGTTTTTGCGAATGCATTTTTTGGACAACCTCTTTCTCGCTTTACACGTGCGTTAGATCTTGAATCAAGGCGAAGCAATTCTTTACGCTACAAAAGACACACTAAAAGACACACACAGACATCCAGGCGAATCTACCACAACCACTAACACTCTCAAGAGCCAAAAAGCGCACATAATACTTATTTATCATATTTTTTTCTCGGCGGACAGCCATGGAGGACCAGCCTATTAGCAGCAACGCCAGCTCTGTGAGCGACGACAGCCAGCCGCCGATGGAGGTGGACTACCCGCTTCATGAGGAGGTGGAGGTACCGGACACGGACGGTGGCCTGCACAAGACCGTTCTGGTCGAAGGCACCGGCTCACGACCGGTGAAGGGAGCGAAGGTGAGCGTGCACTACGTTGGCACTCTCGAGGATGGGTCGAAGTTTGACAGCAGTCGTGACCGAGGGGAGTACTTCGACTTCACCCTTGGTCGTGGCCAGGTGATTAAGGGCTGGGACAAGGGCGTGGCGACCATGCGGATTGGCGAGAAAGCCATCCTAAAATGCTCGCCCGAGTACGGCTACGGAGCCAGCGGCAGCCCGCCGAAAATTCCGGCAAACGCCACGCTGCTCTTCGAGGTGGAGCTGTTTGCGTGGAGTCGCGAGGTGGACATATCACCCGGCAAGGACAAGTCTCTCATGATGGACGTCCTAAAGGACGGCATTGAGTTTGAGAACCCCGCCTTCGAGTCAGCTGTCACTATGGATCTTCTCATCTACGTCGGGAAGTTCGATGCGGAGGACAAGGAGAAGAAGCACGCGCCGGTGAAGGTGTTGCCGAAGTGGAGCATCATCGTGGGCGAGACCTCCCTCCCGCCGTACCTTGAGGAGTTTCTCTACAAAATGCGCAAGCAAGAGGCGGCTGCGTGCCGCGTCCGAAGCGACCTCATCTGCGACGCTGTGCCCGAGTTTGGCATCCCGTCGAGCGAGGCGCGCCACCACCAGGATGTCACGTACGTGGTGGAAGTGAGCGCGATGAGCCGCTCCAAGACGTACGACTTCTCGGGGCTTCCGAAGATTGCTGAGGGCGAGAAGCGCAAGGATGCGGGCAACGACGCCTTTAAGTCCGGCAATCTGCCGCTGGCTGAGAAGTACTACCGCCGCGCGCTCGAGTTCGTCGGCGAAGACTACGGCTACGACGAGGCAGACAAGCCGGAGTGCCACCGCGTGCGCATCAGTGTCATGGGCAACTTGGCGCAGGTGCTACTGATGCGCAACAGGCTCTCCGAGTCAGCGGAGTTTTCCCAAAAAGTTCTGAGCCTCGACGGGGAGAACACCAAGGCTCTGTTTCGTCTCGCCAAGGCACAGGACGGGCTGCAGGAGTGGGGGCCTGCTTTGAAGAGTCTGGAGAAAATCATCGCGATTGACCCCGGCAACGCTGACGCCGCGGCTTTGAGGTCGCGTGTTCAGCAGGCCCAAAAGGCGTTTGATCAGAAGCAGAAATCAATCTTCAAAAAGATGTTTTCTTAACTCTTTTTTGAGTGCTGGGCGAAGGGGACAATCTTCTGTAGGCCAAACAGCTGTTACTTTGCGAAGGCGACTCTCTCCCGAGCACTGCGCAGCTTACTGTTTTCTTATTTGGTTTCTCTCGTTTCGGTCAAATGAGTGGCGAGGACAGAGTCACTACGCCCCGCGTAAATGCATGTGCGGTGGTCTCTCCTCCATCCTTGTCGCTGGTGTTTTGTGTGTGTGTGCGTCTCTCTCTTTCTTTCCTTTCTTTCTGTCCCGTACAAAAGAAATTGTAAAGGAGAAAAGCAAGTCGTCCAGCGCAAGCAGCAAGGCAAGCAGTCACCATAACAGTTTTTCTTTTTGCGTTTTGGGACAAGTACTCTAATTTTTTTCCATGCTGACAGCATTGATTGTTTTCTCTTTCTCTTGTTGTCGTATTGTGGCCCACATCCAATGCTCGCTCGCTCTTTTAAGAGGAGTACATCGAACAGGGTTGCTCGTGGGGGAGGTAGACTCTTCTCGTTTTAAGAGAGATCAGCGACGCGGCGCGAAGTCGGCAACCAGCTACTACCTTTCGTTGGCGCAACGACGCAACTGGAAAGGAGCTGAAGACATGTTCCTTGTGCTCATCTGCGCTCCTTTCCTTATTGTATATGTGTGATACTGCTATTAACACCTCTTTATCTTCCTCTTTTTAATCCAAATATGCGCCTGCCTACACTACATTCATTCCATCGCACCTTAATGGCCCGCCTTTAGAGCAACGAAGTTGCAGGTGTAACCCACATCATCTGTTTTTTTTTTTCCCTCGCTTCCATTCAAGCGCTTTTTCGTATCGTTTGGGGTGCATCGGAGCTGAGCTCTTTACTTTGAACGGAGGCGCTCACCACAAAAAGACGCACGTCTCTTAGCAGTCTCACACACACACACAGACAGACACCGAGACATAGGTGTTAAAATCGTTGACCCCGGCGCGACAACCGCAAGTTTCTGCGATGGCGGAGGCTTTCTTGAGTCAGCAGCCGCACCCGTCCAATCAGGTGGCGGACACGGGTGCGTCGATGACAAAAATGCGTGTCTCGTGGACGAGCAGCGGTGTTGACATCCACGTGCCGCCTATGCGCTTCCTATGGCGTGGGATTAACCGCACTTTGATGGACAACGTGGACAAGGTGTCGGCTATGTTCTACCCTCTCCCCTTCACGTGCGTGGTGCTCTCTGCTGCGGGGTCGTGCGTGTATGTGTGGTGGGTGCCCGCGTCATCGTGGGTGCACACCAATCCAGTGAGCACCTGGATGCGCTACTTCGACTCTATTCTGACACCTTTTTCTCGCTACCTGCCCCCTGCAGCGCAGGCGCCCGTGCTCTGTGCGAAAGTGTGGGCAGTAGCTCTCGGTGGAGCGGCGGTGTTGCACCGCTTTGCCCTGCGACGCCTGCTGCAGTACAAGGGGTGGATGCTGGAGAAGGACCCACAGAAGCCGTCGTGGAAGACGCGCCTCTGGTCGCTGGTGGTCCGCACGTTTTTCACGCGACCCACCATCTCAAAGACGCGCGTGTATGAGAGCTGCCTGCCAAGTCTCCCTCTCCCGTCGCTGCAGCACACAGTGAACCACTACTTGTCCAGCATGCGCGCCATCTACCATCAAAAAGACAGCGACACAAACGACTGGCTTGAGCTGCGCCGCTCAGCCGAGTCTTTTCTCCTGAACGAGGGTCCTGGGCTGCAGAAACACCTTCGACTGCAGCACGTGATGTCGAACAACTACGTAACCGACCTCTGGACGCGCAACGTGTTTCTCTCCGCCCGCGACTCCCTGTGCCTGCACTCAAACTTTTACGCGGTGCCTTTTGCTAGCCACATACCCACGCGCTTGCCTGAGGCTCGTGCCGCGGTACTCATCTACCTGCTGACGCAGCTAAAAGCGCGCGTGGAGAGCTGCTCCTTGTGCCCCAACTTCGCCGGCCCTCGCCATTGCGTTCCTCTCTCGATGGACCAGTACTCGTTGGCTTTTAACACCACCCGCATCCCCGGACGCGAGATTGACGTCCTCGAGCACCATGAGGAGCGAGAGCACCACTACATCGTCATTCTGCATCGGGGGCGAATCTACCAACTCCCTGTCGTTGACCCGCAGTCGCGACAGCAGCTGACACCGCACCAGCTCGAGATCATTCTGCACCAGCTGCTGTTGGAGGTGGAGGAGGAGGTGAGCACCGGCCGCGACGAGTCGGAGGAGGACGACGCCGAGGACACGCTGGAGACGCTTGGCAAGAAGCGCTCCTATCGCGTGGTAGAATCTCTCGTGCCGGCCTTGACCACCGCACCACGCGCGCAGTGGGCAGACGTGCGAAATACCTTCTTCCTCCACGACGCCAACAATAGCAGTCCGCTGCGCGTCATTGAGAAGGCCATGTTTGTCGTGAGCTTTGACGAGCGGTGCGGCACGCCGGCGCCGTCGACTGCAGCGTCCGCCATGATGGAGGACAAGCGCCTCTCCGCGGACTGCACGCACTACCTCTGCGGCAACGGCTCGAGTTTGTGGTGTGACAAGAGCTTCAACCTTGTCGTCCGGGCCGACGGTCATGTCGGGCTGCACGTCGAGCACTCTTGGTGCGACATGTCGACGTTCCTAGGTCTCTTTGAGCATGTCTCTGCTCAGGAAGAGGCGGCCGAGTTGTGGTATGATGCGGAGACCGGCCGGCCTAAAAAGCTGCAAGAGGATCTCAAGCGGCGCAAGGCGTTTCGTGCGCCGCAGCTGGACAGTCCCCTTTACCCAAAACGCCTGCGTTTCACCATTTACAAGAAGCTTGCCGAGGCTATCCGGGAGGCGCATACGGAGTTCATGCTGGAGACGGGCTCGCAGGTTGACCTCCACGTCGTCCGCTACGATGGCTACGGACGTGAGCTGCCGAAGAGCCTGGGCTGCAGCCCGGACGCGTGGGTGCAGCTGGCCCTCCAGCTTGCTCACTACACGGACCAGAACGGTCAGTTTAGCCAGGTCTACGAGTCCGTGGCGCAGCACATGTTCGCAAAAGGCAGGACGGAGGCCGTGCGCAGTGTGAGCGACACCAGCGCCGCCTTTGTGAAGTCGATGGTTGCCGCCGGCGATGAGGACGATGCGCCGTCGGAGGAGCGAAAGAGAGAGCTGCTACTGGAGGCCTGTGCGCAGCATCAACGCGCAGTGCAAGAGGCCGTGGCAGGCCGCGGCTTTGATCGTCATTTGTTTGCTCTTTTCATGGCAAGTGTCCATCACGCCACACCGTCTGACTTCCTCACTGCCGTGCTGCGCAAGGCGCAGTGGAAGGTGAGTAGCGCACAGGCGCATCAGCGCTACTTGATGGATCACTATCACCCCGCCGCAGCGGGGTGTCTGTACCACGAGACTCCCGGCTTTGGTTTCGGGCCCGTCGCGCCGGACGGCTACGGCGTCTCGTACTGCTACTGCGAAAACGGCGTGCTTTTTATCACCATCACATCGTACAAAAGCTGCGACACCACGTCTTCACGAACGCTGGGCAACCACCTTAAAACAGCATTGGACATGCTTGGCGAACTCGTGCACACCACACACGCAGAGTCCCCACCACAGCCGTGATATATATATATGTATGCATATTAGTTTGCATTTTTTTTTTGCCGCAGTACTATAGCCCGTTGCATCACTTTTTGTAGTTTTTGTTTCTCTCGTCTTTGAAGTCGAGCGTGTTTCAAGCCACTGCAGTGCGCACTGTTCTTTCGATCTGTCCATTTTTATCACAGCCAAGCATTTTCTTCTGAAGAATAAGTTGTTTAGGCCCTGTCGGGTCATGTTGTTGTCGACGCCTGGTGTTTTTTTTTTTCTCTGTCAGAGAGGTTTTCGGAGTGCGACCCGCCAGTGTGGCAAGAGGTTGCCGAGCGGGAGTGCTGCGTCAAAGTCTGGAGCAACGTTTCCGCTGAGTTGATTTGCCCCTTCTCACCTAAGTGTGTCTGCAGGTTTTGCCTCTTTTTGTCGTCTTCCACTTTCAGCGATGTACGACCGTTGCTGTTTTTTTTTCACTTAGGCGAGGAAATAAAAACAAAGAAAAGCAACGTATTCTCATTCTGCAATTTCACCACCGCTCTCTTTCTCTCTCAAACACTACATTCAACGCCTTTTTTGTTTTCTTCCTCTCACCTTTCTGCTTAGTCCTCTGTTGTGCAGCTCGGCGGGTAACAGGCACGAGCACCCACGCTCTCATCGGCACATACACGCATACGCACGCAAACACGAAAGAACTCCCTCACACGTGGCGGTTTCCCTAGTAGTGCAGAAACGTTATTAGAGTTTAGAAAACAAAAAGTTTAAGTGAGCAACCATGTTCCCTGGAGCTGGAAGTACACCAGGTGCTGAAAACGGTGCGAAGCGGTTTAGCCGCCAACAAATCATCCAGCACGTTCGAAAGAGTCTCCTCTACACTGCCTTCGACGTCAAGTGGGTGCCACAGAGCG
This sequence comes from Crithidia fasciculata, assembly GCA_000331325.2. NCBI lineage: Eukaryota > Euglenozoa > Kinetoplastea > Trypanosomatida > Trypanosomatidae > Crithidia > Crithidia fasciculata. Next base: position 561,187 of record CM003428.1, read on the forward strand.
CATCGTTCGCGGTAGTCGGGCAGTACCCCAACAATCACGGCGCGCTATCGCTCTACGAGCTCTACCACGGCGAGCTGCGGACGACGGTGGAGCTGCGGACGACGGTGGAGCTGCGCCTCCCGCACCCGTTAAAGTGCTGCACCTTCGGCCACAACGCCTCGTACAGCAACAGCGCGAACGCAGCGGGTAGCAGCGCACCGCAGGTGGCCGTTGGCGACTTCGCCGGCAGTCTGCGTGTCTTTGACGTGACCCGCCTCGCCGCGGTGGACGCGTCCGCCAAGCACGCCCTGAGCGACGTGGAGTCGGCGTCGCTCTTTCATGTGCCGCACGCGCACGAGAGCATCATCAACGCTATCGACGGTGCTCACTACGCTGGTCCTCCAGAGCTGGTGACTGGCAGCCGCGACGGCGCTGTCAAGGTGTGGGATACCCGGCAGTCGAACAAGGCGGTCATCGCGCTGAACCCCGCCGATCCAGCTCGTGCGCGTGACTGCTGGACTGTGCGGTTCGGAAACAGCTGTGACCCGGATGAGCGCGTCGTCGCCGCTGGGTACGACAACGGTGATGTGAAGATTTTCGACTTGCGCACGCAGAAGATGCTGCACGAGATGCAGGTGAGCAACGGTGTGTGTGACCTGGAGTTTGACCGGCCCGATATCCCGATGAACAAGCTCATCGTGTCATCGCTGGAGGGTCGTGTACGGTGCTACGACCTGCGCACCCTTCACCCGAAGCTTGGCTACGCCTATGTCGAGGAGCGCGTCTCGGACGGCACCGTCTGGTGCTCGCGTGCGCTTCCACAGAATCGCGAGATTTTTATGAGCGGTGGGGGCGGTGAGCTGACGCTGTGCTTGTACAAGTACCCGCCAGAGCGCGCGCTGAAAGACGGCGACGGGCAAGAGCGCGGCGTGGCTGGTGCGGTGGAGGAGCTGAACAAGGCCAAGGTAGGAGACCAGCCGATTAACGCGCTGGACTGGAACCGCTCGAAGGAGGGCCTTGCCGTGTGCTCGTCCTTCGACCAGAGCATTCGCGTCATGCTCGTGACCAAGACGGGCCTTCTTTCGTAGGGGCAGAATGGCGTGAGTGGCGGAAGGGAGAAAGACAAATTCCAGACTCTTTTACTTTGAGACTCGCAGTGCCGCTCTCCTCCTTTTTTTTCTTTGCTCGCGTGGGTCGGTGCGGGGCGGAGGAAAGACGGGCGACGGTGTCTTGTCGACCTTCGTGTGCGGGCGGCGTGGCTGCCCTCTCACGAATGCAGCAGTGTCTGATGGTTGTGGCATCTATTCTCTTCTGCAACGTTTTCCCGCGCCAGATAAGGTGCGTGCGTTTGCTCTTGACTGGGTGCGCGAAGAAGCACCGATGCACGGTTTGCGTGTATGTGCTTCTGTGAAATTCTTTCTCCATGGAAGATGAGTTTTAGTGCTTTTGTTTGATTTGTTAGCTGTCGGACAGCTCTTTTTTTTTTTTACGAGGAGCTGAGCAAGGCGAGTCGGGCGTCAGACCGCCTGTGCACTTTGAAGTGTAAAGGTTATTCTTTTTTTGTTGCGGCTGTTTGTGCCGGCTGGAAAAGCTACTGGATGCGGTCTTTATTCTATTCGTTTGTTCGTTTCCCACCATAAGGTATGCCTTTTTTTAATTGCTTTTTTGCGCTCTCTGCGCAATTCTCGATGTACGTAGGACAAGCTTCCTGACACCCAACGCGCGTGAGCAAATGCAACCGCATTCTCACGTGTCACGTTGTAGGTGGAGGGGGTCGCAGGTGGCAGTCAGGTCTCCCCGAAGCAAGCTGGGGAAGTTGCAATACACCAAGAACAACAGCAACAACTTCAACAAACAGGAAAACTGATCTATTTGGCCCACGAGTATGATTTAGCTTGAGAGTTCTTTGCTTTTGCAGCGATGGGGAGCGATGAGTTCCATGGTAGCCGCCGTGGAGAGGAAGAGAGTCAGAGAAAAAAGGAGGAGCAACCCTTTTATCCACTTCTTTCGCGTGCTTTTTGTCGAAAATGGTGTTTTGGTCAGCTCTGAGCACTCGTGCCACGTCATTATTTTCCGCAGAGAGCAGTTGTGAAGCGGAAGCTACTACCAATGCGCTGAAGTCTACTGCAGAAACAGCATTATTGATTCTCATTCTTTACTTCCGCTCTCCGTCTCTTTCTGCGCTTTTTCAGATTTTGCGACAGTTGTTAATCCAGGGTGACCGCGAGAGTTTTAAACAGCACTTCCCTTTTTTTTTTTCCCTTCCCGTTTCTCTTTCAGCGAAGCCTTTCCAACACAACGCTTTGACAGGTGTCCTCCTGTTTTTCTTCCGCTTTCACGCGCAGGTTCGACTTCCAAGTCGCGCATAGACACGATGAGCTCCACGAACGCTAACTACCGCACGAAGACCCTCAAGGATGGCTGCACTGCCGAGGAGCTCTTTTCTGGTGATGGGCTGACCTACAACGACTTCATCATTCTGCCGGGCTTCATTGACTTTGGCGCGGCAGACGTGAACGTCTCGGGGCAGTTCACGAAGCGCATCCGCCTCCATGTTCCGGTGGTCTCCTCACCTATGGACACCATCACGGAGAACGAGATGGCGAAGTCCATGGCACTGATGGGTGGTGTTGGTGTGCTGCACAACAACTGCACGGTGGAGCGGCAGGTGGAGATGGTGAAGTCGGTGAAGGCGTACCGCAACGGCTTCATCTCCAAGCCCAAGTCGGTGGCGCCGCAGACGCCCATCAGCGAGATCATTCGCATTAAGGAGGAGAAGGGGATCAGCGGCATCCTCGTGACGGAGGACGGCGACCCGCACGGGAAGCTGCTCGGCATTGTGTGCACCAAGGACATCGACTACGTGAAGAACAAGGACACCCCTGCGCAGGCGGTGATGACGCGGCGCGAGACGATGACGGTGGAGCGCGCGCCGATCCAGCTGGAGGAGGCGATGGATGTGCTGAACCGGAGCCGCCACGGCTACCTGCCGATTCTCGACGACACCGGCAAGGTCGTCTACCTGTGCTCCCGCCGCGACGCCGTGCGTGCGCGTCAGTTTCCAAACAGCACGCTGGACAAGCAGGGCCGCCTCATCTGCGCCGCCGCCACCTCTACTCGTCCAGAGGACCGCAAGCGCGTCTCCGCACTTGCCGAGGTGGGCGTGGATGTCCTCGTGCTGGACAGCTCGCAGGGCAACACCATCTACCAGATCGCCTTCATCAAGTGGGTCAAGGCGACCTACCCCCAGCTGGAGGTGGTCGCCGGCAACGTGGTGACGCAGGACCAGGCGAAGAACCTCATCGAGGCCGGGGCGGATGGGCTTCGCATCGGCATGGGCAGCGGCAGCATCTGCATTACGCAGGAGGTGCTCGCGTGCGGCCGCCCGCAGGGCACGGCTGTGTACAAGGTGGCGCAGTACTGCGCCTCCCGCGGTGTGCCGTGCACGGCTGACGGCGGTCTGCGCACCGTGGGCGACATTTGCAAGTCGCTCGCCATTGGCGCGAACTGTGCGATGCTGGGCGGCATGCTGAGCGGCACGACCGAGACGCCAGGCGAGTACTTCTACAAGGGCGGCGTGCGCCTGAAGGTGTACCGCGGCATGGGAAGCCTGGAGGCGATGAGCCAGGGCAAGGAGTCCGGCAAGCGCTACCTCTCCGAGAACGAGGCGGTGCAGGTTGCACAGGGTGTGTCTGGCAACGTCGTGGACAAGGGCTCGGCAACGAAGCTGATCGGCTACATCGCGAAGGGCCTCCAGCAGTCCGCACAGGACATCGGTGAGGTGAGCTTCGACGCCATCCGGGAGAAGATGTACGCTGGCCAGGTTCTCTTCAACCGCCGCTCTGCCACGGCGCAGGGTGAGGGCGGCGTCCACTCCCTGCACAGCTACGAGAAGAAGCTGTTCGCCTCGAAGATGTAAATGCACAGTAAGCACTTGTATGACCTTTTAAAAATTTCCTACCTTACTTTTTCTGTGCGCGTGTCTCTTTTTCTGTTTGGAGCAACGGAGACGGAAAGGAGAAAGGAGACGCGAGGGCAGTGCAGGAACTGTGTGCGACTCCGTTGACAATGGAACACATAGCGTCTCTTCTGGTGCTCATCTTCTACCGAAAAAAAATCTGCGAAGGAGAACAAGAAACGAGTCATCCTGCACACAGCTCCGCAAAAAGAAGAAAGTAAGGGAAGGAAGTGCACTGGGTGGGGCGAACAATAATACTAAATCAGTTAATGAAAGAAACAAAAACGGCGATCTGCATCTGAAGCAGCAAGATCGAAAACAAACAAAAAAAACAAAAAAAACAACAACACTGTTTAAAATAAATAGAAGGGTTCTCGTTGACTTTAAAGTTATACGCTTATTTTTAAGATGCTTTGTTGTTTTTACGCCTTTCGATTCAAGCCTCTAATTGGCTTGTTTAACGGTGCTTCCGCAACACATTTTAAAAGACCGAAGGGAAGGGAGTGATGAGAGCGGAGAAGCCATGCAAAAAAGAGCAACGGAAAAAGGTCGTGCTGTGCAAGTAGGTAGCACAGGTCTCATCAGCTTTACGGCACCGCTTCCCGCCTGTGTGGATAAGCGAGGGCCCGCAGTATTTGTTGTCAGTCACGGCTGTGATGTGTGCGGAAGATAGAAAAAAAAAAGGATGCTCTGTTTTCACCTCACACCTCGTGAACGTCTCCATCGGCTGAAGGCTTCTCCTCGCTATCCTTGCTGTTTCCGCTTTAGAAACTAACTCTCCCTTTTTGTTCTTTTTTTTTGTATCTGGTATTGTGCTTTGGCCCTGTTCTCTCCACCCGCGGCGCGTTTCGTACCTTACGCTTTCGAGAAAAGAAAAAGCAAAAAAGAAAGCTGCTTGTAAATCTTACTCTTGTGTGTGCTGTTGTTCTCTTACAGCATTCCTCACACTAAACCGAACTCAGCGCCGGCATTGTGACCACGGTATCGCGAGTTCCTGCTAGCTCAACAGAGCACCCGTCCCTTTTCTAGACAACACAATAGGAAAGCTTTGCCGAGAGATAGGAAAAAGGAAAGCGGTCTTGAACACCTCTCCTGAAGTGCGGTGAAGATCAACAGAAAAGCAGCAAATATCGTCTTCTCTGCTAAGGCGGCAGTAGCGCTCCAGACACTGTGGATCTGCTACTTGCTGCAGCCTCGAGGCTCAAGAAATCGAAGGAATAAGAGACGCTTGTGAAGATGCGTCATAGAGGTGGACCTGCGCAGAGCACCGCGAATGCGGGCACTGCAACTGCAGCCGTCAAGGCGTCTAATCCCTTAGACGGCGCTGCTGCTCCTCAACCACCGACGCGCCACCACGATCCGCAACGCTCGTACAACGCCCCACCCGCTCCCTCGGCGGCTCCCTCCACCTCGCTGCAGGTCCGTGCTCCGCGTCTTGCAGAGATGCACAGCTCTCTCTACTACATCCCGCAGTACATGTGGCTGCAGACAATGGACCGTGCACCGTACGCGTTCAGCAGCTTCTTTGTTCCCTCGCTGCCGCCGCATCACGAGTTCATGCTCACTCGCATCCGGGACGCCTACGTCCGCCCGTACCGACCGGCGAACGCGGGTGACGTGGAGGTGCTGGGCCGCCTGTGGAACGGCCACAATCGTGTCGTCTTCGCACCCAACGAGCTCAAATTCTCGCCTGCGACGCACTGTGTGAGTGAGCGCTGGAAGGAGCTCGGATTTCAGGGCACCGACCCGTCTACCGACTTCCGGGGTGCCGGCCTTTTCGGCCTCACGCAGCTGGTGCATCTTGTGGAGAGGTACCCAGAGCAGTGGAACGCGATGCTCAGCCCCGACTTTATGTCTGCCGCTGCCGGGATCAATGTCTCCATGCGTCTTATGACGCTGCTAGGCATCACCACCACGGTAAACCAGTTTAGCGCGTCAATGCACTCCACCTACTCTGCTTGTGAGGGAAGGCTGCAGCTGTGCCGCTTCATCTTCGACCAGAACATCGAGGTGGCAGTCAACCGCCTGAACGAGGTGTACTGCTTCGCGATGCGGCTGCTGCACTATCGGTGGATGCGCTCGTCGCGCAACCTCATGGAGTTCAACCAGCAGCTCAGCGCCATGTATGTGGAGCTCGAGAAACTGCTTTTCGTCTGTAAGAGTATGGAGGAGCTGTGCAGTATTTTATAGCGTGAAGTCGAGGTCCCCGCCTTTGTGCCTCAGCTCGCACCAACTGCCTCTCTTATCTAACCCCCTCCACTCTTCACTAAATATACATTTTTTTTTTTTGCCAAAGCGAGACTCACGTTGCTTCCTTCTTTATTCCGTCCTACGGCTTCTGGACCTCTTTTTTCCCTCCTCTCCTTGCTAATTGCACATTTTTTCAGTCTTTGCTTACCCACCACTAACTCGGTGTTGTTTTGCTGTGAGAGATTTGCTCGCACCTCTCCGTCTTCATTTCTTGCCTTCGACAGCATCGATGCTGTTCTTTGCTGCGGGGAATAATTCCTAGGCAACAGTAACAGCAACAACGACAAAGAAGCGGAAGGGCGCAGAGATCTCTCTGGCACTCTTCTTGCATTTCGTAGTCTTTGCTGTGCGTGTTGCGTGCTGAGAGGCGTCTGCCATTGCGTGGAGCAAAATTGTACTTAGTGAAGGAGAATAAGCACAGCGAGCATTCGCGGTACGCTTTCACTGTTGAGCGGCAGCGGAGAGAGAAAGAGAACGCTTATTTGTGTCTCATTGTTTCGCCGAGGTAAAATTGATAGGAGCGTAAAGTCTGCCGCCACGGCGCGGTGCGGTAGTGCGACGCAGCATCCGAGGCTTTCCTTTAACAATGCCTCCGTGAGGGCGGAAAGGAAGCAGCGCGTCCAGCTTCCGCCTGCTTGCAACTCGATGTCTGCCATCTGCTCCACCTCTCGTTTTCTTTTTTCAATACTGTTTAATTTTTCTCTCTCTAAAACAAAAACCACAACAACAATAATACTGACTGCCTGCGCTAAGACACTTGTTTTTCGTCCTTCTCTCCAATCTCTGCGGCGGGCTCTAATCAGGTTCCCCCACACTTCAACAAAACGACAAAGGCCTGCAGTGTACTTGCTTTCCTGTCCTATTTTCAGAAAGATGAAGCGCTCGCGCCGAGGAGGTCGAGTGGAGCCTTCTGAGCAGACGTCTCCTTTCCCAGAAAATTATCTCGGCCAGCTAGCAGATGCCTTGCGCTGCCACAGCGACGTTTTAGTGGTCGACCCGGAAACACTCGTCGTCGCCGACGCTGCCGCACAGTGCCCTCAGCGCGACGTCGTGCAGTCCCTCTCCTTGATCCTCCTGAGCACAGCCACCGCCTCTCCCTCCTCGACATGCGGTGATGGGCTTCATCAGTGCACATTGCGCGGGATCGGCGTACTGGACTGCTCCAGCTCTCCCGCATCGCAGAGTGGCACGGAAGGTGTGGCTTCGCTGATCTTCCGCGTTGTCCCGGTGTCCATCGTCGTGATTCCGTGGACGCCGCAGCTCCCTCCGCGACTGTGCACTCTTGTTTGCGACCGCGGCCATTTTGCCTCCTTTGACGGGTGCGATTTTGGGCAGCGGGACGTCGGCCCGATACCAGAAGGCTACGTGCCGAGGGAGGCTTCAGTGTTGGTGCACGGACTGCCTCGGTGCTGCGTAGAGGCTGTTTCTGGGAATTTCCCTCTTTTCTGTGCGTCGCCGCTGCGCCAACGTGACCCTCACGATGCGGCTGCAGAGACAAGGTGGAAGCTGCGAGGCGCCGGCGATGATGAGGAGAGCGCTCGCAGCGCCGCCATGTCAGCACAGCTGAAGGCACTAGCCGCGCTGCGCGCAGAACGTCTCTGGTCTACGCTAGAGACTTTGCTGCCGCGTCCCAGTGCTGCGGTGGAATCGATGTGGGTCGTGGTGTCCTACCCTGGTGGCCTGCCGACACAGCCGACGCCGCGGTGCTGTGCACTGTCCGGCGGTCTCGCTGCGTATCCCAGGCGCGTTGTCGCCGATGGCAGCGCTGCGTGCAGAGACGGAGGGGCGTTTGAAGACGCAGGTTCCCCGGTCTCGCCACTCTTTGTTTTGCCTGCTCGTTTTCTCTGTCAGCAGTTTCGTGTGTGTGCGGGGTGGCAGAGCATTCCCCCGCAGCACAGAAAGGCATCGCGTGACGCGGCGGAGTCGTGGTGCAGGCGCGTTGAGGCAACTCCTCTGTGCACCGCGAGCGGGACAACAGTAGCTGCCTCCGCCGTCTGCGATCCGGTCGGCGGGGTGCAGGGGCCCGCTATCACGCTGGCGACAGCCACCATGCTGTAGGCGGCACCTTCCGATCGATGTGTTACTTTACGTGACACAAGGAAATCAAATGCAGCAGCGCAGAGGCTTGAATCGTTGTATTTAAGTGTTGTTTTTTCTGCTCTTTTACTGCTAGAGGAGCCGCAGCGTTGAAGCTGCATGCTTCCCACTCATCTGCTACTCCATGGCTTCCGTGCTGTGAATTTTTCTTTTCTTCTTTCTCTCCCCGTTGCGGTTTTTGCCCCGCCTTTTTCTTTTTCGAATGTCAAGACGCAGACAAACACAGAGAGAAACACCAACGACTACAGTACAACAAAGAAAAAGAAAAGAGTGATCGAGAAAGAAACGAAGGTGTTAATGACCAAAGGTGAGCTCAGATCTTTGCACATTGTCGGAAGCAGAAAAGAAGCTGAGGAAAGCTTTTCCTCTAGATTTCCTTTCTTAAATCGAGTGTCTTCTCCTTTTCCGTTCTTGCTGCAGATTTTGAAGCTACGCTCTTTGCTGGCATCAGAATATGACTCGTGCCATCACCTGCCCAATGCAGGAAGCACGTCAACAAGAGCATATTAGAAATGGTGTATTATAGTGTTTTGTTGCATGGTGCTCCTCATCTCTGATCTTGCGCCGCTGTACTTATCACTTTTTTTTCCTGGGCCTCTCCTCTTACCATTCCCTTTTTCTCTTCCTTTTATCTTACAAATTTATCGCATTTATATAGCCAAGCGTGCCACGAAGGAAAGCGAAGCATCTTTTCAGAGCGCAACGCCAGCTTTCTTTATCGAAGCGTGCAACGGCTGTGTGCTCTCTTTCCACTCTACACGTACTTTTCTTCCTTCTCCAAGTGCTTGCGTGGCAGGGCCACAACTTGTATTTCAAGCGTGTTTTTGTGTTTTTTTTTTTCCCCTATTGCCACTACATATATTTTTCTCCTGCCTTTCCACTGCCTGCGCTCGTACGCAACCTGTTTTCTATTATTCAATTCTCACTTTCCTTAGGAGGCTTTGCGGTACTTCTCTCATCTCGCCGTTGGCCGGGTGCACTGGTCTCTTACCTGCGGCCTTTATTTGTGCTTGAACTGCACATCCGGACGGTCAGCCATGAAGGACCCCATGCAGCGCGATGAGGCGCAGAAGTCGGGGGAGGAGCACAAGCCAACGTACTTCCGCGGCTTCTTTGACGCTGAGAAGCGGCGCAAGGTTGTCAACCACGACCCGACAGCTGGGCAGGCCATCGGCGGCGCCGTCATGATGGCACTACCGATTGGTCTTATAATCTACCTGGTGATGCGCCGCCGCACCCGCCTGGCGACGGAGGCGGCCATGGGAAAGGGTCCACAGGATGGCGGCTTTTTCGGCCAGATGCAGAAGGCGATGCAGCAGGCGATGAACCCGATGGGAAACAAGGACTTCAAGGTTACCGTCAAGGACACCAAGTTCAGCCACGTCATTGGCGTGCCCGAGGCGCTCGCGGAGGTGCAGCAGTACGTGAACTTTCTCAAGACCCCGGAGCTCTTCACGCGGCTTGGCGCACGGCTGCCCAAGGGCTGCATCTTGACGGGTGAGCCCGGCACCGGCAAGACACTACTGGCAAAGGCGGTGGCTGGCGAGGCCGACGTGCCCTTTTTTAGCTGCAGCGGGGCGGACTTCATCGAGGTGTACGCCGGGTCGGGACCGAAGCGTGTGCGGGACCTCTTCGCCGCCGCCAAGAAGGATGCCCCATCTGTCATTTTCATCGACGAGATCGACGCCGTTGGCTCCCGCAGCAGCGGCAACGGCGCCATGGGCCTCAGCAGCGAGGAGAACCGCACCATCAACCAGCTGCTGGCGGAGCTGGACGGGCTGGAGGCAAACGAGGCGGTGGTGGTGTTCGCGGCGACCAACTTTGTCGACAGCCTGGACAAGGCGCTGCTGCGCGAGGGCCGCTTCGACCGCAAGGTGGAGATTCCAATGCCAGACAAGGCGGCCCGGCGTGAACTCTTCAGCCACTACCTGAGCAAGATCATCTGCGATGACGCCCCGACCCTGTCGAAGAAGCTTGCCGAGCTCACACCTGGCGTGTCCCCTGCGACCATCGCCGCGATTGTGAACGAGGGTGCCTTGAGCGCCGCCATCAACGACAAACCCACCGTCATGGCTGTCGACTTGCTCCCGGCCATCGACGACGTGCTTGTTGGCAAGAAGCACCGCAATCGCATGAAGGACGCCGCGGCGCAGCGGGTGGCGCTGCACGAGAGCGGCCACACGTTGGTGGCGTGGCTGCTGCCGGAGCAGACGGACGTGGTGAAGGTCTCGATCACGCCCCGCGGCGCGGCCGGCGGCTTCACGCAGCAGGTGGGCCGCGAGGTGCTGGACATGCCTACGGAGTTTTCCCTCTTCACTGACATTTGCGTCATGCTGGGCGGCCGGCTCGCAGAGATGACGCAGCACGCCTCCCTCACCACCGGCGCACAGGACGACTACCAGCGGGCCACCCAGACGGCAATGCGCGAGTTTCTCGCCTTTGGCTTGTCCCGCCAGGTCGGACTGCTTTCTTACGAGCCGCAGCGGCTGAGCGAGGGCCGCATGCACCAGAAGCACTCGGAGAAGGCGCAGCGGGTGGCGGAGGAAGAGGCGGCGCGTTTGGTGGCGGCGGCCACCGCCCACGTCACGGCGCTGCTGGCGACACACGAGGCCGTCTTGCGCAAACTTGCAGCCTCGCTCTTTGAGAAGAAGGAGCTGCTGCGGGAGGACGTGGAGGCGATTGTGGGGCCGCGGCCGGGCAGCAGCTCTGCGATGTCCGACGAGGCGCGGGCGGCGTTGCAGCGCTTCGTTGCGGCGTCGGAGGCGGCGGCACTGCAGCGCACCACAAGCAAGGATGCGCTGTTCACTCCTGCAGAGGCGTGATCGTGTGCTTGGCTGCGAACACAGGCAACGGCGCCGCTGGCAGCTGCACTTGAGGACGAAAAACGAGAGGGAGAATGATGCTTGACGCTGCTTTCCGGAAAATAAATGATAGAGGAGGTGAAGCGCCGCTGGGCGTAGCTGCTGGGTACGAGACGCAGCGAATTGGTGTGTGGGGAGCTTTCCCTTGTGGGAGTGGTGATTGGGCTATACATATCCTTGTTTCCTTCCCTTTTTTTGTGCTTCTCTACTGTCGTCAGTTTGCTCTTATTCTTCCCTCTTCTTGGAGGTGTTCACAGAGCCAACAGGCGTTGGCGACTCTGCGTGCGGGTGTGCGCAGCTGAGCTTCCTTCTTTTTCGCTGCCTTCTCTATTATGCAATTCTGTTTCTCACAAGACATACGTACTGAAAGAAATGCGGCTCCGTGCGAAGAGTAGCCTTTTTGAAGATGTTCTGGGGCCGTGGACAGCAGACGATTATTCAGCGGTATGGTGTTTGCCAAGGACATAAAGGTTGCTCTGATGTCGGGCGTGCTCTTTAACAGCCAGCAGAGCTTTCCATCAGAGGCAGTGACAATACCCCTCACCTAATGGGGAGCGTTGCGTTGAGATTGCTGCAACTCTCGCCACTGATCCAAACTCTTTTTTCGTTGCTGTTGTTGACCCGAGTGGGTGAGGCCCGCAACGCAGCGGCTTACTCTGGGGAGACAACATCAAAGAAATCGAGTTCCAGCGCGGTGTTGGATGGTTCATGTTGCTCGCGCCGGTGTGTGTTTCTTATAAAAATAAAAGGCGTTCTTTGATGATCAGTGTACACGTTGCGTTTGTGCAAGTCGTGGCTGCTTTGCCAGCACTCACCTCTTCTCCGGTTCTGCTCCTTGCGTCTCCTGTTTTTTGGCACCTGTTGAAAGTCTACCACTGTTACTTATCCTTCCATCTTCTTCCTTCTGCGCTTCTCGTGGCGTGTTGGCTCATTCCGGCACATACTCGAAAAATAGGAAAGCACGAAACACACCCGCTTCTACCAAGTGTGGAGAAGATAAGAAAACAAGGAACAGAGACAGCACAGCGACGATACGATTCAAAGTGCCATCGCTCAGCGTATCCCCGCACCGCTTTCCATCTTTTCTTTCTCATTCTGCGCTGTTGTTCTTCCTTGTTGCTGAGTTTTTTTTTTGTTGGTTGTGTATTAGCAGCCAGAGCACGGTAGTCTCTCGTCAGCGGCACGCAGAAACGTCTCTTCGTCACGATGCAGGCAGCACCAGGCCAGATGCAGGCACAAGCGACGCCGACGCAGCAGCAGCAGCAGCAGCGGCGCGGTGGACCGGTGTTCCGCCCTGTGCCGGCCAACTACAACAAGAAGGCTTACCAGACCATCTTTCCGCAGTACATCGACTCATACCTCGACCCTAGCGAGGGCCGTCGGCTAACGAAAGGGCAGGGGGTGGACCACCCCACAATGGACGAGATGTTGCTGGCGCTGCGGGTGCTGGGCTACACCGACGTCGTGGTGGATCCCAAGGCGTCCTACCCGCGCAGCCAGAGCAGCAACAAATTTCCGATGGTGCCGCGTGGGTGCATCAAGGTGGCAATCAAGACGCCTCTCGATGAGCACTACATCAAGAAGAGTGACTTCGACACGCAGACGCGCAACGCGGTGGTGGCGGGGATCGAGAATAAGCAGGAGCTGCTGCGGCGCATTGCTGCGCTCATCAAGGAGAAGGTTGCGAATAGGCCGAAGCTGATCACAGTGGAGGAGATCATTGCCGCGTACAACCCTACCCCGCAGCCGAAGGGGAAGAAGTAAGAAAGAGAGGAGAGGGAGAGAAAACAAAAAACGGGACTGGGCTGAAGTGGGGAGCGATGCAGAGGACGGGCTGACGACGGGAATGGTGAGCTTTTCTCTGAGTCCTTCTCACTTCTCCTGTTTTTTGTTTTCAGGGATACTTCTTGTTGCTTGTCTGGGTGTTACTTGTTGTTGTGGGAAAAGAAGGCTGACGCTCGTCGCTGGACGACGCTCAAAACCTACATTTAAAAAACAAAAAAAAACAAAAACAAAGCAGCAAAGATTTCGGGAAAGATCGAAGTTAGCCTACGCCGGGAGGCCTCTCACACGCACACGCACACGCATCCGAAAAGACACTTTGAAAGCCGCCTTTTGACGGCTGCACGCGGGCACCCTTTGTGGATGTCTAAACACCCATTACCCCGCTGGTCCGTCGCGGGATAGCACTCGATGTCGATGGAACACGCGCTTGCACTTGCGCTTGCTGGTGTCTCTCGCGTTTCTCTTCTTGCTAGATTTTGCGAGTGCTCTGCTGCCATACCAGTTTTTTTTTTTTGACATAGCTCTAGAGTGTTTTGCAAGGGCTTTCCGGCCCGTGCTGACTCTTAGCAATTCTGAAGATCATGCTCTTTTTATTTTAGACGCCTATGCGATGATGTGTCTACTTCTCTACCCCTTTCCTTTTTCTCTTTTTCTTTCGCAGAAATAGATTATTTGCACCCTAGCGTGAGGCTGCTACACAGAGGCCGTGCTCATACTTGCGCACACCCTCACGCAGCAAGGCATATACACTCAGTGCAGTTTCCCATGACTGCTCTGCCCTCGTTTGAACTAGAGGATGTCGTAGAGGTGGAGGAGGGCATTGAGGGCTTTCTCCGCCCACTGCGGAGGCGCAGGTCAGTCGACGCAGCAGCCCGGCGCACGCGTGTGCACTGCGTTCGGTGGCTCCCGCAGGACAAAGTGGTGGTGATGAAGGAGGTGCACCTGTGGGAGGAGGACACGGTGACCTGCGACGTGCAGACAATCGCAGCGCGCATCGCTCAGCTGCAGACATCAGCACAAGGGAAGCCCGCGGCGTCTTTCTTTGTTCCCTACCTCGCCCTGCACATTGACACAAGTCACCACTACCAGTGGCTGCTGGCCCTCTGCGGTCCCTCCCTGCACGACCTGCTCGACACAAACACTGCATCCCGGTGCTTTGGTGAATCTCACTGCCGGCGCCTGCTGCGCTGCGTGCTCGTGGCGCTCGACCACCTGCACCGCGTCTGCGCGTACGTGCATGGCGACGTGAGCCTGTCCAACATCCTCACCTATGGGGCAAAGCAGGTAGAGGACAGCGGCGCGGTGCTCGGTGACCTTGAGTCCGTCGCACCAATCGGTGCGGAGCCGTGCGGCTCGGGTGGCACACCGTTGTACACCGCCCCCGAGCGCCTGCAGGACGGTGAGCTTCCCCTGCAAGCACACGACGACGTCTGGGCCTTCGGCATTGTGGCCTACCAGCTGCTAACGCGACAGAGCCAGGGTCACCCATGGCTGGACCAGCGCACGGACTCTTCGGCCGCTTTGCACGACAACTACTGGCAGTTCCTCGGCGCCATGTCGGCGGTGCGCGGCACCTCTCCTCTGGAGTACCTGCAGCGGTCTGCGTTGGCGACGTGCTGTTCTGCGGCGCTGCCTGTGGTGGCGTCGTGCTTGTCGTGGCAGCCGGGTGAGCGGCCGACTGCCGCGGCGTTGTTGCAGGACCCGTGGATTTCAATGTAGGTGACAGTGTACATGCACGTGTGCACTGTACAGCTCTTACAACAATGAGGTTGGGGTGGCTGTCTATCTGAGGCTTTTCACCGTACAGGAGAGAGGCGTCGATGTGTTGCCGCTAGCCCTCACGCTTAACTCTCGGTATCACAGACTTATTCAAAAGGAAGAGCACCTCTCAACACGCCCAGCACCAGCTTCGACTCCGATTTACGATGTTTTCTTCTATTCTTTTTCTTTGCTGAGTTCGCGCAGGCTCATCGAGTTTGACGCAGTGGCAGCGCAACAAAAAGACCCTGCCTGTTGTCAGGGAGCGTCGTTAGCGAGCTCCATCATAGTCCTTGCTACTTTTCGCGATGCTCCACCACACTACCCTACCTCTTTTCTCCCTCTTTCCGCTTTCCTTGACGGCTGTGACTCTCACTCGACTGCGGCACGTCACTGCCACACGTGCATATGCTTCACAAACGGACAACTCAACCACTCCGCTTTACTTTTCGTGTTCACTGATTAAAGGGCAGTAAAGAAGAACACGACGGGACCAGCAACTCGAGACTCCTTTATTGCGCCGAGCAAAAAAAAAACCTTCTTAGTGCAGTGCGTCCTGAAATATAATAATGAATCGCATTGTGAAGGTCAACGTAGGAGGCAAGTACTTCCAGACCCGCCTCTCTACCCTCCTCCGCTACCCGGACACCGCTTTTGCAAAGATGTTTGATGAGCTGGTCCCAGCGTCGTCGTCTTCTTCCTCCGCGGTGCCCGCGACGGCGGTGCCGGAGACCTCGCCGTCGTCCCTCGCGGAGGGAGGAGAAGATGTATTTCTCGACGCGAACCCGGCTGTCTTTGAGAGAGTGCTGAGTTTCCTGCGCACGAACCACATTCAGCTGCCTGTGAACGACGAGGGGCTGCGGGCGGAGCTGGTGAACCACCTGAATGCCTGGGATTTGATGTCGCACGCCTTCCCCACCGCAACCGCGGACGAGGCAGGTGACACGGAGGCTGCGCCGGCGATAGTGGAGCTTCCGGATGTCTGCGTCGTGCAGCTCTGTGATCACTTGCAGCACGATCAGGGCGTGAAGCGACACACCATGACCATCACCTACGGCTCCGACGGCTTCCAGCTGCGCAAGCTCACGCAGATGATTCGCCGCGATTTGAATTTGCAGCTGTCCTCCACGTACTGGCAATGCTACCAAACCAACGAGCGGGCCGCGTTCTTTGCCACGACCAAGGTGGCTAACGGCGCAGCCGACATCCTGACCACCTCCATCAACCAGCAAGTCATCGAGCACACGGAGAGAATGGGGTACCACCTGACGAGCTCGTACGTGACGCTGAGTCCGGATGTGGTGCACACGAGTGTGCGCATGTTGATCCACAACTTTATCTTTCGCAGAGTGCGGCTGCCGTCGCTCGAGGCAGCAGACGAGTCGGCCCTCCTCGGGGATGAGGGGGAGGAGGTGGAGACGTACCAAAACTTCGAGCCGCGGCCGGTGGGGCCGCAGAAGGTGCAGTGGGCGGATGCGCCGTCTCGCCCGCACCCACAAGAGAAGTCAAGGGACATTTGGAAGTGAAGGAAGAGACGGAAAGGAGAAAAAAAACTCTGTGGCGCTGGGTGAGCGAGGTGAGGCAGCTGCAGAAACGACAGCGGAGCGGCGATCGTGAGGAGGAGCTGAACCGCGAGTGTCTTTTCGTTTTTGTTTCGCACTTTCCCACCCCAGAAGGCACATGGCTCCCGAGCGCTTCTTGCTTTCAAGCAACACAGGCTTTCTTCCATGCTGGTGACGTCGTGACGGGGATTCTTTCACAGTTTGAACACGTGCGTGCGTGTGCTTTACAGGATACTAACAACACTATTAACAAGAAAAATACGTCTAAAACAACAATCGTAGTCCTTGGTGGCTCGCATTTCCCTCCCGTTGCTTCCCGCTACCGCGAAGTGCTGCTCATCCTTCTCTTCACATCTTTTTTTTTTTTTCTGCGCGACCGAGGCGTTTACCGACGTCGTGTGTGAGCGTGTGTGTGTGTGTGTGTGTGTGTGGGTCTTTACCGCGGTGCGCCGTCCGTGGGAAATGGCCTGCGTCACTGTCACATTGGCACCCTTAGCCGCTTTCTGATCTTCAACGCGGCAACCGTTCGCATGACAAGAGAAAGTCTATTGCTCTCTTTCTCGCACCTGTGGTGGACACGCCATCGTGTGCGCTTGCGCGTTATGTTTGACTCTGCACTGTCCACTTGCTGCCTACTCTCGTGCCATACTTAATCTCCTCCACTGTCTTCTCTCCTCGTCTCCCTTTCTTGGCTGCTGACGCTTTTCTTTTTCTTTCTATCTTGCTGCTGTTGTGTTGTTTTCCGACTTTTTCTCTACGTTGCCAAAACAAAACAAAATTTCCTTATACAATGCTTGCAATGAGAAAAAGAATAGGAGCACACAAAAGTACGCTTTTTATTCGTTCCTCTCGCATCTTGTCCCTCTTTACAACCTCTTTTTAATACTCCACCGCAGACTTCAACTTTCTCTCGAGGTCTCTCTCCACGCAGACGCTTATACACGCACTTTTTCTTTCTTACCTTCCCCATTGCTTTCTCATTCTCCTGGGCTTATTTTTCTTTGGTTGCTTCCAGTATGTCGAAGGTTGCCGGCTCCTACAAGAAGACGCACACGCTCAGCGCGCGTCGTAGAGACGCTGAGAAGGTGCGTGAGCGGGCCCCTGACCGCATTCTCGTAATCTGCGAGAAGGTCGAGAACTCCCCGGTGCCGGACCTGGACAAGAGCAAGTTTCTCGTGCCGCCGGACGCAACGGTGGGCGGCTTCCTGGTCAGTATTCGTCGCCGCATCACCATGGAGCCAGAGAAGGCGCTCTTTCTCTTTGTTGGCGACAGTGTGCCGGCGAACAACACGCTCATGAGCGACTTGTTCAACACCTACAAGGATGACGACGGCTTCCTCTACGTGACGTACTCGGGCGAGAACACGTACGGTTAGCGGTGCGCCGTCCGCCCCTCTCACGTTATGAAGAGAGAGAGAGAGAGGGAAGGCAAAGACAATAAAATTGGAAGAGCCTCCACACGCTTGTGGGATGCCATATAGAGCTGTCAGGCTGAAAGGCAGGGAAGGTGCTGCGGAGACTCGGCAGACAGAGAGAGAGGAGAAAAGCAGCAAGCCAACCCGAGGGCAACACCGACAACTGCGGCGTAGCAGCAGTGGCAGCCAGCACCGAGAGACCGCACTGCCTCGCTCAACCACCGCACCACCCCGCTCGCTTTTCCCTCCTCTTTCTGCGTTTTCTTTTTTGTCTTTCGCTTTTGATTTCCTGCCACTTTATCACTATTTATTAGCTTTGCTTGCCTCTGTTTCTTTCTTTCCTACTTTTTTACAAAGGTACATCCTTGCCATACCTTACCCTGCTTGGAAAGAGAAAAAGAAGAAAAAAAAAACAAAATTCAACGCGCTTCTTTCTTCTCTGTCTCTTCTCGTTTCTCTTACTACTCTTGTCTATCAGTGTCAGGTCGCGTAGCCTCTCACGCCACACATCTCGCTCGTCAGCTGAAAACGAAAAACAAAAACAAAAATCAAAGCAACACCATAAAAGAGGAAGCAAACAACAAACAAAAATGGAAGAAATTATACCGACGAAGCCGATCGTGTCGCTGCTGTCTTTCCGACTCCTCTGGCTGAAAACGAAAGCGGATGTGTGGCGTGACGAAAAAGAGTAAAAAAAAATTACCACTTTTTTGCCATTTTTGCCGTTCTGTGTTTTGTGACTCTGTTTTCTTTTTCATTTTCTCGGAAAAAATTGAAGCATTCATTCTGTTCTTTTTCCATTTTCTCTTCTTCCTGTGCTCATCTACACAACCGCGCTGCGGCGCCTCTCTGCAAGCTGAAAAAAAAAACCCGGTGTTTTTGAAAAGCTGTGTGTATTTAGGTTTCAACGCAGCGCGGACCCACGACGACGTTGCTGGGTGGACTGTTGCGCAGGCTACGCCGCCTCCGGTGCAGGTCCAGCAAGTTGAGAAGTTGAAGCTCAACGCGCCTCGTCTGCGCAGCACGGTGCG
This sequence comes from Crithidia fasciculata, assembly GCA_000331325.2. Lineage (NCBI taxonomy): Eukaryota > Euglenozoa > Kinetoplastea > Trypanosomatida > Trypanosomatidae > Crithidia > Crithidia fasciculata. The sequence continues at coordinate 579,883 of CM003428.1, forward strand.
CACCACTCATGCGTTGCATTGCAGCAGGTGCTGGCGAGCAGCAGGCGAATTCGGAAGCGCAGACGTGTTACCCTCCCATCACAGTCTCCGTCCTTTCAGGGTGTTGCTTGCTCTCTTCTCCGGAAAGATGCCTTATTTTCATGTAAATCTCGGCGCCACTGCGTTGAAGACTGGCATTTCTTTCGATGCGCCACTGCACTGCAGATTTCTTCTCAATTTTCTCGTCTTCTACACTTTCCCAACTCTCTACTTGTTCCCTCTCCTATTCTCTTCTTTTTTTTTAATGACTGCACCTCGCCTCCTGCGGCGGGTAAGAGACTCTCCTCTCGGTTAAAAGATTTACCGACGGCGCAGCGTCACATTCTCTTCCTCGCTGCAAACACATACACCCACACGTCGTCCTCTTAGCTCCTCGTTTATAAAACAACAATAAACATAACAACCTCTGTTGTTGTACTCTTTCCACCAGTGCGTCTCTCTCTCTCACTCGCCACCATGCGCCGCGGTTCCTCTGCCAGCGTCAGCATGACGTCCTTCAAGGACGTCCACACCGAGACCGAGCGGGCTGCCGATGCCGCTAAAGGCCTGGCAATGGGCAAGATCCCCATCGTGTGCGAGAAGCGTGCCGACTGCGCGCTGCCCGACCTGGCCCGCAAGAAGTTTCTTGTGTCTCCGACCATGACGGTGGCCACCTTCACCCAGCTGCTGCGCGACCGCATCTCGCAGGAGATCTCCGCGCTCTTTCTCCTCTTCATCAAGGACGAGGTGCTGCGGGCCGGTGAGACGTCGATGCAGGACTTGTACCGCTCCAACAAGGACGCCGATGATTTTCTCTACGTGCACTACAGCGACACGATGCCGGACGATGTGGCGATGATGGGACCTTACAAGAGCTCGCACTCCGCACAGGAGCGTGCCGAGGAGGCCCGTGAGGCCCTCGCGCAGGATAAGATACCCATTGTCTGTGAGCGGGCAGAAGGGAGCTCGCTGACGGACCTGACGCGCAAGAAGTACGTTGTCGCGCCAACCATGAAGGTCGGTTTCTTTTCTGTGCTCATTAAAGAGCGCATTGCGGCCCAGGTGACGGAACCCTTCTTCCTCTTCCTTGGCGACCAGGTGCTGACGGCGCGCGAGATCACGATGCAGGAGCTTTACGCAGCGCACAAGGACAGGGACGGACTGCTGTACGTCACCTACGACGACCACGCGCCGGAGAGTGCCGTGCGCGTTGGCGAGTACAGGATCACGCACTCGGCGGCGGAGCGGAAACAGGAGGCGGCGGAGGCGGCTGCGATGGGCAAGATTCCGATTATCTGCGAGCGGCGCGAGGGCAGCCATGTCGCGGATCTGGCGAACAAGAAGTTCATTGTGGCGCCGACCATGACGGTGGGCACCGTGGCGGCGCTGCTGGGTAAGCGAGTCGCCTCCGAGGTGGACCAGCGCATTCACCTCTTTATCGGCGACAACGTGCTCACCGCCAGCTCTATCCCGATCGCCGAGCTGCACAACGCCTATAAGGACGCCGAGGACGGCCTGCTCTACGTCACCTACTCGAACGAGATCCCGCCCCTCACGCCGCAGCTGGGCCAGTACAAGGTCTCCTACACCCACAAGGAGCGCGTGGCGGAGGCGGATAAGGCGCTGTGGCTTGAGAAGGTGCCGATCATCTGCGAGCGCAAAGAGGGCTCGACAATCCCGGCGATCAATCAGCGTAAGTTCTTTGTCTCGCAGGAGATCACTGTGGGAAAGCTGATCGAGCTCCTGCAGGAGCGCATCGCGCAGGAGGTGAACTCGCCCATCTACATCTTCGTTCGCGGCGACACCATCACGAACTACAACGAGCCTATAATGGAGGTGTACGACGGGTACCGCGACACGGACAAGTTTCTCTACATCACCTACTCCGACACGCGCAGCTGAGACGCGTCGAGCACGCACGGTGGCTGAGACGAGCGATGACGTGCACGCCACCTTCATTCAGCTATGATGAAACCCACTTTTTTTTTTTCACAACGCGCTGCTGTTCTGTGTGAAGGGGCCAAATTGTCTTGGGGCCTCGTCGAAGCTCGCTCCCCCGCCTCAACATTTGGCGCGTTCAGCGTCGCGTGGTTTCACGGCCTTGAACAGCCAACAAGCCCTCTGTTGCGTTTTCTCCCTCACTGGTATCTTCTGTGAAGGAAAGGGAAGTGCCGCCTTTATCAGCAGTAACACCCAATCTGGACGGCAAGAGCTATGTACGTACCCGCACACACGCACGCACACGAAAAGACATGCAGCAACAGGGCAACGCACACACAGAAGCAGCGCAGCCTTGTGAAGTAGAGTGCCTCCTAATGTTTTAGTTCTGACCAACGGTCAGTCATTTGTTCCTTTTTCCTTTTTTTTTCCTGTTCTCCGTCCTGTTGAGCAAGATCTGTAACGAGGTAATGGGAGGCAGCGCTGGTTGCGCACCTGGGGCCGTGTGAGCAGGCTTTGTGTGCGACACTGCAGCGACTCTGCGGCGGAGAGTCCCGAGCAAAGAATGTGAGGCACACCTGCCTTTGACCGTGCTGTTTTTTTCCTTTTCTCTCCGTTTCTCCCTTGCCGCCATTCTCCAAATCTGTATTTACTGCCGTCACTCCACACAAATTAAAAGAAGAGAGAAGAAACGTGTGGCTGTTACTACTCATCATTATCCTCCGTCTTTGAAAAAAAAAAAAAAGTAGCAACAAATTAACTTGGGAAAATGCGCGAAGCCGAGAACAAGATGCACGACCCTTTTTCTTACTGGTCTCCGTGCGGAACTGAAAGGCTTGGTGCTGCTTGTGTAGCGTGCAGCGCCTGTTCCTTCGCTACTCAAGGCTCGCAACTAAAGTGTGGTGACACTCGCGTTTGTGTTGTGCGAGCTGCTCTGTACAGTAGCTTCGTTTTCCGCATCCTGTTTCGTTCCTGTTGCGAAGTACAAGTCGTCTTATCATTCTGTTGACTTTGTTTGCAGTCAACTCTGCACATCTCAACTGTCTTTTTCACCGTCCGTGCACCTCGTTTTCTTCTGTTTTCCCAAATGCTGTCCCTCTCGCTGCGCAGTCTGCTGGTGGAACGTCTGCTACTTCACCGCGGGTTGCTGGAGCCCTCTACGCGTTCCGGTCAGCCGCGGCAACCGACGTCTGCACGGGGAGAGAGAGTTCGCCGCTAGTCGGCTCTCCTCGATGCTGACGGCTTCCGTTTATCGCTGCGCTCGACACCAGAGCGTCCACCGTGTTTTCGTTCTTCTTTTTCAGTGTGTGTGCGTTCTTACTCTCTTCTCCACGGCGTGCTACATCGTCGACATCCGCTCGCGCTACCTGACACCGCGGAGGGACTTTCACGCTCTCAACATCTTCGCCAAAAGCTTGTGGAATGCCAGTGGGCTTCCCGCGACGGTCGTGCCGGCGCCAAGTCTCCACGCGGCTGCCATCCAAGCCTACGACGAGCCGGTGCTGCTGCAGCTGAACGCGTCTCTAACACGCACCGGCGCCGCCGCAGCTACCATCGAGGGTTATGGGCTAGAGCGGACGGAGTGTCTGTGGTCCGCGCTGCTCGACCCGGCCGCCCGTCCCTCTCCCGCCCCATCGAACTTGTCGCTGCATCTCCACGTCTTCTTCCTGCACGGCAATTCAGGCAGCCACACACAGGGCGAGTACTGGAGCTGTGCGGTGCGCTTCGCCAGCAGCTTGCTGGGGCTGCAGATCAGCACCTACGCGTTCCAGTGGGCGGAGCAAGCCAACGTGCATCGTGGTCGCCTCGTGGGCTTGCAGGCCGACTACGTTGCCGACGTCGTCGAGGCAGTTGTCCGTGGCGCACCCGATCGCAGCGTCGTGCACCAAGCGTGGCTGGTGGGGCACTCCATGGGGGGTGTAGTGGCGCGACTGGCGGCACAGCTGCTCGACACGTCCGTCGAGCTTGGCGGCATCGTCACCTTCAACGCCCCGCACCGCTTTCCCCCGCTGCTGCTCGACGCCGCCATGGCTGACGTGTACCGCAGCCTCACAGCGTCGGAGCGGGTCACACCCGCTGGTGCCGCGGGCGAGGAGGCGGCGGAGCGTCCGGCACAGCTGTCAAGCGCGAAGCTGGTGGAGGTGTGCAGGGCCGCGACAGCCGACTGTCTCCGCTATCGACGGCGCCAAAGCCGTGCCGCGCAACTCATCTCCATCTCGTCCGGCGAGATGGACCTGCAGATCGAGCCGGCGACTGCTTTTGTGTCGCAGCGGCCGAGTTACTACGTGGTGTCTGTCCTCAACACCCTCAGTCACGACCTTTGCACGCGAACCACCTCGCACGATGGGGTGCTGGTGGAGCCATGCACCGTCATGCTGGGTGCCCTGCGGCTGCTCGCCGCCTCCGTTAACCAGATGACCAGCAGCGCCGTTCCCGCAGACGGGCAGCGCCGCGCACGCGACGCGGAGGCAGAGGCGCTCGCGCAGCTACCGCTGCCGCCCGGCATCGTGTCGCGGGTCAGCCTGCTGGGTCAGCTGCTGTGGCAGTGGCACCTGTGGCCGTGGGCGGTGGCCGCGCTGTACGGCTACGTGCTCTTCGCGGGGCTGTGGCCCGGTATGGTTCACGCTGCGGAGCACTTCGCGCTGCGGGGGCCTGCGCGGCGTGCGTCGTCGTGGCTTGTCGTTTCCGCGATACGCTGGGTTGTGTCGAGCGACTACACAGTGGCGGTGTTTCTTGTGATCTTCTATGGCTGCACCACGGCGTACGCCGCGGTGACAGGGCTGTACCTTGTCTGCAGCGGGGAAACGGAGTGGTTCAGCACTACCAGCCCGTGGCAGTGGGAGTCGTACCCGCAGCTGCGGCACCTCACGGCCACTTATGCGGCGCCACTGCAGCTGACAACGCTCACCCTCCTCTTTCTTGTGCTCTCGGTGGGGCCCGTGACGGTGGGCATCAACGCCGGCATGGCGATGCTAGTCATTGGCGACGCGGTGCGGCACGTCAAGGGCCGAATCGGCAGATGGCGACGGGTGTTTGGGACGGCACGACGGCGCCGTGTGGCGGCCGCGCTTTTTCCTGGCGTCGTCGCCACCGTGTACGTGGCGTTGCTGCTACTGGAAATTGGACTCACGGCGCGAGCAATGGTGTGGCTGGTGCTGTTTCTCGTCGTCCCGAGCTTCCGCCACGCACAAGCGAGCCGCAGCGAACGGGTCGCCACTCCCGTCGCCACGGCCACCGATGCTGTAGAGGTTGTCGTCCCTGCCGAGCCGTCGTCGGCGCGTGCGGCTGCGGAGGTGGAGGAGTGGCCCGTGCGGCACCTGCCTGGCATGCTGTACGCCGCCGTGTATTTAATTCAGCTGCATCCCTTCTTCACGCTGCGCAACGTGGTGGTGTCGCACACCTTTGACGAGGTCTCGACGGTGGATGCGCGCAACTTCGTGGCGGAGGTCGGCCTTCTCGTTCTCCTCTGCTGTGCGGCCGCAACGCCCCCGTTGTCGATGCGCGACTCCCGCGTTTGGCGCTATGCAGGCGCTCTCAGCAGCGCCGCAGCGGCACTCGCCGTGGCGTGGATGATGGTGCACCCAGTGGAGACGTTTCTCGTGCTGCCAGCGCTGCTTTGGTGCCTGCCGAGCTTCTTATTCAGCACCTTGTGTGCGTGAGTGTTGACTCACTGCTTTACAGTTAAATCGTTTAAAGAAAACAAAAATGAAGTCTATTTCCGATGCCGTGACAAAACAACGCGCATGCCCTCATTTTCTCGTACGCTGTTGCCAAAAGCTTACCATCTCGCCTCCGCTGCGGTGCTCCTCTCCATTCTATTTCCTTTATTCCTCTTTCTCCCAAATGTTTTGACTAGGTTTGGGCTTATGTTTTCTTCCTAGGGGTAGGGTTTGGGCAGATGGTGTTTTCCAGAAAAAAGATTTGGGTTTCCGGTAGGGAAGAGGAAAATACTCGTGCTGCTAGGGGTTGAGGGGGAGAAAACGGAATGGGTCAAGGGGTTTAAAAAAAATCGCCGCTTCGGAGCCAGCCCATTCTGCAGCCTTGGGAAACCTGGCAGCTAACGCTTCCCCGCTTTCCCGCCGTCCGCTCTTTGTCGACAAGCGCCACTCGATCAGCGCACCACAACTGTAATTTCGTCTTTGATAGCGATTTTATAAAAAATATGTGAATGCACCGTTTCATCGCAATTTTGCTACTTTTTTTCCGAGCCTTTGCCTGCTCACTTTTAAATCCCACCATTTAAAACAATACTCGGCGACTTAATTTTCACTCAATCAGCAGACCCCTGTCACGCAAAAAAGCCTTTATGTTCGCCTTGCGGCCCGCGAACTTCTCGTACGCGACGTTCGGGTCAACCGAGTTGCCCACCGACAGCACGCACGCACGCAGGTGGTCGCCGTTCTGCCGCGTCAGCCCGCCATTCTCCAGGAACCACTCGAAGCCGTCGCAGTCCAGCACGCGGGCCCACTGGTAGACGTAGTAGTTCGAGGCGTAGCCGCCCGTGAAGGTGTGCAGGAAGTAGCCGCTGTGGTAGCGCGGCGGGATCTCCGCGAAGCCCGCGCCGAACGCCTTCATCGCCGCCTCCTCCATCTCCGCCACCGGCAGCAGCATGGACTCCTCTGTCACGAGGTGCCAGAAGAGGTCCAGGTAGGCGGCCTTCACCACCTCGATCGTGCCGAAGCCCGCGCCGTACGTCTCCGCGGCACGCATGCGGTCCACCAGCGCCTGCGGGATCGGCTCCTTGGTCTCGTGGTGCAGCGCGTAGTTGCGCAGCACCTTGTCGTACATGGCCCAGTGCTCGTTGATCTGCGACGGGAACTCCAGGAAGTCGGGAGCAACGTTGGGGCCCGCCAGCGTCGGGTACTTGAGGTTGCTCAGCATGCCGTGCAGGCCGTGGCCGAACTCGTGGAACAGCGTCGTCACCTCCCACTTGCTCATCAGCGTCGGCTTCCCCGCAGCGGGCTTCACCAGGTTCAGCACGTTGTGCACCACCGGCCGCTGGCCCAACGCGTGCGACTGCTGCACGTACCACGTCATCCACGCACCGCCGCGCTTGCTGGAGCGCGCGTAGGGGTCGAGGCAGTAGATGGCGAGCTGCTCGCCGGTGTGGTCGAAGACGTCGAAGGTGAGCACGTCCGGGTGGTACACCGGCAGGTCGGTGCGGCGCTTCAGCGTGAGGCCGTACAGCTGCTCCGCGGTGTAGAAGACGCCGCGCTCCCAGCACGGTGCTCAGCTCGAAGTAGGGCTTGGTCTCGTTCTCGTCGAGGTCGTACTGCTGCTTGCGCACCTTCTCCGCGTAGTAGCTCCAGTCCCACGGCGCCAGCTCGAAGTCGCCGCCCTCCTCGCGGATCATCTTCTGGATGTCCGCCGCCTCCTTCTTTGCCTTGGCGGCGGCGGCCTTGCCCATGTCGCGCAGCAGCGCCTCCGCGGCCGCGGGGTCCGCCATCTGGTTCTGCAGCTGCCACTCCGCGAAGCTCTTCTTGCCCAGCAGCTTCGCCTTGCGCAGCCGCAGCCGCGTGATCTCGTCGATGGCCGCCGTCGTGTCGTTCTCGTCGCCGCGGCAGCAGCGCTGCTCGCTGGCCTCGAACAGGCGGCGGCGCGTGTCGCGGTTCTTCAGCGACGTGAGCAGCGGCTGCTGCGTCGTGTTGACGATGATCAGCGCGTACTTGCCGGCGTGGCCCAGCTCCTCCGCCTCCTTCTGCGCGGTGGCGATGTCGTCCTCGCTCAGCCCCTCCAGCTCCGCCGCGTCGTCCACGATGAGCGACGCCGTCTTGCGCGTGCCCATGACCTTGTTGTTGAAGTCGGCCTCCAGCACGGCGAGGCGCTCGTTGATCTGCTTGAGCTGGTCCTTGCCGCTGTCGTCCAGACCCGCGCCAGCCTTGCGGAACTCTTCCTCGGTGTGCTCGACGAGGCGCAGGTCCTCGCCGGCGAGACCGCCGCGGCTGTCGTAGACGGCCTTGACGCGGTGGTACAGCGCGGAGTCGAGGTAGATCTTGTCGTTGTGCGCGGCTATCTTGGGCGAGTACTCCATGATGAGCTGCTGCATCTCGGGCGTGGAGTTGGCGGCGAAGATGTTGCAGAAGTTGCCCCAGGAGCGGGCGAGGAGCCGACCGCCGAGCTCGAGCGCGACGACGGTGTTCTCGAAGGTGGGTGCGTCGGCGCTTGTCTTGATGGCCTCCAGCTCCGCCAGCTGCTCCGCCATGCCCTGCTCGAAGGCGGGGGCGTAGTGCTCCAGCTTGATCTTGTCGAAGGGCGGCGAGTAGAAGGGCAGCGTGCTGCGCTCCATGAGGGGGTTAGGTGCCTTTACATGACGCAGGGAGGACAAGGGTCCCGCAGCGCAGAGGCGGTGGGTGAGCTTGCGAAACATATGGGGAGAGGAATCGTTGGCGTCCCCTTGTAAAACTGTTATCGAGTGAAGCGAGGTAGGAGGGAGAGGGAGAAAGGAAAAGAGAGTTCAGTGCGGTTGGACTGCGAGAGGTGAGAATTCCAGGAAAATGTGTTCCGGTGTTTTACGGGGACTAGACATGAGCGGGACTACTTCGTTGTTGCTGAAGGTCACCTGATAAACAGAATGGAAGCGCATTTTCTTTTTCCTTTTTACCTACTGCAGACAAGGAGACCGACTTCGCTCGCAGCGTCAAACAGCTCGTCTTTTCCTTGAGTTCGTAAGTGGCGTGTCAAAGGAGGGGTTAGAGTAGAGCAGAGATAGCGCTATCTTCGCCGTCAAGCCCATCTAGGCGTAATGGAGCAGGTAGTGAACTTATTGTAATGGAAAGCGGGGCGGACAGGAAGTGGGTTCGGTCCGGCACACACAGACATAGGCTTCGGCGATGTGGCTGAGTGGGGATACAACGCATTTAAAGGGATTCCTTTTCACAACCTTTTCCTTCTGTTTTAAATTCGTGTTTGCTTTCCCCATCCACGTGCCTGGTGAGCCCAACCCATCCACAATGGCATCCAATAGCTTTAAAAAGCAGCAAAGACACCTGGTCTCTTGAGCAAGCAAGAGTGTTATTGTGTTTTCGGACTTCTTTCTGACATGAACATATTGCCCAAAGTGCATCATGACAGCTTCTCAAGGTGGTGGGGTGACTAAGACGCGACCATGACCTTTTTCACCCCAGCGATAGAAGAGGACGCTCTTTCTTGAGCCCCGGTGAGGCACGCTTTCAATACAATGCAGAGCGGTGTTAAGAAGAGCTTCCGGGGTCACGTCTTGAGCAGACCGTTATGATGCTATCAAAAAGCCGCGCATGGGCAACGATCGTGGCAGCGTTGCTGTACAAAAAGGCAGACGAGAGAGGGAAGCTGCCAACGAAGCAAGCTCACCTAATCTCCATCCAAAGTCAACAGGGACATTTGGAGAAGAAGGGCTGTGGTGCTGCTGGACGTGTTTCCCGAACGAGAGCGTTGGGAAGTCACTTTTACTTTGCTTGGCTGGACCGTTTTTAAATCATGCTACCCGCAAAGCAAGTCTTTCTTGGGAACGCGGTGCGAAACGCTTCTATTTTCGTCGTATCCTCAGCGCACCGCGCATGACCTGCGGCACATGAGCCGCACAAACCTTGGCAGCGGCAAGCTCAGCTACTTTCTGATGTACGGTGGAGAAGCCCAATACGCTCTCACTCGGCAAAAGGCCAATAGCTTCAACCTGCAGAGATTCGGTGGACCCAAGAGCCCAAACGTCCTTTTCCTTGTCGTCGGGTTCTGCGGCACATTTTGGAAGCCGCGCTTCGCAACAGGAAGGTGCCACACGCCGCTCCTGTGACTGGGAAGTTCATCTCTCCTCAGGCGAACCTGAAGCTCCAGCGCTGCAGGCCGATAGCACGCATGCCGCTGCGCAGCAGCCAACCACCACCACCACAACAACAACAACAAACGGAAGTGCCAGAACGACGGCGGGGGCGAAAAGAACGTCGCCGTAGCCAAGAAGACACCTAAAAAAAAAGTACAAATAAACTGAGCAATAGTAGTCGACTATTTACCTCAGGCACCCCACGATATGTGACCTTTGACGATGGCCAGACCGCAAACGTGGTACTGGACGACATTCCGACACACCACCTTCACTGCGCACATCTTCAACTCCTATGCCATGCTGCCTGCGGTGTCATACGGGGACGCCAAGTCGATTACCGCTCGGGCTGACAAAGCAGGAACAAAAAAGAAAAGTTGCTGCATGTTTCATTGCACCCCGCAGCGCATTGAGAAGCGGGACTTTCGAACCATTCTGATGGAGTGACGGGACTGCAGGTAATCGACTCACCTCCTTCGCGCTGCATTTACAGGAAATTACAGCACACATCAATCGACATTCCGCCAGAAATCAGACGATCGTGGAAGGAAACAAACTCGAAGGGCAAGCGTGTACGCCAGGTGAGGGGCGTGGCGGGCACAGAGCAAGAGCAAGGTCAGTAGACTGCATGGCACGTGCACAAGACAGTGCCCTCCACCAGACAGCGTTATCGTTAAGCGCCTTCGCGAAAACTTTTCAGTGAACATGCTGGAAGACGGTGGACCGAAGGAGCCTTCTGGCCAACCACCGTATCTGCCGAGCGAGGCTACAAGAATTGGTCGCAAGGAAAATTACTTCCCTTGCATCCAAAAGCGTTGCCGAAAAGGCAGACGACGATTTGATTCTGGGTCTCGACAGCTCACACCACGTCGCAAAAGCGCTGGAGGGACTACGCGCCAAAGCAAAGAAAACGAAGAAATTCGCGCTTCGCCTCTTGGCCGACGCAACGAGCGCAGTCGATGGGATCTGCTGGTGCCGCCGGATGAGTCGCTGCCTCATTCGTTCGTCCAGACTGACAGACCATTTGTGTGTGCCGGCGATACACGGACAGCGGGTGTTTGTTCTTGGAAGCAGAGATTCACCGCCGCACCGGAGGTGGGCAGCGCTTGTCATTGCATGCTGTCAATACAACACGAAGGCGCGGTTGTGGTCCACGACAAGACCCCCACCACGCCGACGAGACACAATACACATGCTCCTCAAATGCCGATAAGGGGCGACATCCGGGGACAAACAAAAAGAAGAGTGTTATGCGCTTCTCCGGCAACCACGGACGTGCTAAGCAGCAGCAGAAATTGGAAAGTCCAAAAGGCCACCTCCCGCTCATCTACGCGGTGCGTCTTTCATGAAAAGTTACAACACGTCTTTTTTTCCTTGGTGCCGGTCGTAATCGCCAAAGATGAACGAAGGCAGCGCCTACACCGCATCAGCAAACCTGATTCAATAAAAAACATCAGGTTTGGAAGGAAGGAACTGCTAAGTGCTTTACAGCGAGGTGCTCCACTTACCGAAAATTCACTGGAATCGGCATCTACGTGCAAAATCTGTTGAATAGTGAGGCTTCGTGAACCGGTAACGGTAGCAGTTGTGGCGGGCAACATTCCTGTTGTCGTCGCGCAGCGCAAGCACTATGGCGTCAGAGAGATTGTGAAGGGGTTTGAGCACGGCTCGCCGTGCCGACTCACGAACGCACTATGATGAAGAAACGTCGACGTCGTAGTGGTAGTCGTCAAGATCAATTGCGAAGTTTAATTCAAACTGATCCGTCTCCGCTGTACTTGAGAGAAGACGCAGAGAATAACGCAATGTTTGTGAAGAAAGGGCATGGCTTCCGGCCAGAGTTGAAGGGCAAGGAGCTCTAACTAATGCTTGCGGCGGCTCAGGAAAAAAAAAGCACAGTGAGGGAGGTCGTGTAAAGAGCTGTGTACCACAAAAAGCAACACGGAAGATTACTCAAGAGGCGGACCATCAGTTGCATTATTGGCTTGTAAGAAAGCTGCAGCATAAATATAGTTCTCCTTTTGTTTACTCTCCCATCTACCAGTCAGAGTACCTGCAAGAAGAGCAGCAGATGGAGCAGAAAGGCGCACAGGAGTGAGGAAGAGTCCCCTTCACGGTGCTGACCTATCAAGTGTTCATCGTCGTCTTGCAGCTAAAAAAAAAAGGTTTGATAGTCATGATAGCGACATATGCGTTGTGGAAAGAGGGGTACATTTGGTAAGTTGAAGGCCAGGTTAAGACGGCAACGCAAGGGATGAGTAAAGAAAGACCGTAACGCTGAGAAGCATGACGTGAAGCCGAGCGGGCAATGTGCATCGCAAAACAGAAGCATCGACACATATTTCTGCTGCAAAAAAAGAAGCCCTTCTGGCAATAAAGAGTGGTGACGTGGGGACACGCGTAATTACTGTCCAGCCAGAGAATCTGGAAACGGGAATAACTACGGGCACTTCAGCAGAAGGCGTCGCTTCACCGTTCCTCGCAACCCAATTTTGTTTTTTTTTGCGCGACCCCGGAGACACCGACGTCTCTCGACACGTACAGAGGCAGAGATGCTGAGAAACCTTCTGTTACTGCATGCACGACGACTGTGTCGGCGAACGGTACGAACATCGTACCTCGATAATCCCTCCGCGATCTCCTCAACATCTCTTAAAGCACCCGGCTGACTACGTTCAGTGCTGGAGTAGAGAAGTGCACGGCTATCATCAACGCGCTTTTAATTATTTTTTATTTTCTGTTCAACAATTTTTCCTTTTTTTTTGTACCCGTACGTATCATAAGTTAAAACGTTAAAAGAGAATCGCTATCAGAAACTGGCTTTTTTTTTTTTTACAACACCTGATAAGAGTCTGTTTTATAACCCCATTTTTAAGTATTCTGCGAGAAAGGAGGGAGATAAAGCACGCAATAACAAAGTAATAGACGAGGCGTTATCGCCCCTTAATTGCACGATCGCAGGCGGTAAACTAAAGGCGATTGACCTCATCACCGCCCCCTCCCTTAATCCAGAAGGCCGTTGATGTGCAGCATGGCCTTCATGGTCGCCTTGCGGCCCGCGAACTTCTCGTACGCCACGTTCGGGTCAACCGAGTTGCCCACCGACAGCACGCACGCACGCAGGTGGTCGCCGTTCTGCCGCGTCAGCCCGCCATTCTCCAGGAACCACTCGAAGCCGTCGCAGTCCAGCACGCGGGCCCACTGGTAGACGTAGTAGTTCGAGGCGTAACCGCCCGTGAAGGTGTGCAGGAAGTAGCCGCTGTGGTAGCGCGGTGGGACCTCCGCGAAGCCCGCACCGAACGCCTTCATCGCCGCCTCCTCCATCTCCGCCACCGGCAGCAGCATGGACTCCTCCGTCACGAGGTGCCAGAAGAGGTCCAGGTAGGCGGCCTTCACCACCTCGATCGTGCCGAAGCCCGCGCCGTACGTCTCCGCGGCACGCATGCGGTCCACCAGCGCCTGCGGGATCGGCTCCTTGGTCTCGTGGTGCAGCGCGTAGTTGCGCAGCACCTTGTCGTACATGGCCCAGTGCTCGTTGATCTGCGACGGGAACTCCAGAAAGTCGGGAGCAACGTTGGGGCCCGCCAGCGTCGGGTACTTGAGGTTGCTCAGCATGCCGTGCAGACCGTGGCCGAACTCGTGGAACAGCGTCGTCACCTCCCACTTGCTCATCAGCGTCGGCTTCCCCGCAGCGGGCTTCACCAGGTTCAGCACGTTGTGCACCACCGGCCGCTGGCCCAACGCGTGCGACTGCTGCACGTACCACGTCATCCACGCACCGCCGCGCTTGCTGGAGCGCGCGTAGGGGTCGAGGCAGTAGATGGCGAGCTGCTCGCCGGTGTGGTCGAAGACGTCGAAGGTGAGCACGTCCGGGTGGTACGCCGGCAGGTCGGTGCGGCGCTTCAGCGTGAGGCCGTACAGCTGCTCCGCCGTGTAGAAGACGCCGCGCTCCAGCACGGTGCTCAGCTCGAAGTAGGGCTTGGTCTCGTTCTCGTCGAGGTCGTACTGCTGCTTGCGCACCTTCTCCGCGTAGTAGCTCCAGTCCCACGGCGCCAGCTCGAAGTCGCCGCCCTCCTCGCGGATCATCTTCTGGATGTCCGCCGCCTCCTTCTTTGCCTTGGCGGCGGCGGCCTTGCCCATGTCGCGCAGCAGCGCCTCCGCGGCCGCGGGGTCCGCCATCTGGTTCTGCAGCTGCCACTCCGCGAAGCTCTTCTTGCCCAGCAGCTTCGCCTTGCGCAGCCGCAGCCGCGTGATCTCGTCGATGGCCGCCGTCGTGTCGTTCTCGTCGCCGCGGCAGCAGCGCTGCTCGCTGGCCTCGAACAGGCGGCGGCGCGTGTCGCGGTTCTTCAGCGACGTGAGCAGCGGCTGCTGCGTCGTGTTGACGATGATCAGCGCGTACTTGCCGGCGTGGCCCAGCTCCTCTGCCTCCTTCTGCGCGGTGGCGATGTCGTCCTCGCTCAGCCCCTCCAGCTCCGCCGCATCGTCCACGATGAGCGACGCCGTCTTGCGCGTGCCCATGACCTTGTTGTTGAAGTCGGCCTCCAGCACGGCGAGCCGCTCGTTGATCTGCTTCAGCTGGTCCTTGCCGCTGTCGTCCAGACCCGCGCCGGCCTTGCGAAACTCTTCCTCGGTGTGCTCGACGAGGCGCAGGTCCTCGCCGGCGAGACCGCCGCGGTTGTCGTAGACGGCCTTGACGCGGTGGTACAGCGCGGAGTCGAGGTAGATCTTGTCGTTGTGCGCGGCTATCTTGGGCGAGTACTCCATGATGAGCTGCTGCATCTCGGGCGTGGAGTTGGCGGCGAAGATGTTGCAGAAGTTGCCCCAGGAGCGGGCGAGGAGCCGACCGCCGAGCTCGAGCGCGACGACGGTGTTCTCGAAGGTGGGTGCGTCGGCGCTTGTCTTGATGGCCTCCAGCTCCGCCAGCTGCTCCGCCATGCCCTGCTCGAAGGCGGGGGCGTAGTGCTCCAGCTTGATCTTGTCGAAGGGCGGCGAGTAGAAGGGCAGCGTGCTGCGCTCCATGAGGGGGTTCTCGGACATGGTTTTGGAGTGAGAGGTTAGGTAGAGAGAGGGAGTTGCGGGTAAAGCAGACAAGGCTTGTGTTTGGAGACGGTAGACACGTTAAATGCTGGGGAGTAAAATTAATAAAAAAACCGTGAAAGCAAAGAAAGTAGTCGTTAGCGAAGGGGAGGATAAAGTTGAAGATAACGAAACAACGCTGTCGGAAGTAGCTTGATAGTAGTAGAGAAAAAAAAAGCAGGTAAGGGAAATCTGCCAAATCAAAGAGTAAATCAAAATTGAGAGAAAAATAAACCAGTTTGCGTTGGAGAAGTGGAAAAAGAGAGAGTGGGTGTGCGTGTTTGTGTTGGTGGTATCAATTGAGGAAGAAAAGAACATGATTTGTCCGGTAGGTCAGCACAAAGGGGCGAAATAAAATTTAAAATGTGGAGAAGCGGGAGAAAGGGGCCGTGGGCGTTGTGCTTAGATAAGTTTAAAATGGCCCTTTACAGCTTTGCATATTCACTGCTACACGTTCTCACGGAGGTGGGAGAGAGAGAATGCGAGAGCTGTCACAAACACCAAAAAGACATCCAATAACGTCAAACGAAATTCATTGCCGGTTGGGCCGTCTCAAATGCGCAAAGTCAGACCTAAAGCAGACGCGGCATCAACTCCGAAGATTTTCGATACGACGGCAACCCGATAACATAAATAGCTTGTCGTTCAGCACACATAAGGGGCGTATCCAAATAGAACAATACCTGTAGGCACACAAGTAATTCTTAAAAGAAGTAAGACGAGATTAGTGAGAGCGATGAAGCGATAAAGTTTAGTTTTCGCGAGAAATAAAAAACAAGAGAGAAAAACAGAAATACACAACACTCTCCTCTGTTTTTCTAATCGGTTTTACTGATCATCTACCGCCTACATACTTATCTGCTGAAAGAAAACTAAAGTTAGGAGACGACGATGAAAATGATACTCTTTCTGCTTGCACGACGGAGAGCTAGTCATCCAGCAACCCGTTGTTGCGGAGGAAGGCCTTCATGTTCGCCTTGCGGCCCGCGAACTTCTCGTACGCCACGTTCGGGTCAACCGAGTTGCCCACCGACAGCACGCACGCACGCAGGTGGTCGCCGTTCTGCCGCGTCAGCCCGCCGTTCTCCAGGAACCACTCAAAGCCGTCGCAGTCCAGCACGCGAGCCCACTGGTAGACGTAGTAGTTCGAGGCGTAGCCGCCGCCAAAAGTATGTCGAAAGTAGCTGCCGTGGTAGCGCGGTGGGATCTCCGCGAGGCCCACGCCGAACGCCTTCATCGCCGCCTCCTCCATCTCCGCCACCGGCAGCAGCATGGACTCCTCCGTCACGAGGTGCCAGAAGAGGTCCAGGTAGGCGGCCTTCACCACCTCGATCGTGCCGAAGCCCGCGCCGTACGTCTCCGCGGCACGCATGCGGTCCACCAGCGCCTGCGGGATCGGCTCCTTGGTCTCGTGGTGCAGCGCGTAGTTGCGCAGCACCTTGTCGTACATGGCCCAGTGCTCGTTAATCTGCGACGGGAACTCAACAAAATCACGGGTCACATTGCTTCCCGCCAGCGTCGGGTACTGCAGGAAGCTCAGCATGCCGTGCAGGCCGTGGCCGAACTCGTGGAAGAGCGTCGTCACCTCCCACTTGCTCATCAGCGTCGGCTTCCCCGCAGCGGGCTTCACCAGGTTCAGCACGTTGTGCACCACCGGTCGCTGGCCCAAGCGTGTGCTCTGACGGACATACGCGGTCATCCACGCACCGCCCTGCTTTCCAATACGTGCGTAGGGGTCGAGGCAGTAGATGGCGAGCTGCTCGCCGGTGTGGTCGAAGACGTCGAAGGTGAGCACGTCCGGGTGGTACGCCGGCAGGTCGGTGCGGCGCTTCAGCGTGAGGCCGTACAGCTGCTCCGCGGTGTAGAAGACGCCGCGCTCCAGCACGGTGCTCAGCTCGAAGTAGGGCTTGGTCTCGTTCTCGTCGAGGTCGTACTGCTGCTTGCGCACCTTCTCCGCGTAGTAGCTCCAGTCCCACGGCGCCAGCTCGAAGTCGCCGCCCTCCTCACGGATCATCTTCTGGATGTCCGCTGCCTCCTTCTTTGCCTTGGCAGCGGCGGCCTTGCCCATGTCGCGCAGCAGCGCCTCCGCGGCCGCGGGGTCCGCCATCTGGTTCTGCAGCTGCCACTCCGCGAAGCTCTTCTTGCCCAGCAGCTTCGCCTTGCGCAGCCGCAGTCGCGTGGTCTCTTCCACATCAGCCGTCGTGTCATTCTCGTCACCGCGGCAGCAGCGCTGCTCGCTGGCCTCGAACAGGCGGCGGCGCGTGTCGCGGTTCTTCAGCGACGTGAGCAGCGGCTGCTGCGTCGTGTTGACGATGATCAGCGCGTACTTGCCGGCGTGGCCCAGCTCCTCTGCCTCCTTCTGCGCGGTGGCGATGTCGTCCTCGCTCAGCCCCTCCAGCTCCGCCGCGTCGTCCACGATGAGCGACGCCGTCTTGCGCGTGCCCATAACTTTTTTGTTGAAGACACTCTGGAGTGTTGCGAGCCGCTCGTTGATCTGCTTCAGCTGGTCCTTGCCGCTGTCGTCCAGACCAGCACCGGCTTTGCGGAACTGCTCCTCGTAGAACTCGACGAGGCGCAGGTCCTCGCCGGCGAGACCGCCGCGGTTGTCGTAGACGGCCTTGATGCGGTGGTACAGCGCGGAGTCGAGGTAGATCTTGTCGTTGTGGGCTGCGAAAAGAGGGGCATACGAGGACATGAGCTGCTGCATCTCGGGCGTGGAGTTCGCATTGAACAAGTTACTAAACACGCTGGTGGATCGGAGAAGCAGCTGGCCGCTGAGCTCGAGCGCGACGACGGTGTTCTCGAAGGTGGGTGCGTCGGCGCTTGTCTTGATGGCCTCCAGCTCTGCCAGCTGCTCCGCCATGCCCTGCTCGAAGGCGGGGGCGTAGTGCTCCAGCTTGATCTTGTCGAAGGGCGGCGACTGGAAATGCAGCGTGCTGCGCTGCATGAGGGGGTTCTCGGACATCGTGGGCGTTTATGGAAGGTACGTAAAAGGTGTGCCGCTGGCAAAGGTAGAGAGGGTATTGTTGTGTCGGCTGCACAAGCGGACGCAAAAGGGTTCGATTAAATAAAATAGAAGAAAAGAAGAAGAGAAAAGAATCGATACGGAGAGAAAGAGAATGCTAAAGGCTAAAAAGAACTTACGTGCACAAGAAGGCCGACAAGCGAAGTCGGGCTACGTTGGAGCGGAGTAGGAGAGCGATGCGACAACTTCAAGCGCGGGTATCAAAGCAAAAGAGGAAGGTGAGAAAGAGGGAGGGGTTTAAAAAGGCCTGTCATCAAGGAAAAAGCCATTTAATATACAGAATTAAAAAAATAAAAACACCCGCTAAAGCACTCGCTTCTACGCGTACCGTTCTCTTCTTTACGTCCTTCACGCCTCTACTTTATTTTTTTGGTAGATGCCCGGGACGGTAAAGGGTTTCGTGGAGAGTGGCAGTGGCAACGGCGACTGAGATCACACACGTAGCGGACGTCGTCTGTCGCATCTTTAGCAGAACACAAGAAAGTACGTTTTGTGGCTTCCTCTTGCTACACTGTGAGTCTCCAAGCGCTGCGACTGACAATAGCTGTCTTTTACAGCGGTGATTCTCGGCTTGACAATTGTAGCGAAGGTCGCACAAAGGCTTGACGGAATAATAGCCTTCTCTCAACGCTATAAGGCTGAACGATGTTTGTATGGCCTGCTATCTCCAGAGGCAGAGAGCTTGTGTGCGTCTCCATCAAGTCAACTTCGATACGGCTTTTATTTTATTTTTCTTTCCTCCCTTCTTCTGATACTTTGCCAAATCAGTGAAGCATGAAAACGCAGAAGAGTAACGCTAGTAAGACGCGTAAAATACGGAAAGAGTCGCTAAAGCACAGAGGGGGACGATCGCAGATGTTAAAGTGTAAAAGACATATCACAAAAACGTGCTAAGAGAACAATAATTGTAGTTAAAAAAAAGGGGCGTGTTGTCGTTCCTTGCCGGTGCTGCAAAGTTTTTAAAAGTATTTCACGGTGATCAGAGGAACCATAAAAAAAAATGATATTTTTTTTCCTTTCATCAGCGGCGCATAAAGAGGCTCAGGAGCGCAACCGCACAACATCAATAAAAACAGAAAACAAAATGAGGAATACTAATGCCGACATAAATAGAAACAACAGAGCGGCGGAATTGGAATTCAGTTAACGATAGAAAAAAAAAAAGCCATAATAAATAACACACGGCGGCAACCACTTGTTGAGGAAAAAAGATCCTCCGCTCTTCCTTGAGAAAAGGAAACACGTTCGCCGCCGTCCTACCGCAGCAGACGCCTGCCCACCGACGTGTAATGGAAAACAATTGACAGGTTTTCACATACTTGTTTTTTTTTCAACGCTACTCAAGAAGGCCGTTGATCCGGAGGAAGGCCTTCATGTTCGCCTTGCGGCCCGCGAACTTCTCGTACGCCACGTTCGCGTCAACCGAGTTGCCCACCGACAGCACGCACGCACGCAGGTGGTCGCCGTTCTGCCGCGTCAGCCCGCCGTTCTCCAGGAACCACTCAAAGCCGTCGCAGTCCAGCACGCGAGCCCACTGGTAGGAGTAGTAATTGGCCGAGTAGGCACCTTGGAAGGTGTGCAGGAAGTAGCCGCTGTGGTAGCGCGGCGGGACCTCCTGGAGGCCCACGCCGAACGCCTTTAATGCCGCCTCCTCCATCTCCGCCACACTGCGGAAGTCCGTCTCCTCCGCTACGGTGTGCCAGTACATGTCGATGATGGACGCCTTCGTCACCTCCAAATGCCCGAAGCCCGCGCCGTACGTCTCCGCGGCACGCATGCGGTCCACCAGCGCCTGCGGGATCGGCTCCTTGGTCTCGTGGTGCAGCGCGTAGTTGCGCAGCACCTTGTCGTACATGGCCCAGTGCTCGTTGACCTGCGACGGGAACTCCAGAAAGTCGCGCGCCACACTCGTTCCAGAAAGACTTGAGTACTTGACATGGCTCAGCATGCCGTGCAGGCCGTGGCCAAACTCGTGGAACAGAGTTGTCACGTTCCACTTGCTCATCAGCGTCGGCTTCCCCGCAGCGGGCTTCACCAGGTTCAGCACGTTGTAGACGACCGGCTTTTGATTAAGCAGCAGGGAAGGACGCATGTAGAAGGTCATCCACGCACCGCCGCGCTTGCTGGAGCGTGCGTAGGGGTCGAGGCAGTAGATGGCGAGCTGCTCGCCGGTGTGGTCGAAGACGTCGAAGGTGAGCACGTCCGGGTGGTACGCCGGCAGGTCGGTGCGGCGCTTCAGCGTGAGGCCGTACAGCTGCTCCGCCGTGTAGAAGACGCCGCGCTCCAGCACGGTGCTCAGCTCGAAGTAGGGCTTGGTCTCGTTCTCGTCGAGGTCGTACTGCTGCTTGCGCACCTTCTCCGCGTAGTAGCTCCAGTCCCACGGCGCCAGCTCGAAGTCGCCGCCCTCCTCGCGGATCATCTTCTGGATGTCCGCTGCCTCCTTCTTTGCCTTGTTGGCTGCAGCCGTTGCGACATCCTTCAAGAGGCCCTGAGCAGCTGCAACGTCCGCCATCTGACCTTGCAGGCGCCACTCTGCGAAGCTCTTCTTGCCCAGCAGCTTTGCCTTGCGCAGCCGCAGCCGCGTGATCTCGTCGATCGCCGCCGTCGTGTCATTCTCGTCGCCGCGGCAGCAGCGCTGCTCGCTGGCCTCGAACAGGCGGCGGCGCGTGTCGCGGTTCTTCAGCGACGTGAGCAGCGGCTGCTGCGTCGTGTTGACGATGATCAGCGCGTACTTGCCGGCGTGGCCCAGCTCCTCTGCCTCCTTCTGCGCGGTGGCGATGTCGTCCTCGCTCAGCCCCTCCAGCTCCGCCGCGTCGTCCACGATGAGCGACGCCGTCTTGCGCGTGCCCATGACCTTGGTACCGAAAGCAGTTTGAAGCGTTGCGAGGCGCTCGTTGATCTGCTTCAGCTGGTCCTTGTCGCTGTCGTCCAAACCAGCACCGGCCTTGCGGAACTCTTCCTCGTAGAACTCGACGAGGCGCAGGTCCTCGCCGGCGAGACCGCCGCGGTTGTCGTAGACGGCCTTGACGCGGTGGTACAGCGCGGAGTCGAGGTAGATCTTGTCGTTGTGCGCCGAGAACTTTGCAGCGTACTGCTGTTCGAGCTTCTGCATGTCAGGGTTGGTGTGTGCCGAGCAAATGTTGTGGAAGACAAGCCGGGCACGCAGCAGCGCAGCACCGCTTTTCTCAAGCGCGACGACGGTGTTCTCGAAGGTGGGTGCGTCGGCGCTTGTCTTGATGGCCTCCAGCTCCGCCAGCTGCTCCGCCATGCCCTGCTCGAAGGCGGGGGCGTAGTGGTCGACCTTGATCTTATCGAAAGGGGGATACTGGTACTGCAGCGTGCTGCGCTGCATGAGGGGGTTCTCGGACATCTTGATGTGAAGCCAAAGTGTGAAGAACTGGAAAGAGATGAGAATAAGGCTTCTATGTCTTGTGAGACTGTGCTGTGTGTGTGTGTGTTAATTTTTTTTTTTTTTATATTTAAATGGAAAGAGTGAGAGACAGAGTCACCAGTGCGAACTGTATCGTTGGCGCCAGCTCGAGACAGATAGAGGAGAGAAGAAGACGGAGGTAGGCGGGAGGGCATCGTCCAAAGTACATAAAAAATAATTCTCATATGTCAGGTAAGAGGGTCTCGGACCTGAAAGAGAGAGAAAAAGTAGATGATAAGCAGTAACGCACGGAACCAAAAGATACGAAAAGATCAAATGCCCAGAAGAATAGTAGTTGAGCTATGCGTCGCACCGGATTAAAAATCAAATAGCGAATACGTACCTTTTATTGTGGCAGTAGCCGTCAAAGAGTACATTTTTTTGTGTCGTCGTCTCCACATTATTTTA
Source organism: Crithidia fasciculata (assembly GCA_000331325.2). Classification (NCBI taxonomy): domain Eukaryota; phylum Euglenozoa; class Kinetoplastea; order Trypanosomatida; family Trypanosomatidae; genus Crithidia; species Crithidia fasciculata. The sequence continues at coordinate 601,573 of CM003428.1, forward strand.
CTTCCAGATGGTGGCGTGTGTGAGCTTCGTTGAAGGCGACAGGCACCCACAGGTTGATAAGATAACGTAAGGCGTCTCACTAACAGCCACAACTGTCGCCATGAAAAGCATCAAAGTTGCCTCTCATGCGCCGTCTACTTCTCTACCACCTACACCTCTAGACGAGTGCTTTTTTGCGCAGCGCTTCGACGAAGAGGCGGTCCATGGTGTCTGCCACGGCCTCCTCGCTCATCTCGCGCACCATCAGCGCGCGTGCACGCCGCCCCACGCGCCGGGCGTGGTCGGGGTGCTGCAGGACGTAGCGCATCAGCTCCGCCGTCTTGCCGCGGCTCGGCACCGCCATTTTCATGCCCTCCGCGTGGCCGTACGGCGAGCCCGGCTCGATCTCCGCCAGCCCGTCCAGCGGGATGCGGAAGCACGTGTCCGGCGTCGCGAAGCGGCGCAGCCCGCCCCAGTCCGTCACCAGCACCGGCAGGCCCATCGCCATCGCCTCCGTCGCCGGCAGCCCCCAGCCCTCCGCCTTGGACGGGAACACGAAGGCGTCCGCGCTGGCGTACAGCTGCGTCAGCTGCGCGCTCGACATGGCCGCGCACAGCACGACGAGGTGCGGGTAGTCGTCGATGGTGCGCATGCCGCGCAGCGAGCCCAGCACTCCCCACGCCTCGATGAAGCGCACGATGGTGGCGCACGTCACGCCGTGCGTCCAGAACGGCTCGAACTTGGTCTTGATCACCAGCGTTGTGCGGCCGCGCAGCTCCGGCGGCGCGTGCGGCCCGAAGGCGTCCCAGTACGCGCCGAGCAGCACGTCCCAGCCCTTGCGGTCCTCCCACTTGAAGTTGGCGAAGAAGACGTAGCGCTGCACCCGCTGCGCCGCCGTGAGGCCGGGCTGGCTGTCGAAGCCGATGTCCGCGCCGTCATCAGCGTCCAGCGCGATGGGCTGCCGCTCGTAGTTGGCCGGGTCGTAGTCGTACACGTCCACGGCCTCCGGCACGACGCGCACCTTGCCTGGGTTGATGCCGCGGCGGCGGTAGATCGAGGCGAAGAAGTCCGCCGTCACCCACATCTCATCAACGTACTGCTGAGTTGGACTCACCCAGTCATCTGGTATGTTCGACAGCTCACTGAGGCTTCGGGACACGGTAATGCCACCCACGCCCTTCTGGACTGTTTGGTGCGTCGTGTTGAAGGAGACAGGACGCATGTGCCAGAAGTCAATGTGCGCGCGCTGTTGCAGCGCGTGGCGCCAGAAATTCTCTGCTGTCGGCGTGGCACCAAATTGGGAGAGGATGCGGTAGAAGGTGCCGTCGTGGTACGCCGCGCTGAGCACCGCGGCACCGTGTTTTGGGCAGACGTAGCTTGCCGTGCGTGTGCGAATAGAATAGCGCTCCATCAGCGGGCGGATGTAGCTCATCGCCTCGCGGTTGAGGCCACAGCAGGGCTCGGAAAAGTCCGTGCCGTATTGAATGACGGCGGGGAAGTGTTGAGGCACTGCGGTGCTGTTCCACACCCGCAGGTCGGTCTGGCGGGTGAGCCAGGGCACGTTGACGCGTCGTCGCTGCAGCCCATCAAGTAGGGGACTGAGCCGCTGTCCGTAGTCGTCACGAGTGGAGTAGAGCGCCTCATACAGGTGCGCCGCCGGGGGACTGTAATAACCGTCGCCCAAGTCGTCGCGCAGCACGGCAACGCCGCGGCTCCCCCACACCTGCCATGTAGGATACATCTCCTGCATACGCAGCGACAGTGCCCACCCACCGCGGTCTGAGGCGCCTAACAAGTGGTCTGAGAGGCGACTGGAATCCGTGTTTGCGCCGTCAACGGAGACAGCGCCAGCGAAGCCGCCGACGGCGTCGTACAGGGCACGGTGAAAGATGCCGCACTGCAGCGACACCGCGTCCACCACCTCCTCCCATGAAGCCCGCTGGTCTACAGCGGGGTGCCCGCTGCGGCGCCGTGCCAGGAAGGGCAGTAATATCATGAAGCGGTGCGTGCTGCCTACCATCGCACCCTTGTCGAGCACCTGAAGCTTCTTCAGCATCTCCTTCGAGAGCACTGGGGGTACGGAGCTAGACAAGGACGGAGGCATCTGACGGACCGACGCTGCGGCGCCGAGAATGGTGCACTGCGCCGCCGCAACGCGGCCACCGTTGCGGCCCGTCGCGGTCCGCAGCAGCGCGTCCACCAGCCCCGTCCCGTCGCGCCGCACCTCCGCCGCGTCGTCCGGCTCCGTGTACGCCATGCGCGACGCCGCCAGGAGGGACGGCAGCACGATGAAGTGTGTGCCGACGCTGCCGCCACGCGTGCGCAGCGCGGCGTCCACCAGCACCTCCAGCGTCTCCGCCGGCTCCGTGGTGTAGACGGCGCCGTCGCCGCCCATGGCGTGGCCGACCACCGTGACGGCATCGGCCAGACACCCGCCGCCGCCGCCGCCGGCCACACCGAGCAGACGGCGCACGGCCGCCGCACTGAGCTCCCACGCACGCCAGCGCGCACCGGGCGTCAGCGCAGCACCGGCGCCGCCGTCGCCCACCGCCACGCCGTCCGCGGCCGTCCCCGCCGCCACCACGCCGCGCACGGCCGCCCGCAGCGCCGCTGCCGAGACGCGCGACACGACGACGGCGTGCACGACGGCCGGCACGGCGGCTCCGTCGTCGGCGCGGTGGCACAGTGCGGTCTCCGCCACCAGCAGCGGGCTCAGCAGCTCCCGCAGCAGCTGACTACCGGATGCGGTGCTGACGGGGGAGCCGACGAGAGGCACCACGAGGGCAACGGGGTTTCCGTGCAGCTTACTAAGCTGTGCCGGCAACACAGTGACGGCGACCCGCGGTGTCTCAACTGACGGCAGCGGTAAACGTTCCATCGCGACCTCGTGCGCGTCCCGAGGAGGCAGCGGAGCACAAAGATGCCACACAAGACCGCCCAGAGCTGCAACGAAACACACCACTGCGCACCAAAGGTAGCTTCTGCGTCGGCGCGCCGCCGTTCCATTGCGCAGTATGGGTGATACCTTCGAGGTGATGCGTAACAGAGGGACAGCGAGGTGGCGGCGGAGGCGCTGAAGGCGCGTGACGCGTGGTGATGGCTGCAGCAGCCCATTTTCGGCGTTGTCGTCCGAGTCAGTGATGGCATCACCGTGGTTCCGTCTCATCGCGTGCAAGTGAGAGAATGGAGAAGGAAAAAAAAAAGAAAAGCACTGCGGTGCGGCGAAGCTCTTTTGCTTACCGCACGAACAGAAAAGAAGACGCAAAACAATCGATGAGGAATAGAAAAGGGAGTGGAGGTCTGACGAGCCGCAGACACCCGCGTCCGACAAAACACAAACAAAGACAAAACCCAAAAAAACTGTTTTTATTGAAAAAACCAAGAAGATATGCCACACGCTTGTAAAGAGCGCAAAAAAGAAAAAAAATAAACGAGAGTTCTTACAATTCTACAAAGCAGAATACAAAGAGGTATAGAAAACGTTCGTCTTTGTCTGGAGAGAGAAAGAAAGAGGAAAGGTGAGAAGAGAGGAAAATCAGTACGGCAGTGTCATAGAAGTTGTTGTCTTCCTCTTATTAAAGCGGTGCCGCTCAAATTTTTGCTCACACTGCCACTCCCCACACCGCAATGAAGCCCACGTGTGAGCGTCAAAAATGCAGCGTGCGTGATGAACGCGAAGGGAATAGAGGCAAAGAGAAAAAAAAAAAGAAGAAGAAACGGAGTGAGCAAATTGAAGGCGTAAAGGGTTAAAAGTAAAGGGCAACAAACCAAAAAAAAACCACAGAAAAAGGGCGGGTTTAAAACAAGAAATATCAGCGATGTAAACTGGAGATGTGCGCACTTTCTTTTTGTTTGCTTCGCATCAACGAGGCTTCGTCCAAGAAGGCAGTTGCTACACCGGTAAAGGGGACGCACGTCTCAGGAGTGGTGAGCGGTCACAGACGAATAAGAACAAGGCGGGCTGGGAAAAGAGACAAGAGAGAGAGAGAGAGAGAGAGAGAGAGAGAGAGAGAGAGAGGGTGTATTAGAACAAGGACATCAAAGTAGACACTAAGAAAAAAAAACCCACAACAACGACAACAACTAGCAGCATATTTTTCTTGAAAACCATAATGTAGTTTCTCACTTCGACCGCTCAACTGTTCGCACATGCTTCGCGAGACGCACGCTGTGCCCGTGACGATGCTACAGCTGTACACGAGAAGCAACAGAAAAAAAAATAGTGAATCAGGAGCGAAGCAACTGCTCAAATAAGAGCACTGCTCTGCGTACGCCGCAACGCTACTTGATTCTTTCACGGCTTATTTTTAAAATTTCCTTTGTGGATCATAACCTCTGAAAATACAGAGATGCCGCACGTTGAAATAAAATATAGAGCACAACAAGCGAGCATGCACCTCCGCAGCGTTCCTCGCTGCTTTGGACCGCAATCAGCGTTGCAGTGTGCTTGTCTCGCAAGCCGCGAAAAAAATATAATGGTAATCAGAAAGAGAATGAGAACTACAACCACCAAACTTGTGTCATCATCGCGAGGCTCCCGCTATTTTCTTTTTATTTCATAGTACACAAGGTGCTCTGCCGCATAAAGAGAACAACAAATTGAAGAATTGAATTCTGGAGATGAAGCGCGAATCCAGCGAAAGCTCTTTGTGAGCTTGTTGATCCGCTGCTGACACCTACAAAGCTCTAGACGAGCGCTTTTTTGCGCAGCGCTTCGACGAAGAGGCGGTCCATGGTGTCTGCCACGGCCTCCTCGCTCATCTCGCGCACCATCAGCGCGCGTGCACGCCGCCCCACGCGCCGGGCGTGGTCGGGGTGCTGCAGGACGTAGCGCATCAGCTCCGCCGTCTTGTCGCGGCTCGGCACCGCCATCTTCATGCCCTCCGCGTGGCCGTACGGCGAGCCCGGCTCGATCTCCGCCAGCCCGTCCAGCGGGATGCGGAAGCACGTGTCCGGCGTCGCGAAGCGGCGCAGCCCGCCCCAGTCCGTCACCAGCACCGGCAGGCCCATCGCCATCGCCTCCGTCGCCGGCAGCCCCCAGCCCTCCGCCTTGGACGGGAACACGAAGGCGTCCGCGCTGGCGTACAGCTGCGTCAGCTGCGCGCTCGACATGGCCGCGCACAGCACGACGAGGTGCGGGTAGTCGTCGATGGTGCGCATGCCGCGCAGCGAGCCCAGCACTCCCCACGCCTCGATGAAGCGCACGATGGTGGCACACGTCACGCCGTGCGTCCAGGACGGCTCGAACTTGGTCTTGATCACCAGCGTTGTGCGGCCGCGCAACTCCGGCGGCGCGTGCGGCCCGAAGGCGTCCCAGTACGCGCCGAGCAGCACGTCCCAGCCCTTGCGGTCCTCCCACTTGAAGTTGGCGAAGAAGACGTAGCGCTGCACCCGCTGCGCCGCCGTGAGGCCGGGCTGGCTGTCGAAGCCGGTGCCCGCACCGCCGTGGGCGTTCAGCGCGATGGGCTGCCGCTCGTAGTTGGCCGGGTCGTAGTCGTACACGTCCACGGCCTCCGGCACGACGCGCACCTTGCCTGGGTTGATGCCGCGGCGGCGGTAGATCGAGGCGAAGAAGTCCGCCGTCACCCACACCTCATCGACGCGATGCCGCATTGGATTCACCCAGTCATCTGGTATGTTCGACAGCTCACTGAGGCTGCGGCCAATACTGACAATGGGCGGCTGACTCTTGTGGTAGAGGAGGCCCCAGAGGTAACTGACGGCCCGCATGTGCTGGAAGTGTATTCGTGCGCGTGTGGCGTAGCGCTGATGGAAAAAAGTGCGGACAGCAAAGGGGGCACTGTGAAACACCGTTTCGTCGAGCAGCGAGTATGGGGCAGCAAGGAGGACGTTGCCGGGCTTGTTGCAGAAGAGGCGTGTCCCTGTCACGCGGACAGAGTAGCGCTCCATCAGCGGGCGGATGTAGCTCATCGCCTCGCGGTTGAGGCCACAGCAGGGTTCGGAAAAGTCCGTGAAGTATTGAAGAACAGGAGGTAGATAAGCCGCCTCCTCTTTTGTCCAATTCGCCGCAGCAGTCACAAGTCCACGCTGCCGCCATGGCACGTTGACGCGCTGCCGCTGCAGCCGTGTCACGGTGAGGTAGACGGACTGCCCGTAGGCATCCCACATGGAGAGAGCGGCGTTGCGCATCTTGATGACAGCAGGCAGCACCGCAAGGTTGCTCACGTCGTCGCGCAGCACGGCAACGCCGCGGCTCCCCCACACCTGCCATGTAGGGTACATCTCCTGCATACGCAGCGACAGTGCCCACCCGCCGCGGTCCGGCGCCATAAGGGCATATAGCTCCTGCAACTCCAGTGTCCGGGTCCGAATGTCGTCAACGGCCTCTTGAAAGAAGCGGTCTGCTCGTACCGCAGCAAGGCCGCCGACGGCGTCGTACAGGGCACGGTGAAAGATGCCGCAGTGCAGCGACACCGCGTCTACCACCTCCTCCCATGAAGCCCGCTGGTCTACAGCGGGGTAGCCGTTAAATCGACGGGTGAGAAAAGGCATTAGAGACTCGGAGCTGTGGGCGCTCGCAGTGAGGCCGCCCTTGTCGAGCACGTGTAGGCGGCGAAGAACATCGCGAGTGAGTTTTGCTGGTGGATAGAAGCTTCCTTCGTCCCCAAGCGACACATTTTTACCTTCCTTTCTTCCAAGAATGGTGCACTGCGCCGCCGCCACGCGGCCACCGTTGCGGCCCGTCGCGGTCCGCAGCAGCGCGTCCACCAGCCCTGTCCCGTCGCGCCGCACCTCCGCCGCGTCGTCCGGCTCCGTGTACGCCATGCGCGACGCCGCCAGGAGGGACGGCAGCACGATGAAGTGTGTGCCGACGCTGCCGCCACGCGTGCGCAGCGCGGCGTCCACCAGCACCTCCAGCGTCTCCGCCGGCTCCGTGGTGTAGACGGCGCCGTCGCCGCCCATGGCGTGGCCGACCACCGTGACGGCATCGGCCAGACACCCGCCGCCGCCGCCGCCGGCCACACCGAGCAGACGGCGCACGGCCGCCGCACTGAGCTCCCACGCACGCCAGCGCGCACCGGGCGTCAGCGCAGCACCGGCGCCGCCGTCGCCCACCGCCACGCCGTCCGCGGCCGTCCCCGCCGCCACCACGCCGCGCACGGCCGCCCGCAGCGCCGCCGCCGAGACGCGCGACGCGACGACGGCGTGCACGACGGCCGGCACGGCGGCTCCGTCGTCGGCGCGGTGGCACAGTGCGGTCTCCGCCACCAGCAGCGGGCTCAGCAGCTCCCGCAGCAGCTGACTGCCTTTCAGCAACGTCGCTGTGGGCTGAAGCACGGGCACGAGAAGCGCCACAGAGGCGTTGACGTGCACGCGTGCTGGTTCCACCACCAGCGATGCCAGCTGCGGAAGACGCGGCGGTATTACCGGTAGCAGCGAGTTGTACAAGAAGGAGGCCAGCTTCACAAATGTATCGGGAGAGTAGACGTACCAGAGCGCTACACTGATAAGCGCCATCGCACACCCCACCACTGTCATGAGACAGAGAGAAAAGATGAGGGGAAGAAAGCGTACCAGCGTGGGGCGGCGCTTGACGGGTCGTAGCGTGGCGGCAAATGCTGAGTCAGGAAGCACCGCTGCGGCTGGTGACCCTGATGAGTGATGCGCCTCGCCGTCGCCGCGCATCGCCTGCGTCCTACGCTTCAGGTTGAAGCGCATCACGGACAAAACGAGAAAGAGAGAGAGAAAAAAAGGAAATGGGGAAAAGAGATGGGGAGAGAGACACACACACAGACATACACATACGCAGAAAACGAAGAAAACGAGTTTGCTGCTGAAGGAAGGGGTGGGGAAAATAACAGTAAAGAGAAGAAGAGCCTGCGAGTTCTTTGACACGCTGAGAAATTCTTTTTCTTGTTTATCGGGAAAGGAAGGGAGAAGTTCAAAGCCTGTAAAAAAAAGAAAAAAAAAGCAACAGGTGTCAAGAGAAAAGAAATGATAAAAGACGGCAACAAAACAATAAGTTATTAAGGGAGAAGAAACAATCGCAAAAGCCACTAGCAATATCACAAAGTACGCCTGCGGCACTGAACAGCCTCTAAAAAAGAACGCACTACTCAAAAAAAGTGAAAGAAATCTGTCACAACTCAGAAAAAAACTTTGGTACTGAGAGAACGCGTGGCGGCGGCTTCGCCACACACCCACAGCTCACTGCCTTGCGTACACGTCCAAATACAACTTGACTTCTTTCGCTTTGATTCTTTTTCTTAGGTAAGCAACAGAGAAAAACAAATCGCACAAGGGTGCGCGTTGACTTGTGATGCGTTGCTTTAAAGAAGAGACACAGGAGCGTCGACGCAAGAAAACGTCGGCGGCAAGGCGAAGAAAAAAAAAATTGTGAGTTGAAATTGGCGAGAGGAGGGCCGCGACGGCGATGTCGCTACTTTGGAGATGAAAAAACAAAAAAAAATTATTATTGAAGTTCAAAATATGAGGAGCAACAGAGAAGACGTGAAGTTTAGGGTCTGGAAAGCGCGATATGCGAGAGGATGTGGGAAAAGGCGCTTGCCCTGTGGTGCGTGTTTGTGAGGGCGGTGGTGCGGCAGTGTGCGGCAGAAGGGGATGCACAGAGGATAAGAGTGCGAGAAAGAAAGAGAGCTGAAGGTGGAGGTGGTCAACACATGTCTCAGCGCATATGTGTGCGTGTGTGTGTGTGTGTGCATCGTATAAGGCAGTTGCAGCTTTTCTGGAAGAGATGGGCAGCGCACCACACATTGTCTCACTCATTGACTACGCACAAAAAGAGAGAGGGAAGAAAGTAGCCTTGTAGCACGACTCAAATACATGACAGGAATACGGCTCTCTGCCGCGTACTTCAATATTCTCTCACTGGTTTTTCTTTCCCTTTCCCTACTATCAGTATTGTTATTATTTTTTTTCAATTGTTGTTGTGCCAAAGAGCAACACTGGAAGCTTGAGGATTATTATTCTTTTCATACTATAATAAGAATTGGAGAAATACCAGAGATCCGGCTATACTGGTGTTTTAATTTTTTTGCTGAGGATATAGTCCGGTCATGTTCTGCGCTCCGCAGTGGAGACAGTCGCAAAGGCTGGTGGTGCGCACGAGCTGAAAAAGCGTTTTCAATGGCGCGTTAACTTCACTAGATATAAGAAGCCCTTATGGGAGAGTTATGAGGCGAAAAAATAATAATAATAATGAGAGAATGAAAACAAACGAACGAAGAGGAAACTCAGAGCCAGGCGATGATGATGATGATGGTGGTGCGGAGGACGGAGAGTTTGGCGCTGCCCGTGCCACCTAGCAAAATAATAATACTGGAAAAGAATAAATGACGAAAGTTTCGAGTAGAAAGGAACTGATGAGTAGAGTCAATGAAAAGAAGTAAGCAAAAGGGGAGGGATGGTGGATGGGTGGGTGACCTAGAAGAAGAGAGGAAAGCGGGTAGTCGATACACACACACACACACACACACCTCCGATAAAAGAAATCTACAAAGCAAGAGGGAAAAAGAGAAGAGGAAAAAAGAAAAAGGTGCAGATGCCCGCTACGAGGGAGGGGCGATGGGTGCGGAGCTGCTGGTGAGGCCGCAGGTGGAGCCGCCATCGACACACAACTCGGCGCCGACCAAGTAGGATGCGCGGTCGGAGGCAAGGAAGGCCACCGCCTCCGCAACATCCTTTGGCGTTGCCAGACGACGAATCGGCGACACAGAAGAAAACACTGCCGCCTTCTGCCCAAAGTTCGAGGCGATGCGGTCTAGCATCGGAGTGTCGCAGGTTCCCGGGTGCACCATGTTCACGCGGATGTTGGAAGGGATCAGCTCCAGTGCGAGGGACTTGCACATGAGCCGCACCGCACCCTTGCTGGCACAGTACGCCGACTGCGCTTCGGCGCCGCGGACGGCACACGCCGACACCGTGCACACGATGCTGCCGCCGCCCTGCTCCTTCATCAGCGGAGCAACGGTGCGGATGCCGAGGAAGGTACCAAGGGCGTTAATATTCATCGCCCTGTTGAACATATCCACGGTGGTGTGCTCGAGTGGTGCCATAACGTGAATGCCGGCGTTGCAGACGAGGATGTCGACGCGGCCAAAGGCGCTCTTGCACGTCGCCACCGCCGCCGCCCACTGCTCCTCGCTCGACACGTCCAGCGCGGACGCGACGGCACGCTGGCCGGCAACAGCGGGGCTGCCACCATTCAGCGTAGCCGCCAGCTCCTCCACCGAGGCGGCGTTGACGTCGGTCAGGAAGACGCTGCAGCCGCGCTCGAAGAAGAGCTCGGAGATGCCGCGGCCGAGACCGGCGCCGGCCCCGGTGATGAGAGCGACCTTGTTGGCGAGCTCGAGGGACATGGTGGTAGCAAGAGTGAAACAGAGAGAGACAGAGAGAGAGCGATTGACTGATAAGATGAGATAGTGAGTTGAGTGAGTGTGTTTGTGTGGTGCGGTAAAGGAGGTAAAGATTGAACTTCTTCGATTGCGTGGGTAAGAGAGAACGACCATAAAGAGAAGGGGAAAGTGATAGAGAGAGAGAGAGGGAGGGAAACAAGCAAAAGAAAAGCATACAGTGTGGAGGCGAAGGCACAGGTTTTGTCAGGCGTCGAATGCATTCATCCCAGACTAGATATCTTCATTTGTCGCCTACAAGTGGTGGCCGCACTACAGTATCTTCGTGACATCACCCTGCTTATGCAAGTGAGCCATCGAGGTGGAACTGCGCTGGATTTTTTCCTCCAGGAGTTGACAAGCGGTGCGGAGTATTACGCGAATGGTCTGAGGTGCTTTAAGAGTACTTTTTTCTTTTGGACGTAGCGGTGCTGAAAAAGCGGAGAGTAGTAATAATTATGAGAGCGTGATGGTGACAGCGAGAAATGCGGCCAATATTGGAGTGCGAGAGAGAGGCAATGTACCGGATACAACCCATTCCCTCCGGTTCATTCCCCCACTCCTTTCCCAGGCTACCAACAAAAGGAAAAAAAAGAGTGACGGGTGTGGCGATCTGTTGGATATCAGAAGATGTCCGCGTCTCGGGCACGAGTTGCCGTGCTCCACTCCAGCTGCAGCTGGCCCTCCAGCGTAAAGCGGCGGAGCTGCTGCAGCGCTGTCGAAGTCTCGTCGCTCATTTGCTGTAGCGTCAAAAATACGGCGTCCGCCTCCACCGCAAGAGCGCACCACCGGCCGCGTTCGTCACGTTCAACGTCTGTGAGGAGCTCACTAAGCCCAACTTCCGAGGAGGGAGAGAATGTTGTCTGTTCAGCTGCAGTGGTCATTGTTCTGTCGTTGATAGAGCTCCTCGGCCTATTTGCTTAACCGCGGTGCTTTTTTTTTTCTTTTGGTGCGTTGCTGAGATGTCTTTGAGATGAAAGGGAGAGAAAGAGAGAGTGAATGCAAAAAAAGGGTTTTTTTTTGCTCGCGTGTTCGCATCCAAGTAGCAGCATGAGCAACACACACGCTTCCGCGCAAAGCATTGACCTTTTAAGGTGTCGGCTGACGTTGCGAGTGAGAGGGGACTTGTGCTGCATTCCGGAGGGCTCATGATACGTACGGCGCAAGCAGCAGCAATCGAAGGCAATCACTGAAGGGGAAAAGAGGAAAGCACAACCATACTTCCTCTCTAATCCCACTCTCCACGCCATTCCTGTCTCGTTCTAATGGGTCTGACGTCCGTGATGGGGCGACCGCAACTGTGTCTAGCTCTCTAATATTTTCTTATGTGTTTTACTTTCTCGCAGCCATTTCCTTCATTTTGATATCCACTGTGATCGAACCAAAGAGAGAAAAGAAAAGAAAGCAAGCTCACGCCTGAAGGCGACAAGCACAAAGTGAATAACAGATTCTTTAGCAACTATATAGAGGGCAACGAACGCAGCAAGCGAGTGAGTGTGTGTGTGTGAAAGAGAGGAGAGGGAGTTGCGCGTCGACACATGCCTTTCTTTGTTCTTCCTCCTTCTTCCTCACGAACACAGTGCAAAAGAAAAGAAAAGCCAGCGTAGGTGTAATGAATAAAGAGACAAAAAAGGAAATAGAGTTCACCAAACATAGCGCTGTACACCTACTGAGAGAGGAGCTGCTCGTCGCTGAGCCCCTTCTCCGGCGACAACGCGTGGTTGGCAATCACAATCACCTGGTCATCCGCCACGGCCAGCTTCACATCCTCGCCCTCGCGAATGCGGCCGTCCAGCAGCATCAACGCCAGCTGGTTCAGCAGCTCGCTCTGCACCAACCGCTTCAGCGGGCGGGCACCGTAGACGGGGCTGTAGCCGTTCACACCGAACCAGTCGAAAACTTCCTTCGGCACCTGCAGGCGGATATTCTGCTCCGTCAGCATCGTCTGCACCTGGCGGAAGAGAATCTCAACAATCTCGCGGATGTTCTCGCGGCTAAGGCGGTTGAACATGATGATGTCATCCAGACGGTTGATGAACTCCGGTGTCATGCGCTGCCGCACCTGCTCCATCACGGACGGCATTGCCACGCTGCTCGGCTCACCCTCCGGCAGGCGGGCGATGATGTCCGCGCCGATGTTGGAGGTGAGGATGATGATTGTGTTCTTGAAGTCCACACGGCGGCCGTGGCTGTCGGTCAGGTGCCCCTCGTCCAGCACCTGCAGGAGGATGTTCGACACGCTTGGGTGCGCCTTCTCGAACTCGTCGAAGAGGACAATTTGGTAAGGCCGGCGGCGCACCGACTCGGTCAGCTCACCGCCTTCTTCGTAGCCGACGTAGCCGGGCGGGGCACCGATCAGACGGTGCACGGAGTGCCGCTCCATGTACTCGCTCATGTCGATGCGGCAGATGAAGGAATCGTCGTCGAAGAGGAACTTCGCGAGGCTCTTGCACACCTCCGTCTTACCCACGCCGGTGGGTCCGAGGAAGAGGAAGGAGCCGAGGGGACGCTTGTGCGAGTGCAGACCGGCGCGAGAGATGCGCACGACGTTCGTGATGGATTCAATGGCGTTGTCCTGGCCCATGATCGTCTTCTTGAGCTCGGCGTCCATGTGGATCAGCTTCTCGCGCTCACCCGTCAGCAGCTGCGCCACTGGGATGCCAGTCGCGCGGGCGATCACCTCGGCAATGTCCTTCGACGTGACGCTGTCGTGCACCATAAAGTTCTTGGAGCTGGCGAGGTGCTTGTCGTCCTCGATCTGCTTCAGCAGCTTTGGGATCTGACTGTGCTGGATTTCGCCCGCCTTGGCAAAGTCGCCGGCACCCATCGCCTGCTCGAGGTGGTGACGCAGCACGTCAAGGTCCTCGGTGCGCTGCTTGATCTTCTGGAAGAGCGCCTTCTCCTTCCCCCAGCGCTCCTCCAGAACGTTGTACTCCTTCTGCTTCTGCTCAATGTGATCGTAGATGTTGTTGAGCTTCTCCTTGCCCACCTCGTCCTTGTCCTTCTTCACCGCCTCAGCCTCGATCTTCAAGCGGATCAGCTCGCGCTCGATGAGTTCGAGGGCCTCGGGCTTTGACTCCTGCTGCAGACGCAGGCGACTGGCGGCCTCGTCGATGAGGTCGATCGCCTTGTCTGGCAGGCGACGCTCGGAAAGGTAGCGGTGTGAGTTGACAGCGGCGTAGACGAGGGCTTCGTCCTTGATGAGACAGCCGTGGTGGGCCTCGTACTTCTCCTTGATGCCACGCAGGATCGACACCGTCTCCTCGACGGTGGGCTCAGTGACGAGGACAGACTGGAAGCGGCGGGCCAGCGCGGCGTCCTTCTCGATGTGCATGCGGTACTCATCGAGGGTGGTGGCGCCGACGCAGTGCAGCTCGCCACGCGCCAGCGACGGCTTCAGCAGGTTCGCGGCATCCATCGAGCCATCGCCGGAGGAGCCGGCCCCGACGAGGGTGTGCAGCTCGTCAATGAACAGGATCACCTTGCCCTTCGAGTCGATCGTGTCCTTCAGCACCCCCTTCAGGCGCTCCTCGAACTCGCCACGGAACTTAGCGCCGGCAACGAGGGTGCCCATGTCGAGCGCGTAGACCTGCCGGTCCTTGATGCTCTCCGGCACCTCTCCCTTCACGATGCGCTGCGCCAGCCCCTCCACGATGGCGGTCTTGCCCACACCAGGCTCACCGATCAGCACCGGGTTGTTCTTGGTGCGGCGCGAGAGCACCTGAATCGTGCGCCGGATCACCTCTTCGCGACCGACAATCGGGTCCAAACGGCCCATCTTTGCCTCCTCAGTCAAATCGCGTGCGTACTTCTTCAGGAACTCACCCGGTGGGACGGCGTTGGGGTTTACCCAGGTACGTCCCTGCTGCTGGTTGCCACCGCTGCCGCCGCCACCAGCACTGTTGCCACCGTTGCTGCCGCTGTTCCATGGGGTGACGTTGCTGGACTGCCAGCGGCGGCTCGTGGAAAGCGCTGTGACGGACGGGGAGCTGGCCGCGGCGGAGAGGGCTGGCGTGCGCAGGGCGGACGTGTGGCCCCAGAGGGAAAAGGTCAGCGGGGCGACGGCGGCGGCGGTGACGGGGGAGGCGCGAATGGCGCGTGCCGCGCGGATCTGAGCACGACGCATCATCTTCGTTCTTTCCTTTGCTACTGCTGAAGCTTTGTTTTTTTTTCTCGGACTCTGGGTAGCCTCTCGCTTGGCCTCTGCCACGATGTACGCGCACTGGGGTGAGTCTGGCACGGACGGCTACGGCACCGGAAACGGGAAGACGAGAAAAGAGAATTCTTGAATAGATTCGGGGCAAATACAAAAAGCAACGAACAGTTGGCGGAAAGCCCGAAGGGCAAAAGAATTAATAATGAAAAAAAAAAGCAGCTAAGACAATCGCTTCGAGTGGCCTCACAGAAAATAAAATGCAGCGGCGGTTACGGCTGAGGCACGCGTGGGTCAGCGATGCTATTGTGTGAAGAGGAAGAAACCCGAGTGCGTCACGGGGGTAGCTGAGAGTCCACGTGGCAACGATGCGTGTGCCTGAGTGCGTGGGTGAAAAGAAGAGAGGGGGAGGGAGAGAAAAAAAAACCTGTGAAAAATCGAAACAGCAAACGAAAGTCGTTTTTTTTTCTTCTTATGTTAGTGATAAAAGAGGGAAAGTGAACCGCAAAGCCGTGCGCTTGCCTCTTTCTCTCTTAGTCTGAATAAAGGTATGCGTCTGTGTGCTTTTTTTTTGTTTTTGTTTGTGTGTTGCAAAAAAAAAAAATCTGTTGGAAGATCCTTGTTTCTTGTGAAAGGGTTTGATGCACGAAGGCTTGAGAATGAGTTAACCTGTTTGTGAGTGTGTGTGCGGGCGGTGGGTTGCGTTGACAGGAGAGCGGGGAAGGAAGAGAGGTGACGTGGCGGTAGTAGGTGAGGTAGGAAAGGGCAGTATCAATCACGGTACAGCGCTGTGTGCGCCGTACATTTGGAGTTGGGTGGGGGAGAGCGAGTATCAAAGAGGTAAAGGCCTTGCTTGCCGTCTCTGCCCCCGTCTGCTAGGTTGAAGAGAAACTCAAGATGGGTTGATTTTTGCGCGTGGGGGAAGAGCAACAGCAACAACACGAAGACTCCTCGATCATCCCTGCAGTAAAATAGAGTTTGACGCTCTTCGGCTCCTCTTCCCAACTTTAGAGTCCGCACTGGACGCAAAATAGAAACTCGTGCGACGACTGGAGTCAAAGAAAAAACCCGACTGTAAAGCCGCGGCGGTGTTCGTATCGCTTTGCCACTGCCAAAATGTGAACAGATTATAGAAGAACGCAAAAAAAAAAAAAGAGCAAATACATGTACATAAAGAAGTGAAAATAATGATAATGAACAATCAGATAACGTCGGCTCAACAGCACTTTGCGGCACGTCGACGCCGCAGCAGATACAGATAAAAAAAAAAGAGGCTAGCGTACATAAAGGAAGATAGAAAGCAGTCCTCGGTAAATGGACAGCAACACACCAGCACCGTCGCACATAACTGGAATTATACAAAGCTGAAACCACAAAAAAAAAAACGTGTGCGCACACTTGCTTGGCTCGCGACGGCAACAACCTCTTGCCTCTCTTTATCTCTCTCTTGCCCACTCCACTCAGATGGAGGAGAGGTCCGTGGCATCTTGAGCGCTGGGCGATGGGGCGGGTGGCGCCACAAAGCCGCGGTACACCGGCGCCGCCGCTGACTCTTCCGCACCGCTCCGGTTGCTAGCCCCGTCATCCATCGACGCGTCATCGCGCAGACGCGCTGTCTTCTCGGCCGCCGTGCGCTGCGCTGCATACTCCTTGCCCATGTCCGCCAGTCGCTCGCGCAGCACATCATGGCGTGCCTTGAACTGGTCCGTCTGCGTGCGGAAAAAGGTGAGTGTCTCCTGCATCTGCCGCATCTGCTGGTGCTTCTTCACCAGATTCTGCTGATAGGCGCTAAGTTGCTCTGCAATTTCGGGCCCTGGTTGGTGTGCCGCGGCCGCCTTGGCCTTCATGTAGTGCTGCTCCACCTCTTGGATCGTTGCCTCCTTCGCCTCCAGCTCCTGGCGCCGCTGCACGAGGACGCGCTGCAGCTTCTGCACCCGCTGCACTAACGCGTACGTCTCCGGCTCCGCAGAGGCGAGGTCGTGGTAGGGGTGGACGTTGATGGGCCTGCCTGCCTCATCGAGAAGAGCCCGCACCCGCACCCTCTCCCGCTGCAGCTCCCGCGTGGCGTTGTTCAGCAGCACCTGGAGATCCGGCAAGCGGCTCAGAAACTCGCGCATCTGAGCCAGCTGCTGCGCAAACTGCGCCGTCTGGTAGTCCAGGTGCTCCAGCTCCTGCGCCTGGTCGCTGTAGACGATCTCGTTCCGCTGCAGCATCGATTGCTGGGTGTGGGCCCGTTCGTACAGCGCGTTGAGCTCGGCCGCACGGTCGGTGACTTGCCGGTTCAGCACATCGCGCTCGTGCAGGACGTCGCGGCACCGTCGCTGCTGCCGCGCTGTTTCTTCCTCGGCGTCGCTGAGGACGGAGCGGAGCTGCCGCAGCTCCTGCACGAGCATGTCAGCCGTGCGGTGCTTCTTGCCGGTGCGGCGCTGGTAGTCGGTGAGCTGCCCCTCAACGTCCTTCTGCTGCTGCTTCAGAAGTTGGATGTGGGCCGTCTCCACCTGTACCTCGTGCTCCCGCCGCTGCACCGAGTTCTTCATGGTTTTGATCTGTGCCAGCAGCAGCCCGAACTGGTGTTGCTGCTCACTGAGGCCGTGCTTCAGCTGGTCGTAGTGGGAGGTGTAGGTGTTGCGCTCCGTCACCATCGACTCAAGCAGCAGCTGCTGCTGGCGGATCTGTCCTTCGGTGTCGCCAAGCAGCGCCTCCTGCTGCACGAGCTCGGAGTCGAGGTTTTCGATGTTGCTGAGGAGGTGGGCACACTGAAAAGCGTAGCGCTTGGCGTCCGACTCGTGCGCCTCCGCCTCCTGCGCAACGGTGTACAGCTCCTGGCGGGTGTGCTGGTTGTGCTCCTCGGAGGAGGTGAGGATGCGCTCCATGACGTGCAGCTGGCCCCGCTTCTCTGCCAGCCACGCGGCGTTGCGCTGCTGCTGCTCCGCCTCGCCAGCAATGTTCTGCTGGAGAATGTTTACCTCCTTCTTGATGGACAACAGCGTCTGCTCCTCGGCGGCAAAGAGTTGGCGTGCACGGGTCAGAGAAGACTCTCCCCGCTTCAGCTGGTCGGCTGCTTCGCGCTGCCGCTCCTGCTGCTCCGCCCGCTGCTGCTCCACGACGGCGTTGCGCTTCTGCAGCGCCTCGACGACGGCTTGCGCCTTGACATAGCGCACGTGTGCGGCGCTCACGCTACCCTGCTGCGTCTGCAGCTCCGCCGTCCGCTCCTGCACGCGGCGCTGCCACATGTCATTCTCCTCGTTGCACTCCTGCAGGGCGGCGTTGACGTGCTGCAGCTGGCGGCAGACGCCCTGGTACTCCTCGGTGAGCCGCGCCTCCTCCCTCTTCACCTCGCGCAGCTCCTGCCCGTTGCGCTCGTGGTCCTCGGCGAGGGTGGCGAGGGTCTGCTGCTGCGAGGCGAAGTAGGCCACGCGGCGAGCCACCGTCACGCGCGTCGCCCGCAGCTCCTCCTCCTTCTCCGCCTTGGCAGCGAGGATGGCGTGTGTCTCCTCCTCCTTCTGCGCGATGGCGTCCCGCAGCGACTTCAGCTCTGCTTCGTTGGCAGTGTTGCTCTCCAGCAGGGCGGTGATGCGGCGCTGGGTGGCGGCCACGTCGA
Source organism: Crithidia fasciculata (assembly GCA_000331325.2). Taxonomy (NCBI): domain Eukaryota; phylum Euglenozoa; class Kinetoplastea; order Trypanosomatida; family Trypanosomatidae; genus Crithidia; species Crithidia fasciculata. The sequence goes on from CM003428.1 coordinate 619,679, forward strand.
AGGTGGTGCTGCGCAGCTGCTGGGCGAGGCGGTCCTCCTCGCGCTGCACCGACTCGTGCAGGTGCCGCAGACTCTGAAGGGCGGCCTCCTGCGCGGGCAGCTCGACCGGCTCCTGCGCCTTGGCCTGCTGGGCGGCAATTTCGCGCCGCAGCGTCACCACCGCCTCCTTCAGCTGCGCCTCCTTCTCACGCACCCGCACCAGCTTGTTCGACGTCCGCTCCGTCTCGCTGCGGAGGTGCGCGATGGTGCCCTGGTCTCCCGCCGTCAGCTCCGAGGCCGCCATGGCCTTCTCCATGCAGGCTTGAATGTCACTCTGCAGGTCGGTGCACTTGCGCAGCAGCCGCCCCTCGCCCTCGTGGCTGTGGAGGAGTGAGTTGTGCAGCCCCTCGTACTCGGCGCGGAACTGGTCGAGCACCTCGTCGCTCTCGAGGGACATGAGCACCTCCTGGTGCTGCCGCTCGTAGTCGGGGAAGGCGTTGCACTCCTCGACGATGTTCTGGAAAGACTTGTTCTCCTCGGGGGAGAAGACAGGGACGAAGGGCTCGCTGGCGGTGGCGCCAGACGGGCCGGCCGGTGCGGCAGCCGCCGTCGCATCCGTGGCCGATGCCGCGTTGGCGGAGTCGTTCATTGAAATGTAAACAACGGCGCTTGGGCCACTGTAAAAAAAAAATTTAAGTGGAATCTGAAAAAAAAAAAAGAATTCAGACGGAGCACAGCACTCTAGAAAGACGACTCCTTTCACTGTAAAGGGGAAGGAAAGGAAGCCGAGGAAGAAAAAAACAAAACAACACATTGGAGACATGTAGGTGAGGTAGTGGCGGTACGAGAGGAGAGATTTCGTTGGCTTGGAAACGAGGGAGAGGCATGAAAAGAATGCTTTGCGGCTCGCCAGAGGGTTGAAAGACTGCAGAAGCCGAAGATGACAGCTTCTCGCTCGATCGCCGTTGTCGATCGCCACATTTCGTGTGCGTAGTCTTAACGTGCGCGTGTAGTGCAGCTCGCCTGTCCTTCTTGTTCACATCCAGTCCTTTGTCTTCTGATTCAGATAAAATGGAAAAGACGAAGAAGAAGCAATTTGAAACATAAATGTCTGAAAAAGACACAGAAGGCGCTGTGCCAGCAGGGTGCGAATAGAACATCAATTGAAAAGCATAGGAATAAGTGGCGCCATGTTAGGACCTCTACGCGTACATGCATGAGGATACGGCTATGTAGTTTACATGTTGACAAGAAGGGCCGAGAACAATAATGGGGTGCTTTCACTACCAACAACAGCAGCAGCAGGCGAGGCGGCGAGGGTTGCCCCCTCTTCTACTCCAGCGGGGTGGAGCACGACCGCAGCCACTCCCGCACCGTTTGCGCATCCCGCTCCAGCGACCGCGACGGCCAGTCACGCTCCTGCAAGAGCAGTGCAAGCTCCGCCTTGAGGTGGTTCCGCTCCGCCGCATCGACGGCGCCGATCTGCTGTGCCCGCTCTAACAGCTCGTTCTGCAGCCTCGCGCGCTTGTTCGTCTCCTCCTGCGCCTGCGCCTGCCACTGCGCGATCGCGGTGTGCATCTGCGCCACAAGCTGCTGGCCATCGCGCAGCCGCGTCTGGAACTCCTGCCAGTGCTGCTGCTGCTGCAGGAGCTGCGTGCGGGTGGTGGCGGACACGTTGTTCAGGTGAGCCACCTGCAGCAGCATCTGCTCCCGCGCTCGGTAGGACCAGCCAAGCGCTGCTCGGGCGTGGTAGCCGAGCCGGGCCGCGGACGCCTTCATGTCACGCAGCCGCAGCGCAGACGACCACCATGGCGCGGCGGAGGTGGTAGGGGCCAAATTCTCGATTTCCTGCATCGCCACGGCGGACTGCTTCGCCTTGGTGTAGTGGGTCGCGATGGACGTCACCTCCTCCTCCAGCTGTGTCTCCCCGGTGAGCGGGGGGATGTCGCACTCCGCGCCGTAGTCCTCGACGGACTGGTCGTCCGATGCGCCTTCGTCGGCCGCAGCCGCACGCGCGCGTTGAATGCGCATCTTCTCAATCTTGGCTTCTTCCTCCGCCATCCGACGCTGCGCTGCGGCTGTGGTGCTCGAGGGGCCGTAGTAGCCGCCCTCGGAGTCCGACGAGGAGCTGGTGGAGCTGTTGGCGTGGACGCTGTTGCGGCTGCGCCGGTTGCTGAGGGCGTTGCGACTGCGGCTGTGTACGGCGAGGTCGCGATGCAGCTGCTGCAGCGTGCCCTGCACCGCCGTCGTTGTGGCCTCGACGCTGCCCACCATCTTCGTCTGCTCAGAGAACGGGGCGGGGAGGCGGCGGCTGCCGGCGGAGAGCGCGACGGCACGACCGCTGCGCAGCAGAATTACGCCTCCCTGTGGGCGTGCCGGGGCAGCTGCTGGTGCAGCCGTCGAGGAGGAGGAGGAGGCTGCCGCGGGTGCGTCGCCCTTCCTCCAGCGAACGCGTCCGTCGCGTTTGCGGTCTGACGGCCCAACCAACTTGGACTCAGCGATGGCGTCGTCGACGTCCTCGATCTCCGTCGAGCCGCGTCGCCGCGCGCGGGCATCGGCGGCTGCGAGGCGTTCGAAGAGATCCGTGAGGGTGGCGCTGCGGGCGGCCGCCTGCTCCTTGTCACGCGCAGTTGACGACATGACTGGGCTACGTTTTTGTGTCTAGCGCGTGCGTGTCGCTTTGTCTCGGCTCTCCTGCGGGTATGCAGTGAGTGTGTGCTAATTGAAGAGGTCCAGGCTGTGCGTGGCATGTTAAAGAGAAGAGATAAAGGAAAGAACGCGTGCATGTAAGTTCGCATTAGGAGAGAGACAGCATTTGACACTTGACTTTTTGAAAGCGTCAATAATTCCTTTTATTGGGAAAACTCTTGTTTGACTTCATGAAAGAAAAAGAAAAAAAGTCATTTAGTAGTAGCAGACATCAAGGGAGGCTGCACAGGCGGCGGCGCTGCCAACTCAACCGCCTCTACTCCTCTCTCGCGAGTGGCACGAAGACCACGACACCGTGTTCTACTACCTTTTGTTCTCATTGCGTCTTTTATTATATCTTTTCTTGCTTTTTTTGTTACTCGTTCAGTGGAATTACTGTGATGGTCTAGGGGCAGCGATACACTGTATTAACACGCGTGCACGCGAAAGGACGCGGCTTAACTCAGCTTCATAATCCAGGCTTCGTCCTACCCTTTTTTGATTGTTTGAGCGTGAGAAGTCAGCGCGACGCCTTCGTTTGGGCCAGACAGGCGCACATTTTGGAGTGAAGGCAGCTGTTGCTTGCCGCTGCACACCGGACCTCACTGCTGTTGGGAAGGCGTCCTCTGCTCTCTCTGTGGGTGGTGGCCGAAACAAGCCGCAGCTCCGGCAGGCCGCCGCAGAGAAAAAAAATAACGACAACACACATACACATTGAGGTAGCACAACACTTTCCCCGCAACACTCACCTCTCCTCTCCACCAAACAATTAAAAGAAGTCAACGATCAGGAGCAGACGCATGATAGACATGACACAGCTCTGCAGCCCCGTCACCGTGCGCTGTGCCTGCAGCGCCTGCTGCGTGCTGCGCGTCAGCCCGTGCCGCCACTGCGCCTCCGCGTCCTCCATCACACTCACCGCCGCCGCGTCTCCACCACCGACGGCCGGCGACGATGACGGCGTTGGACGGAGTCGCGCGGACTCGCTGGCGAGTGCGGCGGCCAGCTGCTGTTGCTGCTGCTGGTGCTGCTGCAGCTTCGCCCACGCAATGCACAGCGTCTTGGCCAGCCGTTCACGCACCGTCGGCAGCAGCGTGCCGGACCAGCTGAGGCCCCAGAGAAAGATGCTCCCCTTCGCCGCCCGCTCCGCCAACGCCCCGCTGCGTGGCACCTCCTGCTGGCTCAGAAAGCCGTCCTTGAACATGCGGTGCAGGACGTCGCGGGTTTTGGTGTAGGTGGCCACCGACTGCTCGGCCAGCGTGCGCTCCTCCAGAAAGCGGTGCTGCAGCAGTAGCTTCATGATGCGCACGCCGAGCACGCCGTAGCCGGTGTACACCACCCGCTCGCACACAGCCTCCTGCAGGAGATGGGTGGCTGTTACGTCATCGAGTGCGTAGAAGCCGCGTTGGTTGTTCGGCTGCACAAGAAGCGCACGGGTGGCTGGCAGCGGGAAGGACGCAGCGGACGAAGAGGAAGCTGTCGCCGCACCCGGAGGGGAGAGCGGCGTGGTGGCGGTCAGGGATGCGGCCGCATCGCAGCTGAGCATCACAATGGGTTGGCAGAGCCGCTGGAGGCAGCGCTGCACCGCCGCAGCTGACTGCGTCGTCTCGGGCAGCGCAACAGGCTTTCCATCGCGATCGCGACGCACTCCAAAGCCACCGACACTCGCGTGAGTCGGCAACTCCGCCGCCAGCTCCTGCCACGAGGCGACGCTTTCCGTGTAGCGCGAGTTCGGGGCAGCACGGCGCCGCAGTGCGCGGACGAGAGTGAGGGCCAGTCCGCCGTCAGCGAAGCGCTCCGCCACGGCCTGCTCGAGAGCGTCGTTCATTAGGGAGAAGAGCGCGCTCTCCAGGCCGATGCGATACGGTGTTGCGGCGTCCCACACATCCTCGGCGCTGCTTTCCTTCACTGCTGCGTCGTTACTGTTAACTGCCACGGGTAGGAGCCAGCCATGCGCGACGAGCTGCGTCACCGCATACTCGAGGGCGTCGCGGCCGATGCTCGGAGTTCGGCTCAGCGCCACCTGCACCGCCGCCACGGGCGGGACAGCACCCAGCTGGTACACCGCCAGCAAAACACACTTCGCCGCCTCGCCGTGCTGCTGCCGGACGCAGTGCAGGAGAAGCGGGAAGAAGACGCGCAGCAGCATCGCCGAGCCGAGCCGCATGCCGTAAAGCTGACGCGCCGGGTCGGCGTAGACGAGGCGGTGCAGCACCAGCCGCGTCACCACCTCCTTCACCGCGACCTCGTGAATCAGTTCCTTCGCGGCGGACAGCTCGCCAACATCCACGTGCAGGTTCGTGCCTACGTGGTGCGTGGCGGGCACCGCCGTCGTGCGCTCGCCGGTGGCCGACGCTCGGTTGGCCGCTGCTGCCGCAACTCCGCTCACCTCCTCGTCGCGGCGGACGGCGTCGCTGATGTCGCTCAGCGTCATGGGCCCGGCATGGGTGAGGGCGCGGCAGACGGCGGCGGCGAGGGGCCCGAGCTGATGGCTGACGGTGGTGACGAGGAGTTCGTGGTGGGCGGCGATGGGCTTGGCGGAGAGGTCCTCGCAGACCTCCGACGGCTGCGTCGCCTTACTGCCAACACAGAAGAGGGGCATGGTGAATGGTAAGAAGGGGGAACAACGATTAGAGGAAGAGAAGAACGAGAAGCAACACAGACGCTACAGATCAATATCTTTGGCCAAATAATTTCTTATAGTCTGTGGTGCTACTCGTCCAGTGTCAAGCGCCGAGAAGAGCGGCGTTGGGGATTGGGTTGGTGAGACACAGCTGCCTTTACGAAACAACACAGAGGGGTGTAAACGTTGCGCAGCTATCGCAAACAAAGAGGAGGGTAATAGAGAGTGAGAGGGAGAATCGGAGAGAGTGTGAAGAGAGTCCTATCGCCAAGGATGAGCTTTACAGAAACACCACCGCCTTTTCAACTCTTTTGCACACGAAGAGGGGAAGGCAAATGCCTCGAAGCATTACCAGAGAGAAAATAAGTAATTAAGCTGAAAAGCCGTGGCTCGCTCCTTCAACCCTTTCTTTTCCCTTCTGCGCTGTAAGAGCAGAAAGAAGAAAAAAGAAAAGTTTGGATGCAGGACTTTGCAGCAATGAAGCATGACAGACGGTGGTATCCGCACCCCCGCGCACTTCTCTCCGTCTCTCTGTACAATGACCGTCTCGCCCTCAAGTTCAGTTTTTTGAAAGTTTTACCCGTCAACGGAGGGATGAGAGAAGAAGTCCCGAGGAAGAAGGTTGGCGACGTTGATGCGTGCTCGAAATCTTTATGGAAACGTATCTGCGCAGAAAAAATAATAATATAACAGAGCGGGTATCTCAGAGGCCGGAAAAAGACAAACAAACAAAAAATAAAGTTTTAAAAAGCACGAACGAGGAGAGGGGATGAGGAAAATGACGGAAGACGAAGAAGAAGCAAAGAAAAAGATGTGCTACCTAATCTTTCACTTCTATTTATTTTTAGATAATGTGGAATATGGGTGATGGGCCTCTTTTAGATCCTTCACGCGTTTGACTTTTCATTTCTCACGTGTTTCAAAGCTGCACAACAGCCTCGCAGCACCGATTAACGAGAGAGGGAAAGAGAATATAAGAAGGCTTGCTGTCAGCGCGGAATTTTTTTCCTTCCCAAAATAGTTTTCAGCTCTTATTTGTTCTATGGACGCCAGGTTCATCAACATGACCAACGAATTGCAAATACCCGCATCTAAGGCTCAAATACACACACAAACTCTCTCCCTCATCAACAAACAACCACAAACACAGTGTCATGATCAACTACGGCGACGTCAAAGCCCAGCATCCCGAGAAAATACCTTGAAGAGATCCACCTCGTTATTCTTAAAACAATGGATCTCGTCAGTTCGTCTGTGAAAGAGGTAAAGAACAAAAAGGAGTAGAGATAAGAGGGGGCAAACTTAGTTGGCGTGAAGGCTGCACCGAAATGCGTGTGAGTGAGTGTGTGCGTGTGTGTGTGTCCGTGTGTCGGATGCTGAAATAAACGCAAAAAGAAAGAGTGAAAGACGTCCTCACTTATCCTTCGAATCAGCTTCGTCCGTGGCGTTGACGGGTCGAAGAGTCAACGACAGTGCTGACTTCTTCGTCGCTCCTTTTTTCAAGAATTGTCTCACACCCTTCCTCCCACCGCAACCGTACAATACAACTGCACCCAGACACACACACACATAAGCACACGCATACGCAGCAACACCGCGCGAAGGGAAAAGCCATGCCAAACAGAGAAGAAGTGGAATGAAAAGAAATGAAAAATAAACCCTCAACGTTAGCACTTGACTCGCGCACTCCAGCAGCCACACACGCACGTACCAGCGCAGGAAGGCGCCGCCGTGAAGGGGCCGCAAAGAGAGCAGAGCCACAACAGACAAGAAAAAGAGAGAAAGAGACTAAGAAAGGGCACTCCTCAGCAATCCGTTTTTTTTTTTACCTTTCTTTAATTGGTTTAGTGCTTTGAGGACGAGTTCATCAACTTGAAGAAGTACTCTGTCATTGTGTAGGCAAAGATCAGCTTCGGCGCCGACGCGACAATCTTCGGCGTCAGACCCTTGAAGAAAGACGTCACGCCCTCCTCCCGCAGCATCGCCGTCGCCGTCGCCACCGCGTTGCGGCGCTCGCCCTCTGTCTGGTGCTGCACGCGCGTCTTGACAACATCCATTGGGTTCGAGATGGCGATGGAGAGGCAGGCGCCGACGGTCGAGGCACACATGTTCTGGAAGAGGGTCGCGTTGCGGTAGTCGGAGAGGCCGAAGACGTAGCCCTTCGTGAAGGCCGTGCCACCGAAGAGGCAGAAGGAGCCTGGGGCGTTGCGGCACATGGTCACCACCGTGCCAGCGTACATGCCCCGCACCCCTTCCTGCCGCAGCAGCGGAAGGAGGCCGTTCCGCATGGCCGCCTCGTTCGTCTGGCTCAGCACCTTCAGGCGATCCAGCGGGAGCAGAAAGACCTCACCCAGCCCAATAAGGCAGCCAGCGGTCGCGTCCACCATCACCTTGTCCCCGCTGCCGAACCAGCGCGTGTAGCTGGCGCGGTAGTTGGAGCCGAGGAAGTCGCGCACGAGCGGCTGGCCGGCAAACTTGTACACCCGCTGGAAGACCTTGTAGACGACGGCGTAGAGGGAGCCAGGGTAGAGGTACATGATCTTCTGCACGATACCGGCCTGGGCGTGCTTTTTAAAGACGATAGAGTTGAGGTTTGCGGCCGTCTCGCCCAGCGTCGGACGCATGATGGAGCCCTTGTTGGCCATGAGGCGCTTCGCTGTGGTGTCGAAGGGGTGGAAGAAGGCGATCTCGAGGATGCCGGCTCCGGTTGCCGCGCCGGCGTGGCTGCGGAAGAAGCGGTCGGCGAAGCTCCGCTCCTTCTTTGGGGCTGCGGCGGGGGCGGACATGGTGTGTTTATGTGTGTGTGAAGAGAGGGAGAGGTGTAAAGGTCTGGTTGTTTTGTGTGTTGGAGGCGGGTGAGTGGGATAGAGCTTGGGGGGAGGTGCTCTGAGAGCCAAGATAAAGCTGGTAGGAGGCTACACGGAAGGGTTGAGCTGCATGGGGTGGAAAGAGAAAGAAGAGATAGAGGAGTGAGCAAAGTTAAAGGGGAATGAAGGGAGGGAGAAAGAAGGAGTGATGCCACCCATATAGACGCATGTGTCTGTGTGAGTCCTGCGGCATACCACTACGCACTTAGCTTCAAGCGCGGCAGTATCCAATACACACTTACATACACAGATACGCACACTGTCGGACGGCGACGACTGGCAAATTTTTTTTCTCAAAAAGCGAGGAGGAGTGACAAGATACCCTTTCCTTCAGTTGAAAACGATCAAAGCCGTGGTGCGCATCTCGAGAGAACAAGAGCAACGCTGCCACAGCAACAATCCGACACACTCCCCTCAAAAAAAGATGATGCGGAGGGATCTTCTTTCCTGAAGGTGAGCAGCGCAAGACGAGCTGCTGTTCGCCATCCTTCTTCGAAGTGTTTTTCATTACTCGGTGAACTGTTAGTCATCGAACAGGAGAAGAGAAATAGAAGCACGCATTCGTTAAACTTAACGAGAGAAAAAGCAATATCTATCTCTCTCTTATACAAACACCACCTTTGCTGCGGCGTCTGCCACACAGCTTCGCACCACAAAAGAAAATAACAATTGTCCTTTAGTACGGCCAAACACAACGACAAAAAATACTTTAATCGGCTTTAAGTTTAAAAAAAAGAAAGAAAGAAAGACGTGTTAGCACCGTACTCTCACCCCGACTGACGCACGCGTCACTCTGCATCGTTGCTGTCGGCTGCCTTCGCGTTCGACTCCCCACTCAGCCCCTTACGCTTCGCCACCTTCGCACGCGACTTGAGCGACTCCACCGTGTTCATCGAGTGCTGCTGCTGCTGCAGCTGGTGCATCACGTTGTGGTAGCGCTTCTCCCGCTGCGCGTCGTCCACGGCGGCCCGCTTCTCCTGCGCACGGCGCTGCACCGTCGCCTCGGCCGTGAGGTGACGCATCAGCCGCTTCTTGTCCTCGCGGATCTCGCGCTTCATGATGCGGACTTCGTTCTTCACCGCGTTCTCCTCCCGCTCCGCCAGTAGCGGCTCGAACTGCCGGATCGGACGTGGGCGGAAGGTGCGCATGGCTAGCGGCGTGCGGTGGTCCTTGACGGCCGTCGCGATGTCGCGCACCTTCACGGCGAGCGTCTCGTGCGCTAGGCGGACATCTGGCGAGGACTGCCACGTCTCGGCAGTCGCATCCGCTGCGTGCGGCTTCAGCAGAAGCCCGTCAAGGCTGAGGAAGGGGGCGGCGCACATCGCGGGGAAGGCGGGGGTGGTGCGGTACAGGTCGCAGAGCTCGTCAAAAATGTGGTACGCACACCGCAGCAGGCGCCGTGGGTCGTGCGTCGTGTCGAGGATGCCAATCTGGTGAGCGGGACGGCCTTCCTCCTCCGGTGTTGCTGCATCCATCGAGGACGAGGAGGAGGAGAGAAGAACGCCGTCGGCGCGGTCCAGCAGCGGGATGGGCAGCAGCGCTCCCTGGTAGCGCACGGGCTCCAGTGCCGCACGGGGCAGCTGCAGCGCCATCACATTCACCGCAGCCACCACCACCTCGGCGCAGAAGCGACCACCGCCTGCCTTCAGGCAGTGCAGGAGGAGCGTGGTGAGAACAAGGTAGCTATGGACGGCCTCGAGCGAGTCGAGCTTCATCTGCATCAGCGCGGAGCAGACGAAGAGGAGAAAGGGTGTCATCACCTCGTGGCGGTAGTCAGAGGTGGGGAACACCTTCGTGATGGCGTACAGGTAGATGAGGAGAGCACGGCGGATGCCACCGCGGCGGGTGCCACGCAGAAAACTGCGCTCTGCCTCGACAAGGATGAGGCGGAAGGCCTTGGTGGCCTCGACGACGTGCTGCGAGGCGTAGCGGTGCAGCTGGACGAGCAGCGTGTGCAGCTTCTGCTGACGGGATGCAGTGGTCGTCTCAGTCCCGGCAGTGTGGGTCGCTGCCAGCTTCTCCAGCTCTTCCAGCAGACGGTCAAGGGTCTGGGATCCACTCACACGCTCCACCGCCGCCGCTGCCGCTGCTGCCTCCTCCTCTTCTTCATCCTCAGCATCTTCCTCGCCTGCTGCCTCGCTGCCATCCATGTCATCCGCGTCGCTGTCGCCCTCAAACGAAGACGGGATGTCCACGTTGTCCTCCCCGTCTTCTTCCCCGTCGTGCATCTGAAATGCCACGTCCCCGCCCTGCTCCACCCACTCTCCGCGCGTCAGCTGCTTCTGATCGCGCTCCTGCAGGTCGAGGGAGGGCACCTGCTGACGGTCCTCGCGCAGCAGGGCTTGCTGAGCCTCCTGCGCAGCTTCTTCCTCCTCCGTCAACGTCCGGCTCACGGCGTGGGCACGGCGGGGATCGAGCTGGAAGGAATACATCATCGCGTCGAAGTCGTCCTTCGCGGCGGTGACCGACGAGGCGGTGGCGGCACGCGCTTCAGCAAGGTCTGCAGCGGCCTGGCGAGAGAAATTGGGTGTGATGAATCGGTTGGCAGCAGGTGCTGCTGCTGGAGCTGCCGCTGCTGCCTCTTCCTCAGCGGAGCGACCGCCGCCGCTGCGAATCTTTGCGAGCAACGCGCGATCAGCGGCGTCGAGGAAGGCGGGCTGCTGCTGCTGCTGCTGCTGCGACGACGACGACGACGAGGCTTGCCGCGGCGCTGCGGTCGGGTCCGTGTCGTGGTGTGTTGCCGCCTGCTGCACCTCGCTGGTCGACTTCGTCGTCGCGCGTGCGGCATCGGCCAGGGTGCGCACCTCGAAATCGCCGGAGGACTTCAATGTAAGGCACTTCGCCTCGTGGCCGCGGCGGTAAGATGCGAGCAGTGCCCGCACCTCGGGTGTGCCGGACTGCGCGAACGCCTCCTGCTCCTCCTCCGTCTTGTTGCGCTTCGGCAGAAGGTGGAGCAGCGAGTTGATTTCAGCGTCGAGCTGAATCGTTGCCGCGTCGCGCTCCGCCCGCTCACGCTGCAGCTGCGCTCGCTGCCCTTTGCTGTTGGAGAGCATCTCGCGAAACTTCTCGGCGCGGGTGAGCTTCGCAGACGGCGGGGCCGCTCCGTCAGCATCGGACAGCCCGTCGAGGCCGGTCGTCTCGCCCTCCCGCACGCGACGCACCCCCATGAGCGATGATGGTGCCGGGGCTGCGCCGTCAGTGGCAGCGCCAGCTGACGATAAGTTGAAGCGGTCGATGCGCCGTGTGCTGCGGGTGGACTTGGCAACGCGCTCAAGACCCATCGTGGCGGAGCGCGTCGACGCAGGAAGAGCAGCGCTGCCGCTGCCACTGCGTGATGCAACACGGACGGCAGCGAAGGGGTTTGGCGTCTCCCGCACCTCTTCCTCGTTCGATGTGTAGCGGCTGGCAGCCCCACGCGTGCCACGCGACAGCATGTTGTCACCCACGCTGCGGGTGCCGCTGAAGGCGGTGTCGCCTGCGGTGCCGGTCTGCTGGCGCACCTGCTCCTCCTCGCGGCGGCGCTCGAAGTGGCTTTGCTTCTGCGTGAATTTGTTGGCGGAGGACTTCGCGAGGGCATTGGACTGCTGCCGCTGGTGCCGCTGCACCAGCTTGGCGTTGTGCGCCGTGCGAGAACCAGCCATGTTTCTCTCACGTGAGCAATGAAGGAGAGAAAGAGAGAGAAAAAAAAGAAAAGAAGAGAGTGAGGATGGAGCTGCCTGCGGTCTACTCAATTCTGTGGCGCACGAAGGGGGAAAGGAAATGAGAAAGAAGGGGTGGTGAAGAAGAGAGAGTTGTGGGCGGGAAGAGACGCGAAGCCGCGGAGGTGCCGCTGCGCAAAGGAGAGCGGGAGGAGGAACAAAATTCAGCTCTTCGAAGTTGGTCGAGTAGGTTCAGAGCACCACAAAAGAGGAGTCCGACTGAATCATTTAGCGTCTAGACAGCGGGCCAAATCCGCCTCTCTGCGCTCTCAAAGTATTTATGACGGTAAAATTAGAGATAAATAATTCATAGAGCCACACCGCAAGAATCGGGAAAAGCAGTAAGCATTGTTGTTCTTCGCACAGTTGCTTTTTCCACTTTCCCTCGCATCAAAAACGCAAAATGCTGCAGGGCAATGATTTAGCCCAGAAGTACTTTTTTTTTTTTTGCGTATGCTTCGTTACGCTACTCTTGCGAGTGCCAGATAAAATCCATACGCGGCTGCCTACTTGAGACGTGTGTGTGTGTCTATGTGTGTGTGCTGCTCACTCACCCATACCCTAAGACACGCCTCACAACCAAGAGTGAAAGAAAAAAAAAGAGAAGAAGACTCGCGATAAAGGTGGACGAGTCTGCCAACAACTGCGCAGACGCAACGCACGACAGCACCCATAAAACAAAACACACACACACACACACACACACACACACACACTCCCACTACATGCGCACCCGCACGGTGGAGGAGAGAGAGGTAAAAAAAAAAAGATAGGTTAGTGGCGCGCACGAGTACGTGCATGTCCGCTGAAGTGATTAAGAGTGCGTGTGTGTGTTTGTGGGCGTGTTTGTTAGTGTGTATCGCTGTTACTGCGCGGTGCCGCAATGTGAGGAAAAAAACGTGAACAACACACGAAAACAAAGCCGTTCTCCTCTTCCTAGATTATGCACTGTGGCCGTCATGGCTGTACGCCATCGCCATCGCATCTGTGCATTTCTTCAGCCGCTGCACGTCGGGCCCACAGGCCAGCAAGTCCGCCCGCACCACCCCACTCCTCTCCAGCGACGCGTTCGTCTTGTTGTCCGACGCAGCCGCAGTCGCACCATCGCCACCTTGTGCCCGCGCCGCGGCGGCGGCCGCGTTGCGCTCTGTGTAGCACCGCACCACCGCAATCACCTCCGCCTCGCAGTGCAGATCGCGTGAGGGGACAAGGTAGCGGTAACGCGTGTCCTCGATGTTCTGCAGCGCCTTGTGAATCTTTTCCTCGGACTTGAGCATCTTCTTGCGGTCCTCCTGCACGGCAGGGGTGAGGGCGGCCACCTCGTCGTCTGTGAGGGGTCGCAGGTCGACAGTCGGGAGGCCTTTCTTCTTCTTGGGCTTCACCTTTTGTTCTACTACGGGTGGAGGAAGGAGGTCGGCCTCCGCTGTCTGCGTAGCACTCACCGCCGTCGCAGCTGTCCCTGTGGAAGTCGGCGCAGCACGCGAGCCAGGCTGCGTCGTGGATGATGGGCTCCCTCCGCCTGCTGCCACCGGCACCCGCACAATCGGGGACACCTGCGGACCGCTCGACCACCACGTCCACGGCTTGTACCACTGGAACGGGTGCGCGGCGGCGTCATCGATGCGGCGATTGATCACCAGCAGGTCCGTCATGCCGCGGCTGTGGTAGGTCTGCATGGCAGTGGAGCCCTTGATGCCAAAGATTTTTTCCTCGGAAGCCGCACCAACGTTCACGAGCAGGACACCGAGCTTGGTGAGGCGGTCCCTCTCCTCGGCGGACATCGCGGGGCTGCCAGCGCCGTTGCTCGCTGCCGTGTCAGCTGCGGCGTTGCCAGTGCTAGTGCTAGTGGTGTTGGTGGTGGTGGATGGATGGGTGCTGCTGCTGCTGCCAGACGGCGTGTCGGCTGTTGCCTTGGCTGCCGTCGTGGTGGGCTGGGCTGTGTTGACCATTACCGCTAACGCCGTTGCTACGTCGATTTGATTTCCCAGACTATAGGAGGAGGAGAGAGAAGAAAAGAAGAGTGGGAGGTGTTTGACGTCGCATCACAAAATTCCTGCATCGCAAAGCACAGGAAAAGACGAGAGATAAAAAAAATGTGCACATAGACACAAACACACACTTACACCCAGTAAAAACACCTGAACCACGTGTGGCTCTGTGCTTCACAATACCATGCCCAAGAATGTAGAACAGGGTGTCTTTCACATGCGTTCCGTCGAGGCACGTGTGTGTATGCGCGAGATACAAAGGCACGCATGCCCGTAATTTGACAACCGCCCCTGTTTTGTTGCGACGTTTTAGAGTCGCCTTGCTCTGATTTAACGTTTTTTTCGTGCAACACCGTGGCAGCAGTCGCAGCTCTGACAGAGTAGAAAAGCCATTAGGTGCGTAGAAGCAGTCGCCGTGGTTTCTCACAACTGCCTCTCTCTCTCGCCTTCCATGTCTTCTCTAGCAGAGAGCTAAACTAAATAAAAATTAAGTCTTCTTTTAATTCAGACCGTAATGCGGCACCGACTGTACGGGTTCAGCGCACGCAGCTCCGCCTTCGACATCGTCACCCCCGAGTGGCTCAGGTGCAGCTCCTCCAGCGTCCCCGCGTGCTGCTGCAGCACCAAGAGCGGCGACACATCCGTCACCGCACGACAGTAACGAACATCCACAAGCCTTAAAGCGCATTGATGCCGCCGCCACCACCGCCGCTCTACGTTCGTGGCAGTCGGGGGAAGAGGCGGTGGTGCGGCCAACGCGTCGATAGAAGCATTGTCAATCGCCATCCCGCAGAGCGTCAGGTTTCGCAGCGAGGGCACTGTGGCGCAGCACCGCACATCGGTCAAGTAGTGACAGAAGGAGAGCGTCAGTGAGGTGAGCGTGTAGCATCGATTGGATGTGCTGCCGACAACAGAGGCGCCTGTCCCTGCATTCAGTCGCGGGGAGGCACGCAGGCCATCCTTCTCCAACACGAGCGAGAGGTGCGGGTCGCTCTCGTTGCCACCAGCACCAGCAGTATTACAGCACTCGTGCAGTATGTTCACGAAGGCCAGCAGCGCCGCACTGTCCACTGCCGTCCCGGAAAGGTCCAGCGTGGCGAGGCGGTGAAAGAGGGCATAAGAGGTGATGCCACGCACCTCGGCGCAGTAGGCGAGGGAGACGTGGCCCAGCGTCTGCGCCGCCCCCATGCCGAACACAAACTCGGGTGCGGACGTCACTGCACCGTCCCCCGCAGATGCCGTCGTCAGTGCCCAGCGACGCCGCCACGCACGCAGCAGCGCCACCTCGTCAGGTATCGGTGCCATCGCCATCTCACCAGCCCGTCGCCCCGCACCACCACCACCGTGCTCCTCAACCGTCCACGACGTGCCGCCGTCCGCCGCTCCGGCAGCCCACAACTGCACCCGCAGCAGCACGAGCGGGTTCACAAAGAAGCCGACGAAGCCGCGATCGAACACGGCGGTGTCACTCACGTCAAGACGGCGCAGACGCGGCAGGTGCGCGAGGCAGCCGAGGTAGCGGAGGGCGGTGCACTGGTAGAGGCGCAGCTCCTCCACCTGCGACGGTACGGCTGCGGCTATGCAGGAGGAAATGGAAGCAGCGGTGGCGTCGTCCACAGGCGCCTCTCCTCGCAGCTGACGGGAGACGAGACGACGCACCAAATCGGGGAAGACGAAGCGCAGCAGACCCGCATCGTTGAGAGGCGTGCGGCTGGCGTCCAATGTGCGCAGAGTCGGCAAGGCGGCGAGGGCAGCGATGGACCACACACGCCCGCAGTGCGCCAAGGAGAGAAAGGTGAGGCTTGTGCTGCGCTCGAGGCCGTCCAGGTGCTCCACGCCGGAGCCGTCCGCCACGACGCGGGCCAGCTGCGGGAGAAAGCCGAGAGGGCCGAGGTGGTGCACGCCGAGGCAGCCGGCAACACTCAGCTCACGCAGGCCAGTAGCGGCAACATTAGCAGCAGTGTTGGCAGTACCACTACCGCGAGACGACCCGGAAGCCGACGACAGCCCTGCGAGGGCCTCCACCGCGTCGTCGTTGATGGCGGTGTGATCGAGCAACAAAACGGTAAGGGAGTGCAGACGGCCGCTGACGTCACGAAAGGCGGTGGCGAGGCGGCCCACTGCGGAGCCGTGCACCAAAGACGCTTGCGACAAGTTCAGCCGACTGAGCGGTGCCACGAGAAGCGTCTCATCCATCTCTGCCAACGAATCCTGCAGCGCCTCGTCCTCGCGGTGCACGGCGTAGCGTGTACTGTAGGCTGGAGGTGGCGGCAGCAGCCCAATCTCCAGCTGCAGCTGTCGTACCCCGTCCGCCTCTACACAGCGAAGGTGTGGCAGCCGCCAGAGAGGGTGCAACGCCCTTACGTGTTCGCAGCGCGTCAGCACGAGTTCCTCCAAGGCGTCACACCCGACCAAGTCGTCCAGCTGCCGCACCCCGCTCGCCTGCAGTGTCAGACGGCGCAGCGAGGGAAGGGCGGGAAGGGGGCGGAGGCGTAGAAGAGAGTGGCAGGCCGCCAGTCGCAGCTCCTCCAGAAAGACAAGCGGCGACGACCGCTGCGTAGCGGCAACCACAGCAGCAACAGCAACAGCAGCAGCAGTGGTAGGAGAAGTAGCATTTGGGCCGTCCTGGTCGTCTTGCGCTGTCGTTCCCCAGACAAGAGCCGCTAAGTCTTGCTCTGTGATGGCGGTGCTGCTGAGATCGATCAACCGCAGAAAACTGCCAGAGCGACCCACCGCAGCGAACGAGGGTGCGGACAGACCCGGGACGCAGAAAAGCCGCAGCTCCTCCAGCAAGCGCACACCAGCATTCGCGCCATCGCTTTCTCCGTCATCTTCGTACGTGGCGGCAGCGCCGGACAGCGAGACTTCGGTGCTGCTGCGGTTTAGCGAGAGGTACCGCAGTCCCCGCAGCGGCGCCAGCGCACGCGACAAGGATGGCAACGCGTGAGCGTTTACCGCCTTCGAGGCCGCCACCCCAGTGCGTAGGTGGGGTAGGTCGAGTGCAACAAGGCTGTCGCGCCAAATACCTGGCGACCGAACGCCCCTCTCCAGCACGGCCACTGCAATGGAAAGAAACGTCTCGAGGTGAAGTCCACGCAGGGGAAGGGTGAGGGGCAGCGCATCTTCGATAAAGAGTTCGGTGCCGCTGCGGTGTCGGAGGTCGGCAGGGGAGATCAGCGTGTCGGGCACATACGCAGTCGACCACCCGGAGAGAGAGACGCCTCGGAAGTCCACAGAGCCATCACCAGCACCCACAGCAGTAGCGCAATTATCCCTAACATCGGCACGTTGCAGCTCGTCTACCCACGTCACCCACTGGCGTGTCGCCTCGATGCAATGCACAAAGAGCGGCACCGACGGCGCAGCAGCGGTGGACACACCTCCTACACCTGTGAGACGCCGCCGCAGCCACCACGCACACGGCGGCGGTAGCACCGTCACCACCGAGTTCAGCACCGCGGAGGTGGAGGACGGCGTGCTTTCCAAATCCTCCGCGCGCGTCACGGACGGCGCTGCTGCGAGTTTCACTGCAGGTTCATTTGAGGATGGCCGCAAGGTACTCACAGCCTCTTTTTTGGTATCGTCATGACGTGGTGCTGCTGGTGACGGGCCCACACGAACGCCGTTCGAGGCAGGAGGAGTACCGACCGATGCAGTCGCATTAGCAGCAGCAGTAGTGGACTTCAGCGCACGCTGGCGGCTCTCTTCCTCTAGGCGTGCCTCCTCGAGCAGCGCGGCGGTCTCCCAGTCATCTTCCTCGTCATCTAGCAGAGCATCTGCGTCACCGCCACCACTATTTGTCCCCCTCTCCTCTGCTCCTGACGTCGCGCCGTCGCTGTCCGACTCCATCACCGGCGCATGCTGCTCCCGCTGCTGCGTCGGCGTCCGCGTTGTCGACGGCGCCGTATCATTAACATGAATCACCGTCCGTTGCGACTCCGTCAGCGCCGCCGCAGCGTCCTGCACCGCCGCCGCCGCCCGGTGCGCCGCACTGAGTGTGCTGGCAGCCGGCACGTGCGCGTAGAAACCGCGCACAAGTTCCATTTCTGCCCGGCCATGCGCAGGTAAGGCGGTGGTAATGATGCGGACATGACCCAGCTTCATCCCGACAGGCAGCTTGAACACTTTCTCGGTGTAGGTCTCCAGCGAGTAGAGGGGAGTGGAGGGGTTGATGACCGGAGTGAGGTCAGACTGTCGCCGCAGCTGCGTCCACGAGGCTCTCTGAGTCTGCGGGGACGTCGCCCCCCACGCGTCCACCGAGGTGAGGGGAGGTATCAGCGAGCAAACATCGCGAAAGGGCAGCGAAGACGTGAAGGGAGAGGCGGCGAGAATGGTGGACGGCGACGCGAGGGAGGGACGGGTGAAGCCGGCAGCACCGCGGAGAGGTGGGTCCTCTGAAGCAGCTGGGTTGGCCACTGTGGCATCGCCGACTCGCACGTACAACGAGGACGAAGAGAGGCCGGCCGACTCTGCCTCCGTCTCTTCCGCAGTTGTGCATCGTGTGTGATACGAAGTGGCGGTGGTGGTGCAGAGGCTGAGCGGCCCGACGCAGTGTGCCCGCCACATCTCGCAGTGCAGTCGGGTGAGGGGGTGAATGACGGCGAGGGCGAGCGGGGGACGCTCCACAAACCACTCCTCCCTCAGCAAGACATCGTGTACGACACGCAGGGCGTCTGCGGTGCGAGGCAGGCGGGAGGGGACGCGGGGCAGCTCGCCATCTGGAGCGAGCATATTATCAAGTGCGCAACCAATCTAAAGAAAGAGGAAGTAAGTGTATATTGCTTTGTGTATTTTCTTCGTGGAAGTTTGTGATTGTTGTGTTTGACGCTGTGCCCGTCATAAACGGTGTGTGTGTGTGTGTGTGTGTGTGCAAAAAAAAAAAAAAGTCCTCTTTGCTCTGCTAATCCGCTAGCTGAACGTGCCTGCGTCCGTGCAGGTGCCTCGTGGCACAAAATTTGGAGGCTTGTGAGCGGCTCTGGTCCACTACGCAGAAACGAGAAATGGCTGCGATGGGAAGGAAAGGGGGAGAGACAAAGGAAAAGAAAAAGAAAAAAGAGGAGGAGATAAGTGGAGAAGCGTTTTGGGTAGGTGGGAGTGGGCGGCAAGATGTGCGAGTCACCTTTCCAGTCGACCTTTACAACCCGGCGTCTGTGCTGAGTTCCATCACATCCCAAAGTAGTGAGAGCCTCTACTGAGGGCAGCGACGAGCAGAAAAAAAAATGCAAGGGATGCAAGCGCTTGTTGGCGTCACAGGCAGAAGGTCTTTCTCATTGTTACTTTGTGGTCTTTTTGATACACAGAAAGCGTCGTTTACAAAATGAATGAGTGCGCAGCACACCTTAAAGAAAGAGGAAGATAAAGGTAAAAACAAAATAAGAGGAATAAACTCACACATAAAAAAAAGAAAAAGATGACTTTTGTCCTGCTTCTACTCAACCACGCGCACCTCACCGCAGAGCGCCATGATGCATCGACCGACTGCGGGCCACCAACTTCCGTGTCGTCATCATGCTGAGTGTCAGGGGGCCGCGGCAGTGCGCCTTGGAGGTGGAAATAGCGAAGTCGACGCCACACCCCAGCGGCACGCCACTCGACAACCGCGTCGAGGCGTTGACGAGGGCCACGGCGGTGTCGACCTGGCGGCAGTACGTCGCACACACCTCCGGGTCCGTCGCCACGACGCAGTCGCTCTGCTTCGACCCGTAGGACTCAATAAAGAAGAGCGCCTGGGCCAGCGAGTCCACCGTCTTGACGCACAGGGTGCGGGTGCCATCACGCAGGCCGTACTGCGACAGCCCTTGATACTCCTCCTCGCTCGCCAGCTCGAGGACAGAGTCGGGCACGCGTTCCTGCGCCGCCACGTCACCGAGCAGCACCGCGCCGCCGGCAGAGAGCGCCATGAGCAGCTCTGTGTACCGCGGGAAGTCGCGGTGGATGATGGCCGTCGTCGCGGCGTTGGCGGCGCCAAGCTTCTGAAATTTTGAGTTGAGAATCACTTCGAGAGCCACCTCGAAGGCGGCGCTCTGGTCCACATAGATGCTGCTGAACTGCCCTGTAGCCCGCATGAGCGGGATCGTGGAGTGGCGAGAGGCAAACTGGTACAGCTTGGGCGGGCCGCAGACGACGGCAAGGTCGACGTGCTCGGAGAGCTGCAGCCACTCCCGCGTGCTGCGGTGCGCCGCGTCGTAGCTCTCAACGCACACCACCGCGCTCGGCGGCAGACCCGCCGTCGTCAGGGCACGCCGCACAACCGACATGAGGGCGATGTTCGTGTAGTACAGCGAGACGCCACCGTCAACGAGGACGGTGTTGCCGGCGAAGAGGCCCATCGCAACGGCGTCGAGGCTGATGCGGGGGCGGAAACGGGAGAGAATGCCGACCATTCCCAGTGGCACGGGCAGCTCATACACTTCCAGCTGCTCAGTGAGGCGGGTACAGCGGCCGTGGTGCGCGAAGGGCTCCTTCTGCGCTTGCGGTGTCGCCCCGCTGTTGATCGGCCCCGCTGCTGCCTGCGCAAAACGGCCGCGCTGCCGCTCTGATGGGTCGCCGCTGCCGCGCTGTGCGTACGGGTGCAGCCAGCAGGACGGCGGCACTGCGATGGGGTCGGGCTGACAGAGCAGGTAGTCGAGCGTGGCGTGCAGCTTGTCGAGACGGAGGGGAGAGATTAAGAGGTGGTGGTCCGGGGTGAGAAGGAGGTGCCCGCCACCGCCGCTCGTTTCCGTATGATAGACGCCGCTGGAGGACGTGTCGGGTGTGTGGTGTCCTGCCGCGGTGACGGCGGAGGGAGGGAGAGATCCACTGCTGCTACTACTGCTCATGGTCGACGCGTCGGTGGTGGGTGACGTCGCGGCTGATTTTTTACCACTCCCTACCTTCAGTCCGGCACTACTTGTAACGCCACTACTCGTTGCCGTGGCGGTTGCATCGGTAGTTGTGGAGGGGACGGCTGAGCCGCCAGCAGTGAGAGCTCCCGCAGTTGCCGCTGTTGTGTAGGCCAGCGTGGCGGCGTCAGTGGCATCTGGGTTGTCATGAAGCGCGGTGCTCGCGACGTACTCCAGAGACGAGCGACGACGCGGCGCACTCGTAGCAGCAGATGCCGGGGAAAAACTGGTGCTCTCACCGGCGGCCCCGTGTGTGCCGCTCGACAGGCCGCCGTGAAAGCCATCCCCGTGTGCGAAGTACGAGTGCGTCGTGCGGCTACCCGAGGAGGATGAGAGAGGCGCCGCAGTGGCCGCGGCAGCGGCAGCCGCACTCGGCATCGTCGGCGGTATCGTGACGGAAGGCGTGCCGCGTTGTTGCTGCTGCTGACCAAATACATCGCAGTCGCGGCGGTTGGCGCGTATGATGACCTCGCGGTTGCGCTGCAGCTCGTCGTGCAGGGCCATTAAGAAGGTGCGGCGCTGGGCGAAGGAGGAGGTGGCGACGAGCGTGCGGCACTCCGCCGCGGCCTGGACATCGTGCAAGATGTTTTGCACCGCGAAGTGAGAGATGGTACGACGCATCGCCATTCTCTTTCTGCTTCTCTCTCTCTGTTTCTGTGTGCACAGTCGTGCGTGTAGTAGGGTGGCGTGGTTAATTGAAGTAGAAGTGAACACTCACCGACCACCGTCTCTGTTGTTTTGGCGTTCAGTTGGCTTCGATCGCACGCGACAAGTTCCTTTTCGCAACGCGGAACAAAAATAAAGAGAAAAGGTGAATAGAAAGATAGAGACAAAAAAACGCTTTAAAGAAGGAGGTGTTGAGCGCGAATACGTAGAGCGAGCTGCAAAAGGAAAAAAAAAAGAATTAGCTCTCGAGGGCAGGAAGGATAGAAAGGGCGGTGGCGAAGAAAGGATGCTGCACAAAGGAGTACCGCTCTAATTTTCCTTCGATAAAATGTTACTTCTTGCTACCGAAAAGGTCGCGTTGTGCAGAGGCGCGTGACGGCTCGTGGGAGAGTAGTATTGAAAGCACAGAAAGGGTAACAGGTTGTGTGTGTGCCAGCCTACGGTGCACGTCGCGTCTGCGCTACTTTTATCTATCTCTTTCTCTTTCTTTTCTTAGAGCTCACTTGAGGAATGCTGTTCGGTGTGTGTTTTTTTTTTTAGATATTTTTGATGTCGCCAATAAGTTTCTACGGAAACAAGATGCCTCAACGACAGTGGCGACTGTGGTGTTTCGATGAGACTTGTCTCTCTGTGTGTGATCGCGAAAGAGAGGAGCGCACAGTAAAGCTTTTTATTTTGTGGTCTTTAGTTGTGTTTAAGAATCCTCACCAGACCTGAAGAAGTGTATGCGTGACTGTAGGCTGGAGGGTACGAAGGGGTTTAAGAGTTGAGAGAGAGAACAACGACAAGAGGGAACGTAATAGAGGCGTAAGAAATTGCACGAGAGTGCGACTCTGCTGCGCGGGATTGTAGATGTGAGAGCGCTAGAAGGCAGCCCGACTGTGCGGGTCTCATTAATATTTAGAGACAGAGATCAGCATTTCTCTCACAGAAGCACTCCGACTATCTTTACGGAACTGCCGCCGATTTCTTTATTTCTTCCATCATCTGGTTTCATACAGCAGCCAATCACAGTTTTGTTGAATGTGAAGAGAGGGAGAGATAGATGCAACACACCAACGCAGAAGCTGCTGGATGTATGTGGGTACGTGTAGATGCAATGATGCTCGCACGTTACAGCACTGGGAGCTCACGTCTCACACACTCTGCACCGGCCGTACCGACCACACGTCAATGCGGCGCTCATAGAAGGACGTCGTCGCCACTACGGCAGACGCGTCGGCCGTCGCGGCAGGCCGCAGCACTGCCGTGTCGTACACCAGGCTCTTCTCTGTCAGCGTCGGCAGCGCCAAAGGATTTGCGTCCTCCTCCTCCTCGGTGAAGAAGTGCTGCAGAGGTGCATCGCCAAAGACCTGGTCGGCAGCCGCGCGCACATCGTAGTGCAGCAGCGCAGCTCCACGCTGCATCAACGGCAGCACCAACACGTTCGAGGTATTGATCCATCCCGTGGTGTGTGAGCCACGGGCATTCTCCAGCATGAGTCGCAGCGTGGCATCGCCGGTTGCACTTTCCGCAGCCGGAGGGGTCACTGCCTCGCTGCTGCTTCCGCCCCACAGTGGATAAAGGCAGCGAGAGGTGCGCCACGCGCCCCCACCCAACTCCGTACGCTGGGCCACGGGGCGTCGCATCGCACGCACGTCAAAGAGCGAAATCGACTCGTCGTACGAGCCAACCACAAGATACGGTGTGGCGAATGCAGTGCGGTCACCAGCACCACTGCCACCGCTCCCCTCGTTGGAAGTGTCGAGTACGGGTGTGATGGAGACCACACCAGCACCCAGGCGTGTGCGCGCCGTCGCACGTCGGCAGCCACATCGCACATCGTACAGCTTCAAGAGACTGTCGTCTCCGCCAGAGGCCAGCAGCGGGGCACCAGCCAGCACACCAACGCCGCCGCCGTTGCCACCACCGCTGCTGCTGCCGCTGCTAGCGGCTTCCTCTTCGCCATCGCTACTGGGCTCCGGCGCGGCTGCCGTCCACCACCCACTCGTTGGCAGCGCTGCGGTGCACCACGCGTCGAACTCGTGCCCCTCCAACTCGTGTGTCACGCAGCGCTCTGCTAGCGAGTAGAGCATCACGGCACCGGTGTGCGCCGAGCACAGCAGCCGCGGTAATGCTGCGCTGCCCGTCAGTCCACCACTAATGAAAGGAGTGCAGCTCGTGATAATTTCGGAGTGGATGCCGGCGAAGGGAGCGACCACGTTTGCCAGCGTCGAGGGATCCGCAACCCGCACGCTGCCGTCTGTGCTCGCCATTAAAAGAAAGTGAGCTGCATCGCTGGCGGGCTGCAGGTCCGCCATGAAGCATGCCGGCACCGATGCGAGGTCGAACACACCGGGCAGCAACGGTACGCCATCTTGTGTTGTGCTGCACCGCAGATGCACAGAGGAGCAGCAGCAAGTGTCGCCGTCCAAATCAGCCGTGTACACGGCGCAGTCGCCAACGTGACGGGCGTCGTTGTGGTCGTCGGCTGCGGGGAGCAGCTCGTAGGAGGCAGCGTGAAAGGTGCAAGCATCAGAAGTTTCGCTAATCTCCGCAGTTTTATCATTAAGGAGCGGTGCCGTGACGTGCTCGGAGCACGTGGGGAGTAGGCAGTTACACGTCAGTGGCGTCTGCACCGAGGCGGTGCGTGCTACACGAAAAAGACGCTCCATCACTGCTGAAACTCACTTCAAGATTATGAGCGTCCACGTATTAAAAAAAAAAAGTGCGCAATTTGACTTCGTTTTAATTGAACGGAGATACAATACGAGAAACGGTTGCTCTGAAAGAACGGAGGAATGAATCGGAGTTGTGGCGAAGGGGCGACAAGAGAGGGGGAAGAGAAAAAAAGGGCATTGAAACCAGCTTTAATCCACCGTAGAAAACTTGTTTAGCCGCAGAGTGCACGACATGACCTGGAGAGCCGTGCTACGCCAATATTCCACGCTCATGAACTGCGGTACCGTATTCCTTAGCAACAATGCCCTGTGTGAGAGAGAGAAAAAAAGAGCTGCGCTACCAAGATGCATTGCTTTCTTTTGCTTTGTCCTGGTCTCACAAATGTATGGAGCATATACCTCCAAAAAGCATCCGATTCGATTAAACAGCATTGTCCACCTCAATTTGCTTCAGCTATCTAATACACAAAACGTGCATCGCAACGCGTTCTAAGAACAAAGAAGAAAATAAAAGAGCATAACAAAGCCCGTCACACAGCGCTGCCGAAAGGAAAAAAATGTTGGGCAGTGCATCTATCGAGCTGCCACCAAATCGGTGAGGCAGCAAGGAAAATAAAAATACAGAGAACACAAGAAGGAAACGTGAAGGAGAAGAAGGGAGGCTATCATCAACATGAAAAAAGACAACGCTTCCGTCTTTCACCTTCAGTCGATTCACCTCTGCCTCCCTTACTGCTCATTCGTGGCGTCCCCAAGAAATTCACGCTTGCGAGAACCCGATTTACCCGGCCCAGCGTACGAGAAGGCACGCATCTGCTGCAACACCTGCAGGGACGCCTTCGACGGCGCCGCGCCGCCTTTCCCCGAATCCGTCAGCAACGACTGCGAGGCACAACGGCTCACAGGCGCAGACACCGCTGCTGTCGTTGTGGTGGACGGGGCTTGGGTCTTGAGGCAGGAGCGCAGCGCAGCCGAGCGTGTGGGCACGCCACCACTCGCGTTAGCTTGCAGAAAAGCGTTCTCCTCAGCTGAGGGGGCCGATGTGGAAACTGCGGCAGGCTGGAGACCACGAACGACGCTGCGGGCTGCCTGCACCGCCTCCCCAGTCCGTGCCGCCCGCTCCTCCCGCTGCCGGCGTTCCAAATTCGCCAGCTCCGCCTCCAGCTCCTGCACCTCCGTCTGCTGCGTGCGGCGGGCCTGCGACTGCTGCTGCTGCAGTTGGTGGAGGCGGCGGCGCAGTGCGTGCTCCTCCTCGGCCCACTCGAGCGACTCGCGCTGCAGCCTCGCCTCCAAGTCCTCGCGGGCCTGCAGGTGCTCCTCGGCGTCCTGTATGTCCCGCACAAGGAAGTGCAGCTTCTCGTACTCGTCCAGCGCGGTAATGTACTCGGCCTCGACGCGGTCCTTCTCTGCCAGGGCGGCCTCGCACTGTGCGCCAAGGGCTTTCGCCTGCTCCTCCACCCGCTCCAGTGAGGTGAGAAGGCCGCGCTTCTCTGACGCGACGACGTCCTCGTACTTGCGGATGTCACTCTTCAGGGATTTGCGCTGCTGCTTCACGGCGTCGATGTCCTCCTGCATCCGCCCGACCTCCTCCTCGGCGTCGCGGACCCGCTTCGACCACTGCGCTACAAGCTCTGCCGACATGGCTGTGAGTGCGTAGTGCTGCTCCGCGTCGTTTTTCTATCTATGTGTTTGTGTTTGTGTGTGTGCGTCTAAAGCAGGGGGTGCTGACCTTCTGTGCCGTCCTCTGCGTGTAAGCCACGAAGGAAGGGAGAAGTAAAACACCAAAAAAAAAAAGAAAGAGGTCTGGTAAGTAGGGTCGGGTGTAGGAGAGATACTCTTTCTGCGCCGCGGCTCCCTTCTGAAGGTGCGTGTGAGGTTCAAGGAAAAAACAGATGGTAAAGAAAGAGGAAGGGGTACGAGTACGCGAGAGATAAAGAGAGAGAGAGAGAGCACCATCGACGTATCGAGTACGAAGGCACTGGTTCAAATGGGTGTCGTGAGAGGCGTTTTAAGCTCTCTAACTCTCTCTGCGAGGCGTAGAGCCGAGAGAGCGAGAGAGGGAGTGCGTGGCACAACGCGGAAACAAAAAGTAAACGTCGCTGCTATACGAGTCACATACATAGAGCTTCTTTAATATATTTTTAGTGCATGGGACACTTAGCAGAAAAACAAGGACAAAGACAACTCCCTCTCATGGAGAGCACGGCACCACACACACACACACAGAATAGCCCGTAAACACTGTAGGACAGGGTGTTCCCTGCTGGCGTGGGGAAAGAAGGCATTTGCTCCCGCTGCACGCGCACAAGCCGCCGCGCCATCGCGTATCAGGCTCCCTTCGTGTAGCACAGCAGTGGAGGGCAGCAATCAAGTCAGCGTCAACACTCTTGTTGCGCAGAACGGCACCACAGCTTCACGAAAAGAACGATTGTGCTGCCTCACGTCGTCGTGCGTTCAGCGACACCTTCAGTCCTGCCACATCGGCCTCGACGTTCCGCACAAAGAGCACCACGAAGTCCACCAGTGCGGCAACTCCATAGGCCTCCACGTGCTCCGGCAGCAGCAGAAAAGTCACATCATAGCGTTGACAGTTCTCGCCTTGGCCTTCGCGTGGGATGGGCGAGCAGCGCAGGAGGGGCAGCAGAGACCTCGTCGCGCCGTGGTTGCAGAAGAAAGCGATATACTCGTCGAGAAGATGCGTTGTCAGCGCATCGGTCGGCTGGTGTGCGGCGGCAAACCAAAACGATACTCTTGCGCTGTTGAAAGCGGTTTCAATGAGACACTCATCACCTTGTGTCCAGTGCAGACGCAAGGGAGCCCCACGCAGCGCGGAAAAGTATGGTGTTGAGGAACGAGGCGAGTTGCAAGGTTGATCTACACCACTCACCACCTCCACCTCGGGAAGCGCATCGCCTTCAATTGCTTCAGAGGGGTAGCTGAGAACGCAGAGAGCCGCTCGCAGCGTTGTTGCCACGCATCGAAAGAAAGGGTCCTTTGCTGACGCCATCGCTGGCAGTGAAAGGAGGGGCTTAGAGAAGGAGTGGGAACGTTGAAGGGGCAAGGGAGTAGGCGGAGGAGACGAGACAGGAGCGTGAGAGTGGAGAGGAATGGATCAGCGGCGACAACAGCCACGTTCTAGTTTGGAGACCAAAGCGCAGAATGAACAGTACGCATCCGTTTCTTTTTTTTTTCTTTGGAAAACAACACGAGAAAGCACCTGAGAATACATCATTTTTTGTTTTCAATCAGTGCCTCCAACGAGTGACGTGCGCCGCCGCAGACTTTCGCCACAAAAACAGAGTCCCCGGACAATTGGCTCAACAACTGTAATACACAGATGCATCTGCGCAGTTTGGCACGACATATGGAGAGCTATTAAACAACTGCGTACCACTGGCGCGCAGAAAAGAGTAAAAAAGGGTGTGCCACGCAACGGCAATTCTTTTCTTTTCTTCGAGTGAAGGAGTTGTGTTAACAAAGGCCAAGGAAGTCGGACAAAAAGAAAACAAGCCCACAAGTGTTACTTTAGAAGTGGCTTCAAGGGGCAAACAAGAGTTCAACAGCAAAAAAGATGAAAGCAAAGAAAAAAAATGATAGAAGTAAGAATCACACCGGTGTAGAGGGCTGCGCGGGTGTGTGTCGTTGAGATACAACGCTACCAGCGGTCGAGCGCAGTAAGCAAAGGTAGCAGAAACACAACAGGAAGAAGGAGAGCAGCGCAGGTCCGTTCCAGCCCTCTCGCCGTGCCGCGACGTCGATGACGCCTTGTCTGCTGTACCGCAGCCACACTACAAAAAAGGAGAAAAAGAGTAAATCATAAGGACGAAGCGAATTAAAGAAAAGCACATATAAAAAGAGATCGCGACAGTGGTAGCGAACAACAACAACAACAAAATACAGAAAAGGGAAGGTAAGGTGTCACGTGGCCGACATCGCAGAAGATTACATTCAAATATACATCATCGAGTACAAAAAAAATAGCAAAAAAAGGACACACACTACAAAAAACTTATAACACTGGAGAATAAAATGGTCGGCTTCCTCTTGCCAAGGCGGACGCCGTCCACACTATTTCTCACTCGTTCTCCGAGGTGCTACTTTCCCTTGCGCTGACGGAAAGCCTCGAGCAGCTTCTGCTGGTATGCCGAGGCGGCTGCGCTGGAGAACTCGTAGGGCACATCACGCGCACTCGTCACTGGGCCGCTGAAGTTTGCCATGGCAGCTGGGATGCCACCCGCCGTCGGGGAGTCGTACGACGACCGCCGTGGCGGTGGAACAGGAGCAGACGCACCACCACCGCCAGCACCGCCAGCACCAGTGGATAAGGACGTGGGGGAGAGGGAGTCTAGGCGCTCTGCAGGCCGCCGCGACGACGTGGAACGCATCACTTCGTCTGCCGTCGTCGGTTGTGGCGATGCTCTGCGCTGCGATGAGAGCGGCATTTCCGTCTTTGTCCTCTCACTATCTGGAGTGCGACGTGGCTCAGACTGGTTCGATGAAGCAGCGCCGACACCGCGCTTGCGGAAGCGCTCAAGCTGCTGCAGACGGTAGGCGTCACCGGTTGGCGCGTGTGTGGTGGTCTCCACCTCGTGCTTCAGGTCCGCCCACAGCTGCTGCGCCTGCCCACTAGATCGGCGGCCGCTCTTGTTCGCTTCCCCTGTTGCCCACATCAGCGGCGTCTGCTGCGAGGACGCGTCGCTGCTGGACATGTGCGTCTGATCCAGCCCGATGTCGGTGCTGCGCGTGCTCGACATGTGCGAGTTCACTGTGCTGCGCATCGTCCGGCGCATCTCCATCTCCTCTCGTGCGGCCTGCTTCGCCCGCTGCCGCGTCTCGGCCAGCGCGTTCGACAGTGTTGTGTTGCGTGGGTCGAGCTGCAGCGCCATCTCATACGACTCCGCGGCTGTGCCGTAGCGACGGAGTTTGAAGTAGGCGTCGCCTTGACGGGAGTAGCCCTTGAACCATGACGGACGAAGGGCCACCGCACGATCAGCGTCGCAGAGGGCACGGCCGAAGGCCTCTTCCGCGCTGGACCACTGCCGGGCCGCCTGCAGGTACGCGGCGGAACGGTTGCTGTGCAGTGCCGCGAGCAGCTCCGTCTCGGCTCCACGTGCGCCGCTGCCCGTGACGTGGCTGAGAGAATCAATGGCGGCGGAGTAGTGGGTGATGGCCTCCGTGAAGCGTGCAGCCTCGAAGGCGCGGTTGCCTTCCTCCTTCAAAGCTTCACTGGCTGCAGCTGCTGGGCGAGGGGACGAAGACGTGGCAGCAGATGTCGACATCGCCACCCGTGTAGCTGCCGCACTGCTTAGCTGCATACTGTTGCCATGCATGCTGTCACTTGGCGGGGGCGTCTCGAAGTATTCGGGCCGCGCTGAGCGACGCAGCGGGGCGGCGTCCTCGCGGTCCTTTGTCGCATGAAAACTGGCCCCCGCTCTCGCGCTATCTCGTGCCGTGGCACTCGCGCGTGCAGTGACGTTGAGGCTTGCGGCGTGGTCGGACTCGCCGGGCAGGGAGACGGAGTGGGAGAGACCACCGACGGAGGAGGCGGCCGGAGAGGTGACTTTACGCATGCGCGCGCTACTGCGGGCTGCTGCTGCTGCTGCATTACGAGATGGCTCACGTGGGGGGATGCTGTCGGGGTCTTCGACGTCGGCGGCCGTGAGCCCCATCATGCGCATAAAGGCTTCTCGATCTGCCGTTGACATGGCGAGCTAAAAAGGGGTATGAATAAAACAGAGAAAAAAAGAAAGGGAAAAAAAGAGATAAGAGAGGAGGTGGAGGAGCCGCTGCCCAATAGCGCGTGTTTCCGCCTCCGAGGTAAAACGAGTGGGTTTGTGTGTGTATATGTGTGTGCAAGTGACGAGCAGCCAGTGCTGCAAGGCGGTGCTGCTGTTGCCGATGCACTGTGGTAGCAGAAGTAGTTGCTGGATATTTGTGTTTTCCCCTTGCTAAAGAGGTCAAAGGGTGCGTGTCCAAAGGCGTGTGTGTGTGTTTATGCGTTCGTGCGGAGGCAAATGTTTTCTCTCTCTCTGAGTGCGTCCGTCAGCGAGCAGTGCGGAAGCTAGCCTCTCTCAGACGAGAGAAGGAGGCAGAGGTAAGAGAGATGGAGAAGTGAAACGCAGCGTGGAGGAAGATAAATACCACCTGTATCATTTCAAGAAAAAGATTAAAAGCGATGAGTGCAAGACCGGACTATAGCGCTCGTGCACATCGAGATATTGCATACCAGCTTCTTCACAATAAATAACCAGTACTCACTATCCTACACAGCAAAGGAGGAAGACACACAACCAGTACAAGGAGCCTGTTTCTGTGTGTTTCGTCATCTGATATCGTGGTGGATGCAGTCAACGTGAGCCCCTTCCTTCTCTTTTTTTTTTTGTTTTCATGTTTTTCTAAATCTGTCAAAATACGTAAGACGTTGTTCTTGCGAAGCCCCACAACGAAAAGCGGAGAGAGGTGTATCAGCAAAAAAAAAAAAGAAAAAGAAAAATCGCACTGTTGAGAAGAAGAGCAGGAATCAGCACACATACAGACGCACGCGATGGGCAGCAAAAAACGGAATCAATCAAAGAAGACCTCAAAAAAAAATGTATTGTATCAGCAAGGACAAAGACACCAACACAAACACTTCACTCTAGCACAAACCCTCAACTCAGGCACAAACACACACGCACAACGCGTTGCCCCTCAAGAGGTCGAGTTCGACGTGCGGGGCAGGGCGTCAATTGTGTCCAAGAAACGACCAAACACGTCATACTCACGTGTGCGGCTCACACTGCCACGCCGCCGCCGCCACGCCACCATCACTGGGTGCTGCGAGACAGCAGCGACAAGAAAGGCTCCGCACGCCTCCACGTGGCGTGAGTTGCGGAGCAGAATGGCGTAGAAGAGCAGCTCATCGCAGAGCCACGTCAGCTCCACTAGCAAGTCGTGCAGAGTGTAGAGAGCATCAGCCCACTTCGCCTCTCCCCCGATGCGACCCATCGGGCCGGTACGTGCACCAGTGGTTGACACCGAGGCAGATGAGGTAGGAGAGAAGACCATTACGTCGCTGCTCGCCTCCCCGCCGCGCTGGCGACCGTGGTGGGTCGGGAGAGCTGAGGGAGTCTGCTGGCGCTGTCGCCGCTCCCCCTCAACGCCGTAGTGCACGTTTCTTGTCTCAGCAGGAGCACTGGAGTTGAAGAGAGGGCCCTGCGAGTCACCACCGGCGCTGTGAAGGGCCTCCTCGGCACCACCGCCGCTGTCTCGCAGCGTACCCGCCAGCACGCCATTGCTGTCCTCCGTGAGCGTGCTGTTCAGCGTCCGGTCCCCGTCGCCCACGCCGTCGTCCTCGCTCGAGTTCAGCTCATCCTTTCCACTCGCGCTACTCTCACTGCGACCACCACCGCTGGTGCTGCTTGTTGTGGTAATGGTACTGTCATCGCTGCTGGAGTCGTCCGAGGAGTCGAGGCGGCTGCCATGCAGGCCGGCAAGCCGACGCCCACCCTTCACGACGCTGCCGACGTCCGTGTCGATGCCGTGCCGGCCCTGCTGCGCCGGTCCCGTCCGGTGGGGGCGACCTGGTGTCGCCGCACCGCTGCCCACCGCACTCCCTCCGCCCACCGAGCTGCGCAGCACCGAGTTAAACGCGGACGCGGCAGCACTGTTACCAACACCACCACCGACGGCAGCGGCGTAGTCGCCTGCGCTCGTCTTGGTGCCGCCCAACACAGACGTCTGGTCCCCACCGCCGCCACCGCTGCTGACACCCTCCGTCCCGGCGTCCCCCTCGCGCGACATGAAAGGTAGGCTGTCGGCCAGCGACGTCAGCATCGCCGCGAAGCGCTGTGCGAAGCCCACGATGTGGCGCTCGCTGAAGTGTTGCGTGCTGTTGCCCTTCACCGGCTTTGCATCCGCACGCGTCGGCGACACCGGACCGGCCGTCGTCAGCGCCACGTCAAGCCTACCAGACCGCTGCGGCTGCACCGAGACGGCGTGCTGGCGGAAGAGAAGCTGCACCCGCTCACGGGGGTTGCCTTTGTTGTACAGGTACGCGTGCTCGCACAGCGCGGGGCGGGCCAGCTTGGACTCGTCCTTGTCAAAATTGAGCAGCGCCTCGGCACGAAGACGGTCAAGGCGCACCACGAAGACACCAACGGACTGCGGTGCCACCACCACCTCCACTGCGGGAGTCGAGGGTGTCACATACTGCGGCGCCACGCTACCACCGCCGCCGTCTTCACTGCCAGCCGCACCGCTGGAGAGCGGAGGCAGGAGCTGACTTCCCGGTGGCGCCGTTGCTGGTGCCTCGCGGGAAAGCGTTGATAGCGTGAGCACCTCGGACTGCGAGAAGAGCACAAATACCTGTGCGTGGGTGCGGCTCAGGTTCGTCACAGCCACCTCCGTCTCCGCGTAGCGGGACGAGGCGGACGACGCCGAGGTCGACGTGGCGTTTGGCCGCAGCGCACGCGATGTTAATGGCACGAAGGAGGAGGACAGCGACGCGATGGGCGGATTTGGCGTGCCGGCCTGCGTGTGATCGGCGCCATCCCCGGCAGCTATGGGTGCTGCTGCTGCTGCTGCTGTCTGCACTGCATCCATGTCGTATTCCAGCGCAACAGAGAAAGTCGGCTTAAAGGCCTCGAACCGCACGTTGAAGGTGAAGTGCGCGTCGCGGGCCTGCTTGCACTTGAACACCACGTCGGCGGAGCCGTAGACGCCGTAACCGTCCGGGATGTCGTGCAGCGCGCTGCACGTCAGCAGAAAGGCAAGGCGAAGCGGGGAGCGGGGATCAACAACGAAGTATTTCTGTCCCGTGCGCAGTGGAACGCTGTGAATGTGGCAGACGACGAGTTTGCCTTCGAACGGGGACGCAGAGGCGGCGTTCATCGCGGCGGCGGTGGTGGCGGCTGCGGAGGACGTCGTCGTGCCGCCAACGAGTACACCACCGCGGTGATGACGGGAGTGGTGATGGTGCTGCGAGTGCGGCGAGCGCTGCGGGGCGAGGGCATGCACCGGCATTTCGTGGGTCGCGGAGGGACTCTCAGCCGCATTGCTGGCCGCAGTGCCCGTCGTTGCTGCCGTCGCCGCTGTCGTCGCTGCTGCTGTGACGGCCGTTGGGGCGGGTGTGCCTGAGAGCGCCAGGGACGAGGCGGAAAGAGAAGTCGGCGTGCTCGCCTTCGTCTCACTGTGTGGCGGCGAGGGCCGCGGCGTCGTCGCTGCTGCTGCTGCTGTCTGACCGCGTCCTGTTGTCGCTGAGACAGGGCGTGAGCGGTGCCCAGCGGCGGTGAGGGCGGTACCGTACCACATACTCTGCGGAATGGGCCGCAGCTCCTGCCGCATGGGATGCACCACCGAGACAGGGAACTCGAGCGCGACGTTGCCGCGGTTGACGATCTCGAGCGCTATAAGGGAGCGCGTCGTGCCGGCGCCGTAGAGGGCACCCATGTCCACGTTGTGTACGGCGCTCGTCGTGGTGAGGCGGTTGCCGCCGTTCATTGCGATGACATCGAAGAGACCCTCCGCCGTGCCGGGGACGAAAATCTCCGCACTGATGCGCAGGTAGACCACCTCCCGCGTGTCGTGTGCGTTTGTCACGGCGACGTAGCCCACAAAGGAGCCGACATCGGAGGAGAGCACCTGCAGGCGCAGCGGGTGCGTCTCCCCACCTTCCAGCACACCCGTCGTGCTCGTCAGCAGCAGCCACACCTGTGGGCTCTGCGAGACCACCTGCACCGTGTAGCGCACAGAGGTGGAGGGGAGGTGATTTCGGATGAGGATGCCGGGCTCGTACGTGTCGTCGCGAGCCACAGAGAAGTTCGACGTGTAGGCGCCACCGCTGCCGGGCAGGGAGTCGCAGTTGCGCAGCGAGAGCACCCAGTGGCGCGGCGCCGCGGCAGCGCCGGATGCATTGTCAATCGTGGCAGTGCCACCAGCTGTGGTGGCAGTTGAAGCACTGGGCAGCGCAGGCGACACACTACGCGTCATTGTAGCTGAGTGGCTTTCCCCTGCGGCAGCAGCGGAGGCACCTGCGTCCGACCCAGCCTCCACGCCATCCCCAACACTCGCATCCACGGCAGTGGCGGCATCGGCATCGGCGGCGGCGCCGCTCACCGGCGGCAGCGGTGCCCCGCCTTCCTCCGTTGTGGCGTGCGACGTGTGGGTGCTGCTGTGCCGGCTGGTCGGCGTGAGAGCCGCGTTGGAAGCATCATCGCGGCCCGTAGCTGCCGTGGTGGCAGCATTGGGGATCAACGCCAGCGCGTCGGTGCCTATGGGTGAGCGGCTGAGTGGCTCGCTGGACGGCGGCGTGGGACACTGCTGCTGGTGTCCTGTGCTCTCCCTCCCACCCACTGACGCCGTAGCCGTCGCTGGTGCGTTGGCCAGCGGCGGAGACGAAGACAACGGAGGTGGGACACCGGGCGTGGACGGCGCACCGGGGCTCTGCGACAGCGCCGGGGACGCAGTCAGCGTCACGGTCGGCAGCGTCTCCGCACTGTCGGCTGATGTGACGATGTTCACCTTGCTGACCTGGTAGCTGAAGGGGATGTTGTCGTCCACCACAACCACCGAAACGTGCTGCTCCAGCGCAGTCAAGGACAGGGGCGGCGTGGAGGAGGAGGAGGAGGCGGTGGCGGACACGAGCGGCCGCACCACAACTGTCAGCACCACCGTCTCGTGCGGGCCGAGCTGCACGCAGTGCGGCTGCGACACCGGCGGAGCGCCACTCGGCCCACCGGTGGCGATGAAAGACGTGGCCGCAGCGCTCGCACTAGTGGCCGCCGCTGCTGCTGCTGCTGCTGGGGCAGGAGTAGAGACAGAAGTCGGCACTGTGGCGACAGAGCCTCCTAATGCACTCGTGGAGCCCATCTCAGTCAGCGTAGCGTCACTCCGCACCGTGTCGGCGAGCGAGACGAGTGCACCCGCCGCGCCACTCCCTGCGGTCGATGTCGTTGTCGTCGTCGTCGCCGCCCCGCGTTGTGTCCCCCCGCGCACGTCGATCTCCAGCGGCACCCCAAGGCGATCGCTGACGACGACGACAACCGAAAGTTCCGCCACGTAGAGGTCGAAGTCGTTGGTGACGGTCACCTCACCGACGTAGCCGATCTGGGCGGGACGGCCGACGTCTGCCTGCGTCGCCCACCGCGGCGCCTCGACGCTCACACGACTGGGACGCAGGGAGAGCTTCGACGGTGCGGAAAAGGTGCGGAAGCGGCCCAGTGTGCTGTATACCTGCAGCTCCTCGTCCTCCGTGAACGGGTTCGCCACCCACACGGTGCCCAGCCACACGTTGTTCGACACAAGCGCTGCGCTGCGGCGCTCAAGCTCGGCGATGCGGTCATAATTCCAGGTAGGGGCACTACTACCGCTGCTGCTTCCACCTGTTGCATCCGTTGTGGCTGCCGCTGCGGCTACGGCGGACGTGGTGGCTGTTCCAGGCGCCGCAGCGTCACTGGTGAGCGCCGCCGCCGCGTTGGTGCGCGAACGCCGGAATCCGTAGAAGAGCGAGACGAGGGAGGCCAAGTCGCCACTGCGCAGCATGCACCGTAGGCGCAGGCGCTGCGAGCGGGCCGGGGCAGCCGCGGCAGCCCCACCCGCCCCTCCTCCCCCGCCCGCGGCAGTGGACAGACCACTGGCGCCACTCTTGCGCAGCTTCGCACCGGCGGAGAGGTTCGTTGGCGCTGCATTCGCTACGGTGGCGGCCGACGCCGCTGAAGCCGCCGCGTTGGCTGCGACGGCGTTGGCAGTGGCGGCAGCGGTACTCTGCGGTGAGGTGGCTTGGGAACCGCCACTCCCCGCTGCTGCCTCCTCCCCTGCTGTGGTGGAGGCGCCGGTTGTACTGTGCATGCCACCACCACTACCAGCGCTTGTCGCCGACGTCGGTGCCGGCATACCAGCGATGCTTGGCGGTGGAAGGCTGGCGGCTGTTGAACTAGCACCACTCACAGCAGCAGCAGCAGCTAACGCCGTAGCTGTCGACGCTCCTGGTCCTGCTGACCCGCTGACAGCCGTGCCCCCACTCGCTGTGGCACCGGACGCGGCAGTCACACCCGCACTGGCCGGCTGTGCATCGCTGCGGAAGCTGAGGTGCGTAGCGGCAGACGTGGCGTCGTAGTGCAGCAGCAGCAGCTCCAGCAGCCCATCCAGCTGCGGGTTCGGCTGCACACGCAGGTCAAACTCAACATCCGGCTCCGTCGCGAGAAAGGCAAGCTTCAGCTCCGACAGCGGCGCCACCAGCGACGGCTCCAGTCGCAGCGGCGCCAGCGTGACGGCGTCGCGCAGCTCCTCCTCCGTGTCGCTGCGCAGCACCTTGAACACCTTCCAGTAGTGCTGCCCGGTAATGCAGACCGCCATGTCATTCTCGGGGTTCCACTCGTTCACAAAGAAAGCCTCGTAGCGGAAGCTGCCTTGGGTGGTGATGAGCTTCAGGTTCAGCGTGGCCTCCACCGTCGTACTCGCACCGGGCGGCAGCGTCAGACGGGTTTGGCTGAAGCGAATCACCGGCGGACACTCCACCTTCAGCGGCAGCGGCATCACCGGAGAGAGGTTCATCAAGTGGAAGCTGACCACCATGTCGTGCGAGGAGGTGGACTGCAGGCCCGTCTTGGTGCTGTAGGAGCTGAACTGCTGGTGATTGCCAGGGCGGCGCAGCTGCGCGACACGGACGCGACGACGGCGCCGCACCCGCGCAGCAAAGACGGCTTCCTCGTTCGTGCCGCTCTGCGCCGCCGCCGCCGTCCCAGCTGCACCGTCGTCTGCGTCAGAGCCGTCGTCGTCGTCGCTGGAGGCCTCCGCGGTGGCCGAGGTGGGAGAGGCGGGCGGCGAGGTCGGCTTGGCCACCAAGCCCAAGTTCACCACCGCCGGCTCAGCTCGCCCCTCACTCATGGCAAACGACAGCGTTACCGGCACGAGCAGCACGCACTGGCCTACAGCAGGACCGCGGTACCGACTCTGGTGCGAGCGACCCGCCGCTGCCGTCGTCTTGGCCGAGTGTGCGGTGTAGGTGACGCACACCTGCATCGTCGCGGTGATGGTGACGAGCTGATGCTGCAGAACCCTCTGCACCTCCTCCGGCGTCAAAGCTGGCAAGTCCGTCAGCGTCCACATCACCACCTGTGCCCGGTTCGCCTGCAACTCGACGCGGCCCTTCACATAGGTGGTGAGAAGCAGGTTGCTTGAGGTCGGGGTGGAGGTCGGCGCTGTCGTGCCAGAGCGCGTGCCGGGCGTGGCGGCCAGCACCCCACTCATCGCGTTCGCCGCGCCGTCCCGCTCGCCGTCCGAGGTCGCTGCCTGTCGCTGCTCTTCGGCGAAGGCGGTCCGCACCTGCGCTTCTTCATCCGCGGTGTGGAACCGCAGCGGGAGGTCGCGAGGCGTCGCCGTCACCGCCGTCGCCGCCAGCACCACTTCACGGTTACTGTGGTAGTTCGCCATGCGGACGCTGCAGGACACAGGCTGGTGCAGGCGCAGCTCCTCCCCGCTCTCGCCCCGCACCACCGCCGCCATCGGAAAGGTCAGCGGCGTGTTCAGCGGCGGCTCTACCTGGACAATGCCATCGTTCAGCCGCAGCGCGCTGAGGGTGACTCGTATCGTCTCCTGCGCGCTGCTGCGGTTTACGA
Organism: Crithidia fasciculata; assembly: GCA_000331325.2. NCBI lineage: Eukaryota > Euglenozoa > Kinetoplastea > Trypanosomatida > Trypanosomatidae > Crithidia > Crithidia fasciculata. The sequence continues at coordinate 657,324 of CM003428.1, forward strand.
CGTCGATGTACTCCTGCGCGAGGCCGGGCGAGGGCAGGTGCAGCACGACGGGAATTGTGTGGGTCTGCAAAGGAGCGAGGACGAAGGCGTCTCCGTGTGTCGGCTCCTCCACCACATCGACAGACGGTGTCGACGGCACCAGGGCAATGCGCAGCGCGAAGCTGTGCGAGGTGTTGTGCAGCGTGAGCTCTGTCTCGACGTAGTGCTGCGAGGAGGGCACGCAGCCCAGCTCGAGACTGCGCTGCGACACCTCAACGATGGCGCTGCCCACACACGCCACCGCGCGCAGCACCGCCTTGCCCACGATGCAGTAGGCAGTGCCCGACACCGCTGGGTTTGGTGCCACGGCCTCTACCAGCACACCGGCGTGGATGTTGCGGGCACGCGGGTCGACGTAGCGTGCACCGGGCCGCAGCTGCACGTACACCCGCACCGTCTCCTTCGCGAAGATGCGACGGATCGGATGAAGCAGCGGGATGGTGCACGACGCGTCCTCGAAGAGCGAGAGCTGCGAGGGCTTGTTGGTGCGCACGACGAGCGCGTGAGGAAAGGGGAAGCGACTGCGAATTAAGACCACCTGCGCCTCCAACTGCGCCGGCGCACACGGCGTGAGGACGTCGCGGAAGAAGAGCTCCTTCGGCTCCGTCGTCAGCATGTCCACCTCTTCTGTGGGGTTCATCTCCACCGTCAAGTAGCGCACATCGGCCGCGTTGCGGATGTTCTTCACAGGGATGAAGTACTTCTGCGGGCCCACGCTGCGCGCCGTGCACTCCACAACGATGCGCAGCGGCTCCTGGTGACGCACGTGGCCGTTGCGAGGGAAGAGCTTGAAGCGCGCATCCAGCACCTCGGGCACGCTGCCGCCACACCGCCGCGGCTCCAGCACCACAATCGTGGTGTCGCTGTCCGCCTCCACAAGAAAGCTGAACTCCGTCTGGTCGTTCACGATGCAGTTGCGCAGCACCAGCAAGGGGTGGCCCATGAACGTAGAGGGAAAGCGGCCGCCACCGCCACCCGCACCAGCACCGGTCGTGGTGAGGCGAATCGTCGGAGGAGGGCGTACGGCTGCCGCGCCACGTGTTGCCGCCGTCACTGCGCTGCCCCCGGCTCCCTTCGCTGCGGGGGCGGTTAAGGGGTTCGTGGCCCCGTCCGCGCGCTGCGCCTCGGCTCCGCCCGCCAAGCCCTGCACCCCTATCGCCTTCACCAGCGACGGCGCAACAGCGAGCATCTTATCGTCCGCCGCGGCGGGCAGCTGGTGGGGCAGGGTGTCGCCCGGTGTCCGCATGAGCACCATGTCAATCGGGATAATGCGGTTTGCCTCCTGATCGCGTGCCTCGTAGAAGAGAATGTTCATCGTCTGCGACTGCGTCACTGGAATCGGCTCCTCCAGCGCGCGCTTGCAGACGAGGAAGAGGGTGATCATGACCGACTCGCCGGCCCCCATCGAGGGCAGGGGGACGCCTTCGCGCCGCAGCAGCTGCACAATGTCGTTCTGCTGCGTGCGGCTCTTCAGCGCCTGCAGCGCCGACGTACCGCCTTCATCCTCGCTCTCGGAGAGTTCGTGGTCGGTGGAGCCGTGTGCGCCGGACTGCGTCGACTCCAGCGCCACCAGGTCCACCTCCTCTCCCTTCAAAGCGAGCCGGTAAGCCTCGATCTTGCGCTGTGCGTTCTCGGCCTTCTCCGTCTTCTTCTTGCGCAGGTAAATCTTCAGCTTCTGCTCCAGCTTCTCAATCTGCTCCTCCAGCTTGCGGGTGGAGACGGAGCTCGCTCCGGTCAGGGTCATGTCCAGCTGCACAGCCACCTTCACACCGGGGAAGGCGAGGTAGGGGTTGGAAAGCGTGGCGCCGGCCGACGCGTTCGCGTTGCTCAGCTCCACGCGTGCGAGAATCTGCCGCCGTGCGTTGCTGGTGTTGGACACAGTGAATTTTGCTCCCACGCGCGCGTTCGAGGCTCCACCAGCTCCACTACTACCACCACCACCACCACTGCTGCTGTCGTCTGCGCCGTGCGGGGCGAGGGACGGAGCCATGAGCGTGACGGCGCTCGCTGACGGCGGCACCATCATCTCAAAGGTCCACGAGTCGGGGCTGATTTCGAAGGTGTCCGCCTTGGTGACGACCGCCTTGATGGTCATGGTGATGGCGTTCTCGATGTTGAGGATGTTCACGACGCGGATCTTCTCCTGCAGGACGCCCTTGATGCCTGGGTAGAGGGTCAGCTCAATCTCGCGCGAGGCGTAGGGCCGGATGGTGAGGAAGATGGACTGCTTCTCACTGTGCTCCATGCGGATGTGCTCGGCGGTGACGGAGCGCGACTTGGTGAGGTGAAGGAAGAGGAACGAGTTGCAGCGGTTCACAATCGGCAGCTTCGTCGTCTTCTTAACGCCGATGTTCACCTCGCCGAAGTTCTTTGTCTTCTGCCCGTTGAACTCGAAGGTGGAGGCGCAGAGGCGGTAGGAGAGCCGCACAAACCGCGGCGCCTCGATGCCGTCCACTGCGATGGAAATACCATCCTCCTTGGTGAGCGGCTCCGTCGGGGAGGCGGTGCGAATAATTAGCGCGTAGGCCTTCAGCACCGCGTTTGGCTCCAGCGTGATTCTGTTCGTAATGTTGCGCGACGTCTCACTCAGCACATTCACGAGCTCCTCGCGCGCCTTAAAGAGCTGCTCAGCCGACTCGTTCGTCAAGTAGCTGGAGTCCTCCCCCTCGCCGTAGAGGCAGATGCGGCGGAACTCTGCGGTGATGGCAGCCAGCCGTTCCCACATCGCGGGGTCGGCAGCGTAGAAGACTTCAATCTCGGGCGACGAGGAGCGGAGGTGCAGCACGACTTCTCTGCTCACCTTCGACTGCACACTGTACGGCACCAGCAGCGGCACGTTCGAGACAGCCCACAGCGTCGAGGGGCTGCTGTGCAGCCCAACCGCGTCGGTGCTGGTGCTGCTGTTGCTGCCACCCAGGTCGCACTTCCACGAGTAGAGCTCGTCGTGCAGCTTCGTGTCGAGCGGCGCCATGTTGTTTGCCTCGATGTTGATCACCTGCCGGTCCTCCGCCGGGTTCGACGCGTTGATGATCGTCAGCTGCTTGCGGTACATCGGGTTCACGCGCTGCGGGGTGATGCGCAGCGTCAGCGGCAGCGAGGCGGATGGGCCAATCGTGAACTCCTCGCACAGCTCCCGGCCGGTGTTGCGGCTCGTGCGGGGAATGCCCTCCATTTGAATAATCTTGCTGCGTAGCTGCACCACCACCTTACCCTGCAGCGGCGAGCGGTTTTCAATCTGCAGCGTGTAGCGCTTGCTCTGCCCCACCTGGCAGTCACCAAAGTTCACGGAGCGCTGCGAGACGACGATGTTGCTCGTGTACAAGGTGGCCGAGCAGCGCAACACGATGCGTTGACTGCTCTTCCGCGTCGCGGACTGCGCGAGCAGCTCCACCTCGAACTTCTTCTTGGCTGCCTCTCTGCTGTCCGCGTCATGGGAGGGCTGGTAGAGCAGCGTGATGGCGGTGAACGGGTTTCCTTTTTGCGCCGTCACCGTCACCTCGTCAACAGCGACGTCGCCCTTCATCAGCGAGAACTTGCCGCCATACTTGCCGCGATCGGCATCGCCAAGCCGCACGACGGCATCCTCGCGGCCATCAATGTTCTGCACGCGAACCTGCGCGAAGGCCTTCGTGCCTCGGTAGACGTCCCCGAAGTCGATGGATGTCTCAGACAGCCCAACAAGATCGCCGCGCGACTCGGCACCAACGCTGACGCTGACGTACAAGAAGTTTGTGTTGCGTGTGTCGCGCAGATTGTCACACTGCAAGACGGTGTGGTACTGCACCTGCGCCGTTGGGTTGGCCCCGGCAGAGCGCAGCATCAGCGAGAACGTCATGGAGGCGTAGCTGTCGAGGAGAATGCGGTGGCCCAGCTTTGGGTCCTCAAACTTGTCGGCCTCGTAGAGCGCAACGTCCAGCCCTTTCAGCGGCATCGCCTGATCACGAATAAGAAAGAGCACTGGCTGGCAGGAGGTGTTGGTCACCACGAAGTCCGCCACCTGCGTCTTGTTCGGCGCCATCGTCACCTGTATCTCCGGCGCGGAAAGCTTCAGGAAGGACACGTAGACGTTCGCGCGAAACGGAATCGCGTAGGACTCCGTCTGCGGCTGCACTACCGCCGTCGTCCCTGCAGCAGCAGCAGCAGCAGTGGTCGTTGCTGCATCTTCTGTGGTGGGGGCGGTTATCGTGCCTGCGGCGGTCATCGCACCTCCACCACCGCCGCCGCTGCTGCTGCCCGTGGTAATAGAGGCTGAGAAATCTTGCGCCGGGCGTGTAAGCGGCGAGGACGGGGCCCCGCGTGGGGTGCCGGAGACGTTGATGTTCACCGTGCCCGTGAAGGGGGCGGCAGGCGCGCCAGCGGCGAGGTGCGTAAAGGCGGCGGGGTCGGCGCGGAAGGCGGTCACGATCTCGCGCTCCTCATGTGCGGCGAGGGAGAAGCTAGAAATGAGGCCCACGACATCAAAGGCTTCGTTGTAGACGGAGAGAAAGTCGCGCAGGCCGACGCGCTGAATCGCCTCGTAGTTCTCATTGCGCAGCTGAAAGCGGAGGAGAGGGCTGCTAGCGGAGAGACTAACAGACAGCGGGACGTCGGTGGTGTTGCGGAGATGCAGTGGGCGGTAGGTGGGGATGTCGTTGACGGCCACCTCATCCAGCGAGATGCTCTCGCAGTGGACTTCAAGCATCGCCCTCAGTGAGTGCTGGCGTGCGTGCCTGGGAGTGCGCGTGATGCGGACGAAGAAAAGAGGCGATATGGTTCACAATCACACCATGCGCGTGCAGGTGAGGCAGCTAATAAGCAATATCAACAACAACGGCTAGGACAAGGCACAGCTACAAAGAAAACAAAGATACAAATTGAAACTCAAGTTTCTGCCATGTTGTTGCGAAGAGAGAGAGAGAGAGAGATAGAGAGAGGAGAAGGCCGAAAGATGGTGAAGAAAAAAAAATTGATTATGTTTGTAGGTGCGCTAGCACGCCATGAGTCTGTAAGTCACCAGGTCCTAAAAAAAAAATCGAGCAGCTCGTAGGTTAGAGAATTTGCATGAGGGAAGACCCAACCGTAGTGGAAATGCTCTGCACTCATTCCTGGCCTGACGCTTCACAGCCTGGCGCTCCGCTTAAGATCAATGGTGTAGTCAGATTAGTCCCATCATCGGCTGGTGTTTTTCTCGCACACAGCGTGCGGTGCATCGCGCAGAAAAAAAAACCGAAGATCACGCACTCACTCATGCTGGTGATCTGAGTCAATCTTTCTTTTTCTCCCCAGATAAACAAAGAGGAGAACGCAATGCGTTTGTGGCGTCTAGAAAGCCTGTGTAGAAAAAGGCCGCATTCTACCTTTTTACAATATCTTGTGTTGACCAGCGCTGGACGCCGGCCACGATGGAGAAGCAAGTGTCATGTGACATTGAACATCAGAGAAGGGAAATACATATGTGAGGGACGTATCATCAAGGGAACAACAAAAAAAATAATCTATACTGGTGTACATCAGAACCCCCATTACATGTTCAGCGACAAAGCACATCGCCGGCAAACAAATTCAACTAACAACATATAGGAAAAAAAAAGAAAATAAAACTCCAGTTTTTCCATTGTAACTACTTATCCAGAAATACAGAAAAAACAAACAGCGAAACAAAATGTTTTAAGCAGCTTCAAGCAACGCCGGCAACGGAAAAACAACAATATCAATAGTAATCTAAGAGTAGCTCTCGTTAGTACTCCAGCTGAGTAAACAGAGCCGTGCCACGCAGCACCCAGTGGCTCTCCGTCTGCTGCGGGTCGCGTGGCAGATTCACCGTAAGGATAAAGTTAGTGGAGTGTCCCGTCGTCGACAGTACACCCTTGCGGTCTGTTGTCTTGTAGCACGGGCACGTGTAGACCGGCCGCTGCGTCACCGCCTCTGGCAGCACCGGCACGAGCTTCATCACTGGGAAGGCAACGAAAAGCTCCTTGGGCTTGCTCTCCGCCAGCACGCCATCTGCCCACCCCGCCCCTTCCAAATAGAGCCCATTCACATAGCAGCCATCCTCAGGGCCGGTCGTGAAGGTCTCGGCCGCTGCCGTCTCCACCGTGAAGTCCCAGACGAGCTTGTCAATCTCGATGTGGTTCTTGCGTGCGTAGTTCTGCATCACACCGGTGAGGAAAGACTGCGTGAAGAAGAAGCCGCTCAGCCAGAACATCGCCGGCGGGCCCTGTGCGTACCACGTCAACAGGAACTGCAGACGCGCGATCAGGTCGTTCACGTAGGCGCCGAAGGGCTTCAGCGAGGGGTAGGAGCGCTTCTTCCACAGCTCCGGCACCTTGCCGTCGTACATGCTCAGGAAGACCTGCTCCAGCTCGCTACTCATCACCACCTTGCCGCTGATCGCGTCCTGCACATCCGCGAGCGACTTGCGCACCACGGCGAGGAGCCGGTTGTAGCGGATTGCCTCCTGCAGCAGCACGGTGTTCATGGACTGTGCGTAGTCGATTGGGTAGCGTGTCTGAATCGCCTCGACGTCGAAGAGAGGTGGCAGGCGCTGCAGGACATCGGCAGCCAGCGCCTTCACCGCCGTCTTCGGGTCGCTCTTCGCGGCACCACCACCACTACTAGACGAGGACGCCGCGGGTGCGTCGCGAGGCTGCGTGGTCAGTGTGGCGTCCAGCAAGAAGCGGGCATCGCGCTCGTCCTTGGTGATATCGGCGTTCTCGTGCAGACCAAAGATGGTGGGCGGCTGCTGTGCCGGCAAGGCCTGGATGTAGGCCACGTAGGTGTCATAGGCGCCATACGGCGGGGCAAAGTACTCCAGTGCGTCGTCGCTGAAAACGTAGTCGTCCTGCAGCATCAGTGGCGTCAAATACACCTCCAGGGTGGCCATGAGGCAGCGGCGATCCCAGTCGTCCGTCACCCTACCACCGTAGTTGCACTCACCAATCAGGTAGAGCAGGGCCTCGTAGGGCACACGCTCGTTTTCGTTGAGAAGCATCTGCAGCTGCCGCACGCTGATGCGGCGGTCTGTGTCGTTGAACTCGTAAGGGCGGTTCCAGCCTAGCGGGCCGTACTGCCGCCGCTCCTGCACCACCGCATGGAAGAAGCAAAGACCGAACAGGAGCTTCTGCCACTCCTCGGGGCTGGTAGCGCCGCCGAAGAACTCCGCGTCCGCAACGGGGTCGGAGAGGTAGGACTGCAGGAGGTTGCTCTTGAGGCCCTTCGGCGGCTCCTGCACCAGCTTCACGCCGTTCTGCAAGATGGCGATGGGGAACACGTCGCTGGGCAGGGAGGTGAGCCAGAGGCGGTAGTCGCGGTGCAGGCGGGACTTGGCGCTGACATCGCTGTAGTCCTCAATGAGGCGAGACAGCCGCGGCATGAAGTCGGCGTAGAGGTGGCAGTTCTGCAGCAGCACCCAGTGCCCCTCCTTCGTCCCCGCCTCCATCAAGCTACACGCCGGGACGTCCTGCCCCTGCCCGAGCGAGAGCTTGAAGAGCTTGCTCTGCGCCATGCCACGCAGCTCCGCCACGCGGTCCAGCTCCGCATTCGGGTCGGCGCCGGGGGAGAGAACGAGAATGATAGGCACCGACGGGTCGTAGGCCAGCTCGTCCACCACCGTCTCCAGCGCGTAGAGCGGGGGCTCCACAAAGTACTCACCAAGCGTGTCGCTCACGTAGCGGCGAATCGCCGGCACGACCTTGTCCATGCGCAGACACCGCACCACCACCATCTTCTCCATGCTCGACAGACTCTGCAGCTGACCCGGCAGCTCCAACTCCAACGGGTTCGACGACTCGTAGAAGTCGAGAAAGAACATCTCGTGCTGCTGCACCACCTCGGTGAGGTTGGCAAAGCCGCTGAGCTGCGTGGTGGCGCGCCGCAGCAGCTTCCAGCTCAGGTCGGGCAGCCACGTGAACGGGTTCGCCATGGCGTGGTGGTCCTCCTCCTCGAAGCCGCCCATCAGCACCCACCGCAGCAGCGCCGGGTCCACCTCGAAGATCTTCAGCGACATGATAAACGAGAAGAGAAGCTGATCGCGTGCGAAGAGGGCCCGGCAGATGCGCTGGTAGAGGCTGCGCTTGAAGGTGGTGTTGATGGCCTCCGTCCGCTCCTCCACCTCGCTCGACTTGGCGCTGTTCATGAGCGCCTCTTGAAAGATGGACATGTACGACTGCAGCGAGTTCTGGTACATCGGGTCAATGTTGGCGAGCTCGGTGACGCAGAAGAAGAGAACGGAGCCGAGCTGCGCCACCGGCACGAACTGGTTGCGGGTGCGGTCGCTGATGCGCTCCATCGCTTCAATCTCCTCCTGCCGCTTCGCGATGCGGTCGCTCTGCTCCTTGGAGCTGTCGAGCTCCTCGATGGCCTCCTCGCTCTCCAGGATGTTGCCATCCGTAGAAAGAATGGCGAGAATGCGATCTTCCGTGGCCTTCAAGCCTGCCTGGTTCGCCGCAGCCTCTAGCGTCAGCGCCTGCTTCTTCTCCTCGACCTCGCGGCGCTCCGTCAGCATCACACGCTGCAGCAGCTGGTCCTGCAAGCCCTGCTCCGTAATGCGGAAGTTGATGAGGGTCACCTTCGCGCTCACCTCGGGCAGGTAGTGCGGCCGTGGCAGCTTCGTTGTCATGTAAAAACGGAACTTTTCATTCCACTCTACCGGCTCGCCCAGGTGCATCACCCACATTCCGCCCTCCTTCGTCAGCTGCTTTAGCAGCAGGTTCTCCAGCATCGGGTCCAGCGTCTCCTCCACGTTCTCCAGCAGAACGGGCCGACCGTCGGTGATAGCCTGCCGAATCGTGCGCAGGTAATCCTTCTCCGAGAGACGCACGACGACGAGCTGGTTGTCGCGCTCGCGGTTGCGAATCCACGTGTTGGCCTGCTGCTGGGGATCCACAAGCAGGGGCCAGCGGCTCGAGTTGCTCAGGATGACGGCGTTGTCGACGGAGAAGGGGTCGGACGGCAGCTGCTGCAGCTTCCACTCCTGGATGTGGATGGGGCTGCCGCAGAACTTGGCAAAGGCGTAGTCGGCCGACACCCGCAGCTGCTGCTTCTCGCACGTGTCGCGCCACCGCTGCGTAATCTGCAGGCGGTACTTGTGCAAGAAAGGCCCCATGTAGGCCACCACGCCGGCGCTGACGACGACGTTGCCCACGACGTACAGCAGCTCCTCCTCGTACCGCGCCGCCTCGTGCTCGAAGCGCGCCTTCTCGCCACCGAGGCCCTCAATGAGCTTCTTGGCGCGCGTCAGCTTCGTGTCCGTGTCCTTGACGCGGTCCTCCAGCTCCTGCTTGTCCTTGTTCACCTTGTCGAGGTGGTCCGTCAGCGACTGCAGCTTCTCCGTGATGACGCGCAGCTCCTCCTTCTTGGCCTGGAGGCCGATCATCGCTTCGTCGAACTCGGCCTGCGCTGCCGCGGCCTGCACCAGCAGCGGCTTGATCACCTTGTTCTGCTTGTAGTACTCCACGACGGCCTGGATGTAAGTGGCGACGCCGACGAGCGCGACGGAGGTCTTGCGGATGTTTTCCATTTTGAACATGTCGTTCTCCATCTTCTTCTTCACCTCCTCCACCTGTGCATCGGGTGCGTTGTCGACGATGTCGGTGTAGGCATTGAGGAGGGTGTTCTTGAAGTCACCGGTCAGGAGGGTCACCTTGGCGTGCTCCCAGTACGGCGCCGTCATCTTTCCGGTCTGCGGGTCGCGCACCGGCTTCGGCTTGAAGTTGCCGCCGAGCAGTGTGCACAGCACCTCAATCACGAACTTCACACCCTGCGGTGGTGTCTTGAGGGCCTTTACCTCTTGCAGCGCCTTGGGGTCCAAGTCCTGCACGGCTCGCTGCGCCTGCTCCACCAGCGGCTGTGCCTCGTCGACCTTCTCCTGCGACGCGTCCTTGATCTTCTTCGCCGCCGAGGCCTGCGCGTTGGCCGCCGCCTCGTCCACCGCCACCAACGCCTTCTGCTCCTCGGCCACCTTGCTCTCCGACTCCACCTCCTGAATAAGCTTGTCTGTCTCGGCCTGCTTCTTCACCAGCTCGGGCTGCATCTTAGCCAGCTCCTGCTGCATCACCTCAACCTGATCCTCCGTCTTGCGCAGCTGCCGCAGGCCGTTGACGTAGCGGTCCCGCTGCGCCGTCAGGGCCGACCGCCGCTCCGCCAGCATCCGCCCAAAGGTCGAGAGCAGGTCGAGATAAGAGGTGGGTGTCACGTACGTCTGCTGCCGCGCCTCGGCCATGTAGACCTGGCTCAGCTCCCGCACCTCCTGCTGGTACTGCACAAACATCTCCCGAATCGACGCCCGCTCCGTCTCGGCGAGGTCGACGTCAGCGAGAAAGCGCGCGGCAACGGAGCGCAGGCCGTCTTCGGGCCACTCACGGAACCAGTCGATGGTGGTGCAGTTCACCAGCGAGGGAAACTTGCGCAGCCGCTCCCGCAGCACCGACCCGAGCGGCGAGAAGCACAGCACAAGGTGGAGGTGCTTGCGGCAGCGCTCAACGAAGAGGGCCTGCAGTGCCTCGTTGGTGTCGGGCCGACCTAGAGAGCGTCCGACATCGCGCAGCGCCGTCAGCGCCGTCTCGTAGGCGTCGCGGTCCTGCTTCGTGTCCCACAGCCCGGGAATCTCACCCGTGTTGAGAAGGCTGCAGATGTCCTCGAGGAAGGCCTCCGAGATAATTTGCGAGTCGGCCAGCACAAAGGCGGTGGAAAAGCCCTTCTGCCCGGTCTGCAGCAGCAGCTGGCGGATGTCGTCCAAGAAGTCGCTGTGGTCGTAGTCCTTCGCCGGTGTCGTGGTGCGGTAGTCGCACTCCTGGATGTACGCGGCAAGACGGGCACAGCTGCGCCGTCCGCTACCGCCGACACCCACCAGCATGAGGTGGCCGCCGGGCTGACGTAGCACGCGGCTGATGCGGGCGACGTGCTCGAGTACGTAGTTGAAGACGACAAGGTTCAGCTCGCCAGTGCGGGACTCCGTGTTGTACAGGTCCTGCTTCTGCTCCAGCGTGGTGCGGGCGAGTGCGACATCTGTGATGCGCTCGTACTGTCCTTCTTCGTTCGCCAGGCCAGAGAAGAGCAGCGGGCTGCCGTCCTCGTTCGTAGGGCGGACATTCATCTTGAAGTGACGCACGCAAGTCGCGCTCGCCTGCTCATGGAACCAGTTTGTGTCGACGTCGTCAATAAAGCGGTCAGCGAAGGCGCGGGAGACCTCGTGCATCCAGAGCTGCGCCACGGCCAGCTCATCCTTGATGCGGGGGGCGTAGGCCATGTCCATGCCCTGAAATACCTTGCTCACATCGCGCAGGTTGAAGGTGTAGTGCGACTTCTCCGGAGAGGGCTTCAGGTTGTCGACAAGGGTGGCGTAGAGCTCCACGGTGGCGGCAACGAGGGGGCCGCTCATCGCGCGCAGGCTGCCCGGGAAGCCGCGGGACAGGATCCAGTCCGACAAGCGGCTAAAGATCGTCGTCAGCGTCGCCTCGTTGAAGGAGGGCACGCTGAACACGTTGAAGTGGCGGCTGAAGCGCTGCGTGATGACGTTGCGACCACCGCCTGGCGGCCCCATCGCACACAGCAGCAGCGCATCCACAAGGTGGCGGAACTCGATGCCGTCCTTGCTGTGCTGGTACCAACCACCGTGGTCGAGGTACTGCCGCAGCAGCTCCACCGGTGGCTGCGCGCCGTACTCCTCCGGCTGGGGCAGGTTCGTGTCGTCGATGAAGATGACCATCTTCTTGTTGATTGGTGGGCCATAGAAGCCCTTGCGGCGCTTCTCACAGCTGCCGTCGATGAGCCGCTGCAGGTGATTGGCCGACGTCTGCGCTGAGAACTGGATGGCGTTCAGTGTGTAGCCGTCCTTCGGCAAACTTTGCAGGAGTGCCTTCATCATGATCGTCTTGCCCGTGCCGGTGTCGCCGACAAGCATCCCAGGGTGCATGTTGCGCACCATCAGGTTCATCAGAAAGGAATACTTGGCCGTCTCCATCGTCGGCACGATGATGTCTTGGTACTCGCTCTCCTCTGGGATGTTCAGATCCGGCACGAGGTCCTGCCAGCTCACGAAGCGCACCTCCGTCTCGTCCTCCAGGCGCACCTCGAAGAAGGACGTCGTCTTGTCGGGCAGCGGCAGCGTAAACTTGTGGTCGCCGGCCTGCTCCACAAGCAGCTCGTGCAGGGCGGCGCTGAAGACCTCGCGGTCCTTGTGGTCAAGGCAGCCGCCGACGGACCAGACAAGCGAGAAGATGAACCAGCCCTCCACCCGCATCACCATGTTGCGCGCGTGCACCTTCGCATCACCACCGGCCCGCTCCAGCGCCTTGGCGGCGTCGAAGCCGGCGACGAAGCTCGCCAGCAGCTTCAGGCAGCTCGCGACAAGGGTGCTGGCGCCTTGGGGAATGATCGACGACGTCCGCTTCCGCGCAATCTCAAGCGCGCCGCCCAGCACGGCATCGACGAGCGACTGCAGCGTCTCGGCGAGGCTGCCCGAGGCCTCCTCCGTCATGTACGGCGGAAGCGTGTTGAGGTAGGAGTCGACGAGGCACACCCACCCCAGCGACTGCGGCTCGACGTACACCATACCGCAACGCGACACGGTGGCCGGCGAGGCGTGGGCGAGATCCTGCACCTCGAAGACGAGGTTCATGCGCTTCGACATCGGGATGATGTCACCGTTCTGCAGGCACAGCTTCTTGTTGTCGTCCAGCACGGTGTTCATGTTCTCAATCCACACGGCATCGACCGGGCCATCGAGCACGAGCCACACGCGGTCTTCCGAGGTGTCCTGCGCGAGCTGGCGGAAGCGGCTGGAGAGGATGCCGTCCGTCCACTCGCCCGACATCTCCACCTTGCCGTAAAGCTGGCCCATCGTGACTGACTTGGGGTTGATGGTGATCATCCGCGCGCGGTGCTCCGACTTGTTCGTCTGCTCCATCACCCCAAGCGCGGCGGCGAGCGACTGCAGCCCCTTCGTCTTGCCACCGTAGGAGAAGCCGACAAGCATCATGCCGTGCCGCACACAAATCATCTCGTAGGTCTGGCACACCTTTTCCTCGAAGTAGGGAGTCAGCTGGAGGTTGCCCTGCGTGGTCACGGCAAGCAGCGCCTTGTGCAGGTCGACGTAATCGGGTGCGGGCAGCTGCACGCCGGGGAAGAGATCGGAAATAATGCCCCTGAAGAGCTCCACGTCCTGCGACAGAAATTTGGGCAGGTTGACGTCCTGGATGGAGCGCAGCATCAACACCATCTCATCCTCATCCGGGTACGTCCGCTTCAGCCGCCCTGCCGCCGTCAGCACCGCCTTCACGGCACGCATACCGTAGTCGTAGTGGTCCTGCGAGGAGAGCTGCTCGGAGCACAGACGGTAGGTCGCCACGATCTTCTCGGACAGCACCTTGCCGTGCAGGAAGCCGTAGGAGTAGAGCTGGATCTCACCAATCATCGCGTAGTTGGGCACCATCATCGCGACAGGGCGGAAGAGGGCCTTGAGGTTGTCGGGCAGCTCCGCGCGGCCGGCGTAGCCGGGGTTCATGGTGATGAAGATGGCGCACCCGGGGTCCATGCGAATCTGCGCACCTTCGAAGAGAAACTCCGGCTTCTTCTGGATGACGGCGTCCTGAATCGTGGCGATCTGCTGCGCAATGACGGAGAGGACCTGGATTTCAATGCGGTTGAACTCATCAAAGCAGCCCCAGGCACCGGACTGCGTGAGACCCTTGAACAGCTTCGCCATGTCCTTGGCTGAGATCTGGTCAGAGCAGTTGTACACGACACAGTACTTCCCGAGCGCCTTGGCGAGATCCTTCGTCGTCTCCGTCTTGCCCGTGCCAGCCGGCCCCTCCGGAGCACCACCGTAGTTGAGGTGCAGCGCGCCGAGCAGCGTGCGGTAGCAGCGGTCCGTCAGCGGGGTGATGACGAGCCGCCCGGTGTTGCCGAGGTACTCGTAGCCGTAGCGCAGCGACGCGTTGATCTGCTGCACCGTGAGGTGCTCGCCGTCCCAGTAGTAGCGCAGCTGCGACAGCCAGTCGAAGCTGGCAGGGGAGTCGACGCCCTTCTCCCCCAGCATGCGTAGGATGTCCTTCGAGTGCACCTCGATCACGACGAGCGCCTCGAGGGTGCAGCGCTCGACGACGCCGAGGCCGCTGTCCCGCACCAGCACGATGAGGTCGTCCATCTGCGCGGCACACTTCTCGTGGTAGGTGATCAGGCCCACCGTGCCGTTCTCCGCCATCGCCTGCGTCGCCTCCATCGTCCAGAAGAGCGAGCACACCGCAATCACCACCTGCCCCGGCCAGGCACGAATGAAGTCCGTGCGCTTCTTCACCGCGTAGTCGCTGATCGCCTGCCGCAGCTGGTCCCGCACCGAGTCCTTCATCACCGTTTCCACCGCCTGCAGCCACAGCTCCACCTGGTTGTGGTGGTCGCTCGGGTTCACCTTGCGCATGAAAGGCACCGTCTCGCCCTCTGCCGACTCCATCCCCACCATGTCATGGTGGTCAGCGAACTGGAGCGCCTTGATGCCCTCGAAGCATTTGCACAGGTAGGGCTGGACGAGGTAGGGGTCGCGGCTGTCGGACAGGATCTGCAGCAGCTCCTCGTTTGAGATGAAGTAGAAGCGCGGGAAGGCCATGCGCTTCGTCTCCAAGAACTGCTGCAGCTTGCGCAGAATCACCTCAAGCGTGGCGTTCGCGTTGCTGAGGGCCTTGAGGAGGGTCTCGTCTTGGCACCGCGTCAGGATCTGCGGCGTCGTCCGCGTCCGCTCCATCACGGTGTGCCACGTCGCGTCGATGTCGACAAATAGCTTCTTCTCGGTGGGGAGGCTGCGCGAGATGTCGGCGGAGCCGAAGATGGGCTCGAGGTAGGCCCAGGTGCCCTGGCAGCGGAACCACTCGTCCATCGTGCACTGGATGTTGTCGAGCTGCTTCTCCCACTGCGACACGCGGGCCTGCAGCGCCGGTGTCTGCCGCACCGCCGGCTTCCCGAGCATCGACTGCGTCTTGAGGATGTGCTCATCGAGCGTCAGCTGCATCGCGTCGTTCGCCTTGAGCTTGTAGGTGTCCTGGTAGGGCTCCATGTCGAAGACAAGCCGCTTCCACTCCGTCTCCATGTTCATCAGCTCCGTCTCCAGCTCGTAGGACTTCTGCGCCGCTGAGGCGATGCTCTCCACCTGTGAGAGGTGGTCCATCAGCCCGAGCTGCACAAACTCGGAAAGCGCGCGCTGGTCGTTGTTGTCGATCCCACCAGGCCCGAACCCCTGCTGCTCACGCGGCACCCCACACTGCTGGTAAATGGCGCGCCAGTGGCCCGCCTGGAGGTGGCTGCGAAGGGCGTAGAGGAGGGGCACGAGGGGCTTGAACTGCTCCATGTTCGCCCGCAGCTGCCGCGCCACCTCGCTCGGCTCCGGCTCCTTGATCTTCTTGGACAGCACAGCCACGCGCTTCGCCCACTCTGTCACCTTCTGGTCCACGTCAGCGGGTGTGAGCGACGCGATCTTCGAGCTCATCCAGCGCTCCGTCTCGGCGTTGAAGTGGCACACAATCTCCCACAGCGAGAAGTAGGGCTCGAACTGCTGCTGGATCTCCTTCAGCTGCGGGTACTGCGTCGGCGTCATGCCGAACAGCTCCTCGTGGCTGGAGTAGAGGGTGATGGAGGCCTTGCTGGCCTGGATGGCTGCGTCGATGCCACGCGCACGCTCGTAGTACTCCTCCGCGCGCGCATCCTCGCCGAGGTGGGTGAAGTCCTCGACGTTGGCGGCTAGCTGCATGATCGAGTAGGCCAGCTGCTCCGAGTTCTCGCGCAGCTGCTGTATAAAGACGGCACGGTACTCCTTGGCGCGAAAATTGCGGTCCTCGACGAACTGGGCCAGCTTCCTGGGCCACTCGTACGCTTCCCAGTACTGAACAAAGTCGTCCTGCGGCACAAGAAAGCTGTACTGCAGCAGCAGCTCATTGCCGGCCGTGACGTGCTGAAAGACGCGCTGGATCTCTGCCTCGCGGGTGGCGACGCTGTCAAGGGCGGTGCGCATCGCCTGCAGCTCCTCCGGCGTCGTCGGGTCAATGGCCAGGGGCTCGTAGATGGCGTTGTAGGACGCCACCACTCCTGCACACTCCTCGGCCAGCTTGGCGGCGACGGCCTCGAGTAGGGCGTGTTGCAGCTGCAGCAGCCGCGACCCAAGCGCGTCCTTCAAGCCCCGGCAGTCCACGCCGTAGAGCTCGAAGGTCACTGTGTCGGGGGTGCGTTCGCCAAGGCGACGGCGATCGCGGAGAATGCGCTCCAGCAGCAGCTCCACCTCCTCGAGCGCGTCAACGTGGCTGACGGTGCGCTGCACAACGGTGGCGACGTCGACGGTGGCAGCGTACTCGAAGTCCTTGTACATCTGCAGCAGCTGCTGCGGGGCGGCGCGGTTGCTGAGCAGCACTGCCAGGACCCGCTCCCGCACCTCGACCACCTCGGCCTCGTCGGGGTTCACCGTGTGCACAAACTGCGGCGCCAGCTCCAGCAAGGGGAAAAGCTGGTCCCCCATGCCGGCCACCTTGTCGCTGTGTGTGAGGCAGCGGTCCAGCACGTCGAGGACGCTCGTCTCGATGGCGGCAATGGGCGGGTTGAAGACGACGCCGCCCTGCGCGGAGATAATAAGCCGGGTGAAGAAGAGCGGACGCAGCCCGTTGACACGACGGATCAGATTCACGACGCGCGGGGTGTAGGGCACGGTGGGGCGGAAGGTGCCGAGGCTCCAGACAAGGTGCTGGGCAGCCTCCGCAGCCGCTGCTGCCTCCTCATCCGCGGCAGCTGCTGCGGCCCTCTTCGCCGCGGCCGCACCGCCTGCTTTCGCCTTCTTCGGCGCAGCCTTCTCCGTGGCCGTCTTGGTCGTTGGGCTGCCGCTCACCTGGTGGGCTTCAAGGGCAGCAACCCGCTCTGCCCAGTAGGCACACTCCGCCACGTCGTCCGGCAGCTCCGCAAACTCAGCCTCTGATTCCGCCTGCGGGTCTGTCTCGCACTTGGCTCGGAAGCCCTCCAGGTAGTCGGAGTAGGACTGCAGGGACTGCACGACCAGGGCCCGCAGCTGCGTGTTCATCATCACGTTGACAAGCCGGACGAAGCGGAACATGCGGCTGGCGGTGTAGCGCTCCATCTTGTCCTCGTAAAAGTTGAAGTAGGCGTCGAGGTTATTCTGCACGGTGGACTGCACGGTGGAGGACCACTCACCACGCAGCCGCTCGCCGGCCGCCGTGGCGTGCTCCTCCTGCCCTGCCACGAAGGCGGAAAGCTGCAGCGGCAGCGAGGCGGTTGGGTAATGCATGGCGCACAGCAGCTGCCCGCTGTAGTGACTCCAGAGGGTGTGGACACTGTGCAGCGTGTCTTGAATCAGCGCATGCACCTGGAAGCAGTTCTCAGCCAAGTACGCCTTGGCAGTGGCAAAGTTCGGCACCGGCGTGTCTATGGTCCCGCGCAGGCCCCGCAACGAGGGCTGTGCAGCGGTGGCGGGAATGGGCAGCTCCGCCCCTCGCAGCCGCTGCTGCTCCGCCGCGCTGCGCATGTGGTAGGCGTGCACGGCGAGCTTCATCGCGCGGTAGTAGGTCGCCTCCGCCTCCTCTGTCTTTTGCTGAATGACGTGCAGCTGTGCGACGGGGAAGCGCGTGGCGACGGCGCGCAGGACACGCTCCATTTGTGCCTCGTCCAGCGGTGTCACGCAGTCGTCGGGGATGGACTGCAGGTAGAGCTCCTGCCGCAGCGCGGCCTCGGTGTCGCTGCGGTAGGCATCCGCGCGCCGCACCCGTGCCTCCCACTCTTCCACATCCTCGTCATCAAAGCGCAGGTTGAGGCGGCGTGTCCACCGACCACCGCCGCTGCCGTCGGCCCACTGTACGTAGAAGAGGCGCTGGGCTGGGTCGTAGGCCGTGACGGTGCAGGGGCGCCACACAACAGAGCCACCGTCGGCGGCGTCGAAGAAGCGAGAGGTGGCGGGGGTGCCGGCTGCGCCGCCGCGTGCCACCCACTCCTCCGGCGTGCACGCGTCCTCGTCCAGCGCGTCGAAGTCGGCGAGGTCGTAGTACGCCTTGTCTGCCGCGGTGGAGGCCGGGGGCGGGGGCGGGGGCAGCGGCGCTGGTGGGGCCGCCACTCCGCGCTTTGCTGCCGTGCGCATGCGCGCCTCGAAGTCGGACTGGCCGAAGGTGGTGCGGACCGAGGACAGAGGGTGGTACAGCAGGCCCACACGCTCATGCACCGCACAGTCCGGAATGCCAGCCAGCGTGATGGCCGCTTTTCCCTCTCCCTCGTCTGCATGCCCCGTCGTGCCCGCTGCTGCTGCTGCCGCCGAAGACAGCGACTGCCCACTCAACATTTGCGTAATGATGCGCGGCACCCGAATGGGGTGCAGTGGCGCGTAGGGGTCGCTGCTGCCGCGGCGGTGCACCTTACTCACTGCCAGCCCGAGTGGCGCCGTGGCGGCGGGTGGGCGGACGATGCGCTGCGGCTTTGCTGGGGTTGTGTGGGCATAACGCTGCCGTGCAAGGGTTTCCATCGGTGGCGCTTCCATCGCACGCATGCGCTGACTCGTTGCCTGTCCCCGCTTGGCGTCTGCCGCCGCCTCATCACGCGGTGCGGCGCGTTGGCCCGACTTGGACGTCGAGCTCATGGGTTGGGATGAAGAGGAATAAAAATAAAAACAAAAAAGCAGTAAACAACAACACTAGAAAAGAAAAGAAACAAAAAAACAAGGTAAATTACAAGGGAGTGTCTATGTACAGGAGTGGTGAGGGGGTGCGTGAGGCAACGCCCAACAGGGAAAGACGAAGGGAAAGACGCACCGATTGCCACACAGGTGGATGTGTGTCAGAAAACGAGGTGGAATAGAGGATGTGTAGGGGTTTTTTCCGTTGCGTGAGTATTTCCCAGTGACAGCACAAAAGAAGAGAGAAAAAAAACTGGACAAGAGGCGGCGACTACTAACTCTCCTCTGATGTCTTATGACCGAACTGCTTCACCTAGCTGGCGGTGAGATGGAAGAGAAGACAGAGAAGACAGAGAGAGAGAGAGAGAGAAGCGACAAATGAAAAAGAAATAATGCTGCAGATGATGTACATCGCAGGCTGGTGACACAACTTTCCTTCATAGAACATGACCACTACTCTGCTTTTTTTACCGAGATCCCACAAACCACATCGAACTGCCAGCGCCTGCCGCGCAAGTTCAAAGAAGTCAATAGCACACAACTGCAGCTTATTGCGCATTCATGCATCCTTCACCTCGCAGAGCTCCGCTCTCGAACACAAATATTTATTTTTATGTTATTTTTAGAGGCAATTGTGTGCTAACTTTCAGTCGCCGTTATGATTTTAATCTGTTGCTCCGTTACAGAGGCACTTACACCCATTTTGAGCATACGAGCAGACGTCGAGGAGAGAGAGAAGCATTGTCTCCTTATTCTCAGCCTACTCCATGCGGCGACCCTTCTTGTGCGGACGGTAGTCGGTGTCGAAGGCGTTGACGGCCTCCTCGTTCGCGTTCGTCTCGCGCTCGCGCTTCTCGTTGAACTTCGCCACCTTGCGACGTGCCCCGTTGGACTTGATCATGCGAAGGTACTTGCGCAGCTCGCGGGTCTCCTCACGAGCCTTCTCTTTCATCTCGGCCGTCACCACCACCGGCGGCTTCTTCAGCTTGCGGCGCTGCGCTTTCGACATGATGACCTTCGGGGCATCTGGAGCCTCGACTGGCTGGGCAGGCGGAGCAGGTGTGGAAGCCTGCGTGGTGATCTTCTCCTCCGCCTCCGTCTCACGCTCCAAGGGCTCGGCAGCCCGCTTTATGGCAATGCGCTTTGCAGGCATTGGTAGTGTACGGCTAGGACAGAGGATGACAGACGCAAAGAATAAGTTGCGCTGGCGCAGAGAATCAGAGAGAGAGAGAGAGAAGGAGGGGAAAAGAGACAATATGTGCAAAGGTGATGAGGCGTGCTGCGTCAGTCAGCTTGTCGACCTGCTACACTACTAAAAAAAAAATACATATTACAAAGAGAGGCGAAGCAGCGCTGGAAAAAAAAAGAAAAGTGACAAGGCAACACGTGCCACAATTGCGACGGTGTCGCAGCTGCGGACTGCAGTCAAGTATGGCCTGGCGAATCATCTTTTTGTTTTTTTTTACCCTTTGTTAGAAGGTTGAGGCAGTGTTGATGGAGCACAACGCAACGGACCAGAATATCGAGCAATATACGAAGAGAAAAAGAAAATAAAAAATAATTTCCCGTGGTGCAACAAACACAGTTCTAAAAGAAAGCACACACATTAACGCGCAGGGAGAGAGCAAGCAGGGAGGAGCGTGAATCACTGCACCCCCAGCAGCCCAGGCGGTACCGCGTCACCCTTCTTCCATAAAAGCACGAAGCCGTCGTCCTCCAACCGCCACTCCCGCGTCGCCGAGGTCGGCGACGGAGGGTTGACCCTGCCGCTGCCACTACCAGTACCAATGTTGTTGCTATACTCCTGAGGTGACGTGGCGGCACTGCTGCGAGCGTCCACGCCCAGCAGACCCCGCATACTCCGCACGAGCGGCTGAAGGAAGCGCTCCGCAATGCCGGGCGAGCCGTTGATCTCGAGCAGCCGCACCTCCATCGCCTCGGTGAGGATGACGTCATAGCCAAAGAGCTGGAAGCAGCGATAGGCCTCCGTAGCGGGAACGATCATCTCCGGCATCATGGCAACCAACGTGCGTGTCACGAGCTGTGCGACTTGCGGCAGGATACGCGTCACCAAAACATCCGATGGCTTTCCGATGGAGGTCAGGTAGTCTTGCAGCTGCGGCAGCCACATCTCGTTGCCCTCCTCGTACTCCCCAAAGTGCTCCGCATCAGTTTGCAGGCAGTGGTTTGTCAGGTGCACGTGCACGTTGCCGATGTCCGTCATGTCGTACGGAGCGCTGGCGGTGCGACAGCTGGCCTGCGCGTAGGCGTAGATGCTGTAAGGACTCATCAGCAGCACCCACACCCGGATGTCGAACTTGCGGTTGTGGCTGAGGAGCAGCGGCTTGTCCACGTAGCGCTGCACCACGTACATGGCTCTTCGAGAGGAGGAAGAAGAGGAGAGGCTCTCCAGCCACTCTGGCACGTCAATGGCACGGAGCAGTACGATATGACGTCCTTTTGCCCCGCTGCTCGGCTTCACGATCCACACCGCGTCCACGTCTGCCGTGACGGCTTCGAGCAGCGTCTGCCGTTCATCCTCGCGCTTCAGCTGATCCCCGCCGATCGCGTACGACTCCGGCAGCCACTGTGCCCACTGCGTGTCCGTCTCCTTCAGCAGCCGCACCATCGCCGCCTTGAGGGTTAGGTTGTGCGAGCCTTCGAAGTAGTTGACCCACCGCGTGCCACGGAAGAGCGAGGACAGCGCCATTCGCTCACCACGCAGGAGGGAGTAGGGGATTTGGAAGCGGTCACCAAGAATGAGGTCAGCGGTGGCGATGGCGGCTTCGGTCTTGCGGCGCCACCCTTCCTCGCGCAGCTGCCGCGCCATTTCTTCGTAGACGGAGAAGGTGGAGGAGCCGAGAAAGTAGGACCCTTTTCTGCTTGGCGACGCAGGGGTGGTGGGGCTCGTCATGGTTGCGACGCTGCCCTCCTCACCTTTCTATGTAGTGTTACTGCTGTGGTGCCAAAGAGGGAAAGGGGACCGGCAAGTGGGTATTGTAGGGTAAACAGGAAAGGGTAGGGTTGGGGGTTTAATAGATTTCCAAACATGAATCGAGGTAGCTTACCGCGTGTACATCGTAGAGGGAAGAGGAAGAGGGTAAGAGGCTGACGGCGTCTGCACAACTCCGTGGGGAAAGAAACCTGAACAACAAACAAAGAGAGAGAGAGAGAGAGAGATGAAAAAGGAGTTTATCAAAAAGGAAAAAAAACCGAGGGTGCAGGAAGTGGGTAGGACTCAGAGAGGCGAGATGCGGCACGAGGAGCCGTGACCACACACAACGGTAGGATGCTTTGTTAACTAGCAAGTGAGGCGTGCGACGGGAGGCCTAATCGGTGAATTATGAAGAGGAGAGTGCTGCAGTGTGTTACTCCACCTCGTGTACGCACACGTACTTCGCACAAGCCTAACTCCGTCGCCCACCACCACCTGCACGAGCTCGTCACCAGAGCGCATCGCGAGAACACTTGGATACAACACAGCGTTCTTGTTAATTTTTTTAAAAACTAAGTTTGGCCTTTCAGGGTGGTTAGTCGACTTTATCATACAGAAAGGGAATCTCAATCAAAACACGCAACTTGTGTAGCAATCTAGGCAGTGCGCACGCACACCGACACACAGCGCCTCACCTCTTCAGGCCACTTCAGGCACTACAGACGCCATCAGCTCCTGCCATCGCAGGCGGTTCACGCACACCGCAGGGCAAAAAAAAAAAAAAAAAAGGGGCTATAGTGCTAGCCGACAATCCAAAAAAACACAAGACACAAGTCACCAACACGACGTCGGGCGTTCACCGACAACGTCGAAAAGCCACAAAAGGCACGGCGGGCATCACGCAGCAGCGGCGTACACACGCACTACACCATCCACGCCACCCGTCACCACACCCGCATCTTCCAGCGTCCAGCACACGCCACACATCGCAGCGTGCGCAGCTCCCGCCGTCACCGCAGGCACGGTGGACGCCGTCGGGCCACTCAAGGAGGAGTAGAGAGAGACACCAGCTCCGGCAACCGCCAGCGTGCGGCCGTCGCTGTTGTAGCGCACTGTCGCCGGGATGGCGGACGCGTTGGCCGGCAGCACCGCAACCGGCGTCGACACCTGCCGGAGATCCCACACGTAGGCAGAGCCGTCCGACAGCCCCGCTGCCATCGAGACGCAATCGGCGCTGAACGATGCAGACGCGACGTAGGCGTGCTTCGCGGCACCGCCACCTGATGGGAGCGTCATCACCGTGTTGGGAGCCATGGCCCGAGTGTCCCACAGCTGCACGTCCGCCGGCTGCAGCGCCACGACGGCGAGGGCGGAGTAGGGGTGGAGCTCCAGGCAGGTCAGCCCAGGCGAGGAGCGGACAAGAGGTGCGGTGGTGACGACGTGGGCACCGTGCTCGATGTCCGACACATAAAGGCAGCCATCGGATGCGCCGCAGAGAACATAGGCGCCGCCAATCGTGCGCTGGCTCATCGCAGCCACCCCACCAGCGAAGCGCAGCGTGCGTGCGCAGTGCAGCCCACCGCCGCCGGACCGCCACACCCGCACCGTCCCGTCCTCGGCGGCCGACAGCACCGCGTCGCCCGCGCTCGCCATCGTGTGCACCGCCGCCGTGTGGCCCACCCCGCGTCCGTCTTCGGCGTGGGTGTCCAGGCGATAACGAACAACAGCGTGATCGCCGACGGCTTGGCTGGCGTAGAGAGCGTTGCCATCGAAAGACGCGGCGACGCGGACGGCAGACGCGTTCGACGCGTCCATGTCCCACTGCGTCACCTCTGTCAGACTCTGCACCGCAGCAGCAGCAACAGTGCTCGTGGTGGACTTGCGCTGCTTGCGGCTCCTCCGCTCCGCCGCCTCCACCCCGTCCATGGCGCGCAGCACCGATGCCGGCACCACCACTGCAGCAGCGGTGTCGTCCTCTTCTGCCGCCACCGCCCCGTTGCCACGACCCGCAGCAGCCGCGCCATTTTCACCACGTGCCACTGCCAGCTCCTTGCTGAGCTTCGCAATGACGCGGCAGGCGGCGTCGTACTGCTGCAGCGCGTGCGCCAGCTCTTGCTGCATCTGTGTCACCTGTTGGCGGAGGGAGAACTGCTCCAGTGCAACGCCCTCCCACTCGGCTTGAAGACGCTCGAGGAGGGTCGGCACAGAGGCGGCGCCGAGGCTGCCACTCGAGGAGACAGCCAAGGCAGCAGTGTCCGCGCTTTGGAGGGGGACAAGGTCTTCGACACGAAGTGCTTCGCCGGTGACAGGACAGCGGCCGTGTTCGGCGATGTAGCGCTCGATGAGGCTGCGCTCAAAGACGTGGCCAGACTTGACGGAGACGACGGGGTGTTGGGGCACCCCCTGCGAGAGGTTGCATCGCAGCATGTGGAGTGCAGGAAAGGGATGGAAGGTGTGGAGGCCGTGATACTAGAAGAAAAAAAAAAAGCTAGCGGCTTAGTATGAAACCGAGAAAAACTTTGTCGGGGGCTGAGGATTGGGCCGAAGAGAAGTCTATTGGTGAGGCCCTGGAGAAAAGAGGTAAAAAACACACAGCTTCTCTTTTTTACACGCAACAGATGCTGGTAGCTAGTTGAGTGCGAGGCAAGAGTGACAACAATTATTGGAAAAAAAAAAAGAGATGACGCGTGCATTCGAATAGCATAATTCAAATTGCGAAGAGAGGGAAAGAGAAGGGAAGGGAAGTGAAAAGGCAAGGAGCCTCGTCAAGAGCAGCCCAGCCTGCTTCTCTTTTGGTAGGACTACAATAATGCTCCCTTTTTATAGGTCGGGAGAACGGAAGCTGACGTGCCATCATCACACGCACGCGCTCACAGCCACACACTCACACCCAGCCACGAATGAGTAAAGAAAAGCTCCACGCTATCCTTCACCCTCCAGGTAGTCTATCCACTGGTTTGCGCGCTGAGAAAAACGCGGTAAGCACAGTTTTTAACTTTCAAAACAAGTCGTTTCTCCTCTTCGTTGACGACTGCGAACGGCCGACGTACACTTGCTGCACATCCCGCGCTCTCTCTCCACC
Organism: Crithidia fasciculata; assembly: GCA_000331325.2. Taxonomy (NCBI): domain Eukaryota; phylum Euglenozoa; class Kinetoplastea; order Trypanosomatida; family Trypanosomatidae; genus Crithidia; species Crithidia fasciculata. The sequence continues at coordinate 681,999 of CM003428.1, forward strand.
CGTCGCTGACCGTCCACTTGCCTCTGCTCGTTTGGCAGCCGCGAGACTCGACATAACTTCTTTGTTTGCTGTTTTGCATTTAGTGTTGACAAAAGAGAAAAAAAAAACGACGAAGACGAACTGAAAGGTGAGACAGAAAAAAAGAGCAAGAAAAATATAAAAGAAATGAAAAGGAAGTCATGCAAGAAATGAAGAGGAGACGAGAGGCCTGGGCAACTCCTCTCCCCGTGTGGGGTCGACATCGACAGTAGCCGCTACCCTCTCCAACAAGGCTGTCGGTCGCGCCGCAGAGTTCACCGGCCTGCCGACTCCCTTCTTTCTCGCGCGATAAGAAGAGCGAAAAAGTTCGTTCGCACGTTTTGTGTTTGTACTTGTGTTTGTCGTTGTGTGCGTGTCTGTTGTTGTTGTTGAAGTGAGGGTAAGAGCGGGAGGCTACCTGACGTTGAGACCTTCACAGTCGCTACAGCAAGGAAAAAGGAAAAAAAAAAGCTTATTGAAAAAAGACGAAGAGACCGCGCGACTTCAAAAAAAAAAAAAATATTTCATTGGAAGAGAGACGGAGTGGAGAAAAAGGAAACAGGAGAACGTTCACACTAGCTAGGAAACAAAAACAAAAAGCCCCGCTAATGCGGCTTCGGGTCTTTAACTATTCTCCTCCTATCTCATCCGTCCGCCACGCACGCTGTGGTATACGCTCCGTGAAGAGGCGAGCGACGGATCCCAACGACGACAAACAAAACAACTTCCTTCCGTCCTTTTTCTCCTTTTTCCCATTCCCCTATCGCCTCGGAACATTGTGAGTCGGTCCTACACACGCACACACAGACACACGCCATGGCAGCCACCAAAACAACTAAAAAAAAAAAAGGAGAGAAAAGGAAAGAAACCGAAGGCGAGAAAAAACAATCGGGTGTCAGTACAAGAAAAAAAAAAAACAGCTATAACCACGCTGGAAAGAACACGAGAGGTGGCATAAGGGGCCACAAAGACCCTGAGAGAAAGGGAGAGAGGGAGAGATCCGCGGAGGTATTGATAGTGGAGAAGAATGGTGAACTTCTGCTCCATCGTTCCCCTTTTAGCTGACCGCCATGAAACTTCACTATCCTCTTTGCTTCCTTCGTTTTTCCTTTCTCTCCGCAACCCTCACGTCACACCTCCGCCTCTGCGACAACCCAGAGGCAGCCAAACAAAGGACCATGCATACTTCACGACATTGAAAAAAAAAAAAAAACCATATTAAGAGAGAAGCAATACTATACCAAACATTGCAGTCGCGTTGAGCGAGAAACGAGAGAAAGCACGGGAAAGAAGCAAGAAAAAAAAAAAGCACAACAGAAGTCATCAAAGGGGAATAGAACACCTTAGAGGAAGAAGAACCAGCTGTCACCACGAAGCGACCTGCCTACAACCTTTACAGACGTGTGGGAGAGAGGAGGTGGAGAACAAAAGACGCATAAAGCCAAAAAAAAAATATTTTTAGAAAAGGGTGGGGGAAAAGTATACGGCATTAATAGGCTGAAACAGACAACCACCCCTCAAAAAAAAAAAAAAGGACAACGCTGATGCTCGTGATCTCCGGCGCTACCAGCGTCTGACTCGTACGTCGCACAGTCAACTTTATCCATATTAGCCAATAATTGACAGGGGATAATAGAAAAACAGACAAATGCAGGCACACACGCACGCAGCCAACGGCATTCCTCCGTGCGTGTCTTGACGCACTCAACGACTTGTGCGTAACGCACGCCACACTTAGCACCGCTTCGTGCAGGGCACCTTCGCTGATGTCTTCGCGGGCACCGGCGGCGTCCTCGAGGCTGAGGCGGGCGACAACTGCGGCCGCGTCGCGTTAGCGCTTGCGCGAGCCGGCGGTGCGGCAGGCGGTGCCGTCGAGGGTGCCCCCGCCCCGAGCCTAGCCGCACGGAAGTTGTTCGCCATCTTCCGTACCGCGTCCTGCGCCACCTTGCGCTCGTCATCGTTCCACGACTCGATCACGGTGCTGGAGCCGCCTGACTTGCGGAAGATCGAGTTGCTGGAGCCGTCGAGCATCAGGTTCGGCTTCAGGTCCGCCTCGGGTACCTTGGCGAGCTCGTCCGAGAAGACGCAGGCGGCCTCGATGGAGTGGTTCACCTTGGCCAGGCGTGCCTTGGCATCGGCGTCGCGCGGGTTCTCCTCGACGTCGTCTTCGGCCTCCTCCCGCATCATGCGCAGCTCGTCAATGAACGGGTAGACCTCCATGGAGCGCTTGCCGACAAACAAGTACTCGTGCACGTTCTGGATGTGGCGGCACACCTTCTCGGACGGGCAGGTGCAGCAGTCCTGCAGGCGCCAGCCACTTTTGCTGTGCTCGAGCGCCTTGCCAAAGTCGATGGTGTGCACCTTCTTCGGGTCCGTCTGTGACTGGTGGGTCAGGACGGTCGAGTACTTGTCGGTGTGGCGCAGGAAGCGCATGAACGGCGGGGTCCAGTCGAGCGGCCCCAGCAGGCTCTGCGTCCAGCAGAAGACCCGCACGGCGGCGCGCACCTTCTGCTGGGCGTTGAACTTGCGCAGCGACTCGAGGCTCTCGGGCAGGTGGGCGTTCGACTGACCCTCGGCCAGCCACGGGTGCTTCAGCAGCACCGCGGCGGAGGGGCGGGCGGCGGGCTCGGGCGTCAAGCAGGACTCGATGAACTTCTTCGCAGCGGGCGACACGTTCGTCCAGGTTTCGCTGTTGAAGGACCAGCGGTTGCTGACGATGCACTCGAATGTCTCCTTGAAGCTACGGCCGTGGAAGGGCATCTTACCGCTGAGCAGGATGTAGGCAATGACGCCGATGGACCAGATGTCGCACTTCGTGTCGTACGGCTCCTTCCGGGTGCGGTAGTAGCCGACGTTGATCACCTCGGGTGCGATGTAGGAGGGCGAGCCGCAGCACGTGGTGCTTGGCACGTAGCCCGCCAGCCCAAAGTCGGCGAGGCAGACGTCCGTCAAGTGGGAGCTGAGGGAGCTGGAGTCGGAGAACTGGTTCCGCAGCAACAGGTTCTCCGGCTTCAGGTCGCGGTGGATAATGCCCTTGGAGTGAATGTGGGCGAGGCCAGAGAGCACGTTCCTCACCAGCACCGAGGCGTCGCTCTCGCTGTAGTGCTTCAGCTGGACAATGCGGTCGAACAGCATGCCGCCCGTGAGAAGGTCTAAAATGATGTAGAAGTGGCGCTCCGTCGAGAAGTACTCGACCATCTGCACCACATTCGGGTGGTAGCCGATCTCGCCCATCACGTTGATCTCGTGGGTGATGTCATCGATGTCTTTTGGACCGGCCTTGGTCTTGTCCACCACCTTCACGGCGTAGACGGTGCCTTTTTCGCGGTGCGTGCACTGGAACACAACGGCGTAGGCACCCTTGCCAAGCTGCTCGCCGAGCGAGTAGTGGTTGCGGAAGTGGCCCGGGGAGGCGGGGACGGTGTGGACGGCCATGGCTGCCAGCAGCGGCGGAGCGGGCGGCGAGAAATAAGCAAACAAAAGAAAAAATGCAAAGAAAGAGGATATGAGAGTACACTCGAGTACGCAAGAAGAGACAGCACGGAAACAAACAATGGAGGAGACAACAAAGAAAACACAAAAAATAAGCGGAGGAGCTGAGTGAGGAGTACCTATGAAGGGGTACGGGAATGGAAAGGTGGGGCGAGTCGATGCAAACACGCAGTTAACTCCCTTACCGTGTGAAAGTGAGAAGTATTTGTTTAAAAAATGTATTTAATGGGTGGGAGCAAATAGAGTAGATGATAGGTGGTGGTGGAGAATGGCGAACTTTTCTTTTTTAATTTAGCGTCTTCTCTTTTCTGCGATATTGGTGAGGGTCATCGCGCTTTATGGAAGGAGATCCTAGCGGCTCTAGATAGGCTCAGGTAAGCGCAACATAGTGAGCAACTCCTGTCAACACCGACCTTAATAAGAGAGAAATCGAAGATGGTCTCTCGAAACGCGGGAAACTCACAGCGTTGCCTCGTCCCGCATCCTGGTTAAGGGTAAGCAGAGGCAAACAAAGACCAGCCAAAAAACGGGCAACTACAAAGCAGACTTCTTAAGTGTGGAGAGCGAGTAAACGCTTGCAAGCAGTGCCGCGCGCACTTCCATGTAAGTCATTTTGTACATCAAACCTGTTCTCCACAAGAAGAAAAAAAAAAGCTGGCTTAAGACAGGCAGAGAGACACGGCATTATCGCAAAACCACAACGCTTTCTCCCTCGCTCAGCCTGTTAGCCAAGGATGGCGCAGCGCCTCTTTCGCTGAGGGCCGCTTCGAAGGGTGGGGGCACATGGTCGACTGAATAAAAGCTTTTGCGAGCGCACTGATCTTTCCTGCCGCCACCTTATCAAATGGCACGTTGTTGCGTACTACCGCCGTGAAGACGTCCGCTGGCGTGGCACCATCGAAAGGCAGTAGGCCGCTCAGCATCACGAAGGTCACCACGCCTGCAGACCAAACATCACACTTCTCGTTATAAAGAGGGCGGCCACCACTGCCGGAGCTGCGGCTGTGTGCGCTCTGCTGCAGCCCAATCAGGGCCAGCTCGGGTGCCGAGTACTGCGGTGAGCCAACGAGATCCTCACTGGGTATCGTCCGCGTGGCAAAGCCAAAATCACCGATCACCACCACGTCCTCTGGCGCACTTTGTGTGCCACGAAGAAAGAGGTTTTCTGGCTTGATGTCGCGGTGCATCACCCCGGCACCGTGAAGCAGAACAAGCCCGGTGAAGAGGTGCCGCGCCAGCACGCGTGCCTGTGCCTCCGGAATCGATCCCCGTTGCGTGATGGCGCGGAAAAGGGTGCCGCGCTCCATAATCTCCATTACAATGGCAACGCGGCTCTGCTCTGCGAAAACATCGTAAATACGCACCAGCTGGGGAGCAGGCGCGAGTGACTTCGCCAGCTCGCCCTCCTCCACCGCCATCGCAGCACGACGGGCATCGAGGAACTCAGTGTGGTACACTTTCACCGCACGCGTTGCCCCGGAGCTGCGGTGGGTGCAGCGACAGACTTCGACGTGACTGCGCTGGGAGAGCGGATGGCGCTCCACGTCGTATGCGGCGTCCAGCGACATGGTCAACGCCCTCTGTAGTGGGTGCGGGTTTGTGTGTGTTGCTGAAGGACAGCGTGATCTTGCGCACCACGTGTCAGTGGTGTGAAAACGAATCTACGGTTAGGTGTGTATGGGTGTGTGCCTGTGGTACAGAAGGGTAACACCAAATAAAAATAAAAAAAAGGGGGAAAAAAGGCACATGCAACACGCATCGAAGAAAAATTAATAAAAGAGAGGGTGGGGAAGAGAAGACAGAGGAATGCTTTACTGGAGGCGGGGATCAAAGCACTTTTCTTGAGCTAGACGAGCAACACGCATCGCCGCCTTGTGCAGATGTGTGTGTTGCTGGAGAACTCCAGTAGAGGAGACAGAGGCGAGGAGAAAGCGGCGACGACGACAACTTTCAGCAGCTGCAAAAAGGAAAAAACCCTTAAAGAAAGGCACTTGATAAATTAGAAGCACATTAAGAGGTCCTCTCGACGCTCTCACATAAATGAATAGTAGGTGCCTTTTTTTTTTCAATAGTAGAAGTTCGTGTTTAATTGAAGAGCCGTGTTCGTATCTGTACATATGCCCCCACACGGCATGTCTGAAAACAAAATGGAAAAAAGAGAGAGAAAAAGGGGGCCATTTTTCTCTGTTCGAAACACACGCAATCATTTGCGCGCAAATGCCCACGTTGAGACGCGATCTGCGTTCAGAAAATAAAGGGGAAAAAGAAGGGAGGGCAAAGAATTATCTTTTTAGATATGAGTGAGTTTCACGAGTGAAAAAGAACGTATCTGAGCGATGGAAGTATGTCTATTTCCCTTCCTCAGAACCAATATAAAAGCAAAAGAAAAGTTTTGTTTAAATCTATCCTCGTGCTTGGTCACACCGTGCCGCCAGCGGCAATAAAAGCAAGGAGAAAAGAAAGAAAGAAGAGCAGAATTTTGCTACGCTTCTGTCAGCCAGCCCTTCGCGTCGGCGGCACCACCGTTCCTAGCAACCGAAACCGCCGTCTCAAACACCGTCGTCGAGAACTCCACTGAGCTGTCGCGTGCCGTGCGATACAGTGACTCCGGCGCAGAGGTGTGGCGACGCGACGCCTCCGCCTCCACATAGGTGCGTATGCCACGGATTAAATCTGCGGACATGCTCGCAAAAGGGTTCTGTTGCTGCTGCTGCTCCCTCAAGTACTGCCTTAGACCGGTCAGCTCGCGGCGCAGCGCATGCAGCGCTTCTTTGTGTTTCGCGTACTCGGCATGGACGTGGGCACGCGCAGCCATGAGCTTGGAACGCTCTGCGTGAATGTCTTTCATCAGCGTGGTGCTGCCCGTGCCCATAGCGAGCACGTCGTGCAGGAGACGGACCTCTTCCGCTGGGGGTGCGTAGGCGAAGCGCACGGAAGGATTAATGATGCTCTTGCGGCCCGCCGTCGTCGAGCTCCAACGTAGTGCCACGTCACTGCCGTTGCCAGAGGAGTTGTCCGACGTCGGCGTCCGCTCTCGGAGGTGTTGTGATGGCGCAGCTCTTGACGAGCCCACGGTAACGCGCGAAGTGAGAGAGGCTTCGCTGTTCTGGCGGCTTCCTTCGGCCATGATAGAGCGTGACAACGTGCTGACATTGCCCATGGTCGAGTCTCGTGTGTTGTGCAGCACCGTCAGTGCCTCCTCGCACGCCTCAACGACCGGCCACTGCTGCGTGTTGTAGCCACACGACTCCTGCCACCGTGTGTGCTCCGCCAGCACCCGCTGCACGTAGTCGACGGCCTTGTCAAAGGAGGCGTCCTTGTGATTCTGCTCGCAGCGCAGGGCACGCAGCTCTCGCTCGGCCGCGTCTTTCCGGTCCTTCATGCTGTTAAAGGCTTGATCCATGGAAACAGTGAGGAGGCGGTACTGGTTGACGTGTTCCATTTGCACTGCTGCCGTGCTGCGCCACGCCTCTAGCACGACATGAATGACCTGCATGGAGTGGTTGAGTTGGAGGAGAAGGGCGTGTGTGGTGGGTACGCCGAGCATGAGCACCGAGCCCTCGATGACGTCGCTGCTCTGGCGAAGCTCGGCAACGCAGGCGAAGAGCTGCTGCACCGCCGAGTTCATTTGTTGTGTGGAGTTCTGCACGACGGTGGACTCGTGCACCTGCAGCCGTTCCCGCCTGTCGGTGAGAATGTGGGGAAGCACTTGCATTTTCGCACCTCTGTTGACGCTGTGAAAAGAAAAGAAAATATACTAAGGCTCAAGAGGCCGCAAGGAAGCGGAAGGCAGCGCTGTGTACGAGGTGCTTGAAGGCTGTGTGCCGCCGCTCACACTCCTGTGTGTGCGCGAAGGAAGGCGGGTATCAGAAAAAAGAAAAAAGGAGAAGACGTGAGCGATCCAGTAGTCAGAAGCACCTTTTTTTCGGTGTTTTATCTCTCCATGTCACTGCGAGCGGGCAGCACCATTAGCGACAATGTTTGCCCATCTTAAAAGCCCTATGAGAAGGATATATGTTTTATTTTTCTGCTTTGACGAAACAGCAAGCAGAGGCATAGGGAAAAGTGATGCCGCCAGCAGCGTTAAAGGCACATGAATTTGTGAGAAGGACAGGCAACATTCGACTCATTCTTTTCAGAACGCAGAAAAAAAACCCATCGTTCAGTTTTCATCGTCTCATCGGAAGCAGTCGGACAACAACCCCTCTCCCTTCCAATACACACACTCGTCCGTACACCCACACGCGGGAACAGGACGCTCACGATAGACCGCCATCCACGGCGATGGTCTGGCCGTTGACGTAGGGGCACAGGGCAACAGCCAAGATCATGTCCGCCACATCCGACACCGTCGCCAGGCGTCGCAGCGGGCAGGCATCGCGCCACCGCTGCTGCTGCTCCGCGCTCAGCGTCGTTGCCATGCCCTCGCCTTCGATGAGACCCGGTGCCACGACGTTGAAGCGAAGGTTCCGCGGGCCGTACTCTCTCGCCCACGACTTGGTTGCCCCGGACAGCGCCGCCTTCGAAGCACTGTACAGCACCTGACCCTCGTTCCCCACCACGCCCGCGACAGAGCCGACGTGCAGCACCGCCCCGTCTTGCGTCTGCAGAAGACCGCCGTGGCGCAACGCAGCCCGGGTCACCTGCAGTGCGCCGCGCAGATTGGTATCCATGATGGCGTCGTAGTCCGCATCCGTGCACCGCACGTGCATCTTGTTGAGTGTCACACCGGCGCAGTTCACAAGGAGGGAGACGGCACCCAAGTCCGTCTTGATGGCGCGAAACAGTGCGTCGCAGTCGTCGCTGCGGGTGACGTCAGCCTTGTACGCCGTGCAGCCAACAGGAAGGGGCGTTGCGAAGGCCCTGCGAGAGACACAGGCGACCTTCATTCTGTGCTGGGCGGCGAGTCGCTGAGTGATTTCGCGGCCCAGTGCACAGGAGGCGCCGGTGACGACACCCACCCTGCCCTCCACATTCCACACCATTGTCACTTAAGTTGGAGGAAGAGTGTGAAAGGAGTGAAGACGTCCTTTTGATTAGAGCGGGTGGGGAAAAGAACGTGGTGGCGCTGCGAAGTAATATATGTTGGTGTTACTGGTCTCAGATCTGCGCCGGTGTCGTCTTTCCTTGTGAAGCACAGGCGACTATCAGTATAGTAAAAAAAAAAAAAAGAAAACAGAAGAAACAGCAGGGATAGAGGCAGAAGAGCAAGTAGTGGGCGTAGCGCAAAAAAAGAAGAAAAAGGTAACGAAAAGCTAGCAGTTGCAAGGCCACAGCAAAGTTAAGAAAAGTCTTAGAGGTTGAAAGCCTAGAGAGAGGGAGAGAGTAGCAGCAAAAAGCACACGCTTTGAGGCGAGACGCCCTCTGCCAGTGTGTGCGGCCATATCGCGAGGACCATCAGAAGACACCATGATATGCTATTCTCTATCTACGCCACAATGCTTTTTTTTTTTTTTAGGGTCAATTCACGGAGAAAAAAAGAAGCGCAAAATAAAAAAAAAGAGGAAAAAAAAATAGCAACAACGACGAAAAAAACTCAGCCGATAATCGATGTCGCTCTCGTTCCCACATCTGAGCAGCACCGGCCTTAGTCATCCTCGTCGGACGAGGTGCTCAACAGCTTCCCACGGCGCACCGGTGGCGGGGCTGTGGTAGCACCCACCGGTGCACGGGCAGCCGCCACAGATGGTGGCGGTGGTGGAGGGGGACGTGCGGCTGCTGATGCTGGGGCTGGGCCGGGTGCGTCGTCGAAGGAGAAAACCATCGGTGGTGGTGGCAGCGCTGGCTGTGCGGTCTGCGTTTCTTGCGGCGGTGAGAAAGGCGGAGGAGCAGTGGACAATGCTGCTGTTGGTGGAGGCGGCGGCGGAGGCGGTGGTGGCGGTGGGCCGGCGGGCGAAGGTGCGGGAGGCTTCTCGGAAGAGTCCGAGGAGGCAGAAGGCGAAGTCTTTGCTGGTTGTGGTGGTGGTGGTGGTGGGGGAGCCTTAGAGGACGCTGGTGGTGGTGGTGGTGGTGGCACAGCTGTTGGTGCAGCCTTGCCTCCTGGCTTGGGCTTTGGTGCCACCGCCTCTTCTGTCGTAGTAGAAGACAGCGAGGAAGAATCAGAGGATGTCGTCTCGCTCTCGCTTTCGGCGCTGCTGCTACTGCTGCTGCTACTGGAGCCAAAAAGATTGCGTCCCGTCCGCTTCGTCGGCGCCTTCTTGGGCTTCGCCTTCTTCGCCGCGGCGGGCTTCTGGGTAGCCGATTTCTGCTGCTTCTGCTGTGGTGGTGGCTGCCGTGGTGACGTCGGCGGAGACCCCGAAGACTCGGAGTCGGAGGAAGAGGAGAAGAGCGCTTGCCGCTGCTGCGCCTTCGCCGCGACGCGCTGTGACGCCACGGCCGCTTTGCTCGCTGCTGCCGCTGCCGGCTTTGGCGGTGGCACGACGGACTTCGCCACCGGGGGCGGGACAACAGTGGCGGCGGAGCGGTTGACAGCCTGCCCAGGCGGTCGTGGCGCCGCCGCTGCTGGTCCAGGTGCGACACCCTTCAGAGGTGCCTGTGTGGAGGCAACGGCAGCAGCAGCGGGGGCAGCAGCGTTACCGCCTTTTGAAGGAGCAGCAGCTGCTGGAGCTGCCGGGGCAGCGGTAGTAGAAGGTTTTTGCGAAGCTCCTGCGGGCGAGGTCGACGAAGGCAGACGAATTCCCTCAGCAGCCCCACGCTCGCTGCCCTTCGCAACGCAGCCGATCTCCGGCCCGCGCAAGAAGCCATCCGTGCCAATCAGCGCACATTGCCGCCGCTGACGGTATGGGTTCTCCTCTGCCAACTCGTCGACGTCATCGGGGACGAGCGGGATTTGCACCCCGCTCTCCGTCAGGCGTTCTTGACAGCTTTCCACGTAAGCCTGCATGCGCTGAACAATGACCTGCTTCGTCGCGGGCCGCTGATAGCTCGTGAGGTGCGCAGGACCAGCGCTGGAGCTCGTGCTCTGCTCCTCGTCACTGTCCCCGCTGCTCGCCCCCTCAGCCTCCCGCCGTCGCTGCAGCGCCTGACGCACCTGCAGATCCTCTGTTGCAATGCGATGCTGCACGAACTGCTGCTGCGAGAGCAGCTTGAGCGCGTTGAAGGTGTTGATGAGCGACACGTTCGTCGCAGCAGTGCGGACGGAGAGGTCCTCCACCATTTGATGTGTTTCGGCACTGCGCGTCATGAGCCGCGTGTGGAGCTGCTCCATCGCAGCCAGCAGCGTAGCCTCTGCTTGTGTACTCCACTGCTTTCTGACGCTGCCGCGCAGACGCTCCAGCCGCTCACTCAGCGGTACGTCACCGTCGTGGTCGTTCTCGACGGACGACATTGTTCAACTTTGTCCTTTTGTTTTGTTTTGCACAGATTGCGATGTAAAGGAGGTCACAAACGTGAGGAGAAAAAAGGGGAAAAGGACCGTGGAAATTCAATTCCTGTACGAGTAGACTACAACAAAGAGGAAGGAGGGGAGCAAAGAAGCGAAGGGTGACGAGGGGTGGATATGAAGGCAGCGTGCGCTCGTATTGAAACCGCAAAAAGTAGCACAGATCGCTAGCATTTAAAAAGAAGCGGACACACATGTGAGAAGGAGGCGTAATTTTTTTTTTAGGCTTAAAAATTATCTCTGTAGCAGCAAAGGAAGCGGTCGAAAAAAATCAAAAAAAATCTGCAGAATAAAAAAGAGAGACGCGACGGATAAGTTAAGGTATTGTGTCCTTCTGAGAGCGCAACGTCGCATTCGCGCTTTGTTCAGAAAAAAAAACAGTTAAAACAAGCACCGCATCGACACTGTCAAACACTGAAAGCATTACTTCTGTCCAGCAGCGTTAGGTGAGTCCAACGTCGCGCAATAGCTGCGGTGGAATTGCCAACGCAGCAGACTCGAAGGAGACACCCGCGTCGGCATCCGTCGTGCAGCCGAGCAGCACGGCTATCTGCTGTGGCGAGTGCATGTCTCCTCCAGTGACCTCCAACAGCCGCATCGCCCACCGCTTGCGCTCCGTCCAGAGCTGACGGGCACGGCGGTAGCGACGCACGACGCGACGCACCCGCGCCACCCGCGACTCCGTGCTGCTGTGCGGCGAGCTCCTCTCCTCCTCCTCTGCACCGCGCCGCTGACGGAGAGTGTTAATGTCTGCCTGCAGCTGCCGCACCTCTTCTTCAAGCGCCGCCCGTTGTGCGACGCGGTCGGCCCGCGATGGCCACTGACGCCAGCGTGCGAGGCGGCGGTGGTTTTCTGCGAGAGAGGCGGCTGCGAGGCTGACATCGTGGAGAGCGGTGGCATCGTCAGCGACAGCTTCCTCCGGGTTGTCTACCACTAACGGCTTTCCTGTTTGCGCTGCATCGTCACACGACAGAGGAGACGCCGTCGCCTCACCCTCGCTGCTCTTCTCCGAGGCGAGACCACCCTGCATGTTAAGGTAGTAAAAGCGGATCTTCTTAAGGTCTTTCACGCACAGCTTGTTGTCGGTGTGCAGCTGATCCAAGATTTTCTGGACGAGGGGCTTGGCAACGCGGCTGCCAAGAGCGTCGGTGAGGGACTGCGGGGTGGCTGGCTTGTTTTCGCGCTCGAACCAGTCCGCGACCAGCGTGGTGGCCTCGGCGACGTCCTTCACCTTCTTGATCACCGTCTTGCAGCCACTCATCTTGCTGTGTCGCTGCAAGGGTAATACAGAAGAAGTCTTGTTGAGAGTGAAAAGGGAAAAACAAAGCAAGTTGTCTAGACGATTTAAACGGAAAGAGGAGAGAAAGAAAAATGAGGCGTGTAGATCGAAGAGTGGGGAAGAAGCACGCAATCCCGCCCACGCGGTTGAGGGACGGCGCAACGCTTGGTCTCATCACATTGATCCACTTACGAACAAGAGGTGCGGAGGCGGTTTCCTTTTCTTCTTTTTGACAAGTTGTGCGCTACCACCGACGGATGAAGGAAGTGCTTTTTTCACACCGAAAGACAAGGCGGTCGTTGAATCCCAACCACTGAAAAAAAAAAAAGCTTGGAACAGTTTTCAGCAGGTAGCAACCCTTATATTGTTATTATTATCAGTATTAAGTAGGTGCGCATGCCGTTGAGGGAGAGGCAAAAAAGAGCCGGTATTCCCACGCAGGCTTCTGTGATTCAGAGAGAAAGAGAGAAAGTGAACAGAGAACCAAATAACGCAAACACGCAATTCCACACCACAGAAAAGAAAGCCCACCATGCAAGAGAGGGGAAGGGCGATACCAACTTCCCTTGCATCTCGCGGATGGCAAAGCGAGAGAAATAACAACAACAACGGGCAAAAGGCAGCTGCGAAGACAAATCAGTGCGTCTACTTCTCCATCTCCCCCACTCCTCGAGCGGCAATCTCTCGACGCAGGCGCACATCCTCATCGGCGAAAAACGGCGACCGGTTCGCCGTGAAGTGGGTCGGGTTCATCACACGGAAGCTGCGCGAGGCAAGGCGGTAGCTGTCGAGCACCACACGCGCACGATCCTCCAAGGTGAAGCGGGCAGCCTTGGCGTTCGACTTAATGTGATCCTTGTTCGTTGACTTCACAATTACCACGTTGTTGCGGTCCAGGCTCCAGTTCAGCAGAATGCGTGCAGGAGAGTAGCCGGTGAATTCACTCATCAGTCTCAACACGTCATCCTCGATGAGAGGCTTGAAGTCGGGTGGTGTGAAGCGCGTGGGCATGCCGAGCGGGCAGTACGCGGAAGTTAGCATGCGGTGTGCCCCATGGCACGCGACAAGGTTCCCATCCACCAAACCCGGGTGCATTTCGACTTGATTCAGCACCGGCATGTGGGACAGCTCAGCCTCTGCGGCGCCGCTCACTAACGCGTTGATGTGCGCTGGCGTGCAGTTGGCCAGGCCAATCGACTTGACCAGCCCCTTGTCCACCAAGCTGTTCATCGCCCGCCACGTATCGAGCAACGTGACCGACGCGTCGATTGCAGGGCGGCCGTCTGCGTCGCAAGGGTACTTGTCCTCCTCCGTTGTCCACGCGGCGGTGTGGCGCATGCAGACGGGCCAGTGTACCAGATAGAGGTCCAGGTAGTCGACTCGGAGGGCCTCTAACGTGCTGCGGCAGGCTGCCTCCACGTGGTCGGGGTGCTGGTCTGTCGGCCACAGCTTCGAGGTGAGAAACATGTCCTCGCGGCGCAGGCGGCGGCTGCGCATCGTCTGCGCGAGGGCAGCGCCGACTGCCGCCTCGTTGTTGTACGCCTTGGCGCAGTCGAAGTGACGGTAGCCGCAAGAAACGGCGAAGGGGATGGCGTCGGTGGCGGCCTCAGCGGTCATGCGGTAGGTGCCGAAGCCGAGCTGCGGTATGGCGAGACCGTTGTGGAAAGGCATCTGGCGCGTGATGCCAGGGACGAAGCCACCAACAGGGCGGAAGCCCATAATGTTGGTCTGGGCCATTGGCTCTTCTCTAGTTTGATATTCCGGTAAGTGTTTGTGCTGTAGAGAGAATTGAAAAGGGGAAAAAAAGCCCGCGAGCAAAGGCGTGGTGCGTTACACGCTCTTCGTTCCCGGCTCTTTCACGTTTGACCCTCTCTCCTCCTTTTTTTTTTCCTTTTGATTGTCTTGCACTTTAAAGAGAGGTTGGAGTGGGTCTGGAAGGGGCTGAGGAGTAGTTGATGCAAAGGTTTTCACACAAGATCGCGTATTTGCAGAGGAGAGACAATGAAAAAGAGATGAGATTGGTGAGTACAGAACAACATGGGGAGAGGCAAAATGACAACACAAAAGGAAGAGCTGCTGAGCTGCGCACTTCGCAGTCACAAAACAAAAATGAATAGGAGCTTAAAGAGCGCTTTTCCCCGACGCCTCTCTTCTTATTGTCATCGGTCGCCGGTGCATCCAGGCCGCACTGTACTATGTAAAGAGGACCACAAAGAAATGCTTTTCACAGGCGACGCGTTGATGCTCCTTCTGCTGCACGCTGTAGAGGCGCCTCCCCTCAATAAAGAAAAGCAAAAAAAAAAATACACGACTGGCAAGTATTGACATAGACCCCTCTAGAGCAAGACCCTTATGCATGCCTTCTCGAGACTCTCGCTTCCTTTTTTTTGGCCGAATAATAATTTCACTGGTTGAACTTCGGAAATTTAAATCGCCGAGTACGGCATTTCATTTGTTAAATACAATACGCACACGCGCGTCCAACCTCACGCACGCCTCTCGCTCCTTCCCCCTTTCTCTTCCTTTTTCGCGTTGCTGCGCAGAAGGCTTGACAATCCCCCCTCCTCCATCCTACACCTTTTCCTCGTTGCACGAGCACCGCCTCCTCATCGTGAAGAACGCACAGCCACCACGCTCACCGCATCGATGACGTACCGTACCCCACAATCGACCCGCTACCTAAGTCAGCGATTAAGATGACAAGAAGAGGGGCTGAGACGGCAAGCGCTGTAGAGGAGAAGGCATGCGAAGAAGGGGTGCGGCACTATTCTCTTTCTGCGCGCACACACGCACAAAAACACCCACAAGGTGGAAAGAGAAAAGCTCCCATCTTTTGTACCGTCACCATTATTATTTGTAATGAGTGAACAGCCAAAAACGGAACAAAACAAAAAGGACAAGAGAAAAAAACGGGGGGCTTTAGGATATAAAAAAGTATAACAAAGACGCGCAGAAGAGACGAGGCGTGCGTGGTGCACGGGAAAGGGCGGTTGCTGAGGAATGCATAGGTGAGATAGAGAGAGAGAGAGCACACGATGCGACTACCCACTTCACCTGCCGATCGGTCGGCGAACACACACACACACACACACGCACACAGAAGTACACGCACACGTACACAGAACAAGGCCCTCCACACGCGTATGTTCGTGTCGCCGTGTGTGGGCCAGTGTGTTCCCCACTCCGCTATCCTCTCAGCACCACTCCTCTCCCACTTAAAGCTCCCTTCGTCTCTCTGGCGAAGAGAAAAGAAAAAGAAAACAAGAGAAATAAACACGCACAAACGCATACACACACGTACGGCTTTCAGTGGTGCAGCACTCCACTAGCCTGCTTCTTTTCGCTCGTCTCCTTCATCTTTGGAGAAAGAAAAAGGAGAGTGGTGAAGCGAAAGAAGCGTCTCAACACCAGCTTCAGATTACCCCACCACAACCACAACAGCGGCAGAAGGGGTAACCAGTGAAGGTAAAAGAGAGAAGCGAGGCAGGTGATGAAGAGACAGGACAGGTCCTTACTGCTGCGCGCAGCCGGCAGTGTGCACGCGGGGCTGCTGCTCGCCGTCGTCGTCGTCGTACGCATTGCGGCGCGACTCCTTCTCAAAGTCAATGTGCGACTCCTGCAGCGTGTGCGGCTCCGAGCCGGCCTCGGCGGCTGGCTGGTGCGGGTAGCCGAGCACCTTGCGCAGCTCCGGAATCGCGGCCTCTTCCAGCGTCTTGGGAAAGACGACGCGGAAGCTGATGATGAGGTCGCCGCGCTCCATCCCGCCTGTCTTGGCAACCGGCATGCCTTCGCGGTTGACGCTGTACATGGTGGAGGGATCGACGACGCTGCCCGGGGTGGAGGAGATGCACAGCTTGCGGCCATCCAGCTGCGTGACGTTGAGAGAGAACCCGGTCAGCGACTCGGCGAGCGAGATGGTGTGCTGCATAAGAAGGTGGTTGCCCTTGCGGGTGAACACGTTGTGCGGCTTCTGGTCAAGGATGATGATGATATCGCCCGACAGCTTCACGCCGGGGATCTGGTCGCCCTCGCCGGTGAAGGTGACGCTGTCGCCGCGGTGCATGCCCTTTTCCACCACCACCTCGAAGATCTTCTTGTCCTTGAGGATCTGCTGGCCACGGCAACCGACACACTTGTCCTCCTCCTTGAGGTTCGTGCCCTTGCCCTTGCACGCCGGGCACGCTATCTGCATCTGCTGAATGAAGCCAGGCTGCAGCTGGCGGGTGACCATGCGCACGCCGCGGCCGCCGCAGTCCTTGCACGTCGCACTAACGCCCGCCACCTTCGAGCCGGTGCCGCTGCACTGCGTGCAGAGACGGTCACGCGTGATGGCCAGCTTAATCGTCTTGCCGCAGTAGAAAGCCTCGAGGGGCACCGGCAGCTCATGCACAATGTCCTTCGGCTTCGGCTCTCCGCGCGGGCGGCCACCACCGCCGAAGAAGCTGGCGAAGATGTCGCTCGGGTCCATGCCACCGCCCTCCATCTCCGCAGCGTTCTTGCCGAACTGGTCATAGCGCTTGCGCTTCTCCGCGTCAGAGAGCACCTCGTAGGCCACCGACACCTCCTTGAACTTCTCCTGCGCACCCGGGTCGGTGTTCTTGTCGGGGTGGTACTTAAGGGCCAGCTTGCGGTAGGCGCGCTTGATCTCATCCTCGCCAGCGTCGGGGCTCACGCCGAGCGCGTCGTAGTAAGCAGTCTCCTTGACCATTGTCACTAGCTGCGATTTTGTGTTGAAAGGGTGTGAGGGTGTTGTGTGTATTATAGAAAAGAAAAAGAAACTAAAAAGCAAGAAGGCGTGTCTAGGGCTGAGGCGTGAGTCGGCAAAGATGCGTTCGCATCAGAAGAAACGGCAAAAGGAAGAGCAGAAGAACAGGGAGAAAAGAAGCGAGAGAAGGGTGGAAATAGATGCAAAAGTGCATCTTTCGATGCGGAAATTCTTTTTTAGCAGGTGATGAGATACAAAAAGAAGCTGCGATTTTGAAGATTATCCCAGGAGAGGAAAGCGGAGTTGCGAGCGCGTCAATGACACAAGCGTCGGTAGAGTGCAAAACCGTTTCTCTGCTTTCATTTAGTACTTTTCTTACTGCTTTTTTAATAGTATACTTGTCTTGATGTCTTTTTTTTCCTGTCCTAGTGTCAGAAAAACAGATACACACAGACACACACACAAAGCCGGGTTGGTGATGACGAGACAGCAAGACAACGTAGGTCAGCCTTATGGAGTAAAAGCGTAAGTTCGTTAAAGCGCAATAAACGGGGTATTGTGCATTCCGCTGTTTCGCTTAGGTCTGTTGAGGAAAGTGCGTCGAGAGTGAAATTGTGGAATCGGAAGCAGAAAGAAACAAAAGAAAATGGATCAGGTAGGAGAGGTTGTGTGGGTGTTGAGTAACGATACAGACAGGACGCCAACCTCACTTACACCGCATCCTTCTCCACTACCTTGTTTCCAAATTCTACTGAGACGATCCAGAGTTTCATACCGGAAGCAGTCGCACGTGTACGAAGTGAACGAGAGCGGAAATGCCGGCAAACCGCAACTGGTGTGCCTTGCGACAAACTTCTCGCCTCACATTAAGCTTCAAGAGAGGCGATCTCGCACTTCATATTTCGGAGGCAACCGTCGACGGACCCATGTCTTCGCGCTGCCCACGAGGCGGGAGAGACGCAAAGTCCACAGCAAGAAAGACATGAGGAAAAAATAAAATAAAAAGGAATACAACGGGCCGCCATACGAGCAAAAACAATCAAAAAGAATAAAGGAATAAATAGCAAAACTGTGCGTGCTCGACACATTCTCAAAGAAAGAGAAAGAAGCACGCCAACCACTAGAAAAGCTTTTTTTTTGCGACTTGCTTGACTGCGCCATTATTGCATCAGAAATAAAGCTCAGTGGGGTAGAGTGCGCCGCTCCATCGGCCTCACGTATTTACATCGTTACACAGCTGATGCAATGCCTCTAATAACAACAACGCAAAAGGCAACAGCAAGCAGTGTGTCAGGTACGCGCACCGCTGCACATGCTCGTCCTAAGAGCCGCAACGCCAATTCGCCTCTTCTCAAAACGGCTTCAGCTTTCGCTGAATAACCTGGATGTCCTTCTCGGAGCCCCCGCTGGACGCCTTGAGCAGGTCCATCACTTCCTGCACCACGGCTTTCTCCGTGGCATTGAAGAACATGGTCGTGTTCTCCACCCGGTTCACCTGGCTTAAACCCTTGGCAAACTGGAACGCGGTGGGACCATCAAATGTCTTCACAGATTCCAGAATGCCCAGGAGAATGTCGGCCGTCATGTTGCTTCCGAAGAGCTTGCTCAGCGTGGTGGGTTGCAGCAGGCTGACGTAGTAGTTGCGCAGCTCCGGCGTCTGCTGCAGCTCACGAAAGCGCCGCTCAAACTCAGTGAAGGACTTGGGAGCCGTGAGGTTCTCTTTGGACAGGGCGACTCGTGGGCGAGGGGGCGACGGCGCGGGTGCTGCGGCGGCTGCAGAGGGTGCCGGTGCCGGTGCGGGGTCGACGTGCTGCGACGCCGCAGGCGCTGGCTTGGGTACCGCTGCCGGTGCACTCTTCACCTCCGCTTGCTTACTCCCTTCCTCCTCTTCCTCCTCGATGATCTCGACACGCTGGTTCCGCCGCTGGCGCTGCGCCTGCACCTGCGCCTCCCGCTGCGCATCCATCCGCGTCTTCGACTCTTGTTGCGCTCTCGCCGCCGCCAACTTCTTTAAGTCCTCGTCAATACGCGACTGCCGCAGCTGCTCTTCCTCGGCGGATATCTTCGACGTGGCCGGAGGCGGCAGAGGAGGAGCCGCGGCGCCGCCGTCGGCATCCTCGTCGTCTTCCTCGCTGTCCACCTCCTCGATCACAATGCGCTTCTTGGGAGCATTCGTCGCTGGTGCAGACGCGGTAGCAGCAGCCCGCTCCGCCTGCAAGGCCTTCGTCACCTCCACCATCTCCTGCTGAGCACTCACGTCCTTCGGTGCAAGCGCCAGCACAGCCTCCAAATCCGCACGCGCCTCGCGCAGTTTGTGAAGGTTTTTGCGCGCCATGGCGCGGCGATAGTACGCCTTTGCGTAGCCGGTGTTCATCTGCACGCACGTCGTCGCATCCTTCTCGGCTGCCGTCCACTGGCCGAGCTTCAAGTAGCACATCGCCCGGTTGGCGTAGAGGACATGCGTGGTGGCGCTCGCCGGGTCAAGGTCGATGCCCACCGTGTAGGCAGCCACCGCCTCCTGCACCTTCCCAGCCTGGAAAAAGGCATTGCCGCGATCTTTCGCCTGCTGGATCGGGTCGGCTGCCACACTGGCCGCCCCACCTGAGACGCCTGCCGCTGCTTGCTGCTGCCGCACCGCCTCCTTCAACGACGGCACTGTTCCTCTAATGGGTGGCACTACCACTGGCGTCTCTGCAACAGCCTGCGCTGTCTTGCGCTGTGCTCGTGCAGCCTCCTTGGATTTCACCGTGTCCTCCCACTGCTCGAGCTCTTTCAGCTCCTCCCGCAGATCCTCTGACTGCTGCCGAATAGCCTCGGCCACGTTGCGGTCCATGACGTATTAGCAAAGAAGGAAAATAAAGCACTTGTTGCGAAGTAAAGTCCGCCGTTGTGTGCGTATGCTGTGTGTAGGCTCGACAAGAAGTGTAGAGAGTTGTTTGAGCGCAGACGCGTGATTTTGCGAACCTGACTTACTGATGTTATCGAAGATCTTGTGAGTTAGGATGATGGCGAGAGAGGGGGAAAGAGAGGAAACGAGAAGAAGGTTGCGTCGAGACAATCGCAAAAGATAGCAGTAACCATTTTTGATTGGGTGACAGTCACGGAGACAAATATGAGGAAGCAACGCTGCAAAAGGCGTGCAATGCCTGCCTCCCCTTCATGCAACGATCAGATGGTGAACGCTTCAAGACGGATCGAATGCCACACGCTGACCTTCCGATGTTGCTTGCTCCTGCAAATTGTTACTTTCCTCTCGAAACTGCTGCTCACGCGCAGCCCGTAATGCAAGTCTCTTCCCTGCGCTTTGATATTGTTGTTCTACCATGACATGGTACTTTACGGGCTCCACAGCGACGTGTCACGACCCGCAACCTTGAGGCTGTCAATTACGCACAGAAAGAAAAAAAAACAGGAAGGAGGTAGTTTAGCATACTAGCTGACCACAACGTCCTCCCCCGCCGACACAACCGGCAAACAAAGACAACGTCAAGCCTCACGCACCAAACCCAAACTACGCGCGCTCTCTTGCATCAAAGTATCGCACTACAGATGCTGTGTGGAACTGCCGAGTCGATAGCAACTTCGGCGGCACTACCCCAGCCAGCCCTGAACCAAGTACAGCACAAAGAAGGCAGGCACATACACCAGCAGAGGGATCTGCACGTAGTCGCTCGGTCGCGGCCCAAACGCACTTTCTTTCTGCGGCACCAACAACCAGCAGCCGACAAAAAAGAGGGCATGCACGAGGCCAAGGGTGCTCAGCCAATCTACATCCAGCATCGACAAGGCGAAGGCAGCCACCCACGCGCCATACAGGATGAGAGCGACGCGGCTCTTGTCGAGGCCTCGCCAGACGTGTGCCACAGTGTCGGCCATCATGAATGTTGACGCGAACGTCAGCAGCACAACGCTGGCAAAGTAGAGCATCTTCTCTTACAGAGAAAGTCTAAATTAAGCTACGTTTTGTTCCGGCAAAGCAAATCGATTTGACACACACAAATATATGTACTGCGAGGAAAAGTGAGTGCGGGAGAAAGAGGATGAGGAAGATGACAAGGAGAGAAAGCCGCATGAAGGAAAGACAGCAGAAAGACCACAAAGATGCGATCTGCAACTCCAGTCGCACGCCAAGAAGTTGAAGAGAAATAAATTACTGATCAGGACAGTGGGACTGCGCTGCAGGGCGATGCTGGAGCGGGCACAAAAGAAGGGCCTCCCTTCACAAAGTGCATTCGTTTGACTCAACAACCCTTCCGCTTTCAGGGCGTTTTGGTTCGATTGACTGGTAGAGTAGAATTAGTAGTAGGATGCTCCACGTCATGTCTGTGATCAGCCAAAAGAGCATTAAAAAACAGCAAGAGCTAAATGAGGCAAAGCAGACGAACCGCACTCACCAAGAATGACGCTACTCTCACTGCAGCTCCTTTAGCGCCTTTGCCTCATCAGCGGACGTCCACCGCTGATCGCGGTCAAATGCACTCTTCACAACGTTCATCACGCCAACAAACGCCTTGCGACGCTGAATGTTGTCCTCATCCTTGGCGTCTTGCTCCGCACGGAGGTACGACGCGTAGAGGCGCATGAAGTGCAACGCCTCCCCTTGCATGCGTGTCTGCCACGCAATCGCTACAGTGAAGATGACGACCCACACCAGAAACGAGACCTTTCGACACTTGCGCTTGTACTCAATGTCGACCTCGCGCAAAACGTACGGCGCGAGCTGCGGATCACGGCGAGCGTAAAGGTCGAGGTGCTTCATAAACGGTGAGCCCTTGGTGCTGTGCTGCAGAATGCCCCACCTGCGGCTACACTGCAGGGCAATACCGCAGTGCGACCCCGCTGCGGCGGCGCAGGTTGAGCGCAGACGCTTCATCGACGTAGAGCAACACCAAAAAAAAAAAAAATACCAAACTTTACAAGAAAGAGAGTGCGAATAGAAAGCAAAAAGCGGGAAAAGCAGCCACTTTAAAAGGCTGCACGCAGCTGTAACACTCAAAGAGAAGAAGGGTAGGGAGAAAGAGAGAGAGGCAAAAAGTACAGTACATGAAGCAGCATCGCAGAGCAGCGAACAATTTGTTAGCTGGGTATAGTGCCGAGTAAAGAATGAAAAATCGCACATGATATTGCAACACGGCAAACGCCGCAACTACGAAAAACTCCCCATCCAAAGCGAACACGCGTTGAGGGCGGTGCTACCTAGAGGAGAAAACACACACACTACGCCCGCTATCACAGCACTTACAAAAGAAGCAATCATACTGGCTTCTGCTTCACCTCCGCGCATGAAGGCTTTACAACTTCCTTCCAATTCTAACACTCATATTTTTTTTTCCTTTTACCAGCGTGCCCATTGCTTCCATTAATCGTTAAGAGTCATTTAGCAAAAGTTAGAGTGGACACCGCAGAAGACACCAGCGCGCAGAATAAGAGAGAAAGCTCAATCGCGCGCGCGCTTCACACCAGCACCAGAAGCGTTCAGCTTTTTCAGCTTATCGAGAATGACCTGCTGCGTCGATGTCGCCTTGGGCTGCGTTGCGTTTGCAAAACGCACCTTCGCCGCTGCAAGCAGCTTCGTCTGCGACTCACCAAGATTCTTCTCCAGCGTCTTACCGTAGCTGGGCTTTGCCGTCAGCGCAGCGAGCAGGTGCTGCGGTGCAGCTTTGCGGGATTGCATGCGGTCGGTCACATCAGACTTCTCAGTGATGAGGACAGACACAAGCTTGTTCGCCGCCTTTTCGTCTTCAGCGCGCTCCAGAATGTGCGCCACCGTCTGCATATAAACATCGCGCTGGCACAGCTCGCGGATGTTGGGCCACTGCGCAAGAGCCTCTGCAAGCTTGCCTGCTAGCGCCGCCGGTGCGCGGGCAGCGAGGGCGGCAAGAATAGCCTCACGCGGGTGCGCCTTCGCGCCAGTCTTCAAGCTTGCCGCCAAAGACTTCCAGACGAAGTCAGCTGCGACTTCGCTAGGGGACTCGAGAAGGGTGGCGCAGAATTCCTCCGCGGCGACGGCGTGCGCACCGTCTTGACACGACTTGGCAAATGCCTTTTGCGCCTCCGACGATGCCGCAACGGACTCCGCAAATGCAGAGTCCACCACCATCAGCCGCGCCGCAGCTGGCAAGGCAAACGAGGACGAAAACAGCGTCTGCTTCTTGCAGGCTCGCAGCTGATCGAGAAGAGCCTTGTACGACTCGCCCGTGCAATCCTCGCGGTAGACCATGCGCTCCAGCAAATGCGACAGCGGCTTCATCAGCTCCTTCTTGGGTGACGATTTCAGTGACCACAGGTCTTGGTCAGCCGCAACGAGCTTGTCGGCAAGCTTCTCCACCGTGGCAGGGGTGCCAAAGCGCACCAGCGAAGATAGAACCGAGATACCGTGCGCATTGTCCAGCAGCGCAGGCACAAGACTACTTACCGCCGCCCACAGCTGCTTTTGGGGTCCCCGAACCGTGGCGGTGGAGAGGACGTGGGCCACGTTCTTGGCCGAGACGGCAGAGCAAAGGCACTCGGCCCCCGACGCCTCGATGACTTCCGACCACTTGCGGGCGTCAATGGAAAGCGTGGGTGCGGATGTCATTATCGGTTAGAGCGTGAGTGATACACTATTCGAAAGGAGAAAACAAAAATGGTAGTGCTTAGTGATGCAAATAGAGCACTTTTGGAATTTCTTTTCTCTAACACACAGGAGGCTGCTTGTCAAAAAGAAGAGTCAAACAGTAAGTAACGCGCAAGTGAAGAGTGAGGGCAAAAGAGAAAGAAAATACAATGATAAACACGTTATGCGCCAGATTCATCTCTGCATCCCCGATAGCGTGCGAGACGAAAGCGGCGGCTTTCTCCCTGCATATGCAGCGAATCACAATAACTCCTTTTTTTTGGAAAAGAGGCGAGATTTCATTGCCATTAAGCCGCATGCGGCTCCTTCTACACACCCGCGCATAGAAAAGCACGCACACATATACGGTGAGAGTCAGCACTTTTGACCTCACACTGGAAAAAAAAAAAAGAGAAGTCGATCAGCCTCCTTCAAAGCAACATAGCAATCGCACTATTTTGTATTTTGTTTCATCTGTATAGGCTAAGAGGTTCAAAGAAAGCAAGAAGGAAACGGTGGAAGCACGTGTGAAAGGTTTTCCCTTTAAATACAGCTCTTGTACATTCACACACTCGGTAGCGGCAGTGCTGTCTAGCACTTTTTAAAATCAATGCCGCACACACAAAAGGCGATGACAAGGGCCAAGATACCGAGGAAAATAACGACGCCTACGATGATCTTGATGTTGTGCATCAAAATAGCGCGCTTCAGTGACCGCGCGTTGGAGTGGAAGCCCTGCGCCTCTTCCTGCAGGAGCTCGGTCCGGTCACACAGGTTGTCGATGCGTTCCCCTCGTTCGAGGATGCTGTCAAGATTCTGCAGCATCACCTCGCGTGTGGTGTTTAGCTGGTCTTTAATGCGGCCCACCCTGTCCGCTTGCGGGTTTTCGTTGAATACTTTGCGAGACGAGGCTAAAGTAGAGGCGAACGGCTGGCATCTTGCCTGTGTCAAGTCGGCGTGCCTGGGGTACCGATCTGCGCTGCCCGCGAAAGCCGTCTTAAACGCGTCTTTCACCTGAATGAGGAACCCAAAAACGATCCGATTCTCGTACTGGCCGGATGTGGTGCAGGCGTAAACGATCTCGTTCTCGACTAAAAAGTGAAACACCTCCTGCTCGTACTGGTAGCTAACTTTTGCATCGTGCCGAGGGAGCAGATGCAGCATCTTCTGCAAAGCAGGACGCACCGATTGATGCACGCTGTCCTCCGAGATGATGTTCCTCTCGAAGGCAATAAACGAGCTATTGATGGGCATGGTTTCGAGTGTCCTGAAGGAGTCCGCACACAATCTGGTAGAATTAGACGATAAAGCGAAGCAGCGTTCAAAATTACAGAGACAATTTTGAGGAAAGTGGGCAAGAGAGCAAGAAAGTCAATTTGCACTTCTTTTGACTCTATGCAGACGCTTTAGTAGCGTCATACACGAAGGTGCCGATAAGGAGAGCAGAGAACATTCATGAGGGGATACAGGCTGCACAGGAGAGACCTCAGCAAATAGCTGAAGTTTCAGCACTTGAGGGCTAGTCGTGTATTTGAAAGAGAGGTGAAAAGACATCTGTAGAAAACGTTCGCATCGTTGGCTCTTGTGGTGGCAGCGACACATACACGAAGTTCAGCACGTCCCTGTACGATATTCGAGTCTTGGTAGGCACGCCAGTTCCCTACACCGATTCAAAGGAGGTGAGAAGAATGCAATTGCTACTTTTCTTTTGTATCGACTTTTTGTTGAAGCCGCGCGTTTGAGCTTCCAGTTTTGTACACGGTGCATGAAGAATGCATTCGAAATGACCGTTCTGTGACATGATATAGTGTCCGGGAGATCAGCGAAAGAAAAAAAGAAAAAGAGCATAACATTTTGGCAAGCAAAAGTATGATTGATGCGCAAGCTGATCATTGTGTATTGGAGTGACCCTCGAAAGCCGACTTGAGGTAGATCAAACAGCGTCCGGCTGAAACGTGTTGATTTATTATCTGGAGCTAAAATAGATAAGCAAAAAAAACCAACAAACTGTCTCCTTGTTTCCAGGGCACACGCTTTACTGCTACTCTCGTAGCGCCTGTTTTATTTATGACGACTGTATCTAGGAAGGTGCACTTGATCCTGCCATTTATGGCTACTGCATGATAGCCGGGCTCAAGGCCCAGACGTCGCCACGGCTCACATGGGCAATTCCGTTAATGGCGAAGATGGACAGCACACGATCTTTGCGCGCAGGATAAATTCGCGTGCTCAGCACCGCCTCGCCGTCATTTACAAAGACCTCCACACTCGAGCGGTCAAAGTACATGTGCAACAGTAGTGAGGCCTGGGCGGGCAGTGCGTAGCTGCGATAGCCGCTGATAACGTACTGTGGATAGTGTCGGTTGACAACGAGCCGCTTGCACTGCGCATCAACGAAAATTTCAAGCCCTCTGCCAAGCCACAGACCATACTTTTCTCCCGTGCTCTTCTCAATGTCAAAAAGAATCTTCACTTCATATGCCGTGCAGTCGGAGAGAAGGCGCAGCTGCGAATTGTCACGCACCACCTGCGGCGGCAGGTACTGGTAGTGGCTACGAATGCTCTCCAGCTCCTTCACAGGCGGTGTGCGTATCTTGCCTGTCGCCTCGTCTACTAAAAGAACACGTGGAAGACTCTGCATACCGGCCCAGTGGTGGCGCTTTGTGGGCATGTTCGTGTCCCACATGTCCAGCCACGCAATAAAGATGCGCCGCCCGTCGCGGGCGAGAAAAACCTGAGCGCCGTAAAAGTCGTGTCCCAGATCCAGCTCCTTAAATTTAGAGGTGACATTGAAAATCTCGTTTGGTTTCCAGGCACCAATGAGCAGCCCCGACTGGTACCGGTTGCGGAACGCGTACTCCTCCGGCTGCACTCCCTGCGGGGAGAACATGAGAATCTGGTGGCGTTGAAGCGGGAAAAAACCTGGACACTCCCACATATACACGTTGCGATCCTCCGACTTGGCTAGGATCATGTACGTGCTGTCGTCCCAATCCTCGAGGTCGTCCGTGCTGTAAAGAAGCAGCTGCCCCTGATCCTTCGAGTCACGCGCGCCGCACACCATCCACCACCGGCCGTCCTGGAACCACACGTACGGGTCGCGAAAGTGTGAGAAACCAGCTGGCGGCTTCACCACAATGCCACGCTTTTCAAAGTTAAAACCATTTTCACTAACGGCGAGACACTGCACCTGGTAAATCTGAGCATCGTCCACGACGTCCGTTAGCCAGTGGTGCCCGGAGTAGAAGACGTAGAGCTTGTCGTCGTAGACCACGGAGGAGCCGGAAAAGCAGCCATCGCGGTCCCAGTCATCGCCCGGTGCGAGCGCGATAGGGTGGTGGCGCCAGTGCACCATGTCTTCGCTGGTCGAGTGGCCCCAGTGCATCAGGCCCCAGTCCGCCGAGAAGGGGTGATGCTGGTAGAAGATGTGGTAGAGGCCTTTGAAGTAAATCATGCCGCTAGGTGCATTCATCGAGCCTGCATAGGGAGCCATGTGGTAGAGGGGATAATACTCCTTGTCGATGGTTTTGCGAATTGCAAGGACGGCATTGTTTGCCTCCTCAATCTGTTGCTCGTGGGACATGCTACCTAGCGAGGAACAATAGTAAATTCTGCTGCACGGAATTACAACAACAAAAAAAAAAGAAAGGAGAGCAAGTGAGAGAAAGAGAGAGAAGAGGGTAGAAGGAGAGGTCGTACGAAAACAAAAGGATTTAGGCCAGCGGCAATGTTTTCTTCTTCATTTCGTTAGTGAAAAGTCCTTGTCGCAAGACGGCGCAGTGTCAGATAGTCTCCGTGAAAAGGTATGCACATTTGTCAAATGCTGCTGTTCGCGGCTTGAAAGCCCAGAGTTGCAAGGTGCTGCAGATATGTTGAAAGCGGGAATACAGCAGTTAAGGAAATATCACCTCAGCCGCGCACGACTTCTTCTTAAAAGTGGCCTGAAACAAAAAATAAGAACAAGGTAATAAAAGCTGCGACCTAAAGGAAACCAGCGTTCGGCCGACTCACAATACAAATAGGTTGGAAAGCGCAAGGCACATTCGCCAGCGCAAAAAAAAAAAAAAGGGAGGGGGGGGGGAAGTGGTGATTGTCGTTGTACTTGACGATCGCACACAAGTTGGTAAAGATGCTGTACGACGAACCATGCAAGAAAAAAGGAAGTGAAGTCCGTGCAGTTTGCACTGAACGCTTGTGCAGTGCTTTTTGCGTCTCTTTCTCAGTTGGAAGCAAGGTTTCTTTGCCGAGCGAAGCCAAAATGCAGCTCGCTTTGCTGTTTTTTTTTTCTTCTGCTGGTGGAAAGCATCGAGCATGTGCTTATCTGATATCTGAAAGGGGAAACTAACTTCTCAGAAAGCTGCTGCTGTAGCGGCGTGGCTTTTCTGCTTTCGCCTCCATCATTTGCTCTCGCCTCCACTTTTCGTCTCTGTTTGGCGGTCACCGAGGAAAACAAAGGGAATGAATGACACACTGATTGAATGGCTTCCAGATCGTTGCCCGCCGCCCTTAGCACATTTTCCTATTTGCGGTTGTGTGGTCGGCGCGTGTATTCTGCGCTATCCAATGCGTACCTATCAGATGTGAGTGACTTTCTTCGCAGCTGGGTGCAATCCACACAAAGCACTTGCAAAGAGCCTTTTGATGTTATTTTTGTTAGCGTCATCCAAGACACCGTCGCAAAACTAGAGCGGAAGAATGAGCAGTTTTTAGCGTGCTGGCTCGTGTGCGCGGTTTTTGCACGATCAGACAGCTCCGCCGTCACTCTTTTTTGGGCTTGCCGTGGTTTGAGGGCTACCTCGCATACGCTTTTGTCCTCATTGTATCTCTCCGGTACTGAAAGCTCAATGAGTGTACAATGCGGGAAGCAGGACGTAGGAAAAGCTGCAAAATGTACATCTTCGAGCACTAATCTGCAGAGCAAAAAGGATGATCGCACAAAACAATGCAATTCTCACCGACGCACAGAAAATGAGAAAGATAGAACACAGGCTCCGGCACAGAGCACGCCAGGCGCTGGGCCGGCGCGGGCTTCTCTCTCACTTTTGCTCCCCGAGTCGAGAGAGCTGTCGCAGCTGCTCAGGCTCTGCAAGAGCAAGGCTGCAAAGCGGAAGTACATTCGCGGATGCTGCATCCGCCAGCTCGACGATTGCTTAAATCTTCAACCGCTTGTCTCTGCAGTGAGGGAGTCGCGCATTGATGTACTTCTTGTGCAACGGAAGGCTGGGCGAAAAGCTGTCGAATTCTTGACGTCTCACAGCGTTCTTTGCATAGATCGTTTAGGAAAAGAGGTTGCTGATCGGTTTGGCACAACGCTGAACTGGCAAGTTTTTGAGAGTATGGGAGAATGGCTTCTCAGTTCGAAGTCCCGTTCTTGGCCGAAATGTTGGAAGTTTTGGCTAGACACAAAGCACACCAAGAAGGGGCTCCGGGTGACAATTCGGCTGAAAGGCATCGGCCATTCGCTGACAACAGCAACTGTCATTTCCTCCCCACTAGATGCACCAAATGAGCAGACTCTTGGTGTTGACAGAGCGATAAGAGAACCCTTCAATGAGAAGCTACTGCGCGACGAGCTGCTCTTAGCGTGGGGCAAAAGCTTTCTTGTTCCGTTTCACATCGGCGTGGCAACACTTTTACTCCAAGAAGGATGTGACTTGAGCCACACGGTAGTGGTGTCTCGTGTTCTAGAAAGCCGTGTTCTGGAGAGCGTCGTGGACGCCGTTAGCTTTCTTTGTCGATGTCAACTTTGAGTGAGTCCAGCTTCGCAAATGAAAAAGCTAATGTATTATTTTTTGCTGAGAGACTATTATTCGATATTGCTCTTGCATGCGACAATAAAAGTTACGCGCTGCGACTAGGAGAAGAAAAGTGAAGCAACCCATTCTCGGAAACCGCTTTAATTTTTTTTTTTTTTTGTCGCAGCGTTTGTTATTGAAGCAGTGTTTTTATCCTAGACTGCATGTGTAGGACATGTTAGTCGATTAAGCTCTTTCAAATCGACCTTGAGAAACGAAAAGCAGTTTTCCGGTGATGTTAGGAATAGAGGAACACTCTCTTCACACTCCTCCTCGCTTCCTTCTCCCTTACCTCTATTTTTATTCGCAGCTGCTGCAATACAGTTTAATCACCTTAAATCCGACTCAGGATTTACAAATATTCTCTTTTCAGTCGTTGTTATTGCTGCCGTAGTAAGCAATGAGCCAGGTAAGCGAAGACTGGGGAAGCATGGTGATTCCAGGAGTATACATGATCCAACGCGCTCCTGCGACCAGCAACCTCAGCACTATTGTGCAGCCGGATGGGACGCTCAACTTAGAGTTGCTGCACCTCGAGATTGATGAAATGGAGAAGCACATCGAGCTGCTGCGGAAGAGCAACGTTGAAATCGCTGCCTACCTGAAAGAAAAACGTGAGAACGGAGAAGAGGATGAAGAAGGCGGCGGAATGGCATCTATGATCGCCTGCTCTAGCGGTGGCACTGAGACTGAGGATGATGATGCAGTCTTCCGTGAGGCGTTGGATGAGAACATTCTGGTCATTGCCAAAAAGGAGATGGAGCTGGCACAGCTGAAGGAGCTGATTCGAGGACAGCGATGTGGGTGCTGCAGCGGCCATGCCCACCAGGCCGGCGAGCGACCTGACCCCGCACCTGAGCGCCAGACCAGAATCGCGCTTTGAAATGGGACACCTACGTTACCAAGCATACGGGCGTCGCACCAGCAGAAATAACATTCAAAAAACACCATTTGTTTCTATTTCAACAGATTTAAACAGAAAAAAAAAACCTTGTCTCCGTGCGGATACCAAAGTGATATTACATTTGCAACATTTGTTTGTGTGCTTTTTCTTTTTATTAGTGCTTTACCTTCGACGAAAACAATATAGCCTATAAAGAAGACCAAATGGCAAATGAAGTGCAAATTTCCTCTGCTCTCTCACTTTCGGTAGTCGAGCGTGTGACAGCTTTCCGGTTGTTTATTAAGTGATGTTCATTGCTTCTCATCGCTCCTCTTTTTCCTCCCTCTCCTCTCTTTTTGCTATCTTTTTTCTGAAACAAACGAAAAATAATATTTCCATCAACGAAACTGCTTGTTTTCACCCATTGCACTTGCCAGTTCTGGAGGAGCCCTACTAGAAAAATAAAAAAAAAAGCAACAACACACCATTCCGACTTTGTTATCTCGCCATGCCGCCGAAGAAGCAGGATAAGGAGGAGCCGAAGACGGTGCTGCTGGGTCGCCCCGGCAGCAACCTCAAGGTCGGTATTGTCGGTCTCCCGAATGTGGGCAAGTCAACGTTCTTCAACGTGCTGTCCAAGAAGGGCGTGCCGGCGGAGAACCGTCCGTTCTGCACCATCGACCCCAACACCGCCGATATCAACATTCCGGATGACCGCTTCGACAAGCTGGTGCGCATTCACAAGCCGGCTTCCGTCGTCCCTGCCCAGGTCCACATTTGTGATATTGCCGGTTTGGTGCGCGGCGCGAGCAACGGCGAGGGTCTCGGCAACAACTTCCTCTCGCACATCAGCTCGTGCGACGGTATCATCCACATGGTCCGCGTATTCGAGGAGATTGAGATCACGCACGTTGAGGGCGACTTGGACCCAATCCGCGATCTCGAGATCATCTTCTCCGAGCTTGTCCTGAAGGATCTCCAGATTGTGAACGGCCTCATAGACAAGTTGACGCCGATGGTGAACCGCGGCCTTGACAAGACGAAGAAGGGCGATCTGGAGGTGCTGGCGAAGGTGAAGGAGGTGCTGGAGGAGGGCAAGCAGGTTCGCTGCTGCCAGTGGAACGGCAAGGAGGTCGACTTCCTGAACACAATTCAGCTGCTGACGGCGAAGCCGGCAATGTTTTTGGTGAACATGTCCGAGAACGACTTCATGCGCCAGCGCAACAAGTGGCTGAAGAAGCTGAAGGACTGGATCGATGAGAAGACTGGCGAGCCGATGATTCCGTTTTCGGCGGAGCTGGAGACGCAGTTCGTTTCCATGTCGCCTGAGGACGTGGACAAATTCTGCGAGGAGAAGAAGACCAAGTCGCAGATCCACAAGATTATTAACACCGCCTACAACTGCATCAACCTGATCCACTACTTCACCGCGGGCTCGGATGAGGTGAAGTGCTGGACCATTCAGCGCGGCACCAAGGCGCCGCAGGCTGCCGGCAAGATCCATTCGGATATGGAGAAGGGCTTCATCTGCGCTGAGGTGATTGAATGGCCTGACTTTGATCGCCTGGAGAGCGAGGCTGCCTGCCGCGATGAGGGCAAGCAGCACCAGCAGGGTCGCAACTACGAGGTGCAGGACGGCGACATCATCTTCTTCAAGTTTAACGCTGCCAAGGGTGGCAAGAAGTGATGCGCGAAAAGCACGATCGTTGATTCTTGCTTTTCTGGCTTATCTTTTCTTTCCCCATAAGGCATAATTATATTTATATATATTTGTGCTCCATCTCTTGAGTCTTTTTTTTTTCTGAGTAATAAGTAAGAGGCGGCAAGTTGGTTTTAAAGTCGTACGGGTTTTCTTCGTCGTATCTTTAAGTGGTCAATAGTGTTTGCCACTTGCAACAAAGACACGCACTGAAAAAGAAGTGTCGCGTGGAAAGACGTGAAAAGCGGCACAGGTGCGCTGCTGTTGCTGCGCAATGTGTCAGGAAAGCAAAAAGCAGCTACTAACGCGTCAAAAAAACTAAGAGCTATAGACTCGTAGTGTGTGTGCAAAGTGTCTTGATTATGATAAGAACGTCCGTGGTTTCTTACGCAGCTTTTAGGATTTTTTTTTTACCTGCTTCCTTTGGTATGTGATGGTCTCCTCTTCTCACTTTGTCGCTGTACAAGAGAGAGCATCGACACTCATCTTACTTTCTACCTCTCTCTTTCCTACCTTTCTTCAATAGTATAGTGCTCTGCGCAGACTATTTCGTTTCTTCTCTCCACAACTGCTTTGCTTTCTCTCTTTTTTCATACACCCGAAACGTGCACGGCCAAATCGAAACGTACTTAACTTTTCTCATTTTCACCCCGCTTCATCCCTGTCGAAGCCAGGAAACGGCAAGTAGAGCTTCGTAAACACTGGTTTCTTTCTTCATTTTAGGGGCTTTCCACTCCTCTGCAAGCAATTTACGGTCCTCTTGCGATCATACAGCGTTAAGATGTCAATGAAGGGCCTAATTGCGCTGAAGGGGAACACGCAGACAATTCTGCTCTCCCCTGTCCGCGATAAGTACTCCATCTTGATGGAGGATGACAAAATCCGTGCTGGCGCCAGCAGCATGCAGGGCTGGCGTAGCACGATGGAGGATGCACACGCCGTGTACCTTTCGATTCCCAACATGCCAGGCAGTATCCGTGACGAGGACGCTGCGATTGCCGCTGTTTTTGACGGCCACTGCGGCAGCAAGTTTGCGCAGTCGTGCGCTGCAAAGATTCGCGAGTGGGTGATGGGAAGCAGCGCGTTCGCAAAGGGTAACTTTGAGAAGGCACTCAGGGACGCGTACTGCAACGGCGATGCGGCGCTTCATAAGGCGATGCCGAGCGAGCTTAGCGGCTGCACGGGCAACTGCGTGTTGATTGTCCAGAACCACCTCTACTGCGCCAACACTGGCGACTCCCGAGCGGTGTTGTGCCGCAACGGTGAGGCAATAGCGCTGAGTGAAGATCACAAACCCACCAACCCGGCTGAGCGAGAGCGCATCATGAAGGCTGGCGGCTTTGTGCAGGCGGGCCGCGTGAACGGCGTGCTGTCTCTCAGTCGCGCGTTTGGCGACTACGCCTTCAAGGACATGAACCTAAAGCCGGAGGACATGGCCATCACCGTGATGCCCGACATCTTCCACACGGAGCTGACTCCGCATGACGAGTTCGTCATTATTGCGTGCGACGGCGTCTGGGACATGATGACGAACGATAAGGCGGTTGAGTTCGTGCGCAACGAGGTAGCGGATCACGGCGATATTTCCCTGGCATGTGAGCGTTTAATGAACGCCTGCCTCGCGTCCACGCCGACTGCGTACGGGACGGACAACATGACAATCATTATTCTCCAGTTTAAGAGCTCGTTTCTGAAGAAGGTAGAGAGTAAGTTCATCACTGAGTAGCCACGCTTCCCTGCACGAGAGGCTGGCAGCTCGAACACCCAAAGGTGGAGGAGAAGTCGGCGCGTGTGCGCCGCGGACTGGTACTTAGCACTGTGTACACTTCAGTAAAGATGACCTGCTGAAATGACGGTCTTCTGTAATAAATCAACGCGAATCCTTATCTTTATGGCTACTATGTATCTTCTCGCTTGCGCAGACAAACAGGTGGTTGCAGTATGTCAGTGCGCGCTTTCCTTGTTTTCCCTTTGCGTCTGCCTCTTTCCACGCACGGAGAGAGGAAGAGGGAGAGGAAGCGCTGAGCTTTACTGCTTGCTGCTCTGAGGCGAAAAAATGCAGCTGCGAAGGCGTGTCTTCTAACCTCTAACGCTACCTCCTTTGTCCCAAAAAGGTGGTCACGCGGGTGGGGAGCAGGAATTTGCTTGCAACAGAGGCGTGGCTTCACTGCATCTTTTTTCTTTCTTGCCGTTCCGCAAGAAAACGGAAAAGGGGCTTCTGCTGTTGAGTAGAGGAGAGCGCCTTTACTGCCACGTAGACAAAAACAGCGAAAAAACAAATCAACTTCTCTTTTCTCTCTGCCTTTGTCCTCTTTCTCTACGGTGTCTGCATGAAGTAGGATGCGTACTCTCTAGCGCGCCCTTCGTCTCGTCCTCACAGGTTACTGAGGCTGTAGCAGGATCACTTGACCTGAAGCCGTCGACTTTCTTACACTGTTCCTTTGGTAGCTGCAGGCGGGGTAGGAAGGCGGTGTTGCGTTCTTCCGTCTCTTCGAAGAGCAGCGGTTTGGGGCTTCAGTCAATGAGTGCAGGCACACCTCACATTTTTTTTCTTTCATTGCCCGCATGGACCAGAGTGCGGTAGCGGAGTGGAATGTCGTGGGCACATTCCGGAAGCGGCCCGTTCCGCAGGGCCCTATCATCGACTTTACCTCTCACCTGAACAAGCACGGCTCCCTCAGCAACGAGGACGACATCCCGGTGCTGCTGTACGACGCCAAGCTGGACGAAAGCCAGCAGCGGTCCCGTGTGCCACGGTACCTCGCCCGCAAGATCGACATACCCCCGCCGTCGCTGCAGCCGGTGAAGGTGGTGTCCCTCGCACCGCCTCGGTCCGCTGACGGCGCGTCGCCAAGCGAGTCGATGCCGAACGTTGACTGTGTTGAACCGATCATCACCTTCTCGCGACACAAGGATGGTGTGCGGCGGAGGCATCCTTTTGTCATCGGCACCGTCCTGCCCGCTCCACCGCAGCTGGCGCTTCTTCTGCCTCTTGTCATCTTTTTGGCTGACATCGCGTTGCTTGTCGTGAGCCTCACCACCTACCTCCCCGGTAAAGGCCTCATCGCTGCGTGCTGTCTATTGGTTCTGGTCCCCGACATGGGTGCCCTTGTGTTGTTGTTGAAGCGAGGCATCTACTCCACCACCATCGCCATTCACCTGCTGCTATGGCCCAACATGGTGCTGCTCTTTATCCAGCCATTCGTTTCGTTGCTTTTTATGATTCACTTCATTTTGACAGCGGTCATGGTGCTCTACTGCCTGCGAGTGCGTTCGAGCACCTTCACCACGTTTTGCACTTTGCGCTGAACCTGCTCCTCATCGAGAGCGAGGGAGAGAGAGAGCGAGAGAGTGCGCAAGAAAAAAAAAAGCTAATGTATGTGTTTTCTCTCAATCCGACAACGCGCAAAAAAAAAAAAAAAAGAAAATCAAAAGTTGATAGGAACAAGCTTTCTCTCGTCTATGCAGTAATCTCAATATATGAAGTGCAACACGGGTAACAGCTTCGTTCTCCTCTTGAGCACGGGCAAGACAAAAAGCTAAAAAGGTTTCTTTTCGTCAGCCTCGACCCTCCAAATTTTATGGGCGACAGAGAGGCGTTCGTTCACATGCTTTTCTGCCACCCATAGATGATGAAAAAAAAAGAAAATAAAGACGCCTTTTGACAATTTCACTCTCTTCTCCACTGTCCCCATTCTTGTGCTTCCCGCGCTTCGCTGCGGAAACAAAGCAAACGCCAAAAGAGCCTCGGCGCAACGCGCATTGACTGATTTTTTTTCGCTCATTTCTTCCGTCTCTTTACGCTGGCTCGCAGCGCATATAGGCTCGACAAGACGAACACGCTGTCCCTGTTGCAACGAGATGCCGCCTAAGCGGAAGGAGGACCCAACAGAGCTGCCTTCTGACACCTTCTGCTTCGCCGACGGCAGCGTCTATCGGGGCAAGTACGTCGTAAAGCAGGAAACGGTTTTAGATGCGCAAGGATGTGGGGCAGGCTTCTCTGCCGCTGCAGCGGCGGGAAAGAAGCACGCACCGGCTGTGTCGCCCGGAGTCCCTGCCACAACAGCAGCAGCGGGGGCTGCATCTGGCTGTGCTCAGCTGGACGCGACGATGCACGGAAGCGGCTGCTTAGAGGACGCTTCGGGTGCTCGATACGAGGGGGAGTGGCATAACGGGACGATGGATGGCGCTGGCGCTCTGCACATGCCCAGCGGCTGCAGCTACACGGGCGACTTCTCGCACCACACTTTCCACGGCATCGGCCGCTACACCTGGGCAGATGGTTCGTATTACGAAGGAGAGTGGCAGCGGAATCAGATGCATGGTGCGGGAGTTTACGTTGACCGCACCGGAAAACGCTGGCACGGTGTGTTCACAAACGGAAACGCCACTAAGCTAGTCGCCAAAGTGGTGCTGTAGGATGTTCTCTCTCCTCTCTCTGTCACTCCCTTGAAAGCTGCGCAACTTGTTGGCTGTATTATTGTTGTTATTGAGATGTATACTAGAACGGGGACCGTTCTCTCCCACCACTACACGTGGCACGCTGTCTACCGGAAAAAGTTGATTGCAAATAAAGAGAAAACAAATGTCAGTACGAAGGTCTCTGCTTCCCACTGCTTGGAAGCATGTAAAACGGGTCGAATTGGCGTCTGAGCTCTTTCTGCCACTATTTCGCGGAGCCACGCTTTCTATAGCGGCCAAAGCGCGCTCGACACTTGCCGAAGTAGGGACACGCATGCGCCGCGGCTTTCAGTGTGCTCATGCCAACCCGTAGAAGTATTGCTTACTCGGTGCGCCTTTTTTGGTACGAAGACTTTTGTTTTTATCACCATGCCACGTTGTCTGCTCGCTACCCTGCTTTACACCTTATACTTTCCAATTACACACTCACCTTTTCCCACTTCCTCTCCTTGAAAAATGCGTTACATGTTCACCAGAGTGCGACACAGTTAGCTGTTGTCTTGAATCAGGCCGATTTGAATAGGTGAAGGAAGCGGCACAGTGCGCTTCAGGGTTGCACCCACCACCTCCGTGCGTACATCTGAACCCATACACACAGGTATTCGCCACCGGCCCGTTGTTTTTCTCTCTCCCTCTCCCTCGCCATGACTGAGGAGGACGTGAACTACGACGAGCTGGCCGACCTGCTTGCGTCCACCGCCCCGGCCGGCGAGGTGGAGCAGCAGCAGCAGCAACGAGACGAGCCAGCCGGCAGCGACGCTGCGGCAAACCCCCGTAAGGAGAAGCGGGAGAAGCGGCACAAGAAGAGCAAGAAGAACAAGCACAAGCGGCGGCGTGGGGAAGAGGGGGAGGAGGAGGGCTCCGAGGACGGCGATGAGGCCCGGGCCACCTCCAAGTACATCCTCGACGCAGCGGAGAGCGGCGACTCGGATGACGAGGACTTTCTCGACGACGACGACGATGACGACGATGACGAGGAGGTCGAGGACGCCGACTACGCTGGTCGCCCCCACCCCCACCTCTTTCACGAGGGCGACGACAGCAAGAGTGTGGATGAGATGGCCCGCTACTACGAGGAGGCGGCGCGGCACTACCGCACCCACGGCGACGGCGACGAGGCCACCTTTGCGGGTGGCGACCTCTCATCGCGTCGCCTGGCCTCCGAGTTCCTGCCTCGGGAGGATGGCCCGAAGGTGTTTGCGGTAAAGTGCCGCCCCCGCATGTCGCGTGTGCTGGTGACGCGTATAGTGAACAAATGCTTTGCCTATCGTGTGGGCCACAACTTCGAGCATAAAAAGGTCGATCTGGGTATCATCTCCGTCTTCTCGCTAGACCACGTGAAGGAGTACATTTATGTCGAGGCGAGCCGCAAGCTCTTCGTGCAGAACGTGCTGAACGGCCTCGACGGCGTCTTCCGCTTTAACATTGCGGTGGTCGACCCCCGTGAGCTCCTGCAGACGATGGAGGCGCGGCCGTCCACTCAAAAGGTTCGCGTCGGCGACTTTGTGCGGCTGCGGCAGCGCTTCTACCGCGGCGACCTGGCGCAGGTGACGGCGCTGAACCCCGATGGAGCCCACATCACGTGCAAGGTGGTGCCCCGTGAGGACTTTGTGCAGAAGGCCTTCTCCAAGGCGACAAAGCGGCTGCCCCCGCGCTTCTTTGCGCCACGGCTGGCCATTGGTGTGCGGGAGATGGAGAGCTCCTACGTCTGGGGCGACCTGCACTTCGACCGCGAGGGCTATCTGCTCAAGTCGGTGTCGACGCGCATGGTGATGTGTGGCAGCCAGATGGAGCAGCCGAGCACCGAGGAGCTGGCGCGCTTCTACAACAACCAGCGTGACCGGGTCGAGCGGGCGATCAAGGCAGCGGAGGCGGCGGCGCTGG
Organism: Crithidia fasciculata; assembly: GCA_000331325.2. NCBI lineage: Eukaryota > Euglenozoa > Kinetoplastea > Trypanosomatida > Trypanosomatidae > Crithidia > Crithidia fasciculata. The sequence goes on from CM003428.1 coordinate 720,191, forward strand.
CACCTCCGATCAGCATCGGCGACTCGGTGCGCATCACGTCCGGGCAGCTGCGCAACACCGTCGGCATCGTGGAGAACATCTTCACCAACACCAACACGGCGGTGCTCGCGTGCGCCGTGCCGGGGCGTGCGCAGGCGACAAAGGTGCAGGTGGAGCTCGGCGCGTGCACGAAGCACTTCGCCGAGGGAGCCCACGTCGTTGTCGAGCACGGCGAGCACGCTGGCGAGTCTGGCACGGTGGTGAAGTCGTGGGGCAGCATTGTCCTTCTCTTCCCTGACCGCGCCGCTGCTGGCACGGAGCTGAAGGTGGAGGCGAACGACTGCCACCAGAGCAAGCTTGGCAGCGTCTCGGCCCACACGAATGGTGTGTGGCAGCTCTTCGACCTCGTCTCCAGCACTGAGGCAAACTGTGTGGGCTGCATCGTCCGCCTCAACCGCAACGATGTCGATGTGCTGACAGAGACCAACGACGTGCGCACGCTGTCGTACGCGCAGGTGAAGGCGGTGGGCCGCGACACCCGGCAGACGACCGACCGCCGCAAGAACACCCTCGCTCGTGGTGCGGAGGTGCATATCGAGAAGCACCCGATGACGCCGGTGGGTCTGGAGGGCCAGACGGGTCGCATCGAGCACGTCTTTCACCGCACCCTCTTTGTGCGGTGCCGTGCGTCACCGCTGCATGCTAATATGGTGGCGCTTGACGCAGACTGCGTCCTTCTGCTGGGTGGTCGCAAGACGGACCGCCGTGTGGTGCCAGTGCTGCCGACCGCGGCAGCTGCAAACACGGGGGCTTACGGGGCTGCCGCGGGGGCCCGCCTTGCAGCCGCACAGAGCCGCGACTCCGAGATCTGGGATGAGAGCTCGCTTGACGTCAATTTCTCTCGTCCGTAAGCGAAAAGAGAGGAAAAAAAAAGCTGTTGGGTGTAAGTCGGATGCAGATGGCGAAGCTAAAAGACACAAATGCATCCCGCCGCGGTGCCGACGATCTCCTTTCACCCAAACAACAACTTTTTTCCTTTCGCGGTCAAGCATCGCAGCGATAGAAGCGTTGCAGACAAAGGGCAGATGCATGAAGAAAAGAAGGTGTGTCGGCTTGTTGCGTCTCTTTCTACCTTTCTTCTTTTTTTTTCTGTGTGTGTGGGAGCTGATTGTGATGCCAATTGTTTGTTTGTTCTCTTTCCTTTTTCTTTTGTTGTGTGTACTGTTATCTGTTGTTCTGCGCTTGGCTGTACCGGCTAAAGGTGCACGTACAAGCTGTTGGCGTGGGCGGCGTATGCCGCGGAGGTCACCGACCACCTTAAAGTTCCCAATATCACAAACCTGTACTTCAGAAGGAAGTATGCTTCTTCCGCGGCAGAAGAGTGTGTGACTTTGCGTGGAAACAGGTACTTTATTTTCCGCATAAACGCACCACTCATACCTTTGAGGCAGCGACGAACCGTGTCGTGCCTGTAGAGAGACTAAAAGCGGAATGAATCTTCTTATTTGGTTTGATCTCATTGCAGCGCCGTTCTCTGTCGTTGAGTGCCAGTTGGGATGGTTGCACGTTGGTCGCATCGCTTCTCCCAGCACGCTGGATTCCAGTGTCTCTTCTTCTTTCCGGCTGACCAAATGGGTGACGTTGCGTGCAGAAGCCGGCCATACAACGTGTCCCACGATCTCCTCAGCCCACTCTCCTCTTAACGATCCTCTTGGCCTTCTTTTTCTCGTTTTTTTATTCGTGTGTTTGCCGCGTTACACGCCGGCCCCCACCCGCGAGTTGATCAGTGAGCTTACACTCTTCATGTTGCGCTGCGCGAGGTCGATACGGTGGGGAGAGGCGGTGGCTCTCGCTGGTCGGCAGCCACTGCGGCTCTCCTCGTCCCGGTGCGGCCTCCGTCGCTGCGCGATCGGTGAGCTGACGCCCACCAACGGTGTCGTCGCCACTGCTTCAGCGCTGTCGTCTCTTTTCACCGCGCATCGCAGCTACATGCAGCGCACCTGCCCCCGCCACTTCGAGATCGACCCCTCGAAGCAGCGCTACGTGATCGAGTCTGCCTTTGAGGAGCCGACCTTCCGCTTCATCTGCGAAGGCGCGGACGTGGACTTTAAGGAGGAGGTGCGAGAGGCGGTGAAGAAGGCGCTGCCGCCGCCGCCATCGAACTTCACGCAGCGCGACACGCACCAGGTGTTGACTTTGGCGCAGGTGGTGCAGGTCTTTCAGCGTTTGTGTCGGCAGGAGGTGGTCTCCTACGCCCAAGTCCGCTCCACACCGCAGCGCCTCGCCTCCTTCTATGAAACCCTTGCCACCGCCAACCCGTCGCTCGCCCTCCTCGCCGCTGAGCACTTTACCTTTGCGGGACTCGTGGCGACCCACGCAAAGAAGAGCGTACGAGACGCGGTGCTAGCCAACGCGGACCGCGGCACCTCGATCGGCTGCATGGCTGATCAGGAGCTCGTTGCGGAGGGCAGGCCTCTCAACACAGAGGCGCGCTATGACCCCCACGAGAGGTGCTTCGTGCTCCGTGGTGCGGGAAAGTTTGGCATTGTGGCGGCTGCCTGTGCGGACTGGGCGGTGGTGACGGCGACGCTGACGCTGGGGGCGAAGGAGAACAACGGCACACATCTCTTTCTCGTGCCTTTGCGCGGCGCTGGCAGCAGTAGTAGCAGCCACGGATCTTCGTCCTCGAGCAGTGGGCAGACAGGGGCGACTGCGGGAGCGCTCCGTCGAGGTATTTCAATGCGCGCCGTTAGCGGCGAGAGCGACGTCCTGACCGGCTGCGGCGTGGCGGTGCTGCACTTCGACGACGTGCGCCTCCCTCTGGACCACATCCTCGATCCCTTCTGCATCACGTCAGAAATGAAGGTGGGCTACGTGGCCGGGCAGGACGGCGCGCCTTCAGCCCTCGACGTACTGCGCACACGACGCCGTATCGCCACCGGTGCGCTTTACATCGGCGCCACCAAGAAGTTTCTGACCGATGTGGTGACCTACACAGCAAGCAAGTACGTTGTCGGCCCGGATTACCGCCGCAACTACCCCTTCTTTGGTCTCCAGCACATCCAGACACCGCTGGTGAGTATGGTGGCGAAGTCGTACGTCTACCTCATCGCGTGGCAGCAGCTCATGCCGGTCTTCAGTGATCCCGCAGCGAAGGAGCCGTCCTACGAGGACCACATGCGCCTGGCCGGTGTCATTCACTTCCTGCAGGAGAACCTGTTGCAACTGCGGAGCTTTGCGACGGAAACGATGGGCCTTCACGGGTCCTTGGCAAGCACCGGTGGCGACGCCGTATCGGCTATCGTGCACCTCCGCCAGGAAGGCCTCGACACGTCGGCGCTGATTCGCGAGGTGGCCTTCAAGTCCATCACGAAGAACATCGGCACGACGCACTGGGGCTGGTGGTTGACAAACCTGCTGCAGCCCATCTTTCCCGCCATGGACCGCTTTCTGAAGAACCCGCTCTACTCGCCGCGCATCGCCGACCTCGGTCGCCACCTCCTTTTTTTTAGCCACAAGCATTACGCGCTGAAGAGGCGGCTGCGGCAGTCGCGTGAGCTGGAGCGGCGCAAGGGCGGCAGCGAGCACCAGTGGTACGACTGGGTCATGTTCCGTCACCGCACCGTCGTGCACTGCGGTGAGGCCTTCATGGAGATGCACTTTGTGAACGTGATGATGAAGGAGACAGAGGCCTGCAGCGACCCGCGCGGGCGGAAGATCCTGCGAGACATTGGCTGGGTCTACGCCCTGTCGCGGCAGATGGAGCGCCTCGACTTCGTCCTCACCAACAAGATGCTGAGCACCGGCAAGGCGGAAATTTTGTCGAGTCACTTTGACAATCTGGTGACAGTGATGGCGCCGCAGTGCATGCACCTCGTAGAGGCCATGCAGGTGCCCCAGCAGTTCCTCGCTCCGTGTGGGTCTGGCGACCGCATGGAGGCGTACTGGACAATTCCAGGCACCAACACGCACATCGAGCGCGGGGATCGGCTGACGTTGCACGACGCCGCAAAGACGTCGTCTTCGTCATCATCGGGTGGCCGGGCGAAGCCGGGGAGTGAGAAGGCGGAGCAGGAGGGCATGCGAGAGTCTGCAGAGGAGTTCGACCTCTTCCACGGGCTCGCCGATGAGCCGTCGTACGCGCGCCGCAAGTCGTAGACGGGTTGGTCACCTGTACGGCAGAGATAGTATCGACAGTGGTGTTCACAGCATCTAGCGTGTGCTGCGCTGCATTTCTTCCGACTCGCAATTTTCGTCGGTAAAGGGGTTTCGTACGTGGCGGCGCGGCGCAGCGTTCGCCAAGCACGTGTATCGTTGTTGTTGTACAAGAAGGGTTTTGTTGCGTTAGTGCCTGTGTATGTCCTTAGCTCAAGAACGTCGACGTGTCATCACAGCTGTAAAAAAAGAAACACAAGCAACGAAAGCAAAGCGACAACTACAGATAAAAAGGCGCGAAAAAAGAAATGCTGGGCCGTGCGTTGTGTTTGAGGTGTCATAGGAACCTTTACCTTCTCTGCTTTTTCACCCCACTGCTGGAGTAGCTGTGTTGCGGCGGTTGTCAGCACCGCATTTTCCCCATGCATCGCCGGAGCCACCGCTGGCGTGAGCATTTGCCCGCGATCGCCTTTTTTTTTGTCCCGCGGGCGTCGCTTTACCTTTCTTTCTTCGGATCGCATCTTCTTATCTAAATGATTCTCTCCTCCCTCTTTATTGTTTGCTGCTCAAAGTACCCGTTTCACCAGCCATACATTCATTATTTTCTCCTCCACCACCACCACACACTCGACTCCATCTTTCCTTTTTTTATTTTCTCCTTTTCCTTCCCTTTTATCGCGACGCGGAGGAGTCGACAATAGAGCCATAATGGATGGAGTTCACGAGGCACACCTGTCTCGCATCTTAGAGGGGCGTCGCCGGCGAGGCGTGCTGGGCAACTACACCGAGCCGGTAGCAACGCCACCACCGCAGGCACGGCACGTGAGCCCGCCACCTCCGCCGCCACCCGCACCCCGTCGTGTATCGTCTGCAGCGGGAACGCAAACTGTGGAGGAGCGCAAGTATGCGGCCGCTGCGCAGACCGCGGCGGGGTGGGACGGCGAGGCCACACAGCGTCGCTACAACAGCGCAGCTGCCGCTGGCCCATCCCCGGCCGGTAATGCAGACTGGCGCCAGAGCGTGCCTCGTACGAACGGTTTCGTTAGCGGTGCCTTCGCTGCTGCCGCACCACCACCACCACCACCACTACCGCCAAACCCCAACGCCACGCTAGATGGCGCGGTGCGGTTTCAATCCCCCGCGCGTGTGCCGTCACTGGCCTACAGCACCCCAGCCACATCACCATCAGCGTCAGTAGGGCGGCAGCGGCCGAGTCTCTGGCGGCGGCAGCAGCAGCTCAATGCCACTCCTCCTCCTGCCTGGGCTTCTCCGCTAGCAGAGGACGTTGGACGGCGATCGGTTGAGCCACTGCCACCCCCGCTGTACATTCCTCGGTCCCGCTCACCTCTCCGTGAGCCACGAGGAGGCGGTTACGGCAGTGGTGGCATGTGGCAGCCCCTCTTTTCTGCTGCTGCCCCGTCGCGGCCAGCGTTTGACGATCCGCCACCCTTCACGAGTGGGTGGCGTACCCAGCCAGACACGCACTACACCTTTAGCTCCGGTTTGCACGTCGCGCCACTCTCGATGCACCGCGACGAGGGCGGCGTGTCGTCGATGACGGGATGGCCGTCCGAGCAGAGAGAGTCGGGCAGACACCGCGGCCGCCGTCCGTCGCGCCACCGCTCGCACCACCGTCGCCAGCACCGCCAACACCGCAGCCCGCGCGACTACCGCGACAGCGAGGCGGAGAGGGAGGTGGACTTCCCGCCGCCACGTCGGCAGCGCAGCGCGCGTCGTGATGCGAGTCGACGCCGCTCTTCCGCGTCGGCAGCTCCTGGCTTCTCTCCGCCGCGGCGGCAGCGCGAGGAGGACCCGCGGCGTGGGCGTGGCTACGCACCACCGGTCGTGTACATGGGAAGCCATCCGAGCGAGATGCGGGCTTCCTCGCCGTCCTCGATGGAGGGGGCGTCGCAGCAGCGTCGGCACCGCAGCCCACCAAGGACACGCCCGATCGAGGAGCCTCGCAAGACGGCCCTCGGCTTGCCTGACGCCCGCTCCACCATGGACCTTCGCACAAGCATCGAGACACTGCGGGCCGGCGACTGGTTTTACAAGTGGACGACCAAGGGCGACGCGGTGCACCGGCGGTGGGTGTGGGTTGACACGAAGAGCTACCTTCTTGTGTGGAGCAACAAGGAGACGCGCAACCCGAACTTCTGCGGGGATGTCCGCCTCGACCACATTTGCCAGGTGACGTCGCGGGACTTGACGAGCGTCGACGAGGACGGGTTCCCGAAGACGTACTACGTGCTGCTCATCGAGACGACAAAGCGGGTCCTGCAGCTGGCGACGGAGCTGAAGGACAAGTGCGACGCGTGGTTCGAGGCACTGAACAATGTGATGGGCTTCATTCACCGCAATGATATCGCCAAAGGTGCGCAGCTGCCGGACTAGATAGAGTGTACCTTTTCTTGATAAGTGTTTTTTTCGTTTTCCTCACAGCTGTGTACGTCCTCTTCTCTTCCCCTTGACTACCGCTGGAAGGATGCTTGTGCGTGTGTTGTTAGAGCGAGACGTACACACACACATGTACGCACTGCGTCTCTCTTTGCGTCTGCGTGGGCAACAATGGGAATCTTCTGTACCTGTTTTCTTTTGCTCTCCCTGTTGTTCTCTTGTTCACCATTCGTTTTCCTTTTTTTTCCTTTTTACCCTGTACCATTACTTAATGAATTTGTTCATCTTCCTCCTACAAAGGCTCGAATACAGCTGTATTTGAGGTCTGCGAGAAGGAGAGTACGTAATGTAAAAAGACGAAAATACCGGAGAGTAGCAGGACTTGGCTTCAATTCAACTTGCTGAAGCGGCTTTAACGCGTGGTTTGTTGTATGTGTGTGTGCTTTCCGGGTGGATGGTGGACCGAATTTTCGCAGAAAGAATCACGCGCAGAATTCCTCCCATGTGAAATTGGAAATGCATGACAACCCGTTGTCTTTAGGTTTGACCTCTCGCTTCATCTCTCATACCGCAACGCGCTTTCCCTGTCTGTTGTTAGTTTGACAACTGTATGCGCCACTTTGCTTTGCGTGCGTTGAGGTCAGAATTATAGTGTCGGCTGCTTTGCAGTGCAACAACCAACAAAAGAAGCAAATAAAAGCAACGCCACGTAGCAGAGTGTCTCCAACAACCACCACAAGAAAGAGAGGCGCTTTTTTTTTTCAAGGGGGTCTTGCGCGCTGAAGCAGCTCCAAATTTTTTTCACGCGACCACACTAACACATACACACACGGAGACGCGATTGTCCTCTATGTTTGCCCCACGCGATCTAAACGGCCTGCCAGCGGCGCCGTCGGTCAAAATCCCCACTCTCAGCAACCCCAGTGGGGGCGGAGCGGGACAGGCCAGCACCTACGCCCCCTCCCTCAGTCTGCGGCGGCGGTTTGGCCCCACAGCGGCGGCCCTGCCACCCGTGGTGGTACAGGAAGTTGCCACTGCAGAGTCACCGACGGTCACCATGGAGCAGCTGCAGGTGCACGAGTACGACATGCCGAGTGGGACGGTGGAGTCGCCGTCATCGTCAGAAGCTCCACTGCCGGCGCCGACGACGCCGAAGATGCGCAACGAGCTCGCACAGGTCGAGGACGTCGCATCCCATGCTGCCTCGCCTCGCAGTGGCGACACCTACACAGCAAATGCCCCGCAGGCGGAGTTCCTGATCCAGAAGGATGCCTTTCTAGCGCGGTTGGTGCACCGTGTGCGGGCGAGCTGCTCGAGGGTGATGTCAGAAAGGGCGGACGTAGACGCTGAGGGGGCGGAGCGGAAGTCGCGTGGGTCTCCGCCGCCACAGCGGCCCTCGTCGTGCTCCACCGCTTCCCCTGTCGCGTTGCCCACGCGTGATGCCGCCGACGCTGGTGATTTCGAGGAGGAGGAGGAGGTTGTGCCGCGCGGTAGGGCCCCGGCGCCATCGCGCTCGCGCAGCCCCTCTCCACTTTCTTCTCCGTCCTTCTCGTGGCGGGGCCGTGGAGGCGCCGCTCTCGGCGACGTGCCGATCAGCCCTCCGGCGAGTCCTGCGCCGTCACGCCTCGGTGCGACCTCACCAGACCCCCGCGCGCCGTCTACCGACCTCTTTGCCGCTGGCGGGGCGTTGCGCAGCAGCCTGCAGCACAGCCGCTGCTCCGGTGTGTCGCGTGGGCGACGCTCGCCGAGCGCAGAGAGACCGGAGGCGGCTGCGGGTGTGGGCTCATGGGCTCTGAGGGTAGAGGAGGGGGCGGAGGAGAGGGAGGAGGACACGTTCTGGGTGCGCGCTGGCGCTGCTGCGGGTCGGCGTGCAAGCAGCATCAGCAGCGAGCGCCACAGTGTCAGCGCGGCGCACCCGCAGTGGGCCCCACACCCCGCTCCGCAGGCACGCCCGGCGTGGAACCAGCGCCAGCCACCGAAGAAGCAGCGGCCGATCGTGAGCGCTCCCGGCTCGAACCCGCCGCCATCATCACGTCGCAGCGTGTCGCGCAGTCCGGAGCGTCTCTCGGCTCCACCGCCCGCGTCTCCGCCGTTCACTGCGGCGCAGAAGGCCGTGTCGCCTGGCGCGGGGCCGCAGCACTGCGCCGAGCGCGCCTTCCGCCGCAGCGCTTCACTCCCTGCGGAGCGCCAGCCGCAACGTGCCCACTCCCAGCCGCGCGAAGCCTTGTCCAGCGCCACCGTTCCTCGCCGCGTTGCAGCGGACACGCACGTGCTGGACAAGGCCTCGCCGATCAGCGCTGCCGCAGGTGCGACGTCGCCTCCCTCCCCACCTTCCGCTCGCGCGCTTTTCCAAAGCACGGAGGTGGACAGCGCTACCCGGACGGCGACTACGCCGCGGCAGCAGCAACCAGCAGCGACGACCACGGCAGCACTGCAAGAGACGTGTGACGCTGCGCTGGCGAGGGCGGAGCGAGCGGAGCAGCAGTGCCATGTGCTGACACTGGCGCTCGAGCAGCTTCTTGTCGAGCGTGCGGAGGAAAAGGTGGTGTGGGAGAGACGGTTCACGGCGCTGGAGCTGCAGACGCGGAGCATGGCCCAATGGATCCGTAGCGTGGATGCTGAGGCGGGGGTGTCGGCTGAGCCTTTAGTGGCGGCGGTGGGAGGCGCTCCGGCCGTCTCTGTTGCCTCTACTGGGGAAGCTCTTAGCACCGTGCCTGCCGAGCTGCCGTTGCCATCGCGCACGTTGGCTGGCAAGACCGCCGTGTGGGACGAGGGGGAGGAGGATGTGGAGGGTGGCTCGCATGCGGGCAGCGTCCCGAGCCGCAGCGGGGCACCCAGTGCTACCGGCAGTCCTTCTCCAGGGGCTCCCGGCGCCACACCGACTCCGGCGCGACGTGGCAGTGCGAGTGGGGAGAGCCGGGGAACGCCTGCGTGCCAGGTGCGTCTGCCGCCATCGCCTCCCATGATCCTGCATCTCCACTCTCAATAGAAAAAAGAGTGTGTGTCCGCCTCGCCGCACCGCCATCTTTGATTTCAGTAGCTTTTACGCTGCATCGAGACTAGCCCTGTGCTCTCTTTCTCTCGCTCTCTTGCAGCTTCAACTGTAATGAGGAGAGCAGCTGAAGCTCACAGCACTGTCTCATGCTTTCGTACCGATGGTACTGGGTGCACCAGTTTTTTTTTTCCCTTTGTATGATGAACTAGATGTCTGCAAGCGGTAAAGCTTCCTCTTGCCTTCTTTTGCTTTCTTTGCTTTACTTTATCCGATAAAACGCGGAGAGTGAACGCGACCTGTCGCGTACTTCTTTCTTTTTCAACATAGATGATCCTTAGAATATACCCCTTTTTTGTTTAAAACTTAGAACGATGACGATACGATGTGTAGCGCGCCGCTCCGGCTGCCATGTTGGAGACAGCGGAATCATTTTGCAGTCGAGAGCTGGCAGCGTTAGATCAATGAAATACCAAAAATTAACCCTAAGCGGTGAGTATTGTGTGGTGTCGCAGTAGGAAGTGAAAGCTAGGCGGTGCGGAGATACCCTGACTCCACTTTGGACCGGGAATATAAAAAGAAAGAAAAAAAAAAGGCTACCTGTGCACCTCGTCGTCCTTGAACGCTTTCTACGTGAGCTGCCAAGGTACACGGTATCACGACGAACACACAGCAAAGCTTGATGGTGAGAGAGGGGAGAGAGATTGACATTTAAAAGAAAAATAATTTAACAATAGCCCGCACAGGCAACGAAGATGCCGCAGCTGCTGATGTCTGCTCTCTTTCTCTCTCTCTTAAATTGAAATAGACACCACTCTTACCGTCCTCACCTATTCTCTTCTTGCGTCTCTCTTTTACCAATGTACACTGCTCTCCTCAAAGTGCAACCGGAGAACGAAGAAGAGTGAAGAAAAGCACAGGTGAAAAGAGCGAAGATACTGGGCCAACACCGGTGTACTACAGATCCTAAATAAAAAATATATTTATCCGGCTGCTCTCCTTGAAAGGTGGCTATAGAACACACATACACACTAGAGGAAGACCAATAAAAGAAACATAATCTCATCTACACACACGCTCATACACAAGCGCACTCTTTAGGCGTCGCCTCTAAAGAAGAAGAAAAAAAAACATTTAAGCGCCTCTGAGTTTTTCTCTCTTCGGCACCTCTTTTTTTTTTCCCCCACCGCTGAGAATGACGCAGTCCGCCACAAAGTCGATCGATGTAGAGCAGGCGGTACACATTCTCCGCTCTGCCTGTCACGGCAGCAGCAGCAGCAGCAACAGTCCCTCTAGCCACACCGAGGACGTCGCCACCTTACTGCCCTCCGCATCCTTCCTCGCCTCTCACTGCACCCCTGCACTGCTGTCCAGCCTCCTCGACGCATGCGATGCCACCACGACGGTAGCCGGCGCACCAAAAAAGCTGGCCATGCTGAATGCGGCCTGGAAGCTGCTTCTCGCTGTCGTCTCGCATGAGCACGTCGCGACCGGCGACTACGAGGCGGCCTTGGTGCACATGGTGGAGCAGCTGCGGTGGGGCGTGTTGACACACGACTGGAGCGACAAGAAGCGCGTGCGGCTCGCCACGTTTTTCGCCTCCCACATGGCACTCGCCGTGCGGGCCCACCCGCAACTGCTGCTGAGCGGCTCAGAGGCGGCACGCTTGTTCCTCGGGCATCTCGTGCGGTTGTACTTTGCGGTGTGTGTGACGGTGGCGACCAGCACGCGAGGTGCAGAGGCGGTCACGGCACTGCACGACAACATCGTGGCGCGCCTTCACGTTGTCTTTGATACCCTTGGCAGCGCTGCTGCAGCAGTCATGAAGGACTCGGTCGAAAGCCCAACAGAGGCTGCTCACATTACCGGTTCTCCTACCAGCGCTGCTGCGGCTGGTGGTGGTGAAGGTGATGGTGATACTTGCAGTGCAAAGGAAGCCGCACAGCTTCGTGGTCGACGACATGTGTTCTGTGCTGCTCCGGTGCAGGAGCTGCTGGCGCACTGCGTCTCTGCCTCTGCTGCGATGGAGGTGGAGGAGGCGGCGGGCGAAGGGGCGGCGGTGCGCCAGGCAACATCTACGGCCGGGCTCAGCGCCTACGTGCGTGTTGCGCAAGCGGTGCTGCAGCAGTGGCCAGAAGCTGGCAACACAACAGAACCACGTGAAGAGGAGGGAGCATCAAGTGCGAGTCCATGCACCGCTAAAGTTGCAGATGGAGAGGCAACAGGACGTGAAGTCCAGTACGATGCTGCTACCGCGGCCCGCAGCCTCACGAAGACTCTCAGCTTTCTCAGCGAAGGGTTGCTGGCGTGGACGGGACATAGAGCAACACACGACACCATGAGCAAGAATGACGAGCAGATGGAGAGAGACGGAGGTGAGGGCACTATAGCAGCGCAGACAATTCTAGACGACATCGAGCGGCTCTCGCAGACACTACCGCTTACCCTCTTCGCTGCGGCGTCCACTCCACCAAGCGAAAACTTACACCCAACTTTACCGGCTGCATCGCCGTCGCTGCGCGACTTGTGGGTGAAGGCGCTCGCCACGCTCTGGGAGCGATGTGTGTCTCTGTGTGCGCGTGCGGAGGTCGCTGGGACGAATGAGGAGCAGAGCCCAGCGCCGGAGGAGACCGCCGTCAGCCTCAGCGCGCAGCTGTCGTCTCTCGTACTGGCTTCAGTGACTTCAGCGCCAAGCACATCGACGACGGGACTGATGGCGCTCGAGGCGTGGACGGAGCTGCTGCGTCGTCTCGATTGCTGCGGTGCTTCTCAGCAGGCATCCGAGGAGGCGCAACGGACACACCGTGCTACCGTATGTGTCCTGTTACGCGTGTTGGCCTTCCTGCGTGAGGCTGCAGTCGACCTCGTCCGTGGTGCTCGCTGCATGCAGAGGCGAAACGAGCGTGGTGGGTGGGATGTTAAACACAGCGCTCTGGTGATGCAGTGGGTGTGTGTCATTGCGTCGCTGCTCAGCTACGGCGAGTCCGTGTTGGGCGTGGAAGCCACAACTGCTGCTGATGACGGTGAGGGGGACAACGAGGCGGGTGAAGCCGTCTCTCAGATAGTGGAAGTGGTGCGCGCGCAGTCGTGCGCAGTAAGCGTGGAGGAGAACGACAGGGGAGCAGGCACTTCTGAACTGGTGCGTCTCTCCCCCTCGTCGCCTTCGGCAGCTGGTGAGGCACTGCGGCATCTTCTCAGTGAGCTTCAGCTTGAGTCCAACATTGCACGAAAGCAGAAACCCGTGACGGCGGCGGCGGCCTTCCGCATGTGCCGCCTACTACTTCGCGCTCCTCGACAGCTGCGCAACTTGGTTGTCGCCTTTACGACTCCGCCCGACTCGTCCAACTCCGCGGTGCGCGAGGTCGATGACGATGGCGTGGACATTGCGTTATTGCGCCTCAAGCGGACGCTGCTGTCGTGCTCCTCTCTGCTGACCTCTCTCACGCTGTCGCTGCAGAGCGTGGTGGAGGTGCCCGATGCAATGACTGCTACGCCAACAGAAGAGGCCAACAGCGAGGAGGAGCAGCAGCAGCAGCTAGCTTTGTCGCGGTTGCTGCACGAGCAGGGTGCGCGTGTCGCGCGTTGGGTGGCTGCGCGTCTGCTTTATGAGATCGCAGCGGTGCCCATGACCGACAGCGCCGACGACGCCGTCTTCCTTGCCTGTGTGCGGCGGTGGACCGACGTGGCCTTCTCACCGATCACACCACCCCCACAGTCCTCACCTATGAGCAGTACCGAGAGGTGCGGCGCCGTTGTTGTGGCCGCAGATGCAGCTGCTGCGTTGCTGCGTGTTGCCGAGGAGTGCACGACGCTGGACCTGGAGAACTTGAACCTGTCGGAGGACGCCACCGGTGCTCTAATGGAACTGATTGAAGGTGCAGGTCAGAACAATGAGGAAGAAGAGGAGGACGCAGATAATGCGCTGCGGTGGTGCCAGCTGGTGGAGGCGGAGGCGAAGCAATGGGCTGCGCTGAAGACGTGGGCGGTAGAGCAGCGCGATGCTGTGGACGAAGGCGATGTGGTCAGCCCCACTACCATTGTCACATCGCGGCCGCAGTGCGTCCAGCGTGCCGCATTTCCCTTTACCGCAGCGGACCTTCTTCGCCGACTGCGGGACTGTACGACGGTGCTGCGTCAGCTGCATGAGGGCCTTGTGGGGAAGTCGGTGGTGCTGCTGGTGGACGACGAGAGCAGCAGGGCACAAGAGCGCAAACGCCGTCGAGCAGAGGAGGCGCCGCCTGCTGTCCGCCGTGGTAGCGATGAGGGGGATGAGGTGCTGGTGATGGCTGCTGAGGAGAGTGAGCGTGTGATGCGTGCGCTGGTCAGCATCCATGACCTGAGTCAGTGCACGCTGGAGCAGCTGAAGGAGGGCGGCGACACCGTCGCACCGGCGTTTCCGACCTCGGCTCCCCCGCCTGTCAACGCAGAGTTTGCTTCGTGCCTTCGAGAGGAAATGTCGCGGGAAGACACACAGGTCTTCACGTTGTCCGACACAGAGTCGATGGGCAGCCGCCGCCGTCCGTCCAGCGCGGAGGTGATCGACGTGGAGTAAGGCGGTGGTGCGTCGTAATTTGAGAAAACAAGGAGAGGCCGCTACTCTGCATCACAAAGACTGGTGATACATATACTTCTGGTCTCTTCAACGTCTGACTTCCGCTTTTTAGTATCTCATCTTCTTCAACAGAGTACACTCAGAGTTGTTAAGTAAAGGAAGTAGAGAAGCAGTGAAGGTGCCTCGCACCGTTTTCTAACACGCGTCACCGAGAAATAGGAACACAGTTGTCGACTTTTCTCTATTTTTTTAAAGGGCACCAATTGGTGCTATCAAGCGCACTCGCTGGGATGGGCTCTGCTCAACTAAAAAAAGAAAAAGGAAGAGAGAAAGATATCAATGCTGGTTTCACTGTTCGTTTCGGATGTGCCCACTCTCCTTCCTTCACTGCAATCTCTCTCTCTCTACACCCACTCTTTTTATATTTACACCCACACACACCCGTTTTCTCTTCCTCTGCAGGTGTCAAGCAAGAGAGACGCACCTATACGAAGAAAGAAGATCAGCGTTGAGACGTTTCCGTGTTTCTCTCTGCCTTTTTGCTCTTTTCCCTCTCTCTCTCAAATACACGCACGCACACCCCATGCAGTCAGGCTTTAAGCGCTCGCGCAGCGGCGGCTTCGATGGCCGTGGCCGTGGTGGTGGTGGTGGTGACCGTGGCGGCCGCGGTGGCGGTGGCTTCTCTCGCTTTGAGGGCCGCGGCGGCTCACGTGGGCGTGGTGGTGGCAGCAGCAGTGGAGGTGGTGACCGGGACCGCTTTCGCGATCGCGACCGCAGCGCCGCGGGCATGTCCAGCAGCCGGCAGTGGTCTGGTGGCTACCGTCCGCAGGTGGCTGACGAGTCCGTGCCGCGGCCGCACCTTCCTGGAGAGCGCTCTCGTGGTCGTGGGCGAGGCGGATTTGGCTCTGCACCTCCCTCCACTTCTTTTGGTGGCGCTCGCAGTGACTTCCGCAGCCGCGACGCCCGCCCCTCGCACACGAGCGCACCACGCCCGCAGCAACACAGCAGCAGCAGCAGCAGCAGCAATCACCTTAGCAACGGCCGCAGTGCGGGCCCAAAGCCGCGCGATGTGGTGGTGATTCTGGAGAAGGCGGGCATCCTCATGGGCAACATGGGACTGGTGGACGCCTACGATCGCGCGGCGACGACCGAGATTGCGAATGCCTCGCTGAAGGACGTGCGTCCTGATATTGTGCATCAGTGCCTCCTCGCTCTCTTCGACTCCGACCTCGCCTATCAGCACCGCCTGCGCGTCTACATCAGCCTCTTTTCACGCCAGGGAAAGGTGATCGAAGTGTCACCGGCGCTGCGGCCGCCGCGTACCTACGCCCGATTCCGCGGCTTGATGGCCGCACTGCTGCGGGACGGACGCATTTGTTCAACCGACGGGCAGGTGCTGATGCGGCTTATGCCAGGCTCGGTGGCGCCGATCCTGCCGCATGGCGCCGAGGTGATCGGGTTGACGAACAGCCTCACGTCGCCGGTTGTGACGGCGTCGCAGCTGGCGCAGCAGGCCGCCGCCGCCCCTGTCGATGACGCACTGCAGGGTGGCATCAAGCACGTGACAGCCTTCTACTGCATCTCCTGCACGGACGACTGCGACCTCGACGGGATTGACTACATCACCAAGTCGGTGTGCCTCTCGGCGTACCCGATGACGGCGCACGTGCAGAGTGCGCGTATCTGCGAGGGCCACACGCGGGTGGAGCCAGATGCTGCGGCTGCGGCGGCTAGCAAGGCGAAGGGGAACGCCGCTGGTAAAGGTGCGGACGGCTTTACTCGGCAGGGCGAGCAGCAGCGGGAGTCGCGGGTAGGAGAGGTGTTTCCGGTGGATCAGGGGAGCGACCAGGAGTGAGTGCGGAAGTTGTGCTGTGAGTGTGGTTCGTGTTGGAAATGCGTCTGCGTCTCTCTTCTTTTTTTTCTTCTCTTTTCTCATTCCCTGCTGCCTTTCGCTCCCAATTGCGATGTTGCACCGCTTTTTGCATTAATGTGGGTCGGACGATGAGCGGGAAGGGGAAGGAGAGAGGGACGGGCGTGAACGTTTAAGTCTAAGCCGTGTAATTCAGTGCCTCTTTCACTAAAGTTTTTCGATAATAATTATGTATGAAGGATTACAGGGAAGGAAACGAAGAACTTACGTGCTGTGCCTTGTTTGCGCTTTGATTTCATTATTAGCTAATGTGCTACTCAGAGAAAGAAAGAGATCTTTGAGGAATGGCGAGTGCTCCACTGCGGTTTTTATTCTCCTCCTTTTTCACCCTTTAAATTAGCGGCATTCGTGTACTGGGGCATGTCTAAAGCACTTCTCCCGTTAGGTAACTCGAGGCCGCTGTGGCGGAGGCTACTGCAATCGACTCTTTCTTCTTCCGCCCCCTTTTTATGGCTTATCCTCGTTTGTCTATTTTCGCTGAAACGTACACACACCCACAAACAAATTCCCATATTAATCTTTATCTCCTCAGCGTGTTTCACTTGGCTGCGTCTGAAGGCACACGGTGCGCCTACTAACGCTGCTCGCAGCCTATCGTGCACTTGCAGGTGTGCGTGTTGCCCAGCAAGGAGATCACCGCACCACACACATACCGCTCTTCTTACTGATTGCATCACGTGCCTCAACGCCGGTGTTTTTTTCCCCCCTTTTTTTCTCTTTTCTCCCTCTTCTCTCTGCTCTCTCAAGATAGACTACTTGCTTTTCTCTGCTTCCTGCTCAATGACGTCACTCGTCCCTTTTGACCTTCGCTGCGTTGGGCAGCTCACGGCGTTGTCGCTCCGATGCGCACCGCTGCACGTCTGCCTGCCACCATCGTGGAGCTCACTTCTTGACGATCTCACTCTTCCCGAAGAAACAAGGCAGCTGTCCACGCCTGCATTAGCTTCCTCACCGCTGTCTCCTTGCAGGGAAAGCTCCTGTGCGCCAGGCTCGATAGACGCGGGGCGGACGCCAACACCACCGGCGCAAGGCGGCCCTAGTTCACCGATACGCACGCCACCACCACCTTCAACACCCGAGGCTGACCGCACTCTCGCAGCAGGCACCCATTCTTCTCCGCGTCGCAACAAAGGCACGGCGTGCCCGTCGGCTCCGCTGGCGCTGTCGGTAACAACAGCGACGCACGCGCCTCACGGCTCCACTCGGGTTGTCAGCCTTCACGACCCAACTCTCTCAGTGGAGGCGTTCTTTGAGCTACGCCCTGTGCATCACGATGCATGTGAAGACGGAGAGCAAGAGAATGGTGCTGGCTCGGTTCTTTCACCTCTGCACACTTCGAGGAAGGTGCACAGCATCGGCCCTTGCAAAGCTGAAGACGGCAGCGGGTTGTCTGCCGTCGCAGCACCTTTTATCAACCCCGCTGCTGCGTACACGAGCGAGGTGGTGCGGGGAAGCAGCCATCCCAACTGGTCCCCCATTCCTTCACAGACCTTGCAACCCTACGCCGGCCGCAGTACGATTGAGATTTCCGTGTTTTACACCGGAACGTGCGTGCAGAAGGCGTGTGCATTGGGCCACGCGACGCACGATGGCCACGCATCACCACCACCTCCTTGTGATGTCTGCGTGCTGCGCTGCCGCGTCGACCTCCGCCGCTGCTACTACCTCGGCGCTACGCTGGAGGAGGCTGATGGTACGCTGAGCCGACTGCTGCGCGCTGAGGAGCAGCGGGCCGCGAGCCAGCCCCGCCTGCCGCAGCCTGTTCTCTTCCTGCGCTGCTTCGACGGCGTCTTCGCCCCCACGGCGTGCTTTGCGCGTTGGCGCACACCCGTGGCGGCCACTTTTGACGAGTGGCAGGCCGGCCGCACCCGCACCTTCTGCCCCGCACCGGTTGCGGCGGACTTTCAGAGCACGTCGCCGTCGCCGTCGTCGCTGAACGCCATCGCGGGCCGCAGCTCTCTCGCGGCGGTGGCGGCGGCGCAGGCGGCTGCGGCGTGCAAGGAGGTGCCGTGGAGCCGAACGCCGTCCTCGGTGGCGTGGCGCTATCCCGCCTTTGCCGTTCCTCGTGTTGGACACGCACAGCATCAGCAGCTGCGCATCACGGCGGGCGATGTCAAGGCCGCGACCCACGCCACCCTCGCCTGGCAGTGGCTCGTGGGGACGCTGGAGGAGCGGAAGGCTGCCTTGATCCGTGAGCTGGATGCTGCTGCGTCTGCCCAGCCCTCCGCGCGTGCTGTTGCGGCGCAGTGCGCGGCGATGCGGGTGCAGCTCTCTGCGGCGCGCGAGTCGCTGACGTTCACCACGCTGGAGCTCGAGGAAATGCGGGAGCGTGTGGAGCGGCGGCAGCGGCGCCTGCTGCGCGAGGAGGAGGCCCTCGCCGCGGTGCGCAGCTACGAGGCCCGGTTGACGTCGCCAGAGACGGTGACGGCGCAGCGGGAGGAAGCGCGAGCGGAGGAGGCGCAACGGGCGGCGCTGCGTGCACAGCTGGCACGTGGTCGCCAACAGAAAGTGCGGGAGCTCTGTTTGGTGTACGACGTCACGCTCTCGTCCCAGTACGCCAGCCACACGTGTGCGAAGGTAGCGGACGCCAAGGACCACATCAACGGCGCGGCGCTGCCCGTCATGTTTGCCCGTCGCACCGCTGCGGACGCCGCCTCGCACTTGTTTGCCAGCTCGACCGAGGACATGCACGAGGAGGCTGTTGCCCTCGGCCACGCCTGCCACCTCCTGCTGGTGCTCTCCATGCTCTACTGCTGTCCTTTACCCTACCCAATCTTGCTGGGTGGGTGCCAGAGCCATGTCTTGGCGTCGCCGAACATTGACGCGGTGGCGGCGTATGCGGCGCCGTATACCGCGACCGGAGCCCGCAAGTACGCGTTGAGCTGCTATCGGGTGGCGGAGCGTCCGCTGATGATGGCGGGTGTGCAGCTGCTCTTATACGATGGCGCGGTGCTGGCGGCGGCGATGGGAAAGCCAGCGCGTCGCGTTGCTGGGTGTGCGGACCGGCTGGGAGCATTGCTGGATCTGCTGTTGCATGACGCGGAGTGAACAGCAGGACGCAGCGGGAAGGTTGCTTTACCTACACAATCCAGCGCTGCACAGGAGAGGAGTTGGGGTGGTGATACTCTAAGGCGTCTTTCAGGTACATGCGGTAAGATCAGGTGGTGGACCCAGCCGGCGAAGATCTTTAGCAGGAGGCTAAAAAAAAAAACCCATTTTACAAAAGCAGCAAAAAAAAAGAAGAAGAGGATCAGGTTTGGTAGGGCTGAAGGAGAGCCCTTTGTCACCTGTCTTTGTTGTTATCGCTACTGCACGTGATAACTCCGAAGCTGGGAAAAAGAAGAAATGTGTGCTTTGCATGAGGGGACCACTTGCCGTCCCGACTGTAACGTTGCAATCAAAGAGTTTCTTGTGCACATCTGACACTACCTGAAGTCTTTGAAAAAAAAACGTTTTGTCATCACTTTTGCTCCACACTTCCTTTCCTCCCTCCCCGCCCCTTCTAATCTTCCATTTTCAGGTACACTGTCCCATCAAAGACGACTACGTGAGAACGGCTGATTCCCGACGACTTGACGTGGCGCAGCTGAGGTGCCTTAGCCGTCTTCCGCAGCTCAACGGAAGTACAAAAGGTTAAAAGATGTTTAGTAATATGCCGATGCCTGCAGAGAGAGACAGCACCACCGCTGCCCCAGCTGCCGGCAGCGAGGCGGTCTTCACGGCTGCTTCTGCGGCACGCGTGGAGAACTTGCAGCGTGCGTTGGAGCTACTCTACCGCGACATCCTCATTCCATTCTATGAGCCGGTGGAGCGGCTGCGTGTGGTAAACAACCGTGCGATACGCGTGCAGGATGTCGTGGATGCCATCGAGAAAGAGAGCAGTGGCCGCAGTTGAGACGTGACTGACGGTTTGATGCTCAAAACAAAAAACCAGGAGAAAGTGGGAAGTAGGTCTCTGTTGGTTTGGTGTGATGACGCGGTTGGGTTTTATTGCCTGGTGAATGCTGCTCGTGGTCTTTGACGCCCACACACACACACACACACACACACACAATACAAAAAGAAAAACAAAAACAAAATCACAGAGCACAAAAAGAGTAAACGAAGGCGATGGAGGCAAAGGCGATGAGCTAAGGCAGCACGTCAGCGCACTCCGCTTCGATACCCCAGACCCACACGTAGCAAAGGACACAGATGCAGGCTTTACATTACCGTCTTGCTCTATTTTTTATTTGCTTCATTGCGCTTCCTCCTTTGCACTCGTCCACATCGCCTTTCTTTGCAACGGCTCACACACACTACACAACTTTATTTATGTGATCTCCTTCTCTTCCAACCTACTTCTTCTCTGCAAAAAAAAAAAAGTGAGCGCTACTGGCACACAAAGTCGCAATCGACAAAAGAATAGAAAAAAGCACAAGGTGCTGGTCGACACACATCGCCTCGTAATTCCCCCCAAAACGACATGCATTCGAGAGAATGCGCAAGCCTCACGCACTAGCAACTGCAATCGGTCATCCAAGATACTCTTTTCAGCTACCCGTTGCTCCTTGCGCGTGGCAGGGCCCCAGCTCACTGCCTGGCCCTACGCAGTCCTCCGATGCGTCGAACATAGCTCCACATGAACCACGGGTCTCTTCCTCTTTCCATACAACTTCTTCACAGCCAGAAGGGACGCAGCCCCTCGCACCTCAACTCTTCCATCTTCTCCAGCTGCAGCTGCGCACGTCTCTGCTGCACACGTCGGCTTCAGCACCACCACTGCTTGCTTCAGCTCATGCTGACGGCCCGCTATCACGAGGCAAAGAGCCTATTGTGGCTTTGCGCCGCTTGCGTGCCGAGGTGTCTGTGTTGGGCGACGTGCTCACCTCCCACTATCGGTCGCAGCAGCGCGTCGACAGCGGCGAGTTGCCGGAGCAGCACAGCTCGCACCCACTCAGTAGCGACAGCGGCTCTGACAGCCGCGGCGATGGCGACCGCCGCAGAAGCAAGGAGAGCCGACCGCCTGTGCAGCTTCTGCCTCTTCCCTCCAGCGCTGAACGGACGTGGCTGCAGCCACTCGAGCTGGATGTGGTGCGGCAGATACTCTCTCGGCTGGTGTTGGCAGAGCGTCTATGTCTGTCTGTGGCGCACGGTGCACTGGGCCCGGCGAAGCACGCAACATCCTCAGCACACGCAGTAGTCCCAGAAGGCGCGGATTTCAGGAAGGAGCTGACGCACTTCTTCCAGCAGTGCGCACGAGCTGTCGCGACGCTCGTGGCGCTTCGTGCGCACAACGAGAGCGACGCCGTGCCGCTGGCGTGTCTGGCTCACGTGTGGCAGGCGTCCGCGAATGCTGGTGCGCCAGTGACGGCGAAGGCGCTCATTCATGCAGTGGAAAGCGTCAGACACGAGGGGAGCTCGTGGTGCAGCTGCGTGCCGTGGCTGCTGCACCGCTACGCACTATCTCGCGTGTCGGGAGAGATACAGCAAGAGGTGACGGAGTGGTCGACAGCGAGTGCGTGGATGACCGCCGCTGCGGATCGCGTCTGCGCCACGGAAAGCGTTGACCTGCTGCACCTCTCTCCGCTTTCTCTTCAACGCACGAGAAGGATTTCTCTTGTGGTGCCCGCGGCACAGTCGCCGGCGGTGCCTTTCGGGATGTTTGGGCCCTGGCAGACTCTTCTCGATGAAGAGGCAAGGATTGCATCTCCCGCGTCTGCAGGCAGCACACGCAATGGCGCTACGCCCCCAGCGACACACCACGACGTCGCCGTCGGCGCCGAGCTGTGGTTCTGGCTAACCGGAGAGAGCACCGAATCGACAGAAGAGGCCGATGAATGTTGTGTGGCAGGTGGGCTGCGGCCCTACTGGAGGGCGGTGGTGCGTGAGCTGCTCCGCAGTGGCGCTCATGCTGTGGACGTGCTTATGGACGCCTTGCCTGCGACCCACAGCGCTATCCATCCACCCTTAACGAAGAAAATGCGTCGCGACAGAAACTCAAAGAATGGTGTAAACGTCCCCCCTTCTCGTGTGCAGCAGCGAGGCAAGCGCCGCACGCACGGCTCCCTCTCCGGTAAGCAGCTGAAGGAGGTCCAGTTCCACGCGATGGGCTCCTATGTTTCTCTCCGACGTGTCTCGAGCTCCCTGCAGCGCCACCGCCGCCTTGTACCGCTGCTGCAGCTGCACGCCATGGTGAGCGGGTACCGCAGTGCTGCGCCTGCTGAAGGAGGTGCGGAGGCGAGTAAAACAGAAAGTGTAGCAAAGTCTTTCACCGCCGCGACGGCTGCACAGCACCGGCACCGCGTGCTCACCGGTGCGCTTATGGATGTGGGACTGCGGAGTCGCCACAGTCACCATCGTGGCCAGCAACAGCAGCAGCAGCAGCAGAAAGGCGACGGCGTTGCCTTGCTACAGCGCCAGGTGCAGCAGGCGGGAGCGATGTTGTGGCGGGAGGTGGCGCTGCTCGACGCCTACGCGCTCATTACGTTGGGTCACGTGAGCGAGCACGCCGTGGATGTGGCGGCGCTGGACAAGTCAGTCGTGTTGCGGCAGCTGGCTTGGCTGCAGGAGGAGTGCACCGCGCACCTGGACGCCTTGGCGCGGACCACCGACAAGCAAAAGGCCAAAGAGGGCGTTGAGGCTGATGCAGTCCACACGAGTAACAGTAACGAAGTGAAAGGTCGGCTGGGCTCGTACCGACTTACGCCTGCACGCGCACAGGTGCTGCTGAGTTGCCTCACCCCCCGCACGCGCACCACCCTGATGGATAAGCTGCGCGAGGGTCTTCGCCTCAGCGCCAAGGTGCTTGCACGATGGGAAGAGCCAGCGATGATCTGCCGCCTCTACTTGTCCTACCCGGCCATGGGGGCCAGCTGGGAGGTGGGCAGGGCACTGCTGCAGCAGGGGCACTACGGGGAAGCGGTGGCGGTGCTGCAGGCACTGCTGGAGACACCAGGAGCGGGCCGGGTCGCGCCTTCTGCCTCTGGTGGTGCTGCCACGACTCTCCAGTCCTCCACTGCGGTTGCGGTGCGACAGCTGCTGCTGGAGGCGATGCAGGGGGCGGCTGCTGGACTGGTGGCTCAGCAACAACAGCAGCAGCAACACCACAACCAGCAACAGGGGAAGCCTGCAGTCTCTGCCGCAGGTGAGGCTGCGGAGGCTGCAGAAGCCAGCAGTGCATCCCTCTTTGACAGTGACGCTGATGTGCCGCTGCCGGCGGAGCTGCGTGACCGGCTGCACATGATTTACGCCCACGCCACCGCGCTTCCGGTGCCTCTCCCGCTGTGTCTCCACGCCTTTATGCAAGGACTCGCAGAGGCCTTCTCCTCAACTACTGCTGCTGCGTCTTCCAGTAGCGATGGAGGCTATTGGTGTGCGGCCGTGCCAGGCGGAGACACATCGGCACAGACGCACCTTTCTCTTTCAAGAAACCACGGTAATGCTTTTCCAGACGAGGCACTGCGGCGCACAGCTGTACTCTGCACCTACCTGCTTCGCTGCCACATCACGGAGCAGCCCAGCCGCGGACTGCTGGCCAAGACAGTGGAGCTGTGGGCCACGTGTGTCGCTCGGTATCTCTGTCGACAAGGCGGTAGCAGCACAGGCTTGTCGTCTTCTTTCTCAGTTTCTGCTGGTGAGCGACGGCCGCGACTGTCTACCACGGATCGCTACCTTCGCGAGGTGACGCTGCGGCTGCTCTACGGCTGCCCCCACTTGCCGGTGGCGCGGCTGCTGCTGACGCGGGTGCTGCAGCACCTCACCAATGCAAACATCACTCCTGACCTTCTCGTACGCACAGGGGAGAATGGCTGGTGCAGTGGAAGTGATGAGCGGCAGGCGCGGACGGTGACGACGGTGCGGTGGCTCGTGCGACACCTCTTCCGCTACGCTGGCGGCGAGACGGGCAGCTCCGATGGGGGAAGACTGCGGGCCTACCCCCTCTGTGCTCCAGCAGTAGCGCAGCAGCAGCAGCAAGGCGGGGAACAATGGTGGAACTCTGATTTTACGGAGCGCTACACGCTCGACACGTTGCGATTGATGCCCCGCATCGCACTGGAAGGCCTCGCGCAGGTGCTGGTCAACTACGATGTTAGTGGTGGCGTTGGCGCTGAAGGCAGCGAGGTGGGTAGTCTGCGGCATGTTCTGGCGCGGGTGCAGGTCGCGTTGCGCCTCCGCATCAACGACGAGGACGCTCAACAGCAACCGTGGCAGTGCACGACGTGTTACCTGTGGAATGGCCGCTTCGCCAGCGAGTGCAAGCGGTGCCAGACGCTCGCGACGGTGCTTCTGCAGTGCCGCAGCTGTGGCTTCTACACGTCGTCTGCTGGGTACCGAGCAGCGGACGGCTTGGAGTGTGAGGTATGTGGTGCATCGCTCCTCACCCCTCTGACAGGTGAGCCAGCTGGTCAGGAGCCTCCACCACCAACACAGGAGGTTGAGAGAGCAGCTACGACAAGCACCGCCGCCTCCACTGTAGGCGCGGCCACGGTGACCGGCACTGGTCGTCCTGCAAGGCTTTTCCTGCCGTCCCCGAGTGTTCTCCAGACGCTGCGGCTGCGGCCGTGGACCTGCACGCACTGCCGCACCGCAAACCAGGCCCACCACATCTTCTTCTGCCGCACCTGTGGCCGCCCGCCGCCAACTCTCAGCGTGGCACGCGACGGCTCAACCGCTGCACCGGCGCCGTGTGCGTCGTGCGGGCACCCAATCAAGACCGTGGAGGGCCGCCTGTCGCCGTGGTGCGAGCGGTGTGGAGCGCTGCATCAACGGAAAGCCCTCGATGCTTCTGCAGACGCGCGAGGCTCTCCCACGTGCTGCGACAGCCGTACTGGTGACCACCAGCCGCACCAGCAGCAACGGACACCAATTTTGTGGTGGTGTGTCGAGTGCGGTGTCACCTTGAACCCGTGGACGCGCACCCACTGCAGCCTGTGTGGTGCGGGGCGACCTGCAGCAGTGGCAGCAGCGCTCTCTCGTGCCTCAGCTCCTGCTGTGTCCTCCTTGACCAACACACCCGTTAGCGCAGCAAGTCCGTTGGTCACTGTGCCCTGGACGATGACGACGTGCGGAAGGTGTCAAGCTCCGCAGCGCATCGGTGTTGGCCCGTGCTGGAAGTGCGGCGCAGCGCAGACGCTGCCGACTGCAGTGCAGGAGGCGATTAGGACGGGGTGGCGGCTGTGGATCACGCAGGCGACGCACGCAGTTGCGTCCCTGTCTTGTCCCAACAAACCAGAAAAATGCTCCCATGACGGTGCCGAGGTGTCGGTAACGAGTGCGGCTTCCACACAACTTTGCGCTTCCGCCGCACCCACGAAGGCTGCTGGTTTGATTGCACCGCTGCTTCTTCCACGGGTGGAGCGGTGGCTTTGCCTGCGGGACGGCTGCCTGCATCTCAACACTATTTCTGCTGCGTCTGCAAAGGAGGAGGAGGAAGAGGAGAACGGCGTGGTGGAACGGTGTGGTGCTTCGGTGTGCTGTGCGGCGTGTGGGGCACCACGTCGCCACGTGGCAATTCTCGACCCCTATATTGACCGCTTTACCTGGCACGCTGCAGGCGACGGCGACTCTGACGCAAGGCCGCCTTCAGCAGCTGCAGTGTCGGTGACTGCGGGTCACTGTTTAGTAGAGGCGTTGCAGCTCCCGCGTGCACCGCCGAAGCCGATGGACGTGACGGTGGTGGAGCTGCCTGACACAGAGGAAACGTCGGCACCAGAGCGTCTGGCTCGAGTGCGGCGGCTGCAACGCGCCATGCCTCCCCCTTCGTGTGTGTGCTGTGGAGCTGCGCTGGAACGTGAGGCTCCGGCAGCGGGAAAGGATGTGGAGGCACACGTGAGCCTCTACCTTGTTCATGTGTGCAAAGGGTGTGGTCACTGTTCTTGGGGACGGTCTAGTCACGCCTTCGACACAACGTGGCCGGCTTCTTCAGCGACTCAAGTGGTTGGTGCGCTTCTCCCCGGGGAGGAGGCGTTGGCGCTCCGGCTGCTGCTGCGCTCGCTGACGCAGAGGCTGCAGCGGGCGGTGTGTGCGGTGGAGACGCAGCTGGGCAGCAAGGCAGACGCTGGAGGCAGCTCTGATTCGTGTGCGATGCCGCCAGCAGAAGCGAACAAGGTGACTAAAAAGAGTGTGGTGCAGCCACTGGACTGGGCCTGGCTTTCACGGCACGTTCTTTCTGCCGTGCAGCTCATCGCGACAGGGTGTGCTGGAGGTGACACTACCAGAACAAACGCTACCAGCGACGTGCACGCAATGCTGTCGCAAGATGAAGAGTCACCACGTACGCGAACTGCGTTGCTGCCGTGGCGGTGCTGCGATCTTGCCTCTCCTCAGCAGCTGTGCTCGGCTGAACCGCGGGTGGCGGTGCTGTCGGACGCAGCCGGCACGTTGCATTCCGCGCTGCGAGACGTGCAGGTGATTCTAGAGAGCATCTGCCGACTAGTGGAGCTGCGCGTTGAAAAAAGGCCTTTGATGTCCCGTCCTCCCAACACAAAGCGCAAAAGGCTGGCGGCAAATGCAGTAAGCAAGACACATCCTGCGTCGCAGCAGTCGTTGCCACCGTCTCTGCAGGATGCCTGGACGCGTCGCCTCCTTCGTGCTGCGCTCGATCTTGTCGACGTCGTGAACTGCAGTACCGTGTTCGACGAAATCGGTTTCGCGACGCTGCGTCGGCTGTGTCTGCTGCTCCGCCCGCACGAGGGCGATCACATTGATACCGAGACGAAGTGGTGTTACCTGCAGGCGATGAAGCTGTCGCGGTCGGCGCTGCTGCACGGTTGTGTGGGGTGTGAGCGGTGCCTGACGCACCACGCACCGGGACAACCTTGTGCGCCGCTTTAATTGCGTAGCAGAATAGTGGCTTTGGCAGATGCGTGGTTGGCTGTACGCGGTGGCATCGTCGGGGCTGTTCTTTGTGGGTCTTATTGACGTAAAGAGGCACGAATTGCGTGCTTTCCGGCCTTTTCTCACTCACACACTATCTCTTGTTTCCTGCTGATGGAGCTGAATACATTTTACAGTGCTGTTCGTTCACGGTTATGAAAGCAGATCATAGCGAACCAAAAAACAAAACAAAGGAAGGAGTGGAAGAGAGTTGCGGACGCGTCGCTGGCCTCAAAAAGCGGTTGTTGCTACCGTGCGTTCGACAGCTCAGCTCTTCCCAGCCTCGCTTGTGTGTTTTTCTTCTTTTTAGAGGCTCCCTTTCTGGGATGTTAGTGAGTTTGATAGCGTCGAGGAACCAACCGCACTCCGACCTTTTTATTTCTTTAATGCTGTCGCGACTGCTATTGCCATCGTCAGCTTCACGTTTCGCCTTCCTTGCTTTTCCCCTTTTTTTCTAAATAATCTCCTGTGCCTTCTTCGTCTACGCACTTGCTTTGTTTGTCTCGCTGCTCTCACTGCCGCCACCCGCGCCACACACACCACAAACGCGATGTATTTTTAGGTGCACTCAACAGTTAGCGCAGCGCTCTCTTCTCGCTGCTCACCGGAGTGAGGACCTCTTCGCGGCATACACCCCAGCACACACAATTCAATTTGTGGTGACAATGCTTCGGCGGAGTGCGCGGTGGTGCCTCAAGGCACGGCCCAAGACGGTCAACATTGAGCCCGGCAGCAACCGCTTCCTCGACCCAAAGATCGAGGCCAAGGCAAAGGACATCTTCGCGGTGCCGCCCTTCCCCACCAAGTCCGTGCTGCACAACTGGCGCTTCTTCATCAAGGCTGGCAAGGCAGCCACTGGCCCACCAGTCGGTCAGGAGTTCTCGAAGCTGGGTCTCAAGGCGATGGACTTTGCCAAGGCCTTCAACGACCGCACAAAGCCGCTTTTTAAGGACGACATCGACCTTATCGTGCGCATTCAGGTCTACTTTGATAAGTCGTACATTTTCCGCATCGAGCCACCACCGACGGCGTGGTTCCTGCTGCGTGCGGTGCGCAAGAAGCGTGGCGAGACGGGACCGGTGGTGCTGCGTGGTCACTACTGCGCCTACTTGACGCTGGAGATGATTTACGAGATCGCGAAGATGAAGCAGATGTCGTGGGGTAAGATGGAGTACCCGCCAATCGAGGTGCGTGTGCGGCGTGTCGTTGGGCAGGCGCGGCGCATGGGCATCGCGATTATCGGCATCGACACGGCGCACAGCTCCCCGGTGAAGGACAAGACGGAGAAGCAGTATCTTGAGGAGTGTGCCAAGTACCGCGCCGTGCACATGGAGCAGTACAAGGCGCTCAAGTCGAAGGAGCTGGAGTCGGCCCCGCTCATCGAGCGTCTGCACCGGCCCAACATGTCCCCGCTGAGCAACAAGCAGCTGGAGGAGGGATTGGAGGATGCCGATCTGCTGCACGCGCTGTGGAAGTCGTCACACCCGAAGAGTCTGTACACGCAGGATACCCGCAACCGCGAGATGGCGCGGCGCTACGTGAACGCGCGTGGGTGGTTCAAGGACATGACACCAGAGGAGATGCGCGTGGTGTTCTTGAATTATCGCCTGCCCGAGGCAGACCGCCGACGCGAGCTGGACCGGTCAGACGCTGAGGTGCAGGCGCAGGCGTACTGGACCCGGGATGGGCCGCAGCAGTGATGTCAGCTGCATTGCGTGGGTGGTTTTTCCTTCCGCTACAGCTGGGCTACGCGGGTAGGTGGATGGTGTGTGGTGTGGCGCACTGAACTGCGCGGGTGACTGAATTATTTTGACGAGACGTTTGGTCTTGTTGGTTTCGTTTCACACAAACGCAAAAGTCTCTTTCTTTCTATTCAAAGGTTTTTTTTTTCTGATCCAGAAGCAGAAAAGCCGTTTGGCCTCGTCTGCTGCAACGACAGACGACGTTGCACTCCTGTGCTGCCGCTTCGTTTCCCGGCAGTGCGTTCAGTCAAATGGTCAGCCGACTTTATGACGCATAAGTCCGTGCGGCCTCTTGCACCGGCCACGCTATGTTGATTGCGTTGGCTGCAATGCCGACTGCTTCGTCAAACTTTGACACGCCGCGAGGCGCGATAAGCCAACGAACGAAGCGCTGACCCTCTCTTATTCTCTCTCCTTCACCTCTCTTTTTTTTGAAATGCACTCGCCTCTTCTCCCGCACAGACAGGGCAAGGGCTTGCGCAGCTGCTGCGGCACGGAAAGTCAAGCAAGTTCGCCGTGTCACTCCTTCCGTCGTCAGCAGGTATAGCTCAACATTTCTTTTCCTGAAAAGTTTCTTTAAAATTAGAGAACTTAAGAACGCACACTTCACTGCGGTTGACCGACGCATGTCGCAAGCAGCGCCGACCGGTGTGCGCTGCATTTCCGCCACGCCGTGCGCAGCGCCGAGAGTGGCGGTTGCCGATGTGAACGTCTTCTTCCGTGTTCTTCGCTTCATCGCTGCGCACCCCGAGTGGGCTGCCGCATCCGCATTCGACACCGCTTTGGACAGCTACGCAGAAGCAGCTGCGGAGGAGGCTTCTCCGGCAGCAAACGTCACTGCGTCGTCAGCATCATCAGCCTCAGCGTCACCACTGTCAAATCCACCTACGCGTGCAGAGGGCGAGTGCGTCCGCCTTCCACCTTCTCTGGTCGAGCCGTTGGAAGACTACCGCAGGTTGGCCACCACATCGCCTCTTTCTCTTGAAGACATCGCAGTGGCGCGGCAGCGGGTGCAGGACGAGTTGATGAACTTGTGCAACATGTGTGGCAGTGCCGATGATGCGGCAGTGCTGCGTGATTCCGTCTTCGCTGACACCGGGGACGCCTTTGTTGAGAGTGACAGCAGAGAGCTGGCGAAAGGTTCATTCATGACGAGCTGGGGCCCAAAGTTTGCCGGCCCGGGTCGTCGGATCTGCAACAACGATGAGATGCAGGAAATTGTTCCGGGGCTATGGTGCGGGTCGTGGCGTCCTGCAAGCAACTTGGCGGTGCTGAAGGCCTACGGCATCACCCACGTATGCTGCTGCATCGACACCCGGCCGCACTTCCCGACGGAGCTGACCTACTGGAAGATCCCTGCGGTGGACACGCCGGGCTACAACATGTTGCCCCACTTCGCAAAGGCTTTTGTCTTTATCGAGCAGGCGTTGATGACGGCACGTGGTGCGGTGCTGGTGCACTGCGGGGCCGGCATCTCGCGTGCGCCGACCATCGTGGCGTCCTATTTGATGAAGAAGCTGAAGCTGAGCGCTGCTGCGGCGGTGCAGCTGGTGCGCCACCATCGCGGTGTCGCGTCGCCAAACATTGGCTTCCGTGAGCAGCTGCGGGAGTACGAGAAGAGCCTTCAGGTCGAAGAGGTGCTACCAGCGCAGGAAGCGTGCGAAGACGTCCAGCAAAGCGGGCCTTAGATCACGACGAGCGCACTGGCAGCATCTGCATGCATGCATGTATGTTTGTGCGTTTTAGCGTGTGTTTGCACCCGTGCGACGCTTTTTTTTTTTCTGGAACGAAATTTGGTTTCGTGTGGCGCGGCATTATGTGGGACACCGGCCATTCCCTGTCGTTCTTGCTTGCACGAGTTTCCGCATGTTTATTTGACTTGAAAGTCACACCCAAACAAGATAACAAGCCAAAGGTTCTTTGGAAAAGGTGAAGTGGTGGCTGCGTCACTGCTGATCTGAACTTTAAACAGCATTGCTTAAAAAAAACACATCTCCGGTAAATTTACATGTTTGGTGTATGGACCAAAAAGAAAAATCGAACTTGCTGCATAACTTCTGACGCACTTCAACTTTTTTCCATCATTGTTGCAACTATGAACTTCTTCTCCGCTCGTTCTTCTCTCCATCCTGTTCAGTTCCGTTGTCGCACGAGCTACTCCGCTCACCAGACACAAAGAATACTGCCGCATACACACACCACGACACTCAACTAGAGCGAAATAAATTCAACAATAGAACCGGCTTTTACAGGTTACAGCTGCCAAAATGTTGGGCTCCGGTAAGTCAAGTGGTGTGGTGAACGAGGCCAGCAACCTCAAGGCCAACGAGAACCTCACCGCCACCATCGAACAAATGAACTCCAAGGCCTACCGCCAGAGCCGCGACATGAACGACGTAATCCCGACGCACCGCCGTGCCGCACCCGAGCCCGTGCGCGACAACGGCGTGCCCGTCTACAACCCCGCCGTGGAAAAGGCGCTCGAGAAGGTGGAGCGGGGCAACGCGGCGGAGATGGAGGACGACGACGAGGACGACGAGCTGATGGAGCTGCGGCGGATGCGCATGCAGCACATGAAGGCGACGCAGGAGAAGAACGCCGAGTACCGCAGCAAGCAGCACGGCGAGTACCGCGAAATCGCACAGGATGACTTTTTCAACGTTGTGGTGCGGGAGAAGGGCGGAAGCGATCGCGTCTGCGTGCACTTTTTCCACAAGGACTTTGAGACGTGCAAAGTGATGGACCGCCGCCTCTCGGAGCTCTCGCAGGCGATGCTGGCGGTGAGGTTTGTCAAGATCGATGCGGAGCGCTCGCCCTTTCTTGTGGAGCGGCTACACGTGACGACGCTGCCGTGCTGTCTGTTGTTTCTCAACGACGTTTGTGTGGATCGCATTCTGGGCTT
The DNA here is from genome assembly GCA_000331325.2 of Crithidia fasciculata. Lineage (NCBI taxonomy): Eukaryota > Euglenozoa > Kinetoplastea > Trypanosomatida > Trypanosomatidae > Crithidia > Crithidia fasciculata. The sequence continues at coordinate 751,697 of CM003428.1, forward strand.
TGACGGCTGCACGTCGGAGGACGGCACGCTGGACGCTGAGTTGCTGCAGGAGCGCATTGCTCACACCTTGCAGCTCGAGACGGACAGCTAAGCGCGTGCAGCCCTTTTCGTAAGTGTACGCGGGGCTAAGAGCGAGAGAGAGAGGGCAGCGAGGCTTGCAATCCTGTCATCTCTTAACGTACGCAGACACGTTTCTCCGCATGTGCTGCTTGCTTTTCGGCGGCCCAGCGAGAAAAAGGAGGAGGAGGAGCATCGAGAGGTAGTGACGATGGGAATGTATCCTCTTCACTGATGATCTTTTCGGTTTCTCTCTTCCTTTTTTTTTCTCTGCTGACGTCGGCGAGCATCTACAGCTATTCATTTCATGTTTGGCTTCTTTTTCTCCTCCTGATTTTTTCTTGCCTTTGTTGTTGGCTGAGCAGCACGAGGGTGCTATGGTTGACGTGTGTGTGTGTGTGTGTGTGTGCTTTGTTGTCGTATAGAATATGTTTTTTTAAAAGTGTGTACTAGCGTCGAAGCTGTGAGTGCGACAACCTACCAGGTTCATTAAAACGAGTTAATAATACTTACACGGAAGGTCTTTCGTTACTTCTGCTTTTGTCGCAGCTCTGGTTTTTTTTTTTCCCTCTCTCCACCGCGGGGTGGTATAAAAAATCAGGGGGTGCTTCTCGGTGTCTCTGTCGTTGGCGTGTGTCTTCGCCAAAAAAAAAAAGTCATAATCAAAAAAAGCTTTGCCCCTTTGCTTTTTCTGCTGCCACTGTTCCCTTCGATCTCTCTCTTACCGCGTACACAACCGTTACAGTATTTCATTCCCCTCGATAAGCAGCAGCGCTCCGCAGTCGCAAAATTCCCCTGAGCCTCAAACATCAAAAAGAAAAAAAAAGGAAATTGCATTTGATAACTTTAGTCACGCAATCATCTTCACCCTCTGCTAACAGCGTCATGCGGTTTAATCTTGTGTTGGTGGGGCTCTGCCTCGTTGGCTTTCTCCTGTCGAGCTACGCGTACACGGTGGAGGCGCACGCGGACCGGGCCAAGAGGCTCGGCATTCCGTATCGCGCCTACTGCGACATTGGGCCATTCTCGTGCACCAAAGTTTTTTCGTCTGAGTTCGGCTCCGCCACCCAGTTCTTCGGACTTCCCAAGACATCCAACGCGCTGGTCGGAATGGCCTACTACCTGGCCGAGATTTTCTGCTGCTGGAACCCGACACTGATCCTGCTGGTGAGCGCACCGAGCATTCTCGTGACGGTCTGTCTCGCCTTCATTCTCACGGTGGTGCTGCACGACTTGTGCGTGGTGTGCTGCTCTATTTACGTTGTGAACATCGCGACGGTGTACGTGTCGTACCGCTGGTGGAGGCGCTCGCAGGCGCCTCGTGCGGCTCGCAAGAGTCGCAGCCCCGCCACTGCAACGGCGCAGAAGCGCAAGTAGAAGAGAGAGAGAGACAATGAGAACGCCCCGTTTGAAGTGGCGCTTCTGTTATCCATTTCGTCTCTTCTTTGTGGTAATGTGTTGTCTGCGTCGTTTGTGTCGTTTGTCTTACCTCTCTGTATGTCCGCCGCGACAAAATCCACTGCTTTAAAGGAAGCTTTATCGAATAAAAAAGAAAAAAAAACGATGAAGTCATTGAACAAGAAGCGAGTTATGCATGCAAAGTGCTTCGTGAGATTGCGCGCAATGTTCTGCCCTGCTCGGTGTGCTAAAATGCATTTTTTCGACGTTGTTTGTCGGACGCATCACGTTGTGTTATGCAGATGCTCTTTGTTGTTCCGCTCCTCTCATGAGCGCTTAGATGCGTGTGGCGTATTGTCCTGCGAGTGTGTTGGGGTGCGTGGGTGAAGCCACTATTCGTCCTGTGTCCCTTTCTTAATGCAATCTTCCTCCATTTCTTCTTCTCACTTCTCTCTTTCTCTTTATTTTTCCCCCTTTCCCACATACACACCCGGCTTACACAAAACGTCAGCAGTGGTGCGGCGTCCCAACCACCGAAACAAGATCCTTGTCTGCGTGAAAGCACGCTCTCCGCCTCCCACACGGCGTGCATCGCCTGCCGCGCACTCATTTTCTTAATCCTTCAACGCCCTCTTCTCTCTCTCCCGCGAAGAAAAATGTATCGTCGGACTTTTCTCGCGCGAAAGGCGCCGCAGTCGCGCATGTTCTGGTCACCCTACGGCAAGACGGACCGGACCGGCGACGTGAGCGGCACGACACCGGAGGCAGGACACACCGGCTCCGCGCCACGCGAGCTGTTCCAGCGCACCGCCCGCCACCGTCAGTCGCACTACTCCGTCTCCGCGGGCGGCCGCGGCGCTGCTGACCCCTCCGCCTCCTCCGATTCTCCGTCATCCTCTAGTGCAACACGCAAGAAATCGTACGCCGCTGTCGCGGCTGGTGCTCTCGGTGTCGGGTCGCACAAGCAGCAGCAGGGCGTGCACATGTACGCGAACAAGGAGAACGCGTGGGACGGCTACACGGATGACCGCTACTACGGCGCGAAGCGGATGCGGGAGTACTGGCGTCGCATGGTCGGCGACCGCGGTGTGCGCTACTACATGTTCACGGTGATTGTGGTGATGACGGCGGCCGGTGCGAAGCTGTGGCAGATGCAGGCAGAGCAGCGGCATGAGAACGGTCTGCTGGGGCCACGCAAGAAGGCGTATCGGAGTCGCCTGACGGTGGTGCTGGACGTGGACGAGACGCTCCTGTCGTACGGTGACAAGGCGTTCCGTCTCAAAGCTGGTCTTGTGCCCCGCCCGTATCTGGCAGAGCTGCTGGACTATCTGACCTCGATCGATGCCGAGGTGGTGCTGTGGTCTGCGTGCAGTGAGCGCTACATGCGGCAGGTGCTGAGCATCATCGACCCGAGCGGCGTGCGCGTGTCGCAGTACATCACGCGCGACAAGGAGTGGTTCTCGCAGGACAACTACTACGAGAAGAACGCGCTGTGGCTGAAGCGGCCGCTGGAGGACACGATCGTGATCGAGAACCGTCCGTTGAGTGTGCGCAACTGCAACGCGAATGCGATTCTTGTCGATGACTTCATTCGAGGGGAGTACATGGATACCGGGCAAGATCACCCAGCCAACGACCACGCGCTGCGGACAATCAAGTCAATCATCGAGGACCTGGAGACGTCGGGTATGGCGGTGCCGGAGTACCTGGCCGACACGAAGCGGCGCAATCCGGAGATTCGGGAGATTCCGTGCCACCTGGCGTTCCGCCAGCTGCCCGACGAGATTGCTCGTGGTGTGTTCTACTTCATTGGAAACAAGTTCAAGCCGGTGGACACCGCTACTCCGAAAATTGCATAAACCCGCTGCCTCTTCGTTCTCTTAAAAAAAGCCAAGATCGATGTGGCTGTAGCTATTGGGAAGAGAAGGGACCTGTGTCAGTGGTGAAGCTGTGTGGGTGTGTGTCTGTGGTTCACATATGCGTTTGTGTTTTGTAGTTGGCTGTAGGGTAGAGAGAGAGCGTTGGTTGTCTGGCACTCGTGCGCACTCACAGATAAGAGCTACTCATCTTTTTTTTTTTCTCATTGTGAATATGGACGAGGCGGTTTTTGCGCCGTGGATCACAGCAAGCAAGCGAGCTTAAGGACACCCACTGACGAAGGTGAAAAAGACGCAAAGCTCTCCTATGGGGTACGGCACACACGCTCTGCATTTATCGGTGGTGAAGAGCAGGCAATACGAAAGTTGGCACACAACACCAGCGCATCACTCTTTGAATTATTTTATTTTCTTGTTCTCCTCGTTTGGTATGAGAGGGAGAGGAAGTGCTCTTGTTGAAACGGCGCTTGTCGGTTTTGCTCTGTTTTCTCGAGGGCTGCAGCTGTTGGTTCCCTTCTTGCGCCACGACACCGCAGTCCGTGCCGGCGCACTTCAACCGCTCTGCTCTAGACTCTCCGCGTATCACTTGTCCCTCTTCCTCTCTCTCTTCTTTGTCTTCCTGCCCTTTTTCGCCAAAAAAAAAAGGGCCGCATTTCTTCGTCATTGTTTCTTCAGCTTTCTCTTCTAAAGGAAGCACCATATCAGCAGCTCTGTCTTCCTCCTCACCTGTGGAGACCATAACATCATACATATACACGCAGCGTCGCTACCGGAACGTGCAGGAGGAAGTTGAAGACACGATGGAGACGAAGCGGGCGTTAGTCAAGCGGTACGTCTTCGGCACCAACCATGATGGCGAGAACTGCCTGCACTGGATGGACGATGGCTCGCTGCTCTACCCGGTCGGCAAGACCGTCGTCCTGCAGCAGCCCCACTCCTGCCACCAACGCTTCCTCGAGGCCGCCTACCAGAGCACCGCCATCACCGCCATCGCGATGAGCGCCAACAAGAAGTTTGTCGCCATCGCCGAGAGTGGTGAACACCCGCAGATTCAGATCATCGACACGGTGACGCGGAAGCGCCGCAAGGTGCTGAGTGTGGCCGAGCTCGACAGCGACCACTACGTGGCCCTCAGCTTCAGCAGCGATGGACGGCACCTCGTCACCCAAGGCGGCGCGCCGGGGTGGAACCTGTACTACTGGAACTGGGAGCGGTCGCAGCCGCTCGGGTCGGTGTCGGTGGCGCAGGTCTACAACACAGCACAGCAGGTGCATCCCGAGGCCCCGATGCCAGCCGTGGGGAACGGCGCAGCGCATAACGACGGTAGGGGACGTCCCTCGCTGATGCCGAGCGTCGGCGCAGATGCGGCAGCCCGCGCTCGTGCAACGGGTTCGCGCGAGGCGGCGATGGTCGTCTCCAGCATCGGCATCTGCCCGCTCGACCCGCTGCTCGTTAGCGTCGCCGGCAACGGCTTCTTCCGCTTCTACCGGTACACGGACGGGCTTCTCCAGCCGCAGCCCACCGCCGGCATTCCGCGTGAGACGTACGAAGTCTTCACCACCCACCTCTGGATCACGGCGCACAACGTTGTTGTGGCGACGCGGAGCGGCCACCTGCATCTCGTCCAAGACGGCCGCTTCATCGCTGCGATTGACGTGCCGTCGTCGCGGTACGGCGGTGGCCGACCTGGCACCTCCCCCGGCGACGCCGCCGCGGCCGCTGCCGGTGGTGTAGGGGCTGCCGCAGCACCAGACGCGGTGACGTGCATCGCAGCGACGCACCCACGCGGCGGTCAGCAGGGCGGATCGAAGAAGAGCGGTTTCGTGGCGGCCACGAGTCGGGGCAACGTTCTGGTTTTTGAGGAGGCGCCGACGACCGCGGCGCGGGACAGCAACCGCGCCATCGCTGCCGCGCTGGAGGAGGAGGAGAAGAACGACGCCACGAGCTATCGCTTTCTCTGCCGCCTTGAAGTGCCGGCCTACGAGTCGGGTGAGCAGCAGCAGACGGCGCCACCGCGTCCACAGGCCATGACCGCAGCTGGTGCTGGCGGTGCAGCAGGCAAGGTGGATGACGCGGCGGCTGGCGGCCCGCTGCACCCTGGCAGCGCCGCAGACGGTGCGAAGTCGATGAGCGCAGCGGCCCGCAGCGGAGGCTCTCTCGGTGGTGGCTCAGGCAAGGGCCGCACCGGGAAGCTCTTTGAGCTGCGCCACGAGACCCACGCCAAGCGTGACCTCGCGGTAACTGGCACCGGCGCTGCCGGTAGTGGACGGTCCGACTCTCAGCGCAAGAAGGGGGGCTCTGTCCACGGCGATCGGGTCGGCATGCCCCTCAGCAGCGGGGAGAGCAACCCAATGCACGGCATGGGCGGCCTCAACAGGGGTGGCGGCAACAGCGACAACGCTGCCGAGGCGGACGACCAGCGCCGTCGCCGTCACATCACTGCGGTCGCGCTCGACCAGGCCGAGGAGCGTCTCGCCGTTCTCACCGCAGCCGGCAAGCTCTACGGGCTGAGCTTCCAGCAGAACTGGGAGTCGCGGGAGGAGATGTTCGCCACCGCGGCGTTGCACGGCAGCGACGACGCTGCGTCGGCGGATGCGGGCGCTCTTGCTGTGGCGGCCTTCACGGGTGCGTCGGCGCCGTCCTCGCTGCAGCAGCAGCAGCAGCAGCAGCGCCGGCAGCAACAGCCGCTCTTCCGCCAGCCGCCGCGTGCTGCCCTCTTCGAACCGCTCTACCCCTTCTCGCACTGCGGGCGGGTCAACGGGATGGGGTGCAGCGTGCGCAAGCCGCTGCTCATCACCTCTGGCAGCGATCACAGCGTGCGGGTGTGGAACACGCAGTCGGGACAGCTGCTCATGTCCCAGTTCTTTCCCCTCGAGCCCGGTGCGGTGGCCATCCACCCTGATGGTCTTGTGGCGGTCGTCTGCTTCCCTGACAAGGTGCGAGTGATGAGCGTGCTGAGCAACTCGCTGCGGGAGCGACGCACGATCAACCTGCGCAACGCCACCGACGTGCAGTTCGCGCTCGGTGGGCAGCTCTTCGCGATTGTGCACAACAACCTCGTCGACGTGCTGAACTCGAACACGTGCGAGATGCATGGCCAGCTGCGCGGGCATCCGCAGCGCATCAAAGACTTCCAGTGGTGCTCCACCACGCCATACCCCACCGACAACCGTGCTGTGACGTGCTCGGCGGACGGCATGATCATGGACTGGAACCTGACGGAGATGCGGAAGCAGACGGAGCACTCTGACAAGCGCTTTCAGTACGTGGCGGTGGCCTCGGACGACCGCAGCGTGTGGGCGGTGGCGGCGCCGACGTCGGCAACTGCGATGGACGTCTCGTGGAAGGTGCTGCTGCGCGAGATTGATCGACAGAGCCTCGGGACGACGGGCGGGACTGCCGCCGCAGCGACGGGCGGTGCCAACGCTGGGGGTGGTGCACTGGCCGCCATCGCGAGCTCTAGCACCTTCTCTGGCGGTCTGCAAGGCAACAGCGTCGGCGACTACGAGTTCACCGAGACGGTGCTGACAAGCCTGGTGGTGGCGCCGCATCAGCGTGTGCTCGTGGCAGGCGCGGAGGACGGCTCGGTGAAGGCGATCACCTTCCCACTGCAGTCTGGCATCCAAGAGGCCCCGCTGACAGCGCACGCCCTGCCGGTGACACGCATGGCCGTTTCCTTCGACGAGTCCACGCTCTTCACGGCGGCCGCCGACGGCAGCGTGATGATGTGGGAGGTCTTCCCGGAGCGGGAGAAGAGCAAGACGACCGCCACCGCCGCTGCTGCTGCTGCGGGAGCGTCCAACACGGCCGGCGCTGGTGGTCCCTCTTCACAGCATCAAGACCCCGCCTCCCGGCAGATCGGCGGAGGGGGAGAGGAGGTGCTCGTCACGCGGCAGGAGATGGAGGAGCACAGCCTCGAGATCGAAAGCCTCCAGCACTTCATTGAGAAGCTCAAGACGGACATGGAGAGCGAGGACAAGCGCCGCGCACACGAGCAGGGCACCCGCACCCGCGAGAAGGCAGAGGAGCTGCAGCAGGTCGCCGTTGCGCTGGCTGCCGAGTACGACGCACTGCAGCACGCCAAGGTGGACCAAGAGAAGACGTTCCTTGACGTGAACACCGAGAAGGAGCGCGAGGCGGCGGAGCATCTGGAGGACCTGGAGATGCAGCGCCAGCGCGAGGTGGATGACCTGGAAGAGGAGTGTGCCGTCCTGCAGCAGACGCTGGAGACGACGAAGAGCAGCCACGCAGCGGAGTTGGTGGAGCTGAAGGCGCACCTTGCCCGGGCACGTGAGGAGGACGAGGCGCACTACCAGGATGTCCTCGCGCAGCGCACCGAGGCAATCCGCAAGCTGCGCCGCCAGCTGGACCAGAGCCAGGAGACGAACCGTGTCACGCTGCGGCAGCTCGAGCTGGACACCGATGCGGAGTCGCAGTCCGTGCAGCAGAAGCAGCAGCAGGCGCTGCAGGGCGTGCGGGAGCGCTTCCTCCACTTGAAGGGTGAAGGCGCTGTTATGCGAAAGAATGCCGCGCGCCTCGAGCGGGAGATTGAAGTCCGCACCAACGAGTTGCAGCTGCTCGACGGGGCAAAGGTGGCCCTGCAGTCGCAGCTGGCAGCGCTGACGCACCAGGTCGCGCAGCTCCACCAGGACATCGACGAGCGGGACAGCGTCACCGAGAAGAAGGAGAAGATCATCTACAGCCTCAAGAAGCAAAACCAGGAGCTGGAGAAGCACAAGTACGTGCTGGACCACCAAATTCGCGAGCTGAAGGGTCAGATTGAGCCAAAGCAGCGCGAGATCGCTGAGCTGAACCAGGAGACAAAAAACCAGAACGCCAACCTCGAGGAACAGCACACGAACAACATGACGCTGCGTGAGAACACTGAGGAGCTGAAGAAGGACATCGCGGAGCAGCAGCAGACGCTGCAGGCACGGCTGCGGGAGCTGAAGCGCCTCGAAACCTACCGCTCGCGTGCCGAGCGCGACATCGGTGAACTCTCTCATCAGCTGCAGGACCCAGTTGCCCTCGCCGCCGCAGTGACGCAGCTGTACGACGTCCACGTGGCGCCGCAAGGGGTCGAGCAAATCGCCCCGGCAGATCCGCAGGTGAAGCACGAGCTGCAGTCCCAGCTCGAGTACCTTGCCACCTCGGTCGACGCCCTTCGCCGCAAGCTCAAGGCAGACCAGCAGCGGCACAAGAAGGAGGTGTCCGCGATGATGGCCGAGAACCTGCTGCTTATCCGCGAGATCCACTCGCTGCGGGCGGAGATGGATCACCTGCGGGCACGTGTGGCGGCCGACACGGTGCAGCGGCAGAAGCAGCAGCACGAGCAGCAGCTGCGCCGCGCACCGGCTGGTGGTCGTGGCGGTGGTGGTGGCGGTGGACGCCTCGGCATGGGTGGCCGTGGGGCGGCAGAGGCAAGCTCTGCGGCGGCGGACAGCGCAGCCAACGCGAACGGCAGCAGCCGCACTCTGGGCTACGCACCGAGTGAGGTGGACAGCGTCGCGACGGGCGTGACACGGCGCCGCGTGCAGGCCGGCGGTGCGGCGGGTGCGTCGTCGCAGCGGCCGCCCACGCCACCCGCGGAGATCGAGGCGAACAGCAAGGAGCTGCGTGCGTTGCGAGCGTACATCGACGCGCTGGAGCGGACGTTGGGCGAGCACGCTGGTCTGACGGGTGCGTCTTCGTCTGCGATGCGGCTGCCGCCGGTGAATCCCTTCGGTCAACCCTGAGAGAGGCGAAAGGAGGTTCTGAAGAGAAGATGTAGAGCAGCCCTCTTTGTGGTTGTTGGGATGTTTGGCGCCGTGCGTCGTTGTTCTTGTCGACGGTGTTTAGAAATTTTTGGTACGGTAAATGCCATTTTTGTTTTGTGAATTATCATTTCTGTATTTTACTTTCTCTTTTTTTTGATGGTGCCTGAGACCTACATGTGGCGAGACTCTTAAAGGTCTCCTTACCACAGACACATACTCACGCCCACACACGCTCTCGCACGTGTATTGATGTACGCCAGCTCGGTGGCCCGCGAGGCCTGATGACAATCTTTTTTTTTTTTTTTTACTTTTTTCTGAGATGCTCTGCTGAAAGCTTCGACATGTACATACCGGCCCGTGCGCACAACGCCGTGTTTCATTCTTGCTTTGTGCCTCCCACCCATCTCGTTGTCGGGTGGGAGTACTGATGTTTATGCACACTATACCACTGTCTTCCGCACTGGATCAAAAAAAGAATGTTGCTAATGTAGTTCACACAATTACTGTGCTCGAAGAAAGAAAAACGTGGACCCGAGATGAAGGAGTGCATTGTGGTGCGTTTTTTCTGATGTCTTCGGGGTCTGCAAAAAAGCGCTGAAAGAGCGGAAACGGCACGGGCTGGCACAAGTGATCAGTACCACCGCGCTCCCTCCCCCCCACCTCTTGAATGCCTCATCTCGTGCACACCCTGTTTCGTGTCATCTGAAACTCGTTTGACCGGTAAGATAAGTGGCGATGCACATTTCTATATCCTTTACGTAGGATGACAGTAAGAGACACAACATGAGGAAGCACGCTCGCCTTTATAATATGAGCTTTTTTCACACCCTCTTCCTTTAAGTCTTACAGGCCAACAGATTTGCTGTACTTTTTCCTACTTGAATCTTCTTTCACTTTGCTTCTCTTTTTCTCTTCTATCCCTCTCTTTCTCTCTCTCTCGTGGTGGACACATGAACGTCTCTCTTTCTTTGGCGGCATCCACGCTGGACAGTACAAAGCCTACTTGTTTTTCTCCCGGTTATCAAGTTTCCACAACGTCTTACTTTTTCCTTGTAGTTACAAGGTTTTTCTCTTTGAGGTCGTGTTATCAGCCACTCTATCGGAAGAAACAAAAATGGTTCGACGTACGCGCCTGTCGCTGGCGCAGTCGATGGGCAACGGCATCCCCCTCAGCCGCGACACGACTCGCAAACCGACCATGTCCACCGAGGTGGGCACCTGGCTTTACAAGCGAGAAACCATGCAAGAGTTTAACCGGTGGTGCCGCACACGCCAAGTGCGCGCCTACGGCAACGTGAAGATGACCTCCACAGTTCACTTCGCACGCTGCCTGCGCCTCACGAGGAGTATCGCGCCAGGCGAGGCCATCATCACCGCGCCGCTCTCCGCCTGTTTCAACTTTCTCGTCGCGGCCCGCGAGATGTACGACTCCGCCTCCACTGCCTTCCCGCTGCAGATGAACTGGATGAACTACAACGAACGGCTGAGCTTCATGAAGAGTGCGTGCACGTACGAGTTTGCGCAGGCGGGGTGGATGACCCGCATTGCATCTCTCGAGGAGTCGTCGTTCACGCCCTATGTGCACTACCTGCTGGAGGACACGCGCGGCCGCGAGGGCATCTCGAACGGCATGTCGCGGGAGCGGGAGGAGGACAGTGGGATGGTGGACCATTACCTGTCCGAGATGGCCGTGGACGCCTGCGAGGACCCGGAGGTGTTTCTCGAGCACTTCTTCCGCGGCCTCGCGTGCATCCATCTCCGCTCGCAGCCCATCGAGGAGGAGGCGGTTTCGTACTTTATGCCAGGGACAAACTTCTTCAAGGTGAAGGCGAACGAGATGTACGTGCCGACGCTCGTGCCGCTGGTGGATGCCGTCCCGCAGCTCGAGGACGGCGGGCACAACACGATGCTGCAGTACTTCCCCTTCACGGATGTCCCCACGCTGCGGTCGCAGTGCGACGAACTCGGGATCCGCTACTTTGAGAAGGGGAGGGACGCGCCGATTGTGTCGGAGGTGGTGCGGTCGGAGCAGGGGGTGGCGGAGAAGATCAACGTTGAGCACGAGCTGATGGACCCGGCGCTGTTGAAGGGTGGCGGCTTCGTCGCGTTGCGTGCGATTCGACCGCTGGAAGCCGGCGATGTGCTGTACCTCCGCCGCTTCCCCGCCACGCAGCAGCAGGCGGGCAACGACCGGATGAACGCGCAGGTGCTCGACGCGAACCGCCTCATGTCGCGCGAGTTGTAGACTCAAAAAAGTGGGGAGGAAGAGAATGAGTAAAGTCACACGCCGCTTTGATGGCCCTCTGTTAGGTCTTCGCCGTAGCTGCGGTATGAGTTTGTCGGTGTCTCTCTGCTGTCGAGCATTCGAGTAGCTTTTTTTTTTTCTCCCGGGTTGTCATCTTGTTCACACTACTTTTTCCTTGATCTTCAGTTGTTCGTTTGTTTGTGTGTGTGGGTGGTTGGGATTCGCAGCGGCGTCTGTCACTGCTTTGAAGATGTACTACTCTACCCGCCCACGTGTTCGCCTGTCTGTGCTCAGCGGCACCGTATCTGAGAGATGACGCCCACTACTTTAAAAGGAGAATAATAAAAGTAGCTGCTTCGCGGTTGTGAACTTGCACGCATCGCCTCTTGAGAGGAACCACGATGACCGCTTTGTCTTTTTGCCTTTCTTCGCACTAGAAGGATCACTTGTTACACGAGCTGAAAGTGAGGAAGCAGCTCAACTCGTCCAAACACACACACACACACAGACACACACACACACACTCTCTCTCTCTCTCTACCTCCCCGCGTTTACAGCACCGCAGATCTTGACATAGCTGCTACACCCAAACACACTAACAGATACACATCACCGACAACAACAAATACTCAAAACTTTTTCACAGAAACTTCGCACGCCCTGTGCTCAAATCGTGGGAAACAATGAAGTGGGCAAGCTACCAGTCGAACATCTACAAGTACGGCCTGGTGTTCATGTGTGCGGCGTCCCTGCTGGCGTTAATGAACGACGGTGGTGGCAGTAAAGCACAGTGGGAGTGGATGAATCAGCAGCGTGCGCTCCGCGAAGAGGAGAAAAAGAAGATTTCCTAAACGCCGAGCCCGTGCAACCTCTTCGACATCGACCCAACAATAACAACAAAAAATAGATCGCACACACCAGTCCTTGACTGTTATTCTATTTACATTTATTTTTTCCGCGTCTTGAAGCTCTTTCTTGACTTTCCGTCTTATGTGATGCAGCGGAGAGAAAAAGTTTTTCTTCATGCCACCTGCAATTTCTTGTACCGCACCGCTCCTCTGCAGGTGCGTGTGCTTCGAAAGCACTTCAATTTGGCGAAAGGCGGCGGTATGCTGGAGTGCACGGGTCGGCGACGTCGCAGTGAGAAGAGGGCGTGTGGGTGTGCTGCAGTCCTTCATTCTTGATCTCCCTACAGCTTTTTCTCTCTCTGACACAATCACACACACGCCTTTTTCTCTGATGCTCTTCTCCTTGCAGGCTGGAATGAGCTTCTTCTATTCTTACAAATTCCACTTACACACAGAGGTATCTGTTTTTTTTCTTTTTCTTGCGCTTTCTTGGAGGGTTACTTCAATCTTCAACAACAACAAATAAAAAAAAAATGTTATTTCAGAGCGGCCGAAAAAGGAAATCGAAGTAGAGAGAGGTGATTACAGGCGGTCCTGGTTGTTCAGCGTCGCTGGCTTGCGACGCACGCACTCTGTGTACACCGCACTGTCGCTTCATTTACTTGCTTGAGAGAAAATGGAACTCGCGGAGGCTGAGAGACTCGGCCTGTATGGAAAGACGACTGCGTCCTCTTCCCGCGGCGAGGTGTACGTTTCGTGCACTTACGAGACATGGTGAAGAAGCCTACTTTTTTTTTTTGCTGATGGAGCGTGGCGGAATTGCTACCATGAAAAAGCGCGTCGCCTTCTCCTTTCTTTCGCGGACATGTCCGGTGAATCGACAAGCAGCACGTAGAGGCTCCTTTTTTAATTCAATCCCTCGCCTCACCTCTACCGTTTTTCTTTGCTTCATACTGCCACCGCTGCTGTCTCCTCCCACACGTACGCACACACACACTTCTGCGCATTCTTTTTCACCCTTCACCACTCTGTGTATCATTGTTATACTTTTCTCTCTTTGTTTTTGTTGATTTCGCATCAATCTGTTCTCTCTCTTTCTTTAAAAAAAAAACGCCATGTAGCCCCTAAAGGTGAACGCCGCATATCCGTATTAACGCCCTCAACTACCTCACCTACTTCTTTTTTTTTTGTTTATTGTCTTCCTGTTTTCCTCCAATTAGTCGTTATCTACAACGATCGTATTGCATTAGTAGCTGGAAGCGAGAACACAATCGCATCTTCTTTTCATTCATTTCTTCCCCTTTCCCTCTGTGAGAGTGAGTCGGTACGTCCGCCTTCTCGACGCAACCACTTCTGTCGTACTCGCCCTCCGCTTCTCTTCTGCGGTTTCACGCCACACAAGTACACACTCCCACACACTTACACACAAAGACATTGAAAAAGAAAGGGGGAAAAAAAAGCACAGATAGCAAGTGCCTCCTCCGCTTCCCTCTTCCCCCGTATCGTACGCAGCCCTTCCTGTGAGCTGACAAACAGACGCCGATTTCGTCTCGTAGTTCAGCACCAATTTCAACACAGCGAACACCGTACACTCTGAAACAAAATAGGAGAAAAACGGAAATAAAGCGGGAGCGTGTCGGGCACTTGTACTTGTCTGTGCCGCGGTGTCTATACTCAGTATAAAGCACCCGACAAAGAAAAAAGAAAGTATTGAAAAAATAAATACCCGTTATTTTATCACCACAATCGACACTACACACAAGTCAAAAAATAGTCAAGCTAGAAACAAAAAAAACACAAAAAAGCAAACTTAAGAGAAAAGGACGGAGCACGGGAAGCTCACGTGCCGTTTTCTCATCTTTGGTTTGCTCAAAGAAACGAAAACAAAGAAATTCTCGAGCAAAAAAAAAACAGGTGAGAAGAAGCACGCCTTCTGCGTACTACCGCAGGCACCCAGTACTTCTTCTCGTTACAAAACCCCCGACAAAAAACAAGTACACAGCCCATTAGTTCTTTTTTTTTCGTTGCACTCTCCTTTGCTGGCCGTGCATTTTCATTTCTCTCTCTTTTTTTTCACGAAATTATTTTTCTCGTCTGAGTTTTTGGATCTGACGTCCAAGGGAAGCGATCTGTTGGCAACAGCTTTACATTTGTTTTTCGTTCTTATTTGGCCCTTTTGGCTCGAGACTTTGGCGCGAGTGCAAGAGCACAACATTGGCCCTCTGGAGCAGTGTTCTAGGTAGGCAGCTTTTTTTCTTTGCTGGAGAGCCCCTTTCCTCATTTTCCTCCTTCCTCTTTCTAGGAGAATCTCGAAGCACTGCTTGTCAGCATCAGGCAAAGCCTTCTTATTTGTTTCTGTCGTTGTTACGAGCTTCTATTATTTTTGTTTTTGTGCGGTGCAGCATCTTTTTTTTTTTGTGTGTCGACCGCTGCGGCAACGGTGAAATTCGTCGTTGAAAAAGCTACACACCCACACACAACCACACGCACACGCGCACAGCTTAACGGATATACATATCAACACGTTCTTCTTGAAAGCGGCATTCATCGGGCCAAAGGGGAAAAGAAAGTGCCGCCGCACCGAAAGATTCGTTCAGTTTTTTCCTCTGTTTTCTGTCTTTTTCTTCTGGTATTTACCGGGCCGTTCCGATCCGTGTGGAGCTGCGAGAAACAACGCGCCTGACACTCTCCTGTCTCACGGACCCGCCCTCTTCTCTGCTGATTGTCTGTTTTTTCTTTTCTTTTCTCTGCTCTCTCTCTTGTGACTTTCTTGGTGCTCATCCTCGCCTCTTTTTTCTCTCTTTTTTTTCTGTTTAGAACACACCTGTATTTTTGTTTTACTCGTGGGTTCTGCTTCACGCATTGATTTTGTTTTTGTTCGTTTTCTCTTTTTTTTTTTCTGGCCTGTGACTGCATCCCTCCCCTTTCTACATTATTTCTTTTTCTTTCTTAATCTCACCTTGTACATACTCATATATCTCCAGTAGTTATCACCACTCATATTCTCGTTTCTCGTTTTTTTTTCCCCATCTCCCTACCATCCTCCACGCTTGCTTGTCTCTACTCCTTTTTTTTTTCTACTGCGGCTACTCGCATCTTTTTCTTCAGGTGTCATGCGTAGCAGATCAGAGGCACGTTTTTGAACACAGAAGTGAAAGATAAAGGGGACGTAGAGGAGAGTCTGCGAGGTGAGAAGACTTGGCAAGAGGAGCAAGTCTGTGCGTGTATCTCTCTCCTGAGCCTGCAGCGTCTAGCCTCCTCTTTTTCCTTTTCTCTGCTTTTTTGTTGCCCTTAACTGTTTTTTTTTCCTTTTTGCTATTACGGACGGTTGCTGTTGTTGAAGGGAAGCATAACAGGAAAGCAAGGTGTGACGGTGCTTACGCTCTTGCATCACAGGCAGGAAGGGTACCATATCAAAGAAGAAAAAAAAACTTAAAGTAGCTTGTTTTTTCGTTTCCGTGCTCCTTCACAAGGAACACTCTCCGTTTACACCGCCGCGACCTCGTCCCTTCACTTCCGCATTCGATCTTGATTTTTTTTTTTTAAAGCTTATCTTCCAATAAAAGGTAAAGCAGCTAAGTACTGTGCCAAGAGCGGGAAGCATACATCAACACAAGAGAATTGATACGTGCCTTCTTCACCTTTTTTTTTGTTGCTGCTTTCAGAAGCTTCTTCTTATTTTTGCTGTTTTCTTTTTCCATCATTTTGGCTTTTTACCCCCTATTTGTCATGAAAAGACGCTGCCATCGTAACGTTCCGTAGAGCCGCACCAAGGCATCCCTTTTGTTTTTCTTTTCCGAGAAGGCTTTTGTTATTATTTTGGACGCGTAGACCACCAAGAAAGACGACGCGTGTACGCCTGCCTCCCTTTTTTACTTTGCTGGGGCGTTTCTTTTTCATTCTTTTTTTTTCCTGCACTTTTTTTTTTTTTCTCTGTTTGCTCGGTGCTTCTCTGTCGTGCTCGATCTGTCTCTCAACACTCTCAATCCCTTCTTTGAGTTCTCTGCTCTCCGTCTTTTGGCGACAGGCGGCTACCGCACGGAAAGGGAACTAGACACAGGGGCAGAGGCCCAGCACGAAGTCATGCGTCAAGCGGCGTCTCTCTCCGACTCCTGCGCGTCGATGCCCGCGACGGCGCCTGTGTCGCGCATGTCCACCACCTACGACGTGAGCGACAATACCTGCGCAAACGTGCAGGTAAAGGAGATCGATTTTGCCAACGCCAACACCACAATTAACACGTCGCTTCTGCAAGAGCACTCTTCGAATTTGCGGCACAGCGACAGTCGCCGCGATGCTGCGGGGCTCACCTCGGGGGAAAAGAACAGCGGCACTGGAGCATCAGCGAGTGAAGGCAGCGCGAGTGGACCGCTCAACGTGAACGAGGTTCCTCTTTCCCACAGCTCACGCGACGAGGACTCCGCGGCGTACACAGACGACCTGGGCGACTACGACGCCGCAGACGGTGATGACGACAACCGAAGTGTTGGAAGCTGCACGGTGCACGAGGCGGAGCTGACGAGCAGCGCCACGAAGCCACGCGCGGGATGGTCGGCGCAGGCCTCGACGCCGCTGCAGCCCCACATGGAAGTTGCGATGCTGCAGGAGCGGCCACAACGCCCTTTCTCGTCCCTCACCACGTCTCCCACGTCGTGGAGTGCGATGCGGAAGTTGCGGCTGGTGAACGCGCAGGGGAGTCAGCTAGGCTCCTCCGTGGCGGGTGGCAGCGCACCGCAAGGCTCCGCGTCGCATCGATCCTGCAGCTGCTCACCCGATCAGCTAACAAAAAAAGGGGGTGTAAATACTTTGTCCGTGACACCGGCCACCTCAGGCGGATGCGCCTCACCCTGCAGTGCGGACCTGCCTCTCAACAAGGTGCGCTTTGCCACGCGTGGCGGCGAGAGCACCAGCAGCATCGGCAGCAGCAGCGTCGCTGCCGGTAGCGGCAGCTGGACCCTGGCCCCGCGACTGCGCGGTGTAAACGAGCTGTTGTTCAACACCACAGACGCCGATGCTTCTCTCTTCCGCAGTGCGCTCGACGCGCTGGCTGTGTGGCACACACCGATGAGACTGGAGCTGCACAACAACAGCGCCGGTGGCACCTACATGGTGCGCCGTGCGTCCGTCGATGCTGCAGCGGCTGCAGTCGGTGCTAGTGCCCAGGAACCTGGCGAGGTGCTGTGCGTCTTTAAGCCCCGCGACGAAGAAATTGGACAGGAGACGAATCCGCACGGCAACCGCGAGAGCGACCGGACCGAGGCCTTCGCACCTGGCAGCGGGAGCCGACGGGAGGTGCTGGCCTACCGCCTCGATCACGGCCACAACGCTGGTGTGCCGCCGACGATGGAGGTGGCTTCGGGATACGGCGGCAGCAGACTCGCCGCCACCATGAGTGGAAAGCGGGCCGGTGCAGCGGAGCATCTTGTCTTGTCGCCTGCCGGGCTCTCCGACCTGTCGACGCGCACCGTTGGCGTGGCATACGGGGGGAGCGCAGCAGCAGGAGGAGGTGCAGCAGCGCTGGCGCAGCGGGCAGGTGTCCGCAACGGTGCCTCGACGCTGCCACAGATTGGAAGCCTGCAGCTTTTCTTACCGGGTTGCCAGGAGGCGGCTGATGTGCTGCCGGGGCGTTTTAGCACAGATGAGGTGCACGCTTTAGCTATTTTTGACATCCGCACCTTGAACGGCGATCGCCACGGCGGCAATGTGTTGGTGCAGAACTACCGAAAAGGAAGGGCGTCGTCACCGCCGTCGACCGAGGATGGCGCGGCGCCGCCGCATCTCGTGCCGATCGACCACAGCTACATCTGCCCTAGCGGGTACGCAGACCCGGACTACGAGTGGCTGTCCTGGCCGCAGTCGAAGCGGCCCTTTTCTGCTGCCAACCGCGCCTACATTGCAGCTCTGGATGCAGTGGCGGATGCGGAGGTGGTTCGTGCGGCACTGCTGGCACACAGCGGCAACGCGTCCACCGCCGCGATGGCTGCGAGTGGTATCAGCTGCGGCTATGGCGCTGTCGAAGGCTTTGATGTGAGCACATGCACTGCGCAGCGCGACATGTATGATGAGCGCCACAGCACGTGGGCGGCTGCATCCGCCTCCGCTTCCTGCGCGTCGCGGCCGGACTGCGCAAGCCTGCGCACAAAGGCGTTGCTGTTGGACGACGGCGTGCGCCACGCCTGCGAGGTGGCCCAGGCGTACCGGGTGCCGCTCGATGCCTCTCTCTGCGGCGTGCCCGCTGCCTCGCCCTACGCAGCCCACAATGGGGAGGCGTACTTCAATGACTTGACCATCTTCTCGCCATTAAGAGAAGCAGCGCCTTCGTGGGAGGAGGGAGAGGACTACTCCCCACGTGGCTTCTCCACGACTGCGCCGCCAGAGCCGCACGACAGCAAGGCGGCGCGGTGGGCCGAGGCGACGGCGCTGCTGCTTGACTTTCCCAGCGACGACGAGGCAGACGCACCACACGATCCTGCTGACCCGCTGCCGGTGCGCCGTGGTGATGCTGGTGACGGCAGTGACGACCAGCGCAGTCCACAAGCGAGCACGCCTCTCACCTCCGTGGCCTCTCCGCTGCTGACTTTCGAGATGTACACGAGTGCTGGCGGTGCTGCGGCGATGCCACGCGCCGACGGGGCCGTCCACGCCGCCACCTACGACCGCAGCGCCGCCAACGCCGCAGCGGAGGTGATGCGGTGCACGACGCGGCTGCTCCAGATCGCGGCGCTGGAGTTTGAGATGAGTGCCTACGCGGTTGGCTCGCTCTGCCGCCGTCCGCGTGTGGCGCAGGCGTCGTTTCTCGAGGCGGTGATGGAGGAGGCGCGCGACGAAGATACGTGGGAGGTGGTGTTGGCGCGGTACGATGCCGTTGTTCGCCAGCGACTGGCTGCTGGGGCG
Source organism: Crithidia fasciculata (assembly GCA_000331325.2). Taxonomy (NCBI): domain Eukaryota; phylum Euglenozoa; class Kinetoplastea; order Trypanosomatida; family Trypanosomatidae; genus Crithidia; species Crithidia fasciculata. The sequence goes on from CM003428.1 coordinate 770,772, forward strand.
TTGGAGTGAGGAGAAGGTGTCGACGCTGTAGAAGCCGGTGCTGTACTCTTCGACCTCTGTTGTTCTCCTTCAGTTGTGCCGCCACCCGTGATTTTGTCATTATTATTATTTGCTGTACGATGAGTCTCACAGACGTGTACGTTTTGTTTTTCATTTTAAACTGCTTTCGTTGCGTGTCACCGCTAAGGCGGAACATTATAAAAAAAAAAAAAGGAAGAAGAATTCGCTGTTTTTGTGTCTTCACCTGCAGCTGCACCATTTCCAGTATTCTATAAAAAATCATTTTCTATTTTCTATTTCAGGATACATCGTCAAATCCCACGAAAAAACGTTCACTGTTTTTTTTTCAAGTCTGTTTATTTTTTGAGCAGCATTGTTGTTGTGTTTTTCTCTCCTCTTCTCAGCTATTTGAGGAGGCGGAGGCTGTTAGCGGTGTTTTTCTCTCCTTTTTTTTCGTGTGATTTTATCGGGCTACCTTTGAGACTTTCACGCGAACATAACTCGCATTGGGAAAAAAAAAGAAAAAAATATGTTCATGCGTGCCGTCTTTAATTGTGATACGAGATGAATGGCAAACTTTCACTTTTTTTTTTCAACTGCGACGCTGGCTCCGTTGTTGGCTGCGTTCCTCCTAGCTCGTATGCACACCACAACGAGTGAAAAAAAAAATATATATATATATTGCTAGCGAGGCTCCTTTGTGCTTTTGCTCCACGAATTTTTTTTTAAACTTGCTTCATTTATACGTATATGAACGATCAACGTGCTTGTGCAACGCCTTCACTGCGTTGGAGAACGACGAACGAAATCCAGTTGAGAAGAGGAATCATAAAGAAAGGGAGTGCAGCTTTTCTTCGGCCTTTAGCGAGGAAATGGGAAAGAGAATAGTGAGGGGTTTCCACGTGTTGCCCTGAGTTATCAAGGACAAAGAAGGTCATTGTATGGGCTGCAAATACGCAACGAAAAGATTGAAATAGAAGAAAAACAGGAGCTGCGTTTGCGTTGCGGCATCGCGTCGGCTTCTGCTCTCGATATCGTATCTGTCTCGCCTCGATGCCACGTTATCAATCTTCTCATCTTCCTCGACTTTCCTTTTTCTTTTTTTTGAATAAATTCGACGCGTTAAGCTCCGCCCACAGCTGATAGGTGACACACTGCAAAGTCGAGAAGACACTTAGAGGCACAACTTTCGGTCTTCCCCCTGATTTGCGGCTATCGCTGGTGCAGCACCTCCTTTTTTTCTTTTCTCCATACGTTTCTTTTCAGGCGCACAAGGATCCCTTGAAGGTTGGCGTCATACACGTCAGCCGATACAGCCGAAGAGGTGCCTCGTCCACCAGGACGTCGGTCCATCCACCTCTACGGCCCGCCTCCCACTTCTGCCCGCTCCGCCGCGCTTAGCACGGGTTTCAGCAACAACTCAGGCATCGCCACGCCGCGCAGTGGTGCACGCGGAGCGGATGCCTCTGCAGCAGGACAGCAGCGGCAGCAACAGGGTTTGCCCCCTTCAGGGACGCGGCGGTGCATTTCTGCGGTATCCTTAACCACCGCAGCGGGGAGTGGCACGGGGGCAGCTGGTTCAGTCGACACCACAAACACCGCCACCGCCTTCCCGCGTCAGCTGCGTGGACGGCTAAACGAAGGCACGGTTCACCGCATTCCCCAGCCACCCCAGCCGTTTTCTGCTGCCGCGGGGGGACGGCCTGCTACGCACGTCAGCAACCCCGGCAGCGGCAAGGGTCCTCGCTACGGCTCTTCGGTCGTGTCGTGGGTCCCCGTCGCGGCTGCTGCGACAAAAAATGGTGGGAATGGCCAGCAGCAGCTCGCCTACACCAACGAGATGAGTGTCACCTCCTCTTACCCGCAGTCGCGACGCTCACGTGACAACACCGCTGCTGCCATTGCGGAGATGGTGAACGAGGCGTCACTGCGCAACACATGGGCGATGCGCTTCGACAGCACGGCAGCTCTGCGGCAGGCCGTCACCACCGATGCGGACGCGTACACCGTCTTTGAAGATGCGTTGGTGGAGGAGCTCAACACGCTGCGGCGCGCACCAGCCGCGTACGCCAGTGTTGTCGAGCACGAAGCGCGGCTGGGTGCCCCCTACGTCTTTGAGGACGACACGTACTTCGTGAGTGAGGCCGCTGCCGAGGATGCGGCGTTGGTGCTGCGCAAGAAGGCGGAGCAGGAAACAGCGCAGGAGGTGACCTTGTCCACCGTCACCGGTGGCAGCGGTCTGGCAACGGGTGCTGCGTCTACGGCACTGGGTGCCGGTCGTCTGGTGGCGGCCACGGCGAACGCCAGCAACGTTTCCCCCAAGCATGGAGCGCCGGGCACTGTTGGTGCTGGTGCGCCATCCTCGCCCACGGCGGCGGACCGCAAGAAGGGGAAGAAGCGGTTCAGTGGCAACGCGGCGGGGACGCCGCCCGCGAAGGACCCGGCCACCCCTGCAACAAGTGCGAAGGACGGCGTTCTCCAGCCGTTTGCGTCGTCCCCTCTACTCCCCCAGCCGGATGGCGCCGTCTTCACCGCAGCCACCTCGCGTCACCCTTCCCTGTCGCCGGCCGGTGGCATGCAGGAGCTCACCTTGGCGGAGCTGCGTCACCAGTTCCGCTGCCAGCAGCGCTACCGTGCCGCGCTCGAGACGGCGGTGCGGGAGCTGCGGGCGGCGCAGCGGCAGGCTGTCGCGGCTCAGCTGGCAGCGTGGTCTGCCGAGGACGAGAAGGCGCAAAAGCGTGCACGTCGCTTCACCGCGCAGTCCTTGGTGAACCCGGCGGCGGCGGCTAACGCAGCCAGCAGCAATGCGACCAGCATCACGGCGGGCGGCGGCGGCGCCAGCGGCACCAACTTTGGTAGCAGCAGCAGCAAGCGCAAGGCCTCGGCGTCGATGCAGCGGCGGGGCAGTCCCGCGATGGACGAGAACGCTATTGCGCGGCGCAGTGAGGAGGCCACGCTAATTCACCGCGCCTACGAGCAGCGCGTGCATCACTTGGAGCTGGAGCTGCAGCGAGCTCGCGGCACGTGCCAGCGCAGCTTGGCGGGTGGAAACCTCATCTCGAGCGCCGTGCGTGCCCTGCGTTCCGCGCAGCCTGTTCCCCCGCTGAAGTGCAGTCGTGGGCTGTCGCTGGCGGCCCGTGACACGGCGGAGGTGTACTACGGGGACGAGGAGCGGGTGGCGGCGCTGAGTGAGCTCTGTGCCATCTCGCGTGCGTCCTTGGTCGGCTTGACAGACTCGAGTGGCGGTGCTAGCCCGAAGAAAGGCGGCTCCGCAGCCGACACGATTGGCACGCTGGAGGAGCTTTCTGTGCGGAGGGAGCAGCACCTGGCGGAGTCGGTGATGGACGCCGATGTGGCATCCCCAGCAGGTGTGCTGCCGGTGCTGTCGGAGGAAGCGCTGCTGCTCGCACAGGTGGCCCAGAAGGCCTGCACCACCTACGGGTACATCTCCAATGAAATCCGAGGCGTGCATTTGCAAGGTGTGGGGACGCCCCGTGCGTTGCTGCTGCAGCTGCTGGTCGGCTCGCTCTCCCCGGTGGTGGGCATCGCACAGCAGCAGTCAACGGCTACGACAGCCGCGACCAATGCTGCTGGCGCGGTGACCGAGGGGGATGCGGAGGCCGGGACGCAGTGCTTCGCCGGCATGCGGCTTGAAGGGAGAATCTATGCCGCCCAGCCCGGCAGCCTGCCTCGCAGCTCCAGCGAGAGAGGTGTCGATGACGCGGGTGCTGCCTTCATGCGCGACAGCGCAGCCGCTGGTGCTGCGGACAGCCACGCGTGGGCCGCTGGAGGGGCAACGGATGACGCTGCTCTGCGTCTCTGGCCGCTGCTGTGGCCCGCGGCCTCCACCATCGGGTGTGGGTGGCAGCAGGTGCGGGGCTGGCGCCATGTGCCGACGTACGCCGAGGCGTGCCAGAAGATCGTGGCGGAGCGTGACGGACAACAAATGACGCGTGCATCCAACGCCAGCACCCAGCGTGCCTCGGTCGCAGTGGGGGAGTCGGCGGTGGTGTGCTCCACGCTGCTGCTCGCCTCTGGATTTGAGGAGTATGAAGTGGGGCGGGCGTGCCACGGCATGACGCCGGCTGCAACACGCCGTGTCGTGCAAGGGGTGAACAGCAGCAGCGGCAACGGCGTCGACGACGACACAGACTACAGCGGCGGTAACGGCGGGGGTGCTATGGGGGCCACTCGCACACGTGGCAGCGCTGCAGGAGCCCGGCGAGCCGCCATCGAGGTGCACAGCAGTCTCGGCGTCTCCTTGATCTCACCAACGATGCACCCGCTGCTGATCCCCATGGCGCCAGCCCGCAGCCCACACGGTGGTGGTACGAGTGGAAGCAACAGTGCCACTGCGTCGGTGGTTTGTGTGGCGGTGCGCGTGCCGAACGAAAAGAAAGAGGGACGCAAGAACGTGCCGGTGACGATCCGTGTTGTGGCGCAGGTGACACGGCAGGGCGACCCGACTCCCCTGTGCCCCAGCGCGGATGCGGCGGAGGTGCTCGCGCAGCGCAGCCCTGTCGACCCGTCCGTCTGGCTCGTCTTGGTGGACGCGGCCGCCGCCTTTGCTCGTCGTGAAGGACTCACTCAGACGACTGCGTCGAGAGGCGTGGACGCGGGTGATGCGGACGCGTCCCTCAACGCAACCGGCGCAGCGCTTGCCCTGCACCTCTTCGCCAAGGATGAGCGTGAGGCCATAGGCGGCTACGAGCACGTCGCCTTCATACGTCTGCAGCGCGTGTCGGAGGAGGAGGCGGACGGCGTTGTCGAGCAAGGGCAGCGCGGGCAGGCCGGAGTGCACATTGCACCGGAGTGGCGCCACCTGCTGAAGGGCCTTTCGTGCGTGCCTGCTGCGTCCACTGCTGGCCAAAATAGAGGTGTTGGTCTGCCCCCTCGCAGCGGTGTGGCGTGTGGTGGATGGGCGGTGCTGCACGAGCCGTTGCTGGGCCGCGATGGCATCCTCCTGAGCCCGCTGGCAGCTGACTTCCGCGCCAGCACGATGAGTGAGACTACTGCTGCTGAGGCAGACAGCGAAGCACGAGAAGGCGCCTTCTCTCTCTTCACCGCCTTTGCTGACACGCATCAAGTGTCCACCGTTACGGCGGCGGCGGGAGCGGCCATCCCGGCAACAGCAGGCGAGGGGATTCGCGTTGCTGTGCAACTGCCAGTACACGCCAATGCGCTGTGGTGGCGGCACCGCGTGGCGGTTCTGCACGCCGCACGGGACAAGTTAGCTGCCGAGATGGCCGCAGAAGAGGAGGGAGAGAAGGTGAAGGGGGTGGCGAGCGAGGCGGGGGAAGAAGCTGCCGTAGCAGAGAGTGCAGGGCCGCAGCGCAGCCTTTCCACCTCTGCTTCGCTCTCGCCTGCGAACATCCCGTCGTCGCTCTCCGCCACAGCGGCAGGCACATCGGCGGCTGCTGTGGCCACTGCTGCTGCTGCTGCTGCTGCTGCTGCTGCTGCTGAGACGAGCGCGGCGCACAAGAAGCCGTCGACTGCACGTCCAGCGAGCAGAGAGGCTGCTTCAGTTGGAGAAAATGGTGAGGAGGCAGCAAAGGCCGCGAAAGCTGGTGAGAAGGGGGCGTCACGCACAACACCGCCGCCGGCTGGCAGCGTGTCTGCTGCGTCCGCCTTATCCTCCTCTCCCATCGCCAAAGCGAGAGCGTCCTTCTCCGGGGCACCCTCGACCGGCACCCGTCGCGTGCAAACGGTGCAGATGCTTTCTGACGCACCACAGAGCGCCGCACTGAGTGAGTACGGTGCGCTGCTCACCGCCGCGTCGTTCTCGGGTGCTGCCAGCGGTGCCGCCTTTGCTGTGAATGCGATCGGTGTGCACCCTAGCCTGCAGGCGTCCTGCATCGCCCTCGCCGCCCTCCGCAGCCTCCACGACCGCCTTCGGGTTGATGCTGCAGTCTGGCAAACGTATTCTCAGCGCATTCAGCCCATTCTCGATGGTGAGCGGGAGCGACTTGCCGGTGAGGCGGCGAAGCGGAAAGGCAAGGAGCAGCAGCGGCTGCAGCACGACCAGGATGACGTGGTGCGTGAGCTTGCCGAGGTGCAGCGGCGAGCGGACGAGTTCAGCCGTGCCGTCAGCACCACATACGACGCGCTGCGGAAGCGCGAGCGGGCACAGGTGCTGCGTCGCGGACGATTTGAGCGTGTGACGGCGAACCTTGCGAAGCTGGAGGCTGCTGCTGCTGCTGCCGCTGCTACTACTGCTGCTACTACGACTGAAGGGAGTACCCGACAAGACGCGTTGGTGTTCGCTGCCCCGCGTGTGACGCTACGTCTCTTCAACAGTGCTGCGGTGGCGGCAGGCAGCGGGCGACGTGCGGCAACACGGCCACGGAGCTGGCAGGACTCATCCGTGTTGACGGAGGCTGCTGTGAGTGTGGAGGGCTGTTTGGTGTCGGCGTCGTCCTTGTCGGCAGCCGCGAGTGCGGATGACGTGGTGGTACTGCAGCCACAGCCACCGCAGGCGGTGTCGTCGATGCCTGGCGGCGCCGCGAGTGTTGTGTACGCGGCGTCCTGCACCGTGCCGCCGTCCTTCTCTGGACAGGCAACGCTGCTCATTGATGACGAGGTTGCCGTGACGTGGACCCTGTGAAGGGTGAGAGAGAATCGGGACATTGACTAAACCTTTGTAAAGTTCTTTGTTGGTTCCCGCATATGTACCCATGTACTCGACAAGAAAATAGCGTCCTTTTTTTTTTTTTTGGATGCCGCACCACTTTTTTCTTTTTTCTCTGAGAAGATGTAAAAGAAAGACACACAATAATATGTACATGTACGTTTTACCAGTGCGGATATCCTTCTCCCCGATACTTCAATTGTTGTTGTTAGACGTATGTAGAGTACACGTAGGCGCCTGAGGCGTCACAGACATGTCCATCAGCACCGCTTCGGTGACGTGCTTTAAAATCTTCCTCTTTTTTTTTTCTGTAAAAGTTGTGCCCCTTTGCGTGACGCCGCAATGCATGTAAAAAGGAAAATGGAAAAGAAGAGTTTCAACAACTTGTATTTGAGACAGGCGGAGCGTGCAGAGCTGTGCCTATGTACCTTTTGTTCGAAGTCAACGACTTCAGAGTATGCCCTCATCAACGCTGTAAGGCTCAAGAAGATTCAACGCATCAGCTATCAAGCTAAGCGTGCCAGAAGGGCTGAGTTGTGCGCTGCTTTCAGCGCCAATAGAGACCTGGGGGAAGGGCGAATTTTCAAACTGTATTATTGTTTTATTGTTAGAGCCTGTTCAGCGGTGCCCGTTGATCGAAACTGACAAAAAAGGGAAATGCAGTTAGGAAAAAAAGAAGGAGATTGCATGATTGGTGCCTCCTTGCGTGCCGCATGTATGCGCTTCATATACCCGTGGAATCCTTCTTCACAACGGTGTCTGTCTGCCTCTCTCTCCCTCTCTCTTTTCCTTCAACTCGACACCAACTACCGCAATTTCTATTTTTTGCTCGTTTGGTGGACTCAACGCACCAAAAAAAAAAAGAAAACAGAAGAAAATCCTGCACAAAAGAAGCAGAGTTTTTTTTTTTTCATCTTCTCTCACTCTCGCTTCTTCTTCTTCAGTTCTTTTTCAAGACTTATACACCGTAGCCGATTATATTTTCCCCGGATAGCACTTCTAACTCGGTGCTTCATACACACACACACATACACGTCTCCCTTTTTAGGCGTGTTTCTCCGACTGCCTTCCCAAGTTTCTTTTTTTCTTGTTTCTCCCGTCTCTTCTCGGTGTTGTAAGCTGCTGCACCCGTTTGTATTTTCTTTTTTTCTCATCTTTTCCTCTGTTCTACTGTGGTAGCACTTCTTCTTGCGCGCGTGTGTGAACTGTCCGTATTTTTTTTGCGGCAAACCCCCCTTTTTAGCACCAGCAAGAAAAGAAGAAGCGAAGAAAAAGATCGCTGGAGCGACACCGGTTTCTGCTCTCTTCTAATCCGTTTACTTTTTTTTTCTCAATTTATCTTCTTTTTTTTTCTGGTGTGATATATTACACGCCGTATCACCTCACGTACCCGTACAAAAATACACAAACAACCAAAAAAAAGAGGAAAGCACAGCTGAGCGGCAGCCGCTACCTTTAGAAAAGATGCCGTCGGAAAGCCTTCAGGTGAAGCTGTCGCAGGACAGCCTTTTCTTTCCTCTGCCCTTCACGAACGCGACCATCGACAACCTCGTCGAGGTTCGGAACCCGTTGCCAGTTGTCCCGGGCGATCCAAAGGCAAATGTCATTGCCTTCAAGATTCTCAGCGAGGTGCAGAACCGTTACTCGGTGCGGCCGTCCGCTGGCTTCATCGGCCCCGGCACGCACGTCACCATTATCGTCTCCTTTAATCCGGAGCAGGTGCGGGAGGCGAAGAACCCGGCCGAGCGCGAGCTGCCCACCGAGGCCACCCGCGATGCCATCCACATTGACTTCGCCGTGGTGGATGCCGCCTACACCGCCACCGCCCTCGCGCACTGGGTGCCCGGCAGCAAGGCCTCCAAGCCCTCCCGCGAGGTCGTCGCCGATGCCTCGGCCTTCTGGAAGAAGCGCGGGCCGGTGACGAAGAACGACGCCACGACGCTGCGCATCCGCCTGCGGTGCGTCTTTGCGACGCGCAACAACGTACCAGAGACGCTTGTGATCAGCATGAAGGAGGAGGAAGGGAAGAAGGCGGCGGCGGAGGTGAACGCGGCGGTCCCCAAGACACGGCCGCCACCGACGTCCACCACCGACCCGCGCAACACCGCTCCGCCCGGCGCGCCGCCACACCGCACCTCCGAGACACCGCGGGAGGCAACCCCGCGCAACGACGGCGCACCGGCAGCACCGGCGTCACGCCCCACCGTGCCGACCACCACCACCGCTGCTGCGGCTGCCGCGCCGGCCGCTGCTGCTGCGGCTCGTGCCGCTTTCCCGCCCGCCGCACCCGCCGCGCCGTCGCCGAAGCCGGCCGTGAAGTTCCCGGCGTCGTCGGCGGCCGGGGAGAAGAAGAAGGGGCTGGTTTCTGCGGTGATGCACTACAAGCTGTCCTACGCGGTGGTGGCGGTGCTGCTGGTGCTGACGTTCTTCTGCGGCATCTGGGACCACAGCAATCTTCTCACGTGGCTGATCGCCAGGTGAGGCGGCTGCGGGCGGAAGGACGTGCGAGTGTGTCGCGAGTACGGAGGAGAGGGAGTCAGGCATAACGCCTTTGAGTTGCGTTTGTGGCACAACAGAGCAAGAGAGGGAGAGGAGAGTGTACCAGTGAAGCCAAATTTGTTCCTCCTCGTGTGCGTGAGTGTGTGTGGCCTCGTTGATATCACAGAGGAACACGAAAAAAAAATAAAGGCCTGTTGTGCAGCTGGAATACGCGTCAAGCGTTTTTTGGAAAAAGAAACAGAGACTGCATTTCCACGCATAGAAACACGCCAGAGGTTCTTTGATTCTTCCCCTGGCTCTTCCCCTGGCTCTTTCTCTCTCTCTCTTTGCTTTTGCTCGCTGCCTCTCTGCCGGCTCCTCAAGGTCCACGCAGTGTTTGCCGAGCGCTTTGTTGACAAGTGCTCGCTTCTTTTTCTTTTTCTTGCACCATTTTTGTATTTCTCTTGTTTGCTTGCTTCATTTGACCGCTGCTCCCTCTTATGGACTAGCAGCAGCAGGAAAAAAGAAGAAAAAAAAACAAAAAATTACACAGCATCATCGATGGGCACATTCAATCAGGTGATCGTGCTTCAGCTTTTTCTGTTTTCTCTCTCATTTTCATGCGCTCTCATTTTTTTTTTTTTGTGGGGCTCACTGCTTTTCGTTGTGGGCTTCTTGGTGTTGCAGGCACAGCAGCTGCACTGTGGGGGATCAGAAATGCAAGAGAGAGGAAGGGATGCTGCGAGGTCTCGAATACAACGGACACCAAAACACGCAGACACACAAGATAAAACGAGAGAAAGAGGTATGCAAAGCAACACGAAAGCTACTTTGCGCTCTGTGCTGGAATGAAGCCTCGATGAATGCGACAAATGTGCCTTGCAAATCGTAGTGCGTGTCTGTAACTGTACCGAAACAAAAAAAAAGAAAGGAAGGTAAGAGAGATTATGTCTATTGCCGCTCCGCTTTCTTCTCCGTCATTGTTGATGTCAGTTGTACGGCGCAACAGTTCGTACCAGCTAGAGTAGGAGGAAGGCGGAAAGGCGATGTACTCCGAAGAAGAACGTGCGTTGGATCTCTTTTTCTTTCTGTTGCCACGCAAATTTGCCGAAAATGATGACACGTACGAGCCGCAGAAGTGCAAAAGGAAAAAAAAAACCAGGCACTCTGCTCTCTATCTCCTATCAAGCTCTTACGCTGCTTCTCATATTCTTTTTTTTCTCGCTCTTTACCATCAATGCCATAGGTGCACTCAAACAATTACTTTTCTTCTTCTCTTTCCCCCTCTCAACTCTACGCGTCCAAAAGCCGAGTGCCCTAACAAGCGGCCCAACATTTTTTCTTTTGCACTTTGCGTCGGCGCTTTCTTCTTTACGGCGCCATAAACAAACCAAGGGCGACGTGGCCACTACATGTTTTGCTTTTGTCCAACACTCACACACACGTTAACACATACCACATATCTTTTACATATTTTTGTTTTTGAAAGAAGAGAGATATAATACGCTTCACACCTCTGCCCGCTTAGGTGTCTCACACGCGCGTGCTGCTTTGTTCTCTTTTTTTTTTCTCTTTACTGCGTTCTGCCTACTTATACCCTCTTGCAGATTTTTATTTTAATCTTTTAATTTTTCCTTCTCACCTTGCAACTTTTGGTGTGGCGTGCACCGTGCAGTGGCTCTGCTTCTCTTACGTTACTTCCCCACTTATTGTGCAACTCACGCAACCGGCTACCCCAACCCTCTCTTACACGCGAGTCAACAAATACACAACAGAAAAAGAAAACAGCAACGGCGATGCACAGCCCCACTGTCAACACAGTGGCTACCCAAGGCGACAATTCTGCTGCAGGCGTCTCGTCAGCGCCGCTGGATGCATTTGCAGCAGCCAAAGGCGTAGCGCCGCCACCCCCATCTATTTCAGCGACAGACACCACAGGAGCACCATTGCCCGGCAGCCTCCCTGCTCTGAAGTCCACCGCGTCTGCCGCAGCTGTGTCACCCTCGCAGAATCGCAGCGCTGCGCTCGCAGGCGAGTCCGCGCCGTCCTCCGACTTCTACGCGTTCCTCACACGTCAGCGGAACGCTCTGCTCTCTCTCTTCGACAGCAGCGGCCGCAGCGGCACGGCGGTGAAGGGCATCAAGACACCACCCCCGGCACCGTCTGCCTCTCCCCTTCCTGCTGCTCGTAGCGATGATCACTCGCTCGCGGACTTCTTCTCGTACCTGGCCCTTCCAGGCGTGTACTCGGAGGCGGACACCGTGCTGGAGCACCACGCCGCGCGTATGGGCTTCACAACAAGGGCGGGCAGTGCTACGGAGGCCTCGCAGAGCAGCAGCAACGACGGAGCATGGACGGCGACGACTGCTGCTACTGCTCCTGCTCCTGCCTCGGAGAGGATCCCACCATCACCACCAACACCTGTTGCTGCTGCTGCTACGGCTGTGGAGGCGAAATCTCCCGCTCAGCCGGATCACGTACACCAGATGCGGCCCACCCAGTTCTTCGTCCCCACCATCTGCGAGGTCTGCCGACGGGCGGTGCTCGACACCAAGGTGTGGCCGCCACCCGCCGCCTCACAGAGCACCAGCGCAGCGGCTCCTTCCTTCTTCTCGAGGTTTTTGAAGTCACCCGTCTCCGCTCCGCTGGAGCTTTCGACTTCTCGAGACTCCACACCGCCGTCACGCGAAGGGCCCGAGAGGGCAACAACCGGTACAGCAACGGCGTCGACCACGTCAGCTGCTGCAGCCGCTGCCAGCCCCGTCCAGCAGCCCTTCCTCGGCTTCGGCTCCGAGGGGTACACCTGTGAGACGTGCGACATGGCGCTGCACCGTCAGTGCCTCCGCAAGCTGCGGGAGACGCAGGCCTGTGTCGTGCTCGCCCCTGCTGCGCATCAGATGCCAGAGGATACGACCAAGACAGACGCCGCGACAAGCAGCAACAGCAATGGCGGTAGCAGCGGTACTAGCACGTTCAGTTGGGACGGAGTCAAGGCGCTACTCGGCAGCTACCTCGACCCGAACGGAGGCTCCAACAGTCGCAAGGACGCCAACGTGAAGCTCGTGCTCAGTGGCGTGTACGCGTTGCTCGACACGGTCGCCACGCGTTACCCGGACCTGTCTCCTCTCACTCTTGTGAAGCGCCGACGCGCCATACAGGAGCTCGGCGTGGCGCACCAAGCGCTCTACACCGCCTGCACCGCATCGCTGGTCGACTCGGCGCTGCTGCGCACCATCACATGGGAGGCGGTGGAGCAGCGGGAACTGGCGCGGACAGCAGGCAGACCCGCGAGCGATGTCGCGGATGCGTCAGCTGACGATGATACGGCGAACTCCTCGTCGGCCCTCTTCGGCGTGTCGATGCTGACGCGCGAGATGCACCCCGTGAAGATGGACTCCTCTCTCTTTTCTCAGCTCACTGCCTCTCTCTCAGGCACGGCGAGCACCGGACCAGACATGAAGACCTTCCTTCCCTCGTTTGCCCGATCGCCGCCGCAGGAGGTCACGGGCCCTGGTGCAAGCTTTCCCGTGCAGCTGCTCCTCTGGCGTGCGGTGCGGTACGCCACGGCTGTTTACGGGGAAGTGTATCGACGCGGCAACCTCTCCTCGACCGTGTCGGCTGCACTCATCTTCACGGTGAACCGCAGCAGCGTTGACGTCTCTAAAGAAACAAGCGACACGGCTGTGCTGTCACTGCTCGAGTTACCGCCGTCGTCGCTGCGGCTGTCGCGGTGGGCCTCGCAGGCCACGGAGCCGAGCTACGTGCTGCTTGTCGACCACGCCGTCGGGCACATCGTCGTCGCCTTCCGCGGCACGCTCAACACCTTCGATATCATGACCGATCTGGCAGCGGTCGGAGTGCCGTTTTGCGGCGGCTACGCGCATCAAGGGGCGGCACACGTGGTGAACACGCTCTTCGACCACCGCTCCTCACGATACGCGGCTGCTGCTGGTGCTGCTTCCTCCTCTCCTTCCCCGCCTTCGTCAAAGGATGATGCTGCTGCTGCTGCTGCTCAAGGCGGTGTGGAGGTGAAGACGAAGGTGGACGCGAAGGGTGGCGTAAAGGTGATGCTGGAGCCCTACGCGATTCAGGCGCTGGAGACCCCTGACGGCCTGCTGGATGGTCTGGAGCAGCTGGCGAAGGACTACCCAACGTACTCTATCCTCGTCACAGGCCACTCGCTCGGCGGCGGCGTCGCCGTTCTCTTCGCGATGCGCCTGCATCACGATCGTGTCTTCCCCGACTCGCTGCTGCGGCGCCTGCACGTGATCGCATTTGCGCCGATGCCCACCCTATCCCTGCCGGCTGCCTCGTGCTTCGATACCGTGAGCTGCGAGCGCGCAGACGGCGGCTACGGCGACGAAGGACGTAATTCTGCTGCTGCTGCTGCTGAAAGTGATGGCGCGAAGAGCAGCGGGGAGAAGCCCACAGCCCCAACGCCCGAGTCCGCTGTCAACGAGGTGCGGCAAGCGTGCTTTCCTGTGTGGAACATCGTCAACGGCTTTGACTGCGTGCCACGACTGCAGGTGAACACCATCGATCGCCTGATACGTCAGGTCGTGGGGCCGCAGAGTGCGTCGGGCACTCCAGCAGCAGGAGGAGCAGCAGCGAGGGGCGGAGAGCGAGGCCGTGGTGAGCAGCACGAGAGCACCGCGGCAGGGGAGGAGATGACGGAAATGTCACCCAACCCAACTGCAGCTGTAGCTGCAGCTGCTGGTGATGGCAGGAGCGTTGCTGGCTCCGCACCGACTCCGCCAGACAGTGAGATGCTTTCATCAAGCAATGCTACATCGTTGCAGCACCCACCACAGCAGCCACAAGACGGCGGTTCATCTGGCGCGGACGCGAATCTCAGCGTCTCTGTCGTTCTTGCTGAAGGTCCGACTGCCGCTCTCCCATCTGCGACGCCTGAGGCAGCCACAACCGCGCATGCAGTCTCGCCATCGGATGAGGCCGAGGTCGTTGTGAATACTCAAAGAGCAGCAGCTGCTGCGAAGGAGACACCAGCAGCAGAGAAGGCAGCGTCTGTCCTGCCTGACAGTGTCACCACGGCTATGCCGAACGCACCAAAGGCTGGGTTGTTGGCCACCGAGACGGCAGCGACACCGAATAAGCACCACGATCTCTCGCATGAGCTGCACCACCCCGGTCGTGTGTTGCTGCTCACCTCACCGTGGGAGACGGCGCAGAACAGGCTGGTCGATGTGCCACGTGGCCACCCGGTCATGCACGAGCTATTTCTCATGAAGTTTATGCTTCTGCAGCACGCCGTGGACGCCTACAGCGGAGCGCTGACCGAGATTCACAGCAAGCAGTCGTGATCGTGCGCCTCTGTTTCTCGTGCAGCCGAGTCATAATTGTTTTTTTTTGTTCCCCTTTTTATCCTTTTCTTTTAGTCTTGTTGTGTGCGTGCGTGTACGTGTTCGGTGTGGCAAAAAAGTTCGATACTCCCCTCAAGCAGCGCGTGTTTTTTTCTTTCTTTCTCGGAGCTGAGATTTGAGCACTCCGCGGCGGCAATCTTTTCCGCTTCTCTCGCGTCGCAATCAGCAATAAGGAAGGCAGTGCTTCTCTCTCCTTCGTATTGTCCGGCTCTCTTCACAGGTGGCTGCTGCGGCCTGGTGAGAAGGGGAGAGAGGCAGGCGGAAAAAAAAAAGAAAAGAAGATGAAGGGCTGTGGCCAGTGAGGCAGGAGCCACTGTCGTAATTTTCATCCGCTCTTTGTTCGTCCTTCTGAAGCTCCCCGTTGCCACTGGTGCTGCGGCTCTGGTGAGGAGAAGGAGAAGGGGGAAGGGAAAGAACGTGGAGAGGTGCAGGGCCTGTGAAGGCAACATCGGAGCCGCACGACAAACCAATCATCGCGAAGCAAAGAAAAAGTTGAAAAGAGACAAGGAAAATAGTAGCGCTATGGAAGGCAGCAGCAGCAGTCGCAGTCGAGGGGAAGAGGGGAAAAGGCAGGCGGGCCAGAGGTTGAGCTGCCCACCTTTTTCCTCTTTTCTTTTTTTGACGCTTGGAGTGCCTCCGGGCTCGCGTGGGCGTCCAGTAGGGGCGACGGCACTGATCCGTGAGATGTAGATGACACGAGGTGATGACCTCTCTCTATGCAGACAAGGCTTGCAGGCCGACTCGGGGCGAGCTCACACGTCGCGCAGCATCGAAGGAGGAGCGGTAGGAGACAGTCTCCGCTGCTCCCGCGCGCGCCGTTCTCGCGTTATTCCTGTTCCGAGTCGCAGCCAAAACCCCTGGACCCTTCCATCCTTTTCCCACATCACTTAACACGCACGCACACACATCTGCTTTCCCCGCTTTTCCGTTTATTTTTTTTTCCTCACATACTTCCTTCACCATTGCAGTGTTCCGCATTACACACCCCTCCATCTTACGCCTTCGGAAAGTCGAAGAACTTCTAAGAGTAAGAAAAAAAAACCCTAGCAGCAGTAACGTGTGTTTTACTCGTGTACTGCATCTTGTCTAACTCTTCTATATTTTCTGTGTTTTTCAGTTTTCCGTTTTTGTATTTTACGCACCTCTTTCCTTTTTCTCTCTTGTTTCACACAAATGGCTTCTGCCACGGTTTACGTCACGGGGCTGCCGAGCGCGACGACGCAGGATGACGTGATGGATTTCTTCACGCGCATCGGAAACGTCGCGGCGGTCGAGATGCCGACCGAGGCCTCCGCCAACCCCGCAATTGCCGTGATCTTTGACAAGGCCGAGGACGCCGCGGCCGCTCTCACCGTCAGCGGGAGCGACTTCCAAGACAATGTCCCTGTCATCATCTCCGCCGAGCCCCCGTCTGCTCCCGCTGCTGCTGCTGCTGCGGAGGCTGCGCCGGCCAGTGCGAACCCTCCTGCTGCCGCTGCAGCAGCGCCTGCTACTGGGAGCGATGCCAGCCGTCCCACGATTCGCCGCAGCGACCACAAGAACACCAAGAACAAGGTGCTCGTGACCAACGTGCCGCGCGCCGCGACGCGCGACGAGCTGCGCGCGATCCTCATTCAGTGCGGTCCGATGGACGACTTCTTCTTCTCGCCGCCCGCTGGCCGCGCCATCGTTGGCTTCACCACCGACGAGGGCTACGAGAAGGCGCTGCTGCTTGACAACACGCAGGTGCACGGGGTGTCGATCAGCGTGAAGCCGCGCGTCCTCAGCGACAGCGGCGAGCACGGACGCCGCCGCGGCACGTCCGAGTCGGAGGCGATGGAGCACCGGAAGCGCCGCGTGGTTGTCGAGAACGTGTCGGAGCACACCTCGAGGGAGGCAATTCGCGAGTTTTTCGGCCCCGACTGCGGCATGCCGGGCGACCTCTTCATCCGGCAGGAGACGAGGGAGGCCTTCATGGAGTTCCCCACCCTCGAGGGCATGGAGAAGGCGCTCGCCAAGTCGGGCCAGATGCTGTGCGGCAACGCAATTAAGGTGACGCCCCGCCCCATCATCACCTGCCGCGCGTGTGGCAGGAGCGGGCACAAGGCGGCGAGCTGCCCTCAAGGAGGACGCGGCACCGTGAGTCGCCGTGGCGATCGTGGTGGGCGTGACAGCCGCGGTGGCGGTGACCGCCGCCGTCGCCGCTCGTCGTCGTCGGATCGCGACTACCGCAGCCGCCACCGCCGCGACCGCTCCGACTCGCTGGACCGCCGCCGCCGCCGCCGCCACTCGCGTAGCCGCAGCCCGCCGCGCCGTCGCCGTCACTCCCGCAGCCGCAGCCCGCCTCGCCGCCGTCACTAAGCGGGTAAGGCAAGCAGAGCCCTTAAGGTCGCGTAAAGAGTGTGAGTGAGTGTTTGTGAGGGTAAGAGAGTCTTCATAAGATATCATCAGGCCATGCGTTTTTGTGTTTAAGCCCGTCGCTACACCTTTTTTTTCTTTCTAATCTGGTGCTCTGTGCTGGGAAGTCTCTTTAACAGATGCCGGCCGCACACGTCGCGCACATTGAGAAGCTGCGAGTGTGCGTGGCCGTTGACGACACGGCACAGAACACCAGTTGGGTGGGCACACGAGGCTTCTGCGCAATTTGATCGCACATAGAGGCAAAATGGAAAACAACAACAACAACTCAGCCCAGGGAATTGTTTGTGTGTCGTGCAGCGACTCAAATAAAAAAAAAGAAAAAGAGACAATAGGTGACGAAGTGAGAAGGACGGAAGCCACGGAAAACTCGCAGTGCTTGAAGAAGAGCGATGTCGATTTGGTGCCATTGATGACCTTCGCAACTTTCGCGGCGTTCATGCACGACTGCCTGTCAAGGGAATTGCTCCTTTCCCGACATGTAGGTCATTGCAATAAGTGCTGTCTCCACAGCTGCACTCATTGCTGCTTGATTGCGTCTCGCAAGGCGGTGATTCGCGAAAGGCCGTCGATTGCGCGTGGGTGTGAGGCGAGGGCGGTTGCTCCAACTGCAAGAGCTAAGCAGCCCGTCTCTTTCCAACTGTCCAGTGCTACTTGATGCTCTGCAGTTAGAGGAGAACTAGCAGCTCTGTAACGCACACTTGACGCTTCTCTTTTCACCCAACTCCCAAATTCTTCCGTCTGCTCGCCTCTTCGGTATTCGACTTCTCACCTCGGAAAAACACGACACAAATTCACACACACACCACAACACCACAATTTAAAAATAATATCAACCGGATAGCACCCTTTAGGAACACAGCCACCCCACGTCATCGTCGCGCAGGTTTCCCACCTCCGCCATTTTCTTCTCATTCTCATTAGCGCCGCTGCGTAAGATCGCAGAGTTCATATCACTTGAAACTTAATTTTTTTTTTTACTTTTAGCTAGACGCCGATAACCACCTCGACTTGCTGGTTTTACTTTCATTTTTTGTTTCTTCTCACACTTAGGATAAACCTCAAAACACCACCCCCACACACACTTGCACACAGACTTCTAGCATCTCCTTTCCCCTAACACTAACAAGCAGCACCCAGCGCCACCATGAACGTGAATGAAGGCAACACCGGCCGCAAGGTCCTCATAGCCGACCTGCCCATGATGTGGCCCAGTGACTTCCGCCGCTTTGAGAAGGAGGGCGGCATCTGGGGCCAGCAATTTAGGCAGCGTCGCCGTCAGCTCACCTTCGCCCTCTCCGTCTCCGCCCTGTCGACACTGTTAGGCTCGTGGTACGTGGTGATGCAGCGCCGCAACACCTACTTCGTGCTCTTCTCCACCTTCACAGGGTTCTCGGTGCTCGGCTTCTGCATTGGCATGTCGCTGGCGCCGCTGTGGTACGAGAACGTCGCGAACAACAAGGAGACGTCGATGATGCGGCGGGTGTGGTGGGCGAAGCAGTGCGCGCAGCACTGGGACTACTCGCAGATCAACGAGGAGCGGTGGCGCGCCGCCTACCCGAAGGCGGTGTACCCGTATAAGAAGATTGAGTAGGGCTCGTGTCGCATTCGTCCCTTCCATGCTCGGGACAACACACACGCACACGCACACGTACACACACCCACAAACCTGCTCATTTGTTGAGAGTGCAGAGGTTTATAGAAACTCAATAAAAGACCTTCATTTTCCACTTCAGATTATTGTTTCTTTTCAGCGTTTCTCTCTCTATGTGTGTAGATGTGCGTGTGCGTGTCGAGGTAGAATTGTGGCAATTTTTTTTTTCCTGTTCGCGGAGACCTTTTCCATCTTGTGTGTTTCTCTTTACCGCCGCCGCCACTCTCACTTGCACAAGGACGAATCGACCCTCATCTCAAGCTTCTTCGTACTCACTCGTAGTTCTCACAAACGCACACCGCCAAAAAAAAAGAAAAAAGAAAAACACTGAAAAACGAACGCTTCATGTTCTCTGTCTCACCTTTCATATATTTGTGTTTTTTTCCTTGTATTTTGTTCTTTTCCATTATCAACTTAGGTGTTCTCTTACTAAACACATAAAAAAAAAATGCAAAGTCGAACCGCACAATGAGCCACACGTGTGCACGGTGACGTTCATGCAGGGCTGTGAAGCAGGAAATGCCTTCTTTTGCCCCTCTCTCTCATTATCTGAGCTGGTAGTCCATGGAGGCTGTAGCGGGCAAAGCGGGCTTCTTCATAGTTAGAATACAAGTGTGGGGGAAGTGAAAGGTAAAAAAATGCGGTGTTAGATGTCCTATATGGAACCAATTCATTTTTCTTCCGGCACTGACACGTAGACTCTTTCTATCATGACGCGCAATAGCAATAATAGTAGTACTTACACTAAAACAATGCCCCTATCATCTCATGACAACGATTCGTATTTTGTAATATCTAATGAGTGTCCTTTCACGTTTTGACGTTTTCCCTTTTCTCTCTCACTCTCTTTTTTGTCGCAACTTAAATTCCTCGTGTTGCATGCCACACCTTCGAGCCCCTTCGACAAAACTTAATCATTTGGCCGCACAGACGCGCACTCTTGTCTACGTCTCTTTTCTCCCACTTTCCTTCGAGGTGCGTTGCCCTCCACTTTTCACTTCCTCTCTTCCTTTACTACGAGGTTCGCGATTTACCTCTTCCAAGTTTTTGATGGCAGAGGAGAGTCACCGGAGACCAGCGCAGCTGCACGATCCGTTGTCAGACCGCGATGTAAAAACAGTCTTAGAGGTGAAGGAGCTGCAGGAGCAGCTGCTGTGCATTCTGGCCACTGTGACCGAGCAGCAGGAGCACCGCAAGGCACCCCGCGCATGTGCGAAAGCCATCGTGCCCAACGTGGAGCAGCGTGAAGCGCGTGTGAAGGCTACTGTCACAGCACGCGCGACTCTTCCTCAACCAGACTCACAATGACGCTTTTTTTAAATTATTTGGAGGGCAGCAGCTGCTAGCAGCTTGCCTGTGCTGCCCCATCACAGCATCTGCGCTTCCTTGATGCAAGAGGAGAAGTGAAGGCACAGAATGGCGGACATAATCGACGAGTTACTTCTTTTTTACCTCGCTTTTCTGCTTAGTTTCTGCTACTAGAAAAAAAAATGGACAAAACATGCAGGTACAAAAGAAAAACTGACTAAGATGGTCAGTTGGGAATACAGAAAAAAGTACAATCACAACGCGCTTCGTCGAGTCGTCTAAAACACAACCAAATAAACAAAAAAAAATGTGATGAGAACGAGAGAGAGATGTTAAACATCAGGTAGTTGCGAGGAAGCGAAGACAGAAAGAAACGTCGCAGGCCGTCTCCTGCGCTTCCCTCTCTCGTGTCTGTGTAATGTTTGCTCTTTGTTCCCTCCCGCTCTCCTGCTCTTTGGTGTGTCGCGACTCTCTCCACTGAAAAAAAAATCCTCTTACATTCAACGTAAAAAAAAAATAATAAAATTATAGAAACATACATTACTGCAGTCGAGAGAGGAGCGAAGTGTTCTTCTCTTTTCTGAGGTGCACGCAACACCTCCCCTTTACACTCCTTATATATCATTATCTGAGTTTGGTGCGGCGCGTGTGAGGCGCCACGTCGCAGACGTCGTACTCGTCGCCTTCATCACCGGTCCCGCACAGCTACGGAGTGGAGTTGGACCTCGCGGAGCCGCTGGCGGTACACGTCGACCCGACAGACACACGAAGCGGCGCGGAGCCGCACATTAGTATCGGACGACGTGCACCAGGCACACGACTGACGCGAGCGCTACCTCCACCACGGCGACAGCGAGTGCAAACGCAGGAGGGAGAAGAGCATAACAATTCAGAGCAGTTGCGGTCGCCAGAGCTGTGCATGCCCTCTCGTGCAGGACAGTCCCGCAGTGCTGCTCCGGCTTCTCCGTCTTCCATTGCAGCGGGTGCGAGCACGCCACGTGCGTCGCCGCCTTCCCATGCGCCGACCACCACCGCAGTTATCGCCACAGCAGCAGCTACTGGAAGCACCACCGGACAAGGTGGTTCTTCCTCTCCTCTGACCGGCAACGGCCCAGACACGCGGCGGTCGTCGCTGCAGCGGCTCAAGGCGCGTTCCCCACCGAGTCTTAAGCCCAGCGGCAACCCCAACGATAGCAGCAACAACGGTGGTGGCGGCGGCGGTGGTGGGGACCACTCCCCCGCCCACCAGTCGAACTCCACCTCGCCCTTCTTCATGGGGCACAACGCCACCAGCGGTAGTGCGCGCATTGCTGGCCCCGGTGATGCCGCGGGCAGCAGTGCCGCTCAGCGGGAGTCCGCTGCTGACGCTAGTAGTGGTGGTGGTGGTGCTGGCGGTGCAGACAACCCGAAAGAGAACTCTTTTACGTACCGCCAGCCGACGCGGTCGCACACACAGGATGAGGCGTACCGTCCTACTGCGTCTTTATCGGCAGAGGCGGTGATGTACCCGTTGAACCCTGACCTGCTGGGTAGGCAGCTGACAGCGTACGAGGAGGCCGAGCCGCGCGGGTCGGCTGGCGGCATCCCTGCCATGGTTGTGTTACGGCACCGGATGGGCTTCAGCACCGTGGTGCTCTCCTCCCACCAGCGCACCACCTACAGCCGTTACGACCTGGAAAACTTTGTGCTCTACAAGGAGCAGAAGTACAACGCCGTGAACGTGCTTTGGCGCTTTAGCATGCTCGTGCTGCTCATGCTCACCTTCAGTGTCTTCTGTCTTGTTTTTAGCACGTGCACGACGGAGTGGGTGCGGCTCGAACACACGGACAATTACCTCTCGCTGGGTTTGTTCGTCATGTGCCGGGACAAGAGCCTGCGGTCGTGCGATGCGCGGACCAGCGCGCGGCTTGAGTGGGAGGTGACAGACGCGGTAACAGGTGCTACTGTCTGCACCGCCTCGTCCAGCTTCGTGCAACGCTTCATTGGTGCGACGTGGGCCATGTCCATCCTGCAGCTCCTCTGTGAGCTGATTGCGCTAGCGTTGACGGCGTGGATCGTGTCCCGTCCCACCCGCAGCGGTGCCCTTGTCCTACTGTTCTTTATTCTTATGCTCGGCACAGCGAGCGGCATCGTCGCTGTGGTGCTCTTTCACCATTACAGCGCCTGTCTCCGGCAGACGTGCGTCGGCGAGCACCTGGGCGGCCGCCTGTGCAGCGTCACGTGGCGCTACGGCTACAAGCTGTACCTCGGCGGCTTGGCGGTGCATGGGGTTGTGCTGCTGCTGGCACTGTGCATGCACAGCTACATCCACAACATCCGCGTGACGGCACGCAAGCAGCTTCGCGCGGAGCGGCGCCGTGCGTCACATCGGCACGCCGATGCGGAAGACTACATGGTGCACGTGCTGGACGACCTGGATGGCGCAAGAGAAGAGGGGGATGAGGGCGAGGAGGTGAGCGGCTCAGCTGCTGCCGCTGCGAGTGCGCCACGTCAGCGGCAAGAAGCGCTGACGAGGGAAGGAGGTTACCCGCGCGAGCTGGAGGAGTCGCCTTTTCTTCCCCTGTCCCTCCAGGCGAACCACCCCGCCCAGCGTGGCGAGGACGCCCTGGCACACAGCTCTCTCCACGTTTCCTTTGCCGGTGTACCGGGCGAGCAGCCACGCGTGAGCCCGCTGCTGCGACAGGCGCGTGGCACGCGTCTCTCGGCCGGTCAGCCCTCACCCGCCAGCGACGCAGCTGCAGCAGGTGGGAGCCGCAGCCACACCATGAACGGCAGCCTCCGCAGCAGCGGCCGCCCAGAGGAGGGCGGGGTTGCGAACCTGAGTGAGCTGACGTCGCAGAGTCGTGCCGAGCGCTCTGCGACGACGTCCGCCTCGCAGCACCGTCACCATCATCAAGACCGCAAAGACCGTAAGCGAGGGCGGCGGCACCAGCAAAGGCAGTCGAAAGAAGCCCAGCGAGAAGCAAACGAGTTCCCACGCGGCTCGCGGCACCGCCCACAGCACCATTCCACCTCCCCCACCAACGCATCGCGGAAGAGTCCGTCTACTGACACGCCGGCTTACCAGCAAGCCCGCAAGCGCAGCCGCTTCTTTGTTCGCTTTTTCAACCGCTCGTACGACGCCACGTACCTGACAGCGGCGGAGCTCGGTGTGCCGATCGACGGCGCAGACGACTGGGTCTACGACGACCGCAGTGACATGTACTACTCTTTCGAGCGCAACATGTTCTGGGACCCGCTGACGCGCGAGTACTACAACTGCGCGCTCAAGACGTGGCAGGAGTCACCGAATCAGCTGCTGGAGGTGCGCGACGTGCTGGACTACATGTTGTTGGAATCAGATGCGGGGGAAGAAGAGGTAGAGGAGGACGAGGTGGAGGACATCGCTGTCGACGTTGACGACGACGTAGACAACCGCAACAACGACAACGACGGCCTTCAACGTTGGCGAGAGACGGGTGAGGCACGCGTAAGTAATGGAAGCTCGCATACGCCCTCCATGCAGCGCCGAAGGGAGCCGGTGAATTCCACCACGGCAACAGCGACGACCGGAAGGGGAGGGTTGGACAGTAGTGCGAGGATGGGGGCCGCTCCAAGTGTGACGTCGCGTGTGGCGGCGAACCACAGCGTGGACACAGAGGACGAGGAGCCTGTTTTTGTCGCGAGCCACGAGAACGACTCCGCTTTTCACTCGATGGGCAGCAGCCCAAGGCTGGCGTAGTGCACGCGCGGGTCCGATTGAGTGCGTTTTACAATCTGTTCCTTTTTATCTAATCAGCGCGCGACAGAGCGTGCTGCATTGGAACGGCTAGCCAGCTCGTCCTGCTTCGTTTTCCTTTTCTTTTTGATGTTTTCAGCATACTCACATTCTTCTTTGTTATCTTCCCCGTTTCCATATTTCTCCAAGTAATGATGGGGAAAGCATCAATGAGTTTCCAATCATATCCTCTGCTCTGTGCGATGAGAAACACGCAAAAAAACATTTCCGGCTGCGACAGCGGGACAATTTTCATTGACTGCGGGCGGTGCATTTTTTTTTCTCATTTTTGTTGTTCGGTCTGTACCTTGACAGTTTTTCTTTGTGTGTGCCATTCGTTTCCACACACACACAGACACACTCCCGCCCATGATGTGGTGATGATCATACGAGGCTGTTATCCTCGTCTCTGCCAATTTTGATAATACTTCGGCCATCACAAGACTCAAACACGCGCAGCTACGCACGTCCACAAAAAAGAAACGAGAAAAAAACAACAACAACAACAGGGCGGCTCTGCTTCTTGTGCGCGTGGCACAGGTTTTTCCTTTTCCATTGTCTCCTCCTCTGTTCAATTTGTACACATACACTACATCAGGATGCACCACGTACACCCCTCACGCATATACACGCAGCGCAAAAGAAAAATATGAATTGTGGAGAGATGAGCGTACGCGGTGCTAAAAAATGAAGATGAAAAAGATCGGCAGTATTCTTTCATTGAAGGCTTCTTCTTCTGTTGTGTACATTCGTCAAGCGTCGTTCTGAATGCGGCACCTTGGCGTCACGTACTCAGCTTTGCTGTGTGTCTAGAAAAGATAGAAACGTATATATGCCATCTGCCTTTTTTTTTTGGCTCGACCCATCGCTTTCTAATTCCCTCGCTTTTCTCCTTTATCCCCTTTTCTCCACTTTGCGCTCCTCAGCAGTGTCTTTCACAGCCATCCCTCACTAGTTCGCACGATGGTCCAGCAGCGCAAGTCGGCGTCTGGTGCGTCGAAGAAGGCGAAGAAGGACGCCGCTCCCCCTCTCCGCGCAGACCTCCCCGACCCGGCTCCTTTCTTCTCCCTCGGTGCAGCCCACTTCAGCGACGCGATCGCCATCACCAAGGTCATCTCCGTCGTCCTGCCCCTGCGCCACCTTCGGGACAAGTCCATCCTGCACGAGGCGATGATTAAGAAGCTGCTCTACCGCGCCTTCGAACCCTCTGCGGACGACCTCGCGCAGCAACAGCAGGAAGAACACTCGGCGTCTGCTTCTTCTTCTTCTCCTTCGTCGCACAGCGTTGCAGCCGCAGCAGCCCGCAGCACCGATGGTCCGCCGTCTCCCTACGTGATTGTGCACATCAAGGCAATGGAGATTCACGCCGACACGGCGCGCCAGATTAACCCTCAGGGTGATGTGCAGGTGAACGTGATGACAACCCTCGTTGCGGCGCGTGTGCGGCACGGTCTGATCGCGGGTGTTGCGGAGGTTTCGCCCTTTGCGACGTGCATGCAGGTGCGGCTGCCTTCGATTGCTGTGTCCTCAGCCGTCGCGGCACGGGAGGAGGACCACACGAGCACGGCAGGTGAACTCACGCTCGACCCCGCTGTCGAAAAGTATCCGGGAGAGGCGGAGGAGGCGCACAAGAACGCCGGTGCTGCTGCTGATGCTGATGGCGATTGTGTGCCGGTGACACGCCAGCTCCGCGTGACGGCGCGGTGCCTGGAGGACGAGCCCGTCGCGCCTGGTCAGGCCGTCCTCCTCGTCTCCGAGCCTGCGGCGATGCGGTGCCTCGCGATCCGCCCGCCGCGTGATGCCCCTGGACCATTTTACTTTGCCGAGGACACAGTGATGCAGGTGAACGGCAACGAGCCGGCTAAGCGTGGACGCGGTGGTGCCCGCAAGAGTGCGGCAGCCAAGGAGGAGGAGGCGAAGGCGGCGGCTGCGACGGGCCGGCGTGTGGTGGTGGTCGCCTGCGACACACCAGAGGCGGCGGACGCTGACAAGAAACGCCCGCGGTCGTGACGACGCTGACGGGGCGAGAAGACGCAAGAAGGAGGGTAGCGTTTGCTTCTGCACGTCCAGACGCATCCGCTTTTTCTCTTTTTTTTTTGTGTGTGCAGTTCGCTTAAGTAACAATGATTCCTCTAAAGCACTCGCTAAGCAGATCAACAGAGTCAAACTTAAAACAAAAAAAGGAGATCTTTGGCGCTGTCCCGCAGTGATCAGGCATGGAACAGGAATACGGTGCGTTGAGGCTTCTTTTGCCGATGTTGGCGTGACGCAGTGTTGCGCGGCATTCAAGCGTTTTTTTTTTTTGCCTTTGAAGGCAGTGTACTTTGAGAGCGTTGGCGCGTCTGTGAGTCGACGGGGAAGACAACTAAGCGACGCCGCCACAGGCTCAAGTCCATTAATTACTTCCTATTCTGTCGAATCGTTTATTGTTTTAGCTCGTAGTGTAATTATGTTCCTCAACGATGCCTAATACATACCGTGTGCACTTTTCTGCTTCAATTTTCCTCCTTTTTTTATTTTTTTCATTTCCCTCTTCGTTCGTGGGGGAAAAAAAAACTCTGCTCGGCACATCACGTACCGCCGCCCCTACTCCTGCTTTCTCTCTCTTCCTCAGTCTCTCGCTTCACCCCCGCTCACAGCTTCATTCCCTCCACTTCCACCTTCCTCCACTGTTACTCCTCAGTCACAACCAAAAAAAAGAAAAAAAGCACTTCCTCTTCTTTCTCTGTTTCCGCACACGCACAACAGCGTTTTTTTTTCTC
Organism: Crithidia fasciculata; assembly: GCA_000331325.2. Classification (NCBI taxonomy): domain Eukaryota; phylum Euglenozoa; class Kinetoplastea; order Trypanosomatida; family Trypanosomatidae; genus Crithidia; species Crithidia fasciculata. The sequence continues at coordinate 797,137 of CM003428.1, forward strand.
CCTTTCTCCATTTCACTCTTCCACCCCGCTTCTTCCTCTACCTCCATACAATCATAGAGAACATCTACGCCCTTTCATTTACTTTTCCGCCTTCCTCCCATCCCTCACAGTCTTCGGAAATACAGCACCGCACACACACACAGAAAAAAAAGATACAAAAAGTATGTCGTCCTCGGAAGCCACCACCCACACTGCCACGAAGCGGCCGCGCGAGGAGGCGGACGCCGTCGAGGCCGACGTTGCCCGCGTGTCGACTGACGCCGCTGCTGACCAGTCCCGCTCCGAGGAGCAGCTGATGAAGCCGCTGACGAGCGGCGCTGCGGTGCTGCCGGCTGACCGCGCCGTGGTGGAAGGCATCGACGTCGAGGACGAGCCGCTGCAGCACGAGAACCCCTTCCGCTACGTCCTGTTCCCGATCATGTACCATGACATCTGGCGCAAGTACAAGGAGCAGGAGAGCTGCATCTGGACGCTGGAGGAGATCGATCTTGGCAACGACATGAAGGACTGGTTGGCGCTGAACGACGGCGAGCGGCACTTCATCAAGCACGTGCTCGCCTTCTTCGCCGGCAGCGACGGCATCGTGATCGAGAACCTCGCTCAGCGCTTCATGAGCGACGTGAAGGTGCCGGAGGCGCGTGCGTTCTACGGATTCCAGCTGATGATGGAGAACATCCACTCGGAGACGTACTCGGTGCTGCTGGACACGTACATCACGGACAGCGAGGAGAAGCTGCGTCTGCTGCACGCGATTCAGACGATCCCGTGCATTCAGAAGAAGGCAGAGTGGGCGGTGCGATGGATCGGCAGCGAGGCGAGCTTCCAGGAGCGGCTGATCGGGTTTGCTGCCGTCGAGGGCATCTTCTTCTCCGGGTCCTTCTGCGCGCTGTTCTGGCTGAAGAAGCGTGGGCTGATGCCGGGGCTGACCTTCAGCAACGAGCTGATCTCGCGCGACGAGGGCCTGCACACGGACTTCGCGTGCCTGCTGTACAACTCGCACATCAAGCACAAGCTGTCGCGCGAGCGCGTGCTGGAGATCATCGTGGACGCGGTGAACATCGAGCGCGAGTTTATCTGCGACGCGCTGCCGGTGCGGCTGATTGGCATGAACTCCGAGCTGATGGCGCAGTACATCGAGTTCGTGGCGGACCGCCTGCTTGTGTCGCTGGGGTTGGAGAAGCACTACAACGTGACGCAGCCCTTCGACTTCATGGAGATGATCTCGCTGCAGGGCAAGACGAACTTCTTTGAGAAGAAGGTGGGCGAGTACCAGAAGGCGGGCGTGATGAGCTCGGAGGGCACGTCGAAGAAGTTCTCGCTGGCCGAGGACTTCTAAGGGCGAGAAGCGATAACAAGGCCTCAGAGAACGGTGGATAAAGCCATGCATAACGTGTATGTGCGGCTCCATCCACTACGCGATGCGACGTTGTAGTGCTCAAATAGACGGCGAAGAATAGGAAAAAGAGAGTAGGTAATTGCGCCACAACGTTGATATCGCGTCCTGGCCTATAGACCGACATAGAGAGAGAGAAAGAGTCGAGGCAGCGGAGGAGCGGCGTGGCCTACGCAGGAAGTGATAATAATAAAAAATGGAAGCGGATCCAGATGCAATACGCTGCATCTGCTCAGGTAGTGATTTCTGTTTTTTTTTTTTCTCTTCTTCCGTGGCAGCCTCTCCCCATTAACATTTCTTACTGTGTGTGCATGAGTGTGTGTTAAAAGGGGAGAACGAGGGACGGCCGTATAAACCGCAGTGTTCCTTCGATTAAGCGTTTTTTTGTTTGACTTCCATGGCCGTCGCAGAAACTCAACACAAATAGTATCAGTAGACAGCGGTGCGGGTTGGTGTGTCTGTGCGTGTTTTTTTCGCACACTGGAAACGAAGTGGAAGATGTCGAAAGCTGTTTTGTCTAAACGACGTTCGTGTTTGTTTTTCCTTCTTTTCCTTGTTACGTATTTTGTTATGACTGCTCCTCGAGGGTTGGTGTGCGACGGGCAGATACACGCCCCCATGTTTTTTTCTTCTCCTGAGGAGGGTATACCCGTCGCCGCCACATCCCCCGAGGTGTGTGGTTCGCTGCCGTGCGCCCCAATCTCACGGCTCTGTTCGCCTATACTATTCGCTGTTTTTTGTTCTATTTCGCGGTTTTCTTTTTTTTCTTTTCTACTTTCACAACATAACTATTTGAGTTTTTTTTTCTTCTTCTCTTTACCGCTTATAGACGCGGTGTCGATCGCCTTGATGAGGCGTTGCGGCTTTTTGATCAGGCAGTGGCAGGCGGCCTCTGCCTTCTCTTTATCTGTTATTTCCTTTTTTAATGTTCATTCCATCCCCGTGTCGTCAGAGAAAAACATTGGAGGTTCAGAACAGGGACAATAAGAAGGCAGCTATCGGCAAAAAAAAATACATATAAATTGTGAGGCGACTTGTCACGAGCTGAGCGCAGTGAGATTTCCACAGGGCTTTTAGTTCCTCCCCCTTTTCCATGGTTGCGCCTATGGGCCGCTGCGAGTGAGCTGTTCACCTTATTTCTACTCGTTTCTACTTTACTATTCGCGCTTTTGCATCGTTGCTTTGGCGACAGAGACCACCCGCAAACGATAATGAGAAAAAGAAAGCGCAGGCTGGAGCGCACACCTGTGCGAGTAAAAAAATCAAAGAGAAAGATACTGTTTTTTTCTGCTAGAGTGTTCTCTGAGACGCTTCTAAAAGAAAAGAGGGAGTGATAAAGTCGTTATATGTGAGTTGTGTATGTTTGTGCACGCCTGCGAGTGACGAGAGAGTGTGCAGGTAGTTGTTCCCCACAGCACTCACGGTGGCGTCTTCCTCGATGTGCCGAACACCAGAGAAAAGAAAGTAAGCCAATGGACTTTAAAGCAAAGCAAACAAAAGGTCATTGACGCTTCCTTCACGCTCGTAAAATACAGAGAGAAAAACGTTCGAAGTACGCTTTACCTTCTCTCAAGTAATTCAGGCCCCAATCCGATCACCGAAGTCTCTACCATCTCTTTCTCTTTTTCTCTTGGTGCGTTCGCAGCAAATTCGTTTACCTTTCAGCGGCAACCTCAGGCCACACGTCGTGCTCAGGTGTGTGTGTGTGTGTTTGCGTCTGCTTCTGTGTGCAGGTTGTCACGCGCCGTCAAGCATCTTCAAGCTTTTTAAAGTTATCTCAGACAACTTAGTTTTGTTGCGCCTATCAACTGGAGGTGTTGCGGCTCAATAAGCGTAATCAGCGGCATCGAAGACACCATTTTAGCCTCAACTTTTCTAATCACACACTGACGCACTCACCGGTGCATTCGATTTCACAATACGCTGGCGAAACGGACGAAGACTAAAAAAAAAAAACTCACACACACACCAAAATAGAAAAGATGCCCTTTCCAAACGCTTTCCAGTACTCCGGCACGGACGAGGACGGAGAGTGGTGGCGTCGGCCGCGACGTGCCTACAAGGCGTACGGTCCGTTTCGCATTGTCTCAACCTTAATGGTGGCGGTGGGCATCGCCCTCATCGCATTTGGACTCGCCTGTGCTGTCATGTTCCTTGCCGATGTTGCGGAGGAGCACCCCTCGCGTGCTCGCTGGGTTTTGCGCAGCCTCATCCTGTTCAACTTCGCCGTTCACACCAGCATCTTCTTCATTGATCAGCTCAGCTGGTGGCGCTCGGTGCTGAGTTTGGTGGTGAACGTGCTGTACCTGCGTCTTCTCCGCACCTTTCCTTTCATTCCAGGACTGAACAGCCCGCTGGTAGTGGGCACCGTCATGGCTGTCTTGATGGAGAGCGCGATGTGGTACTGGTATTCGGTGCGGCTCATGTATTACACGTCGATTCTCAGTGTTGTGGGCTTCTTTCTGCTGCTGTGGCTTGTTCCGATTGGCTTTCTCTCATCCTGTGTGCTGGAGGAGGATCGGTTGCCTGGAGCAGGGAACGTCTACGGCGGTGGCGGTGGTGCGGATCTCTCTGGTGGTGGTGTGGCGGGTGGGCGGCGGAAGCGCACGATCCTCAACCGTTTAGCGGACTTGGTCAGCAAGTCATGAGCAGCGACGGAGGACCGGGAAGTGACCAAACATCTCAACACAAACACACACCCAATTGAACACTTGTAACAAAACGAAGGGAACATAATGTGATGCAAATAAAATATATGTTCTCTAATGTTGCTCTCTCTTACTAACTGTGCAACTTTTTTTTCTTTCTCTCTTTTTTCCGGTTACTTGGCTATGGTGGTGCGTTATTATCTTTTGGGCTCTCTGTTTCTCACTCTTTGCATTTTCAAACGTGTTCTCACATCAACCAAGGCGAGAAGATGACCTGAACTCTTTCCAACCTTCGCTTACCGCCTTCTGTGCGTTTGCGCGCGCCTACGCGTGGCTGCGACGTTCTTTGAATACTTCAAACATGTGCAAAGCTTTTTTTCTTCGCACCAGAGCGGAATGCTGCATGGCGCATTTTACAGTCAGGCAATGTGCCAACTCCCCCGCTCTTTTTTACCTGTCGTCTCCTCTGTCCCTCCTTTGCTGAATCTCTCCTATACTCCTTCTTCAACGCACACGTAACCAATGAACAACCTCCTTCCAATTTCTTTTTCATAAGTCTTTTCGTACTTCAGCCCTCTACACGATCACAGGCTCTTCCTCCTCCTCTTCTCCCCCCTTTCTCAATTAAACAAAGAAAAAAATAAACCTCTCTCTCACACTCCTGTTGACACAATGTCCTTCAAGGCCGCTGACCTTAAAAAGACCCTGACGGAGAACCCGCCTCCGCTGCCTCCGATGAAGGGCGTCGCCTTCGGCACCCTCTTCACCCCCCACATGCTCATCATCGACTACGCCAACGGCAAGTGGGGCACGCCGGAGATTGTGCCCTTCGGTGACTTCCATTTGGCTCCTCAGACGATCTGCCTGCACTACGGCCTGGAGTGCTTCGAGGGCATGAAGGCCTACGCCGACATCGAAGACATCGAGAAGCTCGCCAAGGGCGAGGCGCTGACCGAGCCGCATTTCCGCCTCTTCCGCCCCGACCGCAACGTGGCGCGTCTGCAGGACAGCATGCACACGCTCTGCATGCCGAAGTTCGACGCCGCGGAGTTCATCAAGCTGCTGGAGGAGTTCGTGCGGACCGAGTTCGCGTACATCCCGAAGGAGTTCGGCTACTCGCTTTATCTCCGCCCCACCGCGATCGGCACGGCCAAGACGTTGTCTGTCGTCCCGTCGAGCTCGGTTCGCCTCTTCGTGATTGCGTCGCCTGTGGGTCCCTACTACCCGCCGCCGGAGGGCCAGGCTGGCTCTGCCGCCATCAACCCAGTGAAGCTGCTGGTGGAGGAGAAGTACAAGCGCGCCTGGCCTGGCGGCACGGGCGGCAGCAAGCTGGGTGCGAACTACGCCGGCCCGATGCTTGCGCAGGAGGAGGCGCATCACCACGGCTACGATCAGGTGCTGTGGCTCGGTGCAAAGGATGAAGTGCAGGAGGCGGGCTCGATGAACTTCTGCACGCTGTGGAAGACGAAGGAGGGCAAGACGGAGCTGATCACTGCGCCGCTGGATGGCACGATCCTGCCCGGCGTGACGCGCGACTCGATCCTGGACCTGGCGCGTCAGTGGGGCGAGTTCGAGGTGGCGGAGCGTGCGTACTACGTGCAGGACCTGGTGGAGGCGCTGCAGGAGAACCGCGTGATTGAGTGCTTCGGCTGCGGCACCGCTGCCATCGTGTCGCCCGTGAAGGCGCTGTCGTACCGCGGCAAGGAGTACGCCGTGCCGTGCCCGGACACGAGCATCACGCGCCGCTTCCTGCACGAGATGCTGGACATTCAGTACGGCAAGAAGGCGAGCCCGTGGTCGACAAAGGTGAAGGCCTGATGGGTCGGATGTTGCGCTGAATTCGTGTTGGCGTCCTCACACACCCTAACAGTTAGGAAGCCTTTTGTTTTTTTTTCGTAAAAACTTTTTTCGACTTGGCTTGTTGAGCTCCTGTGTAGTGCGCTACATTGCCTTGTCAATTCTTTTCTTCCTATCTTCATCTTCCTCCTCTCTGCTTCCCCGCTCACTACTTTGATCAGCACATGTACGTTAAGGACACCAACGTTGGCGGTCAGTGATGTTGCGGCTGGGCATCTTTCTTTATCTCTTTATCGTTTTTTTTCTCTCTAATTGAAAGAGGCTCTCACAGCGAGCCATGCACGAAGGTAACAGAGGGTATCTCCATCTTTTTCCGCGACCCTCAAGCATCCGCGTTTTTTTTGAAACTATGGTGAATGTCTTTACGCAAGCACACGTGTACTCACGCACGCACAAATACACGCGTACGAAATCACCTCTTACAGCTTTATGCTGCACGGGTGAGTTGTGGGAGGATTGGTGAGAACTCCATCGGTTCACTTCTGCGTTTTTGTCTGTGCTGCTGAAAGCCACAGTTTGCCTACTTTTTTTCCTGTCTTGTTTACGTCGGTCTAAAGGCGTACGGACTGCAAGACGTTGTCCTCACCCTTTTCTCACTCATTTCTTTTCTTTTATTGCGCTGTCGGTGCGGCTTGCATGCCAGCCTCGTCCCCGCTTGCCCACCGCCCGCCGATTGCCCCGTTGTTTTGCCTTTGGGTGGTGGTTGAAGGCGGCCTCTTCTTCTTTCTCATTGGTGTTAAAGAGGTGCCATAGTCAGGTGTTAGTATCGGCTTCACGGGGTGTTCTCTCAGTGGGGGAAAGCTTTTTCTCCGTTATTGTATTCCACTCGCCACGCCTTCCACGTCGTCCACCAAACCCCCGTGCGTTTTTCTTTTCCCTCCTTTCTTTTTTTTTGAATTGTTGTCTGCAGCTTCTTTCATTTTTTCCCCTTTTTACCTCTGTTTTATGAGTGCGTCTTTTTTTTTCTCAATTTGTAGCCTTTCCTTTTTGTCCATTAAAGGTGCCACGTAAACTGACCCCCTTTTTCTACTCTTTCATCCGCGCTGCGCTGCGTTAAGTGTGGATAGAGTGCGGCTGAGGGATGCTTTCACGGCGCGCGAAGCATCAAGGGAAATCGAGAGAGAGGGAAAGCAATGCGTACTACACGACTGGAGACAACAACGACACCACAGCACTGTCCACACAGACCTCGAATCAACAGATCGAGTAATTTAGCCGCCAACGACGGTGCTCTTGCTGCTCTGAGCTCCTCTCTGATTTCCTTTTCCCCCCTTTCTGTTATCTCTCGCTCATCTCTTATCATGCTCTGGCGAACGAGCAGGCGTTTAAAACACGGGAAAAAGAAAAAAAAAGCTAGCTGCTGCGCAACATGTTCCTTTTTGTTTTCTCCAGTCTCACTGTTCTTCTCTTCTTTTTTTTCTTTCGTCTTGTTGTTGTACAACTCCACGCAAACGTAGCGAGGGTGACTCTACTACATGCCGGCTCTTATTTCTTTCTTTTCTTCTTTTTCATTCTTTACATTTTTATCGCGCTCCTCTTCTTCTTATCATCTGACGCTAGCTTCCCCTCTCTTTTTTTTCTCCTCCCCTCTTTTATTCTGCCTGCTCTCCCCACGCACACCAGCAAAGAGTTTTTTTTTGGGTGAACAGAGTGCACTTAAACAGAAAAAAGAAAAAAAGTATTAAGAAAGAAAGCTACGTCAAGCAGCCCCAGGTAATGGACGCTCGCACGCAAGCAGCCGCACCACACTTTTGTTTGCCTCCTTTTTCCTCTTCTTCACTTCCCTTGTCACTATCTCTGGAAGAGAGCTCTCTGAGCTTATTATTATCCCAGCGTCGCTTCTCTCTGTTGGTGGTAATTGTGCTGTGCCCTCCAGTCCTCATCATCTACTGTTGTTGTAGCTATCGAAAGCAAGAGGTACGCGGGGAAGAGGACAAGTTTTCCACTCGCAACCAGATTATGATATTTTGATAATTCTCTTTTGTGGGGATAAAGCGTCTACGCTGGCGTGTTTGTGCAGACGAGCGATGGTCGAGCGAAATAAGAAGGGCGTGGGCATATGAGGAAGGTGGGCGGGGGCTAACGTGCCGGTGGGCGAGGATGGACTACGAGCTAAACCAGAGAGCTTCGCCTTGGGCTCGCGTTGCCACCCACAAACACACACACACACACACATCGTAAAAAAAGTATATCATCATTAACATGATATGAAGCACAGAAAATAGAAGTCATCGATACTCAACCCATTCGTTGAGATTCTTTTCCGTCTTGAGGAATAAGAAAACAATTGAGCAGAGCCCTTTCTTTTCTGAAAAAGACTCAGCACCGCTCTTCCTTCTCTCATCTCTGTGATACCTGTTCTGCTTTCTTTGTGGCTCTGACGTCCTGAAGAAGCACCTGCTGAGTTCCTTTAAGTGTCCGCAGAAGCAACGGACGTACTCCAGCAGGGCTGCACGGAGTTTCGGGAGTCACGTCGTCTCGCTGCTCTGACCTACCGGGGGCCGTTGACTGTCATCTGTGTCTCTCTCTCCTTCTCGTGCACGCATGCGCTGCTCGTTGCGTAATGCCGCCTTCCCCCCTCTTTTTGTTCCCTTTATCTCCTCTGTTTGCGCGCATTTTCCCTCCTTCGCGTTGCATCACACACACGGCCTCGTCTCGTGTCTAACCCGCTGAAACGTTGCTGCTGCTGCACGCGCCGCCCCACATTTTGTTATCTTAACCAAAAAACAACAACAAAAATCACAATAAATAGGGACTACGTCATCGTCTCTTCCTCCCTTCTACTAGCCATCAACACACACAACGTCGTGTAGACGTAACAACCACTTAGGACCTACCCCAATAACGCACTTTCCACCCCTGCAGACATGCTCTTCAGCCGCCGCTGGTTGTCTTCTGCTGCGGCAGCAGGCAAGGCTTCCGCCTCCTTCACCGCCTCCGCCCTTGTCAAGAAGCTGGCCGTCAACCCGCCTCCGCTGCCTCCGATGAAGGGCGTCGCCTTCGGCACCCTCTTCACCCCCCACATGCTCACCATCGACTACGCCGACGGCAAGTGGGGCACGCCACAAATCGTGCCCTACGCAAACTTCTCTCTGCCCCCGCAGGCGTCGTGCCTGCACTACGCAACGCAGTGCTTCGAGGGCATGAAGGCCTACGCCGACATCGCCACGATTGAAAAGGTGGCTAAGGGAGAGCCGGCGACGGATTTCCATTTCCGGCTCTTCCGCCCCGACCGCAACGTGGCGCGGCTGCAGAACAGCATGCACGCGCTTTGCTTCCCATCGTTCGATCAGGCCGAGCTGCTGAAGATTATCGAGGAGTACGTGCGAACTGAGAAGGACTACATCCCGAAGGAGTTCGGCTACTCGCTCTATCTCCGCCCCGCCGCGATCGGCACGTCGCCCAACCTCGGTGCATCGCCCTCTAAGTCGGTTCGCCTCTTCGTGATTGCGTCGCCTGTGGGTCCCTACTACCCGCCGCCGGAGGGCCAGTCTGGCTCTGCCGCCATCAACCCTGTGAAGCTGCTGGTGGAGGAGAAGCGAAAGCGCGCGTGGCCCGGCGGCACGGGCGGCAGCAAGCTGGGTGCCAACTACGCCGGCCCGATGCTCGCGCAGGAGGAGGCGCATCACCACGGCTACGATCAGGTGCTGTGGCTCGGTGCAAAGGATGAGATACAGGAAGTCGGTGCCATGAACTTCTGCACGCTGTGGAAGACGAAGGAGGGCAAGACGGAGCTGATCACTGCGCCGCTGGATGGCACGATCCTGCCCGGCGTGACGCGCGACTCGATCCTGGACCTGGCGCGTCAGTGGGGCGAGTTCGAGGTGGCGGAGCGTGCGTACTACGTGCAGGACCTGGTGGAGGCGCTGCAGGAGAACCGCGTGATTGAGTGCTTCGGCTGCGGCACCGCTGCCATCGTGTCGCCCGTGAAGGCGCTGTCGTACCGCGGCAAGGAGTACGCCGTGCCGTGCCCGGACACGAGCATCACGCGCCGCTTCCTGCACGAGATTCTGGATATCCAGTACGGCAAGAAGGCGAGCCCGTGGTCGGTGAAGGTGAAGGCGTAGAGCCGACGAAGTGCTGTGTGAACAGGACGGTAGGCAGCAACGCAGCAGCACTGGACCGCAGCAGACGCAAAACTCAAAAGCATCAGTGGCTTGCTGACGAAGCGCATCGATTGCTTATCAGAGACTTTCCTCGTCGTCTGTGATTCGTTCTTTGCCTTTATCGAGTTGCTTTTCTTTCTCTCCTTGTTTGCCTTACTTAAGCAAAAGTATAATAATTGATTTTACTTTTGAGCATCGCTGTGCTCTGAGTATGCTATCGTCTATGTGTCTTTCTCTTTTTTTTAAAAAGGTTTCTCTCGCAGTGTTCAGTCTCGACTTTTTGTTTGCTCGTTTTGCACCTGCGGACTTCTCAAACGCCATTGACAAACAAAACGGGAAAAAGAAAGGAAAGAAAGGAAAGTAAGAAAGGCGAGAGAAGATGTCGAGTGCGTGAGAGAGCGAATGGGGATCAGCAGCACGCATGTATGTATGTGTGCGCTTGCAGAGGCAGGAGAGCCAACTCCCCGACTTTTTCTTTTAAATTCCTTTTAAACATTTTTTTTTTGACATGAGACCTACGGTCTTTTTCCCTTCTGTTTCAAACCGGAACATCGACCCCATTTGCGATGGTGGCTATGATGTGACGGTAGAATGTGGTGCAAAGAGCAGCGATGGAAGCTGCACTGGACAGCGATATTACTTTTACCTTTTCTTTTTTTCGAATTCGGCACACGTCCGTGGATGTGAGAGAGTCTTGTTGTACAACCGTTGTGAGCATCGCTCCAGCTTTCTCTCTTTCCACTTTTTTCCCCCTTGTGAGCGCAGCAGTGAAGCTGTTAACGCACTTCCCGTAGTATTTGTTGTTGTTAAATTGAGTGCACGTGACGTGCTGTCGCCTGCAATCTCTTCTGTTGAGTCGTAAACGAGGTCGGCGCCCTTTTCATTGCATCACTATGTCCCTTCATTTCGGCAAGCAAGACGAGGTACGTGTAGTGAGCACCTTTCCCAAATTTCACCATGCTACCTCCTTGTTTTCTCTTTTTTCTTTTTTCTTTTTTCCCTTAAGCTTCTCTCTCAGCTAGCGATGTCCAATATCCGCTTGTGACGCCGCCTTTAATTCTTTCTCTTGCACTCCGCGAGCGTACTCCTCATCGACTGAATAAAGGGGTTGGGAAATGGATATAAAAGAAGAAAAATAGAACAATGAGAAGTAGTGCTGGCGTTTTTTTCGAGCTTTGTCCTCCCCTCTCCTCTCTTTTTCCGCATTTTCCTTGTCCGTTGTTCTCTGCGGGGCGACTCTTCTTCCTTGTTGAGTACACACACATGTCTCCCTTTTTTTTCTTCTACTCATGTTGTTTCTTTTTTGTGATACGTTTATCGTTGCTGTTGTTGATTTACTTTACCAAAGGAAAGAACTCTGCATTGTTCGACAAACAACAATCGGAAAAAAAAAAAGACATCCTCACTGCGCTGTACGAAGATGAGCGAGGCGGCAGCACTCATCAGCAGCAACAATAACATTTGCACCGGAAACGATAATTCTTTCCCATAGCTGAGACCGAGGCGAATGCATTAAGAAAAAAAAGTAAGATTGACAGCAGGTGGTATGACGGCGGCACTCCAGGAAGATCAAGACGGAGTTGGCGGAGGGAAGAAAGAAAATACAAAAAAGAAAAAGAAGCCAAAAACGTCAGTGGTGGAGAGTCGGAAAGGGAACACTTTCTCGCCGCTGATGCTGCTCCGCATTAGTCTACACAGCTCTGCATTTGCTGTTGCTTAGTCTCTGCTGCTTTTAACATCGCTTTTGTGAACGCACACTCTGCGAGCAGCACTGCTCTTACTTTTACTCTCTCTCCCTCTTCTCTTTTTTTTTACACTGTCATGTTGTCTGTTTGTGCGTCTCCATCCTCCACGCCCACACGCGTGTCTGTATGTATGTGCTTCGTGTTTATTATTATTATTACAGCAACACTGATTGACCTCATTGACTGGCACCGTGGCGCTTTGCGTTGATACCGGCGCTTGTCAATTTTTCTTCGCTCTTCTCTCGATACACACACTTCTACGCGGAGAGTCTTTCGATTTTCTCATCCATCTGCCACAACAGCAACGACTAACAGAGAGTTACGAGAGTGAGGCAGCAGAAGCCGACTTCTTTTCATACAGGCTGTTTTCTCTTCTCCTTTTCTCTCGCTTAACTTAGCTCTTATTTTGTTTTAAACAGTTGACTCTGCCGCTCAAAGCATTCTCTCTCTCCCGGCGAAGAAATACCATCGTTTTGTTTGTAGAGTGTAGCAAAGTACTCCCCGGAAATGTCGCCACTACCGTCGTCGCAGGCCGCTGCCACCACCGGAGATGGCCAGGCACCAAAGTCCAGCTCCCCCGCGCTGCTGACGCGGCCGCAGAATGACAAAGGCTTCCTGTACAACTTGTTTCTCGGCCCCGGTGGGGGTGCCACGCTGGCTGGAATGTGCGAGATCGTCATTTTCCACCCGTTTGACACCGTTGCCAAACGCCTCATGTCCCACCACCACCGCGTCGTCGACCTCGCCTCTCCCGCCACTACGCTGCGCAACTTTGACCACGTCGTGTTCGGTAAGCTGACGGAGCGCTACACCGACGCCGCGAGTGGCGCAGTGCGGCCCATCCCTGCGGTGGAGCGGGTGAAGCATCTCTACCCCGGCAGCACCTACGCTGTTGCGTACAAGGTGTTACAGCGCATTATGAAGTTCGCGGGTCAGCCCTATATGCGCGACTACCTGCATGTGCATCACAGCGGCGTCTTCTTCAAGAAGGATGCGAAGACCGGTGAGTTTGTGCGTGGCGGGCGCGGGGCCATGACGCTAGAAGCGACAGCCGGTTGCTTAGTGGGCGTGTGCGAAATCGTTCTTCTCCCGTTTGACCGTATGAAGGTGCTAAACCAAACGAACAAGGACGCCGTGCACAGCCGCAACATCTTTTCCGTTATCGGCACCGAGGGCGTGGGGAAGCTTTACGCCGGGGCGGTCACCACGGCGGCGCGCAACGCCACCGGCTCCTTCCTACTCTTCGGTGGCACGGCGTTCACGAAGGAGTACATCTTCAAACTCGAAAACTACCGCGACGCCACCTTTGCGCAGAACATCGCGGCCTCCACCGTCGGCGGCTGCGTCGGCGTCTTCTTTACCTCCCCGATGGATGTGATCAAGACCCGTATCCAGAGTCAGCGGCTGACGGAGAAGATGTCCGGCTGGCAGGTGTTCACGTCGACGGTGCGGCGGGAGGGCTTCTCGGCTTTTTACAAGGGCATCACGCCAAAGATCATCACGTCAGCGCCACGCCTCGTCTTCTCGTACACGATGACGCAGTACTTCACGAAGCGTCTGCGAGGTGAGTAGAGGGATAAGATAAGAGGTGACTCCTTCTGTGCCGCTCTCACTTCTATTTGTTCTTACACTTTGTCGCTAATCTTCTACTTTCTTCTTTTTTTCTGGGTTTGAGGGGGTGATGAGGTACGTCTGGTGTGTCGCCACCGTCGCTGGCAGCTGGGCTCGCCCTGGTGTGGAGAGAAGTTATTTGTTGGCTTCTTCTACTTTTCGTGTTGCGCATCCACTTATCGATGAGTATGGTCTCTACTACTCCTCTTTTTTTTGTTAGTTGCCCGCCGTGTTGTGGTCTCTCCTTCCCTAATCTCTTTTTTTCTTGTTTTCAATTTTAAAAGGTCTTCTGACGGTGGTGTGTGTGTGTGTGTGGCGGCTGTGCAGCTTGTGCGCGTAATTTCCTTATCCCCGCTCGTAAACGGACCATACCTGCGTTGACGTTAATCTCTCCACGATGGGGGCGTCCAGCTCAGAATCACAAACAACTAATAAAAAAAGGGAAACAAGATTGAAACGCTTTACGTGTCGTTGTACATAAGATCAGAGCAGCTGCAAGAATCTTATTATTATTATTTGACGTGGGATGGGCACCGCCGGAGCGTCACTAAAAAAAAAAGAGGCGTTCTTGTTGTTTCACGTTTCGCGTGCTGTTGTTGTGCGTATCGGTGTGGGAGGTATGTACAAGACGGGAACAGCTTGGTTTGGCCCTTCTGCTCTTACAAATTCCAAATCTGTCGGAAGAGGTGCAAAGGCAATGGACATGGCATTCTGTGGTGTCTGGATGACACACCCTCTCTTGAGAGCAATAAGAAGAAAAATTCAAAGCACCTGAGTCGCAAGTATGCATCTGTATTACTTCATCATATGCCATCTTCCGCTGCCGCGTCCTTCTCCTTTTTTTTTGTCATCTTTCGCGAATTAACCACATACAAACACACGTTCCGCTGAACGCATGGATACCGCTTGCAAAAAAAAAAAAAAAACACACACAATCATTGAAGCTGTTCGCTCAACCATTCCAGATACCTCAATTTTTATTTCTTCTTTTTCGCCTGCGTCTTTAACATTTATTTCCATTTTCCAATTCGAAATAACACTTTCTTCCTCATTATCTCATCACTTTCGCCCGTAAAGCCTTTTAAAGAAACAAAAAGCGTCAACACTGTTGAACTACACGACAGTGGAGACTATTAAGGATACTTAAAAAAGAAATCTCCACACGCACACACACAGGATGTTGACGCCATCGTCTGCCGAGTATAACGTCGGCTCCTTCGAGGAACGTCAGCAGAAGTACGCCCTCTGCATCGATGAGATTCGCAAGGTGCTAAAGAACCCAGAGAAGCAGCTTGAGCTGCGCAAGAACAAGCTGGGCTGGTACAGCAAGGACCAGTCGCACCACATGCACGTCCTACCCGCTGCCGCAGTCGTGCCATCTTCGATCGACGAGGTCGCTGCTGTGGTGAAGATCTGCAACGGCCTGCATGTGCCCATGACACCTCGTGGTGGTGGCACGGGTGTCGAGGGTGGTGTGATCCCTTACGCCGGTGGCATCGTAATTGACACGATGGGGCTGACTCGCATGGACTTTGACATGGACAACGCGTGTGTGTGGGTCGGTGCCGGCGTGAAGAAGCTGGCGTTGAATCGCGCTGCGAATGAGAAGGGTTTCCTCTTCGGCCCCGACCCCGCCTCCAACCCTTCGGTAGGTGGGATGGTGTCGACCTCCGGCAGCGGCATGTCGACGCTGCGCTACGGCACCACGCGCGAGAACGTGATCTCGCTGAAGGTTGTGACGCCGACCGGCGACGTGGTGCAGACGCGGCAGGTGGTGCGCAAGTCGTCGGCCGGGCTGGAGCTGACGCAGCTGTACATTGGCGCGGAGGGCACGCTGGGCATTGTGTGCGAGATCTGCTTCCGCCTCTTCCCGCTGACCAAGTACGCCGCGGGTGGCTACGCGGCCTTTGAAAGCACCGGTGACGCCGTTCGCGCCGTCGTGGCGCTGCGCCAGCGCGGTGCTCCACAGACGCTGCTCCGGTGTGAGATGATGAACGGGTACAACATCGAGTCGACCAACAACTACTGCAAGATGGCGCTACCGACCACGGCCACCATTCTTCTTGAGTTTACCGGCAACGACTGGTGGATGCGTGATGTCAAACGGGACTACAAGTATGTGGAGAAAATCTTCAAGGAGGTGGGGCACGCGAAGGAGGTGCGCTACCTCCGCCCCGGCAAGGAGATGGATGACGTGTGGAACGCGCGGCGGTCGTGCTACTTCGCCTCCATGTACTGCCGCGGTAAGGCGGAAAAGGTGTTCGGCACGGACGTCTGCGTGCCCATCTCGAAGCTGACCGAGATTGTGGAGTACACCGAGGCGGAGTTCAAGAAAGCCGGGAAGAAGTGCCTCATCTGCGCGCACATCAGCGACGGCAACTTCCACCTCAACATTCCTTTCTCGGATAAGCAGGAGATGAAGGAGCTGCGTGTGCTGGAGACGAACATGATCAAGAAGGCCATCGCACTCGGTGGCACCGTGTCCGGTGAGCACGGCATTGGCGTGGGCAAGGTGCACCTCGTTACGGGGGAGCACGGCCAGGCGCACATTGATGTGCAGGAGTCGATTAAGAAGGCACTCGACAAGCACAACGTGATGAACGCGGGCTCCTTCTACCCGTTCCAGCAGCGTCTGTACCCTACCGCCCATCTGTAGCGGCGACAGCGGTGCAGTTGTGCATGGGTTAAGCCGCTTAATCGGTGAGGAAGAGAGAAAGACTGGTGGAAGGAGACAAGGGCTTATGTTTTTTTTTCCCTCTGTCGTCGTGGAGCCTTCTATTTAAGTATGGTTTCTTTTGTGTTTTTTTCTTTCGTAATATGTGTCTGTGCAATTGGTTGCGTTCCTTTTTACAATAATGCCGTTCTAGCAAGAAGAAAGGGAAAACAAAAGATTCCGATAAAGGATACATGGTGATGCTGGCGTTTCGTGGCGTGAAGTTGTGTGCGCGTGAGCCGTCTGCTCTTGCGTGAAATTGTGTTTCTTGATGTGGCTACACATACCAGAAACAGATAATGTGACAAAAAAAAAAAAGAGAATGGAGATTGGAAAAAAAAAAGCAATTATTGCGTGGAGGTGCTGCACAGAATCGCATGAAGCTAAGTGGTTTGGTGTGGAAGGTATTCGGGAAGTGATTTACAGTAAGAGGAGAGAATGCGATAAAGGGGGGAAAAAAAGGCGTCGACAAAAGAAAAAAAAAGAGCGAACAAAGCAATTTACTTACTCATATATATTTTTTCTTTTTACCTTTTGGAGAGACTTAATAATATGCTTGCTGTCTTCTTATTTCTCCTTGGAGGAGAGAGAAATGTACAATGGCTTTCATCTTTCCCTTTTACTTCTTCTTTTGCTTTTTTTTCTATAGTGTTTCTCTGTCTTGGTTAAGAAGAAAAGAAGGGACGCTATAGCGCTTAAGCGCGTAAGTGGAGGGAGTGTTGTATGCGAAAACTATCGTAGATCCCTCTTTAAAAATTAGTTCTCTCCTTGTGTGTTTTCTTTCATTCCATTACATCTATCTTTTTTTCAAGTATCTTTTCGTAATTCTCTCCCGTTCTCGTGCTTGTGTTTTGTGCTTTTTTTCTCTTTTATTTATTTATTTAGCTATTGCTGTTTTCTTTTTTTTTTCTCTTCTCTTGTGGCTCCGACCACGCAGCTCCGTTCTGTTCCTCTGTCACGTCTCTCTTATGTGCGCAGCACTTCGAGCCACCGGTTTGCCACGTTCAAAGCTGGCGCTGCTTCCACCTCCACAAAAACCCTCCCGATGTCCTGTGTTGACTTATTCCGCTTTTCTCTCTTTGTGCTTTTTTTTTTCAGACCTTCTAGATCGTTCTAATGTGCCTTCAGGTGAGCGAAATATGAGGGCAGCGTTGAGAAGTCGTGTGTGCTGCAACGCTTAGTTCTTTTTTTTCTTCTTCTTAAATTGGCTCTTGTAGAGGACTCTCGCTTTTCTCATCGTCCTTCTCCGGGACATTTTAGAGGGACTCTCAAGAGACCAAAGCCATTTTAATTATCTTTTTCCCTTTTAACGCTTTTTTCAGCCACCTTCTCGCTCATCTATTTTCTCTTTTGTATTTTTGAGTTTTGTGTTCTTCCACCCGTTTCTTCCACGAGCTCTGTTGTTGTGCCTCGACGTTTTCCGTTTTCATATCAAAAAAATAGAACAAAAAAATAGAAGCGATAACAACATGAAGTGCTTGATGTGGGAAGCTGCGCCACGTACTTAAACAAGGCTTTGAGATTCCGCCTGCGGCAACAGCAGTCGAGCACAACGTACATGTGTTAGATGCAGCGCAAGTGGGAGGGGGCTATTGTTGACATCACGTTTAAGTGGAACGCATGCTCGCTTCCTTCCTCCTTAGCTCCACAAACGCATATTACAGGCTCCGTAAAGGGAACAAAATTACTTAACGTTTGGACTCAGTCGATCTAGTTTGCTCATCACCCCTCTTTCGTTTCACCTCTCTCCCTTGCCTCGTCCCATGTCGTCCCTGTATCTCCGTAAGTGTCCATTTCAGTTTTTCGCGCTCTCTTTCTCTGTCTCAAACAGCTTCAAATCCCCCTTTTCACTTCTCTACGTTGCTTTTACGCCGGCAGTGGAAAGCCAAAGAAGGAAGAAAGTGGTTGCTGTTCGCAGTCGAGATTCTTCAAAAATAAAAAGGCCTTTTTTTTTTTCCTTTAGTGACCACAGGCGTGCAGAGAGGATCAAAGGCGTCTCTGTGGTTCCTTCCCGAGGCAGTGCACCCCCCACTTCCCCCTCTTTCTCTCTCTTTCTTACGCATCCTCTAACGTATTGTAACTATTTTTCTTTTCCGTTTAGTTTAGCCAACACCGTTGGTGTTTTTACAGCCTTCGCCTTTCCTTCCTCCCTATTCAGCCGTATTTTATTTTTCGTGGTTGGCTCGTTTAGTGAGGCCCTACTTACCTCCTGCGTCTCTCCTTGACTTGGGTTTTGTTGTGTACGTAGTGTTTCTCGTGCTGTCTTCGCTCTTCTTGTCAGGAGAAAAAAAGCGCGACGGGACAATTGATTTATTGACGTTGCGAGCTTTGCATCAACTCACCAGACGATAGGACAACAACAAAAACACACACACACACTGAGCAGTTCACGCAAACACCTACAAATTTTTTTTTTTCAAAGCAACTACCAAAGGTTTTCTTTTGGCGGATCAGTCTCTTCACCGACCTCCAAGCTCTCCCGTATTCAATTTTCTCCAGCATTGTTTTTTGCTCTCCGTCCAACACCATGACGGTCCCCTCGCAGTATCAGATCGAGTCGGTGGAGGTGCGTCAGAAGAAGTACGCCCTCTGCATCGACGAGATTCGCAAGGTGCTCAAGAACCCCGCGAAGCAGCTTGTCCTCCACCCCAAGAAGCTGCTGCGCTTCGGTATCGACGAGTCCCCGCAGGACCCCGTCGCCCCCGCAGCGGCGGTGCTGCCATCTTCAATTGAAGAGGTCGCAGCGGTGGTGAAGATCTGCAACGGCCACCGCGTGCCCATGACGCCGAGCGGTGCTCGCACGGGTCTGGAGGGCGGCGCTATCCCCTACGCCGGTGGCATCGTGATCGACACCCTCAACCTCAAGCGCATGGACTTTGATCTGGACAACGCGTGTGTGTGGGTCGGCGCCGGCGTGAAGAAGCTGGCGTTGAATCGCGCTGCGAATGAGAAGGGTTTCCTCTTCGGCCCCGACCCCGCCTCCAACCCTTCGGTAGGTGGGATGGTGTCGACCTCCGGCAGCGGCATGTCGACGCTGCGCTACGGCACCACGCGCGAGAACGTGATCTCGCTGAAGGTTGTGACGCCGACCGGCGACGTGGTGCAGACGCGGCAGGTGGTGCGCAAGTCGTCGGCCGGGCTGGAGCTGACGCAGCTGTACATTGGCGCGGAGGGCACGCTGGGCATTGTGTGCGAGATCTGCTTCCGCCTCTTCCCGCTGACCAAGTACGCCGCGGGTGGCTACGCGGCCTTCGAGAATCTGAGCGATGCCGTTCGCGCTGTTGTGGCGCTGCGCCAGCGCGGCTTTCCCCAGACGCTGCTCCGTTGCGAGCTGATGAACAAGGAGATCGTGATGGGTGCCAACGGCTACAACAAGCTGACGCTGCCGCCTATGGCACTGATCCTTGTTGAGTTCACGAGCAACGATTGGTGGCTGCGCGATATTAAGCGGGACTACAAGTATGTGGAGAAGATCTTCAAGGAGGTGGGGCACGCGAAGGAGGTGCGCTACCTCCGCCCCGGCAAGGAGACCGAGGATGTCTGGACGGCGCGCCGCCAGTGCCACTTTTCCGCCATGCACGCGCGTGGGGCGAAGGGAGCGGAGAAGTGCTTCGGCACCGACATTTGCGTCCCGGTGCCGAAGCTGACGGAGATGATCGAGTTCACGGAGGAGAGGTTCAAGGAGGCGAACAAGGCCTGCTACCTCTGCGCGCACATCAGCGACGGCAACTACCATCTCATCATCCCCTACGCCGACAACGCCGAGTTGAGGATTCTGCAGTCGATCGAGGACAAGCTGATCAAGAAGGCCATTGCGCTCGGTGGCACCATCACCGGCGAGCATGGCATTGGCTGCTGCAAGGTGTGCTACGTGGTACAGGAGCATGGCCAGGCGCACATTGATGTGCAGGAGGCCATCAAGAAGGCCCTCGACAAGCACGATGTGATGAACCCCGGTGCCTTCTACCCGTCGCAGGTGGCCAAGTACCACCCGTCGCACCTGTAAGGGCAGATGGCATGCCACCAAAAAAGAAAGAAAAATGTGTCACAGACCCACACACACACACAAACACACAAGTGATAGCGAAAAAGAGAAAAGTGTAAAAAGTAAAAAAAGGATAAGAACATTTTTCTTTGTCCCTCGCCCCTCTTTTCACACACTGGTAAAAGTTGACAATAAAACTGGTTGAGGTCTGTACTCAACCGTCGAGAACAACAAACAGGTGTAGACTCTAAGAAAAAAAAGTAGAAAAGAGAGAGTTGAAAACATATTTTTTTTTATTTTGTTCGAGGGGCCGCTTGAAGGTTGGGAGGCAGAAAAACAGGAGCACTTAGGTCTCTTTTGTGTTCTCCTTCTTTGTTAAACGGCCGACTACTTCTGCACAACACACGTTCATTACCAGAGTGGTCCGGCAATGCTAGCACCTTCTTCAGCGTTGATCTGCCCCTCTACCCGCACACCCACACCGCGTAGACACCGGCACGCGTTCAGCTACGCAGCTCGAGCGATGCTCCCTCGTTCTGCACACGCGTGCAAACACACCCAGACGATGATTTTTTCTCGAAAAATAGGCAAACTTTTAAGTTTATTGCTTTGTTGATTCAATTTAAGTTCAGTTTCCATTGTTGGCTTCTGCAGTGCACCACTGCGGTGGGTAAAGCACAGAAGAAAGACAGCCATACACACTCACTCACACACAGCACCTTCTGTTGTAAAACAAAACAAAAAAGGTGGTGAGAACGTAATTTTAATTGAAGAATGGTGGAGGAAAAAAGGAGAAGAATGAAATGGCCAGCACGTGCGAAGCGCATTACAGGCACCTATTTGTTTATTTCTTCGTTCTGATTCTTATCGTGAAGCGAGAAAAAGCACTAAAAAATAAAAAAAAAAGCTGATTTTCGTCTTTGCTGGTAGGATGGGCTGAGGTCCACTTGTGTGAGTGAACTGAATGAGCAACTACGACAAGTATTGACAGAGAAGCACTCATGAGCGTGGTGAAGTCTGAGAAGGCGGGGCTTTAGGTCCTATTTGAGTTTGCCTCGCTTTTTAATTGCCTCATATTTGGTCACCGTACATGCCACTGCGTCGGAGCTTTACGCGGCAGCGTCCTCGAGAAAAAAAAGCAGGAGCTTTTATGACACCGCTGCTCTTTGCCTGCTCGTCCATGCCTCAGTTGATTGCCAGACCGCGACACTCTTCTCCTTTTCCTCTCTTTTCTTTTCATTCTTTCTCTGTCTTCGCACATCGTCGCAAGGCGTCTTCAGCGCTGCTTGCACAAGGCGTTTTTCAACTTCTGGCAGCGTTGCCGACAAAATTGTTTCTCTCATTTTCTTCATTGTATAACTGTTCATCGTAGATATTTTTTAGTCGTTGTTTACTTTCTCCCTTGTGCTATTGGGCTTGCGAGAAAAATTAAATTTTCCCCAATTTAGAGCTGACAGTGATCTGCCGCGGCAGTTTAGGCAGCCATGCCCCGAACTTCTTCCCTCCCGCAAGGTTCACCAGGCGGCAGCAGCAGTAACGGCCGCCGTCAGCGCCAACGCGCTTCTCTGCGCGTACGCAACGTTGCCGATGGTGTCGTCTACCACCTCGTCTTCGAGGGCGACATCCAACGCCTCTCTGGCCGGCAGCTGCGCCATCACCTCGCACAAATATGCCACATCTCCCCCAGCGAGCAACACCTTGTCGTCCACGGCAGTGCGTTTCCGCTGACGGCGCTGGGTGCAGATGTGGGTCTGGTGCAGGATGACACAGTAGAGCTGTATTATGGGGAGTCAGCAGGCGCAGCGCACGGCCATCACCAGCGTCGAGAGGCGTCTGCCGCCACGGCCTCCTCCTTACGTCCCTCCACCGACGCAGGCACCATGTCACCTGCCCCGCCCGAGGATGAACGTGAACGTGGGGGTCGCTACGCCAGGACCCACACCGCACGGTATGAGGAGGCGCGTGGCGGTGGTGATGGTGGTGCTGCAACACGCCACGTGCCGCCACCGACCAAGAGACCCGGTGCTGATGCGCGAGCGTCTGTTGCTTCCACCGCGACAACGAACTCGCGGCGCGTGGCGCCGTCTCCTGACCGACTTGTGGAGCGCCACGGACCACTGCGGCCTCAAGAACAGCAGCAACAGCGACGTGATGAGTACTGGGGAGCCGTCCACGACGACAGCCAGCTCCCCCCTTCCACCGCTGCTACCACCATGTCGTCGCTGTACACGGGACGGTACGGTGGCGTTGGTGATGAGGCGAGCCCGCATCCCCGCGTACCTTTGTCCTCCGCCCACCCACGTGGACAACACCAGCAGCGGCAGCAACAGCGGCCCTCATATGAAGTGCCTTCGCCCTATGAACGTCAACCGCCACGGCAAGGAGATAACGAAGGCTACATGAATGGCGCGCCAGAAGATGCTGTTGCCGCCTCATCCTACCACTACGACGCCGCCGGTGCGCCACGCAGCAGCGGTGTGAACGGCCTCAACCACTCACGCCGCGAGCCCGTGTACGACGGCAGCCGCAGCAGACGCAGTGGCGGCCATGCAAACCCCTCGCACCTGTATGAGGGAAGCGCAGAGCCGCACCGCAGCCTTGTAGCTACAGCTGCTGCGTACCCCGCTACCGAGAGACCGATTCCGATCCGTGCCGATGATCTCGAGGCTCTGCTGGACGAGCAGGATTACATCTGGCGCATGGAGGACTACCGCTTTCGCACCGAGCGACTGAACCGGTTGAGTGCGCTGCAAAATCGCCAACGGGAGTTGGCCTTCGAAGCTGCGCGGTATGATCAGGCCGTTGCCGTGGTGGCGAGTCAGCTGAGCAGGGAGCGGCGGAAGCTGGCGGAGCTGCAGGAGGCCATGACACACCACAGCGCATCCTTGGGTGGGCTGGACGGGTATGCTGTGCCGATGCGGCGTGGCAAGGTGGCTGCGGTGGAGGAGGAGGACGAGGATTATGAGGATGGGGAAGAGGAGATAATCGAGGTGGGGATGTAAGGGGACGCGGTTGTCCGGAAGGCTCGGTTGAGACAGCTTCAGGTGTTCGCGGCAACTTCTCCTCATTGTATTCTGTCGCTGTTTGTGGGTGTGTTGTTGTGGCGCTAGAGGTGAAAGAGGTCGTGAGAGGGGGCGCTTTTCATTTCCCTTTGGTCTTCTGGAAGCCTGAACGCTTTTCTTTGCGGCACGGTGTCTACCTACTTTTTGCTGTATTCGTTGAAGCGAGAATTCCAGAGCTAGCCTTGTGGAGGTGCGTGTGTCTTTTTCTCTTTCTCTCCCTCTTTCTACTTGTAGAATAGAGGAGTTCGACGCAGCACAGCTTCCTTCTCGCACACACACACATGCACACCTACTTTCTCATACACGACCACTTGTACTGTGTTTCCAGACGTACTATACATTGCATTGCAAAAAAAAAAACAATCAATATTTTTAAGCTGTCAGCTTCGACCTTATCGGTCTGATAGTGACTGCCTGTCTCTAAAAAAAAATTCTAGTGGCAGCGACGAGACACGGGTCAAGGAGGACCACACACAGTGCAGTCGCGTCTTGTCTATGCTGCACCGTCTCACGAATAGCCGCATCCGTGCACCTGCTGCCCTTCGTGGATCGCAGTGAAAAAAACAGGAGTTGCAACAGCCAAGCGTCAAGTAGTAGCGCGATCCGCACTTTTCTTTGTTTGTGGTGTTTCAACCATTTTTCTTGCACTAGTCTTCGCCTCTCTGCCCTTTTTATTGATCTCTTCGCAATTGGGCATACATCACCTCCTCAGTCGCTTTCGGCTTCTACCACCGCACTCCGCAAAAGATTCGCGTGTGTACCGCTTCTCCTTCTTACTCAGCACACCATACATACACACCCCTAGTTCTTGCTTTTCACAAAGAAATACACACGCACAAACAAAGGACCCCCACCCGCGCACTCGTCGATGTCGTCGTCCTCCCTCACCCCTGAGCAGGCCCTCGCCTTCTCGGCGCCGACCGAAGACTTTCTTTGCCCGCTGACCGCCAACACCTTCGGCATTGAGTTCTACCAGTTCACGATCCGCGACATTGAGCAGAACAAGGTGCTCTTCGAGGTTGGCCAGGCTCCGGACGGCGCGCCGGACGAGGACGTGCAGGAGAATCTGGCGCGTGCGGCGCAGCTGTCGCCCGAGGAGGCGGCGGCGGTGCGCACGATTCGTTACCGCTTTGCCCCATCCTTCCTCCGCAAGACCGCCGTCGGCGCGAAGTTAGTTTTTGGCATCAACGGTGACCAGCCGGTGCAGAAGTTCCGCATGATTGAGCGGCACTACTTCCGCAACGTGCTCATCAAGTCTTTCGACTTCGAGTTCGGCTTCTGCATTCCGCACTCGACCAACACGTGGGAGGCGATTTACGACATGCCGCGGCTGAACCCGGAGTGGGAGGAGGCAATCATCGCCAACCCGTACGAGACGGCGAGTGACAGCTTTTACTTTGTGGGCAACAAGCTCATCATGCACAACAAGGCCTTTTACGCCTACGACGGCCCGGAGCCGTAAAACCGCAGCGTCGAAAGAGAAATGTGTGTATGCAAGACGCGCGCGACGCAGCGGTGTTTAGCAGATGCGCATGATGGTAACACGGTAGCTGCCCTTCGATGGTGCGGTTGATGTAAAAGACGCGGAGCTCTCTGCGTGTATTTCTTTTTTCTTTCGTGTGAGCTTTTCCCCCCAGTTTTCTTTTTCTTTTCTTTTCCCCTACTCGGGCGATTGGTGACACGTCGAGAATTCTATCGAGTGAAGGAGAACACAAGAGGTCGTGGGAGTGCTGCACACGGTGCAAGTGTGGCCCGCCTTTTCCACTTCTTCTCGTTCTCGTACGACTCTAATTCCCTTTTCACGGCGTTGTTCATTTTTTTCTTATTTTTATTTTGCTGTATCTGGACGAGGTTCTAATGCTCTTTTATCTGTACAGTGAGGTGGAAGACAGGGAGAGATCAAGGAAGAGGCATCGCTGTTGTTGTTGTATCTCGACCAAAAAAAAGGAGAAGAATAAAAAGAGCGGATACTCCATACACAACTTCATTTCGCCCTCTCTTTCTTTGCTAAAGGATGTGCTTGAGCTTACGTGCCGTCAGTACCTTGTGTGTGTTTGTATGTGTCATTGGTGTTGATGATGGTGGTGCATCAGACGTAGTGGTGCGTTCCTGTATCAAAGAAAAGAAAAACAACAACCTATGACCAAAAAAATCGAGCGGTTGTGTCATAAGCAACTTATTGCCCCCCTTTTTTCCTAGTGAGTGAAGAGACTGAGGAGATGCATCGGAAGCGATTAGGCGGCAGTACAAGCGGATCGCCGGGCCGTGCTTGACGCAATCTGTCTTTTTGTTGTTTTTCCTTGGGTGTCCTCTAGCGCGCAGCGAATGTGCGATGAGTAAAGGCGCGAAGGTCCAGTGTTTGCTTGTCGATGTCACTGGCGTTGGTGTCTCGTGTGGCCTCGTCAGCCTTCTCGATACGGCTTTTGGAATTGAGACCCATACAACGCTGCCGGTGCTTTAGCGGGCAGTGCAGCGCACCATTTAAGCAATAGCCAGCAACGTCTGCGAAGACGTCCGACTTTCTTTTCCTTCTCTCATTGTGAAAATCTCTCGTCAACTTCTTCTTCGTCGTCTAAATTATTTTTTTTTTTTCGCGTCCGCTAGAGGAAAGCGCAAAGAGGCACAGGCAATCTGAAGCGCAAAAAAAGCCTTGCAAACTCAAAAAAAAAAAGCCACACGCAGCGTAAGTGCCAGCAAATAAACCAGTAGACAACAGTATCGACAAACACAGCAGTCATCAACAACAGAAAGAACAGGTTAATGGAACGCTTCTCGAGCTACGCGGTTGAGGAGGAGGTGGTAGCCGCTCTCCCGCTCTGCGTCCGTCGTCTTCGCGGTCCTGGGCGGGCACGTCGGCAGCCACCGGGTGCCGTCTACCGCTCCGCCGGCGCGGTGCTGCACCGCGTGTTGCTTTACAGCGAGGATGGACGGGCACGCGTGCAGGTGGTGCGCAGTGACGGTCTCGCAACATCGCGCGACAACTCGCTGAGCCGTCTGCCGCCCGCCGCTGCCACGCAAGTCTTTTCACCATCCGGTAGCATCACTTCTGCTGCCGTGGCGTCCTCATCCGCCGCCCTCTCTCCTTCCACGAGCGGCGTGAAAGGCGTGGGACTCGTGTCGGAAGCCCGCGAGGAGGGCATCAACACCAGCCGCACTTCTCACCACCTCAGCAGCCAGGACGCCACCGCCGTCCACACACGCAGCCAGCTGCGGCGGGAGCGTGCAACGACGTTAGCGGTTGAGGCGGAACGCCGCTTCGAGGAGGCGCAGGAGTCGGCGCTGGCG
Source organism: Crithidia fasciculata (assembly GCA_000331325.2). Lineage (NCBI taxonomy): Eukaryota > Euglenozoa > Kinetoplastea > Trypanosomatida > Trypanosomatidae > Crithidia > Crithidia fasciculata. Next base: position 823,542 of record CM003428.1, read on the forward strand.
GGATTGCTGCAGTCCCTCCCGCTGCTCCGTGTGGTGCCACCGTTAAGTCTGCAGCAACAGCAGTATACGCGTGACGCTGTTCCTGTTCCACCGATGTTGCCACCCGCGCTGTCGGCGTTGGCAGCGGCGGCGACGGCAGCGCGTGGGCGACACGCCGGATCACCGGCGCCTCCAGGCAGTGTTGAGGCCGCCACCAGCATCAGCAGCACAACAACGAGCGCCGCGAGTGGTCCGTTCAGCACACACGCCGCTCTTCGTGCTGCACAAGCGCGCTATCATAGCAGCGCCACCCACCACGACACAAACCGCAGCAGCGATGGCCCGTCGAGTCGGGCCAACACGTGGGAAAACCGACGCCTTGGGCTGAGCTCCGCGGTGTTGCTGAGATCGGACGAGACGGAGGAGATGCTGGCCGGCGTCGCTGCTGCCACAGATGATGCTGCAGGTGTAGCGCAGGAGGCTGGCCCTCCTGCAACTCTCTCGCCACCCCTCCTCGCCACGCGATCGGCTACTGCCTCCTCTGTTCCCTCCGCGTCTCTCGACGAGGACGCATCGACTACAGCTGCCGCTGCCGAGGCAGACGACACCACAGGGGCTGCCTTGAACAGCACGTACGTCGACGGCGGCCTCGGCGTGACGATCCGCATCGGCGCCTCCTGCGATGAGCCGAACTCGTTGCGCTTCGTGGCCTGGGGTGGCTGCCGCCCGCTCCTCCTCCGCGCCGTCGTGTGGCGCCTGCTGAGCGACTACGCCGCGGTGCAGGTATCACGGCAACAGGCCGAGCTGCAACGCAAGCGGCGGCTCTACGAAGGCTACACGAGGCAGTACTGCAGTGCGCTAACGATGTTGTCGGTGGGTGCGCCGGCTAGTCCCACTGCTGCTGCGACGAGTGCTAGCGGCACTTTCAACAGTGGTGTGAGAGCGTCGCTCTCGCGCCTCCCCGCTCCCGGACAGCCCTCTCTCTTCAAGACCACCACGTCGCTCGGGGACGGAGGAGGCAGCCGCAGCATCAGCAGCAGTGGGAGCCGAGCGACGGGTGCGGGTTCAACCGCCTCTGCCCTTGCCCCTCATGAACAGGCGATATTGCACCAGATGCTGCTCGACCTGCCACGCCATCAGTCCCCCATCTTCCACGCCCGCCTCTCTGTCGCCGGCATGACTCGCTGCCTCTTCTTGTGGTCGCAGCGTCACCCCGCCGTGGGCTACGTGCAAGGCATGGACGACGTCGTGGCCATCTTCTACCAAGTTTTTCTCACCGATGCACTGCGGCAACACGCACGAGAGCGTCTTGCGCGGCGGCAGCAGCATCGCGCGCTCACGCCATCACCGTCGCCGGCCGACACCTTCGCGAACGCCGCGGCAGCGGTCGAGGGCGAGATGATTAGTGGAGACGAGGGAGTAGGGGGATGGAGTGAGGGAACCGGCAGCGACGGTGATGGCGGCAGTGAGCGCAGCACACGGGCGATCATGCGCCTGCTGCTCGTCTCGCTCGACCCGCGGCGGCCGTCCACCATGCCTACGCCGTCTACGTCAAGCGCACCACTACCCGCCGAGCTGACGTCGTCTACCTCCAACTCTACTGCTGCGACGAACACGGCGACACACGCAGAGAGCAAGACACCTTCACAGAAGCCCGCTGCTGCTGTTGCTGCCCCTGCCTACTTCCCCTTCCTCACTGAGGCGGATGTGGACGTGGTGTACGCAACGCCTGCCGCCCTCGACGCCGCGCTGGCCGAGCTGCCAGAGCGTTACCTGACACAGGTCGAGGCAGACACCTTCTTCTGCGCCGGCCGCGTGCTCTCGTTCCTGCAGGACAACTTCATGACGGGCCAGCCCGGTATTCTGCGGAGTGTGCGGCGGCTCGAGGCGTTGGTGCGGCTGGTCGACCCCGCCGTACTGGACTTCCTCGACGATTACGGCTTAACTGTGATGGACGGGTGCTTTCAGTGGCTGCACTGCCTGCTGGCGCGTGAGCTGCCCCTCTCGCTTGTCCTGCGGCTCTGGGACTGCTATCTGGCTATCGGCGTGGGCGAGGACCGCCCGGTGGGCCTTGGTGCGTTGTCAAATCCGTCGTCTAGTGGGCAAATCAGTGGTGGCGGAGCTGCGGCGGCGGCGTCGAGCGACGAGGCCATTATGTACTTCCACGTGTGTGTTTGCTGCGCGCTGCTGCGAGCGTTGCGGACGAGTTTGATGGGGCCTGCACCAGCGGGGCTGTCAAGCGCAACGCCGGCGCCTGCATCGTCTGCCACGGCGGTGGGTGGGTGGGCGTCTGCGCTGGTGAATGCCTTTCCTGGCTTTCGCTCACGTGCAGCCGCGAGTGGTGCCGACGGCAGCGGCGTCTCGGCAGCGCGGGCGAAGGCGCCGATCGACGTTGTCATGACAACGATGAAGCGGCCCTTCGAGGCTCTTTTTCCCAACTACCCGACCACAGCAGCAAAGCAGCGCCGCGTGGCGGATGCGCTGCAGCAGGGTAGTTCTGCAGCCTCAACAGCAGCATCACCACCACTACTTGCGGTGGGGTCGCAGGAGGAGGCAGCGGCGGAGCGTTGGATGGATTTGCTCATCGCGGACGCCTACTGCATCTGGCGGCTGCACCCGCTCACCGCGTAGCAGCCAGACGCGCAGCGATCGTGTTTTTTTCCTCCGTTTCCGCCTTATGAAAGTGGGACGGGTGTCTTCGGGAGTTTTATTCTTCATTGCTACTCGTGCAGGCGGTGAGACGTGGTTTCATGCCTTAAAAGAAAAAAGACGAAAGAAGGAAAGAAACAGAGAGACTCACGTTAGCAAACACAAGTGTGCTGTGATATGAAAAATATGTTTTCTCTATTTTTTTGTTTTATCTCTTTTCTCGAGTACCTTGCGGCCCGCTCTGAGTGTGCACGGGAGACGCTCTCTGTGTCCGTGATGGTTTTGTTGCCTTTTCAACAACTTTCTTTTTTTCTTTGTTAGTATATATGCAGCCAATGGGCAAATCCCGCAAAAGAGCAACCAAAGGCAATCAGAAACGAGGTTTTGTGTGAGCTGCACGTCTTCGTCTCTACCTTCGTGAATGTGGAATTAATAACGGGGATGATTCTCTTCGAGCTGATGAAGCACATTCAAAAGTTGTAGCACGGCAACGTCTGGCAAACATTTTAAAAGTTCTCTCTACGTCTCTAGATGTCTTTTCTCTCTCTCTCTCCCTCTCTCTAACATCTTGTCTTCCTATTGAAATCTGTCTGATGATTGCTAGAAACTAAGAGATTTAGTGTCTCCTCCTCGGCAACGCTTTTTTAAAAAAACTAAATCAAAGAAGCGCAACGGCGAGGAATATATATTTCTAAAACAGAATCTAATTTCGGTGGGAAAGAAAAGACAAGTGCGTATTCTCAGCTCGTGCTGTAGCCGCTTATCTAATCTTCCTCTGTCACGCCCTTGTCACTCTCTCACGTCTGCTTGCACAGACACCTCCACACATTCACTCATACAGTTGAAGCACCCTCGACTTTCGAGGTGAGCGAGTTGCAGCCATGGGTGTCAAGTCCAAGAAGAAGGCCAAGACACGCTTGGACGCGTACTACCGCCTGGCCAAGGACCAGGGCTATCGTGCGCGTTCCGCCTACAAGCTCATCCAGCTCAACCGCAAGTATGACTTCCTCGCCAAGTCGCGTGTCTTGGTCGACCTGTGCGCTGCCCCGGGTGGGTGGTGTCAGGTGGCCGCGCAGCACATGGCGATCGGGTCCAAGATCGTCGGCGTCGATCTCGTCCCCATCGCGCCGATTCGTGGCGTAAAGACGTTCGTCGGGGATATCACGGATGACAAGACCCGAAAGATCATCGTCACCTACCTCAAGAAGGAGCCGGTGGACTGCGTGATTCACGATGGTGCGCCGAACGTCGGTGGTGTCTGGTCGCGTGATATGTACGACCAAAACGCGCTCGTGCTGGCCTCGGCGAAGATGGCGTGCTCGATGCTGAAGGCCGGCGGCTGGTTTGTCACGAAGGTCTTCCGCTCCCCCGACTTCCACAACCTGCTGTGGGTGCTGAAGCAGCTTTTTGAGAAGGTGGAGGCGACGAAGCCGCAGGCCTCCCGTATGGAGTCGGCCGAAATCTTCGTCGTGTGTGCGGGGTACAAGGCGCCGAAGAGCGTCGACCCCGCCTTCTTCAGCCCACAGAGGGTGTTTGCCGATGTGGGACAGGAGAAGATCATGTCCGCCTCGGGCCTGCTTGTGACGCCGAAGAATAACGTGCCGGCGGGCTACGACGAGTTCGCCACGGTGTCCCACCGCGTCGCCGCCTTCTCTGATTTCCTGCGCGCCGACGACCCGAAGGGCTTCCTGAAGACGCACCACGAGCTGCGCTTCAGCGACGACGCCGACAAGCAGTACCTCAAGTCGAAGAGCTCCAAGAAGGAGCTGGTCTACCTCTGCGGCGACCTGCAGCAGGTGGGCGAGGCCGATCTGCGGCGTATGCTGCGCTGGCGGGAGCAGCTGCTGCGGGAGAGCGCGCGTCAGCTGCAAACCGATGCGGCGGGTGAGGAAGGTGGCAGCGACGTCGATAGCATGGACGGCGGTGCCGGCAGCGGTCGCAGCAGCGGTGATGACTCGGACGAGGACGACGAAGAAGCCGAGGCAGGGGAGGATGGGAAGCGCGACTACCACTTCGACTTCGACAGCCCGGAAGGCGTTACGCAAATCGCTCGCGAGCTGCTTGACATCCGCAAGAAGAAGGCGAAGGAGCTGAAGAAGAAGCAGAAGAAGGTCGTCGACCGCAAGCTGAAGCAGATCAAGGGGCTGATCAACTACGACCCCAACATGAGCGCCGAGCACATGACGGAGGCGGACGGTTTTGACTACAAGGGCACCAGCACTGACGCCTTTGACAAGCTTGACCGCCGTGCCGGACACGGCGACAAGGCGGACGACGAGCCGAACGATGCGTCTGCCGATGAGCTGGACAACTTCACCGTCGAGCAGCTCAGCCGCATCCCGGAGGACGACCTCGCCCGCATTATGGACACCAACTTCACCGAGCCAGAGGACCGCGGCAACGACCCGCTGAACCCCGTCATGTCTGTCAACCTGGCGGCGCAGGATGACTGGGACCTCGGCGATGGCGCGGGTGAGGACGCGGCGGACGCCGAGCCACACTCGAAGCAGCTCGTGGAGGGGGAGGAATACTTCATGGATGTCGACAACTACGGTAACTACATCCCCGCCGAGCGCTCCACGCGTGTGACGTTGTACGAGGCCGGGCTGGAGAAGGACGGCGAGGGGGAGGAGGGCGAGGGCGAGGGCGAAGAAGAGGAGGAGGAGGAGACTCCCGCGGCACGCAAGAAGCGTGTCAAGGCCGAGAAGGACGCCGCGCAGCTCGACGAGGCGGGCAAGAGCAGCAAGTGGCAACGCCATCAGCTCAACATCGAGAAGGTGCTGAACGACACCTTTCCCAAGCCGAGGGACCACGACCGCGTCAAGAACAAGAAGCGTCAGCGCGCGCTGGAGGAGGAGCGGATCAACATGAGTGCGAAGACGGAGCTGGCAGATGCGGACGGAAGGAAGCACACCCGCACGCGCTTCGAGGACCGCAGCAGCGACGACGACGACGACGACGACAGCGATGACGCCGTGAGTGACTTGTCGGAGGAGCTGAGCGATGGCGACCTTGACGGCTACGAGATTAACCGCGGCCGCGAGGACAGCCGCCGCAAGCGGAAGCTCATCCCGGACATCGGCAAGCTCACCACCCAGGAGCTCGTCCGCCAGCAGCGCAAGCAGACCCTGCAGGACAACAAGGAGGTGCGGAAGCAGAACAAGCGCAACAAGAACGACTCGAACAGCGGCAAGAAGAAGAAGGGTGCGAAGGGGAAGGAGGACACCGAGTTTGAGGAGATCCCGATCGCCATGACCGACCCGGACATCCGTGCCCGGACGCTGGCCATCGCGCAGAAGATGCTCGATCCCAAGGCCCGCCGCGACATCCTCGACGCCTCGGTGAACCGCTACGTGTTCAACGACGACGACGACCTGCCGGACTGGTTCGTGAAGGACGAGCAACGTAACTGCCGTGTCGTTCTGCCCGTCACCGCCGACGAAATCGAGGAGCAGCGCCGGCGCTTCCAGGAGCTCAACGCCCGTCCGAGCCGCAAGGTGATGGAGGCGATGGGCCGCAAGCGCAGAAAGGCGCAGCGCATGCTGCGGAGCTTGATGGACAAGGGCAAGGCCGACCCGCGTGCACGCGAGAAGTCGGGCAACCTCAGCGTGCGGAAGCTGATGCGTGCGCAGGTGATCAAGGGGCAGGGGAAGAAGAAGAACAAGTACCTCGATCGTCAGGAGATGGGCCGCATGCGCCGCGACCGCCAGAAGGCGAAGCGCGAGAAGAGGAAGTAATCTCAATGTCCTGGACCGTGAAGGAAAGAGGGGAAGGTAAAGATGGTGATGGACGCTGCGGTGAAGTGCGTTGGAGATCACTTGTGTGCGCCACCGCTGGCGAGGCATCTCGGAAGCCTCTCTACTCGTTTGCCCTCCTGCATCGTGCGTGTCATTTTTTTTTTCTCGCGTATTGCGTGTTGTGCTTTGGATGACTCGAAGTGCTATTCATGCCTTCCCGTCGGGGCCGTCAGAGTGTTCTTACAGAGGAGGCAGAGCTGAGCGTTGTGCCTTTTGCTCGTGTCTCAGTGAGGGAGAAAAATGGAGGGGCGTGACACCTGTGCCACAGTTTAGCCGCGGAACTCTAAAGGGAGAAAATTGATTTTTTTTGAATGATACGTTAATCGTGTAAGTAATAAAGAGAATTTACTAAAGGACAAAAAAAATAACCTAATCGGAAAAGGGATAAGAATGGAAGGAGGACGCACGCGAGGTGAGGAGAGGATGGACGGCCTGAGCAGCAAGACTTAAGCAGCCCAGCAATTACCAGTTTATAAAAAACCTTTTTTTTGTAAACTTGTTATTATGCGGTGCGGTGCGTATTTGGGCTTTGTGCTTTTCTTTCCCGCCTCCTCGTCTCCCTTCGCTGCTTCTTGTATTCCAATCTTCGTCTTTTTTCACTTTTTCTCTTTTTTGCCTGCTTTCAAGCCTCTAATTGCCAATTTTGAATAAACCGAAGGTGTGAGATTTTTCTTTTTGTCGTGCATGGTGCTGGCGTGCACTGAATTTGTTAAGGTGCGTTTAAGCTACGAAAACATAAAAAAAAAAAGAAAAAGATGAGCATCGTCGCATGCATGCGTGCATGTATGTACAGTTGTGGTATCAACAAAGAGGCTTCTCCCTGTTTGGTTTTGCCTTGCTCTGTTTAGTGGCCGCAAGTGCTCTACAGGCAGCCAACACATGCGGGCCTAGCGGTTAAAAAGCATATAACGTTGTGGAAATGATAGTTTTGCTTCTGTTGAAGTGTGCTGTCTGGTCGGCTTCTGAAGGCGCCGTCCCGAGTAGCTATGCGCTTGAATACCCAGCGAAGGAGTGCGGCGCCAAGTGCGCTGTGAAGGCATCGAGTCCACATGGAGGAGGCAGCATCCAGAAGCAGAGCTCTTGCTCTCTCTTTCTCTCCGCTGCGTCATGGCTTGAGAATGATGCAATGAAAATGCAAAAATAACCATCAACTTTCTCACGCTGCGCTTTCCTTCTTTGCTTCTCTACGGTCTTCCCATTTATTTCTTGCGCAACAACGCATTGCACACCACGTCTTCTCCTGCTATTGGAAACTTCGACTACAAAATTAAACGGAAGAATAGAACAAGAAGCGTGGAGTCTCTCTTCCCCACACGTTTGCCTTTGTCAGTTTTCCCCCAAGCAAGACTCTTAGAACGAAAAGATGGTGAAGTACACGATGCTGCACAACATCAACAAGGTGTTGTGCATCCTCCTCGATGACGGCCGCACCATTACCGGGAAGCTCCTCGTCTTCGACAAGCACATGAACGTCGTCCTTGCTGACGCGACGGAGGAGCGACCACGTTTTAAGAAGGCGATCGAGGAGGACGCGCCGGCACCGACGCGCTCGCTGGGCCTCATCCTTCTGCGTGGGGAGCACGTGGTGTCGGTGACGGTGCAGAAGGAAAGTGCCAACGGCAGTGGCGACGTGGCGAGCTTTAGCGCGGCTCCCAAGTCGGCCAAGGCCGGCGCATCCAAGCGGAAGCGTGAGGAGTAAAAGGAAAGAGAGAAAGAGAGAAAAGTGAAGATTTCACCGAGGTTTGAGGGTGTGATTAATTTCATTTCTTTCATCCCTTCTCATCTTTCTCCTTTTCATCCTCTGCCTGCCTGTGTTTGTGGTGGCGCGCCAGTGGTCAGTGCCATCTTCCTTCGTTTTTTTTCTTTTCTTTTGGATGTTCTGTGATGAATGTGCGCGGTGGTATGCTGTCTCTCTGTTATGTCGCTGTAGTTCGTGATGGTGGACCATGTGTTGCGCTAATCCAAAAAAAAAAAAGAATAATCTAAAGAAGACACGTCGGTATTAAAGCTTAAGCGATACCGCTTCAGAAGTGTGTTTTTAGGGGCGTAGTTCGTCTTGAGGAAAAGGTGGCCGGTAGATCAACTCGTATTCGTCTGCTGCTACTTGCCTTGTAGCGCTTTGCGACCCGGTTTTAAGGCAAAACAAAAAGCAAAGCGGATTTGACAGTACTACCACGCGCTAGGTGAGCGAGGCGGAATTGCTTTTGGTGAAGAAAGGTGTCAGAGCGCTCTCTCTCTTTTCCTTTTGCCTTCGGAAGATTTTACCAGGACAGCCGCCCGGTGGCCTTTGACGATCCACATAAAACTTCAACTGTCTCTCTCTACCTCATTGTTTATGTTTTTCCTGCTTTTTTAATTGCTGCCCAGTATCTCAGCTGGCAGCCGTTTCATTTCCTCGACAGCTTATTAGGCTGTCTCGCTTCACCACTTTGCCCGTCCACTCCCTCATCGTTCACCTCACGCGTGTGCTGATTTGACTGCTTTCCGACCCACATACAAATTAGAAATACTCTCACAAACAACAACAATTTTTCTTACTCTCGCAACATGAACTCCTCTCGTATGTCGGTCAATGCCGGAGCCAACGAGAGTCTCAACGGCCCCGCTCTGCGCCTGCAGGCTGTGGTCCCCCTCAACTCTGTCGAACACGGCCACAACTCCGTCCGCTCCTCCACCAACAACTTCAACCCTTCCCACATGAACAGCGGCGACGGCACCCCAACGAACTCCGTCTCTCAGCGCAGCAGGCGGGACAGCCCGCTAGGGACGCCGTCGCACCGCACCCGGTCTAACAACGCGTCGGCCTTCTTCTCCCCACCCACGACGGGGGAGCTCGTGGAGAGCGGTATCTCGCCCACGACACGGCGCGTGCTGGCAGGCAACGGTGGTGCTGCTGCGGCAGGTGGGGCCAAGGCCATTCCGGCTGCCCCTACTGCAGCGGCGAACAACAACAACAACAACAACAACGCGTCGCTGATGCGCAGTAACACCGCCAAGGAAAACCTTGCCGCCGCCTCCGCGCCGGACCTCACACCGCAGAAGAAGGGCCGCCGCGCGAGTCGGCAGGGCAACGCAAACTGGTTCGAAGCAGAAAAGACAAGCCGGCCGGCTGACACGGAGCTCAATCAGAACGTCGCTACCGTGAACGACGGCATTGCCGATCAGGAGCTCGCACGGCGGGAGCAGGCGGAGCGGGCACAGCGGCAGCGGGAGCAGCTGGCGCAGCACATCTCCGACCCGCCAACCGGCTTTCAAGCGACTCTGCCGCGACTCAGCGAGCTGGACGTGACAAACAGTTGGGACCGTCTGCTGCGGATGATGCGGAATGAATACGACATGTCTTGCCTCACCAGCTGCTTGGCACGCGAGCTCGACGAGGACGTTGCGTGGAACCCGGAAATGCTGCTTGTCCAGCTCACGTCGGACATGATGGACGCGGCAGAGCTGCAGAAGGACAACGAGACCTACGTTCCTGTCGACACGAGCGACATTGGCCAGATGACGGGTGGCGAGGTTGTGCGGAGGCGCGGGGAGAAGGCGGCTGCTGAGACGGCGGCGCCGCCAGAGAAGGGAGCACCACCTACTGCCAACGCTGCTGGCGCTGCTGCTGGCGCTGCTGCTGCACCACCGAAGAATGGCGTGAAGCGCGCAGACGGAGCTCCTGCTGGTCGTGTGACTGGTGCGCCGGTAGCGAAGATGACGGCGAGCATTGTGGAGCCAGAAGGACAGGGACACCACTCGCCGGCGAAGCGCAAGTCCTCTGCCACGTCCAAGGCGCCGTCCACAGGTGCGGGGACGTCCACCAACTCCCCCCAAAAGGATAACAAGCTGTTAGGCGCGAAGAAGGGCGGCGTACGGTCCTTTTTGAAGAAAAAGGCGGAGCTGTGAAGTGTGACGCACGTTGATGGACTTTTCCTTTTTCTGTGTGCTTTACTCATGCGGCCGAGAGTGTGAAAAAAGTTTTTTTTTGGGGTTTGTTTTTTGGCGTGCCCATTTTCGTCTGTGCGTGTGTGTTTGGTGTTGCACGTGTGCTCGTGCGCGTCATCGGTTTTCCGGTGTCCTCCTCGTTCCTTGTATCTCACTCATGTGCACACAAACACACAGATGCCCGTGTAGAAGTAGGACGTATCATGTAGAGACCATTTGTTCGATGTATTACTGCTGTTGTGTGCTAGAGTGCATCCTGCGCACACCTTGCGCGATCTTTTTTTTTTTGCTTCATGCGTACTTTTGCCCTCCTCTTTTCTCATCAACGGTGATGCACATGATGTTGATTGGCGATGCGTCGATCACTACTTAGAGGTGATGAGACGTCGTTTAAACAAAAGATAGATGAGAAGGAGGGAGAACGCAGGAAGCTTTAACTGGTAGGTGCTGACACCTGGAGTAGAGAAATTCGTCAAACCGAATGCGATAACGGAAGTAGATGAGCAAAAAACGCAAATAGTGGTATGGAAAGCGGTGAGTGGCCACACGTCTCAATACACCTTCCAGGAGCCGGAAAGCTGCGCAGCGCCGTTCTCTGTTGCTCGTGTAGTTCACAAGAGTCAGTCGCAGCATGAAAGGTGCCGTAGGTAGCACATGAGTTTAGCTTTTCCGGTTGACCTCTTAGGAGCCCGCATGGCCCTCAGTTTCAAATCGTTCTTCTCTTCCTCTACTTCTTTCTTCGGCGGCACAACGGAACTCCCACTGTCTCTGTACCGTTCTCTTGCCGTCCCAGAGTGGTGTTACTGGTATTGTTATTTCGTCTGGCATATACGCACACACAAACACACATAACCTCGAATATCTTAAAAAAAAACACACACGCTCAAGCACAGCGAGATGAAGCGCGTCTTGGTGCTCAACGGCGATTCCTTCATCGGCCGCCACGTCGTCAAGGCCTTTCACCAGTCACAGGAGTACGACGTGGAAATCACTCGCACCAAGTCCGACGCACGTAAAGCGGCAGCATCGCGCGCCGGCGCCGCGGCCAATGCCAATGGCTGGCTGTGGTCCGGTGCAATGGAGCAGGGCGGCTCATCGCCATCGCCGACACACGGCCAAGATGGCCGTTACAGTGACGACCTTCTTTCCCTCTCGCAGTCGGAGATGGACCAGCAGCAGCGGCAGAAGCGGCAGAGCGATCGCGCTGCCTTACCCGCTGACATCCGCCCGTGTGTCAAAGCAGTGGTGCCGAAGCACAACGACGACACAGAGGGCTTCCGCGCCTGCCTCCTGGCGAGTGACGTCGTCGTGGCGGTGCTCGAGGACGACGCGTACGAGGCGACGTGTGCCATCCGCATTCTCGAGAGCACCCACTACGACGTGGAGAAGACCTTTGTGCTGGTCTCGTCGGCCGTCACGTGGGCGTACACGCTCGAGTCGGAGCGTGCGCGGGCCCGCCTGACGCGCCAGCGCGAGCGTGCCGAGGCCCGCAACGCCTTTCTGGACGAACTCCTCGACGAGGAAGAGGCTGGGGAGGAAGACAGCGATGGCGGGGCCGCTGCGGCGGCGCTGCGTGCGGCACGTCGCGCGGCTCGCCGTCAGCAGCTTGAGCAGCGCCTGCCGCACTCCTTGCGTGAGCCGCAGCCTGGTGAGGACGAGGAGGAGATTCGCGAGCTCGTACCGGACCGCGCCTTTACCGAGGACGTCTACGCCCAACGCGTGCCCCACCCCCGCTTTCAGCACTGGCACACGCTGGAGCACCTCGTGAAGCGAGCCAACACGCAGACCTTACACACCTATGTAGTCTTCGCTGGCTTGCCCTACGGCGCCGGCGAGAACGAGGCTGGGCTGTTCGGTCTGTTCCGCAGTGCCTGGTATCACCAACCCTTGCTGCAGTACGGGGCCGGCACGAATGCGCTGCCGATGATCCACGTGCAGGACCTCGCTGCTATTCTTTTTAAGCTGGGCAATGCGATGGACACGCTGGAGGAGCGTTACCTCTTCGCCGTCGATCAAGGACGCACCACGCAGCGACAACTGCTGCAGGCGGTGCAGGCGAAGCTGGGCGGAACACTGCAGCCGGCAAAGTCGATGCGATACCGTCCTGTCGGCGTTACCGCTGGTGCTGGTGCTGGTGGCAATGGTGGTGGTGGTGCTGCTACTACCACTGCTGTCTCACTTGTGGCGAGTTACAACGGCAGCGGAAATGGGATGGCCATGCCCACTTCCACGCCACCGCACGCAGCGGCCGCCGCCAATCTTGGTGCTGCTCCTGCGAGTAGTGCCGATTTGGTCTTGCTTGACAAGTTGGAGCTGCCGCCTGCCACTGCTTCGGCCCGGGAGCTCTTTCGTGCTTTTGGCAACGAGCCCTGCTGGGGCGACGGCAACGCCCTCCTCTCCGCCCTCGTCCTCTCAGACATGCAGGCCGAGCCTGTCGCCGTTCTCAACGTCCATCCTGCTGAGGAGTGGGTGGCGCTTGATGGCTTTACGGCGTCGCTGGACCTTGTCTTTGCCCAGTTCCGCGAGGCCCGCGCGCAGATGTTCCGCCCGGTGCGCACGCTCGTTACCGGCCCCCCACTCAGCGGGGCTGAGGCGCTTGCTGCTCTCATGGCGAAGCAGTGTCACGCGCCGTTCCTCGCTCTCCCCACTATTGTCCGCGACTACACGAACCACGTTGCGGAGGTGCGGGCGGCGCTGCGCCAGCTGCTCGTGCGCCGCCTGCAGCGCCGCCGTGATCGCGCGCAGGCACGCCTTGTGCGGCAGGCCATTCAGGCAAAGCACACCCGGCGGCTGGAGCGGGCGGCACGGCGGGAGGAGCGCGCGGCGGCGCAGCGGGCACGGCGGCACCGCGGCGGCGGCGGCGGTGAGGAGGGCGAAGACGGAGACGACGACGACAACGACGGTGGTGCGTCCGAGAACGAGGCGGCTGCTGCGGCGGAGGCAGCTGACGTCAGCAGCGACGACTCGCTCAACTCTTCGCTCTCCGTCTACCTGCCTCTGGCGGTCCCCGCGGCGGACGGCGATGACGCGCGGCGCGTGGGCGACGAGGACGACGAGGACGCCACGCGAGAGGAGACGGAGGAGGCCGCTGCAGTGGCTGCGACACCGGCGCGTCGTGCCGCCATGCGCGACGCGTGGGAGGTGGTGAGCGAAGCCTACATCCGTGGCGAGGCGGCTGCCCTGCGAGACGGTGGCGATGACGCCGACGACGACGGTGCTGGCGGCGCTGGCGGTGAGGGGAACATGCTGGACGAGGAGCAGGAGGAGGTGGAAGCCGGGGCGGACGGCGAAGGCGCGACGACGTGGCTGGATCTGCTGGAGGAGCAGGACGCGGAGAAGCAGGCTGAGATGACGGAAAGCCAAGAGCTGCTGCCCGAGGAGGAAAGGAAAGCTGGAGGAGCAGGAGAGGGAGGGCAGGCACCGTCTTTGCCTCCTCGCTTTGCGGCTCGTCGCCGTGGACGCGCCTTCGCCCGTGACGTGGACCGACAGGAGCTGCGCTGCATTGCGGCGCTGCGGCGAGAATACCTGCTGGGGCTGAGGGTGCTGGCGCTGAAGGTGTCCTCGAAGGATGGTCGGCTGCCGCGTCCCCCGCCCCCGCCGACGTCCAACAACGACGAAGACGACAGCGGCGATGACGGCGAGGACAAGACGAATGTGAACCGGGTCGCATCAGCGGGAGGGAAGGGGAGGAGGGCAGGCAGGCGTGCGAACAGCGACGAGGACGGAGATGAGGAGGGGGAGGACGGCGACGGCGCGTCGGGCGACAACTCTGATGCCGGCAGTGAGGCTCACCACCGTAAGGGAAAGGCTGATGCGTCGAGCAACGGTGACGAAGACGGGAAGGGCGAGGACGAGGAGGGCGAGGACGACACAGCTTCCTTGTCTGCGTCAGCGGCGTCTGCTGTGGCGGGCACCGATGAACCGCCCACTGCCCCCGAGGAGTACCTCGACCCCGCTCTCGCTTTCATGCTGCGTTGGCGGCTGCGGCAGTCTGACTGTCGCTGTCAGGGCTACGTCCTTGGCGACTTTCCCCAAACCCTTGCCCAGGCCGTGCTGTGCTTCAAGGCCACCGAGGCGGAGCTCGAGGATGGGGAGCTGCGCCGGCAGCGTGCTTTGGCACCTCTGCTGACGCGAGTGGACGACCGCGACGGTGGTGCTGGTGGTGACGGCGAGGACGGCGGCGACGGCGGGGCACCGCTGCCCCCTCCGCTGGACGAAGACTTCCCCCTACCCGACCTCGCCAACATGGAGGAGGCGCAGCTGCGTTCCCTGGAGACGGCACACTGGCGTGCCCGCGGTGGTCGTCGCGGCGCCGTCGGTGCAGACGCGCATACTGACTCATCTGCAGAGCAGCAGGAGGAGGAGGCTGACGATGGCAACGCGATGCAGCCAGAAGAGGTCATGGCGGCCGTCGATGAGGCGCTTTTTGTCGACCAGGTAATAAGCCTGCAGGCGAATGCGACGCTGCTGCATGCCACAGCCGAGGCCCTTCAGACCCATCTGCACGATGCACCCCACGCCACCGGCTCTTCGTCCCCCACAGCTAATGAGGTTACCGATGCTGCTCTGAATGCCCTTCGCAGTTTTCTGAGCGCTGTGCCCTACACCGCACGACTGGCCGACTACAGCCGCCACCACGCCGCCGCCGCACCGCCGACGCAGTCGCTGCTGGCGTGGCTGAGCGCTGTAACCACCACACCCGCACTCGGCGTTCGTCCTGCTTCTGTTGTCGTGCCGCGCTCCACCGACGCCTCTGCTGAGGGAGAACGCTTTGGTGGTACCGCAGGTGGTGATGAGGAGGGCTCCGCCACGGCGGCAACCTTGGAGGCTCCTCCGACGACGCGTACGGCAGAATTGGTCGTCGTACCCGCTCCTGTGCTCTCTGTCGCGCAGGTGACGGCGAGCTGGGTGGCGGCGTTTTCTGCGGCACACCAAGAGGCCACACAGAGTGAGGCAAGCGAGGAAGGGAGCGCACTCGTGCAGGTGAAGTTGCCCATGGCGCTGCTTCGACTCGCCCCGCTCTTCTGGAGCGGCGGTGCGTCGACAGCGTCCGGCTGCCGCCACCACAAGCACCGCGCGCCGCAGAGCCCTGCCGTGTCTCCCGCATCTGCCAACACTCTGGCCTCGCTGCCGTCTGCCTTGTCGGAGCTGCAGCGCGTGCTCTGTGCGCGCCTCGTGCCGAAAAAGCGCCTCACCGCCTGTGCTGCTGCTGCTGCTGCGCCGAGCGAGGCCAGAGGCGGGAGCCGCACGCCGCTCATGGCCCTCTCCGCCACGACCCACTCGCAGCTGCTACCGCGGACGGCGACATCGGCATCGGAAAGGACATCCAGCAGCAGACCCGATGCTCGTGATGACCGGGCGTCGGTTTCCACCATCACGCACGAGCGGATGGAGCTGTCGCAGCTGGAGCGGCGGGAGGACATGCTGGCGGACTCGGCCAACCGGGAAGGCGCGGCGCAGGTGCAGCAGGAGCGTACGGCCCTGCGCAAGCTGCAACTCGCTGAGGAGAGTCGCCACGGTGCGGCGCTGCTGCAGATGCCCGCGGAGGAGTATTTGATGCGCTTTGTGCTGCCGAGCCTGACGCCTGCCATGACGGAGGTGGTGCGCACGCGTGCTGATGACCCGGTGACGGCGCTGGCCGACGTCCTCTTCGACTACCATCGCAGGACCTCTGTGAAGTGATAGGGGTGTCGTGCGTCTTTCCCTCCTTTTTCGTCTCGAGTGTTGTCTGGCCTCTACCCGCGGCTTATTGTACTTTCAGGTGAATGAGGCATATTGCACGGACCAGTGTTGAGTATTAGTCGTATTTGATGTAAACATAGACGCAGCTGGATGCACCTTTTTTTTTTTTATAGAAAATTGCGGTGCGTCTTTATCCATTGATGTAGCACCTGTGCAACTCCTTTGATGTAACTAGACAAGAAGGCAAAGATTTGCCTCTTCTTCTTTCTTTTCCTTTTCACTGTGTGTGTTTTCTGTTGGGTTCTCGTTGGTGTTTGCGAGACATCAGCGTGCGTCAGCGGCGCACTTCAAAGAAGAAAAAAACACGGACCAACGCAAATTGCAGGAAAGCGTCGCCAAAGCTGCTCGTCGAACACGTCGACGACTTTACGCCGCCTTCACCATGAAGAGTCGCCTCAGCCACGTGTGTGTGTGTGTATTGTGTAGGTGGGTGTGCCGACAGCGCAACAGTTCACGCAGAGGCAGTCGTTCTCGTCGCTGTAGCAGTTTTCTCTATTTCTCTACTGGCGCTTGCAGCCACCTCTCGAAGTACTGCTCAGCAGCGGATGCTTGAAATTAAATGCGCGGCTTATGTTTCCATGCCCTGACGCTCCCGAACGCACCGGATAGCTCAGCGATGGCAAACTGTTCAAGGAAATAAACGCGCCTATTGTCTCTCTCTCTCTTTGCAATTCCTTACTGACGCTTCTCAACACAACATCTACCTCTACGCTCTTTTTTTGTTGTGTGGCAAACGCCGAAAGCCATACTGCTGCAAACATAGATGGACAGCAGGGCTTTAAAAGCCAACCGTACTTCATTTTCTTTCCTCTTCTCTCTTGATAGATCCCTTAATTTCAGTAGCCATGCCCGTCAGCTCGCTACTGGAGCGCATGCGCAAGAAGCTGCAGGAGAAGGCCGCAGCCACAAACACCAGCGCAGGCGATGGCACCGGTGGCACCAGCAATGGCACCAAGCAGGCAGCGAGCTCTGATGAGACGGGTGGGCTTAATACTGGTGCTTCATCGGCAGCGCCGCAGCGTGTGGAGACCGCGGTGCCGCTGCCCCCGCCCGTCTTCGCCTCGCCCTCCTCTGCACGTCTGGACTACCGCGACGTCGTTGGCGACCCCCTCTGTACGCCCTTCACCGCGGATATGGCGGCTCCTCTACTGGAGCGTTTGCTGCAGCTGACATCGACGCAAGCAGCAGCAACGGCAGCAGCATCAGAGAAGGAGGGTGCGGAGGAGTTGGCTACATTGTCACCAGCAGCGCCAGACAGCAGGTCGAGTCGGTCTGGGTCTGCCGCCTTCGAACCCGCAGCGCAACACCTGTGTGAGCTGCTCTCTGTCGTGTGCGCATCAGCGCCTGATCCACCGAGCACAGCGTCATCACCGCAGAACCTACACGAGGACACCACGTACAACGCAGCCTGTGCGGTGGGCAGGGTGGAGGTGTCGGGTGCGACGCGGCCGATGTGCCGCGACGTCAACTACTACACTCGTGTGGGTCGCATCTCGCAGGGCGTCTACGGGGTGGTTTTTCGGGCCGTTGCAGCGGCGGACGATGTCGACCACGTCGATGCCGAAGGCGGCGGGGCAACGCAAAACAGCGTGCCTCGCACGCAGGGCTCGTCAGCAACCGCAGCCGGTGTTTCCCCTCCGCCTTCGCGCCGCTCCTACGCGCTGAAGCACATCAAAAAGATGTGGCTAGAGGAGTCGCAGGTCGGCTTCCCACCCTACCTGCTGCGCGAGATCGACCTCCTGCTGCGGCTGAAGCATCCCAACGTGATGGGGGCTCGAGAGCTCGTCTTGCTCGATCCCACTCCTCTGCCGCAGTCCACCGCTGCAGCAGCAGAGAACCACCAGCGTCATTCTTTTGTAAACAAAGATAGTCAGCGCGGGACAGGTGAAGGCTTCACAGACGCCTCTCCTCCGCCGCAGCAGCGACAGCGCACCGAGGCCTCGACAGCAGACACTACCCGACCCGATGCACAACCACCCGCCGCTGCTGCTGCTCGTCCCCTTGCTGCTGTCGGTGCTGCAAGTGAGACGAAGGACGTGTTCCTGGTGATGGACTACTGCCCCGTGGACCTCACCAACTACATGCGCCGCTACCACACGACCAGCACGCACCAAATCCCTTTCTTCCACATCACAAGCCGCAACGCGCATCCAGAGGCGTCTGCGAATTATGTGGCCAGAGCCAAGTCCATTGCTTTTCAGCTTTTCCGCGCCGTCGCCTTCCTGCACGAGAATCGGGTGATGCATCGCGACTTGAAGACGTCTAACGTGCTGCTCGACACCGACGGCTACGTGAAGGTGTGCGACTTTGGACTTGGTCGGCTCTACCGCGAAGGCCAGGGCTTGACTCCAACGGTGGTGACGCTGATGTACCGTGCCCCGGAGCTGCACCTTGGCGTGGTGGACTACTCGCACAAGATGGACGTGTGGTCGCTGGGCTGCATCGTCGCCGAGCTCTTTCTGCGCCGTCCGCTCTTCCACGCCTCGACAGACAGCCACCACCTTCTCGCTGTGTGCGATATCATCGGCATCCCAACCGAGGAGACCTTTCCTGGACTCTATCATCTACCCCACACAAAGGTGATGATGCAGTCGCTGCCCCGGTGGAATCGTGCGTCGCGCCTCGCTGGTCTCTTTCAATCAGGCGCAACGATGACGACGGCAGCGCACGGGGAGACGCCGGTGGCGGCAGAGGCATCGCTGCTCCCTCCAGAAGGTGTCGACCTTCTTCAGTCCATCTTTCAGTGGAACCCACGTCGCCGTCCTTCCGCCGCGGCGGTGCTGCAGCACCCGTTTTTTCACACGGCACCGCTGCCCTGTGCCCCGGCGGAGCTCATGCGGCCAATGCCGTGGCAAGATGCAGAGCCACAGACGGAGGCTGCGCGGCGTCCACCCCCGCCCCTACCGCTTGCGCCGCAGCCTTCCGTGCCAGCTGTGGCGGCTGTGTGTTCAGCAGTCAGCGAGAGTTCTACGGCGACTGCAGCCGCAGCAGCAGCAGCGGAGGAGGAGGCAAGAGAGAGAGAAGAACGGAGCGCCGTGACTGCTGCTGTGGAAATGGATGGGGAAAGCAGCGACGAGGCGGTGGCAGACGCGGAGGAGGGCCTCGGGCGGCTTAAAAGTACGCTTGATAACGACGACGCCGAGGATGCACCGTGAGAGAAGCAAAGCAGAAAGAAAAAAAGGCATCCCCTTTCTAACTCTCTCTGCGTGTGATGTTGGAGATAGCGCACTCACCGCAGTCGGTGCCTGTACGTCCTACATTTTCTATACAAAGCGAGGTGCTTTGCAGCCTCTTCTCTGTGTTTGTGTGCGTGTTTGTTGTCACCGGATTTGAACATACGATAAAGAAAAATCTGCACCTCGCAGATCTTTGCGCTTAATATCACTTGTGTGCAGAGACCTTATACGCGAATGCACGGCTGCCTGTTGTGGGCCTATGGCAGCTTTTTTTTTTTGAAGTTGCTCTACAAGAGGCAAAGCCTGTCCAACTACTGCGCGTGCTGTTTCGCGTGTGTTCTTGGTTGTCCTTCGTGACTTTAGAGGGCATCACCCACCACCTTTGAAGCAAAGGCGATGCTTTCCTTTTTTCCTCTACACCATTTCTTATTTACTTGACTGACTATTTCTTTCCCCCCTTCTGATCTAACCCACAACGGCTCCTCTTCATAGCCGCCACTTTTGAGCAGCGTGGGGAGGCACAGGCGCTCGACAACGGTACAGGGCTCTGATTGCGTGTTCGCATTTGTATCCTCCGCTACAAATCCTTATTGATTCTGCTGACAAGAAGCAACGCAGCGGGGGAAATTAAACCTCGACACACACCCACACACACGCGAGCTGGACGCACCCTATTCTTTCTCTCTCTCTCTCGCTCTCTTTCTGTTTTCTTCGTTGCCCCCTATTGCCGCGTTCACTTCTTCTCCCTTATCTGCACTTCTCACTTTCTCTTTTCTTTTTGGTTTTAGTCTTGCAAGGACTCCCACGCGCGGTGTTATTACGTTATTAGTGCTGTCTCCTCAACGCCGCGGCTGCATTTTCAATTTTCACGGCTTCTTTCCCGCCGTCCCATTACCGCCGTGCCGACGGTGCGGGCAGCAGAAGCGCGATGCAGCGCGAGGATGCAACACCGTCGCCAGCGTCAACAGGCACAGCAGCGCCAGACAACAACACCACCACCACTACTGCGCCTCTGCCCTCCATCATCAATGGCGAGCCGATCGCTGCGTTGTCCGCCTCCTTTCATCGGCGTCAAGCTGCGGCGCTGCAGCACTTCATGAATCCCTCCTCCGCCTTTCCAGATGAGGCGGCGGTGGGCCGCTCGCCAGACCTCTCCTCCACCAGCGATCAAGACGACATGACGTGCGCCTCTGGCTCGCCCTTCTCCTCGGCCCTGCGACCCACCAGCTGTGTGTCGCAGCCGCTCTCTCCCATCCCCCAACTCTGTCCCTTCGTTCGTATCGGTGGTGCGAGCCACGAAGCAACAACGGCGACACACCTGCCGTTCAGCAGTGATGTTCTTCGCGTTGAGGGGATGATGCTCAGTCAGCCGGCGGTCGGACGACAACGGCAAGCGCACTTAGAGCAGACTGGGATGCAATCGGGAGAGGAGCCTGCAGCTGCGGCATCTTTTGCGCTGAATTTGGCAGCGGCTTCGGTGAAGGTGGAGGAAGGGAATGATGAGGATACCGAAGACTGTGTGGACGGCACACGGCGGTCTTCGCGGTCGCGGTCGCAGGCATCTTCGACCTCCCGCAGCCCCGCGTCGCATCGTCACCACCACCTCCACTACCGCAGCAACGTCGACGGTACTCGAGAGGCGGTAGACAGAGTCGCTGTGTACGGCACGTTAACGCAATGCAGCAGCCCTGCGATTTCCGCGACACCCTCACTACCTGGCTGGTCGCCCACCATGACCGCCAACACTGCTGCTGCAGCGCCTGCTCCTGCTCGTGGGCCGAGTACGGTGGCGCGTGTGGTGTGGCGGGCAGACGTGCCTCCTGCAGGAGAGGTCGGCGCTGGCTTGCATCACTCGCTTTCCCCTGCTACACCTCGTGTTGGACCCAACTTGGTTGATGTAGGGCACTTTGGCAACGGCAGCGACAGAGCTGTGTCACCAGTCGACTTCACGTCGCCGCTGCTGCGAAGAGCGCCGCTGCCGTCAGCCATATCACCATCAGGAGTGGCTGGCAGCTCCGCCACCACTGCTCTGTCTCATCGCGGTGGTGGTGGTGCACGCATCAGCGGTGACACGCCCTCGTCGTCAAGTGAAGGCGACAGCGAGGGGGATGACGCCTTCGAGGACGGTGGCGGCGGCGGGGGCAGTGAGCTTCTCTTCTACGTGTGTGTGGTATGTCTTGGCTGGTGCTCTTATCTGCTGTGGTGGTGCATCTCGTTGCCGCAGCGCTGCTACAGGCTTGCCGGCAGCTGTTGTCGGCGCGGCTGCTGTAAGTGGTGCGGCAGCGGGTTATTTACAAATGCTGCGGAGAGGCGTGGTGCGAGCGGGTTCGCTGTGGTGCGGGAGGAGACACGGGAGTCGGCGCAGGGGAGCGACACTGACATCGAAGACGAGGACGGAGAAGATGCACAGCTGCGTCGACCCTTGCTCCCGTCTGGCAATTCCCGGAGACACTCTCGAGCAGGTGGCCACCGCAGTGCAGATGCTCACTCTTTTTTGTCGCCACCGCAGCAGCAGCCATCGCGTGTGCAGCCAAATCGTGCGGTGCAGTCCTTGCGCTTCTCAGACGATGACGACGAGAGCAGTGCCAGCGAAGGTGACCGTGCTCTTGCGGGACGTGGCGTTACGCGCACCACCTTGAGGCCATCTCACTCAACCAACCCCACGCAGAATTCGACCACGACTGCGGTGCTGGAACGTCACCGCACCACGTCGCTGCTGCGTCGATTTGTAAAACGTTTCTCTCGCCGCTCTCTGCGCGCGACGATTGCCTACTTCAATGTCTTTTCTCATCCAACTGAAGTGGTGCAGAACGTTGGCGACGCTGCCGGCCCTGCTTCGCCTCAGACGACTACGGCGCACTCAACGACGATGCAGACGGGCAGTGGCAGTGGCGGCGGCGTGTCTGCTACTCCCAACGTTGCTGCGGCTGGTGCTGCGTTGACTTCTATGCCTCCGGTGCCAGTAGCGGGACAGGTATTTATCCTCTTCCACTTCTTAGCTTTGGCGCTGCTCACCATGACGGTGCTCATGCTCGCCCTCTTTGAGTTCCGTCAGAATCACGTGGAGGCGGTGCAGGACGCAACGGCGTGCAACCGCTTCCCCTACCGCGACCGGTTTCGCCCTGACTACTCCTTCAGCCTCATCTGCTTCATGTTGAACGGTGTGCTGGCGACGCGCTACGCCGTGCGGGCTGTGCGCTACGAGCAGGGCGGACTGCTCGTGGTGCAGGTCGTGATTGTTGCGCTGCAGGTGTGTCGTGCCCTCTACTTCCTGCTCTTTGTCTTGGGTCGCTATCTCCGACGCTGCGACCCGTCCCTCGCACCACCGGACGACGGCATCGCTACGTCACCGGCAGACAACACAGCGCCCCCGCTGCTCATTTTGTTGGCGGTGCTGGCGTGGGTGGGCTTGCTGAGCAGCGCCGTGCTCTTCCTCCTCGCAGCTGCTGCCGCCTCGTGGGTCTACGCAAGTTTTGGGTGGCGGCGCTACGCGCAGGGCATCGTGCGTGCTACGTTGACCCACGTGCGGCAGCGCATGACGGCCTTGCGAACCTGTGTGCAGCTCGACACAGTCATCACACTGAACGCGTACCTGGCCTCGGTCTTCCTCGTAGACACGTGGGAGGACCAGGCGTGGCTGCTGGCGGTGACGGGCCTTGTCCTCGCCGTGTATGCTCTTTTTGTGCCGGCTCTTCGCCACACACGTCGCTGGTGGCCGCTGCTGTGTGCTGGCTGCGTGCTGCTCACGGTGAGCGCCTACTCCGCCGCGCTGATCGGCCGCAGCCTGCAGAGCGACTATCATCTCCGCTCCATGTCGAGCTCGCCGTGGTACAGCGCGTGCTACGCGGAGCAGCTGCCTGGCTGCCTCACAGACGTCTGGCCGGCGTATCCTGTTTCGATCTACCGCGACGGCCTCGGCGCTGCGCATGTGGCGCCGGTGAGCGCGCAGCTCAACCCTGAGTCACTACCTGTGAGAGATGCAATTGCTAGTGAACGGAGGCAGGAAGAGCCGCCGTCCTCTAGCCTCGGCTCACGTTTGCGGTTCGTGGACAACGCGACGGACACCTTTCTGCCCACTTTCAGCGCCTTTCCCGACTACTTCCGCATCGGCGGCTGCAACGAGACGTGCTTTGTGGCGGCTGAGGCGTTGGAGCAGCACCGCGTCGTGCACGGCATTGCCCACTGCTGCGCCAACTATGGGCAGTGCCGGCTGAAGGACGCCTACCGCACCTACGCCGTTCTCCTGCTGGCGTTGCTGACGGTGCTGTCCTACGTGGTGCGGGTGGTGCTGCTGGCGGTGGCGTGGCGTCGCTGCATTGAGCGGGATGACGCAATTATCGAGGCTTTTGTGCGCGAAACGCAACGACAGCGGCAGCGGCGGCGGCAGCACCACCACTATCGACGACGCGCGTCGTGGCAGCTATCGCAGGCAGTGTCTGGGGTAGAGGAAGAAGAAGGGGAGGAAGATGGAGAGAGGAGAAGAAGAAGAACTGCATCGCTCGCACCTTCTGCGAATTCTCAGTCCCGCCCGACGCAGCCGCTACAAGGTGCCCTGGTGTGGAACATAAGTCAGTACAATATGCTGCGCTACGGGGCGGAGAGCGATGCGCTGCAACCTCTTGCTGTTGTCCGCTACGCCACCCCACAGCGACGTGTGTCGTCTGGCGCAGAAGCCAATCCGCTTTCCTTCTGAGACTATGCCATAGACTCCGTGTGTTCTTCCGCTATCGTATATATGACTTTCTTTTAAAGGCAGTACACATCTTGATTTTTTAGTTGTTTTCAAGAGAGACAACGCGTGTGTTCTTAGCTTAATAAGACTGAGAGAGTGCTTACTCTCTACTTTCATCGTTTCTGCTCTCCTTTCCCTCCCTTTTCTGCTCGCACTCCGCTAAGCGAACTGTTGCGGGTCGTTTTCCTCGTTTTGCGTTGCTTCTCTCCGTTGCTTCTCTTGCGTGCACCTTTACCCCGACTTACTCTTCTGAAAAAAGAAAATAGGATTGTAATATTTGATGCGTGAAGAGGTGAGTGAAGGCAGTGTCAAACATCTGCTTTTCTAATTGCTAGACTTGCCAAGCAGATGAAAGGGTGCTACATCTTTCTGGAAGCGGGACCAAGCCTATCGTGAACTGGCCAACTCCAGCTAGACGGAGTCTCGCCCCAACGCACTTCTGTTTTGGGTCCGTGCGATGTTTTCAGCGGTTAGAATGCGGGGAGTGACTGCTGCAGAAATAACAACAGCAACTGTGTTGATACCTCTTCCAATGCTTCACTTCTTCCCGGCCCTCCTCTCTCGCTCTCTTCTATCAATGACATGCTTAAACGGCGCTCCTTCTGTGCCAACACACACATACACACTTGCGTTTATCTCTCTGCCTAGCTGGAGAAAGAGAGAAAGAGTTTCCTTCTCGTCTGCATATCCACGATACGCATTGGTGCAAGCAGTCACAGACCCAAACAGACACACACCCAACGACTCACGTAGGTAGACAAGGAAAGAAAATGGCGGAACAAGTCACCAACGAGAATCTTCAGATTCTCCTCACGAAGCTCATGACAGACCGCTTCTGCTCACAGGAGGCGAGTGACCTGGAGGCGTGCATCCAGAACTACGTCCCGCAGCACATCGACTCCAGCTACGTGGACCAGAGCCTGCAGCGCCGTGGTGTGAAGCGGTGCAAGCCGTACCAGGAGGTGACGCGGAAGTGCCTCGAGGACGACAAGAAGCAGGCGGCGATCTTCCGCGCGGCTGCGATGGCGCCGACGTGCAAGAACGAGCAGCGTGCGCTGCAGAAGTGCCAGCGGACGAAGAACCGCGACTGCGAGGCCGAGGCGCTCGAGATGGTGTACTGCGGAATGGTTTACTTGGTGCAGCGGCAGAAGGAGCGCCACGGTGCTTCGTCGCATGCCGTGGAATAAAGCGGGACGGTTCTGGTGAGCCTGCACGACGAAGAGTGAGGAGTGGCCTTGATGGGCTGCTATTTGGCGGTAAGGAAGATTAAAAAGATTTTTGCCCCTCACTTTACTATTACTGTTGTTGTTGTCGTCGTCGTGAACTTGTCAGCTTCGTTTGCATTTGGAAGATAGCTGTGCTTTCGCTGAGCTTCACATACCTTTTTTTTTAACTCTTCTTCTTACTAAACCTTTTACTTTGGAGTTTTTTGTTTCTCTCTGCGGTGATGTTGCGGACATCCATTTCTGTATTGGTTCTGTTAGGCCTTATAATCCACACAGATATGCATGGGTGCACGATGCGTCTTACAAAGACGAGCTCTGCGACTCAAAGGAACGGTATGTGGCGTCTGGCGGCTGCGGGACGTCAAGGGGAACGCGCGTAGTCCCCTCAGCGCCGAGAGCACTATTCTTGGAAAAAGAAAAGAAAATGCAATGGCAGGAGCGCGTTGTGCCTTTGCATGTTCTGTGGTGAAAGGAGCGAATGCTCCTCTGCACTGCAGGCTCTTCAAATAAAGTAAGAGGATAAAGAAAAACGATTGATCTGCTTCAGCAAAGTTGAGTCGGCTTCTTACTGTTAGTATGCACTCTTTTCAGATGCTGCGTCGTCTTGTTTCTCTCCCGCTATCCACCTCTTCATTGCCGCTTTTCCTCTCTTACTGTTTTTTTTTTGTGGGGACTGCATCTCTACCACAGTCTAAATTGCGCCTTTCCGCATCGAAAAATAGAGAGAGAAATAAGCACTTTCCCCCAATGATGGACCCCAACGCGAAGCCGAGCTTCGACTTCAGCAGCGCGCCGGCCGGTGGTGGCTCCCCCGCACCTGCCTTCAGCAGCGGAGCTCCTGCCACGTCAGCCGCCTACGGTGATGCCGGTGTGGCAGCAGACGGGCAAACGATTCCGGTGGACGTGGTGGATCGTGGCGGCTACAAGGGCGTGCACCCCATCGCAGCTTTCTTCCACGCCGCCTTCAAAGTTGCTGCCGTTTTGGTCTACCTCCTCGGCTCCATCTTTGGCATGAGCTACGTGGTGCTGCTCATCGTGACAATTCTGCTGCTCGCCGCCGACTTTTGGACAACCAAGAACATCACGGGCCGCATTCTTGTCTCGATGCGGTGGCGCAGTGAGGTGAAGGACGACGGCTCCACGGAGTGGCTGTTCGAGAGCAGCCCCGAGGCCGACCAGCGCGTCAACCCCTACGACAACTGGTTTTTCTGGGTGATTTTGATCGGCAATTTCGTGGCGTGGGTGGTGCTGCTGATTCTCAACATCCTGACCTTCAAGTACCTGCCCATCAAAATCGCCGCCATCCTCCTCTCCGGCGCCAACCTGCTAGGCTACTTCAAGTGCCGTCGTGACGCGCAGCAGCGGCTGACGAGCTTCATGCTGACGCAGGCGGTCAACCGACCGCAGACGGCGGGCCGCGTTGCATCGTTCTTTATGGGTGGCGGCGGTGCATCCACGGAAGGCGCGGCGGTGCCGGCAGCACGTGCGTAGAGGTAATGAGAGGCTGGTGGGATGGGAGAGAGGAAGGGTTTGTGCTACTACGTATTGTAGTTCGGCATGAACTAGTGGCCCCTTTGCTACTCCAAGAGTAGCAAAAAAGGCGTTTTGTTTCCTTTTTTGTTCCGAGTGACGGAAAGGGAAACTTGGAAAAAGAAGATATTGTCTATTATTCTCTCTTATCGTAAGCTTCTTGTTTGGTGTCCTGTTTGCGTCTTTCTCCTTTTCTTTGTCTAGTTTCTTTCTTCTTGTAGGTTCATTGCCATTTAAAACGGAGTCTTGATTTGTTTCTCTCAAGGCGTTGTCTTGTTGCGGGAAGGGTGCGTGTGCGTGTGCTTGCTGTCTCTCGCTATTCTTATTCCTATTCTTATCATCTTGAGAAAGGGCATTGATTCCGGGATTTATGTTGTTGTTGTTCCTCTCCGTACTGTGGGCTCTCCTTGCGTTGACGTAGTGATGCACAGGCTTATTAGTATTATTTTTGTGCGTTCTTTGGGTTTTTTTTTTGTGTGTGTGGCGTACGACGGCCCACTCTCTTCTCCTGTTTTCGCAGAGAATGTCTTCTTTTTTCTACTACCGTTGACTCTTCCGTTCTTTTTTTTTTTCTGTCTTCTCATCTGACCGTTCTTTGCCGTGAGAGAGTGAGTGTGTTTATGTGCGTGTATCTGTGCGCATCGGTGCGGTCCGCGACGGCTGCCTATCGAACTGACAAACCGAATTAACACATGAGAGGAGAGGTGAAAAAGGGGGAGCGCGGCAGCAACACTGCTTCTCTTTCCAGCGAAAAACCCCAAACTCCAGTGGGGAAGAGAAGTATCTATTCATTGGCCTGTTCGGCACACTGTCCGTCTCGCCGTGAAGTAGCAGCGCTTTGCGAAGGCACTGCACACACGCTCAACTGTTGTATGTATGCAGAGAGAAAGGAAGTGCACCAAAAATGGATTTGCCAGCGGCTCGTCTAGTCTTGGTCAGCTTGCCTCTTTGTCACTCCCTGTTATCTGTGATTCCCGCCGCGCCATAGGCACAGCTTTACTGGGTGAGTTGCCGCTTACCGCGTCGCGTTCTGCGACGTGGCGACAGCGGCAGTGGCCGCCAAGAGAACGAAGTGCAAGTCTTTACTTCATTTATTTAGTTATCTCACCATCGTCCCTTCTCTTCTCGCTGTCTTCTCACTGCATGAATGGTGGATGCAAACATCTCTTTCTCTCTTCTCAATCACACAAATCGTCGCCTCCTCGACGACCTCCCGCACAAAAAAACCTGTTTAAAACCATTTTTCAAATTAGAGTTCTCCTTTTTCTGAGTATTCGCCGTTGTAAGGGAACAGCGGTGTGGCAAGACGTGCTGACCGTGCGAAGAGACAAAAAAAGGAGAAAAAAAAGAGGAAGAACTTTTAGGATTCTCTAGAAAGGAAAGCTCGCAACGATGATGCGACGTCGCTGCGGCGGGCGAGTTGTTCTCGCCCTGCCAGCAACCAGCTGCGCCGTCTGCCTGCAGAGCCGCGTGCAGAGCAGCGGTGGTGATGGCAGCCGTCTGCACACCTTTATCTCCGACAACCGCGATGCCACGTCAACGTTTCCGTCATCGGCGCCGTCGGCTGGTGCACGACGGGGTGGCGGCAGCTACGGTGCAGGCGGCAATAGTGGCAGCAGCAGCAGCAGTCGTCATTACCACCACAACACCAGCTACTCGAGTGGTGGCGGTGCGGCCTTCGTGCCTCACAATGCTGCAGCAGCGCCTTCTGGCATGTCGGATTGGGCCGCACAGTTGCAACGCGAGCTAATGAGCCCCGCCGACCCGCTCGGTGGCTTGGCGCACAAGGATTACTACCGCGACCCGGCGACCGGCTACAGCCCGCAGTACGCCCCGCGCGACTTTGTGCACGGTGGCCGCATTGCCTATCACCATACGCAGCCCGGCAGCGGCCCACACGGCTACGCGGCAGCGGCGGCGCGGCGGGATTGGCTCGAGCACGATGTGGAGGCGATGCGCAGTGCGGCGCAGGAGGCGCGGTCGGACGCGCGGCACCTCCGCAGTGACGGAGAACGCGCTGCCTTTACGGAGCGGCACATCGCTGCCGACCGCTTCCAGTCCGTCGTGCCGTCCACCGCGTCGCTGGCGGCAATGGACCAGCTGCAGGCGAGTGGCGCGCTGAGCGAGGCCAAGATGAGGCAGCAGGCCACCGTTGACCGCTACCAGGCAGCAGCAAGCTCCTCTGCGGCGGGCCGTGCGCCAGATGTCTCCTACACACGCGGCGCGGGGCTCAGCGGAGGCGACCTTCTCGCCGCCGTGCACGCCGAGATGTCCGCCGCGAACGATGACGGGCTGGACGAGCACCTCCGCATCGCACACGGCCTGCGTGCCAAGGAGCGCTTCGACTTCAACGTGATGCAGCGCTCCTCGCGTGCGCAATTCCACGGCTACGATATGGACCGGTTCGCGGCGCAGCGGGCTGGTCGGCCGCAGGGAGCGCAGCAGCTGCCCCCCACGATCCCACCGTCCTCGATGGAGGAGGCGCTGAAGAACTTACGCGGCGGCGCAGCGCTGCCCGATGTGGAGGCGCAGGCGCGTCTCACGTACGCCAACAACACCACCACCGAGGACCCGAAGCTGGGCGAGGCGCTGACGAGCGACGTGGTAGGCAACGTGCACGCCGAGCGCGAGCGCGTGCGTGACGCGAAGACGCAGGCGCGGAAGCAGCGCTTCGGCCTCGGCCGGCAAGGCGCGCTGGTGCAGGACGGCGGCCCGGACAAGCGGACGCTGAAGAAGCACACAAACGACGAGCGTCTGGTCGATGCAGCGCACTTCTCGTCAAACGCGTACCGCCGCACCGCCACCGATGAACACGTTGACCCATACCTGCGCCGCAACACGGAGCGTGGCGTGGGCCACCTGCTGTCGAACCGCTTCGACATCCAGCGGCGCGAGGACCGCGTGGCGCACGGCGAGCAGGACTTGACGGAGCGCAACACGGTGCACTACGGCGTGCCTGTGCAGCAGTCTGTCGACGAGTTCGTTCTCTCCCACCGCAACGCACGGGGGGAGCGTCCGCTGGACTACTTCAAGCCCTTCCCCGACTTCCGCGCGCAGCGCCTGCACCGCATGTACCGCGATGTGGAGGGCTTCTCACTCATGAAGCAGCGGCCCGAGGTGTACGAGTGGGAGCTGTTTACGCGCTACCGCGCCCACCACCAGCAGCGGCGTGAGCTGGCGCTTCTGCACGGGCTCGAGCCGGTGGCGAACGAGACGGCCGAGGAGCGGGCGGCGCGGCGGCTGGCGTTGGACACGCTGTGCGAGCAGACCCCGTTCGACCCCGCCAAGATGCAGCTGCACGACGATGAGCTGAGGATCGACGTCGAGACGCTGCGCAACTGGTTCGGCGTGTACGTGCTGCCGTCGCCGACGGTCGTTGAGGCCACCGTGCGGGAGCAGCACAGCGCACTTAGCCTCTTCCTGCACCACACCACCGACGAGCTCAACACGCTGGACAAGCGTGAGCATGTGCTGAGCAGCCGCTACCTGAGCCGACTTCTCCTCTTTGAAGGCTTCCAGCACCGTTGGAACCGCGGCTTCACCCGCGACGTCGCTGGACGCGCTCCTGAGCCGGTCATCAAGTACGCCCAGCCGCCCGAGGTGCTGCAGTACTTCGATGCGGAGGAGCGGGCCATGTACGAGCAGTACGTCCAGCAGGAGTCGCAGGCGCAGCTGGAGAAGTGGACCAAGACAACGCGGGGCCGTCGCTACGTTGTGGAGAAGGAGCAATACGGCGAGGTGGTGAACCAAGGCACGAAGGTCGCCGTGGTGGACCTCCAGCACGCAGAGACGGGCGGCCTGCTTACTGTCTCGTCTGACGTCTTTGCGAAGGCGCTGCAGCGCGTGGAAAAAGCTGAGGGAAAGGAAAGCAGTGAGCAGAAGAACAACACCAAGAGCGGCGCAGCCGTGGTGCGGGTGGATGGACAGCCCTACACACTTGTTGCCGGTAGTGCCAGAGAGGTCGTCCCACTGTCTGTGCGCCTCGAGTCCGGAGAGGCGATGGAGGTGACGGACGAAGTCTTCTCCCGCTACCCGCTTGAGGTGCCTGCGAGTGCGCAGCACAACCACGCCCTCAACTACGGTATCGGCGACTACACCTACAACCGTGGCAACTATGTCGAGACGCAGGACACGATGTGGGAGGAGGCGACGGCACGCGGGGTGGAGGGGTGGTCGCCGGCGACGCACGCCGATGGGCTGCGGCCTGGACTGCCGGTCCGAGCGCGTCGGCAGCTCGCCGGTGCTGATAGGTCGGCGACGTCGCAGGCGGTTGCGGGGGACTTCCAGCGCGGCCGCATCGTCGAGTACCTGCGGCAGCCCTTTTTTAACCCCGATCCCCGGCTCGTGACGGTGGCCTTCCACGCCGACGGCGTCGTGCAGCAGGTGCCGCTGTCGGACGTCCTCATCTGGCAGCGTCGCTACCACGGCCCCGACCGCACCACCGGCGACGAGACGCGGCGCTACAACCACAACGGCCTCCGCCGCTACATCGACGTAGCGGACCCGAACAACGAAAAAGGACAGCAGCAGCAGCAGCCATCGTCGGGTAGCAGTAGTAGTAAGCTTGAGGGGGGCGAGGAGGATCACTTTCTCGACAAGTACGAGCGCCGTCTGCCCGCCACCACGCTCAACAAGCAGTACCGCACCACGAAGCAGATTACCGAGATCGACCATTGGAACCGCTTCGACACGACGCGGCCAGAGAACTACCGCCCGCTGAGCATATCGCACCGCCGTGATTACGTGCGGCAGGGTTACGTGCACCGCTACACCCCGTGGGAGTGGATCGCGATCCAGGAGGCGGACCAGCCGATTATTCACGAGACGATGCGGCAGGACAACGTCGGCGCCAGCTACTTCTTCTCGCTAAACCGCTTCTGGCGCTACAAGGCCCGCCCGCACGGCTACCTCCGCAACTACGAGAACGAGGTGCGTGACTTGCTGCAGTACGTGGACGGCGTGACGCCGTGGAAGCAGGCGCAGAAGATCCGTACCTACTGGGAGGTGCGGCAGCATCACCCGATGCCGCAATTTAACCGGCCGGAGGTGGCGATGCACCGCAACAGCGCCGGTCTGCTGCCGTCGCACATGTGGGACACGGACAAGAAGACCGGTAAGGTGAAGGGCGTGAAGGACTCGGTGCGGGACTACCAGACCAAGACGCCTCTGCCGAAGTGGGTGCAGTTGTAGCCGTGGTGGAGCGTAGGGCCCGCCTCATGAGGCTGTCTTGGAGGCGAGAAGGGAAGGAGAACTATGTGTGTTCATGTTGGCAAGCACAACAGAGCCGTGTGCTCTGGTATCTTCCTCATGAACACTCCCGACTAACAAAGCTGTTCATGGTCGTTACGCCTTATGTTTTATTGTTGTGAATTACTTGTTGACTCGCGCGTATGGGGATGAGAGAGGGACAGCACTGATTGGAACCTTGATTGTTACTATTGCTTGCGTTTGTGGTTGCTGAGCGTTGATGGTTGTTGTTGTTTGTTCCTTTTTAACTTACTTGTTTGTGCAGGCACTCTCGCCTCTTTGAGGGAGGTACGCTTTTGGCACATCTACACAGACACATACACAAAAAGAAAGAAAGAGAGAAAGATAAAACAAAGCAAAACAGAGTACCCAGCTACCACACGCGCCGTGAGCAAAGAAAGAGAGAGAGGGATGGGACCGGAGACCGATGTTGGAGTGGTAAGCTGCTCTACTTTCAGTGGGTCATCGAGACCGTCGCCTATGGACCTCCCCGCTCTTTTTTTTTTTCGTTCTCTCTTGCGCAAATCAGTTCTTTTTTCGGGTTTTGGAGCGTTCGAGTAACGCTGCTGCTTCGGCTGGAGCGATGGCAAATGGCGGAGAGGCTTTCCTTTACGCCTCGTCTAGCCCTAACACTGAGAAACAGAAAGGGGGGAAAAAAGCCCGATATCTGCAAGCTATTCACTGTGTCAGTGTTTACGCACGATTTAAGGGAACACAGAAAAAGATGAAGAAACTATAGCGCAAGTCTTATGTTCGATTCCATTTCTACTCTTTCTCATCTTCTTCTGATCACTCAAACTCAAGCACAAATAGAAAAAAAAACGGAAATAGAAAGAACGTGGCTTTCTCTGTTTTGTTCGTAAGAAAACGCTTTCGAGAATCCACGTTTTTTTTTCTGACCTTAAACTTCTCCTCTGACGGTAAGTCGAGACCCACACAGCATCCAAAAGCAAACACTAAGAAGGCCTCGATCACCGTTTGCAGAGCACTATCGCACACGAAAAAGTGCGACACGCGTACAGGAAGGAACAACCAGTGAACAGCTCTATTCATCGACGCGTGGATCTTTATCATCGCCATCATCACAGAGACACACAGTCATATACATACAAACCTTAAAGAGAGGCAGCAAAATACACGGTTTTTTTTCCTTACTCATCCTTTCTTCTTTTTTCCCCTCGCTGCTGCCTCAACGCCATCGCCATCAGATCCTTATT
This sequence comes from Crithidia fasciculata, assembly GCA_000331325.2. Classification (NCBI taxonomy): domain Eukaryota; phylum Euglenozoa; class Kinetoplastea; order Trypanosomatida; family Trypanosomatidae; genus Crithidia; species Crithidia fasciculata. The sequence continues at coordinate 856,764 of CM003428.1, forward strand.
ATCACCCACAGAAACACGCCTGCACGTACACACACTCACTCACAGAGAGAGAGAAAGAAAGGCGGAGAACACTGCATACAGCCTAAAAAATAGATAGACCCCCTTTTTTATCTGCAAGTGCAGATTGCTGGCCTTCCACGATGTCCGACAGCACCTTCAAGATTCTTCTCACCACCGACAACCACCTCGGCTACGCCGAACGCGACCCCCGCCGTGGCGATGACAGCTTCACCACCTTCGAAGAGATCCTGCGTGCCGCTCGCACCGAGCACGATGCCGACCTCATGCTCCTCGGCGGCGACCTCTTCCACGAGAACAAGCCGAGCCTCGGCTGCATGGTGCGTGCCTGCTCCCTTTTTCGCAAGTACGTCTACGGCAACAAGGCCATTCCCTTCTCGCTGCTCAGCGATCCTGCGGTGAACTTCCCGACTCACGCGCTCCCGATGGCCAACTTTCAGGACCCGAACATCAACGTCGCGCTTCCTGTCTTTGCCATCCACGGCAATCACGACGACCCCGTCGGTGGCACCTCCTCTCTGGATCTGTTGGCCACCAACGGCTACATCAACTACTTTGGCCACGTCACGTCGCTGGAGGACATCGTGGTGGAGCCGGTGCTGCTGCGCAAGGGAAGCACCTTCGTCGCGCTCTACGGCCTGGGCAACGTCCGCGATGAACGTCTGCATCGCTGCTTCCGGCTGAAGAAGGTGCAGTTCATCTACCCGAAGCCTGTGCCGGGCCGCAAGTGGTTCAACATCCTTGTAGTGCATCAGAACCGTGGCGTGCGTGGCGCAGCGAGCAAGAACGGAATCTTGGAGGGCATGCTTGCTGGCTTTGGCATGGACTTGGTGATTTGGGGCAACGAGCACGAGCAGCTGATGGTACCGCAGCCGTCGGACGGCTTCGACGTGGTACAGCCTGGCAGCACCATCCTCACCTCCCTCTCAGCGCAGGAGTGCAACCCGAAGCAGTACGGCGTGCTGGAGGTGCGGGGCACGTCGTACCGCCTGACGCCCTACCCGTTGCGCAGCGTGCGTCCCGTCGTGCGGCGCACGGTGGAGCTGCGCGAGGATGTGCCAGATGGTCGCACCCTCGACGCAGTGGAGACGTTCCTGCACGGCGTGATGGCCGACATGATCCGCGAGGCGGAGGAGCAGGTGGCGCACATCCCTGATGACGTGCTAAACTTCCACCCGAACCTCAAGTACCCGCTGATACGCCTCGCGGTGGACTTTTCCGACGTCACCTCTGCGCCGTACCCGCAGCCGAACTTCAACCGGTTTGGGCAGCAGTACATGGATGTCGTCGCAAATCCAGGGGAGCTGCTGCGACCGGTGAAGCCGAAGCCGGAGCGGCGTGTCGCCGGGACTGCGGTTGGGGCTGGCGGGGCCGGTGGCGCCGTGGTGGTTGTTCCGACTGCGCCGCAGCTCAACACGCTCGACATCCGCGTCAAGGTGGCGGAGGTCTTCAACCACAACGCGAAGCACGCGTGCACCCTGCTCTCCGAGTCGGAGCTCAGTGCGGCGGTGTACGCCTTTGCTGAGAAGGGCGAGCGTGACGCAATTGACGAGCGGCTGATGGAGCTGTTGCACACGTCGCAGAAATCGGTATGGCGCCGCATGGAGAGTGGGGCGAGCGACGGGATCTTGAACCCCGCGCGTGTGGTGGAGGAGGTGGTGACACACAAGCGGCACGTCAACGAACGCTACGCCCGTGCCGCCCAGATGGAGGATGCGCAGCAGCTGGAGCGGGAAGCGCGAAGCCACAACGGTGGCGGCGACGGTCTGGCAGGAGACGAAGATGGTGACGAGGAGAACAGCAACAGCGTCGGCGGGCCTGCACCTGCGCGAGCGGCGCGTCGGCAACAGCTGGATGTCTTTGAAACAGTGCGCGTCGCACCACAGATGACATCAGAGGGCAGCTCACACGCATTGCGGCAGCAGCAGCAGCAGCACGATGGCGACGGCAGCGGTGACTTCGGTGTGCAGAGGAACGTGTCGGCGGTGGTGCAGCAGGCGATTGATCGTGGTGAGGCACTCGACAGTGTGCCGGGCCCAACGCGTGGGAGAGCAGCAGGTGGCATTAACGGCGGCCGGCGACACCAGAACGAAGAAGAGGAGGGGGAGGACGACGGTGAAGAGTTGCCGGGCGATGGACTCGATCGTGTGTTGCTGGACAGCGTAGTCGCCCAGGCGGTGCAACAGCAGCAGCAGCAGGTGAAACGCTCCCGCAGCGGCACTGCGTCTCCCGTACCCGGCGCACGAAAGGGCAACAACGGAAACGATAATGACGACGACGATGACGACGGGGATGTTGTGGTAATGGAGGAGCGCACCGACGACGCTGCTGCACGCAGTGGAGCCGGAGGACGTGGCAGACAAACCACCACCGCCATTCCGAATACTGCAGCTTCCACGGCGACGCGGCGACAGCGCGCCACAACCGCTGCCAACGCCTCTGCTGCGACGGGGCGTCGCGGCCGTGGTGGCGGTGGTGCGTCGTCGAAGGGCGGCCACGCGTCTGCCGGCTCTGCCAACGCCCCTGGCGGCCCAACGCTGACGCTGATGGCGCATCACGGGGCTTCTCTCGCGTCGAATCGTGCCGTCGGTGGTGGTGCAGAGGGGACGAGGCGTGGCGGAGGTCCTGCGCCGAGTGGTGCCATGCTGGACTTGGTATCGAAGTGGGCCGGCGGAGCCTGACCGCGGTGGGCAACGAGGGCGACTGCCGCGTCTTTCTCTCTATCTTTTTTTAAATACAATTTGCATTCTCCACCTTTCCCTTTCCTTTGAAGCTGATTTTTTTTGTTTATTTGGTCTGAGAGCCAAACTGAGCGCTGGTCGCGTTCGCTGCTGCTTTTGCTTTGCAAGCCTGTTTTTCTTTCTGTTTGCTGTTGCATGTCACTTCACCTAATAGACTCGTCATTACCGTCGCACGCTCTACGTTAATCTTAGTGTTGCTAAGAAAAAAGAAAAAGAGAGAGAGAATTGCGGTCTTCGTACGCCAAAGGACAGCCTTGAACGCCGCAACTTCCGCCGTGCTTCAATTTCTCTTCCGTTAGTGAAAGTGTGTGCACATAATTATTATTCTCTTTTGTGCTCTGCTCTCTTATTCCTCATGTGTGTTGTTTCTCTTTGTAGCCTCATTCCGCCTTGGATGGAACACGCGCTCTGCACATCCAGTAGCGACTCTTCGAGTGACTCAGCAAAGGAGAAAATCGACATATACTGCAACTTCTTCCTACGCACGCACCTTTGACGTGCAGCGAGAGGCGAGTTTAGCACAGCAGGGAGGAGAGAAAAGGAAGACTCTCTGCACTCCCTTTTCATAGTAGGACACTTCAAGGAACAACAACATCAACACACAGCACCTGTGGAAAAGGTAGAATAAAATAGACCACGCGCAGCGATGTCGTACACGCCGATTAGCCTGCGAGGCGGTTCCGAGAAGGGCGGCGCCAGCTGCCACTCGTCAGCCTCCCTCACACCATCACAACAGCTCCGCTTCGTGGATCAGAGGCCACGCAACGCCCTGCACTCAGCACGGCACATCGTCCCCGCAGCAGCAAGTCGAACCTGTGTGCTAGGTGTAGCTGTGGCGTGTGCGCTGACACGGCCGAAACACGTGCTTTGCACTCCAGCACTCTTCTCAACCTCTACCGCGATCAACCTCTCCCGCCGCACCTTCTACTCAGGTCTCGATGAATCCCGCGTGCACCGCCTCCGCCGCTCCGGCATGACCTTCAACCGCCCACGCGGCCGCGACACGTTTTCGGTGGCCTTCGAGAGCCGTCTGCGCATCGTCCCTCTGACGCAGATGGCGGACCTTTACGGCCCCATCGACGCCTCTCTCCTCACCGCCGTGAACGTGGACGACCCGACGAGCAGCGCGGGCAACCCGCTGGAGCAGAAGAAGTACATGGCGGGGGACGCACAAATGCGCCGTGTCGTGGAGCAGAAGCGCAAAGACGAAGCGAACCTGCGCAACAAGCAAGACTGGCACGTGCTCGTGGTCGACCCCATCGAGCTGGCGGCGGCGGCGGCACCCGTGCCCTTTCCCAACCCTCACCCCGCCTACTACAGCGATTGGGCCGCCAGCGGTGCGGGTGCGCAGCGAGCGGGTCGGCGTGTGTTGGAGCAGCGGGACGCCGACGCCTTCGGGGACCCCACCCTTCCTTTTCTGAACGCGGAAAAGAGCGAGGAGACGGAGGCAGGCGTGGCAGACGTGGGCGCTGCGCCGACAGACTACACAGCGGGAGGCGCGTCTGCGATGAAGTCGCCCGCGCTATTTTACCGCTCCGACGATCAGAGCCATCTTCAGCAGAGCGGGGACACAACGCTGCTCCGCGGAACTGCCGTTCGCACCACCACGCTGCACCTGCCTCATCCCGAGTCCGCTGCCGCCACCACTGCGGCACACGCGCCTCCCACGACGCCGCACACGATACGCCAGCACTTCCACACAGCTGTCTGCGTCGACCCTGACATCCACCACGACCGCTTCCACCGCGAGGAGGCGCAGGTGGAGCTGATCTCCGCCTACCGCAACATCTTGTACGAGGCGGTGGAGTTGGCGCAGGCGGCAGCGCCGGACACGACGCGGTCAGGTGGGAGCCTGCGACGCACGTCAGCGACGATGTGCGCGGTGCCCTACGTGGCAGATGTGGTGCGGGTGCCCGCCCTGGGTCACTACTCCTGCGGCCGCCGCTTCTTTCATGAACTGGGAAAGCTAAACCAGCAGTCGGTTATCAAGGGCTTTCACCGGTTGAGCAACGAGGCGAAGGAGGCGCTGATTGCGAACCGCTGCTTCACGGTGGAGGTGTTTGTGCCACCGCTGCTGCTGGACCAGTTCGAGCGCGCTTTCCTGGAGGAGGCGTGGGAGCCACCGACCTCGACGCTGAACCCGGGCCGCACTGCCTTGTACCCGGGCCTGGCCCCGCCCCGCACACTGTTAGAGTACGACGGCTGGATTGGCAAGCGGCCGGAGCTGGTGGAGGCGATTAAGACAAAGGGAAAAAGTTTGTTGTCAGGGGTGAAGTACGGCCTGGATGGCAAGCCCATTGAGGAGCGGGAGGTGTTGGCCAACCTGCGCGTCTTCGGGGCACGGGAGGAGCAGCAGAAGATGCTGGAAGGGGAGCGAGCGACAGCGGCGGAGCAGCTCGGGACGCCAACAGCGACGGTGACGCACGCGCCGTTGCGGGCCGGCTTGCAGGAAGAGGCCGTCGGCGATCGTGAGAGCAGGAGCGGGTAAGGCGGTGAGGAGTCAGGAAAAAAAAAAAACGGCAGACTACTGCTGTGTATTGCAGGTACAGTTTTTTGGTGAGCGTTTGTCTGCCCATGTTTTGTGCGAGTTGGCTGCGTGCGCTTTTCACAGTTCCTACAGTGAGGGTTGCATATGTCGAGGAAAACAACAAAGAGAGGAGACAGCGTGAAACAAAAGGGGGCTGCTGGATACATGTTTAGAGGATCACTGTTGGAGAGGGAGAACGGCATAAAGAGCTGTGGAAATGCGGGAGAAAAAAAAAAGAATCAATGAAGCCATCAAAATGGCATTCTATCGCGTGAGCAGCATGCTTCTCTGTTCGCAGCTGGTTGACGACATCCCATATTACTGAGAACGCGACATTACACTCTCTTCTTTCCTTGTTCCTTAAAATAAAATATGCGCACACTTACTTACACGCGCATACACACACGTTACAAACAGAATTCGCAGCAACGAAAGCTTCACCACTTGCTACCGTCTACGCCTCCTTCCTTCATTGGCCCCCAAAACGAAAAAAAAACCTTCGCTATTAAAGGACGTAGAAGCAGAGTTGGCAGCAGTGTCGTATCCTCTCTCGTTACCTGAAGAACCCAACCTTCACACACCCACACACGCAGGTGACATACACCTCACCCGTGTTGTTCCTATTACTATTTATTTCCACTACCACTCTTATTATTCTGTTTTTGTTTTTGTCTGTGTTGATTTGCTTTGGTCCCTACCCAGCCCTCTTTTTGCCCTTTCACGTCCTTCAGTCTCACTCCACTCATCTGCACGGACTCTCGTGTACTTCTCGCAAACTTTCTTTCTTCTTCTCTCATTTTTTTTTCTCTCTCTTTCGCCTCTTCTCCTCGCTGCGTGTTCCACAGTGAATGAGTGACCGTCCTCTCTTACCTGCGACTTTTTGTTTTCCGTCATACACACAACTCTTTCCGTGGTGAAACAACCGTTGCTTCACCTACTCTTTTTCTTTGTTGTTCTAAGTGTCGCTCTTCCTCTGTGCGTGAAGGTTGCACCATCTTTAACGCACACAAACGTGAACCGATTCTTTATTTCTATATCATCTAACTATAAAGGAAGAGAAACCAAACGGCTAGAGGAGCAACGCACCCGTAAGAGATCGTAGGGCACCTAAAAAAAAAAAAGAGTTAAAGCGTCGAGTAGTATTATCTTTAAGAGAAAAAAAGAATAGTAAGGTACATACGGAGAAGACTTCATCGGGACTCCGTCTCTGCGTGTGCTCAGATCGCCGTCTCCCTGTCTCGCTCTCTTTCGCACCCCGTGCCTCTCTTTCTCGCTTTATACCTTTATTATTATTATTATCGCTCATTCACTTTCTAGCTGACAGTTTTTTCTTTTTCTTTTTTCGAGATTCACCGAGTCGCTTCATTTTTCTCGAAAGAGAACGTATCAACAACAACAACAATCTCCGCAGTTGCACAAAGACACGGCGATGGCGTCCGCTGAGCGTGTGCCGGTGAGCTTCAACAAGCCCGGACGCGTCCCATTTGGCGAGGTCCAGGGCTACGCCCCGGGCCACATCCCCGCCTACAGCAACAAGCACGATCACTTCTTCTCGGGTGAGCGCAGCATTGACGATAACGTCTTCTGCGGCTTCAAGTACCAGTGCGTCGAGTTCGCGCGCCGCTGGCTGTTGGAGCGGAAGGGGCTGGTGCTGCCGGACGTGAATTGGGCGTGCCACATCTTCAAGCTCAAGAGCGTGAAGGATGCCGCGACGGCGGAGGAGGTGCCGGTGATCGCCGTGCGCAACGGCACGGAGGCGAAGCCGGAGCCCGACACGCTGATCATCTACCCCTCGTCGGACGTCAACACCGTGGGCCACGTCGGCGCCATCACGGAGGTCGGCGACGACTACGTGTGCATTGCGGACCAGAACTACCGCTTTCACAAGTGGGAGGCGTCCTACTCCTACAAGTTGAAGCTGCAGCACAAGGATGGGGTTTGGACGATCATCGACGACATCGACCCCAACGATGTCGAGATTCCGCTTGGCTGGGTGACCTTCCCCGGCTACGAGAACCGGCCGGAAGGCGCCGCGCCACCGGCGCTGCACCCCTCTCTCCACTTCCAGCCCCCGGAGGAGCCGTACCTGGTCCGCAAGACGTACGAGCCGACGGAGACGAAGGCGAACTGGCTGGATTTGAACGACCCTGCTGAGAAGCTCTTTGTGGAGGAGTTCGGCATGGACGTCAGCCGCTCCCGCCTCGAGGAGACCACGGTGAACTACTACGAGTGCGACCATGAGTTCCACCTCCGCTGCATCGCCTACGGGACGCAGCTGCACGACTACTTCATGGAGGCCACCGCGCAGGTCATCAACGACGACGAGCGGCTCCGCATCTTTAAGATTCCAGAGGAGCTGTGGCCCCGCATGCGCCACTCCTGGAAGTACCAGCAGACGTACATCTCTGGCCGCTTTGACTTCGCCTACAACAACGAGACGCACCAGATGAAGTGCTTCGAGTACAACGCCGACAGCGCGTCGACGCTGCTGGAGTGCGGCCGCATTCAGCAGAAGTGGGCCGAGTCGGTGGGGCTGGACAAGGAGGGCACGCGCGGCTCCGGCTGGGCCGTCGAGCGCAACCTGCGCACCGCGTGGGCCACCTGCGGCGCCACTGGTCGCGTGCACTTCCTCGTGGACGATGAGAAGGAGGAGCAGTACACGGCCCTTTACTGCCTGCAGGCGGCGGAAGCGGTGGGTCTGGAGGGGAAGCTGTGCGTCATGTACGACGAGTTCCGCTTCAACGAGGAGGGCTACGTCGTGGACAGCGATGGGGTGCGGGTGCGCAACATTTGGAAGACGTGGATGTGGGAGTCGGCCATCAGCGACTACTTCGCCGCGCAGGCCGAGCGCGGTGCGGACTGGAAGGCGACGCCCGCCGACAAGGTGCGGCTCTGTGACCTGATGCTCGGCAAGGACTGGGACATCTTGTACTTTGAGCCGATGTGGAAGCTGATCCCGAGCAACAAGGCCATCCTGCCCATCATCTACCACAACCACCCTGATCACCCGGCGATCCTGCGCGCTGAGTACGAGCTCACCGACGAGCTCCGCGCTGTGGGCTACGCCAGGAAGCCGATTGTTGGCCGTGTCGGCCGCAACGTCACCATCACCGACGGCACGGGTGAGGTGCACGCCGAGTCGGGCGGCAACTTCGGCGAGCGGGATATGATTTACCAGGAGCTCTTCTCCCTGACGAAGCAGGACGGCTACTACGCGATCATTGGTGGTTGGATGCTTGGTGACGCCTTCAGCGGCACTGGCATTCGCGAGGACAAGTCGATCATTACCGGACTGGATAGTCCGTTTGCTGCCATTCGGATTAAGATCAACGCGATTCCGCGTCCGCTGACGCACAAGGACCTCGACAAGCTCGCCGAGGATGAGTAGAGCGGTTTGCGTAGCGTGCAATACACCGAAGGAAGTAAGGAGAGAGCGAAAGCGTGAGTGCTAAAGAAGGGAAATTGTGATGGACGCAGTGCGTTGTTCAAAAAGTGCAAGAGGAAACAGCGGGGCACAAAACTGCCCACCTTCTTATTTGTTTTCCAGACGGCCACCACTTTTCTTTTCTCTCTCTGTCTTTCTCTCATTCTCTTCGTCTCTTTAGCTCTTTGCGTGTGCTGATCATTTAAAAATTAAAGATGAAATATAAAAGCGATTCTGTTTCGCGTGCAGTAGGGACGAGGCTGGGGAAGAACATTAGACTTGTACCGCCTCGTCGACTATCACCTTTTTTTGTGTATTTTGGATTGCGCTAGTCCAGAGAGACGGGCGTGCTGGCGCTTCGTAAAAGACGCTTCGTGTTATGCCTCGTCCTCTTTTTCTCTCTTCTTTTCTCAACAGGAGCGCTTTTTTTCACCTTATTATGTGAACCCATTGCGGGTTCCTTTTTTGTTTTGTTTTTGTTTTCGGTGCGGTACCGTGGCTTTCAAAGCGAGTAAGAAAGATTGTTTTTTAGTTAAAGGGTAGTCTTGTTTACAGCGCTGACACCCTGAAGGTGTGAGCGTGGTAGAGTTGGATGGGAAAGGTCACAGCGATGGTACACAGTATGCGTTTGTGTATGTTCAGCAGACGAGAGTTGGAGAGGCAGCTGGCAGCGCACTCCTCTTCTCTCTTCTCGAGGCCATAGTACAACTTGGAGCTTTTCAAAATCCATTGTATTGTAAAAGAATTGACGTGAATTATTAAGGTGCAAGCTGCTGCTGGTTGAATTCCAGCGTACTCGAAGAAGTTAACGAGTGCAATACACAAATTTTATTTGTTTCCAGTTCCTCCCATTATCTGTACCTCTATTCTCAACCGTGCGCTCTTTTTTTTTTTTTTAACTATCGCTTCCTAATTCGCCCTCTTTTTTGAGCAGACAAACGGTTTGGACGCACACCTCGCTCATCTCCCGCCTCCATAAAAGGCTGCAGGATAGAAGGAGAGCAAGTGAGTGCGCTTCGATGCAAGGCGGCGCGCTGCGAGTCCAATTTTTTTTCTTAAAGACCACAACTATCACCTCTGAGGCATCAACGGAGCAAAGTGAATATATTTTTTTTTGTGTTTTTCCTCCCTCCTCTTACTCATAGACGCACACGGGTGCAAATCCCACATATATTTTTCTTCTTTCACCAATTTTAGCACAATAAAAGCTGATTGACGAGTATTATTATTCTTATGAGTCGACCGAAGCAGCCTGCACAGCATTGCTGTCGCTCTCCACCTCCGCCGCATACGACCACACCGGTGGAGAGTGGAACGCCTCCTCCGCAGCGTGTCATGCGTCGCGTTTCTTATGAGATGCCGCCACACCCCTACTGCGTTGAGAATGCTGCAGTGCGTCCTTCACGTTCGACGGAGGGACGAGATGGAGTCGCGGTGCGTGCATGTGCTAACACCGCTGCACAGATGCACGCTTCATCCAATCAAAAATTTGACGCTTTGGGGAGGACGCAGAGGTACTGTGATCCACAGAGGGAGAACACGTCTGCTCTTCCTGCTGCTGCTTTTGGTGAAGCTAGTCACCGTGGTCATGGTGAGACTTCGCTGATTCCTATAGCACGAGAGAAAAGTCGACGTGGCGCATCACCAACGGGGCACAAGACGCATGACACAACGTCGCGAGTGGCGGCGCTGCGACGTGCGGAGAGAGACACAGCCGCACACACCCCACATGTCTCTCATGAGCCATCAACATCTTTTTCCTGTACGGTAGGTGTGAGCAGGGAACACAACAGCTGTTCCCACAGTGTGTCGTCTACTGCTGCTGTCGACGACGCCGCGGTGTACAAGGCATTGCTTCTCCAAGCTCTGGCGGACAACGCAGCGTGGGAGCGTCGCACGCGTGAGCTAGAGGCGACGGTGCACGCTCATGAAAAGCGAGAGGCGCGTCTCGCCCGCCAGCTTGAGCGGACGCGGCAGGCACTTGGAATTTTAGCCGCGTATGTGGAAGGCGCGCAGCGTGTGGCCGATGTGGTGACGGTGGCACGTGCGTCGAGTCCTCAACGTGCATCACCGTTACAGGATGCAGACACACTCAAAACAGGAAGGAGGGAGATGCCAGTGAAGGCCAGCAGCGCTGCTGTCGATGCTGCTGCTACCGCCGCTGTTGGTTCCCCGCTACCACGGCGGTTGCCGTCCCAGTCAGCGGTGAGTGAGCTTCTCCGCGGCTCCCTCGCCCGCTCCTTGGATCTCGCCTGCAGCAGCGGAAGGGAAGAGGGCAGCAGCAGTGTTAGCGAGGGAGAGGAGGATGGCGTGGATGCCGCCGTGCTCGCCCAGGTGCTCGGTGTGACGTCAGCTAGCGAACGTGTACGCCAGTACCGCAGCAGTAAAGAAGGAAAAGTCATTAGCCCTCTGCGCAGCACACAAGTAGTGGGATGTGGGGCGAGGCAGGGTGACTTCGCTGCGTCCTTCGCAAGTGGAGAGGAACAAGGACGTCGAGCATTCAGCGGAGAGGCACCGCTGCGGCCACATCCTGTAACGCGGCAAAGTCCTGCAGCTCCAGCGGCGCCGCGCACCTCCACCGCCAGAACGCCTTTTTCTTCCTCCGTCTTCCTTCACAGCACTGCTGACAGGCGAGATGGACGGCAGTCTCCGGCACTGCCTACACAGCCGATCTACAAGGACGGCTCACCCAAGCGATCAGCGCAGATTGCATTCACTGCGTCCACGTCAAGCAGACAGGCAGTGTCAACGACACCAGCAACGACCACCAGCGCTGCTGCTCGTGTTGCTCCCATCTCGCCTTTCATCTCCGCAGCCATCCCCACTGATTCTGCCACCACGACTGCACGTTCTACCACATCCACAACAACAACGGCCGCGCAGGACTTGCTCTCGCTGATGCGTACGCGGACCACTGTCAGCCCTCTCACCGCCACTGATCCTGCTGCTCCAGCTGCTCTTTCCACAGTACAACGAACCTTCCCCGCTCCCACAATACGCCACGCCACGTCCACGCCGGCCTCCACGACGTCACACCCGCACAGTGTAGACTACGAGGTTACGGTGCTCGAGGGCCACGAGCCATCCTCACAGCCTTTGGCCTTGGCGACGTCTGCTGCTGCTGCTGCTCCCATCTCCGTCGTGGAACTTGTAGGGCAGCCCTCCCCGCCACCGCCGCCGCTGCGCACGCCGTCGTCGCCCTCGACGCCAGGCCGTGAGTCGCTCGCGGGTGGTGGTGTGTACCACGCAGGGATGGTCGTCGGGCAGTCGCTGAAAAGTCCAACAAAGACGAAAAGGAGGGAGCAGTGGGAGGACAGTGCGTCGTCAGCCGCGGCAACCAGCAGGGACCGATCCACCGCAGCGACGGAGTCGAGCGCGAGTGGGGAGTGGGAGTCGATGGAGACCTCCGACACGGTGTAGTCTCAAGAGAAAAAAAAAAAAAGCGCTTGTGGTTTTCTTCATAGATAGAGTACACGTGGTTGTTCGATAGAGAAGCCAGGGTTTTTTCTCTTTTCGGAGAGTGAAAGCAGTGCTGGAAGAGGGGTGGACACAAGCACTCGTGTCAAAGAACGATTCACCAACATATTCTATAAAAAAAAAAGAAAAAAAGGACTACTTTTTTTCCCAGAACCTGCTCTACCACGATAAATCTCACCTCTTTTTGTATTATTTTAAAGAGTTTGCTAGTGTAACTATGGGTGTTGTTCTGCGCGTAAAAGCATTAGACCACAGCTCCGCGATACTTCTTCTCACAGCCTCCAAAACACTTTCTCTCTCTTTCTTTATCCCTCACTCATTTCGGTAATCGTCTCCTTCAGGTCGGCTGCTACTCAAGAGCTCAACGAAGCCACCTCTGACGGCGCAAAAACAACAACAACACCAACAACAGTCAAGCACATACGCAATAAAGTGCTGCGTACTTCTCGTAGTGTAAGTGCCAGCCATGACGTCAGCGGCGTCGCTCTTTGAGCGCAACAAGCGCATCTACCTTGACGAGGAGGCCAAGCTGCACTCCATTGTGTGCGATGGCCAGTTCATCCGCACTTTCCAGGCATGGCTTGACCAGAGCATCTCCCAGCTGGATTTCCAGTACGAGCGGTGCGAGCAGCAGCTATCCGAGCTGCAGCAGCACGTCTCCGTCCCTAAAGGCGCCTTTTGGAACAGCAAGGCGATCATCGAGCACTGCAATCTGCACATGGCAGAGCGGCGACTGGCGAAGCGGGGCAAACCCCTCGGCGACGAGGAGGACGGCGGGGACGACCAGCACGCCCAGCTGCCCGACCTCATCCAGCTCGTCTCGGCGCTGCAGCAGACGAAATCGCACTCCTTCATCACGGCGAAGCAGCGCCGCTTCATTGAGCAGTGCGAAACGGAGCTGAAGTCCGTCGTCTTCGAGCCACGCGACCTGACCTTTATCACCAACGCGCTGCAGACGAAGCTGATTGATGACGGCAACACACGCGGCGTCTTTGGCGACCTCACCGCTTTTCAAAACACCATCGAGGAGCTCTCGCCTGACATTGACCAATGCGAGCAGCTGCTGGAGGCGAGCATCGCAAATGGCGAGATGGGCCTCGCCGAGGACATCTCGAAGCGCCAGCTCGACGTCTACGAGCACATTCTGCGCCTCATCACGGACCAGTACCCCGTCATCTCCAACTACTACTCCGAGTCTCGCAACAGCGACCGCCGCCGGCGCTGGGCTGTCTTCCGCATGGCGGACCGCGACATCACCGCCGTTATTGAGTCGAAGCACCGCCAGATCGAAGCCTGTGAGGAGGACATGCTGAATATTCAGGAGCAGATGGGCAACTACAACGAAGATGACGCGCAGCAGCGGCGGCGCTACGACGCGGACAAGGCCGAGTCGGACCAATTTCTCCAGCAGAACAAGGAGAAGCAGCAGAGCGTGTGGAATCGCGTGTTTGCCCTCTTTCAGGAGCTGCAGACGTGCTCGAGTGAGCTGACCACCTTGTCAGACCACCGGCGGAAAGAGGTAGAGCGACGCTTGCAGATGGAGGAGCGGGAGGCAGGGCGGCGCAGCGGACACGAGAGCTTCCTCCAGGCTGCCGCCGAGCACGCGCAGAAGCTGCAGGACACGATCGACAACGCCGCTGCCGCACGCGATGTGGCGACGGCGCTGAACGACTTTGTGCTTGACGGCTGCGACAGCATTGCGGCGAAGTACGACAAGCAGCAGAACGCGCTGGGCGAGATGTTGCGTCTCGTCCAGCAGCACCACTTCAAGCGCTTCTCGGACTACTACATCGCGGCGAGTCGCTACTTATATCGAAAAGAGCGGCGCCTCGAGCAGATCGACGAGGAGATGCGGTCGAACGACATGCAACGCGAGCTCTTCTCCGACTCGTTGAACCCGCGCGCCAAGGAGTACGCGGAGGCGAACGAGCGCCTTGCCCTGCGCCGCCACGAAGTCGCACAAGAGGTGATGCATGTGCGACACAAGCTGGAGCGGGCAGAGCGGGCCGTCACGCCGACGCTGCGCTCGCTTGACTTCGCCAACGTTGCCTACGTCCACCCACGTGAGATCGTGGAGAAGATGAACGTCAGCCGCTGGAGCACGATGCTGGACTACCGCACGATGCTGAACCCGAGCGGCGACGGCGAGGCCGAGTTGCAGCGCGAGGCGGCGGCCATCGAGGAGCTGCGGGCCGAGCTAGACACGCAGAAGGCGACGACGCGGACCCAGCACCTGCTGCGAGGGGCGAACGGAGTGCGAATCGTGTCGACCACGCCACTTGGAGGCACAGCGGTGGGCAAGGGAAGCGGGAAGGCCAACGCGGATGGGGTGGCCTCCACGACGCCGGCCTCGCTCACGCACTCCTCGGCGCTGAAAAAGCAGCCACCGTCGCGGTTCGTGGAGCGGGTTCATGCGATGCTGCAGCGGGAGGACCGGCCGGGACTTGGGGGCTCGTCCACCACCGGGGCTGCCGCCGAGGCAAAGAGATCGCCAGCTGCCGCTGCTGCGACCGGCGCCCCTCAGCCTCCGATGGCATCGTCCCTCTCGCCTTCACGCCTGACGGCGCGGGGCAACAACGCAGATGGCAACGCGGGTGGCGGTGCTGCAGCGCTGGCGAGCCCTGCGCCGCCGCCGACGCACATCGAAGGTGCCACCTTCCAGGCGCTCTTCAGCTACCGTGCGCGTGCGCCGGATGAGCTGACCTTTGAGGTGGGCCAGCAGATTATCTGCATCAGCCGTGCGCCAGAGGAGGGGTGGTTTAGGGGTGTGTGCAACCAGCGCACGGGTCTCTTCCCCATCAACTACGTGGAGCCGGTGCGTGAGGCGCCGAGTGCCGGGTAAGGTTATGTGGTGACGAGGCTCGAGCGGGGTGCTACGTGGTTCGACATGAATGGCGAGGATGCCGGTCATGTGTGCGTTGTTTCCCGCCCTACTTCTCCCTCCTGCATCGTGCGTTAAGCATTTTTTTTTTCCAATGTTCTCCCGAAATGTACATAAAACACATCAAGAGACCCGTAAGGAATTTCTTTCTTCAAATTGTTGTCGTTGAGTGTCTGAGTTTTTTTCCTTGTTTGAATGTGTTTCTGCTTTACAGTCCTGTGTGTGTGAGTGTGTGTGAGAAAGAGGCTAGATAGCGGCTGGGCAAGTCCTGGCTTGCACTCCGGCTCTTTCTTTTTTCTTTTCATTTCTTTATTTAGCACACGATGGAACGTGCGCTCCTCTATGTATTTTAGTCTCATGTGATAAATTGTTTTTAAGGTTTCCTCTCTCTCTCTTTATCAAGTAGTCGAGGTTTTTCCTCGAACGTCGCCAGTTTCACGAAAACAATTTGGAAAAGAAAAATCCAACTTATCTACCGGGGAAGGGCAGTGATTCCCACGGTGCGCATCATTTGGAGAGGCATCGGAATCGTTAGTGCTTCGTGGGCCTGCGCCATGATGAAAGGCACCGTTGGCGGCGCTACGTCAGCACTGCAACTGTATCCGCTTTCCTTTTTCGAAGAGCACATCAAATGACGAGATCCTCCTTTTTGCTAAAAGCGGTGGATACCCGACTGACACGCGCAAACTTATATGGGCGAGTCTAAAAAAAAAAACACTCCTACCTGAGCTGTCTTTACGGCTGTATTGTGAAGAACTCTTCACTGCCCTCATCTATTGAACGTCTTTCTTTCCTTTCCCTCTTCCGATTATCTTCCCTCTGTTTGCATTCCTCTCTTCCCTCCCACAACGTGGCTTCTCCTTGGCGTTACAGGTGCCTTTCCCTTCCTCTTATTCCCTTCTTCCTTCGCTTTCTGGCATTCTTGTGTTTTCGGCTCTTTTTTTCCATTCTTCCTCTATCTGGCTGCGCTCAGTAGCTCACGGGGCCCTGAAACGACCATCTGTCGCGGCGTGTCCTTGCATTATTGAGCTTCTCTCTCCTTTTTAGCACTCTTTCCTTCGCACAGGTCGGGACAGAAAGAGCACAGTGCAGTACGAGGGAGGCAGCAGCGAGGAGACGCAGAGAGGGTACGGTATATTACAGCTCTCCTCTTTCACAAAGTACCGGAACGAAACGAAACAGGGAAGACAAGCAAAACAAAGTTAGCACACACAGCCTCTGCTCTCACTTTCCCGAGCAGCAAATCGCAGCTCACGCAACATTTTTTTTTCTTTTTGACCTCCTCTCTCTCTGTGTTTCTTACACTCTCAGCGTTCATTGTTGAAGGAAGAGGGGACTCTGGTGCGGCG
Source organism: Crithidia fasciculata (assembly GCA_000331325.2). Lineage (NCBI taxonomy): Eukaryota > Euglenozoa > Kinetoplastea > Trypanosomatida > Trypanosomatidae > Crithidia > Crithidia fasciculata. Next base: position 873,181 of record CM003428.1, read on the forward strand.
GAGCTTGACTCTATTCTTCTCTTCGTTTTTTTTTTTCGCTTTCTCATCCCTTTCTCCGAAAGGCGCGCTCGTAGACTGAAGCAAACAAACAATCAAAAAACACCACACACACACAATTATTAGATACCACCTTTTTCTTCTTTCTCTATCATATTTCACCCTTTTTCCTTAGTTATACATTTATATAGCGGCTCTGTCAAAATGGGCAATCGAGTCTCCACCAGCGTGACGCCTTTCTCCTTGGAGGACCTCGAGGCGATAGCGCGGGGCTCACCCATCAACACAGCCACCGCAGCAACCACGACTCCGGCGGCCTGCAGCAATGCGGGTACCTCCACCTACGCACTGTTTGACGCGGTAGCGGCGGACCTCGCGGCGGCCCTCACCTCTCCTCCTACAGGTGGTGCAGCGGCCCGCAAAACACCGACGCCCACGCTTTCCGACAACTCTTCAGCCGGTGGCGGTGCCAACACCAATGCCACAAGTAGCAGCACCGTGCACCTCCGCAAGGAGAACCTTCGAGCTGAGATGGAGCTGCAGTTTGCCGACGTGGACACCTCTCTGCACGCGTTGCGCTGCGTGCCGGACTTCTCACGTGGCCGTCGGCTGCCCCTCCTCGGCAGACCAGCCACTCCCTCTCCGTCCACCTCTCCCGCAGCAGCTGCGGTGACACCGAAGCCCGCTGCTGGGCCGGCAGCGACGTCAGGGCGCCGCGGGTCGCGCTACAGCGACCCTGCCGGCAGCGCTAGCGACGTGGGGCTTGACGTGGAGGAAGGAACGAAGGCTGCTGCTGCTGCGGGGGCGGGAACTAGTGGGCGTGGGGCTGCCAAGCGAAGGGCAAGTAGTGTGCGTTGTGGCACAGCGACAGCGAGCGCGACAGCGGCGGCGCCGGTGCCGTCACTGCTCGGCAGCGCAGAGTCGCCCCGCTCGTGGATCTTCCGCGACGTGGCCGTGCAGCCCGTCGACCTCACTCAAGCTGTCGACATTGGCTCATCTGAGGTGTACGTGGTGGTTCTGGTGCAACGCACATCAGCAGCGAACGCCGTGGCGATGGGTGCTGGTGGCGCTGGTCCCGCATCTGCAGGGCATCACAGCACCGTGTATGCGTCCCAGAGTCTCCCTGCATCCGGCGCAGGTGCAGCGGGAGCAGCAAGTGGGACGGCGTCTTCTGCTCTCCATGGCACTTCTAGTGGAGGGACTCGAGGTGGCAAATCTGGTCGCGCTCCTGCTGCAGCAGCAGCTTCAGGAAACAATACAAGCTCTTCCACAACTCCCGCTTCAGGGCAGGCGGGCGGTGGGGCGGAGTGGCCGCGGGAGATGACGCACGCCTTCACCCCTCGTGGCCTCTCCACGCCTTTCTCCAGCGACATCAACCGCGCTTCCTGCTCCGGCTCCTTCTATCCATCGACGAACGCAGCCGGTGGCAACGCGTGGGGGTCGCCAACGGCCACGCCACGCACGAGCGGCTCGGCCAGCAATCGCCCCACACCACGCAGCGGCGTCACGACAGCGGCGGCGGGAGCCGGTGGCGGCGGTGGCGGCTCGGCCAGCGTTTCTCCTGGCTCACCGCGGTCGGCCTCGTCGCTAGCCACGCCGCGGCGCAGCGGCTTCCACTACAGCATTCACCTCCTCACCGGCACACAGGCCGATGCGCTGACGGCAGCCGCGGGCGTGCTCGTCGCGCGTGCAATTGAAAAGCTGTTCTTTGAGTGCCCTGACTTTGACCGCCGCCTCTTTTACCACGTGAATCTTCCCAAGGCGGAGGAGACGATTCGGGCTTATCACTTCTCCGTCTCGCCGCCAGAGGACGCAGCACATAGCAGTGGTAACTCGGTGAGTGCGGCGCGTGGCAGCTCCAAGGCATCGGGAGTGAGCGACGGAGCCGCTGCCGGCGGGTCCACCAGCCTTGGGAAGGGAATTCAGCGTGGCGGCCCCCTCACCTCAGCTGCGCAGAGCTCCGCCGGCGTCTCCCAGAGCTCCTCGTCCAACACCCTCGCAGCCGCCGCCGCAAACGGCGCCGTTAAAGGCTCCTCTCTGTTTTACCTCACCGCAGCGCAAGAAGCAGCGAAGGAGCTGCTGCGTGAGCTGCTGGCCTACATGAGACCCGTGCCGGTCGTCGTACCACGCTTTGAGCGTGTCGCGTCGGGCTCGCCGGCGTCGGCGGGTGTCAGCCTCGTTTCTTCTACCGCCTCGCCCGTCAGCGTGGCTTTCTCGCCTGCCTCTCCACCGGCTGCTTCTCTCAACGCGGACTCGCCATCGCCGGCAGTGCCGTCTAACATGACCGATCTGTTCGGCGTAAATGCGCTGTTCCGCGTGCTGAGTGGTGTCCGGCTTGGCACACCACGCTGGCCGCACGCCGGCGACGCCGTGAGCCCGCTGAACTCGGCCCGCTTCGCCGTTCCCGGCGGTGGCGCGACAAGCAGCAGTGCTATGAGCAGCAGCGCGAACAACAACAATGCGAACACGTCTGCCTCGACACCACCGAGCCTCTCCGCTGGGATCAGTACGTGGCACCACGAGATCCTGCCCTCTTTTCGCCCACCCCGCCGCGGACTCTCCATCGCGGCCGCAACAGCAGCCGTAGCCGCGTCAACAGCAGCGGCAGACCCCACCCACTCCCACTCTGCCAACGCCGGCGGCTCGTACGGTGGTGTCAGCCCCTTCACGTCCGACTTGAAGCTCCCGCTGGGCTCATCGATCTGGCTGCAGGGGCCAACGCCGTTGGACGTGCACTCCGCCACCGCTGCTGGTGGTGCTAGTGGTACTGTTGTTTCACCAAATGCGCCACCGCTGCCGTCGCCGCCACTCTCCTCACCCGCGTCGACGACGCCGCGTGGTGGTGGTGGGCGACTGCCGCCGACACGGCCGTGGAGTTCTGGGCCCGATGCAAAGGCCACGAAGCCGCTCGCCGGCCACCCCTTTTCCGCCACTGCAGCGGGCAACACCAGTACGACCCCACAGCTGCCACTGCTGGCTCTCGGAGGAGGCAGCAGCCAGGGCGGCGGTGGCGGCGGAGCTGGAGTGGCGAAGAGTCGCCGCCCTGCACCGTTGAACGCGCCGCCGGCGGTGACGCAGACGGCCTCGCCATCGCTTGTCACCACTCCGCAGCAGCTCACCACTCAGCCACGCTTCTCCCTGCCGCTGGAGGCGCTGCTGCCGAAGCGGGCCGCCCCGACTGGAGCGTCGGATAAGGTGCCACACGCCGCGCAAGCCGCCACGTACCCTGCAGGTGCGGCTTCTGGTAGTGCGGGTCGCAGTGATGCCGCTGCCGCGATTGACAACAACAGCGATAACAACAACAACAATGCTGCCGATCTGCTGTGTCCTGCGAAGCACATACGCCCTCGCTCTCATCAGCCATCCACGAAGAAGGGCGCAGAGGCAGCGAAGGCAGGCAGCCCGTTGAAGAAGCGGCGGTCGCAGGACCAAGGCGCCGCGGAGCCGGCAACGAGTGCGCTGAGCTTTAGCATCGACGTCCCCCGCAGGAGCACGAACGAGGTCGAGGAGGACTACAACGAAGTATCGAACCAGCAGGAGCGAGCGCAGCGGCTCAAGGCGGCCCAGCCGGAAGTCACGGAGGTGCTGCCGTACCTCTTCGTGGGTGGCGAGACAGCCGCGCGGGATCGTGCGCAGCTGCTGGCCAAGGGCATTACGCACATTGTGAACACGGTGAGCTGGTGCCTCGATAGCTTCTACCCAGACGCGTTCCACTACTTTGCGCTGAGCTTAAGCGACGCCGCAGATGAGCCGATCTTCTCCCTCTTTGCCGTGGTGAACGCGTTTGTCGAGCGCGCGCAGAGCTCGGCGAGCGGGGCAGGTGGCCGTGTCTTCATCCACTGCCAGCAAGGCGTCTCCCGCTCCTGCACTTTTGTCATTGCCTACGTCATGTGGAAGCTCGGGCTGTGCTACGACCGCGCATACGAACTTGTGCGGGCACGGCGCAACGTGTGCAGCCCCAACACGGGCTTTCTGATGAACCTGCGGCTGTGGGAGGCGCACTTGACGACGCCGCAGCTCAACACAATCTACGCGTTCGCCCCCTACACGACCGAGTCCCCAACGCCTTTTGTGTATCAGCTGGCGTCGTACTACACGTGCGAGAGCGACGCCACGACGGACGCGGTAGCCACCACGCAGGAGAGTCGTGACCACTACTATCAACTCTGCGCCGATGTGCTGCGGCGTGCTGTGGACCACAGGGAGGGGGCTGCGGCAGCAGCGGCGAACAAAATCTCGCTAGACCCGCGACTGTGCCACGTCTTGATTGGTGCGCCGCGCAAGGTTGCCTCGGCAAAGCAAGCCGCCGCCTCAGCAGCAGTAGTAGGTGCGTCGGGGACCGAAGATGAGGATGCAGCGGGGCGGATTGAAGCGTGTCTCCTTGTCGGCCCAGCGTGCACGGACGAGCCCTATTCCCAGCTAGCCATCGCAGCGTACGGCGACTTTGTCCGCTACGGCTTCTACCACGGTGAGGCACACACGAGTACCGACAACGCCGGCCGCGTCATCCGCTTCGCCCCGCTGCAAACGGTGCACACGAATGCATCTCCCGATGCTCTTAACCCTGTCACTGCGGCAGAGGCGGAGGCGCTCTTCGCCCGTCATGTGGACGGCTGCCGCGGCATCGTGTACGCAGCGCAGCCGCAGTGGGACGCACTGCTGGGCCTGCCGAAGCTCTCGGCACGGCTGGCGCGTTACGCGGAGGAGGCGCAGGACGCTGAGGCTGGTGAGAGTGCCCGTCACGGCGTGCGAGAGGCAGAGAGAAATTCTGTGCGGCGAGGCATGCGCTTGTCGGGCAGCGCCACCGCAGCGACTACTCCGCAGCCACCGAGCACCGCCTCTCCGGTCTCAGCGTCCTCGCAGTTCTTCCGCACGAGTCGTCACACGCCACGGACGGTGGTGACGCGGCCGCCGTCGCACACCTCGGTAACAAAATGTGCAGCGGATACGGCAGACGCGATGGCAGCGACGCCGTCCCCACCACCGCCGTTCGGGTCGTCCTCCTCGTCAGCATTACCCGGTCTGCGCACGAACAGCCCGCAGACGCAGACGGAGCGCCTTCGCGACGGCTCTGGTGCTGCGCTGCAGCTGCACATGCCGCACCCAGCGGGCTTGAGCGCACTGGAGGGCAATGGAGGTGCTTCTCTGACGTCCGAAAAGGGATGCGATGGGCAGGCTGAGCGCTTTTCTTTACAGCAGTGTGACAACGATGCCGCCGCTGCAGCTCCCGCACCTCCGCAGGTCGCACGACACGCAGTGAAGGACTGTGCCGCCGCGGCCCCGCATTCACTCACAATGCCAGCCACTGAGAGTGGCAACGAAGTGCACGCGAGCCACGTCGTTGCGGACGGCGGCGACAGCTTTGCGTTCATGTACCCCTTCGATGCCGCGTCACGAGTTGTGATCGCCGACCTCGACGACCTCGAGCCCGACCAGTGCTACGTCGTTGGCTTTCAGCAGCCGAGTGGCGTCTCAGCCTATCTCTGGCGGGGTGCCGAGTCGCCGCTCGAGGTGCAGGACGTAGTGGACGCTTTCGTGCGGGAGCTGCTCGCGGAACCGTCCGATGCGGAGGGTATTGAGCAGCTGCGGGAGGCGATGGCGAACTTGGAGTGGACAGGCTGCTCGCTGCGTGTGCCGGTGGGTGGTGAGGCGGTGGCGGTGCTGCCCCACGTGCGGCTCTTGTTCGTGGAGCAGGCTGATGAGCCGGAGGAGTTCATGACGCTGCTGTGATGGAAAGCACAGTCGATGGCAGACGTGCGTTGCTGCTGCAAGGAAGGCGTCGGAAGCTATTTCATTAGGTGGAGGCGGAGAAGCATGAAGAACGTTTCTTTTTCTCCCTTTTCTCTTGTGATTCGCTTGCTTTTGAGATATCGTAGTCGGGGTGAGCGCTCTTGCGGGATAAATGACCTTTGTGAGCGGCGGTGCTTTGCAGCATCTTCTTTCTCTCGTTGTTGCCCTGCGCGATTTAGGCTTTCTTTCCCCCTTTGACTTTATTATTCCAGGTGCCGTGCGGCGGATCCATGCAGCTTTGCGCGTTTGCTGTTGACTGCCGTATCGCCTCGCTTTTTTTCTGTTTTCTTTATTGCTCCCCTTTCTTCCTCGATTTTCCTCTTTTTCTTCTTCCGCGTTGGGCGGGCATTGCAGTGTGTTTAGTGCAGTGGCGTTTTTTTTCTTTTATTGACACCTCATTTTTGTTTCTCGCTTCTTCATAGATGTGCTTTGTTGTGATTGTTGGGTGTCTTTGTTGCTCTCTTTGCCTCTGCGTGTACCACTACTTTGTGCTCTTCTATCTTTATCTTCCCCTTTCTCTGTTCTTATCATGATTCCTTTTTCTGTTTTACGTGTGCCGGAGTTGAGTGAGCACTACCGTTGCTCTATCTTGCATTTTTTTTTTCTGGTTTGTGTTGTTCTCCCCTTTTATTTCCGCTGCGAGTTTTTCTAGGGCTTTCTTTTTCTCTCTTCGTATTTTGTTTGTGCTTTTATGCGTGGCGATCCGAGCGAAAACGAGTGCGTTCTTATCTTGTATTTTCTGTTTTCTCCCGCTCCTCATCTCTCTCTCTATCCCAGTTTGCGTGTGCTATTGTCGTTTTGTTTCAATGCCGTGCTTACCCTCCCTCCCCCGGCAATAAACAAAAGTGAAACCGTTTTTTGTTGTTTTCTTTCCTTCTCCCTGCTCCTTGTGTATCTTGCGTTGCCTCGATGCCACTGGCTTATGTGCAACAAAGTGCAGTGTTTCTTCTCATTGCCGCACTTGGTAGGACATAGATGGGTCTCCTTTCTTTATTTTTTTACACTCTTTTTTTTTTCTTTCTCAGCATTTTCTTTTGTGGTGTCTCGGTGAAGCTCGTAGAGCGTATGGGCGTGTGGGCGGCGGCGAGGTGGAAAGAGCGACACACGACCGAAAACGCACCGAGGAGGAAGAAACGAAGCACTCCTAGACCTGGAGGGGTAAATGCCAGTATTGTGCCTCTCTCTCTTTTACATCTCTTTTCTTTAACTTTTTTTTTGCTTTTTTTTCTTGCTTTTGTCGAGTTACCGAATGACGAGATCGCATATCTGCCTTGCGCATCAAATACCAACACCAGCAAAGGATGTCAACAACAAAGCAAGGAACAAGACGGTGAAAGCAGAGTCGCGATGCATTGAGAGTTTCAGAGCATATTCTTTTACAATTATTAAACAGCTGCGCGAGAGCCCAGTATTGCTTCCTCCTCCATCACCGCACCTCGCGTAAACAAGGCAATTCGTGATCTTTACGTCTTGCCTTGCCATACGCGTGCACACTACGAGATGCTGTCATCTTCTCTCGATGTAACGGAAATGTACCCTCTAGTGTAACGGACTTCTTCTCTGCTACTCCCGCTCTTCTCACTAATGTGCAGGTCGGGGACGACTCACGCGGCACACGCAACAACGACAGGCAAAGACACCTTCACCTCACACACTACTACTACTAAAGAAAGAAAAAAGTCGTGGAGAGAAGCGCCACGCATAAGTCTGACAGCATCGTCTAGGAGTAGCAACACACCTGGGCTAAACAAGAACAACGATAACAACAAAAAATCCACTCCACTTTCTCTCTTAATTTAGAACGGAGCAGGTTGTGATGCTGCGGCACAGCTGTCTGCTCTGCAAGCGGCGAGCTGCCGGCATTGTGGGCCTTCCCAACGTGGGCAAGTCGACGCTCTTCAACGCCCTCACCTGCAGCCAGCTCGCCAAGACGGGCAACTTCCCCTTTTGCACCATCGACGCGAACACATCCAAGGTGCCCGTCATCGATCCCCGTCTGCGGCAGCTGGCCGCTTTCACTGGGGCAGAGAAGATTGTCGATGTAGAGGTGGACCTGACCGATGTGGCCGGGCTGATCGCGGGAGCGTCGAAGGGTGCCGGGCTGGGCAACAAGTTCCTCAACGACATCCGCACCTGCACGGTTATTCTGCACACTGTTCGCTGCTTTGAGAGTGCCAAGGACGGCTTCGACGCCCCGCACCCGCTCGATGACATCCACGTCATCGTGGGTGAGTTGGTGCTGTCGGATCTGGAGGTGGTGGAGAAAAAATTCCACAAGGTGCAGAAGGTGAAGAAGGCGCAGGACATCGAGTACGCATTTCTTAAGCGGCTACAGCAGTGGCTCGAGGACGGCAAGCCAGCGGCGGAGCTGGCCGCGACGGCGAAGCTCTCCGCTGCAGAGCGCACCCTCTTGCGGAGCTACGATCTCCTGTCGAACAAGCCGATGATGTTCGTGCTAAACGTGGATGAGCACGCGGTGAGGGACGGCAACGCGTTTTCCCACGAGGTGGAAAAGGCCTTCGGACCGGAGCGAACGTGTCGCGTGTCCGCAGCTGTCGAGGAGCAGACCGCACAGCTGACGTCACGCGAGGAGCGCCTTCTCTTTCTCGAGGAGTACGGCATCGACGTCCCTCGTGGCGAAGTGCTAATGAAGCAGGTGTACGACCTACTGAAGCTGCAGTCCTTCTTCACGGTGGGGCCCAAAATGGCACACGGGTGGACAGTGACGCGTGGTGCAACGGCGCGGCAGGCGGCGGGCGAGATTCACTCCGACTTTGAAAAGAACTTCGTTCGCGCCAAGGTGATGAGGTGGGAGGACTTTGTGCGGAAGCCGAACCTAGAGTCGGCAGAGCTGCAGATGCAGCTGGTGAACGAGGCGTATGAGATGCAGGACGGCGATGTCTTTATTGTGGAGCACAACACATCTCGCGGCTAGTGCGTGCATCACTTCCTGCGTGTCTCTGTTGAGAGAGAAGTGCAAGAAAGTGAAGGCTGGAAGGTTGAGAGAAAGGAAGCAGCCTTAAACAACTTCCAATTCTTTCTCTCTCTCTTCCACTCAAAAGAATGAAACTGTTAATAGATTTTATTGTTGGTCACAACAGCAGTTCTTCTTTGTGTTCTGCTGCTTTTGTCGTTGTTGTTGTTGTCGTCGTCACACACATCTATGCTCCTTTTACATTTGAACAAAACAAGGCACACATCGGAAAAGGGGAAAGGGAAACAAAATTGTTCAGGTATGCGACAGTTTCGCAGCTGGAGCGATACACGCATGTTTTGCATGACGAAGTACCCCACCGTTCTCATGACTTGCGCCGCAAAAGCACACATCGTGCGGGTGATCTACTCTTCCCCTTTTGAACTGAAGGCTTTGAATCGTGGGCACTCGACGGCATTTTCTCTCTTCCGACCCGCCGTGTTCAGTGAGGAAATCTTCTCTTTCTTTCTCACTGTCCTTTACGCTCCTGCAATACTATTCTTTTTTTTCTTCTCTTTGAAAAATCTTCTGCTTTTTCTCCTACTCTGTAATTGCTTGCACCCGCAGTGAATTTGCTGTACGGACACCGCAGAGAGCCTCTCACACGGCTCACCCTGTCCACCAACCCACTCGAGAAACAACACACCAACTTTAGCTGCGTCATAGAGGGAGATTTGTGTGGATCGTCTCACACCACAAGGAAGACGATTGATTGGAAAAGAATAAATAAATTTGGCCCACATTTAAGAGCGCACGGCCGTGTTTGTGTTTGTGTTTGTGTGCGTGTGTTTGTTTGCAGAAGTCAACAAAGCGGAGCAGCAACGCCCGTATAGCTGCAACCTGTACTCTGGTATCACCTTCCTTTTTTTTCTTTTTACCTAACGACAAACCCGTTGGAGGAGGAGGGCAACACGTATCAAGTGCATTGCAGGCGAGACAAGTGCCGCTGAGCTCTGCTTCTGCTCTCTCTCTCTCTGTCTGTCTGCAACATGTGGAACTCAAGCTTCTACGCAGAGCCGGCACACCGCGCTGGCGGCTCTGCGCCGTCGTCAACGTCGTTACCGCAGTCATCACGCAAACCCCCGCCTGTTGGAGTGCTCTCGCCTCACCTCGCCCGCCCAATCAGCGTGCGGGACTTAGCGCAGTCGCGTGTACCCACCGTGGCCCCACCGCGCTCCTCCACCCATTCTTTTTCCTTCGGCTCCGGTGCGCACCCCACTCCTTCACCACGCACCTCCGGCGGCTTCACAGGGCTGGCGGTGCCGAAAGCTCCGGTTGTCTTCGCTGCAACGAGTGGTGTGTCGTTGGGTGAGCATTCTGGTCGTCCAACGGATGTGTCGCTGACGAGTTTGCAGAATACAGTGGAGGCGAGCGACCTCACCTCGCTCGCGGCACGCAACATCGACCACCTCAACTTCAACGATCTTTACACTTATGCCTCGCACCTGCAAGATGCCGCAAAGAACTACAGCAACAACCTCTCGGCGGCCTACACGAAGCGCGACATGTACCGCAGTCAGGTCGCAGAGCTAAAGCAGGAGCTGCAGGAGCGGTACCTGCAGGTCGATCTGCTGCGCCGCGATCACGAGCGGGCTGACGACGCGCTCCTGCGGCTGCGCGAGGACAACACGCAGCTACGCCAGCTCCTCGCCGAATCGGAGGGGAAGCTGCGGAACGTGTCAGCACGCCTGTCACTGCGGAACGGCGCCGACCCCTCCGCGGCGATGCGCGCCTATCAGGCACAGCTGGCACAGAAGGACGCGCAGCTGCGAGAGTTGGTGGAGCGTCTGGCCCAGCAGACCGCCGAGGCGGCGCAGCGTTTGGGCAGCGAGGCCAGCGCGGCGGGACAGCGTCGCTCCCACACCCTCTCCGCCGCCGCAGATGAGGAGACAAGGGCAAATGAACAGCAGCAGCACGCAGAGGAAGAAGAGGCACGGCTGCAGGCGAAGGTGAGGGCGATGGAGGAGCGCGTGCGTGAGGAGGCGCGGGAGGCGACTGCATCCGCGATTGAGGCCGCAACAACGGTGCTGCAAGCCGAGATCGATGCGCTGCACCAGCAGCACGCCACCCTGCAGTCCCAGCTCGCAGCAGAGACGGCCAGCCACACGCAAGAGCGGACGGAGCTTCTTGAAACGATCGCCGCGCTGCGGAGAGAGAAGGGCGATATGCAAGAGAGCGAAGACGCCCTCATTGCGGCCCTTACGCTGCGCGCACCAGTCTCCAAGGCAGACTTCGAGAGTCTGCAGGCTTCCTATGCGGAGCTGCAGGCCTCCCTGGCAAATTCGGAGGCTTCTGTGGCCTCTCTGCGGGAGCAGCTGAGCAAGGCGGTTGTGCAGGAGGGCTACACGGAGGTGCTGCAGCAGTCCCTCACCACGACGCAGGCAGAGCGGCAAGAGCTGGTCACCAAGACCGAGCAGCTGCAGGCCCTCGTGGATAATTTAACGCGAGAGCTGCAGCTGGCCGACGAGGCGAACCAGTTGCGGCAGCAGCAGATGGAAGAAACGGCAGTGGCAAATTCGGATCGTTGGCAGCAGTCGCAGCACACAATCCAGGAGCTGCAGGAGCGCGAGGCCTCTCAAGTGGCGGAGCTGCAGCGAGTGCGTGCGGAGATGGACAGCCTTCGCGACGAGCTGCGCGACCTGCAGGCGTCGCGGAGTGCGATGACGACGACGACGACGGCTACGACGCACAACGGCGACATCACGCACGAGCGAACGGAGTTGATGGCAGAGCTTGAGACGCTGCGCAACACCAGCGGCGATCTAGTACGGCAGCGCGATGCGCTGATGAGCGAGGTACGCCATCTTGAGGAGCGTGTTCAAGCTGCCAAGGAAGAGCTGTCGCACCACTCTTCCACCCCACCACCAGCTCTATCCCCGGCATCCCAGGAGGGCGAGGCAATTGCCGACACGGCGGCACTGCAAGTGGCACAGCAGTGTATTATGGCTCTGCAGCACGACCTGGAAGTGGCCAACAGCGTCGCTGCACGTGCAGAGGCGGATATGCAGGCTCAGCTGGCGGCGCAGGAGAAGCAGGTGGCCGACCTCGCAGAAGCACTTCGCGTTGCACAGGAGCGACAGAGAGAGGCCGAGGAGGCAGACCTCAACCACGCGCGTGCCGCTGCTGCTGCCGAGCACCACTTGAAGGATGTCGTCAAAGCCTTGAAGGAAGAGCTCGAGCTGACTCAGGCGCAGCGAACCGAGCTTTTGCAGCGCGACAAGACGCACCAGGAGCACCATGCGGCACAGCTGCATGTCACGGAGCAGCTCCGCGAGCGCATCGTCGATCTCGAGAAGCGCGCGAGCGAAGTGCGTCCACACGAGCCCACGCCACCGTCCACGCAGCCGACTCACATTAGCGCTCGCACCAGCACTGCCACTGAGGCAGAGACGGAGAAGGTGAGACTCACTACCATGTCAGCCGCCATCGATCGGATGGCCGAGCAGCTGGCGGCTTCCGAGGACCGTGTGCGCGACTTGGAGGCAGAGCGGCAGCGGCAGGCCGACGAGTTGGAGCATGCGCGCCGCGCACATGCCGCCCTTGAGGACCGCGTCGTTGCACACGAGCGTGGCAGCAGAGCCGTGGCCAGTGACGGTGGTGCCAGCGCTGCGCCTGCGCCGGAACACGCGATGCGAGTGTTGGCGGCGGAGCGGGATGCTGCCTGCGCGGAGATGGCAGAACTGCGCTCGCTCCTGCAGTCCCACGAGGCGCACTATGCTGCAGATTTAGCCGCGATGGAGCAGCGCATCAGCAGCGTCGGGGAAGAGCTGCGTGTGTCCAAAGCAGCGCTCGAGCAAATGGCGACAGACCTCACCACGGCTACTCATCTCGTGGGGTCTCTCACGGCGGAGAAGACGCAGCTGGAGGCGGAGAAAGTAGATTTGTCGACGGCTCTCGATGCAGCGCAGAGCAGTGCAGTGAACGCACAAAAAGAGAACGATGCTCTCGTTGCGACGGACACGGAGAGGCAGAACAAGCTGGATGCTGCGCAGGCTGCTGTGTCGGCTGCGATGCAGGCGCGCAATGCGGCGGAGCAGCGGGCCACGACTGCCGAAGAAGAGGTACGCGCTGCGAAGGCTGCGTTGGAGCAGATGGCGGGTGACGCTGCAGACACGGCCCAGCAGTGCGCTGCCCTGTCAGCAGCAAACACGGAGCTGGAGGCAAAGGTTCTCAGCTTGGCGTCAGAGTTTGCCGCTGCGCAGGATATGTTGATGACGCTTAACTCGGAGCGGGACAGCAATGCAGAACAAGAGTCTACGGCTTCACAGAAGGTGCAGGCTGCCGAGGCGAGGGCTTCTGCTGCTGCTGCTGAGCTGAGTGCCGTGACACACCGCGTGAGTGCCAGCGAAGATGAAGTACGCGCTGCGAAGGCTGCGCTGGAGAAGATGGCAGGCGACCTGTCCGACGCTGAGGGGGCGGTCCAAATCCTCACTGCTGCCAAGTCTACGCTGGAGGCTGAGAGTGCCAGCCTGAAGGCTGCTCTCTTCGCGGCTGAGCAGACCGCAGCCACGCTGGCCGCAGAGCGCAGCTCTCACGCTGGCACGGAGAGTGAGGCGCGTGCGATGTTGGAGGCTGCGGAGGCAGAGGCATCGGTTGTTGCTGCTGAGCTGAGCACCGCGCAGCAGCGCTTGGCCGCCAGCGAGGAAGAGGTGCGCGCTGCGAAGGCTGCGTTGGAGCAGATGGCGGGCGACGCTGCGGACACGGCCCAGCAGTGCGCTGTCCTGTCTGCAGCAAATACGGAGCTGGAGGCGAAGGTGCTCAGCCTGGCGTCGGAGCTTGCCGCTGCGCAGGAGACGGTGGTGGCGCTCACCTCGGAGCGGGACAGCCGCGCAGAGTCGGAGAGTACGGCTTCACAGAAGCTGAAGGCCGCGGAGGCACGCGCAGCTGAGCTGGCCTCAAAGGCAAGTGAGCTGGAGCAGCGCGTCGGCACCACTACGAAGGAGCTGCGTGTGGCGAAGGCGGCCCTCGAAAAGGTAGTAGCTGATTTCACCGAGTCGACGCGGCTAGCGGAACTTCTCTCGGCAGGTAAAGCTGACGTGGAGGTTGAGAACGCAGCTCTGAAGGGCGACATAGCGGCTGCGCAAGCTGCCTTATTCTCCTTACGTGCGGAGCGGGACAAAGACAATGGGTCGGATAGCACTGTGAACGCAAAGGTGGAGGCTGCCGAGGCGATGGCTTCTGCCGCCGCTGCGGAGCTCAGTGCTATGACGCATCGCGTGGCTGCTAGCGAAGATGAAGTACGCGTTGCGAAGGCTGCGCTCGAGAAGATGGGAGCTGACCTTTTCGACGCGACGCAGCTTGTGGAATATCTGACTGCCAGTCAATCTCAACTGGAGGCTGAAAAAGCCCGTCTGTACTCGGCTCTCTCACTTGCGGAAGAAAGCGTCGCAACCTTAAGAAAAGAACACAACAGCTGCTCTATGAAAGACAGCGAAGTGCGTGCAAGGCTGGAAGCTGCCGAGGCAATGGCGTTAAATGCTGCGGCGGAAGTTCGTGCCTTGCAGCAGCGCATCGCAACGACGGAAGAAGAGCTGCGTGTGTCTCGGGCAGCGGTGGACTCGATGGCGGGTACGATGACGGCCTCAGCCCACAACTCCGACAGCGCTCTCGCCCGCCAGACAAGTTTGCAGGACGACGTCGTGGCAGCAGAGGCCAGAATCGCGAGTCTCACCGTCGAGTGCAGCAGTGCTCGTGACGAAGCGGCGCAGCTGTTTGTACAGGCGCAGGCAGCTGAGGCACGAAGTGTTGCTGTCACAGCAGATCGGGCAACCATGGAAGAACGTATGAACGCTGCGGTGGAGGAGCTGCGTGTGTCCAAGGCAGCGCTTGAGCAGATGGCGGCTGACTTTACCACGGCTACTCGTCTCGTGGGGTCTCTCACGGCGGAGAAGACGCTGCTGGAGGCGGAGAAAATAAAACTGTCGACGGCTCTCGATGCAGCGCAAAGCAGTGCAGTTGACGCCCGAAAGGAGAACGATGCTCTCGTTGCGACGGACACAGAGAGGCAAGACAAGCTGGATGCTGCGCAGGCTGCTGTGTCGGCTGCGATGCAGGCGCGCAATGCGGCGGAGCAGCGGGCCACGACTGCCGAAGAAGAAGTACGCGCTGCGAAGGCTGCGTTGGAGCAGATGGCGGGTGACGCTGCGGATACGGCCCAGCATTGCGCTGTTCTGTCAACAGCAAACACGGAGCTGGAGGCGAAGGTGCTCAGCTTGGTGTCAGAGCTTGCCGCTGCGCAGGAGACGGTGATGACGTTTACTTCCGAGCGGGACAGCCGTGCAGAACGGGAGTCCACGGCGGTGCAGAAGGTGGATGCTGCCGAGGCGAGGGCTTCTGCTGCTGCTGCTGAGCTGAGTGCCGTGACACACCGCGTGAGTGCCAGCGAAGATGAAGTACGCGCTGCGAAGGCTGCGCTGGAGAAGATGGCAGGCGACCTGTCCGACGCTGAGGGGGCGGTCCAAATCCTCACTGCTGCCAAGTCTACGCTGGAGGCTGAGAGTGCCAGCCTGAAGGCTGCTCTCTCCGCGGCTGAGCAGACCGCAGCCACGCTGGCCGCAGAGCGCAGCTCTCACGCTGGCACGGAGAGCGAGACGCGTGCGATGTTGGAGGCTGCGGAGGCAGAGGCATCGGTTGTTGCTGCTGAGCTGAGCACCGCGCAGCAGCGCTTGGCCGCCAGCGAGGAAGAGGTGCGCGCTGCGAAGGCTGCGTTGGAGCAGATGGCGGGCGACGCTGCGGACACGGCCCAGCAGTGCGCTGTCCTGTCAGCAGCAAATACGGAGCTGGAGGCGAAGGTGCTCAGCTTGGTGTCGGAGCTTGCCGCTGCGCAGGAGACGGTGGTGGCGCTTACCTCGGAGCGGGACAACCACGCAGAGTCGGAAAGCACGGCTTCACAGAAGCTGCAGGCCGCGGAGACACGCGCAGCTGAGCTGGCTTCAAAGGCAAGTGAGCTGGAGCAGCGTGTCGGAAGCACTGCGGAGGAGCTCCGTGTGGCGAAGGCGGCCCTCGAAAAGGTAGTGGCTGACTTCACTGAGTCGACGCAGCGCGCGAATGACCTCCAACTTGCCAACACGGCGCTGGAGGCGCTGCGGTCTCAAGACGTGGCCGACCTGGCCAGCGCACAAGAGCGCGTAGCCGCCACGGAGGCAAAGCTGAATGTGTCGGAGAGCGCTGTAGAGAAGGTGGCAGCTGAGCTTTCCAATTCGGCGAAGCGGTTGGAATTTCTGTTGGCTGTCAAGGCCGACGTGGAGGAGCAGTACAAGCAGCGATCTGCTGAATTGCAGCTTGTAGAGCAGCGGGTCGCAGCGCTGGAGTCGCGCCTCGGTGACGCAGAGCGTCGCAGCGCTGATGCCGCTACTGCCGCAGAACAACTTCTTTCCACCTACACCACCAAGTGCGATGAGCTGGAGAAGGCAAATGCTCGGCTGAGAGAGCAGCTCTCCGAGGCTCGCAGTGCTGTCAACACGCTGGCGGAGGAGTGCACAAGCGCCACCGCGCAGTCTTCAACGCTGGCGCAGAAGGGGGAAACAGAGGCGGAGCTGCGCAAGACAGCCGAGGCCGCCGTGGTGACGCTGCAAGAGGAACTGTCGTCTGCAAAGGCAGCGATTGCTCAGCTCACCGATGATCTCACTGCCCAGAGGGACTACAATGATACCGTGCAGACCGCCCGTGCAGCGCAGGAGGAGGCGATGGCAGTGTTGGTCAGCAAGGCTGCAGAGGACAGCGCCGAGCTTGCCGAGGTGCGCCGCCGAGGCGAGGAGCTGCAGACGATGCTGGACACCACGCTGGACCGCCTCGCACAGAAGGAGCTGCTGCTGGAGGAGGTGAACGACAACGCGGCGGAGCTGCACAAAGAGCGAGCGGCTCTTGCAGATGACGTTGTGACGCTGCGGTCTGCGCTCGAGACGGCGGTGGTGGAGCGGCAGGATTTGCAGGAGCGCCTCGCAGCTGCCAATGAGGGGCTGGAGCGCACGGCGGAGCTGTACAACGAGCGCATTCTTGAGGATGACCGCATGCAGGAGGAGCTGAACGCCGTGTCGGCCGCCTTCGCAGCACAGACGCAGGAGATGAGGGCGGGGCTGGCAGCGATGACAGAGATGTCTGCAGGTTTCTGCAATGTGCTGGAGACAGTGATGGCACCCGCAAAGGAAACCCTGCTGGCAATTACTGATGCTGCGGCTTCGTCCACTGATGGTGGTGCTGGTGGTGGTGCAGCGAGCGCGAGGTCGTCGCAGCTCATCTCCGCCATCACGATAGCTCTCGCCCCGTGGTCGGCTGCGCTGGACTGGGCCGGCAAGATGGAGAGACGCCTGGACGCGTTGGAGCGCGGGCGTGCTGCTGTCGATGGTGAAGGCGATGCTAAGGCTGACACGGATGCTGCATCTACCCCGCCTTCCAGCTCTCCGCTGTCGCATGCGAGTGACCCCGCAACTGCGCGTAGTGCCTTGCTGGACTTTGTGCAGTACAACGAGGCGGCACTGGGGCACCTGCACCATATCCGCCGCACGATGGCCGACCGCGACGACGAGTTGCGCCAGCTGCGCTCTGCCCTGGACTCGATGGCCGACGCGACCGTGGAGGAGCGAGAGCGAGTGGACCACCTCCTCAGCGCTATCCAAGACGCCAAGGACCACGTCGCCCGCGCAGAGAGGGAGTTCGACGAGCAGCTGCGGCTGCGCTCAGAGGCAATCACGGCGGAGCTGGTGGTGGCACGGCGGGCGGAGGAGAGGGCAACCGACGCCCGCGTGCGGGCTGAGACGGAGCTGGCGGCGACCGCGGAGGAGTTGCGCGAGTCGCACCTCGCGCTGCGCAAATTGCAGGAGGAGCACCGCAAGCTGACGCGCGAGACGGAGCGGCTGTCGCGCTACTCAGCGCGGCTGACGGACACGTCAGCGGCACGCGGCCGCGGCGGGCTCAGCGGCAGCGTCACCCCAACCATCAGCGCGATGCTGGCGGAGACGGCGACGAACTCCTACGCAGTCACCGCGTCTGCTGTTGAGGCGCTGGAGCAGTCGAACCTGCTGCAGGTGTCTTCCCTTCAGCAGGATCTGCTGCTCAGCCGCCGTCACGCACGCGACTTGGAGGGACGCGAGGCGTTGCTGCGTCAGAACCACTCCACGCTAGAGCAGGAGGTAGTATCCTTGCGTGTGGAGGCGGCGGAGGCGGCCGACCTGCGCGAAGAGGTCGCCACCCTGCGTGCCGACAACGCGGAGCTGGAGGAGCGGTGCGAGCAGCTGGAACGAATGCTGGCTGCCGCGGGCGGGGGCACGATGCAGGAGCTGAAGTCGCTGCGGACGCAACTGAAGCTGAAGGAGACGGAGCTGGCCGACCTCAGGGCCCGCATGCGCGACTTCTTGCTGAACCGCTCCACCTCGGAGTTTGAGGTGGTCCGGCGGGAGGGCGACCTTCGCGAGACACTCAGCGGCATCACGACGCAGCTCGCGGCAACGCAGGCGCAGTACAGCGGCGGCCGCACCGCACGTGAGCGCGGCACCGCACTACTCAGTGGTGGTGCTGGCGGTACGGCTGGCGACGAAGCATCCCCGCAGGGCGTTCTGAGCAGCCGCATCGATCACCTCGAGAACGTCGTGCGGGAGCGGGACGCCGTGATTGAGAAGATGCAGGCGTCTCAGCTGGAGTCTCGCGTGACCGTCGACGGTTTGCAGGAGAACCTCTCCGAGAAGGAAGCCGCGCTGGACCGCGCCAACACGCTGTTGGCGCAGTACGCCGAAACCATCGAAACTCTCCACTCTGCTGGGGTGGCAGGGACGACGACGCGGCAGCTGCCCGCGACACCGCGCCGCACACTGTCCGAGTCGCCGCACAGCGCACGCAGCCGCAACAACACCGCTTCTGTGCCACCTCCGACCCCGTTAGGGATGAGCTCCATGCATGACGACACGGCGGGCAGCATCAGTCGTGCGGGCGTGACGGCGCCAATGGCTTCTCCTGCGCCACGCATGCCGAACTTGGATGAGGTCGCCGGAGAGGAAGAAGGGGAGAATAGCAGCGCGGGAGATGAAGCAGAGGCGCCGTCAGAGTCGCCAGCGTCGGTGCGGCGCCGCACGGGATCGAATGGGCAGCGCAGCAGTCGGCGCGCCGGTGGACGTCGCTCCAGCGAGGAAAGGACCTCAGCGGATGCTCCGGTGCCAAGTCGGTCCGCAACTCGCTCTGCGTCGGCGACTACGACCGCGGCAGCGGGCCGGAAGCGCGGCCGTCCGCCGACACGGAAGTAGGAATTAGATGGAGCCGAAAAGGAAAGCACACGTGATGTGATTGACGTCTGATTTATGAAACTTCTCGTTGTTGTTATCTCCGCTAGCGGCCTTGAGGGGCACTCGAATAGTCCGTGTTGATAACAGCTGAAAAACCTTGAGTATTTCAGCTCTCGCTTTCGCTCCTCTTGTACCCAACACTCCTCTGCACAGTCGAGGTGCACACAGACACACACACACATTTTTTTTGCATTTTTTTTGGAGGATGTTCTAGTGCGTCGTTGTACGTGATGATGGTCACCACAGTTGCCATACAACTTTTTTTCTTCTCCTGCGCGTTGCTGCCTGAACTTTAGATGATGCATGAGGTGATCAAATTATTTTTTTTTTCTGGTCTGAATATGCAATAGGGAAACCCGGTTTCCCTCTATTGTGTGCTATTATTGCTGATACCTATTTGCCGGGTTGCCTGTCCATTAATGTTGGTTGTTTTGTTCGTTTTGTATTAGGTGGTGAGCTACGCGTCGCGACATGACAGTGCCAGCTGCTGTGCCGCTCCGCCACTGCGGGCCTTCACAGCTGTGTGAAGAACGAAAAGCGAAAAACAAAAAAGTTTTGTCTTGGTGACTTATCTACCATAATGATAGATTTTATTTTCTCTGTATTTTTTTAACTCTTCGCCATAGGAGCTGTTGAGACGCTTGCCATACGACACAGACTCACGCAGGGACATCATAGATGATAAAAACACACAGCCAACACCTTTGTTTTCCTCCTTCTTTTTCATTAATGACGAAGAGGGTAAACAACGTTATTTTGTCGAGGCTCGATGCAAAAGGCATTTGCAGCGTCGAGTGATTTTTTGGGTCGCCCGTTGCTTTGTCAGGGCATCACATGAGAGCTATACCAGGCTGCACGCAATTTGCCGACCGGTAAGGAAATCTCTTCATTTTGCAGGTGATATCCTAGTGCCTTCCATGTAGCTGGCTGTCTTAACTTCTACCGCAGCTGTGAACTGCAAGCACCAAGTTGGACCCCCGCGAAGATGGTCAGTCGGCTTGTCTAGTTGACTCTCTATACAAGACAAATACTTAAATGTGTCGATGAAGGCCGTCGTGCAACATCACTGCAGCCCTAACTGTCGCCGTGCACATTTTTCATTTTCTCTTCCCCTCAAAAAATAAAACTGCTTTCTTCTGCTTTCATTGCGTTCTGCACCGCGTCATCACCCGCTGCTCAATTGTATTCTCACACGCCTTACTCGGCACAACATCAAATATTTCCTAAAACGCTATCATCGGTTGCACCAAAACTGTTACCCTTCACACTACTGGGTATTCATTTCATATCCTTGTCTCACCCTCGACACGCAATTCCGTGTCGAACTTTTCCGCCATCGCGTCCGCTCCTCTACCTCACCACTACATGCACTAAATTCACCCCAAACAGTTTAACTCCACCATTTAAAGCTCTCTTTTTAGCACTCTATCTTTTACCACTTTAAACAAACACACTTTCTTTTTTCGTAACCTATACACTCCACTAACACCAACAAAAAAAACACACATACCACCCCCTTCAAGATGGCTCCGATCGTGCACAAGAACCTGACGGCTCCCGAGCTGGTGCAGTGGGCACTGAAGCTG
Source organism: Crithidia fasciculata (assembly GCA_000331325.2). Taxonomy (NCBI): domain Eukaryota; phylum Euglenozoa; class Kinetoplastea; order Trypanosomatida; family Trypanosomatidae; genus Crithidia; species Crithidia fasciculata. Next base: position 893,799 of record CM003428.1, read on the forward strand.
GAGAAGGACTCGCAGCTGAGCGCTCGCGGCGCGCTGTGCGTGCTGTCGTACGCGAAGACGGGCCGCTCGCCGGCGGACAAGCGCATCGTGGACACGGAGGACGTGAGCAAGAACGTGGACTGGGGCAGCGTGAACATCAAGCTGAGCGAGGACTCGTTCGCGAAGGCGAAGAAGCGCGCGATGGAGTTCCTGAACTCGCGCGAGCACCTGTTCGTGGTGGACTGCTACGCCGGCCACGACGAGCGCTACCGCCTGAAGGTGCGCGTGATCACGACGCGGCCCTACCACGCGCTGTTCATGCGCTGCATGCTGATCCGGCCGACGGCGGAGGAGCTGGCGAACTTCGGCGAGCCGGAGTACACGATCTACAACGCGGGCGAGTGCCCGGCGGACCCGTCGGTGCCCGGCATCACGTCCAAGACGTCCGTGTCGCTGAACTTCAAGACCCGCGAGGAGGTGATCCTGGGCACGGAGTACGCGGGCGAGATGAAGAAGGGCATGCTGACGGTGATGTTCGAGCTGATGCCGCGCCAGGACCACCTGTGCATGCACGCGTCGGCGAACGTGGGCAAGAAGGGCGACGTGACGGTGTTCTTCGGGCTGAGCGGGACCGGCAAGACGACGCTGTCGGCGGACCCGCGCCGCATGCTGATCGGCGACGACGAGCACGTGTGGACGGACAAGGGCGTGTTCAACATCGAGGGCGGGTGCTACGCCAAGGCGATCGGGCTGAACCCCAAGACGGAGGAGGAGATCTACAACGCGGTGCGCTTCGGCTGCGTGGCGGAGAACTGCAAGCTGGACAAGGTGGCGCACGAGATCGACTTCTACGACGAGTCGATCTGCAAGAACACGCGCGTGGCGTACCCGCTGGAGCACATCCCCGGCGCGCTGACGCACGCCGTCGCCGGCCACCCGCACAACGTGATCTTCCTGACGAACGACGCCTTCGGCGTGATGCCGCCGGTGGCGCGCCTGACGCCGGAGCAGGCGATGTTCTGGTTCATCATGGGCTACACGGCGAACGTGCCCGGCGTGGAGGCTGGCAGCCAGCCGGTGGCGAAGCCCGTGTTCTCGTCGTGCTTCGGCGCCGCCTTCCTGGTGCGCCACGGCACGTTCTACGGCGAGCAGCTGGCGCGCAAGATGACGCAGCACAACGCCAAGGCGTGGCTGCTGAACACGGGCTACGCTGGCGGCCGCGCGGACCGCGGCGCGAAGCGGATGCCGCTGAAGGTGACGCGCGCCGTCATCGACGCCATCCACGACGGCAGCCTCGACCGCGAGGAGTACGACGTGTACCCGGGCTGGGGCCTGCACATCCCGAAGAAGTGCGCGCGCGTGCCGGCGCACCTGCTGGACCCCCGCAAGGCGTGGAAGGACGTGAAGGCCTTCAACGAGACCACCAAGGAGCTGGTGGGCATGTTCCAGGCCAGCTTCCAGAAGCGCTTTGCCGCGAAGGCGAGCGACGCCCTCAAGTCCGCGGTGCCCAAGTACGTGGAGGCGGCCCGCCTGTAAGGTGCGCGCGTGGGTTGACGCCCCAGCGCACTCTCCCCCCGCTGTTCCGATGTGGAGTGACCAGCACCGCTGGTCCCACCCCCCGCAATAGTTGCTTGGTGTTTTTCTTTTTTTTTTTCGCTTCCGTGGACCTCTTTTCTCTCTTTGCTAACTATTTTACACGTGGCGCTGCGTCTCGCCGCTCGACATTCGGGACCGCGTTCCGAATGCGCGGAGCCATGGAGCAACCCCCGCGCTGCTCCGTGGCGTGAGCTGCAGCTGCTCCACGCGCGCGGCCATGAGGCTGCGTGAGATAACCACTCCCCTACCCCCTCCACGCAAGTGCTCTGTTTCCTATTCGCTATCCTTTGTTTTCTCGCGTATACGCGGAGAAGACGCCCCTCGCCGCTGCGTGCGCGCGGCAGCTGCGGGGGACGGCGCACTATGCCCTCAAAAACTCATGTTATGCTGAGGCGCAGGGGGAGGGTGCCGCACCGGAGCGCGTGTGCTGGGTGCGCTCACCCTCCCCCTGCTGCACCCCTCTAAACACAACGACAGACATCAACGCTGGCAACAGCAGCAAAAGTACACAGAACCCCTACCAAAAGAAAGCAGTGATGAATGAAAAAAGCAGCGTGGCGCGTTGCTTGTGGGAGAACGCGCTGCCGGCAGCAAGGCAGCCCCGCTGCGTGTGCGCGTGTGGCGTCGCGCGTGTTGTTGCTTCGTTCCGTGGCGCCTCTGCGACGTGGTGATACTGGTGGTGGTGGTGGCGACAGCTGCGGCTGCTGCCTTCTCCGATGCGCACGCCGGGTGTAAGCGTGCCTGTGCATCTGTGCATGTGTGTATGTGGCCGGTGCCGACTGCTCGACTCTCACTCTCCCTCCTCTCCACTCTCTCCTCTCGCTCTCCACTCCCCCGCTCTCTCTCCCCCACCGGTGTGCGACGGTGCAGAGTTTCGTACGCGAACACCCCTAACCCTGCCAAGCACCGCCACAAGCCACCCCGAGTCGCGACCGCTTGCCACCTCAAAATCAAAACCCAAATCTTAACCTAACAACACCCCTTTCCTGCCACCAAAAAGAAGCCGACCCCTCCAAGATGGCTCCGATCGTGCACAAGAACCTGACGGCTCCCGAGCTGGTGCAGTGGGCACTGAAGCTGGAGAAGGACTCGCAGCTGAGCGCTCGCGGCGCGCTGTGCGTGCTGTCGTACGCGAAGACGGGCCGCTCGCCGGCGGACAAGCGCATCGTGGACACGGAGGACGTGAGCAAGAACGTGGACTGGGGCAGCGTGAACATCAAGCTGAGCGAGGACTCGTTCGCGAAGGCGAAGAAGCGCGCGATGGAGTTCCTGAACTCGCGCGAGCACCTGTTCGTGGTGGACTGCTACGCCGGCCACGACGAGCGCTACCGCCTGAAGGTGCGCGTGATCACGACGCGGCCCTACCACGCGCTGTTCATGCGCTGCATGCTGATCCGGCCGACGGCGGAGGAGCTGGCGAACTTCGGCGAGCCGGAGTACACGATCTACAACGCGGGCGAGTGCCCGGCGGACCCGTCGGTGCCCGGCATCACGTCCAAGACGTCCGTGTCGCTGAACTTCAAGACCCGCGAGGAGGTGATCCTGGGCACGGAGTACGCGGGCGAGATGAAGAAGGGCATGCTGACGGTGATGTTCGAGCTGATGCCGCGCCAGGACCACCTGTGCATGCACGCGTCGGCGAACGTGGGCAAGAAGGGCGACGTGACGGTGTTCTTCGGGCTGAGCGGGACCGGCAAGACGACGCTGTCGGCGGACCCGCGCCGCATGCTGATCGGCGACGACGAGCACGTGTGGACGGACAAGGGCGTGTTCAACATCGAGGGCGGGTGCTACGCCAAGGCGATCGGGCTGAACCCCAAGACGGAGGAGGAGATCTACAACGCGGTGCGCTTCGGCTGCGTGGCGGAGAACTGCAAGCTGGACAAGGTGGCGCACGAGATCGACTTCTACGACGAGTCGATCTGCAAGAACACGCGCGTGGCGTACCCGCTGGAGCACATCCCCGGCGCGCTGACGCACGCCGTCGCCGGCCACCCGCACAACGTGATCTTCCTGACGAACGACGCCTTCGGCGTGATGCCGCCGGTGGCGCGCCTGACGCCGGAGCAGGCGATGTTCTGGTTCATCATGGGCTACACGGCGAACGTGCCCGGCGTGGAGGCGGGCAGCCAGCCGGTGGCGAAGCCCGTGTTCTCGTCGTGCTTCGGCGCCGCCTTCCTGGTGCGCCACGGCACGTTCTACGGCGAGCAGCTGGCGCGCAAGATGACGCAGCACAACGCCAAGGCGTGGCTGCTGAACACGGGCTACGCTGGCGGCCGCGCGGACCGCGGCGCGAAGCGGATGCCGCTGAAGGTGACGCGCGCCGTCATCGACGCCATCCACGACGGCAGCCTCGACCGCGAGGAGTACGACGTGTACCCGGGCTGGGGCCTGCACATCCCGAAGAAGTGCGCGCGCGTGCCGGCGCACCTGCTGGACCCCCGCAAGGCGTGGAAGGACGTGAAGGCCTTCAACGAGACCACCAAGGAGCTGGTGGGCATGTTCCAGGCCAGCTTCCAGAAGCGCTTTGCCGCGAAGGCGAGCGACGCCCTCAAGTCCGCGGTGCCCAAGTACGTGGAGGCGGCCCGCCTGTAAGGTGTGCGCGTGGGTGTGCGTGCGCGGATGTTCGTAGCGCATATTCTAATTATTGATGGTCGTGCCCGGTGTTGAAGTCCGATGCACACCATTCAAAACTCCGATCGATTTTGTTGAACAGTCTGGATCTTGAAAGGGGGAAAAAAAAGTGTACTTTGTGCTTTTTTTGTTCAATGAGTAAACTAGTTTGTGGTTGTTCTTGGAAGCTGCTATCTCGTGAGTGGTGTTTGCAACGTGGTTGGAAATTTAGACTGGGTTCGTTTCCGTTTTTATTAAGGTTTGGTACTACTCGAGGGAAGAGAACAAGACGAAAAGGTTGTTTTCTCTCTTCGGTCCAATTCTGTCTCACTCTCGCAGCCACAGACAAGCGTAGCTATTCCAGAATGCTGAAACTGCTTCATTGGTGCATCCCTTTTTTAATGTCTTTCTGTTCAACAATCTTTGGTTTTGTTTTTCAATTTCGCCTTTTTAATTTTTTCTATTTCAGTTTATTATACTAGGGTGATTTTTTTTTTTTATACCATAGCGCCTCTGTGATGTTTATCGATGCTTCGCGCTCACGTAGTTCTATATATATTTTTGATTATTCTCGATTCTTTTCTGGGGGCTTGCTTTTTTTATTTTTACTACTTTTTTATTATTATTTTAAGCTGCTAGCGTAGTCGGCAAGTGCGGATGTGGCGGATGGAACAGAAAAGGCTGAAAGAAGAAAAAAAAGAATGTGTGGTAGGTGGAGTTTTTCGTAGCCCTCGCGTGCTATACACTTTTTTCTCCTTCATTTTCTTTTTTTACTCTTCGTGTTCTCACGCAATCTTCCGCTTGCTGTAGGAAAAGAGATAGATGCCGACCTCGTGGACGCAGCGTGAACCAAAAAAAGAAAAAGAAAAATGACAACTATAAAAAATAACTTTCGGGAGACAAATGTCGAATTATGCCCACCAAAATGAACCAAACAAGTTAGAAATTCAACAAAGAAAAATATAGTGAATCTGAAAGTGAAGGAGCGATGTGGATGCTTTGGCGGAGGTGAGAGTTGGTGTTGTGATAACACACATCTTGCAGTTAAAGGCGTAGAGCAGTGTTGAGATGGTTGAAGGGCAGCTCACCTCTGTTGGGAATTTTGCAAAGACGAAAGGACGCTTGCCGCCTAGTTTCTGTCCTTGCCACTTTATCACGCTGTGATTGGTGCCGGTGTGGTTCGCTTGGCCACGTCAGAGGCCATTTTCAACTCGCAAGGGATTCGTGGTTGGCTCTCGTTGTTCTTTCATCCTCCATTTTCAGCGGCGCCGTTGCATTTAACCTCACAAACAACGCCTTTTGTGTTTATCCATAGTTCCGGTCTCAGGCGAGAGGGAAGAGTTGTGCACTTCACGCCTGGTACCTTATTAACGAATGGAGAAATGCTGTTGCTGCAAAAAAAAAAAAAATGGAGGTCGAAGAAGTGCCCTGCTTCCATGCGCTTTTCATCTCGTTTGTCCTATCTCCTTCCGCTTCTCTTCTCGTCTTCCACGTGGAAAAAAAAATTCACCACTTTCTATTAAACCTCCTTGCAAACATCTTGCCTGGTATTGCTTCTCTTTTATAATTTAATCTTACCTCATACCTCATCGCACGTTTCACCTGACGTACTGTGACGCACCTTCAAATAGCTTCGCTCCTCGTACACAGAGGATATCGACTTGGTCACTGCGGTAGGTGCTTGCATATCGTAGCTCATCGTGCTCTGTGGGCCTTCCTACCAAACGGTGTGTTTTCTGTCTGTTATCTCTGTTCGCCTCTTCTATTAGATATCTTAGTCATCGCCTTTGCCGTCAAGGACGAGAACACGCCGGTGTGCAGGCGGCAAACCTACCACTGACCAGCAAAAAAAAAAACCAATTGGTTTGCTTTAAAAAAAAAAGGGTCTATTCTTCACACAACACTTATTCCTTTTTCGACAACACACACGCACACATACTCGTAGAGTGCCTGCACCTTTTTTTCCGGTCTGTGACCACTGATTTTTGCTTTTTTTTTTGCTGTTGTTATTTAGTACGGTCTCTGTGGTTCTGTGTTATTTCGTGTGCGTTTGCGTGCGTGTGAAAAGCAATATCCCTTTTCCGGTTGTGTCCGCCGTTGTCGTGTACAGGTCAAGCGACAGCAAAAGAGAGAAGGATTAAAAGGACGGGAAGAGCGACGAAATCTTAGATAGATAGAGTGGTGTCGAGGGGCAGTAGCAACGACAACAACAAAAACAGCTGTGAGACCTGTACAGGCGTTCGTTGCCACGCCGAAGACGTGCTCGCCGCTCTGTAGTATAAAAAAAAACTCATTATTTTGTTCGCTGTTTCGCTCAAGCGGTTTGTTGTCTACATTTTATTTGTTTTTTCGACCCGGCTTTGCACCTTATTATTTTTTTTTCTACGTTTGTGGAGCGTCGTCTCGCCCTTTTCTCTTCTTTTCCCTTTTCCTTTTTCTCCTTACCTTTCCCCGCTTTTCTCTTTTGCAGAGGTAATCGCTGCTGTTGCGCTGCAATAAAAGGCCTCCCTCTCCCCTTGTCTTCCGTCTTTTGCTTTCTCGTTCATTATCTCAGAGCCCCCTTCTTTTTTCCTTTTCTTTTACATTTGTCGCTGCTGTTGCTGCCCGCTGCAGCTCCATCGTTCTCCTCCTCGCATCGTGTTCGTTTCTTTCCATTTTTAATATTGTGCCGGTAGAGGTGACTTTGTTTTTTTTTGTTCTGTGATCGTTTTTTGGTGCGTGTGGTGCGCGTCGTTGTACTGTGCACTCGACTCGGCGAAGACACAAAACACGGCATTAAGAGGGCGAGCACCGGTAGCGGGAGTTCCCGTTGTGTACATCATCATCGTTGTTGTTATTTTGTTGTCATTGCCCTCTCCTCCTATCGCTGTTAAAGAGAAGAAAAAAAGAGATATCTTTCCGACGGCTGGAACATTTCTGATCAAGACGACTCTGCGGTTGACATCTGTGCGGTGCAGTGCCGTCTGACAGAAGGAGGAGATAAATTTCTCTTTGTTGTGTTGAAGGCTCAACTTCGCTTCCGACGTGGCGCACAGGGCTGAGTGGATAGGACTCACACCATAGCAGCACCGCCAAAAACAAAAACAAAAAAGAATTTAAACATATAGCTGAGGCACACACCACGATGACTTCCCGAGGAGACCACATTCGCCTCGAGAAGGGTGCCGTCGTGAAGCACCACTACGAGGTGGTGACGTCGGTAGGCTCCGGCAACTTCTCCAAGGTCTACCGCGTCCTCGACCTCCAGCTCTCCAGCAAAGAGCAAAAGCGTCGTCCGCTCGCCATGAAGGTAATCAAGAAGGAGTACAGCAGCGATGCCAAGTACGAGAAGCAGATGCTCATCACACTCCACAAGAACGACAAGAACCACACCGCACGTGTGTCGAAGATGCACGAGTGCTTCCTCTACCAAGACTGTCCAGTCTTCATCATGCCCATACACGGACCGAGCATTCGCAACCGCCGCCTCGGCATTAATCGTGGAGTGGTGACGCATGACAAGCTTCTCGAGTTCGCCTACGACATTTTAGAAACGATGGACTTTGTGCATTTTCAGTGTAACATGGTGCATACCGATCTAAAGCCGGAGAACATCCTCATCGCCGACTGCAACGTCGCAGAGAACTCTATGGGGGATGCGTGGGTGGTGTGCGACTTCGGCAGCGCCTCTCTGTGGCGCCTCGACAAGCTCGACTCCGACCTCATCTCAACACGCCCCTACCGTGCGCCGGAGGTGGTGCTGGGCAACAAGTGGCACTACGCGGCCGACATGTGGAGCGTCGGGTGCATCCTGTACGAGGTCGCCGTCGGCCACCGTCTCTTTGAGATTCGCGACGACCTCACTCATCTTCACATGATGGACCGCCGCTTAGGGCGACTACCCGAGGCCTTCACGAAGTCTTCCCGCTACGCCTCCAAGTTCTTCAACACGCGAGGGGAGTTCCTGTCGACGCCCGACGTGATCCGCTTTGGCAAGTGTCGCCTGACGCCGCTGAAGGAGATGTTCCGCGATGATCGCAACTTCCTGCACTTACTCGAGGGGCTTTTCGTGTACGACCCGTCGCGGCGCATGACGGCCACGGAGGCGCTGGCGCTGCCCATGTTCAACGAGGTGCGCGCGGCTCGACGGCGACGGACAGAGAGGGAGGCGGAGGAGGCCGAAGCCCGCCGGGAGCGCCGCCGTGCCGCCTCTGCAGCAGCTGCCTCTGCCACCACTACTGCACCAGCTACCACGAACGCCACTGGAGACTCTCTGATGTCGACGTTTAACAGCCTGAACGACACGGTGAACACGCGGCTGACGGACCGCACCGACCGCAACACGCTGGAGAGTACGGGGGAGAGCAAAAAGTTGCACCACTCGACGAAGTTTGCTGTGGCGGCGGCGGACATGGACGGCGGTGCTGCCGAGTCGCCACCTGCGGCTGTTGGTAGGCCAAAGCCCTCTGGTGCGGATGCGGTGAGCGAATCGCGCGGCACGCCGTCGCCGCACACCGGCCGCTCCACCACCGAAACGGCAACAACGGCAACGTCGCGCATCTCTGTCAATGTATCACCCCAAAAGGAGGGCGGCAAGTCTCGCGCCACCACCGGCAGCGCCTCTCCGCACTCCACGGTAACGGCGAGCAGTAGCGGTGGTGGCCACGGCAAGGCTGTCAAGCCGCGCGGCCGTGCGGTGAGTACGCCCGCCGCCATCACGAAGGAGGTGCCGAGCCACCGACCCGTCGTGGACAACCATCGCGCCTCGACAGGGGCAACGACGCTGGCAACCACCACAACCACTGTCGTACCAAAGCTGGCTCTCGGCAGGATCTTGTCGGGCGGAGACAGCAGGAGCCCCAGCACCACCACCACGACGGCGGCAGCGACGACCTCGAAGGTTGCCCGGAGTGCCGGCGAGGGTGGCATCAGTAAAGCCGCGCGGCACGCCAACGGACAGCCGGGCCGCGCCTCAGGCCTGCGGACGGCCTCTCCAGCGGAGCGCCACGCACCTGGATCGGCGGCGCCGGCTGATGTCGCGGTGAACTTGACGGGTGCGAGTAAGCCAACAGGAAGCCGCACGCCGCGGAAGAATGCGCATGGTTCGCGTCGCAGCAGCGCCATGAGCGTCGACGAGACCGCCGTACGCAACATTACCGCGGGGAGTGCAAAGGAGGGCGACGCTGCGGATGCGCCGGCCGTCACGCCGCACACGCCGGACAGCGCGGGGGCCAGTGCGTCGGACGTGCCGCGCATGGTGCGTGGTGCCGCCGCACGCGCCACTCCGTTCATTGCGGCGCAGTCGCAGACCACCAATTACAACACCGCCTCGTCAACCGCTGCTGCCACGAGTGCTCCCGCTCCGTCGACTGCTGCTGCGGAAATCACATCGACACCTGTGCGCGCACCGTCCACCACGCCGCTCGGCTACCTCTCCCCGCTGGAGCGCGGCATGACAGCTGCCGGCATCACCACCCGCACCGAGCCTCCTGTCGATATCAACAGTCCGGAACAACACGAGGAGAAAGGAGAAGGTGCGAGGGCGGGGAAGAGTCGACGCGGCAGCAGCAACGTTGAAACAGAGGACGAGGCGACGACGAATGCTGCCAGTGAGGGAGAGGCGAGTAGTCTGCCCTCGCCGGTGGCCAACCACACCGATGGCAGCCCGCGGGCGACAGATTACCGCAGCCCGGTGCGCCGCCGTCCCGCACCGGTGGTGACGCCGACCGACGACACGTCTGCGCCGACGTCGCCGGAGGTGGCGCGGCGGTCACCGCGTGCGTCCATGTCGCCGATGCTGACGATGGAAAAAGTGCTGTCCCACCCCTTTCCGCAGACGCAACCCGCGCCGAACCTGGCAGTGCCGGCGGCGCAGAGCGAGGGCCACCGCACCCCGCGCGAGGTGTCGCCGGCGCCGGTCACGGGGCGTGGAGGCTCGCCAGTCACGACGGCACGACGCTTGTCGCAGCCGGCAGCACTACAGGCACCAGCAACAGGAGGAGCAGCAGCAACCGCGGAAGCGGATGCGTATGTGTTGGCGAGCACCGTGCCGATCGTGCGAGCCCCGCCGAGCCGCGGCACCAGCCGCAGCGGGTCACTGGCGAGCACGCTCGTGACGACTCCGAGCGTTGATGCACCTGTTCGTACTTTGGGGTCCGGCGCGACCTTTACCTCTTCTACCGGAGCTGCGCCTGCGTTGCCGGCTGCAGCTGCAGAGGCTCAAGCAACAGCATCGTCGCAGGCGGGCCACTCGACGCGGCTGCGCTCGCCGTTGCAAAGCAGCCTGACGCCGCGCTCCTCCGCCAACGCCGGAGCTGCCGCTGCAGTGACGCGGACCGGCGCCACCAGCGGCACCAGCGCTGGCGGTGTCTTGCAGCCCGTCTCTGCTGTCCCGTCCAACGCATCGTCTGCGCACCTTGGTAATGCCTCGACTAGTGCCGCTGGGGCTCCGTCTATGAAGCCCGTCATCAACGTGTCTGCTGCTACGGCGGACCGGCTCAAATCTGTTCCGCCGGCCTCCATCGCGGACGTCCGAGGCCCCTCCGCGATACCCGTCAGCGCCTCCCGTCGCACCGTTGTGAAGCCCAGTCCCGCGCCGCCAAGCACTCCCATCAGTACCACCACAGCAGCAGCAGACACGAGCACTCCTACCACCGCCACCAGCAACAGTGTCAGTGCGAGTGGCCGCAGCGGCATTCCCGAGCACCCCGTTGCACGCCCCGTCACACCAACGCCATCGGCTCCACGGGCGTCGGAAGGGGCTTCTCATCTGCCCGAGGCAGTCACACGCTCGCGTGAGCGCTCACTGGCGGTCGGTGAGGCGGAGCGAGAAAAGGAGAAGGAGCGAGCGGCGTCGCGGCGGGGCAGCGCGAACTCTTCTCTCTCCGCCCTCCATCCAACCATTGAGGCCGCCACACCCAAAACACCGCTGCCTTCGGCCACCGGCGCTGCTGGCACCGCAAGCCTCTCCTCCTCCCTCTCCCTCCCTAGCACGGCCTCGCACCCAACCGTGGGCGTTGTGCGGCAGCGCAGCGGCAGCACGCAGCTCGTCGCGGGGCACACCAGCGGTCTCGAGAGCAACCCGGCGCTGTCCATGACATCGACAGCAGCGGGGCACGGGCTTCTGTACACGCCGCGTGGGTCGCGTGTGTTGACGGAGCACTCGTTGACGGCGTCGGGTCGCAGCTCGGCAGCGCCGTTGCCAGCGGTGGTGCCAGGTGCTCCAGCCTCTTCTCCCCCGCTCACCTCGTCGCAGGGCAGCGGACGCACGCTGATGACGTTGGCCACTCCCGGCGCCGCTGCACAGGACGGCGATGCCCACTGCAGCCGCCCCGCTGAGCACACCGTGGAGAGCCGGCCGACCACACCCAGAGGCAGCGGCCGCACGAGCGTGAAGTCGTTGGACCTGCACAAACTCCACCCGTCAAGCAGCACCGGTACAAGTGGCACGCGGCCGCCCCGCTCCTCTCTTGGTGGACGCACCGCCAGTCGATCACCGGCTGCCCCGGCGGGTGGTCGGTCGCCGCGCAGCAGTGGTCGCCCCGGCCCTGGCTCAAGTCACAGCGGGCAGGCTGCCTTGAACGCGTCCACGAGTAGCCTGCACCTTGGCGTTACGCGGTCACCACGCAGGCCTGTCGCACCGGGTGCGGGCAGCAACAGCGGCGCTGCGTCGCTCATGGCCTCCATGGATGGCAGTCACACCGCCGCGGTGGTGCGCAGTCCCCGCAGCCCACGCAGCTCCAGTCGGGGTGCGAACTCACCACGTGGGTCCGCGTCCTCCAAGGCGCCGGCAAAGACGGTGTCGCCGCGTCGCGCTCAGCTGTCCCCTCGCCTCGCACCGAGTGCCGTGGCAGCAGAACACGCGAGTGAGGTCCCCCTCGTGTCGGTCAGTACCCCGACACAGCCTTTACCGCCCTCCACGCCAGCGCAGGGAGGCCCGGCCCGTCTCTCGCAGCCGCGGCGCAGCATCACGGTGATCAGCAGCAAGCCAGCTTCGTCCGCGCAGCTGTCGCGATACTCCAGTGCGGCAGCGGTGGCGCCGACGCGAGCATCCGCCCAGCGGCCTCCGCCAACAGACATGGCGGCGTCGACAGGCAAGCTGCCGTCGTCGGGCGGTCTGAGTGCGTCCTACAACGCTCCGGCCGGTGCAGCTGGCAGCTCCGTGGCGACGATCATCGCACCCACGTCGCGGCAGAACTCCTTTCCAGAGTCAGCGAACACGAGCACGACGGAGGGGGACGTTGCGGCGTCGTCACCGCCGGCGGCTGCAGCGTCCAGTGCGGCGAAGTACCGTCGCGATGCGCGGACGCTAAAACGCATTGTTGTGTCGCGGCCCTCTCCGCAGTCGTCCGGTGCGTCGATGGTTTCGCCGCAGGAGCTCGTTGACGAAGACGGCTCCTCGCTGTCGCCCGCTGCATCGATAAACTGACAAGCTCTTTGGGTTTTTTTTTTCTTTCTTCTGACTTGGGTGGTTCGTGCACGTCTGCGCGACTATGCCCTTTTGCATTGTTGACTTGTTGGTCCACTGTTGGTGCTCTGAGATGAGACAAGCGGAAAGATGTTGTGGTGACTCTGTGTATTCAACCCTTTCTCTCCACTGCGCTTTTTTCATCGTTTAAAGCGCTCTTCCCCCTTATTTTTTTAGCTTTTAATTTTCTTCTTGCGCTGTATATAACATACTTTTTCCTTCCTTCTTGTATAGTTGTGAGGTACGCAGCGCGCGTTAAGGGAACGTGGCCGTTGATGCTCCGCGTTTCTTTTTCCCCTTTTGCACATCCCTTGTGTTGCAACGGCTGCACCCAGGCGTTTGAGTGCGCGCTGCTTCTGGTTTTGCAATTCTCTCTTTTTCTCTGTCGGATAGCTCCTCCATTGCTTTGTGGCGTGTGGTGCGTGATGCGCGCTGTGTCTGCGTCTCTGTGGTCAGATCGGAAGTTCGATGATCCTTGTGTTTGTGCGTATGCGTTTGTATGCGTCTGGCAAACAAGACGTCGTCCCCTTTTGCGAGAATTTTTCCGCCTGCAATTGATTTAATGTTCTGGATTTACAGTTCATCGTTGTGGCGTATCCGCGCTTTTTTTTTCTCCCCCTTCTTTGTTCCTCCTCGCTTTGTGGCTCTGCTGGTTCTCTCTCTCTTTCCACCCACTTTCCCATGCGTACCTCCATAGTGTCCTTTTTCTTCACTCAGGTTTTGTTTTTCCCCTCGCGGAGTTTTTTCCGTGGGCTCCATTTTTTGTTTCTATTTGACGGCGACGCGCTTCAGTGGGCGACTGATTTGTAATTCTTGTGGCGTGGTTCGGTGTCTTGTTGTCCTGAGTCGCATCTTTGCCTTTGTTGAGGGCGGGCAGAAGGTTGGAGTGATGTCCGATGATCATGTCAAGGCGGCTTATGTTCTTCTTGTTGTGAAGTGGACTCATACGATTCCATCCCCGCAGCAAAAATTATCAAAGCTTTTTTTTTCTCGATGAACGCAGCGATGGCAGCAAAGGAATAAGCGTTTGGCTTCTTCGCTGCCGCACTGCATCACCTCGCCCCAGAGTGAAGCACTTACGAGTCGTTCTCTACGCCATCTCTGAACGTGCTCTAAGTCCAATTGTGGAGAGGCTCATTGCCCTTCAAAACATATGGCGTCGGTGATGTGAACGACGGAAGCGATGCGGCGCTGTAGTGGTCCGTTTGCCCTGCGCCGCGGTGGTTATGTTGACTAGAGTGCGAGTGCGCGTCGGTGAAGTGTTCCTTTTGTTGACCCCTTTTTTTTTCCCTTTGCATTTGTTCTCAGAAACACAGAAAAATGCGGTATGCGATATCAGGAAATAATAGCGGCCATGAGCGAACGGAGGGATTTAGTAAGCCTAGTGAGGGGAAAAAGAAAAATGAAAACTGCTGCCTGAGAGCCTTCCTGTGGTGAGCCTGTCCTTGATCGATCGAGGAACACAACAAAGAACCTCATACTTGAATGCAGTGAAAGCACACAACATCGGTCAGTGAGCACACACCGGTGCGCGAGCAAAAAAATAATTACAGGTGCTGCATCGCCACCACTTCTGACGGTGGCGGAGAGAGAGAGAGAGAGCTTTATGCATTATCTGCGCCATTACCCACTACCTCTCTTTTTCTTCTTTAACCTCACATTATCTTTAAACTCGCGGCTCTGCTGCATCGTTCTTTTACTCGGGACGTACACACTATATGTATCTTGTGCACACTCGCCTTGTTGCCCTACAGCACATCCGAGGCCGTCGGAAGTATTGAGCACCCTCAGTAGAGTGTGCTTTTAGAAGCGTGAGCGTTTACAGCGAAGATGCCGTACCCTTCTTCTTCCCCTTTAAACACCTCCTCGTCCTCTGCTGGGCCGGAGCTGGTGTCCTACACCTACCAGGGCTTAGCAGACGGTAGCAGGCGCCATGGAAGCGCGGCTTCGGCAAAGCCCATCCTGCACGCACGCAGCCGTCCACAGCAGCAGCAGCACTACTCTCTCCCTTCCAACGGTAGTCGCCAGCCAACTTACGATTCACCTATTCGTCCGTCAGCAGCCTTGTCACGTCGACAGGCACACCCGTACGACCCTGCTGGGATGGCACAGACGCAGAGCCCTACACCACGCACCCCACCCCGCTATCCGACGGGTGCTGTTACGGGTCACGCAGAGCTGCGCGTGCCGGCTCAGTCCAGCGAGAGAACTCAGGCAACCGCAGCGGCAGCAGCAGCAGCAGGGCAGAGCAGTGCCTCGCCGTCCCCCTCGCATTGGTGGGGAGAGCGGTACGCCCCAAGCGTGTCTGCGCTGCCTCGACAACGTCACTCACACGCAGCATCAACTGGAGAAATCTTCTCCCCTGCGACCACCTGTTGGCTGTGCGAGGGCCGCTGTTTGACCGGCCCTGGCTCCACCTGGGCCACCGCACCGGCTCTCTTTTTCAACGCCTCCTCTGCCCCTCCAAACAACACCCCTGTCAGCACGCTGACGCTGTGTGCGACGTGCGCTGCTGCAGCTGCCGCCAACGCCGACACACAAGCCTCCGCACGCGAGGTGCTGCAGCGGTGTCAACGCACACCGGCAATTCGATACCGCACCGCTGCCTTTGTGAACGCCGTCCGCGAGTACGCGCTGCTGCTAACGCTGATGGCGGAGAAGGTGGTGCGTGCCTGTGAACGCGTGCGGCGCATCCACGGAAGCAGCGGTGCTGCGGGTGGGATTACGTCACTGGATGCTGCAGGGTGTCTCGATCCCTCCGTGGCGTCTGCTGCCGCCCCGCTGCGCCTCTTTCGCCTCCCGCTTCAGCACAAGGTGCTGCGGCAGCTCGTCGCTGCGCTGGAGGAGCTCCTGCAGCGAGACGGGCGGGCTGCACAGCTGGCCGCAGCGTCGCTCTCACCGTCCTCAACAGGAGCGGGGCAGCAGCGCACGCAGTCGGAGACGGTCTCCTACTCGGAGATTATGGCCCCACGGGAGCGCCACGTTCTGCTGGAGGAGGTGTCGCACGTGGAGCGGCAGATCATGGCGGTGACTGCTGCCATGAGAGCGGAGGAGGACGAAGCTGAGCGTGCCGCTGCCGCTGCCGTCACGGTCTCTCCGCCGCCACCTCCGCTGCAGAAGCAGCACCATCAACCCAACAACACGGGAGAGGCAGCATCTCGACCGGGCGGTGGTCGCAGGGGCTATGACGACTTCGTGGTGGTGTCCCCCCGTCCTTCTCCCGCGCGCGAGCACACCTCCCCACGTGTGGCTGCGACGCCGCGGTCGTGTACAAATGGCCGCAGCGGGGCGGATCCGCTGTCTCTCCTGGCCGATCCCCGGCGTGCGCAGCGGCAGCACCCTTCCCCGGCAGCGGCAGAGCCGAAAGAGAGGAACACGCAGGACAACGACTTGGGTGAAGATCGGCAACGGCACCAGCAGCGACGTGCTCCTCTTCGCAGCAGCAGCTGTAGCAGTAGCAGAAGCAGTAGCAGAGAGCGATCCCCTCCCGCGCTCACCACTTCACCGCAACGGCAGCAGCAGCAGCTGCGTCCGAGCGACAACGCTCGCAGAGCACCGGCACCCTTTCCATTGGCACCGGCGCAGCACCGCGATCGCAGCCACAGTTCTGCTCACGTCGGTTGTGAACCTGTGAGAGAAGGGGAAGACGGGCCTGTTGAGCGCAACGGCCGCCGTGTTGCTGCGGCACCGAATGCGAAGCGTGTTGCTGCGACGCCGGCAGCGACTTCGCCGGGACGTCGCACCATGGAAGCCATGATGAGCTCTGCCATGTGGGTTGCTCACCAACACGACGACTACGACCATGACGCCACCAACGCCGCAGACCCACTTCCCGACAGCGGGTCCATCCATGAGGCAGCGCTGCCGGTCACGAACGGCGCGCATGCGCACAATTCCGACGCCGATCCGGAGAACATTTTGGTGAACTACTTCGCCGGTCGCACCTCCGCCGTGCCGGCCTTTCGCATCTCTGGCGCTGGCACTAGGTCTCCACACGGCCAGTCCCGCGCTGGCAGATACCGCGAAGGGCAGCTCGTAGACCTGGGCAACGGCAATGAAATCGACAGGACCTGTGCAGCTGCTGACGATGCAATGGGTGCTCTTGAAGAGCGCCTATCACACGAGCGCCGTCGGCGACACGAGGCAGAGGAGGCGCTGCTGACGGCCCACACCCGCATCGCCGCGCTGGAGCAGACCACCAACGACATGGCAGAGCAGCTGCTCGCTCACCGTCTCTCCGTCACCTTCCGATCTCATCTTGCTGGGATGGAGCTGCTGGTGCGTCGGCTCACCGTGCTGGGGCAGGCCTACTGCCAGCAGAAAAGTCTTTTCTTTGCCGAGGAGGCGGCGGCGGTGGTTCGGGCGGTGCAGCGCGACGTCTATGGGTTGTCACGATTGACCCGAGTGAAATCGAGTTGTGACGGCACGCATCGAGCAGCGGCAGCAGCTGCGGGGCCGGCGACCGCACTCGAGGAAGAGGAGGAGTTGTGGGTAGGAGAGGCAGACGGCGTCGATCGCGTCGACGTTGGAAAGCCGCAGAATGCCACGGTGCGTGCTGCAATGGATTACGCCGACGGTGACTTGCCGACCAGCTCGATTTCGCTGGCTGCCTCATCGCAGTCGGCGCCGCCGCCGCCAACAAACGTCACGCCTTTTGTTTTTCCCACTGAGCTACGTCTAAAGCCACTGGCCCTGCAGCTTTAAAATGAGGTGTAAAAGGGAGTTCACGTGTAGTGGTGAGGCTCGTGCAGCGGTCATCCTTTCTTATGGTAGAGCATAATTTTCTTATTGTATCTTTTTTTTTTGTACTTTTCGTGTACGTGTAGATGCTGCGGAAGGAGTTGTGGTAACGACCTCTTTTTTTTTCGCGATGGCGCGTTGTGTTCTTACTTACTTTGCGAGTTTTGCTCCTCTAGATCGCTGGTGCGTGGTGTTGCAGCTGGGTGGATGTACCACCGCCCTCTCAACTGCGCACGCCGACACGCACAAAATGTTTTTAAAAAATGAACCTGAAAGAAGAAGCTGGCGTGTCTAAGAAAAAAAAAGGATTGACGGACCGAAAATCCTTTTTTTTTCTGTTTAACGGAAGAAGATGGGCAGCTCGGCTGCCGTTTGTCTTTGTTTTCTTCCTTATGCTATAGCGAGGTCTTTTGCGATGTAGTGTGTGTGTGTGTGTGCGTTGAATTGAACGTACCTGTCCTCACCGCGGGCTGCGTAGATGTTGCTTGTCGCATCATCTCCGAGCGCCGCTCTACTCTTCCATCTGCAGGACCTACTAGATGAACAACGAGGCATGAAGATGATCGAATTGAATATATGTTTTCTGATCGTTGTGGTTGCCCCTCTTTCTTCAATGCCTTCATTACCTTTGTTTCGCTGTCGTTCTTCCCATCTTTTTCTTTACGCACCACAATTCTAAACAAATGAATAAACTCTTCATGCTACTTTTTCTGCACATACTCTAACCCACTTACCCCCCGGTTTACGGCGGAGAAAGAAAGAAAACAAGAGAGTTTTAACGAAAAAAAAAACGCCCTTCACGCTCAACAAACAAACACTTACACACACAAAAAAAAAAACTTTTACACGCCCACACTTACAGTAACTCCCACCTCCCACCCACTTAAGAAACGACAGTCAAGACGTGTAAAAGTTTTTTTTCTTTCGCGACGCGCACGACGGCAAGAAGCACGAGGTACAAAGGTGAAGATAGCCCCCAAAGGGAGCGTAAACTGTTTTCCCGTTTTAGCCTTCTGTTCTTCCTTGCCTCCAGCGCCAGCGCCTACAAACCCATTTTTTTTTTCCTCTTCATCTCTTTTGTTTGAGTCTCCTCTTCGTCGAAGGCAAGAACGCATTCTTCCTTTTGTTTCTCTCTCTCTTTCCTCTAGCTGCACTCTTGCGAACACGCAAACGCACAGAAAAGGGGGAAAACAATAAAGGAAAAGGCCGAAGTCTTCGAGGAAAAGAGACTCGTCGCAGCTGGACACCGTGTCTCAAGCCTCACTTCTTACACGAGTACAAAAAAAGTCATAAAAAATATACGGTTGCGCAACTGATATCTTCTCTCTTTCTTGCTTCTCTAGTGCTTTGCGGAAGTTTTTTTATCTCTCTCCTCACGCTTTTTTTTTTCTCTCTCTCTTCTCTCTACCTTTAACAACAGCCAAAAGAAAAAAGTAGATTAAGAAGGAGGGAAAAGCCTACTAACTGCCCATTATATTTCATTTTTTTCCCGTTTTTGGTTTTTTTTCGTACTCCTCCGTTGCGGGCGACTCAAGCCGATATTATTGTTTGCCCTTTTTTTTCTCAGTGAACAAAATACACATCCGGTAAACTGGTAGAAGCCTCAACAGAAAGTCCACACGAGCGGACACACAGGAAAAAAAAAGAAACTCTAAACAAATACAGCTGGGACGATTAGAACAACGACAACACCTTAGTTGATCCTCTCTTTTTCTTTTTTTTCCTGCTTCCGCGGTGCACAAATCCAAACCCATCCACTCACTCGGCGACACCTACACACTCATAGGTTGTATTCGCACATATATAAGCTTCCTTTTTTTATTTTATTGTTCCCAAACTGTTTTTCTCTTTGTCTTGTGTTTTTTTCTGTTCTCTTTCTCCCTTCAAATAGCAGCGAGGTGCTCTTCTCCTGAACCGTGTACGGGACTTTTATCATTTTTTTTTCTACTTCGATTGCACTTTTCTGTGTTGTTTAGTCCCTCCACAATAAGTGAGAGCGAGGTATTGGGTCTTTTTATATTTCTTTTACTGAGATCGTGCAAGAGCTGCGTTTCCGAGTGTTGTACCGGAATCATCGTTGATCTACGCCATTCTCCCTCTCTCTCTTTTTATCTCTGACCATTCTTTTAAGTACAGCAATTTTTTGCCATATCTACTAGTCCTCTGTACCCCCGTTGTTTTTCTTTTCCTCTCTCTTTTTCTGTTGAAGTGCATTGCGTTGCGGAGCTTTTATTTTTGTTTTCATCAGCAATCATTGCGTAGCCGCGTCGTTTAACAGAAAAAAACCCCAAAATAGAAGAAGTGCCAAGCGAGGAGGAGCGAAGAGTATTGTCGCGCGCAGTCCATTCCTCATCCCCAACATCAGTAGCAGCAGCAGCATTCAACGCCCATGACGAACCGTGTCCGCCGCTCTGGCCCCGGTGTTGCCGACCTTCCCACACGCACCGCAGCCCCGCTCAGCTCACCGCCTCCGCCGCCACCATATGCCTACGTGGAGGAGACGGCGAACGGCGCGCGTCGGTGGACGCCTGCCGCAAACGTGGTTGCCGCGCCGGTTGTGATGCCGCTGCCCGTACCGCCACCGCTGCCCGTCACAGCGGCGCCGCCCCGCACTCACTTCGCGCAGGCAACCCCACCACCACCACAGCAGCAGCAGCAGCAGCGGCAACAGCCAGCGGCGGTGCCGGCTGCTCGTGCCAGTGACCCACGTAGTACGCTCTTCAGCGGCCGTTTTACGCTGCTCGACTGCCTCGGCAGCGGTGGCTTTGGTGACGTCTACCGCGCCGAGGAGCGTGACCAGGGTGTCCCGTTGGCCGTGAAGGTGGAGCAGGTAACGGAGACGAACAGCCGTCCTGACCAGTCCTTCCTGTTCCACGAGGCTAAGGTGCTGCAGGACATCCACAAGTCCATCCAGAGCCGCTGCGCCAAGCTCAAGTCGGAGCGGGAGGCGCGTCTGCAGCGTGGCGGCCAGCGCGACGAGGCCGACGACTCCCCTCCGGCGGAGCTCAACCCTGACGCGGTGGGCATTACGAAGCTGAAATACTACGGCCAGGACGGGATGCAGCGCGTGCTCATCATGTCGCTGCACGGCCACTCCGTCGAGAGCGTACACCGCCGCCAGGGCCGCCTCTCCCTCTACGCCACGGTCATCATCGCAGACCAGGTGCTCAGCAGCCTCGAGCACGTCCACCGCGCTGGCTACGTGCACGCCGACCTGAAGCCGGACAACATCCTCTTCGGCCGCAGCGACCCGGAGCAGCTGTACCTCATCGACTTTGGCCTCAGCGTGCGCTACCGCGACCGCGAGGGCAAGCACCGGCCCCTCATCACCAACCACAGCTTCGTGGGTACGCCCCGCTACGCCTCGCTGCGGACCCACATGGGCTACACCCTTTCCCGCCGCGACGACATCGAGCAACTCGTCTACGTGATGATTTACCTCTTCCGCGGGCGGCTGCCCTGGTCGGGGCTCCGCATTGATGACCCAGACCGCAAGGAGAAGCACATTGCGCAGATGAAGGCAAACATCTCGCTGGACGCGATCTGCGCGGGCTGCCCGGAGGCCTTCCGCGACGTCCTCAACTACGCCCGCTGCATGTCTTTCGAGGAGGACCCCGAGTACGAGTACCTTCACCTGCTGCTCTACTCACTGCGGGAAGCCTGCACGAGTGGGGCGGGTAGCGAGGTGTTGCGCATCCCGGCACCGCCTGTGAAGGAGGCCCATCAGCATCAGCAGCAGCAGCAGCAGCAACAGGCGCCGCGCCATGCCCACGTAAACGCGCCAGTACAAGTCGGTAAGACGCGCGAGAGTGCAGCCGCAGAAGGTGCTACGTCGAACTTCACCAGCCACCCGAACATCGTCTCGAACTTTGGGAACGATGAGGAGGGTGGGGATGCAAATCCGCTGGTGTCGCCACGTGAGGATGGGAGCCCGGGGCTCTTCAGCGACGCTATTGGACAAGGCATTCTTTCAGGCAACGCGACAGACGCCGGCCCGCTCTCGCCACGCATCGACTGCCTGGACGGTGGGGAGTCGCCGACGTGTTTGCCACTGGGCTCGCCGATGCCGTGCGCGCTGCCGTAAAAGCCTCGGCGGAATAGATTGACAACCGCCACACGCGTGCCCGGTCGGTAGATGGAGGGCACCACCGCCGTGTTGCCGGTCAAGCTTACCTGCAACCAATCAAGCAACGCAACACGACAGTAACAAAAAGCCTCTTTTCTTCTATCGATTTTCTTGCTTTTTTCCCCTTTTTTTTGAGTTTAATTTTTTTTTCTCCTCCTCTGACCCCGCACATCGTGATAGGATCACCACACGGATGTTCAGGCGTAAAAAGAGGGGGGCGGAACAGCTAAAGACACATAGCCGGCAGAGCACCACGCATACTTTTTTCTTCTCCCCCTTTTTTCTTTCGTTTACTGGACTGCCTTGAAAATAACCAAATAGAAGAATGTCGCTCTGAAGGTGCTTGTGTGGATCGACAAATCGATGGCAGGATAGCCAGCAGCTCAATCGTGTGTGTCTGCGTGCATGTCTGTGTGAAGAAAGATAATAGAATCATTTCCCCTTCCAGAAAAGTAACAAAACAGTTCTATTGTTTTTTTTTCAATACAATCTTTTTGTTAAACCTGCGTTAACATTTTGTTTTTCCTTATTTTTCTGTTGTTTTTTGTGCGTTGCTTCTTCCCCTCATCTTTAATATGCTCTATTTTGTTTTTTCCGCTTTCCTCTTCTTTTCTTCCCTGTCCTCCCTTCCCCCGTGAAGTCTATTCTTTAACTGAGTGTCGTATGGCTTTTTGCTCTTTTTTCTTTTCAAATCCTCTCTTCTCCTTTTTTTGTTTCCCAGTAGCACTTCTTATTTCTTTTTTTCCCTCTCTCTTCGTGAAACCCGCTCTCGTCTCCTCCCGCACTCTTCTCAAGTTCCTATATTTTTTGCCTCCAACCACCTCTATTGGTTGTTGTGCGGCGCTGCACCGCGCCATGGAGCGAAGCAGTAGCGTCTTCGAGCCTCTCTCTCTATCTTTCGATATTTTGGTGTAACCTAGTAAAGTTGGCGGGCTTCTTTGTCTTTACTTCTTCTCCCCCTATTTTTAGCATCTTCTCTCGTCCGTTGATGCACATACTGTGCCTTGAAATCACCACCCATCATATTTACCTTTTTTTATTTTTATCTCTCCCCAGGCGGGTCGGACTCTACACTATGGAGGAATCCGCACTTGGAAGTGCTTTTTTTTTTTCAAATTGTTTTTTTTTAGTTGTTGTTACTTCTCCTTCTCTCCCGCCTTTTCCCTTCGCTTTCGCCTGTGCGATTCTGCTTAGCACTTGCTTCTTCACTGCCGGTGCCGGTTTTCCCCTCTCTTCTACACCATTCATCTACTCTTTTTTCCTTTTTTCCCCTCCTCTCTGTTTTTTTTTCTCTCATCTATTCCAAGATTTTATTTATGTGCGTTTGTGTTTCCCCAGCATCCCATTGTTTCTCTCTCTCCGGTGTGTGCGTGGGCTTCTGGAGAAAAAAAAGGTCAAGAGCAAAAGATATAGCAAGAGAAAGAAGAAATAGACGCTTGCGCTGTTTTAAATTTAATCGATGTGGCGAGTTTCACTACTACATCGCACCACCTTACACACATACACACGTAAAGTAAAGCAGCCACAACAACAAAAAACGGCGGAATCTGCCATATCAAAACGAGAAAAAAGAAGAAGGGGTGTTCAACTAAGCTGACAAGATAAACCCTCCTTTTTTATTTCTAACTGTAGGATTTTTTTTTCTTCCCCTCTCTCTCTTCAGTTTTTTTTTTGCTTTTTCGAATCGTCTGCTGAGTGCCTTTTGTTTCTTGCTCTCCCTCTCTCTCTTTCTCTGACGGAGAGACTTCCTTCGTTGTGAAGGTTTTTTTTTTTGTTCTGTTTTGTTTTACAGCTCACAATGATTTGCAAGTATGGAAGATGATCAACCTCGACGACGTCTTCTTTTATTTTCTCTTTCTCTCTCTCTCACTCTTTCTCTTCTTGCTGCTGCAATTTCCATGGTTCATCGCCTTTTTTTTCCTCGACATTTTCTTTTATTTCACCTCCTCTCTCCCTCTCTATCAACGTTTCTGATTTCTCTCCCTCTCTCTTTATTTTTTAGTTTTAGCTTGCGATGTCTGTGTTGTTCTCGGCAGCTTTGCGCCTGTGACGCTGCAGACAACAGCAAAGAGGCGTGTAAAGGCGCAGAAGGAGCGGCGAGCCCGCGTACAAAGCGGCTCGGTTTCAACGGGTTAATAATTCCAAATAAAACAAACATAGGGAAGACGAAACCAGTCGTTGAAGGCTCTCCTCTCTCTTCTGTCCTTTCCTACCTCTTCTACAAGGAACTCCACACCGTTCACTTCCATATATGCTCTTACGATTTTACATTTTTTTTTTCTGAATGGTACTGCTCTCGCTGTTTTTTTCTCTTGAACTTGGATTGTTTTTTGTTTTCTTAAGTTGATCGGGAGACACATATTTTTTCTCTCTTATTTCTTCTTGTTTGGCCCGTTTTACATCTCAGAGGCCTTCACTCTTTCTCTTCCCTCTCCTTTTTCTCTGTTTCTGGTTTCTCGCTCTCCCTTCCATGTCAGGCGATGGCGCCATTGGCTAATCGTTTTTATGGTTTTGTCAGCGATGCTTCTTTCTCGCGAGATGCGTTTTTGCTGTGGATGTAGACTACCTTGTCGGTGTCAACCCCCTTATGTTCTCTGTGGCGCTCTCTGTTCGTTTCTTCGCCACCTTTTTTTTTTTTTTTTGAACACTTGGCTTTTACCCTCTTTTTCGCTCAATTTGTTTTCCCCTTCATTTTTCTTGTTTTTTTTTTTGTCAACTGATCTGTAGCGTGTCCCGTCGGTACTTAAATCCCAACAATCTAGCAAAAGGAATAAAAAAAAAAAGAGCAAAAAACAGAGGCTTACCGCTCGAGATCGTCGTGGAAAAGATGCCGGACTCGTTCTTTTCTCATACTTTATTTTGTTAGTGTTCACTCTTGCTTTTTCAATATAATTGTTGATGGGTGCGCTTAAACTGTCGCACTTATACTTTCTTCCTGGTTTGTCTGCTGCTTTGTAATTTTTTTTTTTAAGCTATTTTTTTTCCTAATTTGCTTCCCCATCTTATTACTCTATTTTTTTTTTATACCCTTGTAGACGGTGACGGGACAATTTCACAAACACACACAAATAAACAAATCGGTGAGGTTACATCCTTTTACGTAGATGCCTTATACCACCCCTCTCTATTTTTTTCTCTTCTGTTGGGTTGTCCTCTAACGTAGTCACTTCACCTCTTCCTTCTTCTTTTTTTAAAGTGAATTGTTTGTTGTTTTAATATTTTTATTTCTGTTTCTTTTGTTTTGTTTTGAAGCCCACTTCTATACTATCCGCCGGTCCTCTCCCCCTCAATACCCTATTTCGATTAGTTGTGTTTTGCTCTCTCGCGTGGTGCGTCTGCGAGCGTGGCTTCTCTTCCCTTCACCTTCTCTTCGTTTCTTGTTACAACCAAATATGTGTGTCATCAGAACAAGAAGCAGAGAGCATGGAGGGGAGGGGAAGGAAAAGCTTAGTACTCTACTCGCCTTTACACACGCTTGTGTCCTTTCTCTCTTTCTCTCTCTCGTTTTCGTGGCGCACTGTCTTTTTTTGACTTTGCTCAGTTTTTGCGTTCATCCTTCTCCACTCCTTCTCTCTCGCTCTCTGTTTCGCCTCCCAACCTGCCTTCGCGACAATCTCCAAAGAAGATGTCTGGGTTGACGGCTTTAGACGATATACACGGCCACCTAGCACACCCCTGCCTTTTCTTCCTGCCTCACTTATCCCTGTTTTTTTTTTGCTTTTTTTGCTGCTCACAGACACCAACACCGCGGTCTTATACGCAACACTTCCTGTGGTGGTACGCTTTATACCCACCCGTACTGTGCAGTGGTGAAAAGACAGAGATAGAGAGAGATAACGTGAGCTGGTAGTTAGTGCGGTGCGTGCTTCCGGTACACAGAACAGAGATGCGGGCGGGGCGTGAACAAGGCCATACGTGTCTCTCTATCTCTTTGAGCTAACTTTTCTGTTGTCATTTTCTTCTTTTCTCAGAAAGAAAAAAGAGCATCAAAAAAGGAAATAGAATAGAAAGGAAAACAGCGAAGCCACTCTTTTTTTTTCCTGGCTTTTAATTATTTAGTTTTTTTTTTTGTAAGTAGATCTTCCTCGATGTCACGACACCCTTTCGGAGATCCCTTCCACTTGCTGTTAGACGTGCTCTCTTATGCTTTCTCTGGTTTTCTTCTTGATTTACTTTTTTCACCCTAATCTCCCTCACCCGGCGTCTCCATAACCGCG
The DNA here is from genome assembly GCA_000331325.2 of Crithidia fasciculata. Taxonomy (NCBI): domain Eukaryota; phylum Euglenozoa; class Kinetoplastea; order Trypanosomatida; family Trypanosomatidae; genus Crithidia; species Crithidia fasciculata. The sequence goes on from CM003428.1 coordinate 919,516, forward strand.
CTGTCGTCTAACCTGTCTTCTTCCGTTTACTCCTTTTTTCGCTCTTGGTGGAAATACCATCGATTACCCGTTGGTGTTTTTGTTTGTTCTTTTTGTCTCTGCGTTTTACGGTCTTCTCTTCCTCTTTTCTGCTTTTTTTTTTGTTGCTTCTCTCTGCTATGCGTTTCAATCTATATAATTGTATATTGCGTTTCCATTTGGCATTTGTTCCATCTCAAGCATCTTAAGTAGTTCTCTCTTTCTTTTTTCCTCTTCTAGTTCCTTTTTTCTCCCCTTAAGTTTTTTTTTTTTTGTGCGTGCGCGTGTTTGTGCGTGTGTGTGCGAAACTTATGTTCCCACCACACGATGTGGTGCGGGCTTTCTGGCAAAAAAACATGAGATAATCTGTTCCTATCTGCTCTTCTTCTATACACCCTACCACTTTTACATATGCGTACACCTTTCTCCTCTCGCTACTTGATTGTCATAATGTTATGTTGTTGCCTTTTTGTTTTGTTTTGAAACTTTTTTTGTTTCTCCTAATTCTCTTCAACAAAAAGTAGTTTTTCGCGTTCTCTCTGCTCTCTCTCTCTCTATCTGCCTTCCTAATAGCACTACTTGTCTCCCGCTATATGTACTTGCGCGTCTTTTGATTGAGCTCCATCTTACTGACTGCCCGTGCTAGCTTTCAGATGAGAGAGTTTGTGTGTGTTTGTGCGCTCTCACTCATCTGGAGTCCACCGACCAATGTCAATTACTTTTGTTTCCTTTTCTTTATCATCGCTACATTTTCTCTTATATCGCCACCTGTTTTTCTTTTATCTGTATCTCCTCTCCCTCTTCTTTCCCTTGAACGTTGAATGTCTGCTTTAAGCTTCGCTTAAAAAAGACGGTAGGTGAGGATTTACTTTAGCATAATAGTTGCATAGAGGTTCGACTAACCAGCTCGCGATGACTGGCGTCTATTGCTTTTTTCTGTTCTTATTATCTCTCTTTATTCTGAGGTTTAATTCTCTTACGTCTCTCTCTTTCTCTTCTACTTGTCCTTCTTCGTCGCTGTTTTTTTTTTTTTTTTAATACTTTCTTTTTCTGATTTCCCGTCCAAACTGCTGACACGGGATAGACACACTGTCGTCTTCCTTTCGCATTCTCTGCTTTTTGTGGGTCCACACGTGACAATGTGCTGTAGCTGCATGGTGGAGCATCAGCTGCCCTTGGCACACTCTGGTAAGGGATTCACCACGTTTGGCTTTATCATCACCATTGTCCTAAGCTGCTTTCCTATTTTTTGTTAATCTTCGCATACTTTTTCTTTCTTTCTTTTGCCAACTGCGGTGAGGCGGCTCGTAAAGCGTGCCATCAGTAGGTGCGCTTCACAGCACGCTGCTCGGAGACCAGTCAGTCGAAAGAGGAAAAAAGGAAGACAAATTAATATACACTTTTCACTTCCTCAGCTTCAGACCTTTGCAGCTAAGCGCACGCAGACGCGCACACGAGTGCGCTGCGGCGCTCGGCAGATATTTCAAGAAAGCAGGGGGAAAAGCTCAGCTGCGAACGCTAACATCAGAACGAGGCAGAAAGAGATGGTGGATTCGACGTGTTCATGCCAGTGTGTATGTGGAAGAAACAGAAGGAGCAGCAGTGGCTCTTTTTTTTTTTCTGTTGTTGTTGTTGTTGTAGTCGTCATGGCGCATTATCATTCGGCTACAGGTGTGCAATGCTGCAGCGACACGCGCTTTTCTAAGCTCTTTTTCGTTTTTGTCTTTCTTTGGTTTCACTGCTTCTCTCTCTTTTTCGTGTGTGCGTGTTTGCGTGTTTGCGTGTATGTGTGTATCCTTCATTTCATTTTTTTAATCTCTTACAGTGATTTACGTGCCCTCCTCCGAGAGGCAGTTTAGCTGCAAAGGTTAACGCCTCGCGCCACAGCAACCGCGTGGTACTTCATCCTTCTCTCTCTCTCTTTCTTTCTCCAACGTTTCTTCTCCTTCGCGGTGTGCCTTGGAGAGAAGCAGTGGGAAAAGCTTGAGAGGGGCAGCTTCCTCAAAGAGCAACTGATTCTCTTCTCCTATGCTTTTTGTTTCATTTAAATCTTTTAGTTTTTTTTTTTTGCAGCTTGTTGTGCTCTTGCTTCTCTGGGCAGAGTTTCCTTGCTGAGGGGGCGCTCTATGAAGTTTCCGTTTGTAGAGCAGTCACGCCGGAAGGCAGCGCAAAGGCGGCGAAGGACCCACACACGTGCAGCACGACTGTTGTCCGCAACAAAAAATTGCTACGACTCTCTTTTCTTCAAGTGTTAAATTTTTCTTTTTTTTTTCCACTAGCTGCTGCTGCTGCTCCCTTCTCTACTGGTGGTGCAAAAAGCGCACCTCTATTTCTTTTTTCCCCCTTCTTTTTTTTTCAGTGTATAAAAGAAGTGAACAGGTGATAGAGGCACGAGGGTTACTGCTCTCGTCTTTGTCTGTTCACGTGTGTGCCTGTAAGTGTGTGTGTGTGTGTATTAGCTTGTGTATGGGGACTTGCTAACATAACTTTTTTTTTAAATGCTTCTTTTCTCCTTACTTTTTTTTTTCTCCTTTACTTTTCTGTTGTTATCTATGCCGCCGCGTGTGTAAAACTCTCACGTAGAAAAAAACAATAATTAATTCAAAAACACTGTAGAAAAAAAAAAAACATGAAGCACTGATCGATGAACGCACACGATTCCGATGCTTGTGTCATCCAAAGGCTTGTACGGTGTGTGGGTCTCGAACCCTTCCGCCACGTGGATTCTCTTTTCTTTTTTTTTTTTCTCCCTTCAAGCTCAAGGAAAGAAGAGCAAGTACGCACAAACACACCCACGTATCATTTGTCGTCCAGAAGAGGAGACAGTCGGCTACAGTGGAGTTGGAGACTTACACTCGAGTCGTCGCTGCTTGAGCTTTCAGTAAATCATCGACAAACCTGTCAAGCAACGTTCTCTCATCTCAATCATTGAGAGCAGGCTTCTCAGCTTCTCTTCCAATGTCTCTCCTCACCTCCCTGTTCTCCATCTCTTTCCTTGCATTATCTCTATCGCTTTTTAATTTTATCTTATTTTTGACTCCAAAGGGGCAGTCACATTTTTTTTTCTTAGTGGCAGTAGGAGCTTGCTAATACGGAAAGAAAAACACCACAGAACACACACACACACAAAAAAAAAAACCTCACCAGCATTTTCATCGCTCTGCTTAGCTTTTTTTTTTTCAATCTTCCATACTGAGTCTCTCTATTCTCCGTCGACAGAGAGAGGAGAAAAGAAGCGAAAACGAGTAGTGACAGATCGAAACAGCAGCATCGGCAGCAAAAATAAAAGACTCTCTTTTTTCTGTTCTCCACTGCTCTCTCTTTTTCTGCCTCACAACAGCAACTCGTTGCGGCTACACCAATCCATGCGGTGCGCTGCCGCTGCCTTTCTGGGCTCCTCCTCCGGCAAGGCAGAAGACACCGGGCAGCGCAGCACTGACGCGTGGGCCAGCGCCACACCCATCACGTCGTCTGCAGCTGTCAATGGATGTCGCTCTCCCTTTTCTCCGCACCGCCGCTCTCACTCAGGCAAGAGAACTTTTCAGCTTTCTCCGACCCAAGCGGAAGGACACTCCGTGGTAGAGAATTGTGAGGGCAGTGGGAAGGGGGAAGGCGTGACGGGTCTTGGCAATGGCAATCGCATTCCCCGGCCCGTCACCGCTCGACAGCTGTACTCTGCCGTGCTTGGCATGTCTCCTGCTGCGCTCAGCTCAGTAGATGATTCTGACAACACTCAGCACTCCCGGCTGAACACTACTACACCTGCTGCTGCCACCTCGCGTGTTGGCGAGAGCACCATTCTGGTGGATGGCGTCGCGTGCCACGTCGTCGCTGTCTGCGGCCGCGTTGTGCGCTTCGACACCGCCGTGCCTGACACACGTCCCCGTGGTGGCTTGGCAGATGCGCGGCTGTTCGACCGCGTCTGGATCACCGACAGCACGGGCCTGCTGTGTCTGCTGCGGCCGCATCACCGACCATCGCAACGGCTGTCGTGCGTGGAGCCACTTCTATCCATGGCAGAAGTCGCGCAGATGGTGCCGAGGAAAGAGTGCAGTAGTGACGCCGCGGCAAGCGGGTGTGCGGGGAATGCTGATGAGCAAGCTCTTTCTGTTTTCTCTTGCAAGAGTGGGTGCGTCGGACAATTGTGTGGTGTCGATGGACGCAATGCTGCTGCACCGTTGCCTTCCACGCTTACCGTCCCTCACGCGCTGTTTGCTGCGTCTACCGCGACTTCTTTCCCAGCAACACAAACTGCCGTTGCTGCGGAAGACGACAGTGCTCTTCTTGGGGAGCAAGAGGCGGACGTGTTCTACTTTGGCGACTACGTGGTGTGCGTCGGCGTCCTCTGCTTTGCCGATGTTAATCGCAGCGTCGCCGCCGTACTCAGCAGCGATGTCGAGCTGCTCCGTCGTGCGGCGTGCGCTGCCGTGGCTCCGCGAGTCTCTTCTTTGCTGCCCCAACACCTGTGCGGAGGCGGAAAAGCCAACAAAGATGGCGAGCACACACACGTGCTGCTGCCTGGTGGCGTGGTGCCGCTGCACGTTGATGCCGCCGTGGCTGCTTTTGGGATTGTCGGTGACTTTCCGCCGCAAACGCGGTACTTGACGGAGCAGGAAGCGCTTGAGTGGGAAGGAGGCGTTGCTGACGTGGCTCACGACGCTGCTGGCCGAGAGAGGGACAGCGCTGACGTGCGCAGGGTCTCTCCGCCTTCTCCCTCTACGCGTGCGGTGGCGTCGCAGCCGCAGCCCGAGACGGATAGTTTTCCTCTTTTCTGCGTCAGGGGCAGACCGCGTCTGCTGCTGGACTCGAACGAGAGTCTCTTCTGGTGGCTGAGTGCAGTGGAGACGCACCTGCGCTTGACGCGGACCAAAACACGGTGAGAAGGCGTGCTGCAAATAATGCATGCGCGTTTACCGTCGTCGGTGCAACTTTTTTTTTTGTTTTGCTGCTACCACATTCAATAACTACTTTTTTACAATCTTTATCTCCCTTCTCTGCTTTTCTTCTGCTATTGTTTGATACTTACTGCACTTCAAGTGTGGGGGGAATAAACGTAAAAAAAAAAAAGAAAGAAGTAGATAGAGCTAACGGCGAGGAATGTGCACTATTCCCACACCCGCGTCCAGTCTTACGATTACATGTTCAGGAGGGCGAAGACGTTACCATTCCGCCGGTCGCAGCGCCACAATGCAGTGAACAGCCTCGTCCATATTAGATTTCTCTAATGCATTAGAAGTGCTTTCACCTTTTGCCCATCTCATCTTTCTTATAGCGGGAACCATTATTCTGATTTTCTTCTTTTCTCTATCTCTTGTTTTCCTCATTTCTATTTGCTTAGTGTGATAGAAAAAGGAAAGGAAAAACAGCGACGGCGAAAGGCATTGTGTCGCGTACGTCCACGCTAATACAGAGAGCAACATCAGAGAGAGAGAGAGAGACACACACACGCAGCGTGTCGCAGTAAGTGCGATCACCTGAAATAATACGAAATAATACTTTAAGAGTGGCAGTAAGGAGACGTATCGATCATCGACAGTAAGAGCTCCACACTCATACACTTGCAAGCACGTGATAAACACAGTTAAGCTTACGACTAAGCGCTACGCTTTCTCTTAATAAATTCCCTTATTTAAAAGCAAGATGCGCACGAACAGACTCAAGCGAGAGCGGACGGCGTCTCTCTCCCCTCCACTCCGCCCCAGCGGCAGCGGCGGCTCCCCACCGCCCACTCCCACGACCTTCGTTGGTCTCATTCAGTACCGCAGCGGGAACAGCAGCAACGTCGTGGATGCGGCTACGCGGCGTCTCTTCGTGATGCAGCACAACTTCTTGCACATGCAGGCGCTGCAAGAAGTCCTGCGGCGCACCTCACTCGCCGAGATGCGGGATCGCGAGGTGGTCGAGTGGCTGCTAGGGGCGGAACGGTGGCTACGCGACTTCCACCAGCCATTGCAAGATCCCGATAGCACTGCTGCGGAGCGTGACGGCTCAGCGGGTGGCGCCGCTGGTGGTCCTTCAGCTTCCACCGCTGTATCCGGTGGTGTTTCCGCCCCTTTTTTCCCTGCATCATCCGTGGCGCCTGCTGATGGCTTCACACGAGCGTATAGCACTGCCTTGTCAGAGCTGCGTCTGCTCGTGATTGGGGTGCTGCACACGATGCCGTGGTGGCGCGTGGTGGAGACCGTGGCGAAGGATCCGAGCGAAAAGAACTTTGCCAGGACTGGCGCAGACGGTGGCAGCGGTGGCCAGAGCAGCAGCGGCGGCGGTGGCAGTGGCGCGGCTGCCATGGCTGCTCGACGGAGCCGTACAGCAGGAGGAGCAGCTGCTGCGATGTCCACTGCTTCGACGCGCCAGATAAGTGGCGCGAATGGCACGGCTGCTGCGGACCGTGCGTTGGCTGCACGCCAGGCTCTGACACGGTGGCACGTGCGGCTGCAGATCGCCTTTGAGCGTGTCTGCCTGGTGCTCATTGAAGCCTCGCAGCACACGGTGCGTGGTGTGATGGAGGTGCTGCTGAAGCCGTGCCAGCTGCGGCCGCCGGTCCGCGACGGCGCGCGTCGCTCAATCCCGAGCGACAGCTTCATTCGCGTTCTCAACGCCGTTGCGACGCTCTACAGCACGCACTACGTGATGGAGGTGCTGGAGAGCTGCATCACAGACTTCATGCCGCGTCAGCGCTGGGCCGAGCGGCGGCACCACGTCGCGTGCACGGCGGTGCTGCTCTACGTGGCGCTGGAGGGGCACACGCCGGCTTTCCACCCGCGGCTTGGCAACAGTCAGAGCCTGCAGCGCGCGGTGGAGCTCCTGAAGTCGCTGCGGTCACGTGGTGGTGGTGGTGCTGGTAGTGGAGGTGACGATGACGGCTCTCCGTGGCGTCTGCCGCGTGCCACCCGCTCCTCCTCGCTGACGGTTGGCACCGCAACGTCGGAGGACAGCGGGACAGACGTGGGCGGTGGAGGCGGCTCCTCCTCCGCCACGTCCGGTCGGCACCAACACCACCACCACCACCACCCTTCGTCCTCTCGGGGCCTCTCTGCGATGTTGCCAGGTAGCAGTGGGACGGGTGTGCTGCCTGCCGGCTACGTCAGCGCAACGCTCTTGGAAGACGCACGGGTTGGGGGCAGGAGGCTGCGGCAGCCGGCACTGCTCCGCCCGGACGGCGCCACCGCGCATTCTTCCTTAATGACCACTACGACGGCGAGCGACACGGAGGCGAGTGACGGCGGCACCGGTGGCAAAGGTTTTGTCGCCGTCGGTGCGGATGTGCTGAGCGAGTCTGGCGGCGGCGGTGGTGGAGCTGCTGCACAACCTGCGGGCTTCTCCGCCGGCCTTCCCCACCTCTCTGACGTCGCGGTGGAGCACAACAACAAGCTTCTCGCCTACCGCAACAGCATTGTCCGTCTGCTGCTGAACCGCCTGCTGGACGTGGAGCAGACGCTGGAGCCGCGCGAAGGCGACGAGGCGGCGGACAGGGCGTCGCAGATGCGCGGCGGGAGAGAGATGAGTGGCACGTATGCGAGCGGTGGCTGGGGACCTTCCCACGGCTCCTTTACCGGCGGTCGCAGCCCATCCGGCTCTGCTCCACCCTCCGCCTCGGCCAGCCCCTCGAGTCTCTTCCCTGCCTCTGTCGCTGCCACCACCAGTGCTCTCTCCCACCCCAGCAGTCTCAGTGGGCAGAGCATGCTCTTCCCGAGTGCACCGGCCTTTGCAGGCGCCGTAAACGGTACCGTGACTGCGTCCTCTTCTGCGCTCAGCAGTCCGGCCGCCCTCTCCCCTGCTGGTATTCCCGCGGCACCGACTGGACTGCTGCTGCTGCAGCACCGCCCCGCCACCGTCTCCCTCCACGCCCCGTTCGGCGCTGGCGTGGCTCGCCCCCTTGAAGAGTGCTTCAGCCGCCTCTCTCTCCCCTATCTCCGCATTCTGCGCGACTGCACGACACTCGTCTACGGCCGCCTCGCGGATGACCTGCGGCGGCAGCAGGTGGCCGGCTCCTGCGGTAACGCGGACTGGTGGAACGAGATCCTGTACTTCTACCTCACGGTTGCAATGCGGGTGGAGCGGCCGGTGTACCTGCTCTACCTCGCCCCAAGCCTCGCGATGCTGGGCACTGACGACGAGTCGGTGAACGTGCTGCACAAGCTCATCACGCTCGTGACGAAGGGCAGCATGCCGATGGAGCAGCCGCGCACCATGACGGCAACAGGCGGTGGCAGTAATGCTGCTGTTAACCGTGGCACGTCCCTGCAGCCTGTTCAACCGGTGCGTCTGCGTATGGCACCCCCCACAGGTGGCAGTCGGCGGGTGGTGACGATGGAGGAGCGGCTGCGCGCTGCACGGCACATTTTTCCGCTTTTTCGCTTTCTGCGCAGCCGGCTCGACGACGCCGGCGGCGAGGGGCTGCGGCGGCGGCTGCTGAAATGGACCGCGCAGGAGCTGCGCCGTCTCGGTGGCGTCGGCCTTACCCTCTCTGCCAACAACACTTCTTGCAGTTCCAGTGGTGTCGCGATGCGGAGCCGTGCACAGCCGTCGCGGGAAATGCGCCTGGCCCTCGTCACCTTTGCGCAGTGTGCAGCCATGTCAGAGCTAATGGGAGTCGACATCCTTCCTTCCCCGCAGACCGACGGGGCGGCGGTGGGTTGCACAGGTAAAGGCGGAAACGGGAGCGGGGCATCGTTCACCGCGACGTCGGCCTCGGGAGACGCATCCGACAGCATCGCGGCGGCGTTGCAGCCGCTTCTGGCGCGCTACACCCTGCAAACAGAGCAGCCGGAGGAAGAGATGAACGACGACGCGCGCAGCGACGACGGTGGCGGTGGGAGGGGGAGCAGTGCGGAGTCCTCCGACTCGTCCACCTCGTCGACACCGCCGCGAAGGAGCGGGCGAACACGTGGTCGTCGCGGGAAGAAAAAGGAAGCGGTTGGCCCCGCGACACGCAGGCAGCTGGATCTGCGTCAGATGGAGTTCGAAGGGCTGCTGCAGCCGTTGTTAATGAGCTACTGCCCTTGGCAAGCGTGGCTGCGGTAAAGGACAAGAGTACGACAGACCTTCAGCCGACACTAGCGTCATAAAGTGAGGAGAGACTGTACGAAAACAAAGGAGCGTCCGACGTAGAATCCGCAGACGAGGGCTTCTGCATCGCTGGTTTGGAGAAAACATCATGCTTTTGGGGTATACCTGCTTTTGTGCCTATCACTGACAAGTGTGAGTTGCAGCTTTTATTTGAGCGAGTAGATGCGTTTTTTTTTTGTGAGTGGTTGGTGCAACTAGCTTCCTCTCGTGGCGCGCAAGAGTTCCGCCATCAAACATTGCATCGCAATACACCACCTTTTTTCCTCCTTCTATCCTCCATATCTGGCAACTTATTCTTCTTTTTTCTCTTTCCCATTCGCGCCGCCCACTACTCGCACTCGACAGGTGCGTTCTTTCCCACCTCCTACAGTCTTTCATTATCATTCCACCTTCAACTCCAACAAGCTTCACCTATTTTCTGTCTCATCGGATTGCTGCTCCTGCTCTCTCTCTCCCTTTGTGTTTGTCTTCCTCTGCTTGCGTCTGATTCCGAACGACTTTGTGCTGCGGCCAAACAATCACAGGGGCGCAACTCAAAGACGACAGTCGTCATGAACCGCCTCGACACCATCGGCACCCACCTGCAGGACAACCTTTATGTCCGCGTGGAGCGGCGAGGGGTGACGGGGCTCATCCGCCTCCTGCGCTCCGCCCCTCCGCGCTCGCAGGTGGGCGGCTGCGTCCTCTGCGGCCCGATGCGTGCCCACATCCTTCGCGCTCTCAAGTCGCTGGAGGCCGACCCCACCTGCCTAGTGATCGTTTTGGCCTCCACCAGTGAGCGCTTCTTCTCGAGCGGCATCGACATCACCGACTTCGCGGAGGGCTGTGTGTCCGACGCCTCGCAGCAGCCACCTGTCCCGTCGCTGTCGGAGCTGACGGCGGCGGTGGAGGCGTGCCCCAAGGTGTGCATTGCGGCCATACAGGGGCTCTGCGCCTCCTGGGGCCTTGAGCTCGCCCTCGCAGCGGACTACCGCGTGTGCACCATCAACGCCAAGTTTCGCTTCCCCGAAGTCGCCTTTGGCATCACCCCATGCGGTGGTGGTGTGCGGCGCCTTGTGTGCCGTGTGGGCGTTCCCCAGGCGCTGGAGATGCTCAGCTATGGCCGGCCCGTGTACGCGAAGGAGGCCCAGCACATCGGCTTGGTGGATGCGCCACCCTGCCACGGGCCGCAGCTGTGGGAGGCGCTGTCGGCTTTTGTTGCCAGTCACGTAACGCCTGCTGCTGCAAAGGAGGGCTTGCGCACGGCGGAGGATGCGCTGGCGGCCAAGGCGACGGCCCGCCAGCACCGCCGCACCACGCCTGCCTTTGCTCAGCTGCCCCTGTACAACCGCGGCTGGTACGCCTGGGTCGCACACAAGCTCCGCGAGACGGTGCCGCGGGCCCGTGTGGCGCCGTACCGAGCGGTTGACGCCGTCCGCCTTGCCGTGTCGCACAGCCTGCGCACGCGTGGCGCGGAAGTGGTGGCGAGTGCAACAGCTGCTGCTGCTGCCGACGCTGACGCGGAGCGCGACGCCGCCTACACGGCAGCGGAGCGTCAGCTCTTCACTCAGTGTCTCACGTCCCCTGAGGCGATGGCTTCGCAGCACCTGTTGAGGGCATCGCAGCGCACCTCCATGTCGTGGGACCGCCCCTCTGCCCTCTCCAGCTCCCCGACAGCGGCAGCAGCAACGCCACCGCTGACCCGCGACGGCGACGCGGCGGTGGAGGCGGCGATGGGTTTGCGCCGTGTCGCCGTTCTCGGCGCCGGCACAATGGGCACCTCCATCGTCCTCCTCCTCCTCTGGCAGCACGACATGGAGCAGGTTGTGCTCGTCGAGAACGACGCACAGCGGCGGGAACGGGCAGTAGAGGCGATCCACGCGCACCTGAGCAGCCGGGTCGCGGCGCACCGCTTATCGGCGCACCGCTGCGAGGCCATGCTGCGCCGTCTGCACGCCACCGGCAACCCGAATCTGCCCTTTCCACCGCTGCTGTCGGAGATGGACTTGGTGCTGGAGTGCGCGCCAGAGGTGCCGGCGCTGAAGCGAAACATCTTCGCCCACCTCGACGAGCTGTGCAAGCGGTCGGCCATCTTCGTCACTGTGTCGTCGGCGCAGGATGTTGATGAGCTGGCGGCGGTGACGCGGCGGCCTGGGCAGGTGGTCGGCATCCACTTCTTCCCGCCTGCGAACCACTCGCCAGTCGTGGAGGTGATTCGCGGGGCGGCGACGGAGCGATGGGTCATGGAGCGTCTCCTCCACCTCTTCTCCCAGCTCGACAAGTTCCCAGTGGTCTCCCTTAGCGGGCAGGGCTACGTCGGCACGCGTCTGCTCTTGGCGGCGCTCTACCAGGCCTACGCGATGCTCGAGGACGGCTGCTTTCCGATGCAGATTGATTTTGCGTTGAAGAAGTCGTTCCACTTCAGGCGCGGTATATTCGAGTTGGAGGATATCATGGGTCTCGACTCCACCGCAACTGTGCGTGCGTCGATGCAGCGGCTATCTGGTCTCTCAGCGTCACCGGCTCCGGTCAGTGTTGGTGCTGCACAGCCAAGCAAGGCGAAGACGATTGTGCTGAGGGGCCCTTCAGCCGAGGAGGTGAGCAACCGGTGGTGGCTGCCGAGCAGTCCGGTCTTCGACATTCCTAACTCCATGATCGCCGTGGGGGCTCTCGGCCGCAAGACGCGAGACGGGTGGTACACGTACGCCACGCCGGAGGAGTCCACGCTGGGCTACGCCCTGCGCCACCCGATCAAGTCGTGGCTGTGGCTCCCATCCGCTCCCTCTACGGCGCCTGTCGGTGGTGGTGATGGGAAAGCTGCTGCTGCTGCCCGTGGTGCTGGTGCTGCTGCGTCGACAGACCTTGTCTTTGGCCCGAACGCTGTCGCTCCTGCATCTCCGGTCGACACGCTGGCGTCGTGCTCATCGACCTCGACCTACCGCTTCCCGCTCGTGAGTCTGGAGGCGCTCCTCCCACAGCACAACTACTCGGTGGAGTACCGCACTCTCGACAGCAGCAAGCGGCACAAGTGCACGTGTCGCCCCTTCCGCGATGAAGAGATTGTGGAGCGAATTGTCTTCGCGATGGTGAACGAGGCAGCGAAGCTCCTGTCTGCTGGCATCATTACGAACGCAGCGGACATCGACTGCATCTCCGTCTACGCCTTTGGCTTCCCTGCGTGGAAGGGTGGGCTGTGCTACTACGCCGACAACGTGGCGGGGATGGAGAAGGTGGTGTACAAGATGAAGGTCTTCAACCGCGCGCTTGGGTCGGATGAGTACCCGTACCCGTGTACGGCGCTGCAGACGATGCTGGCACAAAAACAGACGTTCGCCTCCATCTCCAAGTGAGGCTTGAGGACTTGTGTTGTTGTTCTTGTTGTTGGGGTGGTGGTTGCTGCTCGAAAGGAAAATGAAAAATGTAAAAGCTAATAATAATACTCGCGTCACTACTGGAGTAGGGCCACCAAAAAAGGAAAAAAGAGGTTCAGCATGGAAAACCTAAAGCGAAAATACACGCACACAGGCACAGACCCAGAAAGAAAGCCGACAGTGTGAGTACAAGAGGGCGACGGTGTTTTCGTGATCTTTGTTTCGGATAGTCTTTCTTTTTTTGCTGTTTTGTCAAATCTAGTTTCTCTCTGTTTCACGTCGGCTCGTCTTGGTGAAAGGTCCGACGTGTGACGAAGCGACGAAGCTGTCGTGTCGACGATGCGCAGTACGGACGAGTACTAAATTGCAACACAAAACTAATCTATAAAGAAGCGGCGCTTCAGACAAGAATGTGTTGCAGGCGGGGAGTATCTCCACCAGCGCCGAAGGCAACCACTTTGTTTTGACCAGAGGGAGAAGGCGGAACAGAGCACCTCACTCTCTTTCTTTTTCTATGGGAGTAGGCCGAGATGCTTCGCTGCTGCTTCATTCAACGGTATCTGTTTTGTGTGCAGTGCTACACTGTGAAAAGCACGTGTACAAGACAATTCGTTTTGCGATGCAGCTTATGCGGTGCACCAGCGTGTTTGTTCTGTTGTTGCCAACTCCTCCTTAAGCTTAGAGTAATTGGCGAAAAAGTATTTTTTTTTCAGTGATGTCTTCCCCAACTCTTTCTTCATTTTAACTCTACACTTTTTATGCTTTTCTCCCTCCCTTTCTTCCACAAGTTGCGCTGACGGTGTTTGCTGCTCCTCCTTTTTTCCTAGGTGGATCCTCACGTACACACATACACACACACACTGCTACCACTTCTTGCCAACTCCCCCTCCGCGAGCAACCTCTTTCAGCGATGCTTCGATGCACCCGGCTCGCTCGCGGCCTTGTCGACACCGTCGCCCACGAGAACTTTACGGTGTCACGCCTCACTAGTGGACTGCGTGTCATCACGTGCGACGACGGCAACGGCATCACCGGCATGGGCCTCTTCTCTCTTATTGGCCCTAAGTTCGAAGATGAGCGCAACTTTGGTGCGTCTGCTGTGCTTGAGTCCCTCCCGCTGCGCAGCAACGCCAAGATGTCGAACCAGGAGATCAGTCAGAGCCTTGGGGTGCTCGGCAACGCCTACAAGGTGACGAACAACCGCGAGGCGATGTCGGCGATGCTGATGATGCCGCGCTACCACCAGCGGGAGGGCCTGGACCTGCTGAACGGCATGTGGCTTCATCCCACAACGAGCGAGGAGGAGTTTGCCATCGCGAAGGAGCAGGCGATGCAGCGGGGGTCGCTGCTGAGTCGCGACGCAACGAGCATGCTGTTTGAGATGGTGCACAAGGCGGGGTGGAGTGGGCGGGGACTCGGCAACCGCCTCTGCCCGACCGAGGAGCAGCTGGCGAAGCTGAGCCTGGAGTCCTTCCACGCTTTTCATCAGCGCCACACACGGCCGGAGCGCACTGTGCTGGCGGCGACGGGGGTGGCAGACCACAAGGCATTTGCACTGGACGCGGAGGCGCGTCTTCAGTTCGAGGACACCGCCTCTCCTTCAAGCTCCGACAGCAACAGCAACAAGGATGCATCGCGGCCCCTCATCGCGCCGTATACCGGGGGATGCGAGTACGTGCAGAACACCACAGCACCCGAGTCGATGAACAAGTTCCAGGAGAAGAACCTGAGTCACATGGCGCTCTTCTTCCAAGGCGTCCCGATGGCTCACCCGGACTACTACACCTTCTCGGTGATTCAAACCTTGCTGGGCGGCGGCACGTCGTTTAGCTCTGGTGGTCCAGGCAAGGGCATGCAGACGAAGCTGTTCCGCGAAGTGCTGAACCGGGAGCCCAACCTGCACGGAATGGAGTGCATCACGGCATGGTACAGCGACGGCGGTCTCATCGGCCTCTACGGCTCTGCCCCGCACGAGAACGTGAAGAATTTGCTGAAGATCATGATCTTTCAGGGCTCCTCCATCAGCCAGCGGGTCACCGAGGAGCATCTGGAGATGGCAAAGAATCAACTCAGCTCGCAGCTTATTCTGCTCGGCGAGGGTCGCGAGCAGCTCTTAAATGACATGGGCTTTAATCTGTTGGTCCATAACTTCACGATTGCGCCGAAGGAGACGCTGCAAGGCAGTGCGAAGGTGACGCTAAACGGGCTGCAGCAGGTGTGCTCGCAGCTGATTGAGCGGCCCGTGACTTTTGCCGTGTACGGGGAGACGCAGGGGATGCCCGAGTATGGTCAGCTCACAGAGGCCCTGAAGAAGTCGTACGCGATTCTCAACAAGAAGTAACAGTTGCCTGGCTGTGCGCTCATACACCCATGAAAGACACAGCGGTGTTTTTATTTTCCATCCTCTCTTACTTCTCTTGTGGTTGAGTGTATTCACAGATGGAACGTTTCGTGTGTGTGTGTGCGTGCGTGCATGTTTATGTGTCTGTGTGTATTGAGAGTGGTGCGTTGATGGGAGGCTTGCCTATTGTCTTTAGCTCTGTGGCAGGAGCCCAATGCTGTGTTCTAGCACATGACTTTCTATTTATCCTCTATCCTCCCTCTTGTAAGTGGTTAAAAGACGGAGAACTCTCACCTATTGCGTAGTGTTCACACTCTAAAAAAAAAAATCGACGATCATGGAACGGAAACAGGTAGGAAGCTCCCCATTTTATCAGCTGCCAATGCAATGGGAAGTGGGCACGGAATACGCGTTATGATGTTCGTGGTAGGAGAAGCAAAACAGCCGAAGTGCACAGTGTGGAGTAATTTAAAGCATGCTGTGTCACTTTGCTCTCAGATTTATTGTCGATAGTATTCTTGCGTATTGGATCTCTCTGCGTGACTTTCTCTCTCTCTTTCTCTCTCTCCATGTCTCTCTTCGCGTGACCGACCGCCTAAAATTTTCGCCGTCTACACTCGTGGAAGTAACAAGAATTACTTTTTTTTTCTTTCGCTTTGGTTTTGTCTTTTTCTAATATCTCAACACTATTTCGCCGTGAGTTGACGTTCATACACACGTGGACTCTAGTGTCCTTGCTCACACGCACACACACCCTTTATTGACTTATACACTGACCTCTCTCTATCTCTTTACGTCTTTTCTTATTGCCTTCGCTTCTTACGTCAGAGTATACACCGGCGCACAAAATCACGCGCAACTGTGACGCCTCTTCTTACCCACGTGTGTGTTTGTGAGTGTGGAACTAATTCGCTGCTTATTAGGTGTTTTTTTTTTCTAATCACATTTTGTTTTCCCTATTTCGAGAAGTACTACAAAAAAAAAATACGTCTACTATACACACACACAAAAAAAAAAACAGTGAAGCAAAATAAGAAAAAAACAATTGCGCAAATACGGAGGTAATCTGATGAGCCAGCTATACACAGGGTTGGTGAACGAGACGGTTGTGGAGGCGGTGCGGGTCGCACTCGACAACTACGCCGCCGAGCACCACGTCACGCCTGAGGCGAGCGCGCTGCCTGGCGTCATCACCGCCGCGGAGGAGGAGGTGATCCGTCGCGCCATTTTGACTGGTTTGCAGGGCCTCCGTACCATTCAAGGCACGCTCACCGACAGCACGCGCGACGCCGCAGGTGGCAGTATTGCTGCCAGTGATGGCGCGCAGGCCCTCCACGCCGCCCGCGGCGACGCCGCTGCCTCGTTGAAGGACGCCATGACAGAGCTGATGAACGACGCGACGGCACTGCAGGATGTCGTGCAGCAGGTGTCGGTGCACATTCGCGAGCACCTCGAGGAGAGTCAGCAGCCTGGCACACGCGATGCGAGCGCGGTGGCTTCGGTCTACAAGGCAGCGCCGCAGGTGACGCGGGTGCTGACGGCGGCAGTGGAGCATCAGGTGGGATTGCGGGAGCACGCAGCAGCAGCACCTCAGAGGAGCAACGCGGTACCGCTACAGGCTACTGTGGCCGCCAACGTTGCTGCCCTCTCCGCCGCGCACTGGATGTGGCTCGCCGCGACGCTTCTCGTCGGCTACGTGGTGGTGCGTCTCGTTTTTGGGCGTCTGCTGGGCTTCCGCGGCCTCTTCCACCGTCACCGCCGGACTCGCACCGTGCTGATTGGCCTGCCCGACAGTGGCAAGACGGCGCTGTTTGCGCAGCTTGTGCGCCGTGTGCAGCTGCGGGAGACCCGCACAAGTATGCGAGAGAGCGTTGCCCCGCTGCTGGCGGCGCAGGAGAACGGTCTGTCTGTCACTGCTGCTGGCGTGTCCGTTGTGGACTGCCCTGGACACCCGCGCCTGCGGGAGAAGATGCTGAGTGCCGTGGCGGACGCCGTGAACGTGGTCGTCGTGATCGACTCTGTTACCGTGCAGGACAGCCAACACGATGGCGTGGCGGCGCTGGCGGAGCTTCTCCTGAGCGTGCTGCAGTCACCGGAGTTCTACGGCGTGCAGCGTCTGCTCTTTGTGTGTACGAAGCGTGATGAGGTGACGAGCTACGCCGCGAAGGCGGTGCGGAAGCTGCTGGAGGCGGCGATGGTGGCCTCGATCGAATCGCGGCAGAACGCGATGGGGCGGGTGGAGAGCGTGCGGGACAGCAAGAACGTCGTCATTGCCAGCCGGGGCCGCAAGTCGGGCGCTGGTGGCCGCCGCTACGTTCTCTCGCTGGACGGCGATGACGGGGTTGTGGGTGGCGCGCAGGGCGGCACACGCGGCGCGCACCGTGGGGATGTGAACGGCAGCGGTGGCGCTGGTGCGCGCCGCTTCTCCTTTGACCAGCTGGGGATGCCGTTTTCCTTTGTGGATGTGAGCAGCCGCCCGCATCCAACGGAGCACCGCTACTCCGTGGCGCCGGTCGAGGAGTTCATCCTTGCGAAGTAGTGCACGCCTCTGGCCGTCTTGCTGCTGTTGTTGTTGTTGTTATTGTTGGCTGATTTTTTCTTTAGTGCTGCTGCGGAGCGCACTGACAACGAGGTTTAGGCTCGCCTTTTTTGTTTCTCTCTTTCTTTTACTCCCATTTTCCACTACCAGTGCGTCCTTTTGTTTTCCCTAACTCTCTGTCTTTCATTGTCTCTCTTTTGCACGTGGCTGCCAACCCTCTGTGTGCTTTAAGGGGGGAGCAAACACGAAAGGGGATGAGGGAACGGGGCGGCGGGATTCGCACTCCTCTTCTCGAGTTTATCTGTGCGTGTGTGTGTGTAACGTAATAGTGCTGTTGTAACGTCAGTACCAACAAGCTTTAAAGGTATGAATGGTTCCGCGTTTTCCGTATGGCTTAGCCACTTAGAGCGGGTGGTTGTGACGACTCTGTGAAAGCCAAAAAAAGAAAGGGCTGCGTTGTGTGTGACGCGTATGGATCGTCATTGAACACTGTTTATCGCTCTGCTCCTCACCAATGGCATAAAGTGCGTCTTCCTGTCCAGTGTTGCTGTGGTACACCAAAGTCTACTACTCCTGCCTCTCTTCCCTCTTCCCTTTACTTCTTCACCTCTGATTAAAAAACGAGAGAGAGAGAGAGTAACAAAGCAGCACCTCTACGTGACGCCTGCCTCTTCACCCACGTCCCCATACAACGAGAAAAACAGAGAGATCCTTGTGTGAGAAAAAAGAAAAAAAAAACAATAGGTTCCTCCATTCTCTCCTACGGTAGGCGATAGAAAAGGATACAGCACGCGCACCGTGTCCTATGAACGCCAACACCGGCACCGGCAAGGCAGCACGGCCGCCACGGTCCTCCAATGCGGTGGGCAGCGGCGTCGCAGCGCGGGCCAGCGGCGCTAACAACTCTGCCTCCTCCTCTCGCTACTCCGTGCAGGAGCGCAGCACGGGTGTGATGTCGTCATCGCGCATGAGCGGTGCCACCGCCGCCGCACGTGAAGAGGCAAAGCGCCGGCTGCAGGAGATGAAGAGCGAGCTGGAAGGCGCCGTGCACGTGCTTGACGGCGGCGTGAACCGCACGCCCTTGCCCCTGCAGCGGCGACACAGTCTTGTGGGCGGGCTGCCACACGACACGCACAGTGGAAGCAGCAGCATGCGGCTGGACATGACGCAGGACTCCAACGCGACAACGGCGCTCATGAACGCTGAGCTTGGCACGTCTTTTTTGCACTCCTCGTTCATGCTTAACTCGAGTGTACGAAGCAACGCGCGTAAGCAGTCGGCGATGAGTGCGGACAGGGAGAACTCCATTGCGGGCGGTAATGGACGCAGCCGCCGCGGTGGGGACAGCGGGTCGAAGAGCATGGAGTCGAGCATGCAGTCCCTCTCCTTTGCCAACGACCGCAACATGCCCGACCAGTCCAGCTCCGTCCTCGACAGCACCTTCCGCACCGGGACCAACGGCAACGGCGGGGCTGGTGGCTCCTCCATGTTGCACCGTGGCAGCAGCACGTCAAACCCGGTGCCGCGGCTTGTTCAGCAGAACACGCTGCTGTCAGAGGCGACCTACGTGCGTCCCCCGCCGCTGCCGGAGGAGAAGAAGGCGGCGTGGCGTCATGCCATCACAACGGTCACCCTGTCCGAGACACCGACCATCTTTCTTTACAGCCACCACGACGAGGCGGTGTCCAAGGAGGAGGTCGAGGAGGTGGCGGCGGTGACGGCGCGCAACAAGGCGTACGCCGCGGTGGAGGAGGCGTTCCGCACGGATGAGGGCACGCGCTTCCATAGCACCGGCGTGGCGACGATGCGGGCCCCACTCAAGTCGATTCAGACGGAGGTGCACCCGCCGGCTCGGAAGGACAGCGGGGGTCTGCAGGTGACGCCGTGGATGCTCAAGGACGCCTACGCTGCCGCGCTGGACGATATGAACGACGGCGAGGACGACGACAACGACGACCCACAGCAGCAGCAGCAGCAGCAGAAGGACGCCACCGCCGGTGCCGGTGGGGACGCGGACGACGCGCTTCGCGACGATGGAGACGAGAACAACAACACCGAGCTTGACGTGGACGGCGATCAGAGCAGCGACGCCGCGCAGTCCACCATCCTCTCCTCCGACGACGTCGCCACGAACGCGCCATCGGGGCAGGAGGGCGGTGGCGCTGCCAAGGCGAGTGTGGAGCCCGGGAAGCAGTGGATGATGTCCGACACGCTGCTCTCCACACTGCGGGTGATGGAGCGGGCGGTGGTGCAGAACTACGTTGAGGCGGCGCAGCTGGCCTACCGGGGCATCGCGATGGAGCCAGGGAGTCAGCGTGTGCCCGCCGTCGCAGCTGCGGCGCCGAGTCCTGCGATGAAGGGAGGGAAGGCGATCACTTCCCTGCCTCCGCTGCCACCGTCCCCAGCCTCTCCACACATTCCGCTTCCTCCTGTGCCGGCAGACGGTGCCGGTGCTGTCGGTGATGGCGGCGTGCCTTCAGCAATTTCTGCACAGGAGCGCGACGTGAAGGCAGACGGTGCTGCTGCTGCTGCTGCTGCGGCAACTGGCGCTGACAGGGCACGCAAGGCCGCCACCAGCGCCACGCCCACTCTGCCGGTGAAATTGAGCGACGATGTTCGCCTGCTCTGGCGCTTCGGCTCGCTGCAGCTCACACGGAATCGCGGCGTTACCTGCATGACGTGGAACCGACGCGAGCCGGACATCTTGGCTGTCGGCTACACCGCCTGCCGCAGCACGGCTGTACGCGCCGGTGGTGCGGCGGCGGCCAACAACGGCAGTGGGAAGGCCGCCAACGGCTCTCCCGCGGCTGGCACCGCACCGCAGGGCGATGTGGCCGACGTCAACGCCAGCGACGGCGGGATGGTGCTGAAGCGCTCGCTGGGTCAGGGAGCCTACGGCATGATCTGCTGCTGGTCTTTAAAGAACCCCCTCGCCCCGGAGCTTATTCTCTTCCTGCGGCACGAGGCGGATGTGACGGCGCTCGCCTTTTCCAGCGAGCACCCGAGTCTCCTGGCGGTGGGCAGCAGCATTGGCGAGATCGCCGTGTACGACATCCAGCGCGATGTTGTGAGCCCCTCCATCGCACCCATTGCAGGGACGACGGCTGGGCAGCACACCGGCGCCATTTGGGAGCTGCAGTGGGTGCCAAAGGGAAAGGAGCAGGGCGAGTTCCTCACCTCCATCTCCGCCGACGGCCGCGTCGTGCAGTGGGCGGTGGGGAAGTCGATTGAGCGCGTAGCGCCGGACCTGATGCACCTGCAGCGGCAGCCCGGCACACAGGTGGAGCAGGCCTTCGTCGATGGCGTGGCAGAGGCGGAGGCCGCAGCGGCGGCGGCGTTGGAAGCTGCGGCCGCAGCGGGAGGTAAAGGTGGGGGCAAGCTGCGTCCCCGCCCGCCAACGCAGCGCCGCGACGGGGGCGGTGCGAAGGGTAAAGATGGCAGCAGCAGCGCGGGTGGTGGTGGGGGAGGCAGTGGTGCAGCTGCTGATGACGCGGTGCTCTCCCGGCAGTGTGGTGGCATGTGCTTCGACGTCTGCCCTGTCGATACCGCCATCTACGTCGTCGGCACCGAGGACGGCTCCGTTTTGCAGTGCAGCAAGAGCCAGACAGAGAACTACGACTTCGAGTACGAGTCACACGCCGAGCTGGTGTACCGCGTGCGGTGGTCGCCCTACAGCGCTGCCTACTTTCTCACCTGCTCGGCGGACTGGACGTCGCGGCTCTACCGCGTCGGCACGAGCAAGCCGCAGCTGCGCTTTAACAGCCTGCGGCAGGACGCCGTGCAGGATGTGGCGTGGTCGCCGACCAACGCGCTCATCTTTGCCACCGCGACGGCGCAGGGCAGTGCGGAGGTGTGGACGGTGATGGACGTCATGTGCCCACGAGCCAGCATCGAGTACGAGGACCACCGCCATCTGAGTGCGCTGCTCTTCGCCGACCAGGAGACGCCGGTGCTGGTGGTGGGGGACGAGGAGGGCGACGTGACGGTCTTTGCGCTGAAGGGGACGTGCTACATGCGGCAGGATCTGACAGACGATGAGCAGGAGGCGTGGATGACGGATGCGGTGCGCAAGCAGCTCACTTGAGGTGTGGGCGAGTAGTTGAAACAGCCAAAAAGAAAAAAGACGAACTTTTCCTTTATTTATTTTTCTTTTTAACGCCATTGGCATCTCCGCCTTGATAGACTAATTGGCGTTTTAGACTGAGCACTTCGTGCCTTTTTTTTTCCTGTTTTTTTTTTTTTTAGGGGGAGGGAATGATAATGCTCTGCGGCTCTGCAGCAGCTGAGCTTTTTTTTCTCTCTTCTTTTTCTCTTGATGATGAGATGTATTGTAGCCTTGTGATTCGATGTACGTTATCTTATTCCTGGTTAAAGGCTTGTGGCTGCAATCCACAAAGCGAACAACACACGCAAAGTGAAAAGTAGTGGAGAGAAAGAGCGAGAGAGAAGTCTGTGCCACGTGCATTCGCAATGGCTCTTTCTGCGGTTGCTGAAACTCTCTCTTTCTACATCCGTTCGTGTGAGTCTGTGTGGGTAAACAATACTATGTGCGTAAGAGGCAGTGAAATGCTTGTGAGACTTTTAAATTGTCTTCCATTCGGAGTCCAGAGGCACGTTGCACACGAGAGAGGCTGGAAAGAGAAGGAATGAGCAAAGAGAGTGTGCGTTGAGGCTGACCTTTAACGTGCTTAAAGTCTACCCAGCACAGACGGGAGACGTCAGCGTTGGTGGCTTTGTCATTTACACTTTGCATGCTTACTGTCCCACTCCTCATCCCTCATCCTCTGTCCTTCTCTTGCCTGTTTCACCTTCCACGGCTTCGCAAGAAAAAAAAGTTTCACCAGTCGGCTAAACTCAGACCACGTAGCCTACTTAAAAAAAAAAACCATTGCAGCTTCTCTCGTCTCTTATCACTCTAGTCCATGGACCCCGTAGCCGATCACGGCGTCGCACATGAGCGGGAGGGCCCCAAATCACCGGTTCCCCCACTCCGCAGCGACGACTTGGCCAATTCTGCCCCTTCCTCGGACAGCGCTGGTAACAAGAAGCCAACCCACCCGCCGCCACAGCAGCACAACAACACCGGCGTCACCTTCTCCGAGGCCACAGCAGGAGCACCGCACACCACCACCACCACCGCAGCTGCACAGCCAGCAGCTGGTACGGTGGCGAAGCGGCCCAGTCGCAGTGGTCGGCAGGTTATTCGCGACGCGAGCACCCGCGCCAGCACGGCGGCCGCCACCGGCACCGGCACTGGCATGATCACCGCTCTCTCCGTCAACGCCCACTACAACACTATTCCAGAGGAGTACGCGGAATTTCGGGCGAAAAACCGGGTGCGACCGAGCTACCGTGGCCCGGTGTACACGGTTGAAGACGTGTCGGTGCCGTGCCACGCGTGCGGCGGGCCGGTGGACCCGGTGGCGCGGGTGCCCGTCGGCTCTCTCTTCTTCCACGCGCACTGCCTCCAGTGCTACTTGTGCGGGCGAAAGGAGGGGGTGGCGGGTCTCTACGTGCAGGTGGACCGCCAGGCTGTCTGCAGTGAGTGTGCTGGCCGCGGCTATGACCGGTGGGTGCCGCGCCAGGAGGTGCAGACGCGTGGGATGGTCTACGGCGCGATCCAGGGCGACGTGTACGCTGCCATCGACGCTCACGACCGAGGCGAGCGCGGCCTGCCTCGTCTCTCTGCCTCCCCTCCCCCCACGACGCTGAACCGATCCACCGTGCCCGGTGCGCTGCCTCCCTCGCTGTCGATTCGCCCCGTGCACAACGCACGCAACACGAGTCGGCGCTCCTTTGCGCTGATGGAGCGGCAGCAGTACTACACGCAGAGCGACAACAACTTGCTGATGCGTCCACCAGAAGCGGCGACGGCGAACAGCGGCACGAGGCGTATTAGCAAGGCGGGCAAGGCGAGGGCGGCGGTCGGGCACGCCGATCAGCCGCAGCTCATCACCGCCGCCAAGCATCACTCGTAGTGCTGGATTAGACGCACACAAGTTGCAGTGGCTACTCTCTCTTTCTCTGTTGCACTGATGTACGGTGAGGTGGTGAAGAGGAGGGATGAACGTCTGCCGACAGCCGATCCCCCATTCACACTTGCTCATTTTTCATGTTGTTATTGCTTCTTTGTTTGTTCGCCTTGAATTTCGTCTGATACAAAGGATGTAAGTTAGGCGTGTACAGAGCGCCGAGGCTGTGCCATTCGATTTTTTTTTTCCGTCTGATGTATTGTACCCATGCGTTTGCTGCGTTCACAGGCACGTGAAGCTCTTCTTTTCGCCAATTTGTTTGTCTCCTGTATTGTTTTTGTCCTCTCTTCCCCTTTCGCTTTACTTAGTCCTCTCTCTTCCTTTTTGCTTTGAGGGCCGCGTTCTTGTGTAAATTCACCACTGCGTGCTTCCCTTGTCTTCGTTTCCTCGATACGTATGAAGAATCATGACAGCTTTGAATTTACGACGGAGGAGAGGTTGCTTTTGCTTGACTTTGCGAGGAAAGGGGGTTTAAAAAAGAATTAAAGGAGCGGTAATGGGGATGCTTCATGTGTGTGTCTATTTGTGAGGCGCAGCATGAGTTTTGCGTCCTCATGCGCCGCGCTGCATTGTACACAAAAGTCTGTGCTCTGTTTTCTGCCTCCTCATCTACCCCTGATTCGGTCGCATTGATCCTCCGAAATTCAGCCACGCACTGCCGCCACAGCACTATGCTTTGTCGTACTTCACACGATGTTTCCCCACCTACCCTTCTTCCCCTCCTTGCACTCTGCCGAAGTACACAAGTGCCGATCACCACGGCAGCACGCTTACTTCAGCTGCACACTGTATTGTATTTTTTCAATCTTGACTCATAGAGCACCTCATTCGTGCATTTATTGCTGCTTTTTAAACGTTGGTCTTTACTCTTTATCGAATGTCCTCGTCCGTTACCGCACCGGACAGCAGCGTCATTGGCGGCAACGTAAAGCAGGCCAAGTTCGACCGCCAGCTGCGGCTGTGGGGTGCAGACGGGCAGGCGGCGCTCGAGGCGGCACACGTCGTCGCCCTCGGCGCCACGCCGGCCATCGCGGAAGCCCTCAAGTCCCTCGTGCTCACCGGCGTGCCGACCGTCACGCTGGTCGATGAGCGCGTGGTGAGCGATGCGGATGCAGGGGCGAGCTACTTTGTGCCTGCGTCGTCGGTTGGCGCCTCCATGGCATCGGCGGTACTGCAGACGGTATGTCCTCTCGGGGAGCAGTGCTGCGGCTTTGCGGCGGTGATGAGCCCTGAGGCGTGGGTGAAGGAGTTCACCGACGCTGTGGAGCACGACTGGCGAGCTGGTTGCCTCTGCGGCACTTCTTTATCTTCCACTCTCTCCACCTCGGCGATGACGAGGGGACACGCAGAGGAGATGGCAGCGTGTGCGTCGTCGTCTAGCACGAACGACATCTCAGCCGTGCGTAAGTTCATGGCGAGCTTTGCTGCTGCTGCGGTGGACCCAGCCAGCGGCACTGCCTCGTGCTCTTCCCCCTCGATCGCTGCTGCAGCCCCGTCGCTGATCCTGGTGAGCGACCGCTACACCGATCACTCCCCCTTGTCCCCGCTGGTGCAGACCTGTCGCACCCGCAGCTACCCCGACGTCCCTGTGATGCTCGTACGCAGCAGTGGGTGGCTCGGCTTTGTGCAGGTGCACTGCTCGCCTCGCGTGGTGCTTCGCCCGCAGAACCCGACGCAGGTGAAGATGGAGGACCTGCGCATCTTTGAGCCCTTTCCGGCGCTTCAGGAGTGGTTCGACACACACGATCCCGATGACGAGCAGCAGTTCCCCACGACGGATGCAGATGCAATGTCGCTGCACAGCCACCTGCCCTACCCCTGCATTCTCTACCACGCCTATCGTCGCTGGTGGTCCTCTCTGCCCGGCGAGGCGCAACACGCACTGCAACAGCGTCACGCAGCAGCTGCTACG
Source organism: Crithidia fasciculata (assembly GCA_000331325.2). Taxonomy (NCBI): domain Eukaryota; phylum Euglenozoa; class Kinetoplastea; order Trypanosomatida; family Trypanosomatidae; genus Crithidia; species Crithidia fasciculata. The sequence continues at coordinate 944,777 of CM003428.1, forward strand.
GAGTTCTCTCCTTCCTCTATCTTCCCCCTTACTGCTAAGGAGTACCGCAGCATGGGGGATGTCGTAGCAGCGATGATTCGCCGTCAGTCACCGTCGGAGGAGGCTTTCGTGGAGGCGATGGAGCGGTGCACGCCAAAGCTGAACCGGCCGGTGGTGCAGCAGCTGCCAGAGGGGCTGCGTGTCCTGCTTGATGATCCTCGGTGTGCTGCGCCGGTGCTGGCCGTCGCTGCCATGGAAACTCGCCTTGCACCAGCAGCGACGGCATCTTTGCAGCAGCCACAGCAGCGAGTCGCCACTATTGGAAGTCCATACGTGTCTGCGGAACACGTGTTGCGAGTGTGGGCGAGCCCTGATGTGTTGGTGTGGTTTGTGCTGCATGCGGTGCGGCTATTTTTGGCGGGTGAGATTGGCCACGAGAGACATCAAGTGGAAGGGGCAGCATCGCAAGAAACTCTCTCTCCGGCGCAGCACACCGCAGAGCAGACCACAAGCCCTCCCGTGCACACCGCACGCTACCACATGCCCTTCGCCGGCTACCTGCCGGACTTCACCACCACCACAAAGTGGTACCGCGAGCTGCAGGACATCTACAACGCGAAGCACCACGCCGACGTCGCCTGCATCGCGGCAAAGGCGTGGGAGTTGATGATGGCAGCGCTGACGACTCGGATGGAGGGGACCAACAGCAACAATATTAATAACAACGGAGGTGATGAAGGGGCGTCGGAGTCGGAGGCGGTGACGGCGGCGCTTATTCTGGAGATGCAGGTGGGCAGTGCACTGCGGCCGCTTCTCAACGACTGCGCCGCGACCGTCGTGGCTAACATTTGGGACCTCCGCGGCGTCGTCTTTTCTGACGGCTACGCAGCAGCTGGAGAGGCGGAGTGGCGTGCGTGTCTCGGCAAGCGCCTCATCTGGATCACGCACCACATCGCCTACGACGTGGACTTCAGCGCAGCATCACGCCGTGCCGCCTGTCTGGCGGTGGCCTATCTCAGCCGAGAGGAGCTGGAGCGCCGTGCCCGCGTTGCGACGCCGATACGATGCACCGAGGCCGGCGAGGCATCGCGAGATGTCATAACAGGTGCGGAGATTCTGGCAGAGTTCCGGCAGCTGACGTCTCTCGCACCGAGCAGCGTGATGTGCACTCCCGAAGAGTACAACGAGAGCACAGACAAGACCCGCGACCAATCCGATTTGCGCCTGCCGACGTGGCTGACGGAGGACAGCCGCGGCCACGCGCTTCTCACCAAGGCGTGTGCGGAGGTTGCGCGGTGGGTGAGCAGGGGTGGTGGTGCGGTGCAGCTGCCCTCGGTGGCGGCATCTACCGGAGCGCTGGCTGCGCAGGAGGCGGTGAAGCTGATGATGCACATCCGTATTCCCTGTGGCCAGCCGATGATGTATGATGGTTACACGAACAAGGTTTTCACGCTGTAGCACCGTGGTGCTGCATCTCGGTGGTTGTATTTCGCTCACGCCCTTCTTCTCTCTTCGCATTCCCTGTGTTGTTTGGGTCGTGCGGCATCTTACTTATTCTACTTTTACTTTTCCGGTCTCAAAGACAACCCCTTTCAATTATGTTTACGTGCTGTCATTTTGCATTAAGAGATACGCGTACTCGTCCAAAGCTGTGATCGCTCAAAGAATGAGAGTGACGGTGATTGTCGAATTTTATTATTAAGAGAAAAGTAGTAAGGAGCACTGTACTCACCACTGTGAGCAAGCACGGCTCAGCACCTGCAACGCATGTTTTGTGGTGTTGGTGGGAATAATGATAGGTGCTTTTGTCTTGTCGTGCTACAACGTTCTGGTAGTGTTGCTCATAATGAAACAGTATGGCAGTCGTAATCCTCCTTTTGTTGGCTGTTCGCCACTTCCAGCGGTGACTTCACTTAGGGCGGCAGGGTACACCGCCCGACGCGTTTCAAATGCTGCATCTCTCTCTCACCTTTCATCGCCTTTCTTTGCCCTCTCTCCTCAGCTACTGTTTTCTTGACGAGCAGAGCACTTACGTGACGAGCAGTGCAGCATTGGCGGTGCAGAGGACAACGCTCGGCTGAGTTTTGTGTTGTTGCGAAAGAAAAAAAAAACTTGTCCTCTCTTTCTCACATACACACACACACAGGTTTAGAGAGCTTTGGAAACAGCGAAACAAAGAACCTTCAGCGCCATGTCATCGCGTATTGCATTGCCGCTACGTCTCGTGCAGTGCGACTACGGTAACGCCACAGCCAGCAGCGCCTCAGCTGCCACTCGTAGCCCCGTGCTCACCCCCTACAAGCCTAGCGGGCTCCCCTGTTATGCTGCCTCTCAGGTCAGCGCCGTCAGCGGCACCTCAGCAGCTGCCAAGGGTGCAGGTGGGCGGCGCCTCTTCGCGGTGCACACCCGCCACGAGGCTCTAGCAACCCATTCTTCCTCTTCTGGCTTTGAGGCTGGCCCACAGCCCCGCCCAGAGGACCCGAGCGACTCGCTGCTGACACGTGTGATTGACGCGGCTCTGCCTGGTTGCCGCCCGTACGTGGCATTGCCAGTCGTCTCCTCCCTCCTCCGGCGCGGTGGGCGGCATCACGATGACGACGGCGTCAGTGCAGCGATGCTGAACCAGTGGACGTGTCGGCACAAAGGGCTCGTCGTGGTGACGCGGACGCCGAGCGACGCTCTCTTTCTGCGCAACGCCGCACAACTCGATCTCGTGCAGCAGACCTTTCGTGTTGTGTGTCGGCTGCCAGCGGAAGTGGCTGATGCGGTGCGGCGCTACCTGTCCGCGCGTCAATCGCAGAGTGGTGCAATAGTTGGATTGCAAGGTGGCGGTGCAGGTCAAGCGAGAGTGGCGGCCGCAGCGGCGCTGAACCCGTACCTACGCGCACACGCTGAACGCCAGCGCGGTGCCCAGAACGCAGCAGATCTGACCTTGGGTATCCCTCTCATTCATCCCACCGGAGCCCATAGCCTCCCCGCTGGTGTCCGCGCCCATCCTCTCGTTACCGGCGGCTTTTTTGATGTCGGGCGGGGTCTGCTGCGTGTGCAGGGCACCACGTCGTGCTTCCTGCGCGCACAGACGCCCCTGCACCCCGCATCTGCGGAACGCGTGGAGCAGTACTCTCGCCTGCAGCGTCTCTTTACAGCTCCTCCCTCGCCCACCAGCAGCGCGGCGGAAAGCGAAGATGGAAAGGAGGACGCGACGCGCCACCCCTGGATGAAGCCTGGATGGCGCTTGGGGGTCTCACTGGATGCACCACACATGCAGGCAGCAGCGGCGACAACAGCAGCGTCGTCTCTCGACGATGCCACAGAGAGCGATGCGGCCGCTTCGTTGTCCGCGCCGCGTGGCAAGCGACTCCTCTTCGACTTCCGCCTTCTCTCCCTCTCCGCCCAGGAAGGAAGTAATGCGGCACTCTACGAAGTGCAAACACGCGGCGATGTCACAGCTGATGAGATCGCCGCCGTCTTTCACGCCGAGGGACTCTCTGTGTTGAACGACTACGTACAGGACACGAGCCTAGCGGACGTCGTCGAGGAGGTGGCGCAGCGGATGCGAGCTGCACCGCCTTCCGCGTTGTCTGCACTGCCCATGGCGGTGCAGCATCACCTGCGCACTGCCTCCGCAGAAGAGCTTGTTGCGCTGCCGATGACGCTGGTGCCTCTCGAGGACGCCGATCGGCTCTGCATTCACCAGCTGTGGTCCGATGCCCCGAACAGCGGCGCTGCTTCATTTTCCGATGGCGTGTCCTACGCGTCGCCACCACTCGTGCATCTTTCCGAGGACGCCGCTCAGCTCCACAACTTTGCCCAGTCGCTCTCTGGCGCTGCAGGTGCACGGCACCCGCTGCACCGCCTTCTCTGGCACGCCCTCGGCAGCCTGCGCCTCTCGCACCACGAAGAGCGGCTGGCCTACGAGCGTGTAGTGGGCCTCGCACTCGGCAGTGGAGTGGAGTGCGTTGGGCTCGCCTTCCCCGACCCGTCGGTGCCGGCAACGGTGCACGCCATGCAGCAGGTGTGGCTCTCCTACGAGCAGCATCGGCAGCGGCGTGCCACGTCGCCAGCTGAGGCGGCGCGGGCGGCACGGCAGCACCCACTGGCAGCCGAGCTCCGCTTTCTGCGGCGCAGCTCACTGAGCGACGCGACGGGGGTGATGCGTGTGCCGCTGTTGGAGGATCTGGTGGATGGTGCGCGTCGTCAACACGGCAGCCGCGGGGAGTGCAGCTTCTCTCACGGTGTGGCGCTGAGCTCTTTTCCGACAAGAGAGGCCGCGGCGTTGCTGCCGTCGCGGGTGGAGTGGGAGGACATGGACGTGCCACCGAGCTACGCCGAGGCCTTCCGTGGCTGGCCAGCGGGTGTGACAGCATCGACCTCTCTTTGGCCCACACCGTCGGAGTGGAGGAGGCGCTCAGCAGCAGCAGGTGCCACTGCGGCAGCACAGGCTGAAAACAAAGAGGACGACAGGGGCGCTGTGAACATGTCCGATTCACCGGTGACCGCAGCACGTGGAGCGACGAAGAGTGCCGGCCCATCTGTGCGTGCCATTCTGCGCGTGGAGGAGACGTCGGAGCTGCTCTGCGCACACTGTGGTGCATCGGGACACACGTGGCAGCACTGCGCGGCCCGCGTGCGAGACGCCGTCGCCGCGTTGGGGGACACAGCAGCAGCAGCCACGACGAGTGCCGCCACCGCACACACACGCAGTGCGCGTCTTGTTGGTGCGCATCGGACCGTAGCTGCACTGCCTTCTTCTTCTTCCATCACTGCCGCGGCTGTTTCTTCCGTCATGGAGGAAGAAGGGCTCGCTTCTGTCGACGACGTCGCTGCTGCTTTGGGTGATCAGGCCACTGCAGCCACCAACGCTCGTGTGCACCGCGCCGACGCCCTTGCCGGCTACGCGGACAGCGCTACGTTACCCTCTTCTTCTTCGTCGTCGTCGCTCATTGCGGTGCCGAACATGGCGGCCACACGCCACTTTAAGGCGGAGTATGCCCTGCGCAACGAGGCCCACAAACCCGCCGTGCACCGCCGCACCGTCCGCTGTGTCTACTGCGGCGGCCACCACCACGTCACGGCGTGTCCGAAGATACAGGCGCAGAACAACGAGGAGGCGGAGGTCCATTCGACAGCAAGTAAGCAGCCTCTCTTTTGTATCAAGTGCGGAGCCACCGGGCACCTTTACCGGGACTGCGAGCAGATCCCAGCAGATTTGCACCCCGCCACACACTGCCCAATTTGCCAGCAGCGGTGGTCGAGTCACTCGCACGACCCTCTGCACTGCCCGCAGCGGGTGCAGGTGCCAGACGGCTACGCACTCTCTGGTGTGCCAGCAACGCATCCTGGTGGAAGAACTGCTGACAGGAGAGAAACCCGGGGCGGAGGCAGCTTTGCGCGTCGTGGCCGGCGTCGTGGTTCTGTGCTCATCGCAGACACCTTCGTCGACTCTGGAGCGCGTTAGCGGTCTTTCTTTGTGCACTGCTTGTTTTTTATTCTTCTTGTGTTCTCTCTGCAACAACTCCATTGTATTGGTGTGGGTTGACGCGCTGGTGCTCCTTTTTGATTTTTGTTGTTCTTCACATCTGTGTCACTGTTCCGTGCTAATTAAAGTAATGTCAACGCCTCTACTCAACCTGTGCCGCGTAGATGAGCTGAAGAGCTGTTATCACACCTTTTTTTTTTTTTTCGCGGCTTCAGCGTGGTGTTTCGCAGAGGCCAGAACTCCGCTTCACATAATAATAATGCCTCACCTTCCTATCTTGTGTGGTATTGTTTGTGGATGTTTTCCCTCATCATGGTTCTATTATCGAACCTCACCCTTCCGCTCTCTCTCTCTCTCTCTCCACTTTTGAATCAACGCTGCACCTCCTGAATTGCACATTATTGACCAAAGAGATTGTACTTTCATTACAGAGCAAAACTGTCGAGAAGAGGCCCTTTTTGCCGCCTCTCTCTCCTTTCCTTCGTCTCTCATTTCCACCTATCCGTTCCTCCCCCCATTGTATCAATCGAAGACCATTACGTATCGCCCTCGCCTCCCTCCACACGTTTTCTTTTCTTCGATTCCTTTGTTCATCATTTTTTTCCTGTTGTGTTTGTTGCTGCAAACCAACCGACAGAGGTTGCTCATTAACACTCTTTCTTCCATTTTAAATCTTCATTGACGCCCTTCCACTGGTAAGAAGAAGAGAGAAGTCTTTCGCCTTCTTCTTCTTCTTCTGTTGCTGCATACTGCCCTTTTCTCCCCCGCTGCTGTCTACCTCGGCACGATGTGGAAGGAGTGGACGAATAAGATCAAAACCTTTGCGGAGGACATTACATCCCCCGACTACGACGACGACGTACGTGAGGCTGATCGCAAAAGGGACGAGGACGAGGACAACGAAGAAGAGGCACACGCCGCGTACAGTCGCAGCGCTCGGCACACGCAGGCATCAACGTCAGGGCAGTGGAACCAGCAACGCAGTCACGGCGGCCGCGGCGCGCCACCGCTGCTGGAGACCCCCGCACGACGCTTAGAAAAGAGCTACGATGAGCCGACCGGTGATCGACGCGCTGGTGGGCCTCCCTCTGCGCTCCACACCGCTGCCAGCCCTGACCGCATGGCCTATCCCGTAGAGGAACTCGACCGAGGCACAAGCTCCACCCACCATGATCCTGAGGTGGGTGAGGCAGAAGCGGTCCATCCATCACTGTCGGCGTCGTCTGCGTCGCTGCTGCCAGCCTCCAGTGCGCCACGCCGTGGACCACCTCAAGCGAGGACAACACCGCGTCCTCTTCCACATCAGGAACAGCAGCCATCAGCACCCACGCAGAATGTCAGCAAGACGGCTTCCGCGTCCCCCTCCCTCGCCACGTCTCCTGCTGTGCGACAGACAGCGACACCAACAGACGCGGCCGCTGCTGTCGTCAGTGATGACCGCGCTGATCTGTCGTCTCCCTCTGCGCCGGCGAATGAACTTGTCACAGCCGCTGCGTCGCACAGCAATGACACAACGAGTAGAACTGACATACCTCCCGCTGCAACTGGAGAGGGCTCGGAGTTACAGCAACACCGGTTGGAGCAGCAGCAGCAGCAGCGCATCGCAAAGCTGGAGGCAGAGCGGGCGCAGATGCTGGACGACATCCGCAGCTACCAAGACGAGGTGCGTGTGGCGCATGAACGCACCGTGGCCTACTACGAGGCACAGCAGAGCACACTGCTTCAAGAGGCGAAGAACGCTGCGGCTCTTGCCGCGGCGCAGTCGCAGGAGCAGCTGGACAGCCTCAACGTTGCCCTGCGCACCGCTGCCGCAGAGCTGGAAAGAGGAGACGCCGAACGCACGGAGTTGCTGCGTCACGTTGCACAACTCGAAAGGGAAAACGAAAGTCTCCGAAACACCTTGGCGGATGCGCAAGCAAGGAATGAGAGCGTGGCTGAGTCGACCGACGCCTCTTCCTCCCCGCACACGGACGCGGAGTGGGCGGCACTGGAGGCGGAGTGCGCGAAGCTGCGGTCCTCTGTTGCTCATCTCGAACAAACAAAGGAAGCAGCAGCCGCAGCAGCATCCACTGCGTCTATGCAATCAGCAGAAACACTGCTGCGTGAGGCTGAGACGGCCTTCGAGGCGCAGCTTCGTGCTCTGCAGGCGGAGCTGACGTCGTGGAGGCTGCGCGCGGAGGAGACGGAGACGGAGCTGATTGCTGCGCGAAAGCTGTGCGACACTCGTGAGCAGGAGCTTGCAACGGAGAAAGAGAGGAGAACTAGTAGTGCTGCAGGTATCGCTGCGGCTGCTGCTGCTGCTGCTGCCAGCGAGGCCGCATCGCTCTCTTCCAACGCAGCGAATGTGGAAGAAATTAAGCAGTTGAGGCAGCAGCTGCAGTCAGCGGAGGCGGCCCGTCGGGGCCTTGAGGGACAGCTGCAGGCGGCACAGGCGGAGCTCATGGCTGCTTTTGCAACCCCAAAGCAACCGCAGGGCCGTGACGAACAAGAACGCGAGGAGGAGCTGTCGGCGCTGATGGAAGAGTTGCAAGTTGCGCAGCAGCGCACGGCGGAGCTGGAGCAGAATCTGGCCACCGCCCATCAGCAAAATGAGCGTCTTACCTCTCAGCTGGCAGAGGAGCAGGCGAAAGGGTCCGCAGCACAGGCAAGCATCGACGCGACGTCACGTGCCTCGGTGGACGAGATCGCTGCGCTCACCCATAAGCTGCAGACGAGCGTGGACCAATGCACCGCCCTGCAAGCTGAAGTGGCAAAGCACAAGCCGATGGTCGATCAGCTGACGCAGCGTCTCAAGGCTGAGGCTGCCAAGAGTGAGAAGGAGCGTGCGCAGATGGAGGAGGAGCACGCCGAGGCGGAGGCAGCGCTCGAAGACGAGCTGGAGGCGCACCGTGCGGAGACGGCCAAAGAGAAGAAGCATCATGAGGAGCAGCTGCAGAAGCTCAGGGCGGAGCTGCAGCAAGTCCAGCGGCGTCTCGCCGTCGCCGAAGGAGAAGGCGCGTCTACTGGATCAGCTCGCGAGGCTGCTGAGACACGCGCACGCACGGCGGAGCAGCAGTGCAAGGCGCTCGAGGACGAGGTCGCCTCGTTGCAGCAGCAGCTACGGAGTTGCAAGGCCGAGATTGCACAGCAGCAGCGAGAGATGAAGGAGCTTGCAGAAAAGGCAGCTGGCAGCGGTGCCGCCATGTCGGTGGTGACCCTCACATCCATGAAGCGTGAGTTGGAGGAGAAGCTGCAGAATCTCGAGATTACATTGGGGCAGGTGCGGCGCATGACGATGGATACGCTCGTGCGTCTCGGCGTTGATGTCCCGCACGCCACGCAGCAGAAGCAGCAGCAGCAGCGGAAGCATCACGATGTGGCCAAGTCCGAGAGTGGAGCGCAGAGCAGCGAGCCTGTAAGTGACAGTAACAGCGACGAAGACGCGGCAGATAACAGCGGTGATGAGAGAGGCTCGTCGCAACAGCAGCAGCTGCCTCTCCTGCAGCTTCTCTCCCTGCTCACCGCGGAGTGTGTGCAGCAGCACGGCATCGTCCTGCGTGCCGAACGTGTCCAGCAGGAGTGGGAGCAGACCTACGAGCAGGCACGGCAGGTGAACGACTCTCTCAACCAGCAAGTAGCGGACGCATGGGCCACCATCGGCAAGCTGCGCGAAGACCTCTCCGTGAAGGACGCCACCGCACGACAGATGCAGTCGCGTGTTGGCAGCGGCGACGCGCGTCTTGCGGAGGTGCAAGAAGAGCTGGCTCGTGTGACGAGCGAGCTACAGCAGCTGCGTGAGGAGCGGGACGGCTGGGAAAGCCGCCTGCAGTACGCCGAGGCAGGGGCGGAGGGGCAGGAGCAGACTCTCGCCGCGCTTCAGGAGGAGCTGCAGTCCGCCCACGCACTGCTTTTGGCCAAGGAGGAGGAGGTGCAGTCGTCGCAGCAGAGTCTGGAGAATTTGCAGATGGTGCTGGACCGCTTCCAGGACACGAAGCGGCAGGAGGTGGCCTCGCTGACGCTCGAAGCGCACATGGAAGCCGACGCAGTGAAGGAGGAGCTCGCGGAAGCCCGTCGCGCATTGGAGCAACACGACCAGGCCAAGGCAGCGGTGAGGGAGGCGTATGAGAGCCAGCTGGCCTCCAAGGACGCCGAAGTCACCACGCTGCACCGCAAGCTGGCCGAGGTGCGCAAGGTGCTGGAGCGGACCACCTCGCGACACATGGACGGCACCGAGACGAGCGTGGACAAGCGCGTTGTGTCGCAGCTGCTGGCCAAGTACATCCACGCCTTTATTGGCCAGAAAAAAGAGGCGGGGGACATGCTGAAGGTGCTGAGTGGCCTGCTCGACTGGGATGAAGCAACGCAGGAGTTGGCCGGGCTGCTGCCGGGGCCGAACAACCCACACCCGCCAGGCAGCGGTCCAGATGGGCAGCGCGGTGGCAGCGGTGGTGGTGGTGGTGGACGCACGGGGCTCTTCAGCTGGCGGCGCCGCAAGGACGCGAGTGCGACGACCACGGCTGCGCCGCGAGCTGGAGAAGGCTCGGCAGGGGCCAGCAAGTCGGGGCTGGCTTCAATGTGGGTTGACTTTCTCTTGACGGAGAGTGAGAAAGCGGAATCTGGCACTGGTGGCTCTACCGCTGCTGCTGCTGCTGCTACTCCGACGCTGGAGGCTTCTGCGACGTTCTCGACCGGCGCGCCAGCCACCCCGCTCGCTGGGGAGAAGGGGCCGGCACAGTAGGACGTGAGAAGACCTCGGTGCAGTGCACGCCGTGAGGTTAAGTCCATTATAGGTGGTTTGGGTAGAGGGAAACTGTGAAGAAGATATGCCAGAGCGCAGAGGCAACGCGAAGAGCGCCGCGCGCACTGTTTGAAAACAAAAGAGCGGTTGTCGTGGAAGCGCGTACGCCCCTTCACATATATATGCTACGAAAGGATACCTTGCAGACTCAATAAAAAACAAACATCAGAAAGCACAGTTTTATGCATATGCTGCATATGATTTGCGTCCGTTGGCACGCGAAGGACTGCATCTCTGTGTGATGCCTGCTTCACCTTGTACGACATCGTCACGGAGGCGGTTGAAGTAGATACGTCATCGAAGCAATTTCGGGACCAACAGAGAAAAAAAGAAATGAGGGCCTCTCTTTTTTTAAACACACATCGCACGCAACCTGCTTAGACAACGACAACGACAACTTCAATTCTTTATCTACTCTCCTTCTACGACGCCTTTTTCTCTTCTGTGGCTCGCCGCCTTTATTATCCGTTCTGCTTTGTAAACGCGTGTGTGGCATCCTTCGCTCTTCTCATCGCAAGTCACAGCACTGTATTGATCAATTCCGCAGGTGAGTTTTGTTTTCTCGCCGTCATTAGCACCGTTCGCCACAAGACGAGCAGCATTTAAAGGCTTCTTCTCCTCACTGCAGGACTACACGCCCCGCAGCAATCGATACGCAAAAGAAGAGAAGCGAAACTCACTTCAGACTCTCTAGTGTTTCTATTTTTTGCTTTTCTTTATATAAACCTTTCTTTGTCTCTTCACAGACTCTCGTCTCAGCGCTTTCGCTCCCCTAATTTTACGTGGGACGACACCACTGCCGGGGAACGCTGAGAGCGACAACACATCAGCCGACGCTCTCGACTTGCAAAATTAATTAAAGAAAAGAGCTGCTAATTCTGCTTCACTCGTCAAAACCTTTGTTTTTGTCCAATTGTTTGAGTGTCTTTTGCACGTGTGTAGCTTTGTAAGGTGTACATTGGAGGAGAGAAGGTGTACATACACTCCCGTCGGGCTTCTGACGCTCTACCCGTTCTAACACAAATACCTAATATCTGCTTTTTTTGTCTGAAGTGCAACAGCAACAGCAAAAGTAAAAGCAGAAAGATCCGGAGAAGCACGCAAGCTGTCAAGTCTGTGTGTGCTCAACTCTGGGCAGGTTTTTTTTTCTTACTTTCTGTATCCTCCCGACACCGTCGCCTCATTCCCGTCATGTCCACGTACGAGTGGGTGATCGAGCAGGAGAGCGTCGATGGCGTGACAACACGCATCGTCTTCGACTACGCCGAGGACGACAGCGACGACGACGACGGCAACACGCACGTCGGTGCATCGCGGCAGAGCAATGCGGTGTCCCACTATCGCGCTCGCGGCCGTGGTGGGCGTGGCCTCACCTCCGCCCAACAGCTGCAACAACAGCAGCAGCTGCAGCAAGCGGGAGTGGGCAGCTCCTCTGGCGGCGCATTTTTCGCCTTCAGAGAATCCACCGCGACCCGCTCCGAAGGTGGCAGCAGCAGGCGAAGCAGCAAGCACAGCAACGGCAGCCGCTCCCGCCGGTCACATCGCCATCGGGGAAGCTCGAGCAATGGTGGCGGTAATGGTGGTGGTGTTGGCGCCTCTGCGCACGGTGGAAGCATGTTGGCTTCTTCAGGCTCTGCGTACACGTCGGCTGCGCTGCGGCAGCGCTATCACCGCATGCTCTTTGGAGACCGGAACGGCAGCGCACCGACCCCCACAAGCAGTGGTACGATAAGCTCTGTGAACTTCATCGCGCGCAGTGCCGCACCGACCTCAAACAGTGGCGCGGTCGCCTCGTCGCCGCCCAGCACCATCTTCATGTCCACCTTCGGAGCCGAGCTCGTGGAGGAGGAGGAAGGCTCGAGTGGGAGTTACCCGCCACGTCGCAGTCGGGCCAGCACGAACAGCAGCAGCAGTGGCGGCGGTGTCAATACGAACAACATCAACAGCACGAGCCCCAACAACGCGACGACTGCGCGTGCGCCGTGGGCTGCCTACACACCACAAACACCCGCGTCACCCATCACTGCTTTTCCCACGCACTCTACGGCCGAAGAGGCAAACGGGGAGTTCGGCACCCCCACGCGACCCTCCTCGAATCTCTCGGAAACTTCTCCGCTGGACTACGTCGATGACAAGGACCGCTACTGCCACTACGTGCGACGGGATGTGTGGGCCGCACGGGCGACGGGGCCGCGTACCGTCACCACCAGCGCGGCAGACTTCCCGGCCTTCCCGCCGCTGCACCCCATTCCAGTAGACGAGGAGGGGGAAGAGGAGGAGGCGGAGTCGAGAGGAGAGCGGAGAGGTAAACGCGTTTCCTCGCTGTGGTCGGCTAGCGAGAATGCCGCAGCAAACACAGTGCAAACGCAGCCGCCGCATGGGGTGGTGACGGGCGGAGGCTCTGATGTCAAACCTCACCAGATCGTTGCTGCTGCTGCTGCTGCTTCTGCACCACCGGCAAGTAGTGAGGACAGCCACCGCTACAACAAGATGCTGCTGCGAAAGGAGCGACAGCGCGGGCGGGGACGCGGGTGGCAGGCGGTCTCAGCCGCTGCCGGCACCGCAACTTCGGCGTCGGCCAGCAGCAGTGGAAATGGTCGGCGGCGTCCACCGTCCACACGCACTGGGAGAGGTAACGTACAGGCCCCCGACAGCGATACCTCTAGCTGCTCCTCCGACAGCGACGACGCCGACGTCGACGCCGATTCGGACGCCTCCTCTCTGGAGTGTTTGAGTAACGACTCCAGCAGCGACGATGCCGACGCCGACGCGCTGCGCGCCGACCTGAGCTTCGCGGCCCGCGTGCAGTCCCTCGCCAGTCGCGCCGGTCGCGAGCGGCGGAAGATGGAAGCGCGGGAAGAGCGGCAGCTGCAGCACGAATTGGCCCTCTGCGAGGAGGCGCTCTTTACGCCGCCCATGGCACCCATCCCCGACTCCCCGCCGTCGCCGACGTCGCCGCTTGTCTCTCTGGCGGCTGCGCTGCGGCAGCGCGATGCGGAGAGTACCGCTGGAGTGCCCGGCCTGCCGCGGCGGCGCGGTGGTGGTGGTGGTGGTGGAGGAGCAGCATCAAACCCATCGTCTTCGTTTTTCATCTCACCGATCCACCAGTCGGTGGCGGCCGAGTCGGCGTCGTGGGCGAACGGGTCGCGTCATCAGTTCCTCGGCTTGGGTGGCATGGGGGACGGCGGAAGTAGTGGAGGCGGTGTGGCAGGACGCGGTGCTGCGCCTGCTGGGACGCGCGGAGGTGGGAGTGGCGTGAGCCGCCGTCGTGGTCGCTCTTACGACGACGCCGAGGAAGCGCAGATGGACACACCGGTTGCCGACACGGAAATCGCCGTTGCATCGACTCTCGAAGGTGGCGTTCTTTTGGCCTCTGATGCGCGCACTGCGCCGCTCACTAAGTCTCAGGCGCGCCGAGCGCGGAAGCAGCGGAAAAAGGGCGATGCGGCACAGCAGTCGGTTGTGGCGGAGTGCGGTGGCAGCCGTGCGCTACGCCCCATCGCCCCTCCCTCGATTGAACCACCGCTGGAGCTGCTGCCTTGCAGCAAGAAGGAGATGTGCGAGGGGATGTTGGAGTCCTTCTTGATGGATGCCGTGCTCGAAGACGACGGCTTCCAGCTGTAGCGAGCCGAAGAGGGAGATGAGAGAGAGAGCGCAAAGGGAAGGTTCACAATCGGCGAGGAAACACACACAAACTCAAAGAAATACTCCTCAACCTCCGCGACGTCCTTCATCAGATTTTTTTTCCTTTTAAACTTAACACATGGGAATCATCTTTTTTTTTCTCCGCCCGCAGCGACATGTCCGCACGCGATTTATCCCTCACCTACACACATGCAAGCGGTACGGCAGCAAAGCAAGTAAAGCTGAACTACCACAATGAAAGCTGTGAATACGCAGGAACGATGCCAGTCATTTGATGCAACATTACTGAAACGGAAATGATGAGTACGTAAGCTGAGAAGCAGAAAAGCAACGCTGCGTTTGATGTGTCTTTGAATGCTTCATAGCGCACCAGTAGTTCCGATGGAGGCAAGGCACTCGCACTGCGCTCGCCCTCTCTCACTCCATCTCTCTTTTACTTCTCACCTCCTCTCTTCCCCTCTCTCTTCTGTTTCAATGTTTGTTTCCTTTTTCGCCTCTTCAACAGAAAAAAAAAATAGCTGAAGCTGCCTCGTCGCCACGATGAGTTCAGCCGCCGCAGACAATGCTAACAGTGGCGGTCTCCCCGCCACCGCTGGCAGCTCTCCCCATATAACAAAGGAGAACATCGACCGCTTCGACTACTTCGAGCTCTTCGGACTCTCTCTCTCGGTCGATGGCGCGGCCAACGCCAACATCGACGTCGCGGCGGTGCGCCGCATTTACCGGCGGCTGAGTCTCCGCTTCCACCCCGACAAGGATGACTCGGCAGAGGCGCGCCACGCATTTGAAGTGGTGCACACCGCCTTGGAAACCCTCATCGACGCCGCGAAGCGCGAAATTTACATCCGCAGCTTAAACGATGCACAAGGCGGTGGTGGTGGTGGCGGCAGCGGCGGTGGTGGGAAGGCGAACTCGGAAGAGGAGCTGCGTCAGCGGCAGCGCACGCAGCAGGCGCAGGAGGAGGCGCACTGGGCGGCGGAGCAGCTGCAGCAGCGAGAGCAGCAACGCCGCGCGAAGGAGGAGGCGGCGCGTCAGGCGGCACAGGAGCAGGAGGCGGCGGCCCAGCGTCTTCTGGCCGAGCTGACGAGTACGCTGCACACGCCCTTTCAACAGATGGAGGCGGAGTTGGTGCGGGAGTGGGACGTGGATGAGGAGATGGTGGCCATGAAGACGAGGGAGGTGATGAAGCTGCTGGAGCGACTGGCCCCGGCTGCACCGTTTGGGGAGCCGCTGCGTGGCGGTGCAGGGGATGGATCGCTGGACAACGCCGGTGCGTCGCGGAAGCGTGAGCGAGATGCAGCGGAGGGCGTGTACAAATGAAGTGCGGTTCGACGCAATAGATGCCCGGAGAGCTTCGCAACGTGTACAGCTACAACTGTTGGCTGAAAAGACGGAAAAGCGGTGCAATTACGCCACCACAAGGTGTGGATTGAGGTGTTCTTTGCTGCAAGAAGAAGCAAGAGAACTAGCACCCTTCTCGATGGATGCATAATGTGCATCTTGTGGTTGCAATAATAAAATTAACGATGAGAATAATAATAATGATGATGACCAGCTTATGAATTTAGTGTTTCCAGAAGCGATGTGGACGAAGCCACTCAAGCTTCTCCCCTCTTCTTCACGTAAAGTCTCTCTGCCTCCTCATCTTCCGCTTCCGTTCCATCCTCTTCCACTCTTCACGCATGCGCTGCCTCGAATGCGTACTGCTGCTCTTCACAGCACACACAACGCGAAGCGCAGGAAACCCCACTACACACACCAGCACCTCTATATTTTTATTCATTTCCGGTTTCCAAGCAACGCTTCACATAGAAGTACATCGCAGCTGCTGCGACGTACGCACTACTCCCTGCACCTTTTTTCCCGCTTTTTTTTTCTTCATTTGATAGATCCTCGACAACTCACCAATCACACCCACCGCTCTCTTTCCCTCTCTCTCAAGCCATGCTCAGCAACCGCACGCTGACGGAGGAGCAGACGGTGATCCGTCGACACTTCACCGACTTCTTCGAAAGCGAGCGCTACGAAGAGAAGTACCACGAGCGCATCCAGGCCATGATCGTCGCCGGGAAGGCACGCCTACTCCTCGACATGGGTGATTTACTCGACTACACGCCCATCACCGCAGGTGGCGGTGCGGACGGCGACCTTGACAGCCGCGATGCCACGCTGTCCCTCGGCGCCGCAATTATCCGGCAGCCCGGCAAGTACATCCCGCTGCTCGAGCTCGCCCTTCACGACGTGGTGCTGCGGCAGCAGCCGGAGTACTTGAAGGTGGACTACCGCTCGCGTGCCGTTCACGCCGGCTTTGAGGGCCCGGTCGGGCGTGTGCTCTCGCCGCGTGAGCTCTACGCCCGCCACCTGAACACTATGGTGGCGCTCGAGGGTATTGTGACCCGGCAGTCGACCAACCAGCCGCGTGTGCTCGAAACTGTGCACTACTGCGTCGAGACAAACAAGTTCACCAAGAAGGAGTTTCGCGACCAGCTCACCCCGATGATCGACAGCTCGCACCTGCCAACGGTCAACGTGATGCCCAAGACGGACATGGAGGGCAACGCCCTGCGCACGGAGCTGGGGCTCTGCACCTTCATGGACTCGCAGTGCGCAGTGCTGCAGGAGGCGCCGGAGCGGGCCCCGACTGGTCAGCTGCCCCGCAGCGTGGAGGTGCGCTTTGATGACGACCTGGTGGACACGGTGAAGCCCGGTGACCGCGTGCTGCTGGTTGGCGTCTACATGCCCTACACGACGGCTGACAGCAAGAGCTTCCAGTCGATTGTGCTGGTGAACCACGTCGTGTCCACGCAGGCCTTTGCCTTCCTCATGCGTCCCATTCCGTCGCTCGAGGACCGCCTCGCCCGCTTTGCGCAGAAGTGCATCGAGCAGCAGGGCCCGAGCGGCGTGCTTGACACGCTCTCCAGCGCTGTTGCCCCAACGATATACGGCATGACGCCCGCCAAGCAGGCCATCTTGCTGATGATGGTCGGCGGAGTGGAGCGCATGTCGCACCACTCCCACGTCCGTGGAGACATCAACGTCCTGCTCGTCGGTGAGCCCTCCACCGCCAAGTCGCAGCTGCTGCGTTTCGTGTTGGGCGTCGCCCCGCTGGCGCTGAGCACGACGGGAAAAGGCTCGTCTGGTGTTGGTCTCACTGCGGCGGTCGCCACGGACAGCTACACGGGCGAGCGGTCACTGAGTGCGGGGGCGATGGTGCTGGCAGATCGCGGCATTCTGTGCATCGACGAGTTCGACAAGATGGGTGCGCAGGACCGCGTCGCGATGCACGAGGCGATGGAGCAGCAGACCGTCACGATCGCCAAGGCAGGCATCCACGCTTCACTCAATGCGCGGTGCAGTGTGCTGGCGGCGGCCAACCCGATTTACGGCTTCTACAGCGTGCAGCATCGCCTCGCTTTCAACGTCGGCCTGCCCGAGTCGCTGCTCTCGCGTTTCGACCTCGTCTTCATCATTCTCGACCAGCACTCGTCGGACTACAACCGACGCATCGGCTACCACATCCTGCGCAACCACATGACGTCCGAGGCGGTGCGGTACGACGAGGCCGACGCGCGGACCGTCGTGGACAGCGTGGAGACGGCGTCGACCGCGACGGCGCGCGCAGATGGTCCGCGGCGCGGTGGCGTGGACGGCGACGGGGAGTCTGCTGCTGCGGCTGGCAGCAACACAAATGGTGGCAACAGCGGCGAGGGGAGACTCGACCTTCGCATGACCACCAACAGCACTGGGGAGTCGATCGTCAGCGTCGACTTTTTGCGTGCCTTTCTCCAGATGGCGAAGCGTGGGTCACCTCTGCTGTCGGAAGCCTCGCGGGATTTGGTGTGTCAGCACTACGTGCAGCTCCGCGCCGAGCAGCAAGACGGCGGCCGCGACGGCTTCTTCATCACCCCACGTACCCTCGACGCCATCGTCCGTCTCTCCACCGCACACGCAAAGCTGCGCCTCTCCCCGACGGTGGAGGAGGCGGACGTGACGGCTGCGATGGCGCTGCTGCGGGCCTCGGTGAACGCCGCCAGCACCGCATCGCAGCAGCGTCGTGTTGACAATGCGCATTCGATGGAGGAGGCAGCTGCGGGTGCAGGGCAGAAGCGCAGTAACAGCGCTGCGGAGGGTGTTACAGGGCTGGAGGTGGTAAGAGCCGCCAACACTGCGACTGCTCCGGTGTTGACGGCTGGGGAGACGGCCGATGCAGCAGAGGCAACGCCACGCCGCCCACGTCTGGAGACGGACGACACCAGCGGACGCAGCAGTGGCAGTAGCGGGGAGGCTGCGACGACGACGACGACGACGACTGGCCCCGACGTGCACCTCAACCGCCGTGTGGTCGCGGCACTGAAGGAGTTGCAGCGGGAGCAGCGCGATGTGGTCGCTTTGGACGAGCTGCAAGCGCGTCTGGGCAGCTCGGCAGTCTCGATGGCGGCGCTGAAGCGGTCGGTGTCGCAGCTGCAGGGTGACGCCTTCGTTTTCGAAAGCACCGAGGACGGTGGTGACAACACGATCCAGTTCATATAGAGACCATTGCCGTGTGCGCTGCAGCGTCTGCAAGCTTTCTTTTCCCTTTCTCTCGCCTGATAGATCTCTTTTTTTTTTTTCACTGTTGCTCTTCTTCCATTACTGTCCGTGCTGTGTGTGTGTGTGTGTGTGTGTGTTCCTGGTTCGGTATGTGAGATTAGACCTTTGAAGAGGGAAAAAAAACCGGTGTCAACGGACTTGCATGGGCACCACTCGACGAATTGAGGAGAGAGAGAACCCAATATGAGTAAAACATACCGTCTTTCTCGCTCGCCTTTTTTCTTTCACATTTTTTTTCAGCTCCGTCGCGCAACGTCTAGATCACATGGGCGGTCACATGAAAGAGGAAGAGAAGCCGCTCGTTCGTCTTTATTGCTCTTTTACTTGGTGTTGTATGTGTTGCCTGTTGATGATGGTGTACAATTGGTGTTCTACGCGTGTCAACCGAAAAAGGGAAAAAGATATTAGACACATAGCTAGACGAGAAGGTGAGAGGGAAGGATTGGCTGCTCTGAAAGCACACGAGCCTCTGCTCCTCCTTTATTCAGGTGTAAAGAGCTTAACCAGATTTTTTTCGTTTCAATTCAATCGATGGTGCTTTACTGCCTTGCCTGTTTCCATTTCTGTATTTTTCCCTCGCCAACTGTCCTCTCTCTCTCCTGTTTTTGCCTTTTCGCCATCTTTTGCTCTGTTTTGCTCTCTCTTTGACACGTAGCAAGTACAGAGCCCACAGTAACCAGCGAGTCCGAGGTTCCGTGCACTTTCCTGATCCTTTCTTAATTGCTTTCCCCTCAATAGAGTCTATTCGAAGCTCATTTTGTGACGATGCAGTCAATCGGCGCCTTCCGTGCTTCACGGCTGCTACGGCTGCCACAGGGGCCGCAGGTGATTGGCGCAGAGGTGCCCTCCTTCCGCGACTTCCCTTATCGGGCCCGCGACACCCTTTACCTCTACCGCCACTTCCTGCAGCTCATCTACCGCCACCACGGCCCAGAGGAGCGCCGCGACCTGCTCTTCCGTCTGCGCAACGAGTTTTCGAGCAAGCGTCACCTGCGCGGCCCGCGTGTGGTCTCGGCGGCGTTGAAGCGCGGGGAGGGAATACTGGCCTTGCAGCGGCAGATTCTGGAGTCGAGGGAGGTGCGGCGTGGCACGTCGCGTGACGGCGGTGCGCAGAGCGTCGACGCGCTGTGGGATCAGCTGCAAGTCGTCTCGGGACACGTGCTGCCTGGGCTGCAGAACTACGCCTGCTCGCTGCCCATCTCACATGGCGGGTACACCACGCAGGCGAGCACGCCAAACGTGTACTCGCGGAGGAGGTAGCGCGGAGTTGTGTAGGCTGCGGCGGCGGCGTGCTTTCCATGTCTCCCGCGTTGTACGTTGGTGGTTGCTATCTGTTATTTTTCTTGTTGTTGGTGCTACTGTTTTTTTGTGTGTGGCAACGTAGCTGCTTTAAGCTTCTTGTTTTCGACACTTTCACAGATATTGCAGGGAATGTGCGGGTTACAGAAGAGCAATCTTCTCTTCTCTCATTAAACAAAAAAAAAAAAACAACGGCCTCATTGTGCAGCGGCTCTGCAGACTGTTCCATCACCGCCTACCTTGTATACTTCCGTTTTTGTGGTGGCGGTGGATGCGGGAGCTTTACATACACGCACACGCTGCGGCCAGTTGCGAGGCACGTATCTCTCCTTTGGTGGTTTCTCACAAAGTGCGGCGGTTTGCCTTTCCCGTGCAAGTATTTTCAGCTCTTCTCGTGTCATTCTCTCCTTCTCTTTTTTACTTTCTCAAACAAGCGTGCAACTAATCGTCAAGAATTCATATTTACTGCTTAGCGTCATCACCTATTGCTTTCTTTTCATTGAGTTGCCTATTTTAGTCAAGCGATGGGCTTCGGTGCACTGCCGGTGCGTACGCCGCGTCGGGTCGTTGTGACCGGCATCGGCATGGTGACTCCGCTCGGCCTCACCACCCTCGACACGTGGACGGCGGCCTGCAGCGGGCGGTCGGGCATCCGGCACTTGATCGAGGCCCCCTACTACCTGCCCAGCTTCATCCAGAACGACCGCAGCACAACGCCGGAGGAGAAGCGAGCGGCGCTAGAGAAGCTTGTTAACGCCATGCCCTGCCACGTCGCCGCGTCTGTAGCCGCCCCTCAACCCCCGCCGTCTTCCTCGTCCTCCTCCACCCCGTCCGACCCTTTTGCGCCGTCCGCTGCTGAGCCGCGGGCCTTCAAGTTTTGTGCCCGCGCCGTCGACGAGGCCCTGCAGGACGCCGCGCTGCTCACCGCCACCACCGTGCAGTCCAAGGTGGTGCAGGAGATGCAGCTGAGCGAATCTGCACGCGAGCGCGTCGGCGTCAACATTGGCATGGGCATCCCCTCTCTCGCAGATACGACAGACGTCTCCGTGTTTTTGACCGGCGATGACGTGGCGCACGCGGCGGGGCGGGTGCACTACAACAAGGTGCACCCTCTCTTCGTGCCGAAGATCCTGGGCAACATGGCAGCCGGCAACACCGCCATCCGGCACAAGCTGCGCGGCCCGATCGGCAGCAGCGTCGCCGCCTGCGCCACCGGCGCCCACTGCATCGGTGAGGCCGCAGCGTGGATTCGGGAGGGGCGGGCAGACGTCATGGTTTGCGGTGCCACCGAGGCGTGCATCACGCCGGTGTCCGTCGCCGGCTTCTCGCGGATGCGGGCGTTGTGCACGCAGTTCAACGACAGCCCGGCGACTGCCTCCCGTCCCTTTGACACGAGCCGCGCCGGATTTGTCATGGGCGAAGGCGCGGGCATTCTCATTCTCGAGGACCTCGACCACGCGCTGGCGCGAGGGGCCCCGCGACTTTACGCGGAGTTGCGCGGCTTTGGTGTCTCCTGCGACGCCCACCACGTGGCCGCGCCGCATCCCGAGGGCCGCGGGGCTCGGCAGTGTGTCGCACAGGCGTTGCACGACGGTGGCGACGTTCCCGCGTCGGCTGTGCAGTACGTCAACGCGCACGCCACCGGTACGATCGGGGATGAGGTGGAGGCGGCGGCGCTGCACATGTCGCTGCGCGGTCCCACATCTGGCGCGGCTGGCACGCTCTTTGTCAGCAGCGCGAAGGGAGGGCTGGGCCACTTGCTCGGCGCCGCGGGGAGTGTGGAGGCCGGGCTGGCGGTGAAGGCGCTGCAGGAGCAGTGTGCCCCACCCACTGCCAACCTAACGGAGCCGTGCCTGACAGCGGAGCAGAAGGCGGCTGGTTTGGTGTGTGTGCAGGGCAACGCAGCACAGCCGCTCAACAAGTGCGAAGCGGTCATCTCCACCAGCTTTGGCTTCGGCGGCATCAATACTGCGTTGCTCTTTACGCGGCTGTAGCGCAGATGTGCGTCGCAGTGAAGAGTGTGTGTGTGTGTGTTTATGTCTGGGTGGCATTGGACGCTAGCTGTGTGATCGGCTTTGTCTAGTCAATGCGCAAGAAGTAGCAACTCCTACAGCGCAAGAAGAAGAAGAAAAAAGAATGGGTTGAGGAGCAGTGGAGAAGGTAGCTGATAGCGCAAGTGCCGTGTCTTCCTTTGTGTGTGTTTTTTTTCGCCTTCTATTCTAGTCCGTCTGTGCCCGCGGTTTTTCACAGCCACGAATGCGTTTCATCTGAAGCTAAAAAAAAAAATATTTTAGAGGGTGTCAGCGGGTGCTTTCCAC
Organism: Crithidia fasciculata; assembly: GCA_000331325.2. Classification (NCBI taxonomy): domain Eukaryota; phylum Euglenozoa; class Kinetoplastea; order Trypanosomatida; family Trypanosomatidae; genus Crithidia; species Crithidia fasciculata. The sequence goes on from CM003428.1 coordinate 966,864, forward strand.
TTTTTTCCCTCCTCTACGACAGTGATATGTTTTTTTTTTTTCTTGGCACTGCGTGGGTCACGTAGGGTTTGTCTTTGCGCTACGCATCATACAGGCTTCGGGGCATTCCACTTCTCCTTCCGCAGCGCACTCGTCCCTGTGGAAGAGGCGTCGTTTCCGCAAAGGAGTTCGGCCACGACACGGGAAAGAAGAAGTCAATCCCTACAAATGTTGCCACTAAGAAAGAGAGAGGGTGTGCATGTGAAAGATGCACTGTATGTCGATTCTCTTCGCAAAAGTGAACGGTTTTTTTTTGTTTGTTTTAAAACTTAATACACTTCCTCCCTCTTACCCCTCCTTCTTCGCCTTTCCGATTGATCCGCAACACTTCTTGATTGCACTTGGTTTGGTGATTGGGTACTGACTTTCAAATACACACACCCTACAACCTCGTACACACACAAGCGCACCGCAGAACTAATTTGGTTTTCTTTTCCAGCGTACACACACACTAAAGAGCCTGTCCACTTTTTTGACGCGCTTGTAATCTATTTTCCAGCTCTTATCTTTCTTTTCTCTCTCCCTCCTTTTCATTTATTCACTCATATTTACCCCGCCAATCAATTTTTTTTGTTTCCTCGGTTTAACATCGCAGCTGCGCATTTCGTCGCGTCTCTCTCGCTGTTCCCCCTACGTTCTCCACGGCGACGCGAGTAACGTAATCGACATTCTTCCCTCTCCTATTTTTTTTTTGTTTTTGGGTCTCATTATTATTCCTCGGTGGCCACCGGCGACAATTTTAATTTTTAAAGTTTCTTTTCCGTGTGGTGCGTGTGATCATCAACCCCCAAAAAGTGTCTTTTCGTGCGTTGACTTTGTATTTGACTCTGTTTAAGAATAATAACAAATACTTGGTATTTTTTTTTTCCTGTTGACCTCCAGCTTTCTCTCCCACCACTTATTTTTTTTTGTTTTGTTAAACTCGTCTTGTAACGTGTTGGGATAGGTCTCTTCTGGGTCGAAGTAGCTTGTCACTCTTGCATTGCAGCTCGACGCACACAAGCTCATTCCTTCCTACACTAAGGTACAATACAGGGTCGAATTAGCGTGCACCAGCCACCACCCCGCAATAAATTAAATATCGGGCGGTGTTTTCAGGCCTTTACTGTTCTCTTCGAGAACAAAAAGTCCGAGTTCGTGGACACAGGAGGAACAAGAAAGCAAGTCAAGAGAAAACAACACACAGAAGGAAAAAAAAAAAGAACTCATCCAACGACGGGAGAGAGCGCCTCGGCCCTTTATTTCCATCGACCGGTAGAGACGCCCATCATGCACACCCTCGCCAACGCTGTGCAGCCTCTGCTGTCGGCCACCGCCACGCCGGACGTAACGAATATCGCCGCCGCCACCTCGCCTCAGCGGCCGCAGCCGACGAGTGGCACGGCGGAGAAGGCGGAGCGAGTGCGGGAGCCGCTCCGCCCCGCTACTGCTGCTGCTGCTGCTGCTGCGCCGAAGCGCGTCGCCCGCCCCGGGCCAAACCTCGTCTACTGGCTGCGCGGCCTCCCTTTCCAGGCGCAGCGCAGCGATGTCGAGGAGTTTCTCCGCTCCATCGACTTCAACAAACTGGACATCGGCGTGCTGGAGAACGGGGAGTGCAGCGGCAACGCCTTCGTCGAGCTGAAAGGCTCGAAGAACCAGGCGGAGCTGGAGGCGCTGCACAACGCCTTCATCTTCATCCGTGCCCACGACGATCTTGACGCGGAGGTACGCCCCAAGCCGCGCTTTGTGGAGGTGATGCCGTCCAACCCCACGAAGCGAACAGAGCAGCTCGACCACGACCGCAACCTCGGTCGAGACACGACGCGCCACCAGCACCGCGCCGTCGTGGATAACGCCGAAAACGAAGGCTTTAACAACTTCTACGCAGCACAGCGTCACTGCTCTGCCGCCGCCACACCAGCATACGTGCCGGTGGGGACGGCTCTGCCGCAGCCCGCGGCCTGTTTCTTCCCTTATGGGATGCCCATAACGGCTGATGTAGCGGCGCCATACCTCTCCCCTCTCCCCAGCTACGCGTCAGCGGCGAATATGCCGCAGATGGTAGGCGAAGTCGTGCCGGCTGGTGGCTCGATGACGTACGCGTTGCCGTATGGTGTTATGGTCCCGCCCCAGCCGGCCCACTTCTTTAGCAACCCTGCAGCGGCGCCGCAAGCCCATTTCGCGCATCTGCAAAAGCAGCCGGCTCCGATGATGATTGCCACGACTTACGGTGCAGTGCCCTTCGCCTTTCCGCCGCCGTACAGTATCGTGTAGGGGAGACGCTATGTGACATTTTTACACCCCTTTTACCCCGCTCCTCGCTCGCGAGACGTGGGGAGAGAAGGAAGTCATCGCAAGGAAAAAAAAAAAGAGGCACTTCATTGTTTTCTTTTTACTTTCATATTTCTGCTCTTTTTCCCCGTAATCGTGGTTCTTAAAGTTTCGTGACCCACACTCTCCGCCATTTTCCTCTCTTTCAAGTTTTATTTTTTGAGCTAAGCCTCCCCCTCAACGAAGCAAGTAAATGTTATTCATGCTGTTTCTTTATTTTTTAAGCTACTTTCATTACACTCGTATTGCCCTTTCTCCGCGGATGGCAGGTGGGCATCATTTAATACCAGGGAAGACGGTTGTGGACTATCGTCTCACTTTTTATTATTATTTATTTCTTCTTTTCTCTTTCACCCCTTCACTCACTAACTCCACTACTAGTTGTTCCAACTGCAATTGGCAGTGCGTCCGCTGCCACCCCCCTCTTTCCTTTTTATTTTTAAACAAGCCTCTCTGGTCTTGCCCTCCATTGATTCTTGCTCTCCGTCTTCATCTCTCCGCTGGTGGCTCCCATCTCAATAAATATTTACCGCCACCAGCGGAACGGGAAGGTGGCGGGGACGACTTAAAGCAAACGACGTGATTTTTATTTATTTTTCTTTTCCCTCTTTTGCTCTCATCTATTCGAATTAACAGTGAAGAGGGGGCATGCCGACACAAAACGACAGCCGCGACAATAATGGTAATGTATAGCGGCCGAAAAAAAAAAATCACCCAGCTGTGTGTCTGTTTTCCCTTTCTTCTTTTTCTTCGTGATTATTTTTTTCCCTGGTGCTAGCTAATACGAGAGGGAAAAAAAAGAACGATAAGATTAGCTTGTTGCAACCTGGTTCTTTTTTTTTTTTTACTGGCTCTCCGCGTCAAGAATTATTTTGACTTTCTTCCTCTCTCTCTCCTTTTCCTCCAATATTTGCCTAAACAATTTTTTATTCTTTTCTACACTCATTACTGAAGGACATTGTGACCGTGCGTCAGAGCATGCAGCGTATCTGTGCCTCCTCACTTTTTCTGTTTCAAATTCTCTTTCATCTCCTCTCTTTGTACTGTTCTTTATTTATTACTGTTTTTTTTTTTAAGGCATGAATTTTTTATGGTCGATCTTTTCTTTTTCTTGTACGATCGCGTGAACCGCGTTCAAAACATCGAGGCATTATGTGCGAACTATCAAAAGAGAAAAACGAAATGCGTAGATGATATCTTCTAAATCTTTTTTTTGACCTTGCTCCTCCCTGAATGCTTCCATCACAAGTATCAGAGCACAACAATATGTGTCTTTTGTACTGTTGTTGTTGTCGCATTGGGAAATTCGGGTGATTTCGTTTTCTGCCACACCACTAACTGGGTTGTGCGAGGGGTGAAAGACGTTTTTTTCCCCCACTCCTCGCTACTTAATTTTCCTCTCGTCGAACAGGCGACGAGGAAACGCAAACACACACTCTATATATTTTTCTCTCTCTCAAGTTGCCGTTTTGTGCTTCTCATTGTCTCCAAATCTTTTCGCGTCTGCAAACTTCTCTCTGTGCCTACGGCTGAAGGTGAGCGCCTCAGCAGCTGCTCTGATGGGTCCCTCTGTTATTTTAATGGGATTAGTCCGTCTCTGCGTGTGGTGAAACTGTTGTGCGCCGCTACGACCTCAAGAGTGTTATGATCGCGACGGACGTTGCCGCCACACACGCAGGAGTGAGCGTGACGCTAACTCGACACTCCGACTGTCCCTCTGAGTAGCTCAGATTGGTTCCGCACCGAGCATTTATTTCGTTCTGTTTTACTCTTTGTGCTTTTGTTGAATTTTTGTTTCGGCAGATGCTGCTGGTACATGAGTAAAAGCCTTTTTTTTGGAAAAAGAAAAAAGGGAAGCAAAACAAAACCTTTGCTGCTCACGCACCGCTCCCTCGTTTTTTTTTAATCACGTCCTCTTCGCCCTTCTCTATCTTGATTCAACCAACCTTATTCTTTCTTCTGTTTCTATAATCGCGTCGCTTGACGTTTACTCTTGTGTGTGCACTGCCGCTTACCAGACACATAAACACATATTTCAGCTTCCCACTCGCCCTCAACCCAAATTCGCTCACACCCACAAAGACACAAGCACACATATCAAGGCCCGAAGCGGAGAACCACGCGAAAAAAAAAAAACGCCGCCAACGCGAACACCGAAACGATCTCAGACGGACAAAAGAGCTTAACATAAAACGGCAAAGGGGAGAAAAGCGCTTCACCGGCATCTTCACGCGCTGCCAGCTTTTTCCTTTTCCGCCTGTTTTCCTCTTTTTTTCCTCATCCGGTAATGCAGCCCAACGCAGGACGCCTCCTTCGCGGAGGCGAGGTCGACAAGGCAAACGTCACTGGCGAGCCCGTAGCAGTCCCGCCTGCCCCGCTGCGCACCGCGCTGCTGCCACGGACCCCACACACACCAGCTGCGGCGGTGGACGGAGTGCGGCCACACACGCAGACGATCCCGCACCACCACCACCACCAGCAGCAGCAGCAGCACCACTCGGGTAGCGACAGCGCAGCAGAGTCGGCAACGACGCAGTGGCTTGTGCCGTCGCAGGACGCCTCCCCCGCCACGGCCCCTTTTGTCTCTTCTTCAGCAGCAATCGAGTGGGACGTCGGGGTGGTGCAGCTCTCGTTTGTGGACGAGGCCCACGTTCAGGCGGTGCTGGCGCACTGCAGGCGTCACTTCGGGGTCCGCACCACTACCGAGGTGGGCGTGAACGGACAGTCGTCGTCGAGAATCAACTTCGCGTTCTTCCAGGAGGGCGAATGGGAAGGGCACTGCTTCGTGTGCTTCGACACGGTGCGGGAAGCGCAGGCGATGGTGGCGGCGTACCCAAATGGGATGGAGGTGGAGCCGCGTGAGTCTGGTCTCGTGCTGCGGGTACAGCTCTCCTCAATGGAGGAGTTGGCGCGGGCGAGCCAGAACTACACGGCGTGGGATACGAACTTTTATGGTGGCGAGTCGGCCACACCGGCGATGCAGGAGGCCGAGTCGGCGCATGCGGCGGCAACGTCTGTTCTGCGCCTCCGCGGTGTCCCCTTCGACGCCACCGATGCAGATATTTACGCTTTCGTGCGCGGTATACCCTTGGTTCGCGTCGACGTCGCCAGGCTGTCCACCGGCGAGATGAGTGGCAATATATTCGTAGAGGTCGCCACGGAGAGGGAGAAGAAGATGGTGGAGAACCTGCACCACAAGGTACTGCCCATCGCCGCCCACGAGGAGGGAGTAGCCGAAAAGCGTCCCCGCCCCCGTTATGTCGAGGTGTTGGCCTCGAGCCCCCGCGAGCGGGAGGAGACCCTGGCAGAGGATCGGCGCATGAGTCGCTCCCAGCTCCTGGAGATGAACCGCCTCGCCACGCGTCACCGCGTCCGTGACCCCGGCCACACGGCACGTGCCACCTTGAACCCCGCCCTCGCGCCGCAGCCCGAAATGCCGCAGCACCCGCCAGCACAGCCTCTCTACCAGCCCCGCACCTCGCTGGCACGCAACGCCGCGCCGATCTCGCCACAGCCGTTGTTTGCTGCCCTCCCGACGTCCTCCTTCGCAGCGGACGCGCCGTTCTTCCTCGTCCAGGGCAGCTCCCGCGTTGTCGGCGTCGTCAGCCCCAGCAGGGTGCAGCCAGATGCCCGTCTCAGCGCCAGCCCGCACGTCTTTGCGCACACAGATCCGATGGCGGTGCTGCGCGACGCCCCTGTGCAGTACCAGTTCCAGCCCCAGCGTTTTCAGCAGTTTGAACGGCCTCCGCAGCAGCCACAGTTCTATCCGTACGCACCCCAGCAGCAGGGCTATCCGCGGCAGCAAAATCTGTACCCTCCACAGCAGCACTTCCAGCAGCCACAACAGTTCTTTCAGACGCAGCAGCAGCAGCAGCAGCAGGCGCCTTATCTGCCGCAGCCTTATCCACAGCAGCAGCGGCGTTACCAGCCGCACTACCAACAGTAATAGTAGCCGCTTCGTGGTTCGGCTGCGGAGGAGGGTTGGGCACTATCATCCGTCTTCGGGAAGAGAAACAGAGAGGTGCAGCGCACTTGCGCATTATGGGTCCTTCTAAAAGAAAAAAAACTTGTATCGCTAAATCAACCTTAATTGAGGAATATTAAAAAAAAAATGGGATAGCGCCTTTCCCGCCCCATTGACCTAACTCATCGTCGTCCTCTTTTCTACTAAATATCTTCCTTTTTTCTTTCTTTCTTTTACCTCTGTCCCTGTACGTTTTTCCACTTTTTATTTGTTTCTAGTTTTTTCTGCTGTAGTCGCAGAGGCTTCTTTTTTTTTTGTTTGTTCTTTTCTATTCGATCGCTCTATGTTGCCCTCCCTGTTTCTGTTTTTTTTGTTTTTTTTTTTGATGTTTTTTCTTCTTTGTATGTGCTTGTCTTCAGCATTACCGAACCCCTCACTTTCTCCCTCTCTTGGTTGCTGCACCTGCTTCATTCAGACATTCATATATATGTTTTTTTTTTATTATTATTATTTGCCCTTCTTATTGCTTCTCTTCACGTGGCACCGGCTATGGTGATGGTGGCGACAGTGTTTGTGTACGTGGGTGTCTACATTGGTGCAGAAGGGAACTCGGGGTGTGTGCATGAACACACCACTTTTTTCTTGACAAACGGTGTGTGTCTTTTTCTTTTTTTTTTCTTTATCCTCGTTCGATTGCCGGTGCTACATTGTTGGAGGGCCGGACATTCCCCCTCCTCCTCCTCCCTCGCACTCACGCTTACCTTCCCACGCTTCCAGGCGCGTGCTCCTTTTTCATATTTCCCCTCGCCGTGCCCACACTGCAAGGGGGAATCACAACAACGGAGAAAAGCCGGAAGTGGTGGGTGGGGCGTGGCGAGGGACGAGTGAACAGGAGCACCGGCTACTAGAGGAGAAGAGCACCGTAAGGAAAAAAAAAGGTGTTTCGTGATGCACGCCCATGCACGCACACATCCACACACAAGCACGCCAAGGCACAGGTGCAGTTTTTCTTTCTTTTTTTTTTGTCTCAACAGGCAAGGAAAAAAAAAAGAAGGAGCATTACCGGCGTAAAAGTACATTTTTCTTTTTTAAATATATGGCTGGTTGGCTGATCGGTCGCCTCATATCGCTGTACTACTTCCGGGCTTCTCGGTCATTCACAAAAAAAAAAAAAACATTACAGGGAAAAAAACAGAAAAAAAGAGCTTCGGTTTTTTTTTTTTTAACTCTCCTATTTTTCTCTTTTTTTTCTTTCTCTCTCTCTCTTCCGCATTTCAGTGCTGTGCTTAATAATCTTTGTGCTGCCTTTGACAGGTGTGTTTGCCTCTCCCCCCTCTCTCTCACTCCGTTTCTCGACCCTTTTATTTGATATGTAGCTTTTTTTTTTCTCCTCTATTCTCTTTGTCTTTGCGGCAGGTTTAAAGGGATAATTGTGAGGCATTGTGTGTGGGTGTGTTTGTGTGTGTGTCGGTATTGGTGTCACTGTCTCCTTTACACGCTCCTCCCCTCTCGCCCTCCATTCGATACCTTTACGTACTCCCAGCTGTCAGGCGTGTGCAGACTTTTTGAATTCTTTAGTTTAGAGTACTTTCCCTCCTTCGCATCTCTCGAATTGTGCGTCCACAACTCGAGGAAACAGACAAACAACAACAAGAACTAAAAAAAAAAAAGTGATCTCCGGTCTTATTTTTTTTTCATTTGCGAATGTGTCCGCGTGTGTGTGTGCACACAACTTTCAAAAAAAAGTTTTTTCACTTCCTTCTCTATTTATCTCTCTCCCTCTCTCTTTTCCTGTTTGACTTACCACCGTTTGATTTTTTGCTCTTCATTTTAAAAAGAAGATTTTCCTTTTTTGCTTTGCCTTTGCGCAATCTACTGCTTTCGTCTCTACCTCTTTTTACTATAACATTTTTGCTTTGTCGTTTGGTCGATTTCTTTTTCTCTCTCCGCCTTCTTTTTTTTTCCCCCTGCCCCGTTGTTTAAGAGTTAGTAGCTGAGCCGCGGTCGTGTTTGGTTATGATTTTCACATTGCTTCGTGTTTCCCTTCTGCTGCTTTCTCGCTTCTTTCCCAACCTTTCACTCTTTAGTCAAATATACACTCTTTTTTTTCTCTCTTGCTGACACCGTCGCATTTAACATTCGCGTGCCCGTTACTGCCGCATCCTTCGCCAGGAAGGAAAAAAAAATCAACTTAGGCAGACGTGTATGTGCCGTGCACCACCGCCTCCGTCACTTCGTTGTGGTTTTTTTTTGTTTTCTTTTATACCCATTCTATATATCTTTCTCTCCTCCGATGCCTGTTGTTGGTTCTTGCTTTCTTGTTGTTCCTGAAGAGCCCTCTTTGCCTGAAGGCACGGGACCACTAAACTTGAATTTTCTTTTTCTTTTTTTGGGGTGCGTTTCTGTCGCATTCTAAATTGCATGTGTTGTTCACATAACGCACAGCGCGCCGTACCGTCATTTTTTTTTCTGTTCTACTCTTCCTTTTCATCCCATTCTATTTCTCACCTGATCCCATATTTTCCTTCTTCATATTAACTCTCGCGATTCTTTTTTTTCTCTCTCTCTCTCCGACTTTTCCATTCTCTTTCTCTCTTTTTCTGTACCTCGTTTCGCACCATCAGTATACATCGCCGTCCCCCGCCTACTCACTACCGCCATCACAGCGATGGTAAACGGTGACGGGATGGAGACGACCGTGTTGTGCAGCTTTTTTTCTATTTTGCTTTTTTTATTTTACATTTTGTGCTCTGGTTACCTACGTTGCACGTGCGAGGTCCAGCATACGCCTCCTGTGGGTTTTTCTTTTCAATCGGATTATCATCGTCATTTGATCTTATTGGGCTTTGTGTGAGCGTGCGTGTGTTTTCGGGGGACGAGGGCGGCTTACCTTAAGGCAAATAGCCGCGCTCCTCTCTCCTTCTCTGTGTGTGCGCGTTTTTTTTTTTTAATATCTACTTGTTGAGAAGCAGCAGCGGGCGGAGGAGAATTTTCTCAAATCCCTTCGCCTTCTCTTCTCCCCTCTCTTTTTTTACTATTATTATTAAGCCGCGCTTTTCATATTTTTTTTTTACCGCTGCCGTATCTCGGTACCAGACGAGGACAGACACGTTCAATGCGTGTATTCTCTGTTCTACGATCTCGCGAAGCGTACCTTGCACCACGTCCTTGCCGCTTGCTCTCAGTGCCGCCACACACAAACACACACGCACACACATACACACAAATCAATCTCTCTCTATCTTTTCTTTGCTTTTCTCGCTGTGGCTGTCACTGCTGCATGTGCATCGGATCGTCCTGCTTTCCTTCTTGAACGAGAGCACATGATGTGGCATTTCTGATACAATTTTTTTTTGGCGCAGATTCGATGGAGCGTACAACCTTCCCTGGATGCTTTTTATTTTTTACATATTTTTGTGGGGAACAAAAAGCACCCTTTCCTAAGTCTCTCTCTTTGTGCTTCTTAGGTGCTGTCTTCTCCTGAGTTTTGGATGTTGCTGCGTGTGCTGCCTACTCGATTTCCACTATATACTCTCTCTTTCTTACTTACTTCTCTGGCCTTTTTTTTTCTATTCCTCTCTGCTCCACGGATTATAGTCTGCCCTATCAACTCCTGAATTTTTTCTCTAAAAAAGAATACAAGATAACCCATTGTACTGACTCAAGTCCTATCCGCCTTTTTTCTTTTTTTTTCTACTATTATTATTTTTCTTGTCGTCATGCTTATCTGTGTTCTTTTTTCGTTTTTACAGTAATTTTTTTTCACCTGTGTACTCTTATCCCATCCTCCTCTCTTTTCTTCTTCCATCCCCCGTCCTGTTCACATTCTAGAGTACGTTGCTTTGTTTCTTGTTCTGGTTTCCCAGATGCCGTGCGGTTGTACGTCCCGCACCTCCCTCCTTGCACCTTTCCAACTCTTTTATTGTTAATTCTAGGGTAGCAGTGTGATTTGGATGCGTGTAAGTGAATGTGTGTGTGTGTCACAATCTGCGTAGCTGAGAGGGTCAGCACTGCAGCCGGTGCTGGTATTTTCTTTTGTTCACTTTGTATTGATCTTGTTGAAGGGGTGTTGTCCATCGCGAACGCAATTTCTCTCAATTTTCTGTCTTTCCTTCTCTCTCGCTCTGAGTGTCTGTGTTGCTACTCCTTTCTTGCCGTGTAAGGAGGAAGTGTGTGAGTGTAAGTGCGTTAATTGCTATTTTTGTGTGTTTTTTTTGTTCTGGCGATGCGAGGGCTCGTCGAACGTTCCTTTCCATCCAGTCCTGATTCCAAAAGCTCTGTGTTTGGGCATGCAGCCGTATCTTTTCTTGTGTTCTCTTGAAGGAGGGCGTGAAATGTTCCTCACAATTCTTCTGTCTTGTGTTTCATCCTCTGTCCCGATTACCGTCTTCTGAGCAAGCCCCCTTTGTACCTTTCATCCATATTCGTTCCCTCTCGCAAAAAAAAAAAAAGACGCTTTTCTTTCCTTTGTTGTGTGGAATGCGAGAACAAGCATATATATAAACGTGTTTCTCTCTTTCTCTGTGTCACCCCCTGCATTCTTCTCACTATCGATCGTTCCTCGTCCCACTTTGTATGTTGTTTCCCCCGCATGCGACCACACAAACGCGGTGTTGAGAGTTCCTCAGTGCACCTTTTTTTTCCTCTTCTCTTGCTCCGTCCCTCCTGCAGCGGTCCCCACCCTTTACAGCCAGCGGGTGTGTAGGTGGGTGCTGCAGGCTTCTTGTATTTGTCTTGCTGTCTTACCCCGCAATGTTTTCTTCTCTTCTCCTTTACACGGGTTTAAGCCGCCATCTGCCACAGTTTTTTTCGGATGTCGGTGACGAACTCGTTTTTTTTTCTTCGTTTCCTCTTGTTGCTGCGAACTCTCCTTCACCTTTCCACACCAGCTGACGAAGTACAGTGAGGCTGTTTTTTTTTTCTCGCTTTCTGTCGCGTGAGTATTCCCCCATGCGCGTGCTTTTTCTACTGGTATATTTTTGTGGACGTGTTCGGAGGGTAGCAGGATAGCGGTTCTTGTTGAGCTTTTAGCTGGATTCTTTTTCTCTGCGTTGTTGATTGGGCGTGGAACGTGATGTCATCGAGGGTATAGTCCGCCTTCCTCTCGGTACTAGGAAAAGAGAAAGGAGAAAGGTCACGAGTTGACGACACGAGTCCAGCGCATGCATAGGAAAAGAAGGGGTACATAACACTTCTGCAACTGCCGCCATCTTTGCTGTTTTTTTTTTCTTCTTCTAAGTATGCTCGCTTTCAATGTTTTTCTTAAATTTCGGTGTCTTTTGTCATTTAATGACTGTGGGCTCTCTCGCTTGTGTGTGCGCGTGTGTGTATGTGTATGAGTGTGTGGGCTGCCGTCGTGCACAAGCATGCCAGTGAAAGAGGCTCATTGGCAACTTCAAGATTGACAAGAACATAAAAAGAAAAGAAAAACCAGAGAATGGTGAGCTGCACACCTCGAGTCATTTTTTTCTGCTTCTGTGGAGGCTGCCGCAGAGAGCAAAGCACAACTGCGTCTGTGCTACTTACAAAGCGTCGCATTTACTGGAATGCGTGCCCTGGCCTCCAGCAGGAGAGATGTGCTAACGGGTACGAACAAGAGAGCAGTGGGCCGCCTTGGACGTTCACAAGTATGTGGAGGCACAGCACGCAACGTTGCTTGTATCCCTCTAGATATAAGGATGATAGGGTTTGTCTGCCGTGGTGCAAGTGGCCAACAACTGCTTTCGTCCTTGTTCATTCCCCGTTGCTGCAGAGCTTTCTCCATCATCTCCAAAAGAGGTGAGAAAGAGCACGTTGAGGCATCGTTGTCCGTCATCGTCTTCTCCTATTTCTCCTCGTCTTGAAACGAATTCAACCTCACTTTCCCACCGCTCCATCTTCGCTTCGTAACGTGTCCGCTCCGACTTTTCTGTCCCAGTGCGCACGTTTGTCTAGTGTATTTTTTTTTTCTTCTCTCCCTGACTCCGCTTCCTTCTCGTCGAAAGAGAGTATCTGGTCGACACCAAACAATTCTGACACACACACACACACTCACAGAGAGAGGGACGATACATAGGGGCCTCGTCGTTAACGCCTCTCTTTTTTTCTCAGCGAAAAAAAACAGAGAAGAGGAAAAAAAAGAGAAAGAAGGCGGAGGAATAGACGGTAAGAGCCAAGAGCGAGAAAAGGGGGAAAAAAGAAAGGCAGTCGGGAGAACTCTGATTAAGACTTCTGTGGCCTCTCTCAATCTCCGTTTTGTAGACGGCAATTGACGCTCCCGATTGTGGACAGAGCCTTTTTGCCCAATTTCACTCCCACCAACCAGCATGCAGCGCGCAACCCTTTCGCGGCTGTCAGCTGTGGCCACCCGCGCCTCCTCGTCTGTGGCTGCAGCCCACACCTCCTCGTCCTCCGTCCGTCGCCTTTGCTTCACCGCCGTGCCCCTCGCATCGTGCGCCTCTGCGGCAACGGCCGGTAGTGCCCCGGTGTCCCGCCGCTATCAGTCCGCTGCCGCCGCCGCTGCCCCGCTGAAGGACTTCAGCCACATCACGCACGACTTCGTTTGGGGCCTGTGGAACGAAGGCAACCTCTTTTCCCTCTCTGCCCCGGAGCTTATTTTCTTTCTCCAGCAGAAGCAGCTGAACGCGGCGGCCGGGTCGGCCGGGGGCACCTGGACCATCGACCCGCAGGCAAAGAAGAGCACGTTGGTGCGGCAGGTCGAAGAGCTCCTGTCGGCTGATCAGGCCTCGCTGAGCGTGCCGCAGGAGAGTGCGAACGTTGTCATGTCGGGCTACGACCGCGTCGAGGAGACGCTGGACGAGGCGGATGAGTACGGCGACTGGGGTGCGGAGCCGGGCTTCGAGGAGCGGCGCCACATCGACTACATGGAGTTCAGCCCCCAGATGATGGGGGAGAGGTACGACCCACTCGCCCCGCGCGCGTACCAGCTGCTGCATTCGAAGCTGTCCGCCGATGTGGGGCTCACGGCTGTGAACCCGTCGAAGCTGCCGGGGCAAAGTCAGAGCACGCACGCGTATCTCGTCTCGAAGGTGGATGTGGACCGCGCGAACGAGCAACACTTCCGCCGCGGCCTTGAGTGGTGCATGGCGAACCTGTGGAACACGAACATGAGCGGCGAGCTGAACATCGGCGCTGGTCGAATTCTCTTCTTTCGCCACGTCGCCAAGCAGAACCGCAACACGCTCCCGCTCTGGACGCTGCAGAAGCACGTGTACGCGCAGCACCCGTACGTCTGGTTCGCCATCGCGTCCGCGTCGAACACGGAAGCTGCCGAGAAGCTGGCGGAGCGGCTGGGCATGAAGCTCGTGCAGGACGCCACCGTGAGCTACCGCGTCGCCGTCCGCCGCGCCGGCGAGCCGCTTGACCTCGACCTCAACGCGCAGCTGCAGTGCGTGCGCGTGAACCGGCCGTGGGACCGCTTCCTTGTCTCGCACTGCGTCCGCTCGCAGATGCCCGACCTGCGCTTTCTGGTCCGCGCACGCCACCCGATCAAGAAGCGTGTTGCGGACTCGTACCTCGAGGCCGATATTCTCCGCAGCACCCGCGACTCGGTGCAGTCGGTGATGACGCCCGAGTTGGGCGACGTGCACTACTGCTGCGAGCGTGTCATTCGCAAGTGGGCGATGCGGACGCAGGTCGGCGTGACGCTGCAGCTTGTCGAGACGCGGCGGACGCCGCTGATCATCTCCCGCCCGGGTGACGAGGGAGAGCGCCTCGAGTATGAGTTTATCGTCGTGCTTCCGCAAAAGGCAGAGCGAGTGGATATCGCAGCCATGTCGGCGGAGCTGTGGCGCTACGGCACGCTGCTGGCGACGGAGCTGGAGAGCGGGATGGAGGAGCTGCTGTCGCACACCATGACATCCGTGGCGGCCTTTTAAAGCCGGCATGCACCATGCGTGTTCGCTGGCCTCTCTCGTTGCCCTCTTTTCGTAGCTGCTGCTGTCGGCACCTTCGGAAGTTTTTTTCTCTCATCAGCCGACTTCTCCACTCCTTCTGCCTTGTGCTTCTCACAGACTTTTTTTTTCTTTTTTTTCTCTTGATAGGTCGGAGAGCCGCATGAGTCCTTCTGTGGGTGTATGTTTGTTCGAGTATGTGCGCGTGTTGTTCCGTCGTTGCCTGGACGGCAGCTAGATGTGAATTTGGGTTATTTACTGGGATTCAGAGTAAAAGGGAGATGCCCTTCTGATTTCCCTTTCTCTCTCCCTCCAAGTTCATTTCCAATTGTACTTTTTTTTTCTTCGTTACTCTTGCTGTGTTGGCCGACCTGCCGCGCCAGCATTACTTCTTGCTGTTGGTGCACAAGGATGGACCGGAACGGAAGGAGCGGGAAGAGGCCTTCGAAATGGATTCCTCCTTTTGTGCACATCGCCTCTTCTTATTCTCTTTTCTCTTTTGCTGGGGCGATGGTGATGCGATGCTTTAGACAGACCTGTTTGTTTGTGTGTGCGTGTGTGTGCGCTTCGCGTGTTGTCCGGTCCGATGAACTTCTTTGTTTTTTACCCTTTTGTAACTCAAATCCAAAACAAGACCCTCCATTAGCAACAAAAAAGAAAGAGCGGCGTCCAAAGAAACTGACCGGTGCTGCTGGTGCTCGACATATAAGGGGGAAGTACTCGCCTTTCTGTCTCTCATCCGGTGTGTATGTCCGTGAGGGCATTGCGTTTCTGCAGCCTTCTTCCTGCGACGTGTCCCCCCAGCTTCTGAGAGTACGGAAGGTGGCGCGCGGCGGGCGATGACGCGGTGCTTTCTTCATTCCTACAGCGCTTAGTGTAAAAA
Organism: Crithidia fasciculata; assembly: GCA_000331325.2. NCBI lineage: Eukaryota > Euglenozoa > Kinetoplastea > Trypanosomatida > Trypanosomatidae > Crithidia > Crithidia fasciculata. The sequence goes on from CM003428.1 coordinate 981,952, forward strand.
AGAAAAAGCTGCCTCTCTGTTTGCAGGGGATGTACTCCTTTCGTACAACTGAACCAATCCACTTTCTTCCCAATTCTCTTTCCCTTCTCCTTCCTCTTTCTTCTTTTTTCCTCGTATTCTTTTCCTTGGTTAATCGGGTAACTCGACGTACACGTTACGTGACGTGTCTCGTGGTCACTCGTACAGTCTTCCCCCATGCGATATTACCTCACCGCTCTCTAACTAGTTTCAACTCCCTTTTTTGTTTTCCGTCTTTGTTCCCTTCTCGCTTTCCAGTGCCCTTCTATTTTTTGTGTTTTTTGTTGCTTTCAGTGTCGCTGTGCCGTCTTTCAGCCCGCGTTGCTCACATCGAAAAGCAAAAAGAAAAATCTCACACAGTGACTTGTCTCCACAAATTTTCACTAGCAGAATCACATACATGTGTGTTAGACTGCGCTCGACGGACTGCCGAGACGTGACAATCGTTGTCTGCTAAAGTACTATCATTCATCTTTTTTTTTGTAGCATCTCGCGCTGCAGACTTCATTCACTCGCACGCACACGCACACACACATACGCCAACTTTGCTTCTCATCATACGAGTGAAAAAGAGAGTACGAAGAAGAACAGCAACACGAAGAGTAGCCATTCTTTCTTCCTATTTGTGCTGATTACGTCGAAAAGGTCCTTTGCTTCTCCAACGGACACACATCGAGCGCAGCCGAAAAAAAAAACCCACACAAAAGCAGAAGCACGACGCAACGCCGCTGCAGACAGCAACACAAGAAAAAGACAAAAGCTCGTGTTTTCTTTTAGCATGGTGTCTATGCGTTGAAGACTCCGCCCCTCGCCACCGCTTGCATTCTTCCTCTTTTGCTTCTAGTGTTTTCTTCCCATCTCTTCTCGCTTTTTTGTTGGTTTCTATCATCCGTTTTCACGCTTCTTTAATTTTTCTCTTCCGCTTTCTCTCTGTCTCTATCTCTCTCTTTCACGCACGGCGTGTTTGCTACGCAGCGACCAGAAGTAAAAAACCACCTAAACGGTCAGCGAGGCGCCAGCATTTGACAGCAACGATCAGAAAAAGATAAAGCGCTTAAGATTGCGTCACTGCTACGCCCCACTATCCGCAGTAGCACCACCCGGCTCCGCTCGAAGTAACACAACACACACACGCGTACAGTAGCGCAGCGTTCCCGACTCACTTCTTTTCTTTTCTTTCACTCCCTCTTTCTCCACGCGCCACAATGCCACCCAAGGCACCGAAGGGGGCGCCCAAGGCGGCGGGCAAGAAGGGCCCGCCCAACGCGATGCTGGCGAAGCTCAAGATGAAGATGGAGCTGCAGAAGGCTGAGGAGGAGCGTCTGCGGCTCGAGGCCGAGGAGGAGGAGCGCCGCATCCGCGAGGAGGAGCGCCTGGCCGAGGAGCAGCGCAAGTTCGAGGAGGAGGAGCGCCAGCGGGAGAAGGAGCAGAAGAAGAAGGAGGAGCTGCTGGCCCGCAAGGAGGCCAAGAAGACGGGCAAGAACGACGCCCTGGAGCGGATGCGGGCTGCTGGCATGCTGCTGCCCGACGTGGAGAAGATCCGCCACGAGGAGGAGATCCGTAAGGAGATGGAGAAGAACGCGCCACCGAAGCCGAAGCCGAAGCCGAAGCCGACCGCCGTGCAGGCAGCCGCCCCCCAGTCGGAGGAAGAGGAGGAGGACGACGACGACGACGGCGAGCACACGGAGGCGACAGAGTCGGACGGCGAGGTGGACGAGGACGACTGGGAGGCCGTGATGGAGCGCGACGAGCGCCGCGATGCGCGTCACGCCGCCAACATCCGCATCCGCGGCGAGCGGGAGGCCCGCAAGGAGGCAAAGAAGACGGAGAAGGCCGAGGCGAAGCGCAAGGCGGCCGAGGCGGCGGCGGCGGAGAGCCACGTGCTGGAGAAGGTGAGCAACCTGCGCTCCCCCATCTGCTGTGTTCTCGGTCACGTCGATACGGGTAAGACAAGTCTGCTGGATCGCATCCGCTCGACCAACGTGCAGGGCGGCGAAGCTGGCGGCATCACACAGCAGATCGGCGCCACATTCTTTCCCCAGGAAAAGCTGGTGGCCGACACCGCGGAGCTGAACAAGCGCTACAACTACAAGCTCGACGTGCCTGGTCTCTTGGTCATCGACACCCCCGGCCACGAGTCCTTCACGAACCTTCGCAGTCGTGGCAGCAGTCTCTGCGACATTGCCATTCTCGTGGTGGACATTATGCACGGGCTGGAGCAGCAAACCCGCGAGTCGATTCGTCTGCTGCGCGAGAAGCGCTGTCCCTTCATCATTGCCCTCAACAAGGTCGACCGTCTGTACGGCTGGGAGGTGCACGAGAACATGGACATCCAGCAGAGCCTCGAGCTGCAGAAGCCGCACGTCCGCAGCGAGTTCATGTCGCGCTGGAGCCAGGTGAAGAACGAGCTGTCCGCGGAGGGCCTTAACTCGGAGCTGTACTACAACAACAAGGAGGTGCGCAAGTTTGTGTCGGTGGTGCCGACGTCGGCCCGCACGGGTGAGGGCGTGTGTGACCTGATTCTGCTGGAGATCCACCTCGTGCAGCAGTTCATGGAGGGTAAGGTGACCTACAAGGATGACCTGCAGTGCACGGTGCTGGAGGTGAAGCCCATCACCGGCTACGGCTTTACGATCGACGTCATCCTCATCAACGGCAACCTGCACGAGGGGGACGAGGTTTGTCTCTGTGGTCAGAACGGACCCATCTTCACGCAGATCCGCTCCTTGCTCACGCCGAAGCCGATGCGGGAGATGCGCGTGCGCGGGGAGTACGACCACCACAAATCCATCAAGGCCGCCATGGGTGTGAAGATCTCCGGCAACGACCTCGAGTACGTCGTGCCAGGCACGCAGCTGCTCGTCGTGAAGCCGAATGACGACCGCGAGAAGATCGCCGAGGTGGTGATGAAGGACGCGACAAACATCAACGAGTTCCTCAACCCGGATGGTCTTGGCGTGAGTGTGCAAAGCAGCACGCTGGGTGCCCTCGAGGCCTTGCTGTCGTTCCTGCGGGACATGAAGATCCCGGTGGCGAGCATTGCCATTGGGCCCATCTACAAGCGGCACATGCACCAGGTGCTCTCCATGAAGCGGCGGGAGCCCCGCTACGCCATCATCCTCGCCTTCGACGTGAACGTGTCGGACGAGGCGCGTGACATCGCGAAGAAGAACGAGATTGACATTTTCGAGGCCAAGATCATCTACCACCTCTTCGACAGCTTCACGCGGTACATGAACGAGTACGAGGCACGCGAGAAGGACCGCCTTCGCTCGATTGCGGTGTTCCCGGTGCAGCTGAAGATCATCGCCGAGGCCTTCCACGCCACAGACCCGATCATCCTGCCCGTCAATGTCGAGCGTGGCCAGCTGCGCGTCGGGACGCCGATCAGCGCGCTGAAGAAGAAGACGGACACGGTGGTGCCGATTGGGAAGGTGATGTCGATGGAGCGCGACAACCGCCCGGTGGAGATTGCGACGCCTGGGATGGAGGTGGCGGTGAAGATCAACTCCGGCGAGTCGGGCGTGACGTTTGCCCGCCAGTTTGACCAGGAGGACACGCTGATCTCGCACATCAGCCGCCCCTCCGTCGACGCCGTGAAGAAGTTTGCGGATGAGCTGAAGCCGGATGACGTGCAGCTGCTGGCCACACTCATCAAGGTGCTGAAGGTGCCCAAGTAGAGTAAAGTGTGAGGCGATGCCCATCGGCTTCTTTGTTCTGCTCTCTCTCTTCTGTCAGACTCCGCCGCAGCTACGTTGCACCTGTCTGGCGGAGAGTGAGCTTCTTTTCTTCTACATCACCGGTTTTTTTTTTCCTTGGTTGTGGAAGGCGTCTGTGTTGTTGTTTACGACTTTGTCTTTTTTTTCTCTCTCTCTCACTTTCGACGTAACTAAATCCTGCAGCTTGTGCAGTAACCTGACCATTAAGCAACTGTGCATTCGAGCGGTGAGGCGAGTACAAGAAGAACGCAGGGTGGACAATGGGGGAAAAGTCGGATCCAGTGAGCTGGGCAAGTGTTCTCAGACTACTCCGCCTACAGTTAATGGCCCGCTTCCCTCATTGTTGTGGTCGCTGACTTCTTTCTTTTGAACTTTCTTTCGCCATATTGTTTTTTTTTTTCTTTTTTGCGCTTGCCGGTGACTATGAATGCGTGTTTGTCTGTTTGTTTGTTTGTTGTCGTTGTCGTTGTCTGCGTTTGTCGCGCACGCGAGTTTAACACGTGCTGTTAACCATTTTTTTTCCTTTTTCTTCGCTTCGTTTTTTTTCTTCATCGCTGTTGGTGTGCATCCCCGACTCAACCTCCCGAACGACAAAGGAGACGGACGCACCTTTTCTGCCCTCTCCGAACTTTTCGCCGCTCGCCGCCCCGTGTGTGTGTGTTTGCCTCATTGCCTTAAGTGAAGGGAGGGAGCGAGAGGGGTAAGGAGGGCATGTGGTGGACGTTATCAATGAGCGTTGTTGCGTGAGTTTCCGGCGGTTTCAGTCATCAACACACGAGAAGAATAAACGGAAAAAGAAAGTAAAGGTACAGTGGAGAGTGAAGTAGTCGAGCAAAAAGAGTACGAGAGTGAAAGGAAATGGGAAGGAGTGGGTTCAGATGGATGCGCTATTTTGCAGCTTAGCCATCGCTGCCTCTTTCTTGTTTCCACGCGAACTTCTCAAAAAGCCCGCACAACTGATGCGCCGATCAGCGGAACCGCACGAGGAGAGGATGTCACGTTTTTTGCTATTTCGGCGTGTGCTGCCTAAAGCTGCACGCGAAGACAGTGAGGAGACATACAGCCGCACATAGGTAAACTCAGATTAGCTCAGCTCTCTGCTTGCGTGCCAGCTTCTAATTGTTGCTCTATTTAGTTTTGCTTGCTATGAATTTTTTTTACGACTGCCTTTGGCATTAAAGCGTGGTTATTGCCGCATGCGACTTCTCTGCTTTATCGGTGTCATCAATCTTCTCTCCTCCTCTTTCCCCATTGAACGATCTCCGCCACAACAGCCACACTTTTTTTTTTCTTCTGCCCCTCTGCTCTGATCGAAGGAAGGGGACGGAGGCCGCACCGCCAGCCACAACGCATGTCTCATGCCTTCCCTCGGGCCCACGCCCTAGTGCGGGCCGCCGCGTGGAGCGACGGTGGTGCGGAGTTCATCTTCAGCGACGGCACCGTTTTCTCCTTTGTAGATCACATGAACTCCTTCGTTGCCGTCCGCGCCGACGCAGCAGCAGGGAAAGAGAACAGCAACGAGCGTGAGATGTGCTTCACGGCGTGGACACTGAGCTCGAATGCAGAAAAGGTGCGGGCCGCGCTGGCGGTCTACAACAGCCTTTCCGAACACCCGCGGCTCTTCTCGACTCTGCTGTCCACAGGGGACCAGTTTGTGTCGCCTACACCGTCACAGCAGCAGCGTGGGTTCATGTCTCGGTGTGCGACGGACACAGAGGGCTGTGGTGTGTGGCGCGAGCCGGGACCGCCCATTCATACGCTGCTGCTGGAGAAGCGGAGCAACCTTTTCAAACGTTACACCGTTAATGGATCTGTTCGTGAGTGGTTGGTGGCGCCAGAGGCATCGAACGCACCAGAAGCATCTGCTGCAAAGTCGACACACGATGCTGGAGAAGAGAGCGGCGTCGACACCACCATCTTCTCTTTGCATGACCTTCAACAGGAGAAGCACAGCCGCACTCAAGAATATGCACCAGCATCTGACAAGTGTGACGCAGTGGCAAAAGCCGCTGGAAGCCTCCCTCGCTGCGTACCTGTCGGCACCGTGCTGGAGCTGTGGTGTGCGCTGCGCCGCGTGCGCCTCACCGTGGCGCCACACCGCGCCACCTTCACCGTGCGCTGGCCTGCCCCCGTGACACGACCCGATGGCTCCCGTCTTCCGCGAAGCGTCACTCCAGTCGGTGTGTCCTCTGCGCACCACGCAGCAGCAGCAGCAGCCGCGACAACCCCTCTCCTCTTCACCTACGTCGAGCAGACGTTTCCAGTGCAAGACCCACCGCCGGCGTGGCGCGTGATGCTGGCCCTGGCGCTGGAACTCGATGCCGAGGTGCCCGACGTCGATCGTGAGGAGAGTTGCAGCTGTAGCGGTGGTGCAGGTGCCTCTCATAGTACGATGAGACGTGAGCCCGATGCCCGCCCTCCACGTGCACCGCCCTCCTTCACCCACACTCTCATCGACAAGGCGGACACAAATTGTCAGTGGCTCGGTCGGCTGCCTGATCCTCACCACTGGGGCGGTACGCTTTACAATAGTCGCATCGCTCACCCCTGCCGCTTCTCCGCTCTCACCGCAGCACAGGCCACCCATCTCGCAGCTCCACGCACGACGCGGGTGCTAGCCACGATGCGTGCCCTGCACAGCAGCGACGTTGCCGGCGATGCACAGCTGTGCTGGCTGTACGAAGCAGGCGGTGTCGGTCCTTCGTCTTCTCCGGCGGTGTACTGGTGTCTGGCTTCTGCTGCTCCGCCCCTGCCGGGTGTGGACGTGGTCGCCTGGGTAGCAGAGGACGGCAGTGCAGTGCGTGTGCGTTTAGAAGGGAAGGGTCATACGGTGCTGCATGAGCGAGTGGCAGCGGTGGTGTCGCGGCCTGCTATCTACCGCTTGAGTGCTGAGGGGGCGGGGACGGCGGGGCAGCGGCTGCCACCGACCACCGCGCCGCTGCGGTGTCGCGTGTATCTCTCGTATACTAACGAAACCGGGGAAAGCGCGGGAAGCCGAGAACAGAGCGCGTGCGCGGGTGGTGTTGCCGTGGATAATGGTGGTGGTGGTCAGCCACACGGGAAAAGTATTGAATTGCGCGTCGTGGACGGCAGCTTTCCCGCTTCAGCTGGCGTAGCGTTGGTGGATGCAGCGTCGCTGTTCTGTGCAGCGGAGAACGGCGAGCGGCGACCTGCCTCTTCCATCAGCGTATGTGCGTCTCTCGCGATGCTGACCGCGCAAACGCACGCGGTAAACACACTTCAGTCGTCTGCATCAGTGCCTGCCGCGGCGTCGATGCTACGCGACGTCCGACATAATGATCAGTACTGCGCCGCTGGCTCGATGAGCGCACACGATGCCCGCGCGCTGCGAGGTGGCCGCTATCTTGCCTCCGTGGTTGACGTCGCGGTGCAGCTCTCTCAAGTGAACTGCGCCGCCTGCCGCTCTTCGTGCAGTAACGCGCTCTCCAGCACTTGCCCATCACCACTGCAGCAGCGGAACGTGAACGCCGTGTACTCCGGAAAGGCTTCTGCAGACGCAGATGCGGTGGCAGCGGCGCGGCCAGAGGGACTTGTTTGCCTGACAAGTCGTCTCGAGGGCATCGGCACCTTCACCGCCTTAACGAACGGCACCGTGCGAGGCCACTTCGCCGACCGCGCAATTGTCACTCTAATTCCCGGAGCTAACGAGCTCGACGAGGCGCAGCTGCTGGCGACCTGTATCCTGCGCGATGCGCGGCGGTGCAGCATTCACGTTGCGCAGTGCCGGCCCAGTCACCCCGTCTTTCGTTACTTGGCGTACATGCTGCCCTTCCGCCGCTATGTGTACCTGCGCGTGAGTAGTGAAATAGGTGAGCAGACGTGGTGCGGCGACGCATCTGCCCCATCACCACATCTGCAACAGCAGAATGAAGAGAGGCGCTGGGAGAGATGCGTTTCTGAAGCTGACCGGCACACCGATGCTTCGTGTGTTGCGGGTTTATCGCTTGTGGCGGACTCGGCCCATCTCCTGCCGAGTCTGCAGAGCAGCGGGATGGTGGAGATGGAGCAGACGGCAGCTGTGCCATCAAACTCACGCTGGGGTATCACAGACAGCTGTCGGACGGCGCAGTCGCAGCGGGAGCGGGAGGCGGCGGTGTTCGCCGAGCACGCGTCGCGGCTGCAGGAGATGTTAGAGGAGCAGGACTCGCTCTCCCACGCCACGCGTGCCCTTTTGCGCGACTAAGAAGGCGGCGCAACACTTTTTCTGTTGCTCGTCGAATTGATTTTTTTTGTCGGTGGTGACTGATCAGGACGTAGCAGGATAGATGCACACTCATAGATGCAGCGGATATTCCTTTTTTTTTTGTGCTGTTTGTGCACCAATTTAGACCGCATCGCGCTTCATGCATGCGATTGCACTTGAATCTTGCAAGAAAGAAAAATGAGGTGAGCGCTGTAAAACAACAAAAAAAAAAGGTCGACCGCTGTCTGCTAGCTAGCAACTAGATTTCTAAATCGCAATGTGCTGTCGTCTTTTGTTCTCGAGACCTTCCTGTCGGGCCAGACTCTCGATGGCTGAGCATCTCTGTGTGTCTAGTCGTCTCTTTTCATCGCTCCTCGCTGTTTCTTTTTAATCTTTGCTTTCTAACTTGTGCTGTAGCGCGTAATTTTGTTTCAATTTGCAGAAACACAAAACAACATGGTGCGGCCCAGCCCGGAATCCTCCTTCCTGTCACGCGACAGCGGCGGCTCATCCTTTGAATCACCGACCAACTCCCCACCCGAGCCGAACTCCTTTACCAACGCCAACTCATTCATCCTTGCCGGCCCGAACGCCACTGCAGAGTACATCCCGTCCCCTCTCCCACACTCGTTGTCAGACCGGCGTCAGCCTGCAGCCCATGGCGTGTCAGGTGCGCGTGGCGACGGCGGTGGCGGCGCGCTCTTCGCCGTGCCCTCGTCCCCGGCGCGCTTTGTGAACGAAAAAGCGGTATTAACCGACGTGAGAAGCAGCAGTGTGGTGCGGCCTGGCGACCATCACGACGGCAAGAAAGTACCCGGCAGCCCTGCGGCGATATCCCTCTCCGACTCGGCCGTCGTTGCTGCTCTTCGCTCAGGCGCGAGCGCGAGTGACACATCGCTCCCTTGTGTGATGGAGACCGTCCCGCAGCCCCCAGCGGCCCCACCACGACGCCGTATTTCTGGAATGTTGCCCATTGCTCCCCTGACAGCGTCGAACGCAAACTCTGCGATGAGCCAACCCCGCAGCACCGCGCAAGTCACCGCAGATGCCCTGCTGCCTCGTCTGGATGTGGATGATGTCAGCCACAGCAGCGGAGCCAACCTTAGTGGTAGCAGCACTGCGAACCGCCATGGTGGTGGAGCCGGCAGCCAGCCTGTCGTCATGAGCTCGGACGCAGTTGCACTCACCACCACCACCACTAACACAGCACTTCGCAGCCACGCTGCGTACGCGTCGTACAATATCCACCCCGTGCTGCGCCGCGCCGTGCATCCCCTCTTCCAGCGCGATCTCCCCAGTCGGCTCGGTCGCCAGACGAACAGCAACGCCAGCACAAGCGTTCTCTTCCCGCTCTCGGCCTCGCACATGCGCTCCACCACGCTCACAGGGGCGTTGGTGTCGCCTGAGTCAAGTATGGCAGCCGGTGGTGCTGGGGGCGGAGGCGTGTCGACGGGTGGTGCCGTAACAGACGGCACACTGCGGCGCGGCTTCCGCTTTCCACCTGCGCCGTCTCCACGGAAAGCTGCCGATGCTGGGATGCCTCCCTTCCGTCTGGATGATAGCGCGGCCGCCTCGCAGACGGGCAACGACCTTGTCGAGTTTGTCGCAGGCGGCGCAATCTCCGCGGCAGATCGAGCGCCGGTCAGTTCGCCGTCTGAGTTGCCGCAGGCGTCATTGACTTCCACAAGTGCCACCACCGCTCCGGCATCGTTGGTGGCAGGGCCGCAACGGGCGAGTGTGTCGATGGTGCACGTTCCGCCCTCGCCCTCCTCCAGCAGCCACTGCCCCTCGCAGTCTCCCCCTCTCGACACCGCGGCTGCTGTTGCTGGGGCCTCCGCCACCTCCTCCTCCTCCTCGGCCCACCTGCAGAAGTCACCAAGCCTGACCTTCGTCACCACCACCAGCTCGACCGCCCCCACGACGCATTCCTCCGCACCCTCCATGCCCAACGCCGGTGTCTCGCTCACCTCGTCCCCCTTCCTGCACGTCTTCCCGCAGCAGCAGCAGCGCGCTGGACGGCAGCTGCACCTTGCTGTTCCTTCTGCGCGGCCCACGACGCCCTCCACACGGCCACAGCCCGGCCCTCCGTCTGCTGCACGCTTGTACAGCCGCCGCGACATTCGCCGTGGGCGGTGGATCGTGAACGTCGCGCGGGAGGAGTGCGTGGCGCGCGCCGCTATCGAGGAGGCGGAGTCGTACGAGGCCATACGCACCTTGCCGGCGTCCTGCCGTGTCTGGCGCACGTACATCGACCCGGCCTTCAACGACGCCTACGACGCGCTGGGGTACTTCTTGCTGGCCCGCGCCGCGCAGTCGCCGACGCGGATGGCCATGTCCACCAGCCAGGACGGCTATTCAGAGCTGTTTGATGGGGCAACGGACGACGAAGACGGCGGTGCCGATGGCCTCCACATTGTGGTGGAGGAGGTGCGCGCGAAGCTGGCCGCAGCGCATCGGTCCTTGACAGATGACAGCGAATGTGGACCAGCCGTGCACCCTGCTTTTGCCGCGGCGTCGCGTCGCCTTTCCATGCTGGAGGCGGTGTGCAGGGAAGAGATCCTCCGCACGGAGGAGGCCGCCTTCGCGGAGGAGGTACGACGCCCGTATGTGTACGAGCATCGCCTCCTGACCGTTGGCACGCTGCCGCTGGAGCGCTTTCTGCGTCGGTGGGTGGGCTGCTTCCGCGCGCGCAAAATTGTCCACGCACGCCAGCGAGAAAAGCTCTGCAGGGCTGAGGCAGCGGCTCGTGCTGGTCTTGCTGCCTCGAGTCGCAGCCTCGCTGCCCGCGCTGCCTGTCAAGTCGCGGCTCTCCTCAACGAGGAGCACTACTATCGCACGCAGCTGGAGCTGCTCTACGTGCAAGACGCAGCGTGGACCGGAGTGGTGCTCACACGCCTACGAGAAAAGGTGGAGCTCTACGCCCTCTTGTACGGCGGCACGATGCGGCAGACGCGTGTGTGTGGGCGGTTAGACCGAACGACCCTCTTCCGCAGTCTCGCGATGGCAGAGGAAGCAGCGCGCTGTGTCATTGAGCAGACAGAGGCAGCGGACCGGCGTTGCATCCCGATCACCGCGCAGCTGCGCTTCACTGAGGTCTTTGCTGAGACTGAAGCGCGAGCGGTGTTGGGTCGGGCAGAAGCAGCCCGTCGGTGTGACTTGGCCCAGGTGATTCACGCTCTCGCGGTGCACTACACGAAACGCGACGTCGAGCTGCGGGAGTACGATGAGCGGCAGGGTCTTTGGAAGCAGCTGAAAGAGGGAGGAGTGGTGACGCCGGCCGAGGATGGGGGAAACGATGTGGATAGTGGAGATGCGTCTGCTGCGGCACCACGAACGCCTCTGTGCAATTTAAAAGATGCGGATCACCGCACCGCGGCCCTCTCCTCCTGACTGGCGAGAAGAGCGTATCGATGTACTAATGGCGCGTTTTTTTTTGATTTTGTCTAATACGCATTTTGGAACCTTATATCTTTTTTTTTGTTTTTTGACTGTCTGTCCTGCCGTCTTGCACCTCCTTGTCTCCTTCGACGAGGTCGTATTGAGCGCGACGGCATCCCTGTGATGTATACAGCCCTTACAAACGTGAAACCGGAAAAAAAAAATGGAGATACGCGTAAGAAGTGATGCGTGCTATAATGGAGAATTTAAACGGCGCCTGTCTTTGTGGGTGTGCGCTAGAGGGCACCTCTGCAACTCTGTTTACAAAATGGAGTGAGAAACCGAAAGGAAGACGTGACGGCCCGCGTTGTGCGCTTCGCAGCAAAGGAACACGCTGCTTTGCATCTCTATCGCCTTCTTCTCTTCCTGTTATTTCTCTCTCTCTTTCATCACTCTATCTGTACGTTCTGAACGGATCTTCTCAGAAGATCGAGTTGAAAACGAACCACCTGCCTAAACTCCTACCGCTCTAATTACCAGTGCCATTCCCTTGCTTCTCTCCCTTCTCTTTTGTTACACTTCTCCTCTAATTGTGTTTGGAGCTGCCCGTCTTATACGCCAACGCGTGTTTTCCTCAGTGCACCTTAACGTCTCCCTCGCTCTCTTAGCTCTCTTCTTTTTTTTTTTTCTCACTCCTAGACTGCCTGTTTGTTGAAGCCGGCTCACCCGAAACCGTATTTTGTATCTCCCCCTTTAGATCGCTTATAATCTACCCACTACTCTTGTACAACTTCTTTCAGCTCCTCGCACTCTTTCGTTGCGCGGTACTTGTCGCCGTCTGTTTGTGTTGCCCTCCTTCTCTTATTTTTTCTTTTCTTGTCTCCTTTTTAAAACCCGCACGAGAAGTAGTGTCAACGATGCCTCTGACAGCGGCTGGCATGCGGACGCTGATGCGTCAGATGCAGGAAGTGCAGGAGAACCCGGTCGACGGCGTGCAGGTGCGTCCTTCTGAAACGATGAACGAGTACCATTTTGACCTCGACGGGCCAGAGAGCACGCCCTTCGCTGCCGGTCGTTTTCACGTCGTGCTCATCTTTGACGAGCAGTATCCCGAAGTGCCACCCAAGGGTTTCTTCCGCACGAAGATCTTCCACCCGAACGTTGCCGAGCGCGGTGACATTTGCGTGAACGCGCTGAAGCGCGACTGGACGCCGAACGTCGGGCTGCGCCACATTCTCGCGGTGATCCGCTGCCTTCTCATCGAGCCGAACCCGGAGAGCGCGCTGAACGAGGAGGCCGGGCGGCTGCTTCTCGAGGACTACGCGACGTATGAGCGCAAGGCGGCCATGTACACCGCAATTAACGCTGCACGGCCCGATGGAGCACCACGCTACACGCTCCCCGGTGAGGAGGGAAGAGCACCGGCAGCCACGTCGGCAGCCCCGACGGAAGCCGTGAGTGGTGGTGAGGCGAGTGTGCCGGTGGGAAGTCGCCTAACGCCGTCTGAGGCGAACTGCCACCCGGGTTCTGCCGCTGCAGCAGACAAAGTGGAGAAGTCCAAGAAAGAGGCGGAGAAGAAGAAGAAGGCGCTGCGTCGTATCTAGAGGCCTTGTTTGTTATTCTTGATGACGTCTTCTCCCTTGATGACGCAAATGGTGTGCTTTCTTGGGGGCGCGATAGACGGAAAGGAAGGATGGTGCGCTTGTCAGCTGCGGTGTGAGGTCACCCCTTCATCTTGCCATCTTTTTTTTTCTTTTGCCCCCTGTGCTTTGTTGACTGCATTGGCAGTGTCTGCACTTCTATATTTCCTTTACTTTTTTCTAGACTCGCTTATCTACTTTGTCTATTTTACCCTGTTGTTGTTGTGTCTCTTCCCATTTCTTTCATTTCTCCATTTCCCCCTCTCATTACCGTTGTAAAAGAAAAATGGAAAACCAGATGTGCTTGGTAGGGCACGACAAAGATGCATGAATATCACCACTGCTGTGGCGTGTGGTGTATGAGCAAAAGGTAGAGAACTAGAATGGGTTAATTGCTTTCTTTTTAACTCACCTTCCAGCTCTGCGCAATTAGGAGTATTGAAGAACGTAGTTGAAAGAACTAGTGTCGAACGTGATTTGTGTCCGTTCCTGTAGATACTGGAGACACGCATTGATAGATGCATGGCAACGCCTTGAAACAACAATCCCGTCCATCCCTCATACTAAACCCTCTTCTTTCTGTTGATCACCACGAAGGATGACCTCACTGTCTCCGCAAAACCCGCCTTAGCCTTTTTTTTCTTCTTTTTTTAGTGTTGGTATTCCTTCTCCTGTGCCTGCTCACACACACACATACAGAGAGAGAGTGAGAGAGATTCGCAACTCACGTGCTTGACGAAGCGCGCGTCGTGTTGCCATCTTTTCTTTTTCTTCTCGCTCTGCGACTTTACTCTCTGCACTTAGCTTGCTTCCTCTCTTTGTATTCGCCATTATTATTTTCTCAGTTTTATCATTATTACTGTCAGGTTGGCAAGAAAGGAACTTTCCTCTGCGTTCTTTCCTTTTTTTTTTCTGACGCGGATCGCACTGCAGTGGAGCACCTCTTCCGTGTGCGGTGTTAAAAGTGTCTGTCGGCGAGCTGCTTGGTTTCTTTATTTAAAAGCGGCGCAACTTGCCTGACCATAGTGAGAGGGAGGTTCCACCATAAGGCGTTCTTCTTCCTCGAACCCGACTCTTCTGCGTGCTCTCTCAGTCGACCTTCTTTTTTTTTCGCCTGTTTATGAGCATCTCTCTTACGTAGTCAGAATTTTGGGTGGGCACTTTGACGACGCCCTCTTGTTTTAGTCTTTCTCTGTATCTTGTGCTTTGTCTCTCCTGTTTATCCACTTCAGACGCGCCTTTCTGTTTTTAGCAGTGTTTGTGTTTTTTTTTGTGGGTAGTGCATTGCTCGAGCCTTTTTTTTTTCATTTCAAGTGGCACTGGGTGTGACGGTGCTTCTTTATCGACTCTAGAATTGTATCGCGTGTGGCCCTCAAGCGCACTTCCTCTCTCTCTTAGTCTCCATTTTTTCTTTTTTTTTTTTTGGCACGCAAAGCGCTTGCTGAGCGGAAAACTAAGGACGCATTGTGTCGCGCTCTCTTTGAAGCATACTTTTTGTTTTCCCTCTCTCTCTGCAAGTTCTGCTCCGCGTGCTGTTGGCAGAGCAGTGAAGCTCTGAGTGTTGTTTGGTGTTGACGCTTAATTTCATTGTGTACGTCGACGCTTTGCCTCTTTGCCTTTTGAGTTTCCCTTGAAAATTAGCGTACGAGGTAAGCAGACGTTGGTGCACGTTGCTCTTTCTCTCATACTGAAAGCCCGCACATCTCTAACGGATTCTTGTTTTTGTGGCATTAGAGAAAACAAGACAAAAAACGGTCTGTTGTGTGCGTGTCCTTTTGTATTCTTTAAAGTTTGCTCGCGCGAACTGATTTGAGTTTTTTAGGTGCCTTTTGGTATTTGCTCTTCTTGTATCGCCATCACACACACACACTCACACTCGGAAAATACCCACACCACGTGTTGAGCCTTAGAAGTTCGTCATGCCTTCTCTTTCCGAGCGCGACCTCGGCCACGTCGAGAAGCTCTTCAACGCCATCCGCAGTGTCCTCGAGTACGGCCACGCCCACCGCTGCTACAACGCCGCCGGCGCCGTCACCTTCTCTTCCCCCACCGAGGCCGCAGCGAGCTCGCTTCGCTTCTCCTCGGCCCGCACCACGTCCACCACTCCTGCCCAACGCGGAGGCCTCACCTCCTCCTCCTCAACACCAGCGCATGGCGTGGGGAGACAGACGCAGAGCGGGGCAGCAGCCGACGCGGCAGCTGCGTCAACCGTGATGCCTTCGAAGGTGCTGCGGGACCATCAAGATCAGCTGAGTGAGCGTCACCCCAGCCGCGGTAGTGCAACGGCAACGCCGGCCTCGACAGGTGGGATGAGCAGCAGCAGCGGTGTTTCAGAGCGGCGCCTGTGGGCCGAGCTGGCCTTCTTAATGTGGCGTGTCGTGGGTCTGCAGAAGTTGCACCTCATGGCATTCGTCACCAACGACCCCGGGCTCATGCTCATCGAGCTCGCTCGTGCCTTGCTGAGCTTTCTGAAGGAGAGCTGCACGAGCGTCGCCGGCCTGGGCAAGGAGCAGCGCATGCGGCAGATCGCCCTGCTCGGCCAGGACCGTCTTCTCTTCCTCCTGCGTGTCTTCTGCAACCTGAAGAACTGCGTGGTAATGCTGAGCGAGACGAGTGGGGCGAGCAGCGCAGCAGACGGGCAGGAAGTCTTCGACGCCGTCTGCGGTGTGGTGGTGGCCGATCAGCACCTCTCTTGGATGTCGCAGATCTACGCGTGGTTCTGTGACGAGGCGGCGCGCTTTGCTCGTACGGGGCTCCCCATCCCCAGCTCCTACGTGTACGCCACGCATGATGCCCTCCGCTGTGTCTTGGGCTGCTGCACCGGGCAGCCGTCCTGCGCACGCGCCTTCCTGTACTCCGAGCCTGTGGCGTGCGTCACCTACATGTTTTGCGGCCTCAAGTTGCGCATCTCCGCCTGTGACGTGCTGCGGCCCTACGAAGACGACCACACCATCAAGGAGGGAGGGACTACGGCAGCAGCACCAGCATCCTCTGCGGAACACGGAGCTGGCGCCGCACCGCTGTGCAGCCTGCCCATCCCGCTGCGGCCACCCGGCGCACGATACCTCAAGACGCGCTACTTCGGCGCACTGACGATGAGCGCTGCTGCTGCCGCGGCGACCACCACCGCTGCGGCGTCCAGCACTGCCCAGCGTGACACCCCAATCGCGGTGAACTGCTCCGCGGTTGCCTCGCTCGTGCGGCCGGCGAACGCGACAAGGACGTCGTGGGCCTTCGATGTTCCCGACTTGACACGTGAGCAGCTCAAGCAGCTCCTTCTTGGTGGGCGAGAGAACGCCTTCGATGCAATGCTGTTCGCCGCTCTTGACGTCGTTGTGGAGGTGCTGCGGGCGACGCACGACTACGGCCACTGGATGGTGCTGTCCACCATCAGCAACCTTCTGCTGCTGAGTCGCAAAAGCATTGATGCAGGCCCCTTATCAGCCTCGGCCTCCTCAGCGGGCAACGCCTCTGCCTCCAGCCCTCTTCTGCCGCCTTCACCGCCCCCGTCGCTCTCGCAGGTGGTGGCCATGTACGAGAACATCACCGTCATGTTTGAGTTTCTCTTCTGCCTCATGCAGGGTTTAGATGTCGACCCGGCGGAGGGAAACAAGGGCACGCCACCAGCAGCAGCAGCAGCAACGGATGCGAGTGGTGGCGGGGCCGCTGCGGATACGAGCCCGAGCGCAAAGAACAGCAAGGGTGGTCGCCTGGCAACGCCAGCTGGTGGTCGTGGGGATGCGTCGCCTGCCTCTCCACCGCCGGGGCAGCTGCGGCCCGCACGCTTCGGCCCCACCGCCAGCCCGGGCATCGCAACCTCCTCTCCAGAGGCCACCGCGAATACCGCCTCCTCCCCGCTGCCGCAGCAGGACACCGCCCAGCTCCGCGAGGACCTCTCGCAGCACCTTGTCCACATGCTCCTCCAGACCGACGTGCACGCGATCGTGGTGGCCACGGCGCGCGTCCTGCAGTGCGACCGCACCCTCTTCCGAGTGCTGCACCAGTGCTGTGTGCTCGATGCGCGGGCCACCGAGCAGCCCAAGCGGCCGCCCGCCACGCCGGACAACCCAGCCACGAGTTCTAGCGGGAACGCCGGCAGTGCGGCAGCAGCAGCGGCGTGGCGGCGGCGCCGCAATGGCTCGCAGACGCTCACCGTCACGGACACCACCTCTCTCTCGTACTCGAGCGGGGGCGGCGCGCTGAACGCGAGTCGAGCGCTGACGAGCGGGTCGCCCACTCTGGGCTTTGCCGGGTCGCCCTTCTCCGGCAGCGCGGCCACCTTGGCGCCGTACCTCTACAGCGGCCCGGGCCAGCGGGGGCGGCGGGCGGGCAACGTGGAGGGAAACGTGGACAACAACAGCGGCGGGGCCAGCGGGGGCAGCGGGCCGGTCTTCAACGCCGCCGCGAGCTTCTTCATTACGGCAAACTTTGGCGACCTCCGGCAGGTCGTCAACGAGGTCGGCGTCGGCGCGGACGGCACGCCGCCGTCAGGGGAGTTGGGCGGCAGCCACAGCTCCCTGCACGGCAGTCGCGGGAGTGGCTTGGGTGGGTCAAACGCGTCAGCGAACGCACTGCAGCAGCACCAGCAGCAGCGGTCTTTTGCGGCCAACGCTCTGCGCTCGCAGCGGCCGCCCGCGCTCAATCGCAGTCGGGCGAAGGAGAAGAAGAGCGGCGGCGGTGGTGGCAGCGGAGGCGGTGAGAACTTCGCCAAGTCGTTCTTCAAGTCCTTCTTTGGCAGCGGCAAGAAGAGCGGTGGTCTCTTCACAAGAACTGTGTCAAACGACGTCGACGCCGACGAGGGCGAGGACAACAGCGACGACCGCGCCTCGTGGGACGGCAACTCTCCCTCGTCCGGCTCCTCCGCCTCCTTCGGGGACGACAGCGACGACGGCAGCCGCAGTGAAAGCTACGACGATCTCGGCGATGCAGGGCTCGGCAACACCAGCGGCACAGGGTCGCCGCCGCCGACGCCGCGTAGTTTTGGCGCGACCGGTGCTGGCGGCGCGGTGCTGCGGCGCAGCAACCCCAGCGGTGGTGGCGGTGGCAGCCCACGTCGCTTGCAGCTGCAGCCTCGCGGTGGACAGCGCGGCCTTCGCGGACACCGCCGGCACCGTGGCAGCCGTCACAAGACACGCCGCCGGTATTCGCCCTGGCGCGACGTGCCGTCGTACACTGCGCTGGTCGGTGAGATTGTACGCGTATTCAACGGCATCTTGGCCGACGCGGAGCTGTCGATCGACGTGCGGCTTGGAGCTGGGCTGCTGCTGCCGAGCATCGTGCTGCGCGACACGCAGGTCTTTCGTCTGTATGAGGGCCGTGTCCTCATCCGCAACTATCTGAGTCTGCTGCTGCACGAGCTGCAACACAACATCCGGCTGCGCTCCGTAGAAGAGGGGCCGGCGTCGTCGTCGGCGTCGTCGCCGCACGTGCCGTCAGCACCGCCGGCGGGTGAGGTCGCGGTTCTCGACCCGGTCTCTGTGCAGGCGACCAGCAACAGCAACACCAGCAGTGGCAGCGGGAACACCACCTCAGCTGGGAATGTGCTGAGCGGCCGGGCTCATCTGACGCAGCGGGAGCTGATCGCCCTCGCCCCTCGCGTGATCGAGGCACTCGAACAAACTTTCAAGGTGCTCGGTGCCACCCCGCTGACGAGCGACGTCGCGTCACTGACGGAGCTGCCGCTGTATTTTCTCTGTGCGGACGGCAAGGCACCCCTCGGCGTCGCCCTTGAGCGTTCCTTCACGCGGGTGGTGGTGCTGTGGCTGATCGGCCTCGTTGGTGCGCAGTGCGACGAGGACATTGACAGGCACGCGATGGAGGTGCTCCTGCACCTGATGAGCCGTGCGGTGGCGCGCGGGTCGCTGCCGAAAGACAGCGGCACGACGCTGATGCTGAACGCTGCGGGGACGGCGACGGTGGTGCAGATCAGCCCGGTTTCCGGCGCCGCGGTGCCGACGACGGTGCAGGCGCCGCCGGGGACGTCGACAGGGGACTGGGTGGAGAGTCGCCGCCTCGTGCTCGGCGACGCGGACGCGCAGGCGAGCAGCCTGTCCTCGCACGTCCTCTCCTCCATCGCCGGGCCCCTCTCCGCCCCGCCTGGTCTCCTTGCAACGTCTGTGGGGACTGGCCGCGCCGGCCCGTCGGCCTCTGCCCCGCTCGCGCCGCTCACCGAGGACGACAGCACCGACCTCAACGGCCTTTACCGCAGCCACGTGAACAGCTCTCTCTTCGACAACACGGAGTTTGTTGGCTTGGCTGCCGCTGCGGGGGTGGACAGGGCGATGGCGGAGTGCGGCAACACCGTCGAGGCCCTCGGCTCTGTCTTTCGGGTGCTGCTCGGGCGATCGCCGGACCTTCTCACGCCGGCTGGGCTGGCGACGGTGCTGGCGCTCTTCGCGAGTCACGACAGCAACGTGTCGCGGCTGGGGCGGGAGTGCATGGTGCGCTCGCTCGAGACGCCGTCGTCCTACGCCCTCTACGCGGATGTCATCCATGACAGCGACACCTTCGCCCTTGCGCAGACGCTCTCGGTGATGTCCGCCTACCTCACTAGCAGCTCGCTGACCCCTGTGGCGCGGCATGAGCGGCGGGTGTGGCTGCAGCGCTACGGCTGTGTCGACGCCGTGGTGCGGGTGCTCGTGCGCGTCCTCGACTCGCCGCAATCAACGCCGACCTTCATGAAGATCATTCCCCACCTCTTTCAGCTGCTCTCCGCCTTCGAGTCGGTCGACCACAAGGCGCCGCAGCTCGCCAGCACGAACTTCGTGGCCGCCGTGACGGAGCGGCTGGAAAAGCTCGAAGGGACGGAGTATTTCATCATCATTGCGCAGGCGGTGCTCGATGCCAGCATGGGCAACTACGGTGGCGTGGATGCCGGCTACACCGCCGCCGGCGGGCCTGGTGCGCACTACGCGGAGATGCAGGTGATCGGCAACTTCCACATCGCCCAGTACAACTGCGCCGCGGAGAAGCCCGTCTTTCTGGAGCTGCTGCCCGCCCTCCTCCGCTTCGCCGAGAAGCACAGCGTCCGCCTCTACGGCGAGCTTGTCGAGGTGATCTTCCGTGTGGTGGAGTGCACCGGCACCGTCCGCTCCGACCGCCTCGCCGACTTCATTCTCGACCACGGCCTCTCGCAGATGCTGCCCTATCTGGAGTTGTCCGGCCCCTACGTCGAGGAGCGGCTGCCCTTCACCGGCAGCGCGATGGAGTTGCACCACTTCTGGCAGCCGATCCTGCTGCGTGCGCCACGCCGCAGTGAGCTCCGCTTCACCTCCTACGGCGGTGTCCAGATCAGCGTCGGTACCTGGCCCGACGCGGGATTCACGATTGGGGCGTGGTTCAAGTATGACCGCATCAACACTACCATCCCCCTCTTCGAGTTCCATGGCGTCATGAACGACAGCAGCAACGCTACCGCCGCCTCGTCGCCGCGCGGGGCGTCGAACCTGACGGCCTTGCTCTTCATCTTTGGCGGCGACAGCATGCAGCTCGCCCTCAACGACGCGCGGCGCAGCACCGTGAACGACAGCCAGGCGCTGCAGAACTTCGTGCCGAACAAGTGGATTCACATTTGTGCCGTGCTGCGCACCACGCAGGTGCTCGACGTTTACGTGGGCGGCTTCAAGGTTGGCGCGGCAACCTTCCCCTACTTCTCGCCCGGCACCGAGGTGCGGGTGAACGTTGGCTGCACGGATGAGCAGCCGCACCACCAGTACGCCTCGGGCACCAACGCGAACGCCGCGCCGCTCTTCTCGATGAGTGACCTGACGCTGTGGGCACAGGCGCTTAACCGGGCTCAGGTGGAGGCGGAGCTGGCGAGCAACGACAGCCGCGCCGGTGTTGGTGTTGGCGGCAACAGCAGCGGCATCGTCGGTCGGCCTGTGGCGCCGTCGAAGATTCTCGAGGACGCCATCCCGCAGGAGCTCGCGGCGGTTCGGCACCTGGGGGTGTTGAGCGGCGGTGCCGGTGTTGGCTCGACTGGTCTTGGTGGTGGTAATGGTGGCAATTTTGGTGGCTTTGCTTCTCTCATCAACCCCAAGTCTTCTGCTGCGGGTGGCACGACGGTCAGCAACTCCAGCATGGGCACGACGCACGACACCCGCAACGTGCTCGGGCTGTCCTTCGCGACGACGGCGTCTGGCGCGGGTGCTGGTGGCGGTGGCAGCGCCGCGGGCGGTGCGCATGGCAACGGTAGCAACTACAATGATGACGACGGCAGCGGCGGTGTTGGTGGCGTCGGCGGTGGTGCGGCGTCGCAGCAGTCATGGCTGCCCATCGCCACCCGCATCGCCCGCTTCGTGCCGTACGAGAACGACGACAACCTGCTGCGGAATGTGCTTGCCTCGTCGATGAACTACCCGGTGATGGCGAAGCTGGTGGGCCGATACGCCACGCCGCCCAAGGCGTGGGTCGACTACCCGCTGCTGTGGGCCACGCGTGGTGGTGTTATTCGCATGCTGGACTGGCTTCACCTCGTCACCTCCTCGGCCCAGCTCGAAGGCCTCCTGCAACTCATTACGGAGTGTGTGCTGCGCACCACCCTCGCCGTCACGCTCGACCCGCGCACCTACATGCTGCTGGCCTACATGCTCACCCACCACGTCGCGTCATTCGTGACCCCAGCGGCGTGCGACCAGCTGCTGACGCTCGCCTCATCGCACATCAACGTCTACGACGAGGAGCACCGCATCATCATCAACCGACTCGCCTTTGAGCATGTGTTGGGCAGCGCGGACTTCTACGCCGCCATCCCACTCGCTGCGGCTGTCCACTTGCTGCAGCGTGTGCGTCGTCTCTTCCACGCCTCACAGTGCCGCTACGCCAAACACAACGCTCGCTTCGTCATTCCCTACCGCTTTATCGACCGCCTGCTGCACAGCCTCGTCGGGGTGGCGACGCGGACGCCGCTGCTGCTACGCCGTGCCGTTGTGCAGGTCGCCCAGCAGGTGGTTGTGGCGTGTGACATGGAGGAGGGTCTCGTGCAGATCATCGTCTCGCTCATCGCCCTTCTCACGCCGGAGGAGACGGTGGTAGCGAGCCGACGCAACCCCAGCGTGAGGGTGACGCTGCCGGCAATGGGTTGCATGACGCGTGGCAAGGCGTCGCTGCCGCTGCGCACGGCGAACCACTTGACGGCGCTGCTGCTGTCGAGTCTCGTGGAGTGTGCCCCGCAGGGAGCCCTCGTTACCGCGCTGGCCAGGACGGTAGACCTGCCGTGGTACGCCTCCTGTCTTTCGCGTTTCGCCGACCCGGCCAGCGTCGTCTTTGCTACTCGCATCTTTTTCGAGGCTGTCGAGCACAACCCGCTGCTGCAAGAGGAGGCGATGCAGCACCAGGCAGCCATCATCGAGGCGCTCTCCGTGCACGCCGCCCACGAGGATCTCGTGCTGCTGCTCTTGGCGCAGACAGTCGGTGCGGCGCGCCACGTCGACGTCCTCTCTCGCAAGCACTCCCTTCTGCAGCAACTCGACAGCGTCATGAGCGCCTACGCCGCCCACCCAAACTCGCTTGTCGCGCCAATCTTTGTAAAGATCTTCATCGTGCACTTGTACCGCACCGTGCAGGCGCCGCGGCGGCAGGCGGTGCGCTATACCACCGTGCTGCTGAGCGAGCAGAAGATGTCCTATCGAGTGCGTCGTTACTTCAGCTTGGCACGGGTGTGCAGTCGCATAATGATCCTCCTGCGTGTGCGTCGCTATCGCGGGCTCTTGATGCACCGCTCCGTGACATCTGCCTCGTTGGCCGTGACGCCGCTGCTGGGGCCGGCTCACGTGCACACACGGATGCGCAGCAACGGTGTGCTGAGCAGCACGAGCCCCAACACGAGCTTCGCCAACAGCGCTGTGCCGCCGCCGCCGATACTGGGCAACTTCTCCTTCGCCTCTGCCGCTGTGGCGGGTGGCGTCAATGCAGCAGGCGGCGCGGCATCGCATGGCATGCCTTCCTTTTCCGCGAGCCCGCTCGGCCTGCGTGACGCCATCCTGAACAGCGCCGCAGGCGGCGGTCCGCTGCAGGTGGTCTCCCCGCAGACGCCCTCGCTGGCCGGCCGCAGCAGCGTCGGTGGCGACGGCTACCCCGACGACGGAGAGCTGCTCGCCGACCGCAGTGTGCGAAGCGGCCAGAGCGATGGCCGCCAGCTGCCTCAGCCGCTGCTGCCGTCGATGATGATGATGAGTGAAAATGGGCGAGATGGGGAGGATGATGGAATGGAGGATGCGGTGCCGCAGTGGAAGCCGCCGGTGCTGCTGCCGGACATGTGGTCCATCCCAGCCGCCACGGCGACGACGCCGATGATGGCCGCCACCGCTGGCACCACGTCGCACCAGAATACGCCCCGCACCTCCAGCCTGTCCTACCGTCTGACCACCGACCACTCGATGCAGGCGGGCGGCGGTGGCAGCGTCGACGGCGCGGGGGCCGGCAGCGCGGTGGCGAGTCGTGTGACGCCACTGCAAAGCCTGCTCACCACCCCAACCAGCGCCGGTGTCGCCGCGATGACGGCGGGGCTGCCGCGCGGCGTGAGTGGCGGAGGCAGGATCAGCGACGATGACGACGACGCAGCCGAGGACATTCGGGCCAGCCCGCAGTTTTACGTTCACTCACGCCGGCACAAACGCGCCTTCGCCGTGCTGCGGGTCTGCATACTGCTCTGGCTGCCGGTGCAGGTGAGCCGCTCGCGCTGGGTCTTCACGCCGCACTCGAAGCTTTACGAGGAGGACTATGCGAAGCGCCACGCCAGCACCCTCTTCTGCATCCGCACGTTCCGCCACTTCGCGACCTTCTCCTCAAACTTCTACCTGTTTGTCAACTCGCCGCTCCAGATCGGCGCGCTGAGTGCGCTGGTCGCCTACATCTCGCGCGACATGCTGACGCAGGAGGTGGACCTGTGGGACCAGATGATCCGCACCATGATCGGTGCCCCCGTGCCGGCCGCCGTGACGGCAGCGAACCTTGCCGAGGCAGCAGCGAGCTTTGTCCCCACTGGCGGCACCCCGTCCACCTACGAGTCCTCCCTCACGACGGCAGCGCGTGCGACGCCGACGAACGCAGGTGAAGACGTAAAGGTCGATCCCGCGGCGTTGCATGGAGGCTCGAGTCAAGCAGCACCGGGGCCGTCTGCAGGGGAGGGCGGTGCTGCTGCCGCTGCGGTCCATGAAGGTCCTCATCACGAAGGCGAAGAAGCGCTGTCTACGCCGCTGCCACGCGTGCTGGCCCTTCCACGCGAGGTCGGCGGCACGCCTGCTGCCAACAGTGGTGGTGGTGGTGGTGTTGGTGATGGCAGTGCTGGTAGTGCTGCGGCTCCGGTGCCCTTCGTGGACGACTACAGCTGTGGAAGCGCCTCGACCGCCGCCCCAGCCGCCTCGACTGGTGTGCAGCACCCAACAACGACGCCGGCACTCGATGTCTTGTCTGTTGCGCCGCCGTCGGTCCTGTCGCCGCAGACGTCCCCAACCGGCGGCACACGGCAGCTGCCAAAGCTGGGCTCCATGACCTTCCGCAGCGCAGACTCCTCCTCGGCACAGCTGGACCAGATGACGGTGCTCGAGTCCCCGCAGGGCAGCGTGCAGTTCATTGACGACGTGGAGGACGAAGCGGAGGAGGGCGGCACGGGCGGCACGGGCGGCGGCAGTACCGTGACGGCGTCACGCATGCGGCGTCGCGGCGGCCCGGTGACACTATCGAGCCCCACCGATCCGGAGACCGGCAGCTTTCCAAATTTGTCTTTCGACCGGGAAGGGCCGCCGTCGATCCACGCGACGCGGATGCCGATGCACCGCCTGCAGCACCGCCCCCGTCGCCTTCTCCCCAACCGGCCTGCGTCGGAGCAGCCGGCGCAGACTGCGGACGAGGACCCGTCCAGCCGTCACCTCAGCTCCTCGGCCCCGCCCACCACCGCCACGAGCTCGCTGCCGCCTTTCTTGGAGTTGGCCGACGAGGCGACCGCGCCTGGCACGGCGACGCTCAGCTCCGTTAACCAGCGCACCGCGTCTGCGGAGGGCGTCGCCTCGGTAGTAGTGTTGGGGGCGACCTCCGCGCCGCTCCTTGAGCCAACTGCTGCTTCGCCTTCTTCTCCCTCAGTGGTGGCTGCGGGAGCGGCGCAGAAGGAGAAGGAGGTGGTTGGCGTCGCAGGCAACGACAACGACGACGAGAGGGACGACGGCGACGACGATGATGGCAGCTCCTCGGTGTCGTCCGCCGCGTCCTTCGCCTCCGTCTCCAGCCAGAGCTCCGTCGCCTCGGCCACGCTCTCCTCCGTGGTGCCCAAGTCGTCCTCCGCGATGGCAAACGACAAGACAGCGCAGTCCTCTGGCCTGGCGGCTGCTGCGCTAGCCAAGAAGGCGGTGGCGGCCCCCCTTGCCTCTTTTTCGAACCTGCCTGATGTACCCGCGGCGATGCTGCCACACGACCCGTCCGACGCCTACGCGTTGAACGTGGCGAAGGTAGTTGCCTCCGTCGGAGACGCGGTGAGGCGTGACGCCGTGGGCATTCTGCGTGCGCTGATCCGCGCCTCGCTGGACACCCTGCCGGTGCCACACTGGATTGGCGGCCCGACCTACGGCTCCTGTGGCGGTCTGCTCTTCCAGCTGCTGCTCGTCGTGTCGGCCAAGGCGGCTGCCGATGACGCGACAACGACCCTCGTCCGCTACTTCTTGCTGTGTGTCGGCAGTGCCGTGAAGGAGCAGCGGGACAGGGAGCTGGGGGCGTCGCGGCAGGACTCGGGTCTGCACGCGTCCTCGACCACCAACGCCGGGTCCAACTTCCCGGGACTGGGCAACATGAGCTTTGGCCACGGAACGGCAGTCGCGTCATCGCCGCTGCTGACGCGTGGTGTCTCCGGCTTCACCGAGGCCGCCGCCGCCGCCGCTGGCAGTGGCCCGCTTGGCGCCGTCAGCAACATGTCCTTCGCCTCAGCAGGCCCTCCTCTAACTGTCCCAGGCAGCGTCGCAACCACCTCGCAGAGCACGGCAAGTCTGCACACACCCTTTGCGTCGTTCGGGGGGACACCCATGCCGCTCGCCCCGTCGCAGCACTCCGCCTTCACGATGCACACCACGTCCGCCTCCTCCACAAACACGCGACACACCGTTGCCTTTGCGCAGTCACCACTGATGGCGCGCACGGCGGGCGGTGCTGGTGCTGGTCAGCACACACACGTTTCGCATTCCAGCGCCGTCGGCTCTGGCGTCTTCTCGGACGTCTTCCTTTTCAACGTAAACCACTTTACCGACCTTATCGTGGACATGCTGGCCATCAACGTGCTGGACCTGCCGATGGCGACTCACTATTTTCTCACGCTGCTCGTGCTCTGCCAGGAGTGGCCCAGCCGCTACGTCGATCAGCTCAGCTGGCAGGTGATGCGGGCCTGCATTGCGGTGCTGAACCGGCCGTCGACGCAGGACGCGAGTGTCGGACTCATCGAGAGCGTCCACACCCTCACCACGCTGGTGCTGCGGCGTGGGTGGAAGCACAAGGGCGTCCTCGAGTGCCTTTTCCGCGTGCTCTACCGCGTCTACGGGTCACTGCCGCCGGCGTGGATGTCGGACGCCGATGCGCGGCACCGCAAGCGCCTCATCACCCTCATCTTCCGCCACATCATGGACACCTACGCCGGCTCGAAGGAGCTGGAGAAGGCGCTGACGGTGCGCACGCTGACGTCGCGGATGTCGCTCTACGACGATTTTGTGATGATCTTCTCTCTCCCGAACGAGGACGAGTGCGTCGCCACCTTTGAGCAGTACTGCATCGCGCAGTCCTCGTCGATGGAGACGCTCATGTCGGGCCGCCTCAAGGCCAAGGCCGACCTCGCCTTCAAGGCCAGCATCAAGACCCGCAGCGAGTACATCAAGCGCATCAAGGCCTTCAACAACCAGTACGTGCAGGTCACCGAGGTGGCCGAGCGCTACCGCAAGGCGACGCTGCGGGCACTGTACGCGGCGCGCTTCTCCTCCTACGTGGCGACGACGCCAGTGCTGGACGCCTCGCAGCTGCACTGGATGCTGTCGTCGACGTGCGCGATGCGGGACGACCACCGTGCCTCGGCGTGTGTTGGTCGCCGCGACATGGCACACCCGCCTACCACGGCTGACGACGCGAACAGTCCCCACTCGCCCTCCTCCTCGTCGTCCCTGTCCTCCTCCTTGTCGGCCTCCGCTCTTCGGCGACAGTCGCAGCTGGAGCAGATGCACAGCAGTGGGGAGGTGACGCTCTACCACTACCTCGACTCCCAGCTCAATTACGGCGAGATGAAGGGCGTCCTCTGGGGGCGGGAGCGGGCGGAGCGGCGCAGGGGCACGCGGGAGATTGGTGGACGGGCAGCAGCAACGCCCCTCCGCGCCGCCGGCGCCTCTGCTGGTGCTAGCGGTGCCCACCCGTCATCGCCGCTGTCATCGAGTGGCAGCCCCCACAGCAGCCCACGCGGCTCCGGCACCGCCAGCCCATTCGACCGCACCCGCCGCGGCTCTGCCGTTCACGGGGCGTCGGTGCACCTCGTCGAGCCCACGCAGGCCGAGGACGACGAGCCGGCGAAGAACGACCTCGTGCGCGCGGCTCAGTGCGAGGAGGTGGTGCAAAACGTGGCGCTGCTGCTCCCGCCCTTCGCGACGCGCTGCCGCCCCCACATCGGCGACGAATCCTTCGCCGCCTCATCAAAGGACCTCTCCATCACCTTGACCCCCTCCGCCATGACGCTGCTGCGCTACCTGCTCGCCCCACACGAGGTGCTGCGCTTCATCAGCAACGGCTTCCGCATCAACGGCATCTACGCCACGCCGTGCCTCATACTCATCACCAACACCACGCTAAAGGTGATCGGCTTCTCGCGGGTCACCGAGGCGGGCGACATCATTCTCTGCGAGACGGAGGAGGAGGATGACGACGAGGCACAGAGCCGCACCAGCAGAGCAGCGCTCGTCGAGGGCGAGACGAAGGCGGTGGCACCCGCAGCGAAGGCGCCGCGGAAGAGTCTGTTCAGCGTCTCCTCCGTGACGAAGCAGTTCCAGCGCCTCTTCACCGACGCCTCTACAAAGCAGCGGCAGCAGCAGGACGGCACGCGTGTGGCACAGGCGGTGCGCCAGGTGATGGGCCGCAACTACCAAAACGTATTCTGGTGCTACCTCGTCAGCTCGATTCGGAGTGTGCGGTCGCTGCGCTACATGCACCTCGACACGGCGGTGCAGCTGCAGCTCTACTACGACGAAGGTCCGATGCTGTCGGTCGTGGATGCGAAGCAGTCGATGAACCCATCCGCCCGCAAGGAGTTCTTGAAGGTGCTGAAGGACGTCGTTGGGCCGCAGCAGTGCACGTTCGTGGACGAGACGCAGCGGGCGGCCAACATGAAAGCGAACCTGGTGCGCTGGGCCACCGGTGCGCTGTCCAACTACGAGTACCTGCGCTTCCTGAACGACGTGGCAGGGCGTACGAACCGCGACCTCAACCAGTACCCCATCTTTCCGTGGGTGCTGGCCGACTACGCGAGTGCCACGCTGGACCTGGAGTCGGCCGCCACCTTCCGCAACTTCGGCTACCCAATGGGTGCGCAAACCGAAGCCCGCCGCAACACCGTCGCGCAGCTCTTCGAGAACACACGCGAGGTCTGCGACATCGACACCGGCAAGTCCTACCCCTTCCACCACGGCACCCACTACTCGACGAGCGGCGGTGTGCTCTACTTCCTCCTCCGCGCGCAGCCCTTCACGACGTACGCGCGTCTCTTCCAGGGCGGCGACTTCGACCTCGCGATGCGCCTCTTCGACTCCGTCGCCGCCTCTTTCAGCTCCTGCGTGATGGGGCCGGCAGACTGCAAGGAGCTGATCCCAGAGTTCTACGCAAACGGCGCCTTCCTCGCCAACGCCGACCGCCTCGCCCTGGGCGTCAAGTCGGACGGCGAGGCCGTCGATGATGTGCGGCTGCCGCCCTGGGCGAAGAACTCGCGGCAGGTGTTCACGGCGGTCATGCGGTATGCCCTGGAAAGCTTCTTCGTGGTGGAGCACCTGCACCAGTGGATCGATCTCGTCTTTGGCGTGCGGCGACGCGGCCCGCTGGCGATGGAGCGCTACAACGTGTATCAGCGGATGACCTATGGCGAGGAGGTGGCGCAGGCCTTGAAGGATGCCGCCACGCCGCACGACTGCGACGTGATTATTGCCGAGGTGGACAACTTCGGCCAGACGCCGCCGCAGCTCTTCCAGGAGCGGCACCCGTCGCACCAGGAGCTGGCGCCGGTCGTGCAGGGCTACACGGCGGAGGGGATGGGCGGAGGTGTTGGTGGCGGTGGTGGTGGTTCAGGCAGTAACAGCGGCAGCGGCGTTAGTGGTGGTCGCGGTGGCGGCAGCATGAGTGCCATCACCTTGGGCGGTCTCTACGCCTCGTCGCACCCCGGCGGTGGTGGTAGTGGCGGTAGTGGTGGTGTCAGTAGTGGTGCTGGTGGTGCTGGGCCGAGCGGTGGCACGCAGATCGGGTCCAACTTCAGCAATCTCCTCTCCTCCGGCGCATTTGCGAGCGGGCAGACCTACACCCAGGCCTTCCGCCGCGAGGCCCCGAAGGTGGTGCGCATGCTCGTCCACGCGATGGACGAGGCGCAGACGTGGTTCGTCCTGCGCGACCCAGCGAGTGGCGTGCTGCAACACCCCCCACCAGCGGCGCTGACGGAGAACTTCCGCGGCGGCCACCCCGCCGTGCTCGACTTTACCCCGCTGCGCACCTCGCGGCGGCTGGCGTGCTGCTACGCCCAGCTCGTCCCTGTACCCGACACGGACCACTATCTCTGCTGGCACGAGCGGGAGGCACGGCTGATGCGCTACACGGCGAGCCAGGCAATCTTTCAGTCGATGGTGTGCTTCAGCCCACCCGACGAGAGCGGTGCGCATATCAGCGCCGTCGCTGTTGGTCCCCTCGAGTCTGTGCTCCTCATCGCTCTCAGCACCGGCGCCGTCTACTGCCTCTTCCCCGACGACCTCCTCAACGGCGCGCTGCACCTGCGGGTGACGCTGTGCTACCACCGCAACCCGGTGGAGAAGATCGCGCTCGACGCGACGCGGCACCGCGCCGTCACCATCACCCGCGGCCACAGCGACGACCCGCCGGTGCTGTGGCGGGTGCAGCGCAGCGGGTGCAACTTCTTGAGCCGACTCGCCTTGAGTAGTCTGCTGCCCATTCCAACGGCGGCGGAGCTCGCGGCGGCGGGGCAGACCGCCGAGGACGCGAAGGAGGCACGCAGCGCCGTGGACGTGGCGATCGACAAGGTCAGCGGGCACATCGCCATCGTCACGGCGCGCTCGCTGGTCATCTTCGACAGCAATGGCGAGCCGTTTGGGGTTGGCACGCTGCCCTCGCCCAACTCGCTGCGGGCCGTCGACACGGTGACGCTGGAAGATGACAACGGCGATGTGGGGGTGGTGGTGGGCCGTGCGGTGGTCGTGATGCCGAACCTGAGCGCGGTGGCCTTCTTCCAGACGAAGGAGTGGGCGGTGGGAATGTCGATCCTCATTACCGGCCACACAGACGGCAGCCTCTCGACGTGGCGCTGCATGCGACTCCCGCCCGACACGGTCCAGCCCGGGAAGATTGCCATGGTGGAGTTCCACGCGCGGCTCTTCTCGGGTGCGTCAGCAGCAACGCTGGCGGCTGCCATGTCACCAGGGTCGTTTTCTGCGGGTGGTGCAGAGGGTAGCGCAGCCGCAGCGGGGGGTGCGACGTCGAGTGGACGCGGCTCATCGCTCAACCGTCACCCCTCCCCTCTCGCTGCCGGTGGTGGCGGTGGTGCCGCAGCGTCGATGGCGGGAAACGCGGGGCACGGCAACTTCTCCGCCTCGCCCTCCACCGCGGCGTTGGCCTCCACCATCAGCAGCGCTGCCAGCGTGGGCACCGGCACCGGGCCAACCAACTGCCCCGTCACGTGCCTCTACCAGGAGCGCACGGATGTGCCGGCCTTCCTTGTAGGCTACGCAAACGGCTCGCTGCGGCAGCTTGTGTTTGACGATCCGGCCCTGATGGCGGCGGGTGGAAGTGGGGGCAGTGGCGGACGCGAAGGTGGTGGCAGCGACGACCGTGGCCAGCGGCGGTAAGAGTGAAAAGCGTTTTCTCTTTTTCCTTCTTTTTCTACTCGCCGCAGCACGCCGAAGCTCTCGTTCTCGTGAGCGTCTACTGTGTCAGAGAGTCTGAAGTCGTGTCGTTGTTTTTTTAATGCTGACGAGTACAACTGGGATTTTTACATGAAAGCTCTGTTTTTTTGTTTCTACTGTTTTGTTGGAAATAAGCCCGCCGGGTGAAGAGGAGAGGGGTCGGGTTGATCTGGTTCAACCGTACTCTCGCGGGCTTACTTGCTTTGGTGAGCGTCGCAAAAGAAATTTGTCCTCGCTCTCTCCCACCTCGACAGGTGGGCAATGACGGCGGACTTTTTTGACATGCCTGCGTTGCTTCGCGGCATACAGGATGTACACACAGTTAATTAGAATTAATAAAAAAAAAGTATATGTATGAAGCTGATACACGAGAGACGCGTTTTGCGCAAGATGAGCCGCTAAGTGCAGATGCCACGTGTGTCTTCTCGGTGTTGTGTTTTTGACATTAGAGGCCCTCCTCCACAGCAGCTGTGTTTAAGCCAACTTTTAACATGGCGTAGTCAGAGGCGGACAGCAAGGCGAGTCGAGTGGCGTCACTGCCTTCGCAGTGTTCCCGATTGACACAGCTTTTTTTTTCCTTCTCCAGCTTCTATCCTTCAGTCCTTCTCGTACCCGTCAACCATCTGCGGCGTTGCCTTCGTCCCTTTCATCAACACCACACTTCGCTTTAGTATTGTTTTTTTCTCTTACCAGCTGACAGACAGACTTTCCATTTTTCCTCTTACCACTATACCCTCAGTAACCTATACGCGCGTACACACACGCACAGAGCAGCAAAGGTACCACGTCAAAATAAAAAAGAAGATACACTTTGTTATCAACACTTTCTACTTCTCTCTCTCATCTCTTTTGTTTTCCCCAATTTTGGGTTCTGTGTTTTTTTCCATTTTCCCTTTCTTTTCTCGACTCTTAGTGCCTCTTCGTACTTTGTTTTCATTATCTCTCCCTCTCTCTCTCTATCTCTCTCCTTTTTTTGCCCTGCATGGTCTACGCAATAGGTGTTGTGCTGTACGAGCCGCAGGCGGCTACACCGCTGGGCGAGTGGGTGGCGGACGTCGCCGTCGCTCGCGGCCTCGGCGGCGACCTCGACGCCGTTCAGTCCCACCGCATATCCGACGGCACGACCGCCGACAGCACCGCCCTGCGTGCCGTTGTAACGCGGATCGAGGAGGTGCTGGCAGCACCGCAGCAGAGCCCGGCCTCCTGCCTCCTATGTCTCGTGGTGGTGATCTTCTGGGATGGGCAGGCGGAGCAGAGCAAGGCGAGTCTTACCGAACTGAAGCAGCTCAGCGACCGCAAGTGGCTCGCCGGCAACGTGCCGAGCTGGGGCGAGCGGGTAGAGGTGGTGGTGCAGGCGCTGAACGCGAAGAAAGGAGAAGCGAGCATTCGGAGCAACGAAGCCGCTCTCGTGTCGAGTCTGCGCAAGAAGCTCCTGACATCAAACACGGCAGCGAAGGGGCTGTGGAAGGAGGGCCGGCCAGACCGCGCCGCTGCTCCCGGTGCAACACAGGTAGGCGCGCAGCAGCACGTCGATCCTGCGGCACAGACAAACAGTAGCCAGGCAGCCGCGGCGAGTGGCGCCACACCAACGCTGCCCGCCGAGACGGACTTGTCGGTGGACGGTGTGCGACGCGCCATCGACAACGAGCAGGGCGAGTGCTTTTTTCTCCTCTCTGCCCACACGCTGGCGGAGATGGCCGAGAAAACAGAGACGCTGCTGCAGAGCTGCGCCGAGGCGGCGGTGGGCTGCTCGCCGGTGATGGCCGAGCCTCGAGAGATTCGCCGGCCGCACAGCGGGGCGGGCGGCAATGTGACCGCTGCGTCGGACAAAAGTGAAGGAAACGCAGCAGCTGCACCATCGACGTCGTCCTCGTCCTCCTCCTCTCTCTTCGCCCAGGAGTTCTTCTTGCGCCGCTGCTGTCCGCCCGCCACTCACCTCGAGCTGCGCCTGGCGATGTGCGGCAACGTCGACAGCGGCAAAAGCACGCTGACCTCCGTCCTGACACGTGGCTGCCGCGACGATGGCCGCGGACTGGCCCGCGCCTTCGTCTTCAACCACAAGCACGAAGCCATGACGGGCCGCACCTCCAGCATCAGCGAGAACCACCTCGGCTTCTCTGCCACCGGCGGGGTGGTGAACTACGCGCTGCTGCAGCCACACAAGACCGATGCGGAGCTGCAGCCGGTGTCGATTGCGGATGTTGCCCGGCAGCTGACCGCCGCAGCAGCTGCAGCCACTGCTGAAGGGGGAGAGAAGGCGACGGGGGGAGCAGCAGCGACACCAGCGGCAGCGGCAGCCGCGTCCTCGCACCCCACGCGCCAGTACACGCCGCAGGAGCTCGCCTCTCGCAGCTCCAAGGTTGTCACCCTCTACGACCTCGCCGGCCACGAGCGCTACCTCAAGACGACGGTGCTCGGCATGACGCGCAACATGCCCGACTACGCCTGCATCGTCGTCAGCGCCAACAACGGCATTCAGCGCATGACGAAGGAGCACCTGGCGCTGTGCCTCGCGCTAAAGCTTCCCTTCTACATCGTTGTCACCCGCATCGACTCGACGCCGCCCAACGTGCGGGAGGAGACGCTGGCAAACATTCACAAGCTGCTCAAAATTCCGACGGTGCGCAAGCTGCCCTACCCAGTGCGCCGCCACGACGAGGTGATCTTGGCTGCGAAGAACCTGCGCCACGACCGCATTGCCCCCATCTTCGAGGTCAGCAACGTGACAGGGATCGGCATCGCTGACGTGCTGCAGTTCATCAACCTGCTTCCCGTCCGCAAGGACTGGCGGCTGGCGCGTGGGCAGCCAAAGGAGATGATCATCGACAGCACCTTCTTCGTGACCGGCGTGGGGACGGTGGTGGGCGGTATCATCACGCAGGGTGTCTTTCGCGTCAACGATACGGTGTTGCTGGGGCCCGACGGCTTCGGTCACTTCCGCCCCGTCTCCATCAAGTCCATCCACATAAAGGGAGTCGACTCCGTAGCCGCCGAGGCCGGCAGCGACGCCGCCCTCTGCCTGAAGAAGGAGAAGCGCAGTGCGATCCGAAAAGGCAACATTCTTGCCGATGCGACCCACCCACCCAAGTCCTTCTGGCAGTTCGAGGCGGAAATCACAATTCTCTACCACTCCACCACCATCACCGCCAACTACGAGCCGGTGATCCACTCGACGACGGTGCGGCAGTCCGCCCGCATCACCTACGTCGCCCAGGAAATTCTGCGCACCGGCGACAAGTCCCTCGCGCGGTTCCACTTCCTCTACCGGCCCGAGTACATGCAAGAGGGGCAGCGGCTGATCTTCCGGGAGGGGCGGACGAAGGGCATCGGCATCGTGACGAAGATGATGTGCGATCCGGATGAGTACGTGTTGGCCAAGAACAAGCTGCGGAAGAAGATGCAGGAGAAGCTGCACGCACCGGTCGCGGCGAAGTAGCCTTCTCCTTTTTCTCCTCCTTCTCCGCTGCCACTGCCAGTTGTCGGCGAGTGGTTCCCTCAGGCCGATCGTACTCTGTGCAGTGGAAGCCTTTTTTCGCTGCTGATTTTTTTTCTTCTTTTTCTCAATCGCGCTTTCGTGTATTTGCCGGCATTCGCACTCGCTTTACTGATTTCATTTTTTGATTTATACATCTGTTCTGTTTTTCTACCTGTTCATCCTGCTTGGTTGTTGCTTTGCGGTGTTCTGCATTAGACTGAAAACGATGTTTTAGCAAACAAATCTGAGGGTGTGTGTCTGTCCGTCAATGTGTCATCTTTGCTGAGCGGCCGTGAGGCCAATGTCAGTACTGCCAAGTGCGCGCCATTTCAAAGCTTGCGCCCGGGCTCCTTCTCTGTATCTCTCTCTCTCTTTCCATCTTCCTCGTCGCTTGTAAACAAACCACTTCACTCTTCACCTTTTCACTGTCTCTCTTCTTGTGTCTACTGCGCTTCTCTTCTTCTCGCGTGCTTCCTCGGCTCTCCACCTGAATAGGAACCGCAGTTCTCTCGACCTTACATACACCCTCTCGTGTCTTGCTGTCTAGTCCCGTTCATCATGTCGTCCGCGCAGGCTGCCGTAGCGAAGAAGTCGAGTGGCGCTCTCCAGCGCTTCATCGTCACCCCGATGATGAACGCCGCGCACAAGATTGAGCACCGCTCCGCCACGAAGCTGCAGGGTGCCGAGCCGGCCGTGGCGGCCTGGATCAAGACGCACGAGGCCACCGGCGCAGACGCCGCGACGAAGAGCACGCAGCGCTTCCTGCACGAGCAGAGCCAGCTGATGAGCTACCGCGTAGTCCGCTGCTTCGAGGAGGCGCGCTACGTCGCCTCGGGCCAGTACTTCAAGCAGTACAACTTCGGCTGCTTCCTGCAGGACGCCCGCTTCTTCACGCAGGCGCTCTTCATCTTCCTGATTGCCGTGCTGGCGGGCCGCCGCTCCATCTACCCTCCGATCCACCCCGACAGCCCGCTCGCGATTGCGCTGGACCACAAGGTGAACCCGAACTACTAAGCCGCGAAGACACACTCGCGCCTGAGGAGGCGACTGGGATGGAGGAGGAGAAAGAGGAGAATGGGTGAGAGGGGAGATAGGGGAACAGCGCGGAGGGGAGCGGCTGCGGATTTGTGCCGCGGATCACAAAAAAAGAAACAGTCCTTGCTGTACCTGTCTGCCTCCCATCTGTTGTTGTTGCTGCGACCGTTTTTCTTTTGTTGTTTTCCCCTCGCCCTTACTCTTTTTTCACCCGCCTGCGAGAAAAAAAACTCCAACGGCGTAGAGGTTCAATAATATAGGAAGTAGGAAAAAAAAATGTGTAGTACGCACGTTTGCACGCATGGCGTGTTTGTCTGTCGTGTGTGCGCTGGTGAAAAGGGGGAAAAAAAGGCGGTGTGCAATCGCTGTTTTTTGCGTCGGTTCTGGAGACGCTTTTAGCACTCGACCACTCATCCACACACAGAGACGCACACATGCACACACATGGACACGCGGGCGTTATTTTTGCAGCAAGCGTGCGTACAATTAGTTAACGTTTTGTGAAGGAGATATGTTACCCAAAGAGAAAAAAAAAGAAATTGGAGCGATTGGGCATCCAAAGAAAATACGAGAGAGGCGTGCGCTCAAACAGGCATGCTTTTCTCGATCACACATTCGTTAAAAAGCGTGATGACGCTGCCCGTAGAACGGCAACGCGGAAAGAACTGCACGTCGCCCTCCCTGCACGGCACCTGCAGGTCTGTGTTCATGTGTTTGTGCCGGCTTTCTGCTGGTCGAGAAGGTGTCGCCCATCTCTTCCGAAGTTGGACGGGCTACTTAGGTGGCAGCTCTCTCTCTCTCTCTTTCTCTTCAGACTCAACGGGCCGTGCCGCTTTTACTCCAGCTCCTTAGCTGTTGCCCGCGTCGCAATAAAAAAAAGCGCTCTAGCAAGGCGTTGTGCGTCAGAGAAGACGAAGAAGCGAGGACTTTCTTGTTCCGGTTTCTACTCTCTCCACAACAGGCATGAAAGATGTCTTTAGTATGCCCTTTCCTCTCTCTCTCTTTTTCTCTCTCCTTTTTTTTCTTTTCCTAACATCTCATCAACGACACTCCGGAACCACTTCCACAAGATCACCCATCGTAGGAGCCGGACTGTGTGTGTGCGTGTGCCTGTACAAGAGAGCGTTGCCTCGCCTCTTTCTCCTCTTTTTTGTTTCTTTTTCTCTGGTGATTGCTCCCCACCTCTGCCGTCACATCAATGGCGGCTTACGTGCCCGGAGACCGCGTGTGGGTGTACATCGAAGGCGATGGCTGGTGGCCTGCGCGGGTGCTGAGCGACGAGGAATTCGGCAGCCGCACAAGCGGGCAGGACATCGCCGTGCAGTTCTACGCCGGTGCCGAGACGTCCGCCTCGCTCTACGAGCTGAACAGCCGCAGCGACGCGGCCCACATTTGCTACTTCGAGACGTCGTCGGAGAAGGCGGTGACGGTGAACCCGGAGCTGGAGGCGGCCATCCGCCACGCCGCGGACGACACGGACGCCAACCCGATAAAGTCGGCGGATGTGGCCGCTGCCTCTGCGACTGCGGCGGGGGCGTCGCTGCACAGCCACCACCCGGCCGCTGCGGCGGCGCACACGGCGGCGGTGACCCGCGCGACTGCGAAGCGCATGCGGGAGATGGACGATGATGTTGCGGGCTACGGCGGCGCTGGAGCAGATGCGGGGTCGAGCTCCAAGTTCCGCCACCTGCGTACCGAGGAGCTGCACCACCTCTCGGAGAAGATCGCAGCAGCGGTGGAGGCGCAGAGCCTCGCCAAGGTGCGCGCCACCCTCTGCGAACTCGACGGCGTCGATGTGTATCTGCGGGAGCTGGAGGAGACGAAGATCGGCATCGCGGTTGGCTCGGTGCTGCACCACGCCGCACTGAAGCCGCTGTGGCCCCTCGCCCGCGCCATCATCTCCTTCTGGGCTCGCCACCTGCCAGCCGAAACCCTCGCCGCCATCCGCAGCGTGAAGCAGCAGGAGGTCACCGCTGCTGCTGGCAGGGACGGCGTCGAGGTCGGCTCCCCCGCCGAGCCGGCCAGTCCGGTGGGAACGCAGAGTCCCCTGCGTCGGCAGCCGGGGTCGCCTGGGCTCGCTGGTGGGAGCGCCTTCGAGAGCCCCACCTCCCCGTCCACCGCCGGTCCCGCAGCGTCCTCGGCGGTGCCGCAAAAGAGAAGCTTTTTCCACAACGTGCGGCAGCTGCTCGACAACCCTGACAACACCGTGCGCTACGACGACGCCGTGCTGGATGACGTGGCGCGCAAGATTGTCGCTGACGTCACGGACCGCGACGACCGCCTGCAGCTTCTGGCGCGGCTGCGAGAGCCGGATATGGAGTTTCTGCGTACGCGTCTGCTGTCGGGGGAGTGGACGCCGAAGAAGTACCTCGAGCAGCCCAACGAGCTGTTCTTGACGGAGAAGCAGAAGTCGGAGGAGGCGCAGCGGGTGTCGCGGAAGATGAAGGCGGTCGAGGCGGCGCAGAACGCCGGCATCAACCTCACCCATCTCTTTAAGTGCGAGCGGTGCGGCAAGCGGGAGTGCACCTTCTACGAGCTGCAGATCCGCGGCGCTGATGAGCCGACGACGAAGTACATCACCTGCCTCAACTGCAAGAACTCCTGGTCGCAGGAGTAGCCTTGCACGCTAGTGCGCGCAGAACGGTGTGCGTGCGTATGTGTGTGTCTGCACAGCTCTCTCAGTGGCTGTGACAAAAGCGTCGTTTGTGGTTGTTGTTGTCTTTTTTTTTTTTGTTCTATGTGCGGGCGTGCATTCTATTTTCTAGCCGCCGTTATCTGGTTGTTGCGGAGGGTGTCCCCTCGCGTGATAGCGTCTGTGTGTGTGCGTGCTCTCTTTGTTCTTGATGTAATGGTTGTGGTGGTCCCTGCCGTGAGAGGGAGGTTGCAATTGGGAACAAGCTTCCTCTTCTTCTCTCTCTCTGCCTGTGTGTTGAGTCGAAGACCTTAATATCTTTTCTTTGTTTGTATGTGTGTGCAGTTGAATAGAGCACTTTCCCTTCTCACACACAGCCAGAAAGATGCCGTTGCAGTTGGCGCTTTCGTGGCAAGGTCGTAGTCGTGGTGGTGTGCTGTAGGGGGCGTCTCCGCCGTGTGTGTCGGTGTAAACCCACCGATCCGGGTAACTGCGTGAAAGGCTTTAATGCTCGACAGAAAAAAAGGGAAGTGAAGAGCCAAAAGCGGACCTCCATGTGAATATGCGGCAGCACAGGAATACACGAGAAGGAGAGGAAAAGATTCTGACTGAGTGGTGTTGAAAGCCTCTCTGCTCTCGACCTCAGTGTGTGCTGCAGCCGTCGTCACAGTGCAAGACCGCGTGGGTGTATTGCGTTTAAAAAAAAAGTGGGCAACCTCACCTAAGCTAAAAACGAAGGTGCTTCACGACGTGGACTGAGGAAACGGAGCGCATTGGATCAGGCGCGTCCGCTTCCGAGCCAAAGAGGTGCTGCTTGTACTTGGCGTTTGCCCTTCAGTCCGTCTGCAAGCACTTCTTCGATGTGTTGCTCCTCTCCTCTCTTTAATATGCGTAGTACACTCTAAACAACCGTTCTCACGGCACGTCTTTTCTCCTCTCTGTAGGTTTTTTTTTTGGTTTGAGCCGAATCAGGATCGTGAGGAGTAACGGCACAGAACAGCGCACCGCGAGTAGCTGAAGCTTGTCTGCCTCTTTAAAACAAAAAGCAACATAAATAACTTAGACGGCTCGATCGGCTGCAGAAGAGGAGGGCGAGAAGGCCAGACTTTGTATAGACCCCAACGTGACACTACCAAACAGGAGACTAGTCAGCACACTCCCTGGAAAATACCCACACCAGGCACTCCCGCCACTTGTCTCTCTTTCTCACTCACACACACACACATACACAAATACTTCTAATGTCGTCCTCCAGCGGCTTTCCGACTAACTCGTGGGTGTGGCTGAAGCAGCCCGACTACCCGTGGTGGCCAGCGATGGTGCTCGACCCTGCACAGTGTGGCGAGGAACTACCGGATGGCTGCGACCTCGCCCTCTTATGCGGCCCTACATCGGCTGCCAGTCTCGCCTTCGCCGTCGCCGCGGACGGCGAGCAGGTGCGTGCGTTTCGCGGTGCCGAGGCCGATGCCGGGCTCATCCGCGACGGCAGCGCTGACGAAAGCTGTGCGGCTGCGATCAACGAGATGATCGCAGCAGCAGCAGCAGCACCTGTCGAAACAACGCCAGCACCAGCAACAGCGGCGGCCGATGCGGGAGGTGATGCCGTGGACTGGGAGGCGTTGATGGCAGAGAGCGAGGCGGCCATGGCGGCTCCGAGTGAAGGCGCACACAGCAGCCGCCACAAGGATAAGAAGCACCGCAAGGAGCACGCCAAAAAGGACAGGAAGAGGGACAAGAAGGACAAAAAGAAGAGAAGCCACCGCCGGCACCGCAGCGAGGAGGCCGCCGACTCCGCCAGCAGCGGCAGCGACGACGATGAAAGCGGCGCTGACGGGGAGAGCGAGGACGAGGACAACTTGTTCCGCCGCCGCAACGGCACCACGTCGTCCCGCACGGCTGCCAAGAAGGCAAAGTACGAGCGGCAGAGCCACCTCGAGGAGTACGACACGGGCAGCAGCACTGTGCCGGCCTACAGCCCCCGCAACGACCCGGACTACCTGTACCGCAAGGTGAAGAAGGCGCGGCGCGGCGCCACGGTGGAGGAGCTGGCGGCATGTGCGGCGGAGCTGCGTGACTTCAACGGCCGCTGTCTCGGCGGGGCTGCGAGCCCGGCCGACGTGGAGGCGCCAGTGCTTCGTGTGCTGCAGCGGCTGACGAGCGTCGATGTGACGGTGGCGCAGCTCCAGCAGTCTGGCGTGGGTGTTGCCGTGGGCGGCCTGCTGCGCTCCTTTACTCCGCCGGTCGTGCAGCTGGCGCAGGCGATCCTGAACTACTGGTTCCACTCCCTTCCGCAGAACACGCAGCAGCAGCTGGCGACAGAGACGGAGGTGGATCGGGCCTCGGTTGACACGTGTGCGAGTGGCGGTAGCGAGGGCAAGCGGGAAGGTGAGCTGCGTCGCCTTGGTGTCACGCTGTACGATGCCTTCACCAATGAGGAAATCAACGACGCGCCGGCGAGCGCGGATGTGGTGGAGGTTTGCCACCAGCTGGAGGAGGCGCTGGAGAAGCGGTGCGATGCCGATGCTCAGATGCACATCCTGGCCGCCTTCGGCAAGGACGCCAGCACCGGCAAGTCGTTGCGCCGCCTCGTGCTGGAGGGTCGCATCACCGCCGACGACATTGTGAAGCACGCCAACGACCTGCCGACGCTCATCCGCAGCCACGAGCGCCGCCCACCGAACATCCTGACGCACACGTCTGGCTTCTCCATGAGCTTCGGCAGTGGGTCGCCGACGTCGCCAAACGAAGTCTTCTCCCCCAGCGGGGACGGCACGACGGGCAGCCCAACCTTCGGCTCGCCAACAGGCCGCACTACCACGGCACTGTACACCTGCCCCCACTGCGGCGCCAACGACGCCTATCACAGCAGCTACACGGTGCAGGCCCATGACAACATGCCGGACATTCTGCTGTGCAAGAAGTGTGGCATGACGTGGAACGTGTCGGATCAGTAAAGCATCGGGGGTAGAGAGGAAGTTTAAAAAAAAAGGGGGGGAAAAGAGGGGAAAACATAAAGAAGAACTCTTCGGAGTGGTGGAACCGTGTTTGTCGAAACGCGCTACTGCTCCATTCTCTCTCCTCGTTCCGCCCCCATCTTTTTTTCTGGGTTTGTTTTTCAATGGTGGTGATTCGCCGCTGTTATTGGCATTGTTATTGTTGTTGTTGTTGTTGTGTGTGAACGTTTCTGCAATTCTCCTCAATGTGTTGTGCGGAGCAGCTCGCCGCATTTGCCCTGTTTTGTTCCAACTTATTCTTTTGTTTGGCGCTTGGCAACTCAGTGCTGCGCTACGTTGTGAAAGAAGACTTGTATCAACCCTGTCACCTTTCCATGTGAGAAGCAATTTGCGCGCTGTAGCACGAAATCAAAAAAAGAGAAAAGAAGAAGATTGGCGGGGCAAAAAGGATAATTGATCCACCGTTGCTCGCTCCGCCGAGATTGCAAGCCGTGCGGAGAACGAGGAGGCAAGCTTTCACCAAAGCGCCTAGATCAAGCTGCCGAGTCTCTCATATTTTTTGTTTTGTCGGCCTTCCTTCCATTGCGCTGCGTCAGTGCAGGTGTCTTCCCCCAACGAGCACCTGGCAAGAACGGGCTTCTGCTAGCACTCGAGTGCGAGATGAAAGATGCCGAACAACTATCTGCATCGATCTGTTGTAGCTCCACTATGTCAACCACTTTCTCTTTGTTTCTACCATCATCCGCCTTTTGTTGACATTTACGTCCATTCAATCTCTTCTTTTTCTTCTCTCCACGTGTACGACATGCGATGCTGATAGCCGTGACTTTACGCTGCACAACGCGCGCGTGTGTGTGTGTGTGTGCTCTTAAGATATAAAAAAAGAAAAAGCAAAACAGAGATCGCAGAGAGCAGAGTACACGAGTTTAGGTGTTTTTTGCTGTTTTCTCGCACCACTCCCTTCGCCTCATCTCCCCGCTCCGCTGTTGATCTTCCTTTGTGACTTATCATTATTATTACAACGACCCCTCTTTTGCTTTCTTAGCCCTCATTTTTTTTCTTTTATTTTCCATTCAATTGGTGGTGGCATTCGCTTTGCATTGCCCCCCTCCTCTGCCTTATTCCACCTTTTCGTGCTTGTGTCTACTTCTATTTTCGATTAGTTCGTTTTTCTTTTTCTCGTGAGCGTGCACCTCCGTCTACGGCGATCTCGCGCGCTAGCATATCCAATTCGCTGAGGTACGTTTTTTTTCTTTTTTTGATTTTTTCGTATAGGGAAAATCTGCGGTGAAAGGCCCCCTTTTTTTTTTTGCCCACTTAACACACACACACACAATTTCATATATACACAGCTACATACCCACACGTGCTTCTCTCCTGATCATCTCTTCGCCTCTCTGTTTCTCCTTCTTCAACCTTCTGCTGAAAACAAAGCCTTTTTTTGCTATTCTACCCGTCTGTACTCCTTCCTTCCCTCTGATTCACTCAGCTCTCCTCCGCTTCACCTCAGAAGGTAGTTTTTTTTCTATTGGAAAAATACACACTTGTGTCTGCCCTCTACTCCTTGCGTTCTTTTTTGAGATCTTGCCTCGCCTCTTTTCACCACCTTGCCATTCTTGAAGTACTTGTCGACGTGTTCCGCCACCTCTTGTGTAACGCATCACGAAAAAAATATTCCCTACTTGTTTTCTACTATTACTATTGGGGTGAGCTTGTGCTCTCAAGCTGTGTTTTTTTTTTGTTTGTTTTGCAATGGCAAGCATCGGTGACCACGGCCTCGGCTCTCCCAACACCGGCAGCCCGGTGAGCCGGCACGGACCCGGCGAGCACGATGTCGCGGACAGCGGCGCTGCCGTGGCGGGTCAGCGCCCCCACCCCAACCACCACCTCCCCACCAGCAGCAGCAACGGCGCAATGAGCTACGGCGGGACCGAGGCGAACCCTCTCTGCCGCACACCGAAAGGCTCGGAGGAGATGACGGGAGACAGCGCCGATGTTGTTGTGCCGGTCGCTGCGGACCACAGCCGGGGGCGAGCCGCAGTAGACGGGGAAGGAGAATGCATTGTCGCCGACAGCGACGACGCGGCGGGCAACACCAACACGTGGAAGGGCCGCATCCGCCACTTCCTGCTGAATAACGATCCTCTCCTCTACGCTGCTCTGAAGTGGGGCCTGGCGGTGCTGCTCCTCCTCTTCCTGACGGTCATCGTATGTGGGATGCTTTTCCAAGGCGTGCTGAGCAGCAGCAACTGTACCGCGACGGGGAACGATACGCTGGTGGAGGGGATGCCGGGATGGTGCCACACCCGCTTTGGCACCATCCTCGGCGTCGCCGATGGCGTGTACTCCTACAGCAACTGCAAAGACGACTACGTGTCCATCGCGGACGCTTACGTGAGTCTCAGCGTCCCCACAGTGGACTCGACAGGGACACTCACCACCACCACCTCGGAGTTTTACACGGGGCTGCAGTGGCAGTGCGTCGAGTACGCGCGGCGCTACTGGATGATGAATGGCCGCCCCAAGCCCGCCTACTTTGGCTCCGTCGACTGGGCGGCCGACATTTGGAATCTGACGGAGGTTCACCTGCT
Source organism: Crithidia fasciculata (assembly GCA_000331325.2). Lineage (NCBI taxonomy): Eukaryota > Euglenozoa > Kinetoplastea > Trypanosomatida > Trypanosomatidae > Crithidia > Crithidia fasciculata. The sequence continues at coordinate 1,025,717 of CM003428.1, forward strand.
GGAGAACAGCAGCAAGACGCTGCCCCTCCATCGCTTCAAGAGCGGCGACCGCGTCGTGCGGGACGGGCTGGAGCCGCCGGAGGTGGGTGACATCATCATCTACCCCGTACAGCCCGGCGGCTTCCCGGTCGGCCACGTCGCGGTGATCACCAAGGTGGAGGTAAGCGCACAGGGCTACATCAACGTCGCGGAGCAGAACTGGGGCAGCATGCAGTGGCCCGGACCGTACCACAACCACTCGCGCCGCATCCCGCTGCACTACGATCACGCCACGACGGCCATCACGTTAAATGATCCGGCTGGCAAGATTGTGGGCTGGATGCGGTACGGTTAGAGTGCAGTGGTGCGCCAAGATGAGTGTAAATAGTGAGCGGTGGCGTAAGCCCGTCTCATTTCCTCCCCCTTTTTTTACTGTTGTGTGTATTCAATGTTTTTGCTTTTTTGCGTTATGCTTTAGAAAAAAGAATCAAGACGAATTATGTCGAATATGTGTGTGTGCGCGCTTTGCTTGTAACTTTTGTTTTCCCCTCTCCCTCTCTCTTTCTCTCTTCTGGTTTTCAACCAGCTCTTTTCTGATCCAAGTCTTTTGTGTTGTTGACGCATACGTGCTTTCTTAAGCTCTATTGTTGCTCCATTTCTATTTATGTCATTTTTGTTTCTATTGTTGTTGTTGTTGCTGTCTTTCTCTCGATGTTTACCCGGTGGTTGTGGAGCTGTCGTGTCAAAACAATTACAAAAAAAAAAGATTATAAAGGAAGATACCGTATGTATTCGCGGTTCATGCCTTTCGAGGAGGTTTCCTTCATGGCGGTCGGACCAATGCCTCTAAGGCGACTCCAAGGTGGAGTTACCGGTGGACGAAAGATCGCCTTTATTGCCGTGGGTGTGAGATGGAAGTTTGTGTGTCGATGTGAGTTCAGATGCTCGGAGTCTCTCACGCCTCCACACTCTTCCACAGATACACACACAAAGAGGGGGATACGCCGCATTTCAACGTGCTTTTTTTTGTCTTCGGTTTTTCCTCAAGAAATCGTTGCGTGCCAACCTCGCGTGTGTTTCTCATTTAGCTTCACCTGCTTTTCTCCGCTGAGGAGCAGCAGCGGTGGCAGACTCTCAGTGTTGTGTCATGACTGGTTTGCATATGTGCGTCCGCTTCTTCTTTTTTCTTGATATTGCTCTCACTTTCCCTTCTCTCTCTCGTCTTTCTTTCTTTTTGCGGTTTGTGCGTGTGTATGTGTGTGTGTGTGTGTGTGCGCTCCCTCGCTCGTAACACAAGGAAAACGTGTTGTACTTCACCCAGGAAACTGGAAAAGAAGATTTTTTCTTTTCTACATTCTCTCTGTTTGTTCTGGTAAACGCCACGGCTGCACGGGAAACAAAAGCAGAACAGCGGGAACAACGCTCACTCCTTCACTACTTCGCGCTGTATAACGATCTTTTCTTCTTTTTCCATCCTTTTTTTTTGTTTTGTGGATAAAATGGGCCCACGACGCACGTGCTTCTTTTCTCCGACGCGCGTGGCACTCGTGGCGGTGGTGCTGGCCCTCGCTCTTGTCACGTGGACGGCCACGGCGAGCCTGTCGCACGCCTACACGCACACCGACGACGGCGTGGAAACGTCGCAAGACTCCATGGCAGATGTTGATGCGGCCAGCGGGGTTGTCGACAGTGCTGCATCGAGCATCGGCAAAGCAACTGCTGCCAACTCTGCTTCAAGTCCAGCAGCAGCGTCCTCCAAAGCAGAGGGGACGGAGAAGCCTTCCGCGAGCGCCTCAAGTACCGCACCAACCTCAACCACCGCGCCAGCCTCAAGTGCAGCGAGCGCCTCAAGTACAGCGCCCGCTTCCACCACCGCGCCAACCTCAACTACTGCGCCAACCTCAACCACACCGCCTGCCTCAACCACCGCGCCAACTCCAACTGCCATGCCCACCCCCACAGAGGCGAATGGGAACGGACAGAACAACGTCGACTCCAGCGCCGTGCCAACACTCGTCTTCATTATCTTTCTCATTCTCGTCGTCGGTGCCGTCCTTTACGGCACCCGCACCCTCCCCCGCAACTGTCCCTTCTTCCGCCGTGGCGGTGGTGGGCCGGGACGTGGGCAGGCACCGCACACGCAGCAGTACGCCCGTCTCGACGGTGGAGCGTTCTACGGCGACGAGGAGGACTACCGCGGCATGGAGCCGAGCTACGCGGCGGGAAAGCGGAAGAGTCTGGACGGCGCTTCGTCCCTGAGTCGCGGCTTCGGCCCGCTGCGTGGCGCCGACGGCGATGGCTCCAACGACATCATCATGGAGATGCAGGAGAAGCTGCGCGGCGGAGCGGCATCGTCTAGTGCCAACGGTGCCGCTTTATCGCCCCTGCCCAGCAAAAACTCCCTCAAGACGATGCGGAAGGTGAAGCTGGGGCCGGTGACGGCGGTGTCCCCGTTCGGTGGGGCGCGTGGTGGCGACGAGACCAGTGCCGCCACCGTCGCTTCATCACGTGGCGCAGCGCCGAAGGTTGAGGGAAGTCCCAGTAGATCTATTCCCAAGGAGGACTGGGGATGGTCGAACGAGGAGGAGGACCTCTAGAGGCTCGAGGAGGGTCGCCCAAGAAAGGAGGTAAAGTGGAGTAGGAGACGTCATCGGACTCTTCTGTATTTTTTTTTCTCTAAGTCCCAGGCCACGCCTCCTAACTTTCTGCATGTGTCTCTTTATTTTCTCTCTCTCTCTCTGTGATGAATGCAATGCTGTTTCGTGGACGTTCCCCGCGCCTTTTTTCGGGCCCTCCACCCTTGCGTTCTCTTCTCCGTAACATATATATTTATAAGGTCTCTAAAGGTGTTATGCTTGCTGCTGCTGGTTTTCCTTTTTAGTGATGAATCATCGACAACGCCTCTCTAGCAACTCTGTGCGTCTGCTTGTCCTCCTCTTGCTGTTGTCGGTCTCTTCCTCCATTCTGATGTTGGCCGCTATCGAAGCTGAGATATGGAGCCTTGAAAAGGTCGCGTTGGTTTTTTTCGTTTTCATTCTGCCTTCCCATGAAGACATCTAAGAGCGCTACTGAAGCGATTGGTAAAAGGTACCAACCAACCGCGCATACTTCCTTTTTTTCTTTTTCTCTCCTTTTTTTTCTCGACGCGCGTCTTCTTCTTTTTAACTCCCTCAGGAGATGTTAGATGTCGCCGGAATGGGCTTGCGCACATCTTTGTGTGTCGAGGTAAATGCTCATCTGTGAGTGTGTATGTTTTTTGTATTGAGAAATTTGTTTGCTGTTTCTCGTTTCTCTTCTTATCTTCTCATCTTATTTACCCATCTTTCTTTTTTCCCACCTTTTTTCGCTCACCACCTCATCTTTGTTGTTGCGGTAGTTGCTATTGTTGTTTTGCTCCCTTTGCCCTCTACTTCTAAAGTGTTATTCTCTTTTTTTTTTCTTCATTGATCTGCCTCTGCGTGTCTCTCCGCAAGCACACACAAAAACACACTTACGCACTCACTCACATATGTCGACACACGCCTGTACACGCTGGTCGCTTGCCCACAAATGTTTTCTCCTCTCTTTATTGTGCTCTTTGCAAGGTGACAGCGGACGCGACGGGTTTTGCCCCGCGGCCGCTGCACATACGCCCGGCGTCTCCCTTTTCTTTACCTTTTATTTTTCTTCCCTCTGTGTGAATTCGTGTTTTCGTCTTCTTAATTTTGATTGTTTGTTTCTTTGGGAGTGCGAGGCACACGACGCGTGTCCTGCGACGACCGTAATTTTCTCGTTGAGCAGGTGGGCTTCAAGTTGTAACGCACGCTGTTGCTGCGAAAGAAAAAAAAACAGAATGATGGTTGGTGGTGGAGCAGTGGTGCGATGGGCTAGACTGCGTGGAATGTCAATGCGTGTGCGCTTACGTAAGACACCATAGCAAGAGGAAAAAAACGAATGAGCAGGACGTGACACTAAGAAAGCGGAGTCGCCTCGCTGTCCACCGCCAGTTAGATTAATTAAAACTGGAAAAAGCAGGGGGGTGAAGCACGAAACTCTTCAGACGCTCAAGAGAGACGGCACGAGAAGTGTTTTGACGTGGTTTTGTTTTAAGATTTTAGAACCTCAACGGAATGTGCGGCAAAACGATGTGACTTGCAGCCGGGGGCTCTTGCGTATCACATAACAGAGAAAGAAAAACAATGGACAAAAAGGGATAAAAACAACAGAATACGTACGGGAGTGGTGCTGATTTGTTGTCCTTCTCTCGCAGCTCCAATTTCGCCTTCTATGCGTCCCTTTTACCTGACTTTGTGCACCTCGCCGGGGAGTGCTCGGTGCACCCGAACTTTCCGTTACCTTACCCAAGCCCATTTCCCTCTTCCTGAACCCTCTGCTTTCCCCTTTGCTCTTTAAGGATTGCGTTTTTTGGAGGTGTGCACGATCTGCATCTGATCCGCCTCCTCTCTCTGCCCTCTCTCTCTCCCTCTCTCACCAAGATTTGAACTTGTGCTCTACACTATTTTTTTTTTCTCTCTCATATACGCAGCAAACATATCTATTCCCAGAACAATGGAGGTAGTATGCGTACCAGATCACGTTGAAGTCACTGCTGCAAACACTCCTGCCACGCGCGACTGGGAGGACGCCGACAGCGGTTCCTTCCCTCTCGGGAGCAGAGGGCGACCCATGGTGACGATCCCGGTGCTACTTCTCATCTGCGTCGGCGTATCTGCTGCGTTTCTGTTATATGCTTTTGTATCGGCTGCCTTGTCTCTCTTAGTGTTGAAGTAAAATGCCTTCTGAAGTTGACCTCTTGCTTGCTGGCGTTTAGAGTGTGACGCGGTGAGTAGTGGGGAACAGGCCGCTCAACTAGCTAGTGGTTGTTCGTATCTTCCAGCAGTCCTTGCCCAATCCAGCCTTTCTATCCGTCGCAAAAAAAAAAATGGCAAGACGAGATTGCTAGAGGCGGAAGACGACGCGGCGCTGTCTGAAGAAAGCTGCACTCTTGTGTTTCTCTGTGTGTGTGGGTTTATGTGTGTGACCCATTGTCAGCGCCTAGTATATCCTGCTTGTATGTTTATTTATTTATTTATTATACATGTAATATTTCTGTTGTTGTTGTTGCTCTCCCATCAGCCATTCTGTTCTGCGTCACTGCTTTGTTTCAGATACAAGAAACACGGTTTTTATTCTATGTTTTTCTCTAACTGTTATTTTCCTTCGAGTTTGCTTTATAGCTGTGTTATTCTTTTTGTATTGCACCTCCGCCGCCACCACCGCGACCATTGCAACTCTTCTTTTACCCCCTCCGTCTGTTTGCTTTTTTCTGTCGAAGCACGTCGAGTTTCCCTCTTATTTTGTCTCGCCCATTGAAGTAAATGTCTCCTCTCGTCGTTGTCTCGCGTGAACGATAAAGACTCAAAGGCAAAAATGGTCAGCACTTGTGCAAGTACAGAGAGCGCTGAGTATCAAATTTGTCGTCTGCCTCGTCAGTGAGTGACAAAGAGAGCGAGAGCACCGCTACCCGCACTCGCCACAAGTTCGGAAGGGAGTGATGGGCACCACTTTACGTGGGATTTGTATGAAGCGGCGGCAGCCCTTTTTTTGTTTGTTTTGAAGCTCCTCACCTTCCAAAGCCTGAAGAGCATGCACTTCTAATGTTCCCCCTTCTACTTCTTTTTTTTTCTTTTCTACTGATGGTGCTACACGAGTGCAGTAGGAAGCGGCAGACACTGAACCACGTGTCTTTCTTTTTTCCCTCGTTGCCTGTGGCACCTTGGCTCACATCGTTGGACGCCTCGTCTCGCCTCACCTGTCGGAATCGCATAGTGCATGCGCATACGGCATTGTAACCACACGCACTCGCATTTTCCTGCCGCCCTATTCAGACCTTGTGCTAGCAACGCCGCAGACCGCCGTGGCCTCGCCATCATGGGCTCCGGCTGCTCCCAGACGTGCTGCAGCCCCCCGCCGTTCTGTGAATCGTTCCCTGTCGCCCGCAAGTGGCAGGGCCGCGTCCGCCGCCGCGGTCGGCGTTCCACCGCACGCAACGCCAAACAAAGCAATGCCGCCCCCGCAGTGCACCTCATCTCAAGCTCTCGCGCACCGTCGGACATGCTTTACGCAAACACCCCCATCATCGCGTCGGCCACCGCTACCCGCGGTGGAGAAGGCGGGAGCGGCGGCGTACCGATGTGGAGCATAGACCATCTCCTCCTCCTCTACAACGGTGTAGCGACATTGGAGCGGAGTGGCGGCGAGGAGGAGAACACTGCAGTAGCCATGTTTCATGGCTTTTTCGGTCTCGCCGAGCGCCAGCGCCGGGAGCGGGAGGTGCAGCAAGCGTATCCCTTTTAAAAAAAGGGGGAACGTGAGGTCAGGAGAGAAGATAGAACGCGGGGGTGACCGCTCACCCTCTTTGTTTGTCTCGGCCTTGTTTTCGTCTTTCTCCTTGATTGGCCCTGTCTCCAGGTCTACCACTTCTTCGCGGCTGCACCGGTATTTCCAAACGTTGTCCTTTAACGGATACATCTTTTTTTTGTTTGTCCTTTTTTTTTTCTGTATCCTGCTGAGAGAGCTCACAAGTTTTTTTCTCTTTGTGTTATTTGTCTCCCTTGTTGCTGCGAGCAACATCATCCGAGTGCGACGATCTTTTTTTTGTTTGTTTGTTTGTTTTTTCCCTTGTCGCGGCAATCGCCCTCTTCTACACCTTTCTTTTTTAGGCACGGCTGCACCACGTGAGGGGCCTGCGGAGATTCCTCGAACACCTCCCACAATGAGCTAGCACTCTAAGGTGTGCCAGCTTCGTCGTTGCGGATGTTGTCTCTATGATTTTTATTTCTGCCATTGTGTGTCTGTGTGTAGACCAGGAAAGTGCGCCAGCGCCTTCTCTTGTTGACTTCTTTGTGCGAAATATTTGTTTCTCTCCCTGTCATAGCCACTCTCTCTCTCTCGCTCTCTCTCGTGTTCGCATGCACGCCTCGTTCCCATAAATGGCCTTCCAACTGCCGGGCTCACAAACACACACACACACACACACAACGTGCAGGAGAGGAAAAGAAAAACGGAACAGTAGTGAGGGAAACTGACACGAATGCTGCGGCGGCGTTGCGTGGAGCTGGAGGGCATGTCGAACCTGCGCGACCTCGGCGGTTACCGCACCAAGGACGGCACCAAGACGACCAAATGGGGTGTAATTTACCGAGGCGATCAGCCCTCCAAGGTGCCGGCTGACGTTGCGCAGAAGGTGTTGGTTGACCAGCTGCGCATCCGCAACGCCTACGACCTACGCGACGTCACGGAGACGCGGGTGAAAAGCTACGACATTCCCCACATCACTCGCCACGCTTTTTCGATTGATATGAGTCGCATGGGGGAATTGTTGCTGCCTGGCGAGAACACCAACGAGGGCCCCGTTGCGGCGGCCCTCATGCAACGCTACTACCGCCACCTTGTCACTGCGGAGGGTGCTGCGGTGGGTGCCGTGCTGAAGGCGCTGCTGCGTGCGCGTCCGTCTAGCGAGCACGCCGCCATGCTGCACTGCACTGCCGGTAAAGATCGCACCGGGTGGACGGTCTATCTTCTTCTCTCACTACTCGACATCGCGGATGCGGAAAAGCGGGCGGACTACATGCTTACGGGGCAGTGCTTTAAGATTCCGCGCGAGGCCTACGAGTATGAAGGGGCCGCCGAGATGAGCGCGGAAGCGTTCGACGCCTTTTGGGGTGTCTCTACGGACTACATCGATGCTGCCACGGCGGAGGTGGAGAAGCTGGGCGGTGTGGTGGCCTACGCGAAATCACACATGGGCCTCACAGAGGACGATGTTCAGCAGCTGCGTGACATTCTACTCGAGTAGAAATTATCTGTGTGTTGATGTGAATGTGTGCGTGTGTGTTTGTTCTTCTTTGTCTCCTTCTGCGGCTCATCGCAGACTTGCCTGCTCCTTGTCTTTCTGTTTCCTCGACTGATGTGCTTGTTACATTGTCTCGCCTCTTGCTTCCAAAGCTGGCATCCTCATGACGCGATGTGCAGCGCACAATAAAAGGAAAAAGGGGCATTCGTGCTGCTTTTCCCTTTCGTGTGTGTGTTTGAGAAAGAGAAAAGGGGTTGGCAGTGCCAGCTCCTAGTGCTTTCCACCTTTGTGTTTTTTAAGGGGGGACCACACTGCGCAAGAATCTTTGCAGTAATCGCCGCTGCTTTACAGAGAATGAAGCTTGTTTACTTCGTCCTTCTTCTTGTGCCCCTCTCGCACATTCGCCCGTTACCTCCTCGCTCTCCCCTTAATAACTTCTCCTTGATGTCTTTCTTTTCTTTCCTCTCTCACATCTTTCTCATTCCTCGAAGCGCGCAACTCATCTAACCAGCCCACAATCATTTTTTTCTCTTTGTTACCCGCTCAGCAGAGTCACCACACGTACGCAACGCAATCTCTTATCTGCTTCTCTGAGCCTCTCTCTCTCTCTCTTTTCTTTCCCCTCTACTCAACACCACCACATACAGAAGACTTCCATAACGAAAGGGAGGAACTCCCTGGCACCTCAATTTGCAATTACCTCTCCCCGTTTCCTTGTTTTTTTTTTATAATAGCACTCTCTCTCTCACTCACTCTCCAACGCGCCTATACACACACACAAACACAAACTTTCGAAACGCACACTACACTCACACTACTCCATCTTTTTACTATCATCGTTTGTTCTCGCTGAACGCATTCCACGCCTTTGCAAATTATTTTTAGCTTTACGCTGACTGCTGCGTGGCGCTGCTGCTGAGTTTTGTTTATCTCTCTCTCTCTCTTGCCTTTTCCGCCTTTTTCTCTTTCTCCCTCTCCTTCGCCGGCACAGCAGAGCACTTCTCAGGAGACGCGTGAAAAACGGAGAGAACGCGGGTGGGACGCGATGGCGGCGGATATACAGCGCCAGCGGCGCATCGAGCTGGAAGGCACCACAAACCTCCGCAACCTCGGCGGCTATCACACCACCGACGGCACCAAGACGACCAAATGGGGTGTCCTCTACCGATGTGATCACCTCACCGACATCCCACAAGACAAGGTGCAGGATGTTCTGGTCAATCAGCTGCACATCCACGAGGCCTACGACCTGCGCTCGCACAAGGAGGTGGTGGCGAAGAACTACAACTTTGCAAACATCACGCGCCACTGCGTCAGCGTCGACCCGACCTGCATCGGAGACTTCTTGCGCCGCGGCGAAGACATGACAAACGAGCAGACGGCTCTTCGTGCGATGCAGGCCGTGTACCGGCAGATGGTGACCGACTTCGGCAAAACGTTCGGCTCAGTAGTGAAGGGCATCCTCAAGACGAAGGCCTCGGCAGACAACGCGACCCTCTTCCACTGCACTGCTGGCAAGGACCGCACGGGGTGGACGTCGTACCTCATCCTTTCCTTGCTCGACGTGCGAGAGGAGGACAAGCGTGCCGACTACCTGCTGACGAACGAGTGCTTCCGCCCGCAGCGGGGGTCGTACGACTTTACGCGTGGGGTAGGAATGGGCGATGGGTCGCGGAAGGCGCTGTGGAGCGTCTGCGACGCTTTTCTGGATGCCGGCATTGACGAGCTGCAGAAGTGCGGCGGCGCGGAGGTCTACGCCACATCACACATGGGCCTCTCAGCCGACGACATCCAGCAGCTGCGCGACCTGCTCCTGGAATAGCTTAGTGGAAAGAATGGCGTCAGTGTGGTGGTGTTCATGTGTGTTTGTGGGTGGGTGCGTCTTGCCTTTTAAGAAGCAAACAGGAAACTACATCTGAGCGGGGTCGGTGTTCTCATCTCTCATACTCTTCTGGACAATTTTTGCCACACGCACACGCACATGCCTTCTCGCCGTTTCCCTCAACAAATTCCTCCAGCTGCTACAAAGAAAACACGGCGGGACTCAGTACTATGCGGGAACGCTTCTGCTTTGTCGATCGATTTTATCTTTTTAATTTTTTTTCTCCTCGTTGTCGTCTCTCTTCTGACAAACATTCCCTCTTTTTTTTGTTTCCCTCTGGTATGGGAGGCATTTGAGAAAACATTTTATGGCCTTCAAGGAACAGCGGCACGCATCTCGATTATTGCGTAAGAACTTGAAGGCCGCAAAGGCAAGCTTCTAGAGTTGATGTCTGTTTTATTTGTGTCTTTCACTGTATTCCCGCCTCTCTGAGTGAGAGGGAACGCAGGCAATTTGAGGCAAAGGAATAGTCGGAAGGGGACTCAGAAGCCTTCATAATTAAAAAGCAGTCAATGCAAAGTGCAGACAGCCGCTGCGCTTCACGACATGTAGGTTGTATGTGACCATGCACCACCTCGGCCTCTTTCAGCTGATCTCTTCTCTTATCTATTTAACGGAATCACCTCATCTCTTTCTTTCTGGCCATCTTTAATCTTATTTCTCAACCTATACTTGTGGGGTTGTTGTTGTTTAATCTGCTGTGCATGCATGTTACGCAACCAAAGACTTGCCATCCAGCGTGCTGGGGGCGTACATACCACTCACATCGGCGAAAGGTAGTCGCCATTAGACGCCATTACTCTGTGTGGATTTAGTTTCTCTCTCTTTCTCTTTCTCTCTCTCTGTGTTCCGTCTTCTTTCTAAGCTCTTCTTCCCTCCCACTCCTTTGTTTGTCTGTCTTGCCTGAGAGATTGCGGTAGCTCTTTTTTCTTTTGTTCTTACTGGCGCTCTCGTCAAACTGCACCAGTATTCTCTTTCTCTTTGGTTTCTTCTTCTCTCTTTCAAGCTTTTCGAGAAGCTACAACAGCAACACGTCGACTCCGTCGGTTGTTTGCCTTTCAGCCGAAAGGCGCACCGTCGTGCCGCTTTCCACATTACCCTCTTTTTTTTTTCCCGTCACGACTTCCCAATTCTTATTTCCCCTCCCCCTTATCGTACATCATGTCCGCAGATATCCAGCGCCAGCGCCACGTGCCGATGGAGGGCACCACAAACCTGCGTAACCTCGGCGGCTACCGCACCAAGGACGGCACCAAGACAACCAAATGGGGTGTCCTCTACCGGTGCGACCAGCTCGCGGAGGTGCCCGTGGATGTGGCGCAGAGCGTCCTGGTTGACCAGCTGCATGTCCGCAACACCTACGACCTACGCGGGCAGAAGGAGGTGGCGGCGAAAAACTACGACATCCCTCACATCACCCGCAATGCTGTGCCGGTGGAGCCGTCGCAGATCGCGGAGTTTATAAAGCGTGGCGAGGATATGTCGAAGGCTGAGGTGACCTTCCACGCGATGCAGGCCGTCTACCGGCAGCTCGTGGTCGAGTACGGCGCAACGTTCGGGGGGTTGCTAAAGAGCATCTTGCGCACTGAACCGTCCGCGGAGAACGCCTCGCTTATCCACTGCACCGGCGGCAAGGATCGCACCGGGTGGGCTGCTTACGTGCTCCTGACGCTGCTGGACATCAACGAGGAAGAGAAGCGCACCGACTACCTGCTAACCAACACGTACTTTCAGCGACCCGCGACGGCCTTTAACTACTTTGGCACCATGTCTGAGGACGCCATGAAGGCGCTCTTCGGCGTCTATGACGCCTTTCTGGACGCTGCGCTGGAGGAGGTGGATCGGCTGGGTGGGATGGAGGTGTACGTGAGAACGCACATGGGGCTGACAGACGAGGACGTTCAGCACCTGCGCGACGCCTTCTTGGAGTGAGAGAGGCAGAGGCACGAGGGGAAAACAAGAGGGAGTGAGCGGCAGCGGGTGGTAGGTCTGTGTCGTGTGTTGCCTCTTTTTCCCTCTCTTTCCGCACCACCACCCACGACAGCGAAGTAAGGTTGACCTAAACGAATAAACGTAGATCCCGATTTACAACGGAAGCGAGAACACCGCATCACTTTTTTTTTCTGCGACACTGCTTGACTGCCACAGATGAAAGGAGCGAGGCGTGAGGTACCTGACCATTGTACCCATTACGCACGTGCACTTCATCTTTTTCTGGTGCGTTGTTTTACGAGAAAGTGTCTCTCTGCTCTGCGCGGCGTCGTTTACATCAATCCATGTCGTTGAGCGTAGAAGTTAATTCTTTTTTTTTTTTAAACTCTCTGTGGCCCGTCACGCATGTGGCCCCGATTCCCCTCTCGCTGCTGGCTGTTTGTCTTCCCCCTCACTCATCATTTAATCGCCGTCTCTATCTTTCTCTGTCCCTGCTCCTTCCTTGTTTGCTGATCAAAACCCGGTGGCGTCTCGCCGTTCCACACCTGCATCTCGACCACTGGATGAACAGCCTCTCTTCTCATCATTGCACCCCTGCAAAGCCACACACACACAAAGTGCTTGTACGCTGATCGCGAGATTCATTTTCACTTTTATTTCTCCTCCCCCTTATCGTTCATCATGTCCGCAGACATCCAGCGCCAGCGCCACGTGCCGATGGAGGGCACTACAAACCTGCGGAACCTCGGCGGCTACCGCACCAAGGACGGCACCAAGACAACCAAATGGGGTGTCCTTTACCGGTGCGACCAGCTGGCGGAGGTGCCCGCAGATGTGGCGCAGAGCGTCCTGGTTGACCAGCTGCATGTCCGCAACACCTACGACCTTCGCGCAGACAAGGAGGTGAACGTAAAGAGTTACGACATCCCCCACATCACTCGTCACCACGTGCCCATCGAGACAACGCAGATGGCGAAGTATGTAAAGGACGGTGAGGACTTCCGCGACTCGCCGGTGACCTTCCGCGCGATGCAGTCTCTCTACCGCGACTTTGTGCAGTCCTACGGCCAGACAGTTGGCGCCGTTCTGCGAGGCATCCTCGACAACAACGCCTCGGCGGACAATGCGCTGGTCTTCCACTGCACCGCTGGTAAGGATCGCACCGGGTGGACGGCTTATGTGCTCCTCACGCTGCTGGACATCAACGAGGAGGACAAGCGCAAGGACTACCTGCTGACCAACACGTACTTCCAGACGCCGAAGGATGCCTACGACTATCTAGGTGGGCTTGGGATGACCGAGGACGCCATGAAGGTGCTGTGGAGGGTGTTCGACGAGTTCCTCGACGCCGCGCTGGAGGAGGTGAACCAGCTGGGTGGTGTGGAGGCCTACGCCAAGTCGCACATGGGTCTGACAGACGAGGACATCCACAAGCTGCGCGATCTGCTCTTGGAGTAGCAGCCGCTTCTGTTGTGGTGGTGGTGAATGATGGTGGTGTGCTGCCCCTTGTTTCCTCTGTTCCTTTTTTCGTCTAATCATACAAAGTACTGGTGGAGTAGAACGCACAATAAAAGGGGGAAAAAATGGGAGCACATTTTCGGCCCTTTTAATCTTGATTTTTTTTTCTCTATCGGTGTCGCCCGGGCCTGTTATGACAAACGCTCTTATTCTTTTTCCCTTTTTTTTTCTTCCTTCTTATTAACGGATCGAGGCAACAACGCGTATCTGTGTATGTTTGTGAGTGCGCGCCAGTAGTCTGGTTGCGAAACAGGTAGATCAAAGGCCTAGACAGACGCCATAGCGCGAATAGCGAAGGCACTTGGATGCACTTGCAGGGAAAGCACGCAAAACGTGCAACTGGTTAACTCTCTTTTTCTTTTTCCTCTCCTGCGCACCACGTCTTTCAGCCCTGTGCAATGCGCAACTGCATGGAAGAGCGGCTACTGTAGCACACAACATAAATAAACATAAAAAGGAACACGTGACTCGACTCGTTACACAAGGTGTGAATCCAGGTTTTTTGTTGTTGTTTTTTTCTTGTCAAGAGGACACCACAATTTTTTTACTTCCCCCTCTCTCACTCCAGCGATTTTCGCTGCTTCGGCGCACAAAGCAGCACACACGTAGGTCGCAGACTACAGGACAAGACCGTAAAAAAAAAAATTGTACGCGACCGTCCCCACGCAGCTACTCTTTTGCTCCTCTCATTCTCGTCGCAAAATAAAAAAAGAAGAAAATCTAAAAGGTCTCCTGTTTCAGCTTCGAACACCCTCAGCTTCAGAGGCACTTTGAGACGGAAGGCACCAGAAATCTGCGTATCCTCGACGGCTACCGCGCCAAGGACGGCACCAAGGCGACCAGGTGGGGTGTCCTCTACCGGTGCGACCAGCTGGCGGAGGTGCCGGCTGACGTAGCGGAGAAGAACTACGACTTCAGCTCACGTCACCTGTCATCATATTTTTATCTACTCTACACACACATAAACACAATGTCTGCCTCCCTCCATCCAACCCTTTCCTTCTTCTACCTCTTTCCCGTCGTTGACACGGCGGGTTGTAAACGTCGTCTGCCTCCTTCATCTCGACTTTCGCCGCCAAACCAATTTGTCCCTCTTCCACCATCACGGTGTAGATCTGAATTGCTGGTTTACACAACAAAACGCATCACACCAACAACAGCTCTCAAAACGACTCTATTCTTTCTAATAAACTTTTTTCAGTCTCTCTCTGTTCTATTCTTCTTTCCTTTTTTTTCTTTCACCTCGCTCCCTCTCTCACTTCCACAATTCGAAGGGGTTTTTTTTTTTTGCACCAGACAAGCAGTCTAGTGGAATCCACATTGTGTGAAGATCCTTTCATCCACACGACAGCGCCTTTCTGCATTTCAATAGCACTTGTTGTTCCTTTTTCTCCTCCGTTTGCTGCCTTCGGGTCCTCCCAGCGGAGAGAAGCGATCAACAAACACTCCTAAAAGACAGATTAGAAATGCTCACCAGTACTCACATTGACAGCACGCGCACGCCGGCGATGTTGTCGTCCCTGCAGCGTCAGCGTCACGTTGAGGTGAAGGGTATGACGAACCTCCGCAACCTCGGCGGCTATCACACCACCGACGGCACCAAGACGACCAAATGGGGTGTCCTCTACCGTGGCGACTGCCTCGACGGCATCCCCCCAGATGTGGCGCAGAAGGTGCTGGTGCAGACTTTGCACATTCACAACGCTTACGACCTACGCAACCGGCGCGAGGTGGCAATGCACGCCTACCACATTCCCCACATCAACCGCTATGCCGTCCCCATCGACACTCAGGACGCCGCGCAGTGCCTGACGGTGGGAGAGTGGCTCACCGACTCCGCGGCTGCGTTGAAATGGATGTGTGCCGTGTACCGCACGCTGGTGCACACCCACGGCAAGGCGCTTGGCGGCTTCATCAAAGGCTTCCTCCGCACCCAGCCGTCGGCAGACAACGCGAGCCTCTTCCACTGCACCGCTGGCAAGGACCGCACGGGGTGGACGTCTTATGTTCTCCTCTCACTGCTCGATGTCGACGAGGAGGAGAAGCGGGTGGACTACCTGCTGACGAACCTCTACTACGGGTGCCCGCCAGAGATCGCCGCCCATCTGCGTCGCAAGGGCATGAGCATGGCGGTGGTGTCGGCGCTGTGGACGGCGTACGAGACTTTCCTCGATGCCGCGGCAGGGGAGGTGAGGCGGCTGGGTGGGATGCGGGCCTACGCCAAGTCGCACCTCGGCCTCACCGATGACGACATCCGGCAGCTTCGTGACGTGATGCTAGAGTAGGACACGTTTAGACACTGCATCCTTTTCTTTTTCTGCCTTTAAAATGACATCTGGTTTCTTTTTTTTTTCTGCCTTCTCTCCCAGCTCTCAGGGAACACCAGCAAGCATACATCGTCGCGTTCCCAATTGAATGTTTATTCTCTCCCTTGTTTGCATTTCCCTCCTTTTTTTTTCCTTTACCCATATCTTCTGCTCGACCCTTCCTTTCCCGCTGCTGAGTAAGTGTGTGCACGAGGATGAAGAGAAGCGCAGAACTCGCAAAGTGAAGAAGCCCGTTGGCCTTCTTCAATTTTAAATGCTTTTTGTTGTTGTTCCTTCTTTTTCAATCTTCCCCTTATCTCTTCTCCGAACCCCAGCGTTTCGTACTCTCTTGATTTTTTGCTCTTTATGTTGTAACCGGGGTGTACACAGATCATGTGTGCTGCACCTGTTTAATAAAAAGGGGAAACAAATAACATTCATCAACTTATGCTCCGGAGTGAAGAGCACAATTGTTTTGCTCTCTTCGTTTTTTCTAATCTGCTGGTACTAAGTGAAAGTACTTGTTTTCTGTCTTCGTCCTTCTTTTTTCTCCCTTTTTTCTACTCTGTTCACTCCGTGTCTCTCTCTCTCGCCTGCCTCTTCGCACACCACCCTTCGATTTCCCGCGAGACTGAGTGCGTCACTCTTGTTTCCCTTTTCCCCTCTTTTCTCCCCTTTCTTTTTCCCTGCTTTTGTCTGCGTACCGCGGTTGTTGCATCTGTTCGACACGTCCCTCACAGCATTACACATCACTGCCTTTTCCAAGATAAGCATTAACTCCTTTTTTTTTTTCACTCCGTAAGCGCGTGTGCGCATGTGGATTACACGCCGTATTTCTTCTCTGCCTTTTTTTTTTCACCTGATGGCGACTTGAGCGACGTTTAAAGAATAGCGTATCATCTCGCACTTCGCCCTCTCCCTCCCTTCTTGCGCTCACAGCTTCCATCCTTGCTCCGTCTCTTGTGTTTCCCCTCCCTCCTTGTCTCTCTATTTCCTCTAACATTGACGATGAGCACCTTCTACACCCGCCTTTTGTCCTCTCTCTCCTTATGTAACGGCTCTTTACTATTTTTTCTCTTTTTTAATTTTTGCTCTTTAGATGGCAGCAGAGGCGCAGAAGAGCTTTTCAATTCTCTGCGGTTTCAATCGCTTCCGCCATACAACCACAACGACCTCTTTAGGTACTTCTCCTCTCCCGCTATTTGTAAAATAGAAGTAGGCATGGAGCCGCACTCAACTCGCTCTAACTTTTTTTTTCTTGTGTGTGCAGTACTTGTCGTCTTTAGTATTTTTCTTCCATAAATTACTGAGCACTTTCCATCTCTCTACCAAGCTTCGGCTTTCAAGGGCTCTTCATCGCACGCTCTTCCTTTTTTTTTTTTCCTCCTTCTTTCCTGTATTGGGCTCGTCACATTAGGCTTTTCAATCGTCAAGTGCGAAACAACCCTCCGCAGCAACCGCGCTTTTTTTTATTATTCTTCTTTCTCTCTTACTTCTCTTAAATTCTTTTTCTCTTTTGTCTTGTATGCCTTTTTTGTGTCTTGATGCTTTCCTCTTTAGGCTAAATTACGCATTTTTTTGCTTTGTTCTGTTATCTCTTCTTCTATTTTTTTTTTTTTGAGCGCTCCTGCCGTCTCTGAAGCTGACGCGGAATCATCACCTTCACACACGTATACGACGTTCGCTTTACTGTACGTAGGGGAGAAATGACAAAAAAATGATTTTTCTAAATCATTAGCTATCTAAGATACGAAGTGTTCATAACTTCGCAGCCAGCGCTGGGCTTTCATCTTCGCCACGGCCTTGCGGATTTGCGGTGTTGGCGTCGTAGTTGAACGCCTTTTCATCCAGAGGTCAAAACATCAGCTGCGATGTCATGGAGAGAAACAGTTCTGTGATTTCCTGGCGCTGCTGCTGCTGCTGCTGCTGCTGCTGCTGCCCTTAAATGCAACAAGGCGAAGAGATGTCATCTTCGACTCTGCGCAAAAAAGAACTCCGCCCGCATATGACACCAATCTTTCAGCTTCACGCGCATCTCACACTTCTTTTTTCCCCCTTTTTGTGAACGCTTATTCTCTCTCCCTCCTCTGCCGTACTTGTGTTGCCTCTCGCACCTTGCGCCGAATCTACCGACAGTTGTTCGAAGCAACCCACACAGGTAAATATCCAGACGCTCACACATGCAAGACGGCGCCTCACGCGCCACGATGCGCTCCCGCCGCATGCAGGCGCAGGGCCAGACTGATGCGGAGGAGATACGTTGCCACCCGCCATCGTCGTCGACGTCGTCGGCAAACGCAGCTGCCGCAGCCGATGCTGCGCTGCTCGACGAGTGTGCGGTGCGTCTGCGAAAGAGCGCGGACAATTTGGAGCGGCAGCGGCCCTCCTTGTGGCGCATGCGGTGCTCCTCCAGCATACTCATCGGGCTACTGATCTGGGGCATCATCGGGCTGGTTGTCTACACGCAGATTCACGCTGACGGCCCACTCAGCGAAGCCTCAAGAGAACTACTGGATGGCGGAGCGGCGGCGGCGACGGCGGACGCCCTCCTCCCTGAGGGCTGCCGCGGTGATGTGTGCTTCGAAGAAGGCGGCACCGAAGCGTTTGGCGCCGTTCTTGGCGCACACGACGGCGTCTACGCCTACAGCAACTGCTTCGCCCACACCTGCATCTCCTTCCTCGACTTCTCCTACCCTGTCCCCATCCCACCCGGCTCGCACACGGCGCTGGACGACCCCAAAGCCACCACGCGGCTCATGCGAACTGGTATGAAGTGGCAATGCGTCGAGTACGCGCGGCGTTACTGGATGCTGCGGGGGCGGCCCGTCCCTGCCGTCCTCGACTCGGTGGGCGGGGCCGCCGACATTTGGGATCAGCTGTCGTCAGTGACGCTGCTGGATAACGTCACAACGACGCCCCTGTTGAAGTACGCGAACGGCGCTGCAGTGGGCTACGGTGGAAGCGAGCCCCGCGTTGGCGACCTCGTCATCTACCCCCGCGACGATGATGGCAAGTTTCCTTACGGACACGTTGCGGTGATCGTGGGTGTGGCGCTTCCCGTGGCACCGCCACCGCAGACCAGCGAGGCACGGTGGGAGGGTGTGGTGTACATCGCGGAGCAGAACTGGCACAGCAGCCCATGGCCGGAGCCGTACCACAACTACTCACGTGCGCTGCCGCTTTGGGCAACGCCGCCAGGCACGCCGGCCCGTTACACGATTCATGATGACTACCACAGCATCCAGGGCTGGGTGAGGTACGGTGACGCGTAGAGGAGCAAAATGTAAAAAAAAAAAAAAAGACGTTGTAGACAGGGACGATGGATAGGGAGGTGTCTTTGGTTGATGTGCGGGTTGAGAGGAAGGTGTCGTGGATGAGAGGGGATGGATAACTTAAAGGGATTTGGTGTTGAGGCCCCTCCGCATTCTCTCACAACTCTATTGTAATTTGTTTTACTAAGGGCCGCTGCTGCATTGAGGACCATAAAGCAGTTAGGCGGTGCCTACTGGTCCTTCTCCTCTTCAGATTCTTTGTGCTTGTTTTTTTTTTCTCTCTTTTTCTGGCTCCGTCACAGGAAAACAACTTGATCTGTCACTAGCACTACTGCGCCATGGTTGCTAAGCAGCGCGGTATCGCGAAGCACGGACAGGACCAATATCAGGGAAGGAGAGAAAAACGCCTGAGCTGTCCTCATCTCTGCTGCCGCATGCTTCGCCATATTTAAGGGATGAAATTCAAAGTTCTCTTCCTTTGTTCATTCCGGACGAATGTGATAGTGCGCTTGTTGCGAACAGCTGCACTTCTTTCCCTCTTTCCACCTCTCTTTCTCTCTCTGTCTGACTCTCCCTTTTTGTGTCGCTCTCTCACGTCCCATTAACACGTCAGCTCTGATCCAGCATACTGTTAGTGGTGGACTCCACTCCCCGTTTTCTCTCGCTCACTCTTTTTTTCTTTTTCTCTTGCGCACCCCCCGCTGTTTTTTTTTCTTCTTTTTCCAAAGCGGCGGCACCTCACTGCGCTTAACAGAAACTCGTAGTATCTTTCCTATTTGTGTTGCCACGTGCAGCAACGACACCATTGTCTACAGCGTGTTGCGTGCCCTCTAGCTGCCTCTTCTCTTACTCCTTCTGAATTGAGCAACGGTGCCATCTTCTCCTTTTTTCGCTTCTTTGCTTTATCCTCCTCTCTTTTTTATTATTATTTTACTTCCCCTTTCTGACCGTTGATACATCCTTTTTTTTTTTTCGTATTGGACGATTCTTTTTTTGTTGTTTTTTTCTTTTTTCTTTTTTTTCTATCACTATCTCCTGTTGTTGTGTTTTTTTTTTCTAGCATTATTATTTGTCCGTGTGCCTCATCACCTGTAATCGCCATCGCTAACGTCATCCACTCACTTTGTTTTCTCCCCATCTCGCTTTCTTCCGGCGGTTTTCTTCGGTTCTTATTTTGGGTGTGTTGGTTCTAGCTCTCTTGACGCTTGTGTGTGTGTGTGTGTGTGTGCGTGTGCGGCCGGTGCTTCGTCGCCCTTATTATTCTTACCCGCAGCCACTCTTTTCCTTCAAGTCACGAAGGAAAAACAAAATAGGCGAAAAGAATCCAAAAAAAAGTTCCGCTTGTACCTTATCCACTTTTTTTTTTCGAAACTGTGAAGCACATTCCTACTTTTTTTTTGCGGCGCACTGTTGGTCACGTGATTCTGTGCTCTCTCCGTCTCACTCCCTATCTCACCATCTTCTCTGCGATTTAGATTCTCGTTCGCACAAGCAAGAGTATAGCAAGCGAGAGCACTTCTCTTTCTCTCTTTTCTTTTTCTCTTTTTTTTATTTTTGCCATCATAGAAACACTCTCACAGGCACCAGAGGCCCTGACATGCGCACCTCCCCGCACGACTCCACCGGCAGCGTCGGCGGCGACAGTCGCGCAATGAAGCCACGTCCACAGCCGCTTGACTTGCCGCGCGACTCTCGCTACGGCACGATGGACAACACCAACATCGCCGGCGGCAACCCAGAGAGCGGTGGCAGCCGCCGTGGGAGCCGAGCGGGCGGGACGCGCGACAGCACCGAGAGTGCGCCGCTCTGGAACTACGTCGCCTCCCCCCACTCCCCCCTCATAAAGATCCGCGACCACTGCCACCAGCAGTGGGTCGCCGTCGTGATGACGCTGCTGCTGCTCGCCATTACAGTGTACTTCGTCTTTGGCCTCTCGGCGCCGATGCGGGCGGAGCAGTGCGTCACGCCCTTCGGCACGCTCGTGGGCGAGAGCGGCAACATCGGCGCCTTCAGCAACTGCCGCAACGACTACGGCGGCGATCGCATGGACCACTTCGTCTCTGTCGGCCAGCAGCGCCTCAACACCGGGGCAAAGTGGCACGCCCTCGAGTACGCGCGCCGCTACTGGATTCTCTCCTCTCTCCTCACCTTCGCCTCTCTCCCCTCCGCCGACCACATCATGACGCTCGACACGGCCACGGCGGTGAACGGCCGACGTGGTGGTCGCGGCAGCTCTGCGGTGCCGCTGCAGCGCTACACGAACATGTTCCTCCCTCGCAAGGTCTTCAACAGCGACGGGGAGGCGGTGGTGCTCGCGAACGTCACGGGCGACGCAAACAACGTGTCGGCGCAAGCGCTGCTGATGGACCGCCGGCAGGCCATGCCGGAGCCACGCGACCTGATCGTCTACGCCGCGAATCGCAAGACGCTGCCGAATGCGCACGTGGCGGTCGTCGTCGCGGTGCGCGGCCCATACCACAGCGTCGCTGACGCCGGCAAGGATGTGCGGTGGTACGCGGTGAAGAACGCGTCGTCGTCGGGCCGCCAGCCGCTGCGTCCCGAATCGGACCTGCCACGCCAGCTGCTCGCCAAGGATGGTGCGGCAGAGGCTGGCAGCGCCAACAAGTCGAAGGAGTCGACGCCGGAAACCATGGGTGTGCTGTACTACCGCGTGTACATCGCGGAGCAGAACTGGGACAACGCCTACTGGCAGTCGCCCAGGTTTCTCGCAGAGGACGACAACGCGGTGCGAAAGGGGGCGTCCAATGCGGCGCGCAAGACAGCGACGAAGCAGCGCAGCTACAACCGTGTGCTCCTCCTGCACGAACACGCGCAGCCGCACGGCTTCTTCTTAGAGGACACGCACAACAACCTCATTCTTGGCTGGGTGCGTGCCCCCAACGACGAAACAAGTGGATGAAAGAGGTGCAGCACTTTCTCTCTTTCTCTCTTTCTTTCTCTCTCTCAGCTACCTCGTCGCACAACTGACACTGCAAGCAGACGCGCAAAAAAACAATAAAAGCGAAGACGGTCGGTGCCCCGTGCGCTGCAGCGGTGGCCCGCCAACCTTGCGTCAGTTCCACAGCATCAGCGGCGACGAGGACAACAAAAAAAAAAAACACTTACCTTCGAAAGCTGTGTTCTCGTGCGTTGGGGACCCTCTGCACTCGCACTAAAAAAAAAAAACGAAACCGGGTGCTCTCATTCCCTCTCTCTCTGTATATATATAAATAAATGTCCTTAACGTATTCTGCAGGTTGTGTTTGCTTCCTTTTTTTTTTCTTTAGAGCACTGTGTGCGTGGGTGTGTGTAGGAATGTTAAAATGTGGGGGACCACGACGACCGCTTTCTCGCGGTGATGCGTCGATGCTTTCGGTACGTCGGTCTTTGTTTCTTAATCTGCGTTTCTTTTCTACCTCTACAGGTCGTGTGTGGAATGCAGCCGATTTGCCGGGTGTGCGTGTGTCTGCCTCTGTGTGCGCGCTTTCGAGTGGGTGTGTGATGCTGTCTGTGGCAGAGGATTCTCTGTTTCGTTCCTTTAACGTATGCCCTTCTCTTTTCCTTTGCGAGAGAATATTGACACATCTTCCGAGAAAAGGACTTTAGAAAGAAAGAAAAAAGCCACCATATGGCAACAGTAATCTCTTGGCGGCCTACGCGTGTTGCGGCAGGCTCGGAGGAGAAGGAGAGAAGCCCCAAAACGGCTCTTCCGCTCTTATTCGTCAAGTCTTTCTCTCGATACAGCGGAACCCAGCTGAAAAGAACTGTTGTTTATTGGCGGTCAAGCACTTTGTCAAATCGTGCCTCTGACTTCCTTTGTCGTGATGCCTCAACTCCACAGCTTGCCTTGCAGCGTTCATGGCTTTGTCGATGTTATTGGAGCATTCTTTTCTGTTTTCCCCTGTCATGTCTGCTTAAAAATGAAAGAAAAAACTGTTCATCCTTTACCTCATTTGTCACTTTCTCAATCTCCTCATTTTTTTTTCTCTTTGCGATGCTGCGCAGCGAAGAGGTGATTTAACGTATCTTTCCCTGCGTGCCGCCACGTGCAGCATTTACACGGTGAGGCGTTGCAGCAGCTATTGCCTCGACCTTATCAGGGAGAACAATATCACCAACCGCATACACACACGCGCACGCACACAAGGACGACGTTGAACTTTTTGTTGGACCCACTGCCGCGGAGGAGAAGGATGTCGCAAGACACGCTTTACCGCTACCCGCTGTGGCACATCGAGGACCCCACGCTGACCGTCTCGCAGGCACGCCTGAAGCTGCTCTCTGACTTTGACGCGCCATCGCACTACCGGCTGCAGCCGAACGGGCCGCTTCTGCACGGTATCCGCCCGAGCTGCGTCCTGTGCGGCAGCGTTTTCCTGCCAGGTGGCAGCGCAGCAGGGCCGTTGGCGCCCATCACTACGCGCCGCACTGGCGTGTTTGGTCGTGTGGGCAGCGCGCCGGTGCAGTATCACGAGCCGCTGGTAACGGAGTGGACGGACATTGGCATTCCACCCATCCTCACCAAGGAAGATGCGTGATGCCGAGACGGGGAGGAGTCGGCGTTGTGCCGTGAATGCTTTATCGATTGCTGTTGCTGCTCTTAGACACTCTCGTGGAGAGAGTTCGTTTTATTGTTATTGATGTGCGTGTGTGTGTGCCGTTGATATAGATGCTTGGGTATAGATACCAGCCAGCGATCTAGATTTGAATTGATCTGAAGTGCGCCACTGTTCCTACGCGACAAGTCGCTGTTGCACAGAGCTTACGAGAAGCCGTGAAGAGTATGTGAGCTAGCTTCGATAAATTTGTGGTGGTGAAACTTATCACCTTTCCAAGTGCTTCGCCTTCGTCGCCTCTTCTTCTTCTTCTTCACCTTTCCTTCTCCATCTTTCAATGCTTCTATTCCACGAAACAACAACTTGTACCCGCCACACATCCGTCACTCGTTTTTTTTTTTGCGCGACGCGGTGCATTCGATCAGCACAACAAGCGGACAAATCTAATTTTTTTTTTCGATTGCTTCGGTTCTCTTCTTTCGCGATGACAAGTGCACCAGAGACTGCGGCTGCCGCGCCACGGCTGTGGGGCTCCGAGTTGCTCCTGCGCAAAGTGCCGATCTACGCACAGGCGCGACAGTACGCCACCGTCGACGCCGATGATGCGCAGTCGGAAGGCAACACGCTCGGCTACGGCGTGAGCAGCTACCCCCTTCTTGCGTGTGTGCGTACCGCCTACGAGGCGGTCAACGGTGAGGCGCAACCCAGCAGCTCCACGTCCAGCTTGCAGCCCGCCGATGCTGGCCTCATCGACCGCAGCCCCTTCAGCGGCATCCACACGGCGGGGTACGCCCACGTCCCTGCGCAGCGCAAGTGGATGTCGACGAGTGCTCTGGCAGCGGAGGTGGCCTCGTCGGCGACCGGCGCCGTTGTGCGTCGCGCCGCTGCCGCTGCCGTGCTGGACGACGCCCTCGGGCCGCCAACGCTGGCGCAGGTGCTGGAGCCGTGGTTTGGCCTCATCGAGGATCACCTGAGCACCGACGGGCAGACTCCTGTCGCTGCAGCGGAGAAGGAGGGCGACGAAGGCGTGCCGTCGGAGCGCGTCATCGACGCCGATGCGCTGCGATGTCGCCGCCGCGCTCGCCTACACGAACGCGAGCGCGAAACGCACGGGGCGGTGTACACGCGTCTCGAGAGTGCCCTCATGCACTTCAGCGCGGCGACGGCCGAGGAGAAGGAGGTGCTGCGCGGCATCCGTGTGGGCAGCAGCGAGGTGGACCTGAGCGCCAGGGATGCGGCACAGCAGGCTGCGACGTCGACAGGGGTGCCGCCCGAGGCGTGGGGCTCGCGCATGCTGTCTCTCGTGACGACGGCAGTGGCCAGCGACGGTGGGCAACTGAGCGACGAGGAAGTGGACCAGCAGCAGAAGGTGCTGGCCTACCTGAAACGGGTGCGGTGGATCGCGACCCAGTGGAGCAGTGCCAGCGCCGCGTCGTCGCTGAAGGATGCGGCGGCCGCGCCGTCGTGGAGTCAGCTGTCGGAGGCGGCGCGCGTCAAGACGGAGATGCAACACACGCAAGGGCAGCGGCGGCGCTTCCGGCGCGTGCGTCGCGGCCCGGCAGACGGCTCGGCAAACACAGACGATGTCGATGCGACAGAAGAGTGAAGCTGTGGAGAGAGGTTGTTTGGGTGACAATGATAGATAGCAAACAAGTAATACGAACAGTACTAAAGGCAATCCCGACAGCGGGTGCTGCAAATATACCTTTTAAGAAAAGATGAAAAGTGTTATTTATTTTCTTGCCGCCGGATGCACACCTCTGGCTCTTGGAAACGTAAGCATAAGCGCACCCACGGCGCACTTGGACAGTCTCCTTTCTGAATGAAGCACTACAAGCGTTTTCCGCTCTCCACCCACCTTTCCTGCTCATCTCGCTCTCTTTTCTTGCTGCTCGTCTGCCAGGGAGAACAGCTCATTTTTTTTTCCTATTCTTTTTTACTTTTAGTATTTCATGCGAAGTCCAAGGCACACCGGCGGCAACGGATCCGCAGCTTTGTCAAAGCATCTCTAGCCACTAGGCGGCGTTGTTTTCTTCGCAAAGTAGCCGCCACGCACAAGAAGCTCATCGCTCTTCCTGTTGCGTGTGTTCTCTTTTTTTTTTCTTTTCGTTGTTAATTGAAAAGAAAAACATATATTATCGGCCTTTTTCTTTCCGGCACGGTCTCGTGTCCAGGTGAAGAAGTGCCGCTGGACTTGCCGCCCTTCCTCGCCGCATAAGCGATAATGGTGCTCATTCCCGTCATTGTTGTCTGCAGCGTTGCCTTCCTCGCCATTTCGACCGCCGTGGTGTGCTTCATTCAGCACCGCAATCTCAAGAAGCCAGTGCGCGGCATTGTCCTGCGCGAGGACGGCGTCGTCGCGGTCCCAGGGAGGGTTGTTGGGAGCGATGCGCAGAGGGCGGGTGTCGATGCGGCTGCCCCCGAGAGCGAGGAAGCAGAGTCAGCAACTGTGGTGCGCTTTGATGCCGTCGCCGACGCCGAGCAGCACCTGGCGGAGCGGCGCAACGAAGGCTACGCAGTGCAAGAAGTGTTCAACCTGAGCGAGGAGGAGCAGCGTCGCCGCGAGCTGCACAACCAGCGCCTCAACGCGCAGGATGTGCGGATGGCGTACCCGTTGCTTTCCGACGGCGCTTCGCACCCGCTCGACGGCACGCCGCTGGCCCAAGCCGTGACTTTTTTCCGCCGCCTCCGCTCGTCGCAGCGCGCCACGGAGGACGCTGGAGCGGAGACCGGCTCGGCAGCAGGAGCGAGATTGACCCCGCAGGAAGCTCCGGCGGACGACGTCGACTACGGCAGGTACCTTGTTGCCGTCAACATTAGCCTCCACGAGCCACGCGCCGGTCGCAGCCAACCCACGAAAGAGCGCCTGGCCAACGACGCGAGCAGCACCACGCAGTCAGACCTGTTTGGCGGAAGAACAGAGCACGACTGGGCCGCGCTGAACGACACAAGCGGCGTGGACTACATGACGAACGAGGGAACGCCCTACATTCCTCGAGGCGCCGAGCCCTGCACCAGCTCAGCAGAAAGTGCACCTTGAGATTCCACAATTCCTCCCCCAAAACACTGCTTGATTCCTTTTGTTTTTTTTTTTTTCCTGTTTTGCGATACTCGTAACGCCGACCTTAAAGTTCGGCACCCAAAGCAACAGTACTTACTCCCTGGCTACCTAGCTATTGAAAAGCGCGACCCATTTGAAGCTTTTTGTTATTGATGTAACTTGCCACTAAAGATTCCCTAGAAGAAACCTATCCAAAACCTATTTCTTTCTTTAGCTATATATCCTCTTCGAAGGCTATTTGCTTTCCCGAGGACCTGGCTAGGGGAATACCACGATCCCAAACCTTAGCCCAAAAGCCCAAAGCAGAACCCAAACCCCCCCCCCCCCCAAAAAAAAAAGAAAAAACGCAGCGGCACCAAAGAAAGCGGCAGACGAAACAAAAACAAGGCCATTCATTCCCCATTCTTCAAAAAAAAAAAGCAAACGAGATGCGGCGCCACTATCCTAGCACCAGAACGCATTTTTAAATTCCAAGACATTCGACTCTTCTGGAAAAACTTTGGGTCCTCTGACAAAACGCAGCATTCCGGCAGTTCTCCGTCTAAAAAGCCAAATTAGCTTTGCGCAATTAATTGCATAGCGATGATGAGAATATATCTGGTGCCAACAAGAAATTGCCTTCTGTTTGCAAATCTGAGAGCGCCGTTGCGCCAACTTTCGCAATACGTTTATGCAGAGTGCAGTTTGTCACGTCATGGAGTACAAAGATGAAAACCACAAGCTCTTGCTTCAGTTCCTATATACTCGTTCCGAAACGTCCACTGTAAGGCAAGGCTCTCTGCGAGGTGAAACGAACTGAAAGCCACACGGACAGAAAAGAAAACGAGGTGTTGCGCTGCCTTCTTAGAGAAAAACAGAATGCTACCTGCCTCGTGCAGATGACAACGGAATGGCCAGTCACCTGTCACAATTCAGTTGTTTTTCGAGCTTTACAGGTCATCTCTTTTTGTAAGGTAAGTACAAGCACATGATGTTAAAAAAAAATGTTTTGATGCAACGAAGACGAGTCTTCTCATGTCTGCAGTGCGTAACGTCAACTACAACGCCGGTTGTCTTCTCGAATGCTCTGTGGTACCGTGTTTGCAGTATCTGTTTAATTTATCTTTTTTTCAAAAACATATTTTCCGTGTCTGTACATGGCCAAGAAAGGAAATGCTGCTCCGCGTTGCATTGCCTCAAGCTATATCAGTCAGGCTTTAAAAGGAAGCTCATGCTCCGATACATTACTAGTGCAGTGGAGAGCAATTTTTCCCATCCGCGCATTTGTCTCACAAACGTGTGTTTTTCCTTTTTTTTGGCTTTTCAAGACTCTGCGTGTGCGACATGCTGAACTCAATGCAGCCTGTACCTGCATCTTGATTAAGTGCGTCCGCCTTCAGTGTCCTCTCACGGTTGTCCGATGCAAGTTCTGGAAAGCGTGCGTTGCACACGAAGAGCAATTCCTCCGCTCTGACGTGTGCATTGCTGCTGTTGCGGTTTTTTTCCGCTATTTTGCATGCGATGTTACGTTACTAGATCTTTCGTATATTCAAGCGCTGCTCCGTCTTTTGTGGACTTCATTTCGGGTGGAAGTTGTGCAAACAAAAAAAAGGCACTTAGGCTGGTTCTTGAAGCGCATGTTGACCTGGGCACACGACGTGACCGCTACGCTTTTACTTCTATTTCTGAAGAAAAGCGACATCGCTGCTCAGTATTTCCTTGCCTAAATTTAGCAGAGCTATTTCTCTTTTTTTGACACGATGTTGCCGATAAGCTGGTCCAATAGCTTTTTTTGTCTTTTGCCTGCTGCATTATTCTCAGTTGGTAATACAGGTGTCGCCTGGTAAAGAAGGTCAACGCTTCAAGTCGCGTCGTGTTGTATTTAGCGCGTGGAATGCCACAGTGCACACACAAACAGAGCGAGCAATTTTTTCAGGCACAAATTTATGTTGCAATGGCTTAAATGGCCTGTGCAGCTGACTGAACTCTGAATTTTTTTTTCCCCCTCGACATCTATGTAGCAGGAATCCTTGGGCTGCATTTCCGCGGTGTGACGGCAAAGAAGTGAGTGCTGCTACTGGCGTTGTTGTTTCGAGTAGCTTTTCTTTCCTTTTTTTTTTTATTTCGTTCTTGCTATTGCAGACTTGCGGCTTTTTTAAGGTATGCAAGTGCAGATAAATACAACTGGAAGAAAAAAAAAGATTTGTGTGTTCTCTCGCTTTTCTTTTATTGAGAATTTCGCTGTAATTGGAACAATTCATGAAAGCCGCTTTCGTTGAATTTTGCACTACGATACCAAGACTCAGAAAATGCATATGCGTTGAATATTTAATGAAAACACAAATGCGTGTGGTAAATTTGCCAATTTCTTCTCCTTCTTCTCTCCATTTCCCTCTTGATGCATCATATACACTCACATAATTATACCTGTGAACGCGCTCATTACCGTCTGCATTTACGTCCGTGCTGTTGTTGTACGAGCAGGGCACGGGATTTTCGTTTAAACGAAACAAGCGATCTTCCCGATTCCTTTCCCTCCTCATTTTTTTTTGTTCTCCTAGCAACTTTTGCATTTGTTGCATCACTTCACTACACTTGCAAGTTTTTTTTTTTCTCTTTCCCGACGCTGAGTTACAGAAACTACAAGTAATTTTTTTATTATTTCTCCTTTAACAAGACCGCTTTTTCACTTATTTTTTGCTGCATCCACAAGCAACTTTTTTTCTTTTTTTTTCTGGCCGCCCTCTTTTTTTTGGCGGCTTGGCTGCTTTTTGTTCTGCAAAACAAAAAAAAAAAGATGTGGAAAAACGGCAACATGTACGGCGGGTTCTACGACAGAGCGTACGGCGGATACAACCCCAACGCTGGTGGGAACACAATGATCGCGCCACCAGCAAATACCAGTTACGGGCAGCCGTACAACCAGCTCTTCGGTGGCAATACGTACAATCCGCGTCGACTGCAGCCGATTCAGCCGCAAGCACCTCCGCAGCCACAAATGCAAGAGTGCCACTTTCCGAACAAAGACTCGCAAATTCGGCGGCTCTCTCGTCCAAATGAAAACGGAGCTGCACACCCGCGCTCCCAGTCGACTGATTCTGCTAGCAGCTACGAAAGCTCTCTGGCCGATACAGCGCTTCCCCTCGTGCTAGCCTCAAGCAGCGTGCAGCCGCAGACGTACGCGTCCCAGCCGCCGAAACGGTTTGGTAGCGCGCAACCTTACACGCTTCAGAGAGGAATGAGTGTGCGTAGCGATGGCCGGTCGGCAATGAGTGCGTACGCAATGCCTGCTCAAAATGCAGCACGTTTGCAAGGTCAACAGCAGCAGCGGCCGATGTCGAGTCCGGGGCTGCAAGCTCGCGGCAGCTTTCGGCGCAGCGGTAGCACTTTGGGTGGAACATCCCTCGATGCCGCCGCATTTCGCCGCATTGATAGCGGCTTTGACAGTAGACCCGACGGTAGCTTCCGGATGTCGGGCGGTCTGGACAGGCAGTACAGTAATTTGGGCGGCTACTCAGATTTTTATAAGTACACTCCGCAAAACGAACCAGAAAGCACTGGTACTTCAGTAAAATACTCCAATGGCGCTCAAGGTGCGTCGCTGCAGCGCGACGGCGGTGGCAGCGCCTCTCTGTACCGCATGTATAGCTTCTCCAACCCAGAAGGCAGCGACACGATACATAGAGGATTGTCAACGTACGGTAGCATTTATGGAGGCCAAAATACGTATGGCGGTGGCGGTATTGGCAACACGCGAAACGGCACCAGCCTTTATGGGACGATGAGCTCTGCTAACCTTCGCCCGACGTACAGCTTTGCTGGCTCTTCGGTTCAAGGCTACGGCAGCGGATTTGCCCTGCTCGATGCTGCTGCAGATGAGAACGAGTTTGGCGGGGGACAGTCAGTCACTGAGTCGGGGAATGCTTACACCAGCATGGGACCTTACGCATCAAAAAGCGAAAGCACGTCGCCAGTTCCGTCAATCACCCCGCCAATTCGCACCTCTGGTTCATCGCAGCGACCGCGTAGCCAATCTGCTCCTGCTTGTAGGCCAGCCCCACCTCAGAGCAGCCTGACAAACACGGAAGAAAGGCCCGGTAGTGGACGGCGCCGGCGGCAGCGTCCACAGAAGCGCATCAATAGCGAAGAAGACTCGCTACCAGTGATCATGACGGCGACCAAGCTGGAGTCTCCACCACCGCTGCCGCCGGTGCCAGAAGAAACACTGGCCCCCATTCGCCGCCGCTCTTCTGCTCCGGTGAACGCGACGCGGCCCACGGTGACACCCTTCGAGCAAATGCGTGCCTTGCGTCGAGTACAGACGAGCGCGTACGACGGGCAAACAACTCAACCAACGCCTCTGTCGTCGACGATTGGCCGTCGCCGCGGTACGAACGGCGGCCTTCACTTTTCTGGTGCGGCAGTTGTTTGAGTTGTCAGCGTAAGTTCACATCCAAAGGCTATCAGTGGAAAAAAACAAAAATTGTGGTGCAGCTGCTGTTGAGCAGAAAACTTCTGCTTATTTTTTCATTGAACTGGAACTCCGTTCTCCTTTTTTTTTTCCATTGTTTGTGAGGTGCTTGTTATTTTCTTCTACTCAACTTCCCCTCTCTCTCTTTTTTTTTTTTTAAGGTTGCGTCAACTGCCTTTACTGTTTCCAGCTGCTGCTGCTACAGCGTGACTTTCTTTTCTTCTTTCCAAAACAATGGAGCAGGCAAGAGACTCGAAAAAACATTTCCTTACGCAGAGCTACCTCTCTCTTTTGTGCTAAATCCTGCGTAACTTACGTATTGGCCCTTCTTGTTTTTTTTTTTTCTCTCCCTATTTTGTAATCTGGACAGCTTGGCTCACAGCTTGTCGAGTAGGACTGATGGTGACCATTCCTCTTCCTATTTTTTCCCTACTGTTTGTGAGGTGACTGCGTGAGCAAGCGCTTGTGCCGACCGCAGCGTTTCCTCTCTTAAACGTTTCTCTAGTGTTCTGGCCAAGAACCTTCGTTTCCGGAACTCTCACATTCAAATGCGTGCACAGATGGTTTCTTTCGCTTCTTACTTTTCTACTTTTGTTGTTGATTTGACCCACTTGTTTTGAAACTTATACTATGTATTTTATCATGTGATGCCTCATTTCTTTTTTTTTTTCTTCCTGCGCCTCTTTTTTTTGTTTTCTCCGCTTCGCTGCTTGACTTGCTTGTTAGGATTAAAGATAATTCTGTCTTTTAGAACGCGCGCGACGACCACTGTTTCTTTCCCTCGTTCTCTACAGACAGAGTCTTTTTTTCTTTGCCGGCGAATAGCAGCGTCCAAGGCGCAACAATATCTACGCAAAGGTAAAGCAAAAAGAACAGAATTTGTAATTCTCCTATGGCTTCTTCCAAGTTTTTTTCTTGTTACTGTGCTTTTTTCATACTTTTCCTTCGCCGCTCTGTTCTAAATGTGACTAGTTTTTCTCGCTGCGTGTGTGTTTGTGTATGTTTGTGTGGGCTCTCCTCTACTGTCGCTTGCCTTTGAGTCCATTGCGTCGTATTGCAGCCGTAGCCTTCCCAAAACAGTAGGAGAGCTAGCGGCAGCGCAGCAGCGAAGTCCAGATAATAACTTACATCTCCATGGACAATCCGTAGACCCCTGTGACCTAACTTGTATTTGTGTACAATGTCTTCTCGACCGTTTTCAATACAAACGCATGAGCTTTGTCTTCTCTTCCTTCTCATCTTTGACGGCTCTTTGTCCTCCAGGCATGCAGACGCTCTCACTGTCCGAGACAGGCTCCTACCGTTTCGTTACATTGTTGTGGAACAAAGCAAGCTCATTCCCTAAACTCAAGGGAAAAGAGAAACCTTTCCCTTTTTGAAAACTTCCCCCCTTTGAATTCACGTTGGAATCTTGCGTTCTTATTTTCCATTTTTTTCTTCTTTCCATTCTCTTTCCATTCTCTTTTTCCTCTTCTTTTTTTTACGGCGTGCTATCGCTTCGAACTTGTCTGTTTTCCCTCGCTCGCTGCATGACCCTCTCTCTCTTGGCTTCCCTTTCCTTTTTGTAAGGGTCACTGTAGACGGCTCCTCAAGGGCTGAAAGGACGACACTGGCTGCTGAAACACGAGGCACTCTTCGTGCAACTTGTAGCTGCTCTCCCCGTCGTGTCTGTGCTTCCTGCTCAATCCAAAAAAAAAACCTCTCTTTTTGCACCATCATCTGCATTCCGTTGACACAACGGATAGCCGAGGCACTGAACGGTGGGGCTGAATAATTGAGTAAAGACAAGAGAAAGAAAGAAAGAAAGGAGGAGATTGTAAGCGAGTGGCGTGCTGACTGCGCTTAGGCTTTTTTTCCTCTTTGATCTCACCAACTGCGGTTTCTCTTATGTTTTTTTTTTTTTTTGCCTTTCTCCTCTTTGCGGTGCGGCTTCACGCCTTCTCTCGCTCTGCCGTGTTCTTCTTTTTTGTGTGTTTGCTCTCCCTCTGCGTGACGCCATTGTCTGGCGACTCTCTATTGTGTGGTTTACGGTTCGGCGATGAAAAAAAAAAATCAAAACCAAATAACACCAGCAACACGTTCTTGATCTAGTGAACGTAGGTGATTGGCGACTGGCATTCTCTTGTGCCTTTTTCTTTTGCGTTGGAGTAGCGTGGGTGTCGCTTACTTCCTTGTTTTTTCCTTGAATGAAAGACGCTCCTCTCACTTCTTGCTTCCTTCACGTGTGAACGCGGCGCACCTTTGTTTTCCTTCTTATATTGCGAGTTGTCCTCTCTCTCTGACATGTAGACTGTGCGCTGGTGTTGTGTACTTGAGTAAGCAAGTGCATGTGCATGCTTCGTTTCCTTTTTTCTCCTATTGTTTTTTCTATGCTGCTTTGTTGTTGTGGCTGCGACTATGTCGCGCCAGTGGTCAAGCTAAAACCCACACACACACTCGCAAAAAAAAAACAAAAAGGCTGTCCACAAGAGGGCGGTGCTGTCATGTCTTTCTTGGTTTGTTTCTTCCAGTGCGCAGCTGCAATCCCGCCACTTGGGGACGCTTCTTCTGGTGCTTTAGGTTTTGCTTATTTCCTTTTTTTTTTGCTTCTCTTGTTTGCCCTTTGTTCTTTTCGCTTGCTCACTTGTTTGTAGTACCTCTCTACTTGTCTTTTCACATCATCTTGATATCTCTCGCTGTCTCCGTTCGCATTTCTCTTTAGTACCATCTCAAAGAAAAACAGGTTGAAACAAAATAATTATAAAAAAGCGTGAAAGGAGAGACTCGTGTACGACGACGCTGCTATTGCCTCGTTCTCGTCACAAATAATCAGAAGCAGCACTTCCTGGCAGGAGGAGAGCGTAGGATGGGTGATACGAAGATCGGCCGCCGAGCTGCCGTGCGGTCCACATCGCATCTGCCCTTCGGTCTCGCGTTTTTTGCTCTTTGTGCCTCGCCTTCGCCTTTTCAGGTCTGAAGGCCGCGCAACCGTGACTCTTGACTCACAGGACCTTGTACATCGCCTGCGCGCCGCTACGTTCCATTGAGCAAAAAAAAAAATGACGAGTGTTTTTGTCGACTCCTTGAGATCATTCCACTGTATAGTGATGGTATTTTTCCTCTCCTTCGCCTCTACTTCTGCTCTCCTTTTCCCCTTGCGCTTCTGCAATGATCTCGACTGCCTCGCCCTCATCCTTTTTCGACGCTGCTGATTGGGAAATCTCTATCACCCTCTCGCTGTCTTTTTCTATCTCCGACTCCCGGTTGGCGTACAATGCATCTTTCTATTTTTTTTTGTTTTGCGCTTTTAAACTTCACCTGCCTACGGCACCAAAGGAAGAGTCGGATAGGAATCTAAAAGCCCTCGTGCTCAGACAAACGAAGAGTCACGACGGAGGAGAAGGCCGACCAGCGAGCTCTCTCAAACCTGTTGGCTCCGCCAGGCACTTCCGAGTGTGAGCAAACGTGTGAGCCTTCTCGAGACGAGGGGGAAAAAACAACAAACTTTTTTTTCTTTTCTGTGGTTATTGTTGTTATTTTGCCATTTCTGACTGCTGAGTTTCTTTTTTTTTCCCGCTTGTGGCTTTCACCAGAACTTCAATTTTGAACTTTTTTTTTTGTGTGCTCTTTTTGTTTCTTTTCTCTTCTTTGCTTTGTTACACCGCACGTCCCCGTCCGTCGTCGGCAAAACAGCGTCTTCTCTTTTCTTGTGCATATCACTCACTGACGCTCGATGCGGACAGACTGCAGCGCCTAACAGTTCCTCTCCGATTTCTTTTTCACCTTCCTTTTTTTTTCCTCTCTCCGTGTGGCTTTCCGTTGTTCTTGTTCTCATAGCCGGAAGGCTTTAATAAAAACGAAAAGGAGCGACATTCTCCCTCCCTCCCTCTCGTCCTGCTTCAAAACACACACACCCATACAAAACACCAAAAAAGAGTGTAGAGGCTTTTTTTTTTCTTACTGCCCTTGCTCTGTCTGAGAGTGCTCTGCTACCCGGTGCATCTCGTGGCTTCTACTTTTCTCATTACTGCGTTCTTCTTTTTCTTTCCTCCTGTGACACTTTTTTTTTTTTACCTCTTTACTGGCTTCTCCCGAACACAGCTCCGTGCTGTTTCTTACTGTTGTTGTTTTTCTCTGTGCTGCGTTCTCGAGCAGAGCTGTCGTCCCGACGTTGTGAGTAAACTAATTCGTTGTTCATCTCACGCGGCGGCGAAGTTGAGTCCCTTTGTTTTTCTCTCTCCCTTATTATCTCGTGCACAGGAGAAAAGTTTCGAAGTAATTGAGGAAGGTCGTGAATTTTTTTTTTGGTTGTTGTTGGTGGTACTGCTCTTGTAGATTTCTTTCATCGTCCCTTACATCGCATAATCTTTTTTTTTTCCTGGCGCGCCTAATCATTATTTGTTGTTGTTGCTTATTGTTGTGGCAGCTGCTAGTGTCTGCCACGTTCGTTTCTTTTTTTTTTTTGTGTCCTGCTGCGTTACGTGTTTGGAAGGGCAGGAAGCTTTACGGAAGCAAAGTACCAAGTGCGTCGACGGATTATCAATAAAGAGGGGGAAAAAATAATAATTTAAGGAGTAGCGTCGACGACGTAGACCTCTTTTCTTTTTTCTTGCTAGGGGTTTCTTTTGCTTTCATTTACTCGACTGATTTTTCTCTTGCGCATTTGGAAGAACTCTGAGAGACGTGCCCTTTTCCCTTCTCTTCTTTGTACACTGACGGGATTTTGGGCATTTTTTTTTGTAGATCTCTCTTTTTCTTCGAGTTGTTTTTACAAAAGGGGAAAAGAAATAAGGGCTACACCGATTAGAGCAGTTGGCGTCTGTGAATACTCCTCTTCTCTTGCGTACCTTTTCTTTCTGTCTTTTGTATCGGTTGTTCATCATTCGCCCTCTCTTTAAACGTGACCTTTTCTCTTTTCCTTTTTTCCCCCTTTCCTTCCCTGGCGTTTTCATTGTATGTAATTTAGAGGCTACATTTTTCGTTCTGCTTTCTTTCCCTCTCTCTCGCTTTCGTTCGTTGTGCTTTGCGAGGCCCCACCACAGTCACACGTGCTCGCTCTCTCTTATCATTGTTATTATTTCCAGAGCGCCTTGGTTTGACCCTTTTCTCGGTTGTCTCTTTTTCAACCACTCTTGCGTCCAGGGCCTTTTTTTCCTTTCTTTCGTTCATTCGCACCTTCGTTTTGCAGAGAGGAGAGCACAATGGCAAGCGGGGATTACAACTACACGAACGACCTGGACGATGGGGGAGTGTTGAGTGCCGTCTCGCACCGCCGCGAGCAGAATCACTCTCCTCTTGCGCAGGTGGTGGCGGAGATGGGCGGCTCGCATGCCGACTACGATTACCTCGACGAGTCGATCTCCACCGGCTTCGACGACGACTTTGAAGACGTGCAGGCCGCCCTCGCCCTGGAGGACTTCGTCGGCGATGACGGCAGCAACCTGCAGAGCGAGCTCTTCGAGAGCAACTCCGTCTTCGACATCGGCGCCGACGAGCCGGGCACGCGGAC
Source organism: Crithidia fasciculata (assembly GCA_000331325.2). NCBI lineage: Eukaryota > Euglenozoa > Kinetoplastea > Trypanosomatida > Trypanosomatidae > Crithidia > Crithidia fasciculata. The sequence goes on from CM003428.1 coordinate 1,061,995, forward strand.
GCCGAGCGCGGCCAGTCAGCAGTCCGTCAGCGGCACCGACTTCGACACCCTTCCCATCGCCCCCATGGCAAAGCGACCCATCGAGGCCCCACCACTGCTGCAGTCGCTGCCCCCCGTCGGCACACCGATGCCCAGCGTGACGCGACGCACCAACGCATCGAGTAGCATCTACGGCAACACCGCCGCCAACGTGCCAAATCTGACGGCGGCGTTGGTGAGCACGATCGACACGAAGGGGCCGGCGACGCCCTTCAAGTATTTAGACACCTACGGCATCTCCAGCCCAGCCGCGCCTTTCAGCAGCTCAACCACGCAGGCTCAGCCCGCCACGAACAGCAATGGTGTCAAGCATGGCAAGGAGACCTTTGAGCACGCCTTCGTGACGAAGCAGGAGTCCGGGGCGGCGGGATCCTCTATTGGGCCCTACGGCATGGGCACCCGCGGCGGTACCAAGACTGGCGGTGCCAAGTCGTCGCTCTCAACTACCCCCACGAACGCCCCTCGCGGCGCGCCACCCGCACCTCCAGCACTGCCAAGCCGCGCCGACGCTGAAGGCTTTGGCTTCGGCATTGAGACCTTCCTGCACGGCAACCAGCTCGTCTTTGGCCGCCAACCCTCTTTTAAGCGCATCGCACCGGGGGCGGCGGCGCCGGCGAGCAGCAGCACAAGTCGGCCCTACTACCTGATGCCTGGTATGATGCCGGGAGAGGTCAGCGGCGGGGCATCATTGCCAATGGCCGCAGACTCTTCGACATCCGCCAGTCCCTCCGCGCGGACGGCGGCCACGGGGGACCGCAACGCGGAGGCCTTCACGACGTGGCTTGAGGCGCTCGATCCGAAGGCTGGCGCATCCACGTCGTCGACACGCAGCTCCCGCGGCGGCGGCACGTTGAGCAACGGCAGCGGCGCTGCGAATCGGGGGCTCGCTGGTGGGGCGAAGGGTGGCAATGCCGGCGGCCCCTCTATCGGCGAGGACTTCAAGCGGGAGGTGGACGTCATGATGAGGGACCTGCTTGGCGACTACGACGTCATCAGCGGCGTCAGCGGCGCCTACGCGGGCTACATGAATGCCCCCTCAGGCCTACTCGCACCTGGTGGGCCACCGACGGCAGCGACAAACGGCACCACGGGCCCCAGCGGCCGCCGCGGCAGCTTCCTCACCAGCGGCGCCAAGGACGCGGTACGGCAGCTCGACTACGACGCCTTTCTCAAGGATGTGCGCATGCTTACTCCCACCACACAGTCGCCCACCGTCGCCGCCGACACACGCAAGAAGCCGCTGTCGAAGTCGACGCGGCCGGCCGTGGCTGCGGTGGGACCGAACCCGTCTCCCGCTGCGGAGGGAGACCGGCGCCAGTCCACAGCCGCTGCGGTAGGAGGACGCAAGTCAATTCTTGCCTCGGCACCTGCGGCCAGTGGCGCCACGCACCAGCAGCAGCAGCAGCATCCACCACCACCACCGCAGACGCCGCAGCCGGCCGAGGCCGGAGGCGCTTCAGGGCGGCGGCGGCGTGTGTGGAACACATCAATGCCAGCCCGCAGCAGCGGCGAGGGCATCTCCGGTGCGGCCCTCGATCCTTCCACGGAGGCTGACACGGCAGAGCCACCGAAGCCGGCGCCACGGCGGGTCAGCGAGACAGCAGCGCACAAGGCGGCATCGGCAGAAGTGGGGCTGCGCGCCACGTCCGCCACGCGAGTGCCGCGGCCGACCGTTGAACCAACCTCCACCGCTGGCGCCAACGCACGCACGGCGAAGACGGCGCTGGGGACGTCGTTCAGTCCGCCCACCAAGGAGCGACACGACGGCCCTCTCCTCTCCTCCCCCGACGTCTACGCGGACATCGACGAGGACCTGCTGGCGGGCGGCTACCTGACCGGAGCCCCGCTGCTGCGCAGCACCGAGTCCCTCACCGCTCTCCAAAGCCCGCCGAAGCGGTTAGAGAAGGTGGGAGCGCTGGTGCCGTCCAGCCCGCCTAAGGATGGGTCACGCGGTGCGCCGCTGCAGCGGCAGAAGCTGCACCCATCATGGAAGAAGAACAGCCCCGCTGCTCCCAGCAAGACCGCCGAGCCCGCCAGCGGCGCTAAGCGGACAACTGCGCCAACCTCCACCACCGCTGCGACAACCTCCACCACCGCTGCGACACATTCCAAGCCCGCTGCTACCAACAACGAGCAGCAGCAACGTCCCCGACCCAAGTCACCAGAGGTGGTGGCGAAGGCTGCGCCGCCGTCGACCCAGCGTCGCACCTCGATCCCGAGCCTCACGGCGAACCGCTCTGCTCTCAGCACCGACTCTGGCCGCCAGACGAACCCCCTGCCGCTGCCTTCCTTCACTCCCAACCGCATCTCCACACTCGACGTGCTGCGCAGCACCACGGCGCAGGCGACGTCGCCGATGCAGCGCGACTCGGAGCGGAAGGGCGCCAGCGTCGTGACGATGGACAGCGTGAGCAAGGCCTCTCGCCGCGCCAGCACGAGCCCGTCGACGGTGGACCCAATTGTGCTGACCGACCGCGACCGTGCCGGCTTCTTGCAGCGCGCCAGCACCCGCAGCTCAGACAGTCGCGAAGACGCGGAGGTCAGCACGAGCCACAGCGTCTCGGTGCAGCCGCGGCGCCGACTGATGGAGTTCCGCACCGGCGGGGACACCGGCCTGCCTCCCTCCTCCTCCCGCTCCCGCCTTTCCGTTGGCCCTGCCGGCGAGGAGGTGCGGGCAGAGGCGGCGAAGCAGCGCGATCGGGAGCGGGAGACGCAGCAGGCGAACGAGGAGCGCCGCCAGCGCATCCAAGCCTTCATGGCGAAGCGCAAGGCGGAGAAGCAGATGGAGGAGCTGCGGCGGGGGCAGCTGATGGAGCGCGACCGCCGCCTCGAGGCCTTCCGCGAAGCGCAGGAGCGGCAGCGCATCCACGAGACCACAGCACCAGACACATCGCCGCCGCCGCAGCAGCAGCAGCAGCCGGGGACTGTGGCGGGGAGTGGCCTCAACGCCATCAAGGCCTCGCAGCGCCTGCGCAAGCCCGCCCTCGATCGCCCCTCCCGTCAGTCCGTGCCCACCGCCAGCTTCATCCCTGCTGCCTCGACGGTGCCCATGTCCCCGCAGCAGCTGCAGCACGCGGCATCGCCATTCGGCGTCGCGGCCGATGGGCCGGAGGGCAACAATGGCGGGGTCGGCGCTGTGCCGGTGGCTGGTGCGCGGCGCAGGCGCAACCCAAGCCCCGGCTCCTCCAGCACCGCTGCGGCAGCCAAGGCGAAGGTGCGGGCGCTCGTCGTCTTCATCAGCAACGGGGAGGGCGGGGCGGCCGGCAAGGACGCTGCCGCGGGTGATGGCGCGAGGGCAGCAACGGCAGCCGAGAAGAGCGAGGAGCAGCGTCGCCTGAGCAACAGCTCTGGCGGGGCGACGGCGGTGTTTGAGGGCACTTCAGTTGCTATGGAGCTCTGCGAGAGCGACCACTCGCTGAAGGTGCTACAGCCACACGAGCGCCCCCGCTACTACAACGTGGAGGAGTTCCTGCAGATCAACGACAGCAACGCCGCTGCGCTGTCCAGGTCTAGCGACAAGAACGGCGGCGTTGGCGGCTCGCACAACACCACGGGTTCCCTCCGCGGCGCCGCAGCGGCGCCACGCCGTCGGCTCATGTCGCTGACGCTAACGGAGATGAGCCGCAAGTTTCTCGCCGGTGTCAACGTGGCCCTGCTCCTGTGCAGCACCGAGCACGCGCAGGAGGCGTCCGTGCTGGCCATTCGCGAGGTGGTCGAGGGAGTCGTCTCGCACATGTCCGCCCAGTCGCAGCTCTTTGTCTCGGTGGCCTCCTTAGCCGGCGGCAACACACAGGACCTGCTGAGCAGTTCCCCCCGCACCGTGCGGTCCACCTTCGGCAGCTCGCCGCTCTTCGGGCCGACGCTAGACGACGTCACCTACACCCCTGTGACCGGCATCGGCCACCTCCTGCACACCGTCGCAGACGCCTACAAGCGCGTGAAGGTCGCCGCCACGCCCCCCGAGGCCGGCCTGCTTGTCACCTCTCTGCTGCTGAAGCAGTGGCGCGACTCGGACGTCATTCTCTCCTCCTACCTCATCAGTGACGCCGGCTGCGACGCCAGCATCTACACCGCCATCTTGCGCAAGTCGCAGCACGCACCCTTCGCGCTCTTCCACGCCGCGCTTGGCGGCCCAACACTGACGACAGCGCTGATGGCCACCGCGGCAGAGGACGTGGCGACGGTGGTGCCGCTGCTCAACGTGCAGCACCGCCTCTCGACCGTCATGAACAAAACGTGCCACGTTGGGAGTGTGCGGCGCTTCATGCAGCTGGCCCAGCGGGAGCTCGACACGGCCGACGGGCCGGCTGGCAAGAACGCCGCCAGCACTACACAAGAGCAGGGCACCGCGAACCACCACCACAGCAGCAGTCGTCGCAGCAGCGCCAGCTCGCTGAGCAACATTGCGAAGAGCAACAGCAACAGCAGGTTGTCCGCAGCGGCGCGGCAGACGGTCGCGTCTCCTAGTGCAGCCACCGCTGCCGCTGCCACCGCTGCCGCTGCCACCGCTGCCCCTGCCCCCGCCCCCGCCGCCCGCACGACGCTGCACAAGCGCCTTGCTGAGCAGGTGGCGACGGCGAGGCGCATCCTTGAAGACCCGGAAGGCTACCAGCCCAAGGGAGCACCCTCCACCGACAGCGACATGGGCGGCTCGGCTACTGTACAGTCCATCCCCTTCACCGCTCCCCCGTCCGCTGCCACGGCCCCACGCACGCAGCTCACCAAGGCGCAGGAGGCGGAGGCGATGAGCCTGCATCTAGCACCCGTGCAGCGGCGCAAGTCGTCCTCGACGGGGCCCGTCACCGCGGCTGCTGCCGTCGTGGCCGCGGCGAACCGCCCTAAGCAAGGCGCCGCCGGGGAAGGCAACGGGGCGACGAGTGCGACTGGTACGGCGCTGCCCACAGTCCTCCCAGCGGTGCCGGGCTTCAAGCAGGCCGGTGGACGAACGGAGACGACGAGTGCGTCGCGCGCGCCGCCGCAGGTGAGCGCGGTGCCGCTGCGCCACCAGGACGGGGTGCCGACGGAGCTGCCGTCTCCCGTGCCACCGGCCCGACGCTCGGGCAACTACGGCGCGGCGACCGGGAAGAGCGTGTCTGAGGTGCCGGCGGGACGCGAGGGGCACGGTGCCCCGCCGTCCCTGCGCTTCAGCCGCGATGCCGGTGGCGGTGCTGCTACTGCTGCGGCGTCGGCGCTGCCGCTCCAGCAGTGCGCGGCAAATGAGCAGAGCATCTCGGCGAGTACCGAGTACGTGCGGCGAGGGCGTCTGAACGGTGACGATGCGGCGCAGCGCAACACCAACTTTATGAACTTCGAGGACGTCTCGGCGAGCCAAACCATGCCGCTGGCTGTGGAGAAGGCTGTGGCGGGTGGGAGTGGTCCGCAACAGCATCAGCAGCCACAGCCGCCGCCCCCGCGAAGCCGATATGCGTCGAAGGCGTCAGACCAGTCGGAGCTGCCCCCGCGGCCGGCCACCACGCTGGCGGCCACTGTCGACTCTGGCAGGGAGGCCGCCCAGGAGAGTGTTGGGCCAGCGCGGCGGCGTGTGTCGGCCGACAACGCGCGTCCCAGCTCCGGCCTCCAGCCCTTTGCCCCGCCGAGCCTCCTCAACGGATCCACCGCGGCACAGAAGAGGCTGCTGCCCGGTGCGACGACCATTGGCTCGAATGGGCCGCAGTGGCCGAGCACGCCGGCCTTCGAGATCCCGACGATTCCCAGCGTGGACTCCATCGACACCTCTTTCACCCACGACGTCTCCATCTCGATGCGGCAGAGCTCGAACGCCTACGAGGGGGAGCGGACGCCGATCCCGACCTCCACCAAGGTGCGCACACTTGTCATCGTCGACGCACGCTGCCGCGAGACGTCGAACGTGACGTACGACAACACGATGGTGATCGCCACCACCGAGGACGACTTCGAGGAGTACGACGTCGACGAGGTGCGGGAGGCGACGCCTGGGCAGAAGGAGATGATTCAGGCGGAGCTGCTGAAGGAGCTGGGCGACACGCTGCTGATGGGCTGCAACGCCGCCATCCTCGGCGCCGACAGCCGCCCCACCGGCTTCTCGGCGCAAGTGCTCAAGTCCGTCGTGCACTCCATCTTCGCGGAGATGAGCCGAGAGGGCAGCCACCGCAGCGGTCGCCTCAGCGCGTCGATTGTAAAGGTGAAGGGGGAGTCGGTGGTCGATCTCCTCAAGGACGGCGGCGAGGCGCAGAAGCTCGTGATTGCGATTTCCCCCCTCTTCGGGTCTTGCGTCCACGGCGTCACCTACGCCGACGTCGCGAGCGGGGCTGCCTTCAACGACGTCATCGACGCCGCCCTGCGCCGCGCCACCGCCGGCGACAACAGCCGCGACTACGGCTTTCTCTTCTGCTCCCTCCTTTTCAAGCTGCGGCTAGAGGAGGAGGGCGACGTGCAAGTCTGCTCCCTCGTCGCCACCTTTGCTGGCGAGAACGTCGGTCTCTACACCTCGGTGCTCGACCGCAGCCCCCTCGTTCCCCGTGCCCTCTTCCACTACGCTCTTGGTGGGCCCAGCTACACCGTTGCCCTGCTTGGCATTGGCAGCGAGGAGACGCGGGCGAACCAGATGCTGCAGGTGCAGAAGCGCTTGGGCGAGATGAGCAACCGTGCTACCCACCCAGGCAGCGTGGCGAAGTTTGTCGCTGGCATCCGCAACGACCTCACGCCGAACCTCATCGCCAAGTACGAGCACTCCCGCGACCCGTCGGAGCGGGCGGCGACGAAGGAGATGATCGAGCGGCTGGCGGAGATGGTGAAGGACGCCGATGCGCTGCTCGTAGACTTCGACCACCACCAGCCCAAGGCCTACTTGCACGGCGACGCGGAGGAGCAGCAGCAGCAGCAGGGACAGCAACCGCCGCAGCGGCGCAGCGGTGGTGCGGAGGGCATCAAGGCACCGCCGCTGCACCGGCTGGCGCAGGGCACCGCCCCGCTGACCGCCCCGCTGTCCTCGACCTCGGGCGACAGCAACAACGCCTCCATCTCCACCCCGCACGCCTCGGCAACGCCAGCGCGGCCCGGCCCCACACCCGCTGTCCCGCGTGCCTTGCCGAACATCATCGCCGTGAACCCCGAGGCGGAAGGGGAGCGCATCCAGTCCCTCGTCTGCTTCGAGCAGGTGATGATGGGAGCCGGAACAGTGGCGGTGCAGGGCAACAGCATCCTCTGCGCCAGCCAGGGCGGCACCCGCTTCGACAGCGACGAGGTCATCACGTGCGACGAGAACCACCGCTCCCTCTCTTCGCGGCTGATCGACGACCTCGTGGCGAAGTTTCTCGCCGGCCAGCACACCGGCCTGCTCGCCGCCGACAGCAGCTACAGCGCCTTCACGCCGCTCATGCTGCGGCACATCGCCAACGCCATTCTCGAGGCGGTGCTCGGCGCCAGCGTCAGCAGCCCGGGCGGGGACAACGGCTTCGCTTTCACGCAGCCGCCAACGATCAGCGGGGAGCTGCAGGTGTCGATTGCCCTCATCAAGGACGATGTGACGGCCGACCTGCTCCCCATCGACGTCGACGCGACCTACCACCGCTTCGAGATGGAGCACACGCCCCTCTACGGCCCGCGTGTGGTCGGCGTGACGCCGCACCTCGTCGCCAACCCGCAGGACTTCGACCACTTCCTCGCCGTCGCGATCGACAACGCCGACCCGGCGCTGCAGACGGCCGACCCCGGCATCATGGTCGTCTCTCTCGTGCTGACGCAGCGCGTGACGAAGCCGGTGGAGGACGTGCTTGTCTCGTCCCTGCTGTGTACGGCGGTCTTCGACGCGGTGCACCACTACGAGCGCGTGCTGGAGGGCAACGCGAGTGAGCCGCTGGATCTCTTCAAGAGCATCCTGCACGGCCCGTGCTTCTCCGTCGCGCTGCTCGGCATCAGCGACGAGGAGGAGGACCCAGGGAAGCTGCTGCGTGCGCTGAACGACCTCTCGCAGGTGCGCAACCGTGCGCCAGCGGTGAACAGCGTGTCGCGGCACATCCGTGAGCTGCAGCGCGGCATTGTGAAGCTGAAGGAGCGCATGACGACGTCGTCCAACGGGGACGAGCGGGCCTACATTCAGAGCCGCGTGGAGGTGGCGGAGAAACTGCTGGAGGAGGCGGAGTCGCTGCAGCGCAACCCGCTGTCGCTGATGCAGCCGCGCGCCTTTGTGCCGCTGGGCGGCAGCCCCGACATGCGGTAACGCACGAAGCGCAGCGCTTGGTGCTGCCCCCTTTCAATTGATCTGTGTCGCATCTTTGTTTCGATTCTTCAACCTTTTGTACTTTTGTACTTTTGCGTGCGCGTGTGCGTAACTTCGAGACTCTTCTTTCTTTGTGCTTGTGTGTGTTTTTTGTGTTCAAAATAAGCAAGAAAGTTACGCAACAGTGACACCCGCGCGAATGCCCTGCGGAAGATGTAAGTGGTGGCGAAGAGCGTCGTCGCCAACCTCCTCGGTGTGCGACGGCAACGGCGGGGCTGGATTATGATCTGCTGTTTCCACGTTCCCGCTCGTCATGTGCTGAGCCGAGTAGGCAAGGTCAGTTGTGCAGCATCGCGGCCACTCAAGAACGATGTGTTTCTCCGATACAGCAGAAAAGTCATGTATTGACATGTAAGTAGAAAAACACTTCTAGGTGCTGTTGTCGACCTCACTTTTTTCCTCCTCTCTTCACCTCACCACGTTCTCCTTTCTGCCTTCATTCGCACCGTCATCAATATCCACTGACGTTGTCCCCCTCACATCCACTTTCTTTTTTTTCTCACTTCTGACTTCTTGTGTCCCTGTTCCTCTTCAAGGTGCATAGCTTTGGGTGTCGTCTTCAGTCTCCACTTCGCTTCTTGCGCTGACGCCTCACCAAGCACGTAGGAAGAAAAAAAAAGAAAGAAAGAAGGAAAGAGAGAACAAGGAGTGAATTGAATAATAATAATAAAAGAAAAGTTTTGCGAGTTCGCAGAGCTGAAAAACACAATTTCTCATTATCGTGACAGCTCATATATTCCCTTATCTGCATCTCTTTGGTGCTCTCTTTATCTTTATCTTTTGCCGTTGTTTAAACTCCTATTTGTTTCCTCCTCTCTCTCTCTTTTTTTTTCTTACTTCCTACACCTCTCCCCATAACCCTCCACTTCCATTTTTTTTCCGCACTTGTTCCTAACGAGGCTATCGTGAGCGTTTTTTTTTGTGTGTTTCTTTCTTCTCTTTGCCCTGCCTCCGCTCTTCTTGTATTTCTCACCGTTAACGAGAGGAAAGAAAAATAGAAGCTTGTCTTGGTTAGTTCATCTGTTTCTTTTGCTTTCAAAGCTGTGCAGCTACTTTTTTCTTACCTCCTTTGTGGATCGCTGCCTGGTATCTCTTCCATTTTCCTTTGGTCGTTTGTGCTGAGCACGACTTTTTCTCTGTTTTTTTTTTTCATTTAATTTACTTTTGCCTTTGTTTTTCCTCTCCGCTTTGTAGTCTTTTCTTCTCTCTCTTCCTTTGTGTTGTCCACTTTCGCTTTCCATCACTGTGTATTCGTCTCTTTTTTTTTCTCTCGGCGCTTTTTTTAAAAATTGCTTTTTGTTGTTGTGGAGTGCGCTGTTGTCGTCGCCTTCTTCTTTTCCCTTTTCTGTTTTCCTGCGAGGACCCGCTTGGGTTTGTGTGTATTACGACGTGGTACGACTGGCCATTTTGGCAGCTTGTTGGCCTTGATTTGCCTTCTGGACGACATACACACACAAACAAAGATAGGGACACGAGTAGCAGCACGTCCTTCGCTCTGTCGATAAAATAAGAAAAAAATATTCAGTTCCGCTTCCTTGTGCGTGTGTTTGTGCATATTCTTTTCCTAAGCTTGCGTGTGTGGCATGTATACGAGTACCTGCGCTTCTTTTTAAGTTTTTTTTTTCGGCCTTCTACGCGGACTCCCTTTTCACACGCTTGGCTCTTTTCTGTTCTCATTTTCCCTTACTATTGAACTCATTTTTTCCCTTCCCCATTTTTTTTTACTGCATGTACACAAACTGTGAAGGATTCTCTTATCTTTTTTCTTGTGTTCTTGTCATTACACTACTTTTTTGAGTGCCGCTACTGCTTTTCTCTTTAGTAGAGGTTTCACTCCTCTCAGCACTACACCATTTATTTTCTCCTTTCTCGTTTTCTTGTTTTTTTATTTATTTTCCGTATCTTTTGCGTCGTCTCGTTGTACGTGAGCGTTTATATTTATCTCTTCGCTTCCTTGTGTTTTGGATGCGTGTCGCCCAGCAAGCTCCTTGCTGTCCCATTCATACTTTACTTTGTTCTCAACTTTTTTTTTCTTCCGCACATTGTTGAGCTCTCACCCTTCCACCCGCCCTCCTCCGTCTCCTGTCTCTTGTCTGCGAAGGCTTCACCTTTTGTGCCTTTATCTCTGGGGCACCTCCCATACCACCACTACAACTAATTTTGCTCTACTTTCGTTATTTTGCTCTACCTGTTCAAATTAAAAAAGCATTTTTTGCCAGTCTAAACCTACTCCCCTAAGCCGGGACGAACGCACGTGCACGTACGTGTGCAGCGCGTTAGTGTGTCAGTGTTGCATGTTTTGACAGATACAGGGCAGCCACTTTCTGCGAGTGCCGGTGTTGTTTTCACTCTCTATTTTCCCAAAGTTTGTTTTGATTTTATTTCTGGAAGTCTCTTTCTTTCACCTATTCCGATTCGCTTCTTTTTTTTTTTTGCGGCGTCCTCGCTGCTTGATTATTGCTGTGTCTGCTTCCTCTCTTTTTTCTTTTGCTCTTTCTCTCTCAAAGAGGAGGAAGTGAGCAAAGGCGGAGAGTACACATCGCCGTTTTTGTTCCTATACTTAAAAAAGATATTTTCTTTTCTCAATTTTCCTCTTGTGCCTTCACCTCTTTCCCAGTCTACGACATCTGTAGCGCTGTTTGGGAAAATACTGTGATCTTATTTCCTGCTCGCGTTGTTTCTCTTTTTTTTCGGGCCGCTGACTTTTCGTGCCTCTTGTGTGCCGGTGTTTTGACACACCTCTCTCTCTCCTGCTCTCTTTGTGTGTTTTCTTTCTTACTTTTTTTTTTTGGCTGTTTTGCTTCACTGTGTCGAGCAGTACCAGGGAGAAAAAAAAACCCGGTCGCAACATTCGTCAACGCGGTGGAGAAGACAATAACGACAAGAGTGATTTGGCGACTAAGCCCGATAGAAAGCGGTTGCAAAGAGAGGGAGATATTGTAAGGTGTTCACCTCCCTCACAACTCAACTGAACCAACACAAATAGTTTTCACATTCTCATTTTACTTTGCTGATTGTATAGTGTGCTTTTCTTCGTCGTCTGTGCTCGTTCTGCTTTCGTGGATTCGCAGATCTGGCTGAGCACCTCGCAGAGTTGTCACGACTGTCACTCCTCTCATTTTTCTTTTGTTATTAACTTTAGGTATCTGTGGCGTCACCATCGATCAAAGCCCCAATGCGAAGTGGCGAGCGATGTTGCCTTGGCAGAGCCGACACGGGCAACAGGTCGAGCAACGACTTCTTCAGCCTTGCTGCTGGTGACGACGTGCTCGTCTGCGTCAGCCCCATCAGCCCTGTCTTTGACGAGCGCGACAGCCGGCGCACAAGTAGCCGCACCGAATCCGCCGCTGCCGCTCGCCTTTCTCCTGACGCCTCCTTCGACTTCCGCTTCGACTCGGATGGGCGTCAGCCAGCTTTTTTCTCTCCTCGCACCGCACCCAAGACGACCTTCTTTGGCTGCATCGGCAGCACAACCGACGTTGGTGTGGGTCTTGTGGGGCACGGAGATGATGGCATCAGCACCTCCAACGCGATGGACTACAGCCGTAATGTGGGAGAGCGGAAGATCTCCTCGCCGGTGGCGTCAGCGTTCGTAAAGGCGGACGACAACTTTAGTCAGCTGTGGCCCTGCAGCGCGCCTACCTCGGAAGAGACGCCGCGGTTTGATGCGGCGCAGCAGCCGCACTGCCTCGCCTCTGTCGACCTCGACGACGCCGTCTGGGCACTGCTAAAGGGACAACACACATCCCCTCCTCCCACAGCAGTTGCTGCCGCTGCTGCTGCTCCTCCGACACCGACTGCTGCGCTGGCCGATGCTGATGTCCCGTGCTCGCCGCGTGCGGCACCTGACTTCTGTCCCCTCTCCCCAGTGGCCACACTGCAGCTACCGCAACTCGTCTCGTCCCCCTTGGCGGCCGCGATAAGCCCCTCGCCCCAGATGTCCCTCGCCCGTCCATCAGCCAGCGCCAGCGCCACAAAGGCGCAGCACGACACGCTTGCCGCCGCTGCCAACACGAACGCGAATGACAACCGCTTCTCAATGGTGCTGGGGGAGGAGAGCCCACAGGCCCCCGACGCACGACCGCGGCTGCCGTCCTTCTCCTACCTGCGCTTCATGCCAGCGACGGAGCAATCGTTTGTGCCGGACGACGTGTGGGAGTGCTCCGTCTCGGACACGAACTGTATTCGCGCTGCTGGCGGTGGTTGTGGCGGTGTGCGCAGCAGCAGCAGCAGCCCGCGTGCGTCTCGTAGCCTCTCTCTGGAGACGTCGCCGCGGGTGTCGAATCTGAAGCAGCGTTTTAGCGTTTACGGAAACAACAAAGGCGAGGGGAGGATGAGCAACAGCCCGACCCAGCACGTGGAGGTGGGGGCAGTGACGCCGGTTGGAGCGCTGTTCGAGCACCGCTACTTCGACGGCGTGCTGCCGTTGATGCTGCAGTGCGGAGACGCGATGCTGCAGGCGAGGCAACGACGAGACCGCTACGGCGAGGCGGCACATTCGACCGACAACATGCGGACAGGCGTGTCTGGCACATCCGACAACGCGAGTTACCTTGAGGCGTACGAAGCTGGCGTCGAGGGTGGCGATAGCGACTGTAGTCTTGGCGATGTAGGTGCGGTGCCGACCTTCTCGTCCCCGCCGCTACCGAGCGGGACAACAGCGACTTGGTTCGACGCCGTGCAGGCACGCAGCCACTCGACCAGTTTCGACTCTGCCTCGTCGGCGATGCGGGAGGTGGAGGAGCTGATGGTGGCGCTGGGGGTCGTGCCGGAGTCGTCCAGTGACGATACGGAGGAGGAGCCGGAGGAGGAGGAGGAGGAGAAAAACCCGTCGTGCGACGCATTGCTTCTCTCAGCACCGTCCGCTGGTGCAACAGCGGGCCACCCCGCGGCGGAAGCAGCCGTTGCAGCCAATGACAAGAAGACTCGCCTGGCAAGCTCCTCCTCTCACAACGTGGCCTTGCCGCGTCTCACAAACGAGGTGCGCTCCTCGGTGCGCCTGCAGGCTGCTGCTGCTGCTGCTGCGGCGGTCAGCGGCCCTGTCTCGCCGTCTGCCACCGCCGCGCCTCTGCCGACGTGGAATGCGCCGCCCGCAGCGCAGGACAACCGGGCTAAGCCCACCACGTCTCACGACGCCGCCCGCAAGCCAGCGGTGGATGCTGCGCGGCCCTCAGTGGCGCATCAGCCCGCTGTGCCTATGCGGTCTCACGCGGTGCCCGCAGAGTCGCCACATCTTCGCAACCCCGTGCCAGCTGAGCGCCATGACATTTCTTCTTTGCATCTCCAGCAGCTGCAGGCGCAGCAGCGGGACCAGAAGCAACGGCCACAATCCATCGCAGAGATGCTGCGCGCGCGTGCCGCACCTGCCGGCCACGCGTCTCCCTACGTGTTGCTGGTCGAGGATGATGGCGGCAGCGGGCACGAAGCGTCGCTGCCGATGCAGCGCTCCCCGCGTGCACCAGAGCACCTGAGTGCCCGGCAGGGCGTTTTGGAGAGTGAGAGGGCCGCATATGCCTTCGCAGCTGCCGGCCCAGACGCTGGCGTCACACCGTCTGTTACGGCGGCGGAGATCGACTGGCAGGCGACAGAGCACGTCAGCTTTGCGGTGGCGGCGGACTGCACGACGAGCCGCACGGTGCCGACTATGGCGCACTTGGTCGCACGTGGGTGCAACGTCTGTCTTGCCTCGCTGCACGCGCGTCGCAGCCGCTCTACAACTTTCACGTCGTGGGGCAGCCTGCTGCCTGAGTTCTTCGCCTCCTTCTTTCAGTCGCTCCTGAGCGCAGAGACGGCCGTGTCGACCCACGCCGTGTCTCTCTCCGTCGCCCTGCTGAAGTGCGACCTCTACCGCGACCTCCTAAGCAACGCGGTGCGACTGAGCCCCGTGGTGTTGCTCGGCACACCTCTACTCGGTGCACGTCTGAAGGGCTTAACTGCTTCTTCGGTGTGGTCAGCGGAGGACTGCTGTCGCGTCCTTGCGACAGCCCACGAGCGTCTCTCGTCCGACGACCACCTGAACGGCAGCATCGTCGTCACCTTGACGCTGAAGCAGCAGGAGGTTGACGCTGCCACCGGGAAGCCACGAGACGTTGTCTTGTCCTCCTTCACCGCCTTCGCCGCAAATGCCAACGTCTACTCGGACGTGCTGCAGGCGGAGCGCCTTCCCGCCACGGCCGGCCTTCTCCTGCAACTGTTTCGTGGCCCAGTGCAGGCCGCCGTGTCTGTCTGCACCAGCCACCTCCACCACAACCCGGCGGAGCTTCGGCGCGTAGGGGCGGTGCAGCGCGTCCTGCGCAGCCGTGCCACGCTGCCGCCCCGTGTCGGGAGTGTCATGCGTCTGCTGGCGCACATTCGCCGCGAGCTGCGCAACTTCTGGACGGTGTTGGAAGCCTCGAAAGCGCGTGCGGCGGAGCAGCGGCGTGTGTTGGCCGCTGGGGGTGCCGTCACGTCATCGGCCACGGCAGCTGGGGAGGCGGTGGCGCTGTTTGAGCGAGAGCGGGAGCAGCGGGCGGAGCTGCGGTATGCCCTGCGTGCCCTCACCTGCCTGCGCAGCGACTGCAAGGCGGTTCTCGCCGACCCCGTCTCGAAGCTTCCGCCTCTCTATGTCCTCTCTCCTCGTACCACCGGTGGCGCCTCATCTGCCGCGCAGGCAGTGGACCCGCAGAGTGGCGGAGGGAGCCACGATTGCGACGGCCGCGCTGGCACGTCACTGGCACAACGACGCACGAAGAAGCAGAATGGGGAGGCGTGGGAGGTGGCGAGTGAAGGCAGCGATCCCTCTGCGGGGTTGCTGCCGCTGGCGCGGACTCGCGCAGGCCCGTTGCCTGCAAGGGACCGCAACAACCGACTCTACAACAAGACGACAGCGGCAGCGACGTCAGGGAGTGGGGGCAAAAGCAACACCCTCCGCTGGAACGCAGCCGTCCCTCTCCCCAACTTGTTCGCTGGTGATGCGGCGTGCGGCTGGCGGGGCATCCGCCCTCTCTTTCGCTTGAGTGACCCGTTGCTGCGGGAGGCGTTCCAATCCGTCGATCCGCCCGCCCAGTCAGGCACGATGCAAGCTGTGGTGTTCCTCGAGACGCAGGAGGCAGACGCTCACCGCTACTCTAGTCTCGGCGATGACGACGCTGCGGGACGCAACGGCGGCGATGGCGGCACGACGCTGCGCAGAGACGCATTGCAGTCTGGCCGCTCGCGGAGTGGAGCGGAGGCCTTCGCTGTCAACGGCGTCCCGGTCGGCTCAGCGCGTTTGCTGCCGGGGATGCCGCACCTTGAGGTGCACGAGGTGTGCTTGCACAATAGCGGAGGGCCTACGGACGGTGACGTCAGCCGCCTGACCTCCCGTGAACCGATGACGCCGCCGGGTGGCGAGAGGAGCGGCCTCTGGCGTGCTCCATTCGGCACGTCCTCGCCCATGTTGGAGCTGAGCAGCAGCAGCAGCAGCGGCGGCGTTAACAGCGGTGCCTCGGCGACCATCCGCGCTGCTTTCCGCGACTTCCTCGAGGGCCGAAACGTCTCCATTCTGAGCGTGACCGAGTCGAGTGCGGAGGCCGACGCCGTGGCGCGGATGACGCGGTCGCCGCTGTGGCTGGCGATGCGAGAGATGGTCGAGGCGGCCCTGCAGGGAAGCCATTCCGCCGCTCTCCCCTCTGGCTCCTCCTCCACCACACCGCTTACCTGCCAGACGCTCTACATGTCCATCACGCAGCCCCTCTCCATCGACTGCGTCAAGGACCACCTTGGCGGCGACGCTGCTGCGGTGGAAGGGGCGAGTGTGTGCCCGAACCGTCTTCTCTCGGCCCCAAACGCGGAGGAGGTGATGGCCTTTCAGGCGGCGTGGACGCCAGCCGGGCCGGTGGTCGCCGGTGCCCGCTACATCCCCATCACGTCGGTTGCACAGTTCTGCAAAGTCACTCGGGAGCTGCCACGCCACGTCCGCGCTGTTGCAGAGGCACGGCGCACCGAGTCGCTTGGCGGCACCCACGTGCTCGTCTCCTTTGTGCTGCGTCAGTGCCGCGCGCCGCCGCCGTCGTCGTTGGCCGAGTCGCAGCCGCAGAGCCCGCTGCCACAGGCTGCGCATGCTCCCCCGGCTGCGTCCGCCGCCACGCACGTCTTTCTCACCTCGGCGACGGTGCTGCTCTCCACGGAGGCGATGTTCTGGAACACGCTGCGGCTTGACGACTACGTCCCGCCCTCCCACCCCCTCAACATCCTCCGCCCTACCTTCTGCCACCGAGTGGTGAACGTGGTGGATGTGGCGGCGAGTGCCCTTGACCGGGCCTGGCCGCTGCTACTCACGCAGGAGCGCATGACGAAGAGCCGCCGCTTCACGCTGTGGCAGGTGCCGTGGTCCATGCAGGCGTATGCTGCTTACCTGGGACGGCATCGCGCGGCGCTGCGGTGGTGCATGACGCACCTGACCGCGCGGACGCAGACAGCAGTCGCTGCCACCGCTTGCAGTAAACGACAGGCAGCGCCGCCGCAGCGAGTACGGCCCCACGTCGATCTGCAGCGGGCCGACCTGCCCGAGTGGGTGCGGGGTCACTTCTACGGCAAGCGGGTGTGGCTCGCCGACCTCGCCGCTGCGGTGCGGCAGGTGGAGCTGATGTTCGCCGTCGCCGCCGACCTGGTAGAGAATTGTGGCGTGCAGACCGATCAGGGCGGTGTCAGCGACCGCCCGATGGCTCTTCTGGGCCGCCACACCGTCTACGACCTCACCGCCCCGCTCACGGCGTACGTCCGCACCCCGCTGGACCCGCTGCCGGCGAGTGCGGAGGAGCCGCCCGCTGCGCTGCTGCCGCGGTCCAATCCGTCGCCGCCGTCGGTGCGACGCTCTGCGTCCGACACGCATCCCTTGCTGCAGACGCTGAGGACGGGACAGGCGCGGACGCCGGTGAGCCCGCGAGAGCCTAAGCCGTTGGCGGCGCCACGTCGTGGACCGCAGCTGCCGGAGGAGCCGTCAGAGTTGGCGCTGCGGTGTTTTGTGCAGAAGCACGGCGTCTCGCAGGCGCAGCGGCGGTGTGACCGGCGTGCCAACGAGGCGACCGCGGCTGCGCCACCAGCTGCTGAGGAGAAGGTAGCCCGACCGCCGTCGCGTCTCCTTGAATGCCCGGCAGTGCCCACTGCATTGGACAAGAGGAACAATATTGAGCCGAACGGCCAGGGCACTGCACACCGCAACATCAGCGCCGCAGTGAAGAATGTCGACGTCCTTCCTGTAGAGGCAAAGCAGCGAGAGCTGGTGCCTGCGCCGCCGGGGGTGTTGACGGCACCGTCGCCGAGCCAGTGGGCCATTGGCCCCCGCCGCCCAACCTCCTCCACTACACGCGGCTCTGCAGGTTTGCGCAACACACTGACAACCACCACTACGGCTACGGCAGCCACGTTCTGCTCGACGCAGTCCACCTACCCCACGCAGGGGCTCTCCTCCCAGCTCGGCACCATCCCGGCGTCGGTGCTGCAGGACAGCATCGGCAGTCGTGCGTTGCGCTCGTCTACGCTAACGGTGGGGACAGAGATGGACCGCACACCGCTGGTGATGGCGGCCGCTCTGCCCCTCGCCCGCCGCCCACCAAACAGAGTGTATGCGGGCGGCGTTGGCGGCGGCCTCCCCGTGTCAATGGCGAGTGCGGCAGCGCCGCCTCTCCGGCAGGGTGTGGCGCCGCTGCTGAAGGCCGGAACGCTGCCGTCTGTGCCGTCGCCACGGCACCTGCCTGTGGTGCTCCGCACCTCCGAACCGACGGCGCCTGGCTGCGCGCCGCCGCCCTCCACTGGCACTGCGGCTGCTGTTTCTGCCGCGTTGGCCTGCGCCAAGCCGGTGAGCCGTCCACGGTCGGCGACGTCAGCGGCGGTAAAGCCGCTTGCCAGTCCGGTGCCGCACCTGCCACCTTTCCGCGCGCGCCGTTCGGAGTCGTTCTCGTAGTCTGTGGAAGACACGCCTGCTGCCTCTCCGAAAGGTCGTTTGGTGTCCTGCCCGCACCGCAGCCCCCTTGTTGGCCGTCCGTTTGGCGCCAGTGCGTTGTGCCGTGACATCCCCTCGCGGCTCTTTCTCGCTGTGCGGGGAAAGTACAGTTATGTAAAGTGATGCGGCGGAAGACTTTACCCGTCGCGTATACGATGTAAGACGATGTCGTTGTTGTCGTCGTGCTTCATTCGATCATTTCTATCTTCTTCTCTTCTTGTTCAGTCATTTTTTTTTTCTATCTTTACTGGACCTGTCTTGTGGCTTGTAACTTTTGTGTTTCTTATCTTCACTTGTGCATATATATGTTCTCCGTTGTTCTCCTTCCTTCTTTTGCACTTCTTCTTTTTTTTTGTCTCTCTTTTCTCTCTTTCTACAAATGCCAATGTGCTATGTTCCTCTTTTTACTTTTTCCATGCTTTCCTTGCTTGCCTTGTGGCGCGCCACACGCCTCCTCCATATATATTCCTACATCCTTACCTCTCTTCCACTTGCGTGCTCTCTTCCACGTGTTTGTCCTCAGAGGGTGAGTTGTCGCGGCCTTTAGCGTGTGGTCCATGCCGGTCTTCTCTCTGTCCTTTCTTTCTTGTCCTTGTTCTTGTGGCAGCACAACCGGTGGCCGCACTGTGCGTCGCGAGCGTTGATTCAACGTCGCTGTCGTGCACGTCGTTTTCTTCTCTGTTTTATGCAGACGTGTGCCGGCATGGAATACCTGAAGTTCGAGCTGTACGAAATGCCACGCTGCTGAAGCGAATGCTGACAGTGACGAAAGGGATCGCTTTACTATTTTTTTTCTCTGTATTTTTTGGGCAAAAAACAGGAGAAGAACCATTGGGCAGTGACACGTAACAAGTGGCTATACCACGGCTTCAAAGTAACACGAATCAAAACAAGTAGCAACACAAGAGCGATGGCGTAAGGAAGGCGTTCAGCAAAGTTTGGTTTTTTCGGCTTCTACGCTCACCCATTTTGTTGGACGCGTAAGAGACCAATGAGAGAGAGAGAGCAGCTGTCTGTCCTGTTTGTCTGCAGAATACTGTACCCGTACTTTGGGATGGTGCTTCCTCTGTTGGCGTCTGCGCTCTCTTGTGGTGGGCAAAGGTACATTGCGTGGAGCATCAGAGCAAAGCGTACAGTCGCAACGTTCCAGATTTCTTTCTCTTCTCCTTTACCTCTCCCTTTGCTCCTTTCCCTTCTCCTCTACCCGCCGGTGCACTGCGCCACTGTACTGAAAAAAAAAAAACACACACGCGCACACACACGTTATCTTCTCTCTTGTCAGCTAAGAGGGAATCTGTAAAGCGAGAGAGAAGAGCGCAGCGGCGCTTCCGATACGACCATTCGCCGCAGAGCGCGTTTGGCTCTATCACATCCCATTGACAGCTACGTCGATTAACATCAACAACAACAACAAAAATCTTCTCTCGCTTTCACACAGACAGACGCACTAAGGAAGGGAGAGCAGCTTCCCTGCAAGCAGTGCGCCGCAGCAGCAAAGTCACCTTAATCCCTCTCTAGTTTCCTCTCTTCAGCTGAGCTTCAGCTTATCACCGCACATCTTTTTTTTTTTCCGCGAACAGCATCGACGTTTCTTTTTTTTTTTACTTGTCCGCTACTCGCTTTCTCTCTCTTTCTTGTCAATTCACATTTCCGCCCTCAGTCTTTCCTTCCCAAACTCCACGGCGTAGTTCCCCATCGAGGCGTACCTCATTTAAGGAGAGAGAGCGCAGCGAGTTGACTCCGAACCTCTCTCAGTGTTTTTGTCTGCTTTTCTCTTGTTTTTTTTTCTCCCATCACTTTCTCCTCTTTTTTTTTATTTTCTGCTTTGCGTGCGTGTGTGTGTTTGCGTGTGCTGCGGTCCGGTGTCTTTTAGACTGGCGAGCACTCAAAGCATCTTCACGCATCCCCCTACAGAAAAAGAGAGGAGTCTTGCGCCACTTACAGCAAGTTTGGCGCTGCTCTCTTCTCTTCCTCTTTCTCTGCGTTAGTCGTTTTTCCTTTTCCTCATCATCGTGACCTTTTTTGAAGTGGCGCGCATTCGCACGACTGTCGAAGCATCTCGGTAGTACACTGATCCTCCAGGGATACCACGGCGTTCAACCACCCCGTTCCCTCCTTGTGCTCCTGTGACGACGTTCGATCGTGTTTGTGTGGGCGTACCTTTTTTTTATTTTTACCCTGCAACTATCTCTTTTTTTTTTTATCACTTGTTCAAAAAAAAAAAAAGCAAAAAGGAAAGAAGCTATTTAGATTTTTTTTGATATATAAAAAAAAACAATTGTTTTTGTTGCGTCGACGACAGCGTCGCAATAGGCGGGTTGTGCGCTGGCTGTTCAACCTGTGTGTGCAGAGGAGAGCAAAGGAGGGCAGCATAAAAGAGGGCCGAAAGTGAAGCAACACACACACATCTTTTGTTTGTTATCCGCAGCTCGCACCAGCAGGGTTTGTAGAAAAGGACATAGCGGTCACTGAGGAAGCGGACAAGAAGCACTTGCTAAGGCCAGAATTGTTGTGCGGTGCTGTTTCGAGATCACAGCAAAAAACAAACGAGCTTGTGGACTCCTTCACTTTTACTTTCTGTTTTTGTTCTCTCCTTTGCCACTAGCAGCCGAAGTTCCATTCTTTGCCTTGTGTCTGCTTGTGCTGCCTCTTTTTTTCTTTTCCTCGGTTTTGCATTTCCTCCTTCTCTTCTTCTGCGTGGCGCATCTGTCTTTGCTGCGTTGCTTTCGTCTTTTTTTTTGTTGTTTTCCAAATTTCTTCCTCTACTGTCGCTGTTTTCTCTCTGGGTGTTTTTATTTGGGTTACTTCTTTTATATTCTCTTCACTCTCCTTCCTTCAATTTTTTTTCTTTGCTCGGTTGACTTTTTTTTTTATTCCAAAAAAAGGTTTTCCATTTTTTTTTTGTGGACGTCGGTATATGTACGTAGCGTGTTGACGTTGAGATACTTCATCATCATCGTTGTCTACTACCTTCTTTTTCCCCCTTTTTTCTTCTTCTTTGGTCTCCCTCTGTTTTGTACAGTGTGTTCCCCACTGCGCTTGCCGAGAACGGAAAAAAGCGAAGGGGGCAGCAGCTTATCAGCGACGGGTGACACGCGCGATAAGAGACGAGCCGTTTGTTTTGTCGCCGCTCCTGTTCGCCTATTCTCGACTGCTGTTTCTCCTCCACTTTCTTTTTCCTCCTGGAAAGCCATTTTTTTTTCTTAACCTCCTCCTCCTTTCTGTTTTTCTTCCATCCCTCTTCGAGTTTACGCTTCTTTTTCTCTTTTCCCCCTCTTTCTCCAAACTTCGAAGCCGCGTGTTCCTTACTACTAAAACAACGAAAATTTTTTAAATCTTGTCTTGTCTCTCTATTTATGTGCATTGAGCGGTGATTGCTGGTCAGCCTCACCTTTATTTTGTTTTTTTTTCTCTTCTCTACACTAGCATATCCACAAGCGGACCTTCACACGATTCACCGACTTCTCCCCTGTGCATACCAGCTTTATATAGAAAAGGAATCAACAACAAGAAAGGTACTTTTTATATTCCAGAATCGTGTTGCCTTTAACAGAATTTTCTCTTGTGTCTCTCTCGCTTCGTGTTTTTCGTTCGGGTTTGTCGTTCTTTTTTCTCTTTTTTTTTCTTTTTCTACGCTCTGCGTTCTCAACATCAACAAAAAACTCCAGTCACAGTCCCTCTTGAACCGATTGCATTGTCGCCGCATTTGTTGGTATTTTTTTTCTCCTTTAAAGGCGTAAGCGATCAGCTCTGATCTCTCCACAGGAAATACTCTTATACATTCTACGCGCGCCTCATTCATATTTAACAGTTGTAGTTTTTTTTTTCTCTGTACTTCATCTTTTTTTTTCCCCTCTTTTTCTCGCTGGTATCGCGTGTCTGCGTATGTATGTGTGCGTATTTGTTTGTGTGAGCACCAGAACTGTTTCGTATTACTTCGCCTTTTCTTCTCCCCTTTTGTGTTTCTCTCTCTTTTCTTTCGCGTTGTAGGGCATTTGAAAATTTGTTTTATTGGTGTCGACATCGGTTTTTCTCCTTTCTTTTCTTTCCGCTACCTTTTTTCTGATAATCCTCCTTTCGTTTCCGTTAGTCCGTGGGTGACCGAAATTCTTTTTGGCGTTTTCCTATATAACTATTTTGTGCGTCGTTGGCGCTGACCTAAATCGCTCTCCTCTCTTTCCGCTTCCCTTACTAGCAAAGGGGTCAAAAGGAAAGAGACAGAAAGAAAGAAAAGAGCATCACAAGTGGTCTTTGCTTTTTTCAGCTTTAAGCTAGTTGGTGGAGATTAAAAACGCAAGACAGACATGCCGAAGTCCGCAGCGTCCGGATCTCCGCTCTCCACGGGCTCTGGGCTGTCGGGACGGTACGATGTGGTGTGCTCCTCTGTTAGTAACGAACGGCGTGACTCCGCAGCAGCGGACACGAACGACGACGACATATACGGCGCCAGCGAGTACGCCACACTGCTGCTGCAGCGCGCCGGCTCGACCGCTGCGTCGCAGCCGCCCATGCTCGAACCCGTGCGGCGAAGTCCGCTGCCGCCTCACGAGTGCTCTCCTTTGGTTGGCTTTAGCCCTTTGCGCAACGAGCGCAGAGCAGTGGCCTCGAGGACGAACAGCAACGTCGCTGCAAACGCCTCACTGTTGGCGGCTGACGACGCGAGATCGACCGCGTCGGCCTGCTCGCGGCAGTCGGAAGTAGAGAGTAAGAGCGAGCGGCACCGTCGCTACGCACAGGCGGTGCAGACCCCTCTGACGGACACGTCCGGTGTGACGGCCTTCGCGCGCAGCATCCGGCAGAGCAGCAACCACAGCAATTGCGTTGACGCGCCGGCGCAGCCATCGACAGAGGCGCAGTCGGCGCGGGTAGAGCAGCAGGAGCAGCAGCGACGGACTTCGACGCGTCCCGCCGCCCCCGTCACGACTAGCATCGCTGCTGCCTCAGCGCGGCGGCCGAGTGGCGTTCGGTTAAAACCGCTGATCTTGAGCAGAGGCGATTCTGCTGTCGCTGAGACTACCACCTGCAATAGCAGCGGAGGCAACGGCTCGGTAGTGGAAGGCGAGGCCGCCGCTGCTGCTGCCACGCATTGTGAGGGCCGCACACGGACGCCAGTGGAGCGGCGAGCGGCGCCAAATCGCCTGGTTGCTCCCGTCGCCTCCGCCCCCTCGTGCCTGCCCAGCTCCCTCACCGGCAGAGGAGTGCCAGCAGCAGCAGCGGCAGCAGCGGCGCGGTCCTCCTTTCTATCTCAGCCGCTGCAGCGCTCGAGCGGCGGAAGAGCCACTGCCGCTGAGGGCGACGACGGCATTCTTCTCCACCACCAACAGCGCGTTGAAGCGACGCCGGTGGCCGGCACCCGCGACCCGCGTCGCAGAAGCACCGACCGTGAAGCAAGCGAGACGGGCCGCGAGGCGTCGGTCGGCTCGACGGTGCCACACGCTATCCGTGGCGGGGCGAGTCGTAGTGGCAGCGGCGTCTTCTCCATGCACACCCTCGTCTCGCGCAGCAAGAACGTGGACAACTTCGACTACGGGCTGAGTGCGTTAGGCTTCCCGGTGGAGGGGCAGCAGCGGCAGCCACCGCAGCAGCAGGCGTCGAGCCGCACAGGCGAGCAGCCGCCCTTAAGCCCAATGCCTAATAGCAACAGCGCCGTCACGTTTTTGGTGGCTGCTGGCAGTCACCACTCTGGCATCGGTGGTGGTGGCGGACTCATGCGGAGCCTCCCATCGGCTGGAGAGATGAAGACGCCAGCGACGCTGCCCTCGCTCATGACGCAACGGCGGCTCTCGGGACTGCAGGAGACGGGGACGTCGCCGCTGGCAGGTGGTGGCGGCGCGGCAGTGAGTGATGCATCACCCAAGACGTCAGTGGGCTCGCCACGACACCGGCTACAGCAACAGCCAGTGTCTTCGCCTTCTCCTCGGGCAGCCACGGCACGCCTACTGTCTCGTGAGGGGTCAACGGAACAAGCGGCCGCTGCGCCAATTGCAGTGCGATCAGTCGACTTGGCAAAACAGAAGTCCACGTCCCCGCGCTCAGCCGGCACGCCGCCGCCGCGGCCACCTCCGATTGCCCCTCACGACGCTGTCCACCTCCTCAGCCCCACCTACAAGCCACAGCCGCGCATCAGCCACTCGCCCAGCCTGCGCTCGTTGGAGGAGACGAAGGCCGCCATCGGCTCTGCGTACGACGAGGCCACCGTGCCGACGTCCTCTGCGAGCAACCTCGGCACCATACGGAGCAGCACCGGCAGCAGCGGCGCTCTTGAGTCGGTGTCACTGCGCTCCATCGTGCTGCAGCCGCGGCGCCTGCCACGCAACATAGGCGACGTCTACGACCTGCGCGGCGGCGACTCGGGCGACTGCTTCGACGTACTCCGACGCAGCAGTGGGAGTGGTGTCTACGCATCGGGCTCAGACGGCAACAGCGTGCAGGTCGCACGGACTGGCGTGCATGTGCCACCACACCAGCTGCCCACGCCTGGTGTTGAGACGCCAGACCTGCTGAGTCCGAAGATGAATGGTCGCCGCGCTGCTGCACCGCCGCCACCTCCGCCGCCGCGCTTCGGCTCCTTCGGCGATGTACTGGAGGAGATGGACCGTGAGATGCTGCTTGGCCCCTCGCTGTCGCAGCACGACGAGGACGACTCGCTGCTCTTCGACGACGTGGATGCGAGCGATCCCGACGGCAACGATGCCGCCCCATCGCCGTCGCAACAGCAGCAGCATTTAGGCAACGCCTCCGAAGATGGCGCTGCCGTGCATGCGCTGCTCTCCCCTCTCCGCCGTGACGCCAAGGCGGGTGACCGTGACGCAAAAAGACACGAGTCCCGCCCTTCTCTCCGCGACACGTCGGCTGGCATGCCGGAGGCCCCGTGTGCCAGTCGAGAGACTTTTCTCCCTTTCGAGGAGGTGGCGGCGGTGGGTTCGCGCGGCTTCAGCAGCCTCATGCTCACCTCTTTTTTGCGCCACGCGGGCTCGACGGAGCCGGTGTGGACACCGACCTCATCCGGCGTGGTGTGGTCGCCGCACCGCGCGGCGTCCCTCAGCAGCTCGCCGCCCTCCTCGATGGCGGCTACGGTGACAGGCGTCGGCTACGGCAGCCAGCGCGCCAGCCTCTCCTCGCAGATGTCGGTGCCCTTCAGTCGTGGCGCCGCGATGGGGGACGGAGCTGTGAGGGCGGCAGAGGACGCGCCGCTGCCAAACGTGAGTGCGCCGTCGTTTGACGAGGAGGCGACTGGGCCGCTTCTAGGGGCACCGCAGCTGCGGACTGCGTCTTCTGGCTCGGTGCCGCGTGTCCCTGCCCCGCCGCGTGTGACGTCTGCACGCACGTCAGCGGCGAAGTCGCCGCGTGACTCCCTTCGTGCACAAGGTGGTCCTGCAGGCAGCGCCGTCAGCACCGTCGCCGGCGGCAGCGACAACAGCAGTGGCAACACGTGCGTCGGGTCGGAGCGGAAGCTGCCAGCGGAGCTCACACGCGCCGGCATCCTGCGGTGGGCGAAGCCGCTTTCTGCCGACTTGGGCGAGGAGGAGAAGGCTGCTGCTGCTGCACCGGGGAGTACCAACACCACTCCAACCGGTGCCCACCTGCTGCGTCAGCTGGAGCTGTCGAATCACGGTGCGTGGCAGGATGTGCGGGGCCTCACTCTCTTGGAGCACCGCACACCAGCCCCGACCGCCGCCGCGCGTGTCTACGCGGTGGATAACGGCTACGCGGTGCGGGTGGTGCAGAACGACCTCGTCGGCGACTGCGAGACAGACGAGTGTGTGGAGCGGTGCGCGGCGGCGGTGGAGCCGCAGACGTCCGCCAAGGATCACGGCAACGCTGCCGCCGTTCCCCCGCTGGTGCTGCCGTCGGTGTTGGTTGACGACGCCGTGCGGCGCTTTCTCGAGGACGGCGAGAACGCCATCGCGGTGGTGATGGACACCGCATCCGACTACGAGACGCGGCACCCGTCGACAGTCATGAAGGGCCGTGCGGCTGCAGCACCGAAGGCAGACCCACCGATCAGCTCCGGTGTTGGGCAGGCCTTGTCGCGTACCGTCGTGGAGGCTTTTCAGGCCTTCAAGGCACGCGTCGCAAAGGCGAACCCCGGCGTCATCGCGGACCTCAAGGTGGCTGTCGCACTCATTCCTGTGCTGCACGACACCACCCCCCGTGTCGTCACCCCTCTCTGCGCCTCTTCGCCAGCCGTCTTCTACGACGCTGTGGGCGTCGCAGCCACGCAGGAGGAGAGCCGCCGGCCGCTCGACATCGCGACGTCGCCCATTTTCGGCACCTGCCTGAACGGCTGCCAGTGGCTTGTGGTAGAGGACGAGTCGGACATCAACGCCGCCTTCTCGCTCCTCTCTGGCCTCCGCAGCTCTCACCTGCAGGGGCAGCAGAGCTTCCTCTACATCCAGTTCCTCCACCAGTGCTTCATCCCTGGCGGCGACGCGGCTAATACCGCGGCAGGTGCCCCGCGTGGTGTGGCAGGCTTCGCGCGTCGCCGCAAGAATGCCGATGGTGCTGCTACAGGCACCTTGCCGCCGCTTGATAGCCGCCTCAACAGCAAGTTGTCCGACATCGTCGTCTCTTCCTTCACGATCGCCGTCACCCGCTCCCCTCAGGTGATCGAGGTGCTACTGGACCAGCGCGCCGATACACCGTGGCCGCTGCTGCGCTACGCCCTCGGCAAGGGCCCGAGCACCGTCCTCGGCGTCGTCCGCGTACACGACGAAGACGAGGAGGCCGCCTACCCGCTGAGCCTTCTGCAGCGCCTCAAGTCCCTGCAGCACCCCTGCCCCCGCCGTGGCAGTTTTCGTTCCTTTGTGGCGGAGCAGCGGACCAAAATGACGGACCTGCGCCGGCGACTCTCAGAGGCGGAGCAGCGCGCGGCGCGCACCGGCATGACGGCCGCCGCACGGGCGACGACGAAGCGCCTGAGTGTCCTCATCTCCAAGCTGGAATGCAGCACGAAGGACGCCGAGGACTTTCTGCTCGATCCGGAGGCGGGATACGTGCCCGTATACGTCGACGCGTGTCAGCCCCAGACCAGGAGAATGCGGGCGGCAGCGGCAGCGGCTGTGGAGTCGAGTAGCGAAGGTGCCGCCCTTCTCCCCTACAAGCAGCAGCAGCAGCAGCAACAGCAACAGCAGACGATGGTGCCGCGGTCGCCGCAGAGCCCGCACGCGCCGCAGCGGCCTGCCTTTGTCGCCCTCGACGAGCCGCTGCTGCTCGCCATGATACAGCAGTACGACCCCCTCACCGACACCGTGAAGGATCCGGTGACTGCTGGCCAAAAGGGCACCGCACGGTGGACGCTCTCCCCGCGCGAGTCCGCTGCAGGGAGTGCACCTGACGGGCATCAGCGGCAGCAGCTGCCATCGCCGCGGACGCTTACGGCGTGGGTCACCCTCACCAAGTCTGTCGCCTTCGCCGTCGATGAGGTGACGGCGCTTGGCGGGCAGAGCGAGGGCGGCTCGCAGCTGTCGCACTGCGCGACGTGGCGGCAGCTTGGCGCGCGCGTGCGGGCCGGCTGCAACGCCGCCGCCGTCGTGGTTCAGGAGCGGCAGGAGGCGAGTCGGCTGTGGTCGTTGCGGGTGGCGCTGGAGATGGTGCACAGCGTTCTCAAGGACACGTGGTCGCGGCAAGGCCCGGTGGGCAACAAACTCACGGCGGCTGCAACGGTGGTGGTGCGGGTGGCGATCTCCGTCTACCACATGAGCGGCTCTGCAGTGGCGGACTTGCTGCGCAGCTCGTCGACCAGTCGCGTCACCACCGGCAGGTCAGCTGCCGGCTCTGTCACCTTCACGCCAGCCACGCTGGCGGTGCGTCCCTTAACAGGCGCCGCCGCCCCGATGAATGTGACGTGTCAGGTGGTGGAGTCGCTGAGTGAGCTGGAGGCGGTGCTGCGCGTAGCGGTGGAGCGTCTGCGTACTGCTCAGAGTGCCGTGGAGACCGGAGCCGTTGCGGAGGGCTCGGCGGCAGATGTGTTGGCGCAGCGCAGCTTGAGAGGCCCGGGGTACACCGTTGCCACCGTGGAGCTTACCCAGCGCGTGGCAGCGAATGAAGCGGACGCGGATGCCGATGTGCTGGTGAGCGCGCTCTCCGTGGTGGACCTTGGTGGCCACTTCAGTCTGCTGCGCGACGCGACAGAGGCGAGGGCGGCGCTCGACAAGGCCGACACCGTGGCTGTCGCGGAGCGGACGTCGTCGTCCGCGTCGTCGTCGTCACAGCCCACAGTGGCTGCCGCGCTGCTCGCCCGCCTCCTCGTGAAGCGACACGACTTGGTGGTCTGCGCAGCCGCCCTGCCTTCGGTGCCGACTGCATCGACAGCCTACGGGCTGATGGGGGCACTGAAGGACTTCCAGCAAAATGCCGCGCGTGCGCCGCACCTGCACACGACCGTGGCGCCAGGCAGTGTGCGGCGTCTCGTGGCCCACCTGCAGCAGCTGGTGCAGGCGGAGAGTCAACAGGGAGCTGCCGGGCACGATCTTGGCACCGTTCGCAGTGCCCTGCGGCGGGCCCAAGCGGTGCTGCGCGACCCACACGCCAACGCCTTCGTCTCCTACCCCTACACACGGCACGACGCAGAGGCGATGGAATTGCCCGCAGGGTCGCGCCTCATTCTGGACACGTCCGCGGTGCACCTCTCCTCGCTCATGGAGCGACAGTCCAGCAGCATGACGTACCACAACTCGTCCATCATCACGACAGTCGGCACCGTATCCACCGTGGGCTGCAGCGGCAGCTCGCCCGAGATGTCTGCCGTGCATGATGGTCAGCTGGAGAAGTCCGCAACGCTGCTGCAGCAGGACACACAGGTGGCTTTCCACAGCGCGTCGGTGAAGCCTGCGCAGTCGCAGCAAATCCATCCACAGCAGTTGGCGGTAAACTCGGCACGAAAGAGAGGCGTGGCTGAAGGCCGTTTGGTGCCGCCGCCAACTTCAGGGAAGGAGAAGGCAGGCGCTCATGGGAGCTACTTTGGTACCAACTACAGCGACCACGACGCCGTCATGACGGTGGCAGACATCGCGCGCACTCTTACACGTGGTTCAGCAATGCGTGCTGGTGGTGGTGGCGCGGAGGCGTCAGCGTCGCTTGCTTGCGTTCGGCACAGCGGTGCACCTACAGGGATAGAGGAAGAGGACAGGGACGGAGAGACGGAGCCGGAACCGGTGCGGATGCCGTCGGTGCTCGTGCTGAACGCCGCCACGACCGGGGCGTATGTGCGCCGACACGGCACCCGCATCCGCGTCCCCCTCCCCTCCTCCTCCGGCCTGCAGTTTGCCTCCTACACGGCGGACGAGGTGGTGAACATCAAGCCGACCTCTACCGGGCTGAAGAGCTCGCTGTTGATGCGGACGGTGTCCTGTGTTGCAAAAGGGCGCACGGCCGCGCTGCTCATCTCCGACACGGAGCCGTGCGACGCCGCCTCGTGCATTGCGTGGCTCACCCTGCGCACCGTCATGGGCGGCATCTTCCAGACGCTCAAGATGAGGGAGGTGGAGGGGGTACGGCACTGCGCCACGCTACGGGCCTTCCTGATGGAGGAGGGCCACGAGAACGAGCTGGCGGATCTGCTGGCGCCGTGCCTCACCGCTGCCCAGCCGCGGCACGTGCTGACACGTCTGAAGCACTCCCCGTTTTGTGGTCCGGTGCCCGCTGACGCGACGGCGCGGCCCGTGAAGGACCTGCAGGACGTGAACGCCGCCCTTGGGTCTGCCCTTGCCGCCGCCAAGCTCGCCCGCCACTCCCCCGCTGCCGAGCCCTTGCGTGGCGCCATTGCTCTTCAGCTCACGTTCCATCAGTTTATTCCCGCCACGGCGGCTGGCGAGACGGACGACGTGGTGGTGTCGTCGCTGTGGTGTGTGCAGATGGGCTGCAGCGCGGGGTTGATGGAGGGACTGCGCACCGCCTCGGGCTCGAGCACGGCGGCGCTGCTGCGGTACTGGATGGGTGGTCCGTGCTACACGACCTCTGTCGTTGGCCTCTCGCGGTTCAACGGGGTGCGGATGACGACGTGGAAGGAGCTTGTTGGGGTCCAGCGGCGACTGCGGGAGGTGTTGCTGCGGGTGCCTCGCTTTGGGAGTGTGTGGCACTACGTGGCGGCCCTCGAGGAATGTCTGCGCCGTGCGGATGCAACCGCAGCGGCGAGGGGACTTGGTAGTGGTGACGCACCAGAGGAGCGGGTGGCTGCGACGAACACCCTCTCGTCAAGCTCCGCCTCCTCTCTCTCCTCGCCGACGCGGCGGGAGGCTGTCGGTGACCGGCGGGAGAAAGCCTCCGCCACCGCTGCGGCGACAGATGGACGGACGCGGGTGACGGCGCTGCTGCGGGAGGCGCGGCGGATGCTGGGGCGGGGGCCGGAGCTGGGGCTGTCGACGCAGCCGTGGGGGCAGCTCGCGCACGAGGCCAAGACCTTTGCAGCGCTCGATTGAGTGCAGACCGGAGGCGGATGAGAAAGTGAAAAGGATAAAGAAAAAGAAAGACTTCTCTCCCCTCTTTCTCTGGCTACTATGCCGAGTGCGGCGGTGCCTTCGGTTTGCTTTCTGCCGCGGCTTTTTTCGTTTTCTCTCTCATCTTCTAGCTATTGTTTGTGTGCGGATAGATGTTCGGAAAGGGCGTACAGGAAGACGTCGTTCGTAGCAAAGTTGTTGTTGATTCTGTCTTATTCTCTTCCCCACTGTACTATTTTGCGATTTCAGCAACAGAAGAATATAATTGGTCGGTAAGCTTTCGACAGGGAATGCGTCGAGTGCACGTCTGTTTGCGCAAAGACTGCTGTTGATGTATTGCTATGGAAGATCGAGGCGCGGCGGGGGTGGGCCTATTCCTGGCGTCTCTCTTCTGGCATTTGACGAGTGCAATGCTTTGGGCCTCGTCGCTGCTACTTGCTGCGAAGACGTAGATTCACAGCTGTGTGCACCTGTGTGTCTGACAGGTTTTGTGCAGATGCTCTTCCGCTCTAACGTTCGCCTGGGCTCCGCAGAATCTCGCGACGCACACTGGCGCGCGCGCCTTCATCGCTGCAGAGAGAGCAGCAAAGATGACTTTCTCTACCCTCTTCTCTCCTTCCCTCTCCTTTTCTTTTTCTTATTGTTTTGTTTAAAACATTTTGCTTCTGGCAGGTCTTTGAAGAGAACCACACATACGTAGTCTACACGC
Organism: Crithidia fasciculata; assembly: GCA_000331325.2. Classification (NCBI taxonomy): domain Eukaryota; phylum Euglenozoa; class Kinetoplastea; order Trypanosomatida; family Trypanosomatidae; genus Crithidia; species Crithidia fasciculata. The sequence goes on from CM003428.1 coordinate 1,093,401, forward strand.
ACACACGCCTTTCGCCGATCATAACATCTTCTCCACTTCTACCCACACACACGGAAAGATGTCCTCGGCCGGCGCTCCACGCCCGGCGGCGCGAACTAGCGCTGCCGGTGGACCCGCCCGTCCTCCTAGCGGCGGCATCATGGAAAACCGCCCCAACGCGGCAGCGGCGCCGGCAGAGGGAGCACGCCGCACCTCAGCTGGTAGTGCTCGCCCTCTCACCCAGCAGCCCACCAGCACGCCGTCCGGTGCGGCCGGCAACGGCAGCGGCAGCGGCAGGCGCTCTTCCAACCCCGCCGTGCCAGCCATGAACGGTGCGGGCGTGCCGCCCGGTGGAAAGAACGCTGCGGGTGCGCCGCCACCGCCGTCCTCTGGTCTTGCCGGTGCTCCCGGGTCTGGCGCGGCTGGCGCACGTGGCGGCTCTGCGGCCGGTGCCACCCGCCTCCCCTCCGGCATCAACGCCAACCCTGGCGCTGCGAACCCCTACCAGAACACCTCTATGTACGGCTACGAGCCAGGCGCGGACGCCTACGGCGGCGCTGCAGGTGGTGCTGGTGCGGACGGCATGGGTGATGCGGGTGGCATGAACGCCTACGGCTCCATGTACGGCATGGGCGGTCCGATGGGCTCCATGTACAACATGGGAGGTCCGATGGGCTCGATGTATGGCATGGGCGGCCCAATGGGCTCCATGTATGGTATGGGCGGTCCGATGGGTTCGATGTACGGCATGAACCCCGCAATGGGCTCCATGTATGGCATGGGCGGTGGCGGCTACGGTTCGATGTACGGCATGGGAGGCCCGATGGGCTCGATGTATGGCATGAACCCGATGATGGGCTCCATGTACGGCATGGGCGGCCCAATGGGCTCGATGTATGGCATGGGAGGTCCGATGGGGTCGATGATGATGGGCCGCTCGGCCAGCTTCTCCTCCTACGGCGGCGGCAGCCTCTACGGCTCCATGGGTGGCGGTTCCATGATGAACATGGGGGCCAGCACCCGCAGCATTCACGGCATGTGGGGTGTGGAGTCAGGCTACAAGGTGCGCAGCCGCCGTGAACGCGACATGCCGTCGATGGCGAAGATGCTGCAGGACGATGAAGAGGTGGACAAGCGCAACCTCGTGACGACCACGCAGCGGCTGCGCGAGAAGGAGGGCGGTGGCGAGAAAAAGGAGGACGCCGTTGAGGCCAAGAAGGAAGGGGAGAAGACGGACGAGCCGGCCGATGCAAAGAAGAAGGCCACGGCTGAAGAGAAGCCGGCGGACAAGGCTGCGGACAAGAAGGACGGCGCCGAGGCCAAGACCCCGACCACGAAGGCAGGCGCCGAGGCCAAGGACGCTAACGGCAAGCGCTCCCTCGATGCGAAGAAGGACGGCGCCGACGCTAAGACGGCCACCGAGAAGGCGGCCGCCGCGCCGGAGGACACGAACGCGATCCACAGCATCGTCCTCGTCGAGGATCCGAAGAGCGACCGCGTGAAGGTGGAAGCCGCGGAGCCGGGCCGCAAGGTCGTCATCCAGGGCCCTGCTGGCAAGCCGGTGGAGTGCAAGGCGACGGACGTCGTCAACGGGCCGGACGGGAACACGAAGGAGACGAGCGTGCTGGCCATGATGGCGTCGCACGTGAAGAGCGGCCACAACGTGTGCCTCATCGCCATCGATACCAAGGCAAAGATGTCGCCGATGTGCGCCAAGGCCGTCACTGCCTTCTTCACCGAGTCGCTCGAGCGTCTCGGCAGCGAGGACACGTGGAAGGTCGCCTTCAGTGCGTCGGCCATCACCGGGCCGAGCCGCTACCGCGACCTTGGCAAGCCCGACGCCGCGCCGGCCGACATCGTCTTTGGCTCCAACCCGATCTTCGGCCCCTGCATCATGGAGGCGACGCCGACCGAGCTGAAGGACGTGGCGGCGGTGGAGAAGCACGTGACGTCCGCGCTCGAGGCGAAGGCGGAGCCGCAGGAGATCCTCTTCCTGCAGGCCGTCGTGCACCTCCGCCGCGGCAAGGATCTTTTTCTCTGCTCCATCAACGCCTTCGTCCTGCGATCCACCGAGGCGGCGGAGGCGGCCGCCATCCTCGACGACCGCCGCGTGCCGGTGCCGGTGATGCGCAGCGCCATCGGAGGCGCAACGCGGACAGCCGTCGTCCTCTCCGTGACCGGGGCACAAACTGCCGCGACAGACGAGGCAGATGTGCTGCGTGTTGCGGCGACGCTCTGCGCGAAGGAGAACCTCTCTCCCCGCAGCGGCAACGTCCCACGCTTCATCGAGTACACCGACGAGCAGATCGCGAAGATTGAGAAGGACATGCCCAACCTCTCCGGCGACGCGCGGGAGCGGCGGTCCTACATGGTGGAGAAGATGCGCAACATGGCCACCGACGCCAAGGAGCTCATTGCGAACCCGGCGGCAGTGGCGAAGGTGTACCCCATCCACGCCCGCAGCGCCGCCTCCCCCGCCACCGCGAAGAACGTCGCCTCTCCAGCGTCACCGGCGCAGAATAACGGAGCAGCCACCGCGACGGCGACGGCGGCGGCGACGGCGAAGGACACGGTGGCCGGGGCGAAGCCGACGGAAGCGGCCGCGCCTTCGAATGCCAACGCCACTGCAACTGCCACTGCCACGGCGGTCACGGAGGGTGCAAACGGCACGGCTGCCGTGTCCGCCACCGCCGCCACTGCTGCCCCCGCCGCCGCCGCTACCGCCACAACCCCCTTCTCCTCTATCCACCGCCTGGTCTACATGCGCGACGCCAAGGCAGCGTCGGTGGGGAAGGTGGTGGAGGTGGTGGTGGGTGGCGAGACGAAAGCCTACGACGTGGACGAGTGCATCGACTGCCCAGTGGGGGCCACGACGCAGTCGCCGCAGGAGTCGAAGGAGCTGGATCGCATGGCGGCCATCCTCGGCAGCGGCTGCAACGTCGCCGTACTCGGTGCGGAGCACGTGGCGCCGACGCAGCCGCAGGAGCAGATGACGTGGCGCTACGTGAAGCACCTCCTCGGCGCCGTCCTTGCCAACCCCGCGCCGGAGACGACGAACGAGGTATCGCTGCACATGTCGGTGCTGCACGAGCGCGACGTTGTGGCCGACCTCATCTCCGGCAGTACAACGTCGCGCCGCCTCGTCGTGGCGACCTCGCCTCTTTTCGGCCCTATGGTGCATGAGTCGGCCGTCGCGAAGGTGTCCACTGAGGCGGAAATGCTCAAGGTTGTCGACAAGGCCCTGGCGCAGGCCGCCTCGTGCCTGTCAAAGGACGGCTCGCTCGTTGTTCTGACGGCGGTGGTGAAGCAGATGCTGAAGGGCGACGTCCGGATTGCTTCGGTGTTTGCCGTGTCGGCCGCCGACATGAGCCCCTACAAGGGCGTCGTCGAGCGCAGCCCCAAATACTCGCGCTCGCTCTTCACCTACGCGCTGGGCGGCCCTGCCTCCACGGCCCTCCTTGTCAGTGCTTCGCGCAACATGGACCAGGCGCAGCTGGCCACCTCGCTCAGCACGCAGCGCAGCGTGTCGCACATGAAGGTGCCGGCGCCGCGCAACGGCAGCGTGAAGGAGTTCGTGCAGTACGCCCGTGACTCGCTCGACCGGCAGAAGAAGCGCATCGCCGCCGTGGCGGATGGCGCGGAGAAGGAGCAGGCCGAGAACAGCATGCGGCGGCTGGCGGAGAGCCTCAAGGACCACGAGGAGCTCCTCGCCAACCCCCGCACGGTGGAGCCGCGTGCATACCCACCAGAGGCGACGGCTGCCGCCACGACGGCTGCAGCTGCGGCCGCTGGCAAAGCAGAAGCCGCTGCGGCCCCCGCAGCCGCGACGGACGCTGCTACCGCGACGGCGAAGGCGGCCGGCCCGCAGGAGCGTCAGCAGCGCTCGACTCCGCGTCAGCCGCAGCGCGCTGTGACGGTGATGCCGAAGGGGGAGGAGGAAGAGGCGACGGCGCCGGAGAGCAAGGCGGCCGAGGCTCCCAAGACCGAGGAGGCTCCCAAGGCTGAGGAGGCGCCTGCTGGTGCTGCAGGTGCGGCGAAGCACGCCGATGTGCACGCCGCCGCCGGTGAGCCGGGCAAGGCCTCCCCCGAGGCGCAGGGCACACGCCCCGTCCACTTCCTCGCCGTCATCACGCAGGAGATCCGCGCCGGTCTGCAGGTGAAGGAGGGGTGGTCGGTGGAGGGCAGCGGCACCGAGCTCGTCGTCACGGACGTCGAGGGCCCGCACAAGTTCGAGGTGGAGGAGGTGGTGGTGCGGCAGAACCGCAACTCGCCCGTCGCCTCCGCCGCGCTGGAGGACCTGCGGACGAAGTTCCTGGAGGGCAACAACGTGGCCCTCCTCACCGCCGATGCCCGCGGCTCCTCGGCGAGCCTGGAGACGATGGACCGCACAGTGCGCAGCATCCTCGGCAAGCTGCCGCCGTCCAACACGCTCTACATGTCCCTCTGCGCGCTGAAGGAGCAGGACAACTTTATTCTCGACACGCTGAAGGAGGGGGACGAGTACAAGCCGCTCGAGGTGAGCGCGTCGCCGCTCTTCGGCCCTAGCGTCGCCGGGGCCACCTTCGAGAAGATCGACACGGCCGACCGCTTCGTGCGGCTGATGGGCACGGGTCTCCGCAAGTGCGGGGAGAGCCGCGCCTGTGTGGTGCTGCAGCTGCTGATGGTGGAGTCCAAGCCAGAGGAGAAGGACGTGTGCGTGGCGTCGATGCTCGGCGTCATGTGCCCCGGCGACATCGGTGTCTACCGCCGTGCCCTCGACCAGCCGGTGAAGGAGCGGGGACTCTTTTCCCTGGCGCTGGGCGGCTCGTGCCACACCCTCTACGTCGCGGGGCTCACGCGGCAGCCCGTCGACGAGGGCTGCCTGCTGCTGCCTCGCCTCTCCCAGGCGCTGAAGGCGTCAGTGCACAACCTGAAGCCGCGCGACAACAGCATGAAGCGCTTCGTCGAGCACACAAAGGGTGCCGTGGTGCAGGTGCAGCGCAACATCGACCGCGCCACCTCCGATGAGGAGAAGGCGAAGATGCAGTCTTACCTCGAGACGGTGCAGAACATGGTGTCCACGAGTGAGGCCTACCTGGCCGACCCGGCGGACAAGATCCCGCCGACCTACGCCCTCAACCACCGCAACGACCGCCGCGAGCTGTAGGTTAGCACAGCGGGTGATGTGGTGGGCATGCTGCGCGGTGAAGAAGTGCAGCCAGCCGCACTTTCTTGTTGTTATGCCCCCCTCCGCTCGCCCTTTTTGTCTTTCGTTGCCGCACGACGTTTTTAGTTCCTCTCTCGCCGCAGTGAATTCTTGTTTGTTTGTTAGTCTCCCCTCTCTCGCCGTCGTTCGTCTTCTTGCCTTTTTTGTTTCTGTAGTTCCATGTATCTAATGATCCAGAAGTGTTTTACGACGTGAATGACAATTGGCGAAGGGGGAAAAAAAAGAGAAAACCTTGTCAGTTGGTTTCATAATAGTACCCACTGTTAAACAAGTCGACGATGCAAAGTTTTAAAATGCATATATATATATATATATCTTCATCACTTCTCAGACCTGCCCATATCCTCACACACACGGAGAACAGCTGGCCACCTCCGAGAGAAGCGAGAGCGCTGCTGTGATCTTGTGTGGGGTGAGGTTTTTTTTTTTTTTTTTACTGTACTACATTTGAACTCTCGACATTATTTTCTGCTTTTTTTTCTCTTTCAATTTTGTGGTGCGTTGCTGTTCGTGCTCTTTCGCGTCGTCATTTTTTTTTTCTACTTCTCGCTTTCTTCATAGTGTTCTTTATTTTTTTTTTTTTGCGTATTTGCCTCAGGTGGGTGGTCTCCTTCGAGATCAGCGGCATGGCAGGACAATTTTGTTCCCTCTCTTTTTCTGTCTGGCACATTTTTTCTTTCGCGCTCTCCGTTATTCGTGTGTCATCGCGTTTCATTTGCGGTGTTGTACTGGACGTTGTCGAACGCTTTGTCGCCCTGTTTTACCTGTTTGTCTCTTTTTCTTTTTCCCTTATGTGTTCATGGCCGCAAATGCGCTGATGGTGACGGCGTCGCTTTCTTTCTCCCCATTCTTTGTTTTTGCCTATCATACGAATGTCCTCTTTCTCTCCTGTGTAACTGTGTCGCGACAGACTGTCATCTCTTTTTTTTTTTGTCTATAAGCGGGAAGGGGCATCGCGTCGCGACTGCTAATGTGGACCGATCAGTGTCCCTCCCACACCCAGTTGTAATGGCGGATGAGTCTACTGCTCACCGGAAGGAATGAAAAGCAGCGTCGTTTTCTTTTTTTTTTTCCGTTTTCGTTGAGAACCTCTCCGCCAACGCTACTGTTAATTCATAAAACTGCAAATGAAAAAAATATAATTGGATTTGCCTCTTTTTTTTTTTTCGCATACCCTCGAACGCTGACACCCGTCTTTGTGTCTTTCTCCGTCTCCCTCTCCCTGTCTCCTCTGTGCGCGCCGGTGTGGTGTGCCTTGGCAGCTTCCTTTCTTCCTACTATTTGCGGATATGTTTTCGTTGAGACGTGTGCTGCTTAGAGGGGTGTTTGACTTCCATTGTTCTCTTCTTCCTTTTCTGTCCACTGCGACTCCAGTTACGAAAGGACAAAAAAAAAAACAGTAGCTGAGTGAAGATGTCTTTTCTCTGTGACTCCTTTGTGTTTCTTTTATCCACCCTTTTCTAACTCCTTTTTTTCTCTTCCTTTTATACTCTTTTCCGTCAGTTTTCAACTTCATTTTAGAAAAGAGGAAAAGAAAAAAAAAGGCAAACAAACGAAGAGCGCGTATTGCATCACCATGTACATTTCCCGACCAGACACTCTTTTTTTTTTCTCTTTTTTTCTTCTCTTGCGAAGGCGGTTCATTGGCTAGGTGTGTAGTCGATGGGTTGCTTTTTTTTTTAAATACTTCTTTTCTTTTAATGTGTGGTCGAGCTCTCAACACTGCATCGTTGAGTATGGGCGGAAAAGAAAAGAATAGCATAGCTGTATTGGAGAATGACGCCCAATAGTTTTTCTTGCCAGACTGTGAACAGGTTTTTTTTTCTCAAATGTGTTTGCTCTGTTGGTACTTCTCTCACTTCACTCGTCGTTACAGAGAGTCTTGTGTTTGTGCGAGTAGGTTGGTGTAGCTGTTGAGGAAGCCACTGCGTGGCCTGTTTGGCACGATCAGGCGTGTTCTTTTAAAACTTTGTTTTCTTTAATCGGATGTGGATAGTTGTCCCTTTTTTTTTAAACTCTTTGTGCTTCACGTGGTTTGTTCCCTTTGCGTTTGTGTGCGTATAATTTTCTTTTCTCCTTTTTTCGTCTCTCCTGCCTGCCACGCATTTTGCTGGTGTGCGTGCAATCCCCTCGCGCTCTCACTCTGTTCCCCTCCTCTCTCTTTGATTTCACTCTGCTGCGAGCGTGCAAAGCTGTATCTAAGCAGCCAGGGCAAACAGGAGTAAAGGGTGCTAGAAAAAATGAGTTGCACACCGCTACCTCAACACCTTTTTTTTTGTGTTGCTCGCATGTGTGTGTGTGCGTGTGTCTCGCAAGGTGTTGACAACCTCATCGTATTTATTTCTAGCAGTGGAACGCTGCTGTATTTTTTCTCTTCCTAGTTGGCGTTTCTGCGTGGTTTTTTTTTGTTTGTTTGCTTGGTCTGTTAGTTGAAAGCGGCATCTCCACTATCTCGTTCACTCACTGGCTTTTCCTCGTCGCTGTTCTCTTTCTTTCTTCTTCCCCTTCGCTTTGTTTCTTAAGGTTTTCCTTTTTTTATGTCCTCTCTCTCCTCACTCATTTGTTTTCTGGTTTTGTTTGCTTCGGCGACCTTCCCCTTCAAAGCGGGAGAGACAGTCTCACCGAAAAAGAAACAAAAAAAGCTCAGAAGTGCCTGATTGTGTATCTCCATCTATCAATCTGGAAGCGGAAGAGGCAGAGAAATGCTCGCTCCTTTCCCCCACATGTGCCATAATTTGTTTTCCTAAGATTTTTTTTCATCTCTACTTATTTGTCGTAAAAGATGTCATCATTACCTTCTCGTCTTCTTTGCACTTTGTGCGTTTGCGTGCGTTTTTTTTTTTGGCTGTTTTGTTATATTCCTCGCTTTCCAGTTCTTGTACGTTGTCGACTTCCTCATCCCAGACGAAAAGAAAAGAGAAACAAAATGAAAATGGAAATTGGAGAGAGAGATGGCGGGTGAGTGGGAAATGACGATGTGGTATTGAGCATGCCTGTTGTGTGAGAGAAAGAAAGTCCGCGGCGTAGTGCATCGAGCGCTTTACATTTCTCTAGGTGCGACATGCAATTTCTTTTTACTCTTCGATTCTGACGGGAAAAGTAAACAAGCGAGCGGCCAGGAGAGAAGAAAAACTGAGTATGTTCGCGGACACGATTGCAGCTCTCTTTCCGCCCTTTGTCCAATACTGATTCGCTATCTGCACCAGAACTCCTAAGAAAGCGAAGTGTGCTGCTCTATGCATGCGGCGAGAAAAAAAATAAACGCTGCAATATTTTACCTTCCTCGCTGCGAAGCACTTGATGCATGTTTTTTTTTTTTTTCCACTGTATCTTTTTGCTCATTTTCCTCTTTCTCCCTCTCTCAATTTTTCTCTTTCTTTCTCTCGTCCCTACGCCGGCACATCCTCACGCACCCCTTCACCCGACAGCAAAGCGAATCGTATTGCCTTCTTCGTTTCACTGGCTGATACATCGTTTTTGTCCTTTAGTCCTTTATTGTGCACATTCTTCTTTCTCTCCGCGTGCGCAGACACACAAAAGAAACACACACACACACACACTCAATCACACATCGTGCTCACCCGCAGAAGAGAAGACGTAGATCGCACGCAAGCAAGAGAAAAGGACAGCATTTCCACTTACCATGCCAGCCACGACAGCCACGAAGGCGTCGACGCCTCAGCCAACGCCGGCGGCGAAAGGGGCAGCGAACGGCGCGGCCACGCCGTCCTCTCGCCCCCCACCGCCGTCCGCCGCCAAGACCGCCGTGCCGCCCGCCGGTGGACCCAAAAAGGGATTCACGGCCCCACCTCCGCAGCCGGCCGCAGCGGCAGGCGCCAAGAAGCCACCAACGGCCGCCACGCCTGCCTCCGCCACGCCGGCGGGGGTAAAGACGCGCGCCACGCCTGCCAGCGGCGCCGGTCTGCAGCACGGGACGGGCGGGTCCGGCTACGGCATGAACAGCGGCTTCGGCGGCAGCGGGGTCATGCCGAACTCCGCCTACGGGACAGGTGCCATGCCCCCGTCCGCCTATGGTGGCTCCTTCATGCAGCAGCCCGGTAGCATGGGCGGGCCTGCTGGTGCCGGGGCCAACGGCAGCATGTACGGCATGCAGTACAACAACGGCTCCATGTACCCCGGTGTGGGAATGAGCAGCATGTACGGCACGCAGGCGGGCGGCAACAACGGCATGTACAGCTCCGGCTACGGCATGAACTCCATGATGGCCCCGGCAGGCGGTGGCAGCATGTACGGGATGGGGTCGATGGGCGGCAGCGGGGGCTACGGCTTCGGCAGCTCGTTTGGCGGCTCCCTCTACGGCGGCACCATGTACGGCGCCTCGGGCTCGCTCTACGGGCAGGGCGGCAGCCTCTACGGCAGCAACGACCCGCAGGCCATCATGGGCAGCATGTACGGCAGCCGCTGCGGCTCCATCTACGGCGGCTTCGGCTCCATGTACTCCGTCGGCGACCCCCACACGGCCCTCGGCACCGTGCGCAAGTATTCGATGCCGGGCTTCTCCTACACCTTTGGCTCCAACCTCGGCACCACGCCGTACCACCGCACGTCCTTCACAGACGGCTCGAGCTACTCTGCCAAGCGCGACAACAGCTTCCGCGCCACGAGCCGGACTTTGCGCGCCGACGAGAGGGACCCAAACGAGTCCACCGACCCGCAGGGCCTGCGTGTCACGCAGCGCGAAAAGGAAATTGAGGATGGCACCAACAGCCGCCAGCGCGGCGCCACCGGTGCGGACAAGGACGGCAAGGCGGTGGACGCGACGTCGGCGTCCGCGGCTCGCGATGGCGCCGCTGCGGCGAACGGCGACGGCCGCCAGCCCGAGTCGATCATGAAGAAGCGCAACTCTGTAGAGGCGCCGAAGTCGCCACCGAGCACGCGGGCGGCGAAGGGCGGGGCGACCCAGGCGCCCGTCCTCTCCACCGACTTCCGCATCCACAACGTTGCGGTGCTCGAGAAGGACGAGAGCGGTGCAGCCAAGGTAACCAAGAAGGGCGACGCCTGCGTGCTGGACGGCAAGTCGTACGCGATGGACGAGGTGCTCGAGTGCGCGGCGAAGGAGCGAGCCCCGCTCATGAAGTCGCGGTGCATCCAGGACATGCTGGAGCACGTCCTGGCGGGCCACAACACCGCGCTGCTCGTGTCTGACGACGGCAAGGCGACGGCCACCGCGACGGCGGCGGTGGAGTCGACGGTGGCGAAGCTGATGGAGGAGCTCACCAAGCCGGCCCGCAACACCTACGCGGGTGTGTCGGCCAGCATGTGCGGGCTGCACTCGAACAACATGATGCGCGACCTCTTCGCTGACGGGGCCCGGCCGAAGCTGATGGAGGTGGGCAACTCGCCGCTCTTCGGCCCGGCCATCATGAACGCCACGTCGGAGCCGATCAAGTCGGGCGACGACTTCAACAAGGTTTTTGAAGCCGCCATGAAGCGTGGCGACAAGGAGACGCTGATGGTGTGCATGCTGACGGTGAAGCAGGTGCGCGCTGGCGCCGCGGAGGGAAAGGACGACGTCTTCTTATCCTCTGTGTTCATCGGTGTCAGCCGCGGCGGCCCGAAGGAGTTCCACGACATCGTGGACAAGGTCGCCACCTCCTCGCACGACCTCTTCCGCTACGCCGTCGACGGCCCCTCCGTCTGCGTCAACGTCGTCGCCGTGCGCCAGACCCTCAGCGAGGCGCAGCCGCTGGCCGACTGTGCCAAGATCGGCGATGTGCAGAACACCGCCCCCCGCAGCGGCAACGTGCGCCGCTTCGTCGACTTCACCGAGGAGCAGCTGAAGCGGATGCGGGAGCGCAGCGACAGCGCCACCGGATCTGAGAAGCGCGAGCTCGAGGGCCACGTGAAGCGGCTGAATCTCATTCTCGAGGACGCGCGGAAGCTGCTGGCCGACCCCAAGAACACCGAGGCGAAGCTCTACCGACTGGAGAACGAGGTGGCCGCCACCCCGGCTGCTGCTGCTGCTGCGGCGGCGACCAAGACCACGCCGGGGGCCGCATCGCCGAAGGAGGTCGGAGCGAGGGACGGCCGTGCCGCCGCCACTGCTGCGGAGAGCGGGGCTGCAGCGGCGTCCGGAAAGGCCCGCTCGGCGCCACTGAAGGACGGGGCGGGCAACACAGCAACGCCGGCCTCGCTGGCAGACAAGCCGCGCGGCACGAACATCTCCACCGTGGCGATCATCGACGGCGCTGATGCCCGCGCCTACGCCGTGAAGGGCAGCACCATCACCGCCGGCGGGCGGCCCTTCGTGGTGGACGAGATCATCCAGCGCGCTGACGTGACGGCCGACGCAATGACGACGCAGGCCACCGACCGCGTGCTGGCGGCCTTCTTGAAGGGCTACAACGGTGCGGTTGTGGCGTCGGACAGCAGCGCCGTCGCCGCCAATGGACTGCAGTCGCCGTCGCTGAGCCTCGTCTTCGCCGCCGTGCAGAAGGCGCTCGCGATGCCGGGCAGCAAGGGCGTGCGCGCCTCGATTGCGCTCGTGCGGGACAGCGGCAAGGCGGCCGACCTCACCCGCACAGGCGACGCGGTTGCCGACGTCGAGCTCGCCTCCTCGCCGCTCTTCGGCCCGACTGTGCACAACGCCGAGCTGCACCGCGTGTGCAACCAGGACGACCTGCAGCGCCTCGTCGACAAGGCACGCGAGCACCTGGCGGCAGCCACGTGGGACGAGCACTGCGTCGTGCACGTCACCATCGTCCACTGCTTCGCCGACAAGGACGACGTGCTCGTCTCCTCGCTGCTCGCGACCTTCGCGACCAACAACAGCACGGCCTACAGCCAGGTGCTGGAGCAGCGCAGCAGCAGCCAAAGCTTCGGCGACCTTTACCGCTACGCCTTCGGTGGGGCGGCCACCACCGCCTTCGTCGTGTCGGTCGGCAGCGAGGACGACGTGGCGGACGTCGTGAACGCCCTCAGCACGCAGAAGACCGCCGGGGCGGTGCGCAACCGCTCGCCGCGGCAGGGCAGCATCAAGAACTTCATTACCTTCACCACAAGTTCGGTGCAGAAGCGCAAGGACCAGCTGTCGACGCTGCCGGCCGACTCGTCAGAGCGGGAGACGCTGTCGAAGGTGATCGCGCCGATGGCCCGCATGCTGGAGGACCACAAGAAGGTGATGGAGGACCCGGCGGACAACTTTCCCCGAGCCTACGCAACAGAGAGCGGGACGGTGAAGGACGCCACCGTCTCTCCCGCCCCTGCTGGTGCGGAGGCGGCAGCGACAGAGAAGGAGGCAAGGGCCACTCCCAAGTCCGCCGCAGCTGCATCCAACGCGACACCCAAGACGCGCACCGTGGCGGCTGCCCAGCCATCGCACAACCAGGCCGCGTCGGCTGGTGCACTCACCAATGGCAGCGGCGAGGACGGTGCGCATCACGCCGACCCGTCCGCCGCCGGCTTCACGGAACCGCGCGTCGTCGTCTTTGTCGGCCGTGCCGTGGCGGCAGAGGAGAAGAAGGTGTCGCTCGGCGACAAGGACTACGCCGTGGACGAGGTGGTGCATCGCGGCCGCGCCGGCGCCACCGCCTCGTCGACCGCCATTGCTGAGATTCAGTCGCGCTTCTCCGGGGTGCACAACTGCGCTCTCATCTCCGCCTCCTCCGTCACCGACGCGACGTCGCGGGACGAGCCCGTGTGGGCCATCTTCGAGCAGTGCCTGCGCAGCGCCATGGCAGCCGGCAAGCCCGGCGAGGACGTGCGTGCGGACCTCACCTTTACCGTGGTCGCCACGGACGAGGTGAAGGCGGACCTGCTGGCGGAGGAGCCCCTCGCCGCCCCCCGTCCCCTCGAGATCGCCTCCTCACCCATTTACGGCCCCCGCGTCCACGGCGTGTCGACTGCCACCGTCCTGAACGCCGAGGAGCTGGCCCACGTGACGAACAAGATGCACGACCGGGTCGCGCCGCACATGGCGGATATCCGCGCCAACGACGCCATGATGGTGGGCACCGCGGTGGTGCGCCGGCGCGCCAAGGACGGCGACGTCGAGGTCGCGTCGCTGATGGGCACGCTCACCGGCACGTCGGCCAAGGCATACCAGGAGGCGCTCGACAAGGAGGCCGTGATGCGGCGGACGCTGCTGAACTGCGCTTACGGCGGCCCCAGCGCCACCGTCACCATTCTGAACCTCAGCGCCGAAGACGAGGCGGCGCAGGGCATGGTGGCGACGGCCGTGGCGCTCAGCAAGAAGCAGCGCAACCTCGTCAGCCGCTCCGGCAGCGTGCTTGCCTTTGTGAAGTACACCGAGGGGACGATGAAGCGCGAGCTGAGCCTCGCCGCCGCCGCAACGGGCGACAGCAAGGAGCGCCACACGCAAAAGGCGGAGCGGCTTCGGCCCGTCGCCGAGGACCACCGGCGGCTGCTCGGCGACTTCACCGCGCCGATACCGGCCTACCCGGCCACGCGGAGCGGGCGGACCGAGCGCGACCGTACGCCGTCTGGGACCAACTCCCCGTCTGGCGCCACCGCCCGCAGCGCCGCCACCGCACCGACCAAGGCAGCCCCAAGCCCCTTCGCCAGCCCCTCTCCGGCCGCGGGTGTCGCGAGCACGCCGAGTGGCGAGAAGAGGTCGCACGGGTCGGCGACGCCGGGCGTCAAGAAGGACGGCGCGAGCCCCAACCGCGTTCACTCCGTCGTGGTTGTCACACCGAGCCGCAGCTCCGCCGAGCCCGGTCCCCTCGCCACCATCGAGCGTGTTGACGAGACGCATGTGAAGGCGGTGATGGACGGGGCCAGCCACACCTGCGAGTGCGACGAGGCGGTGCAGCGGGCCGACACGGCGTCCACCGTGCGGGCCGACGTGCTGAACGCCGCGGCGCAGCAGTTCGTTGGCGGCTTCAACACCGCCCTGCTGTGCTGTGACCTGGGTGGGTCGAACGCTGGCGCGGTGTCGTGCGTCCGCATCGTCCACCACGCCGTCGAGGCGAAGCCGGCCAACTCGGAGCTCTACTTTGTGCTCAACAACGTGCGGGACGGGGAGGTGCGGGACATGCTGCAGCCGGGCAGCTCCTACGCGCCGATGAAGATGGCGAACTCGCCGGTCTTTGGCCCGTGGATTCACGGGGCGGAGATGCAGCCTCTCGAGGATGTGTCAGAGTTCGATGCCGCCTTTAACGCCGCCGTCGCCACCGCCACGAAGGAGAAGGCGATGCTGGTGGTGAATTTGGCGCTCAAGGCCATCCAGGACGACAACGGGCGCAAGGATGTAGTGGTAAGCAGCCTCCTCGTCACCCTCGTCGCCGACCCACGCGCCTACGCCGACCTCGTGAATACGCCGCCCAAGTCGGACCGCAAGCTCTTCCAGTACGCCGTGCAGGGCAGCTGCTTCACTGTCGGCGTGCTGGGCCTGGCTGGCAAGGTGGCCGAGGACGGCCTGGCGGAGTGCTTCACGGTCTACGAGAAGCTGCGCGCGGTTGAGAACCGCCCAATGCGCAACGGCAGCGTGCGCCGCTTCCTCGCCTACTCGCTCACCGCGGCGGCAGATGTGAAGGAGAAGCTGCCGCAGTTGACGGAGGAGCGGCAGCGGGCGATGTACGAGCAGCGGCTGGCATCGCTCGAGATGATGATCACCGACTCGCGGATGCTGCTCGACCTGCCGAAGGGCCGCGCACTCAAGGTGTACCTGTAGCTAACAAGGCCCGTGGTGTGGAGGTCGAGCAAGGCGGCCGCTTCAACCTCAAGCGCCTCTTTAATTCTGCTTTCTCTTTTTTTCCCCCTTGTGGTTCATTGTGGCTATGCGTCCATGTCGTTGTTGCCCTTTAGTTTTGTGTTGCTTGTGTTTGGTGTTGAGGCTGCCTGTTACGAGTCGCACAAATCGGCGAGACGGCACAGCAGCAGCTGCTGTGTGTCTTCTATTTGCTTTTTTTTTTCTTTTTTTCTTTTCTTGCCGGGAAGTTGGCCTGTGACACTCTCCCCTCTGTTTTCACAGGAAAAGGATGTGTTGACCACAGAGTTGAGCTTTTCCACCCTCATTGTTCGCTTTTTCTGTTCCTGACTTCATCTTCTCTCTCTGTCATCCCCTCAACTACGGGCCATCTCCCTTTGTCGTTTTTGTCGAATACGCTGTGAGCGTGCTCCGATGCAGAGGCCACACCATGGAGGGGCGTTGGGGTGGTAATTGGCTCTGCCTTGATGCTTTTAGTCTTGTTTTTAAATTCATCTTTGTTTGGTGTTTTTTTTTTCCTGTTCTCCTTTGCGCTTTGTGTCGGGCAACGAGGGGGTGAGGCGGTACACAAGCGATATGGCCGTCGCCGTGCTTCCCCTCCCCTTGCGCTGTCGAGATGCGGAGCCGTTTGTGTTTGTGTGCTGTCTCCGAGCATCGTGCGGAGCGTTTAGCGGCGTGTTTTTTTTTTTTACCTTTTTCAATTCATCCTGACTTTTTTTTATTTATCTCACACCCGTAGAGGCCACATCAAAACCAAAAGAGCGAATGAAGGAGATCTGGCTAGTTTTACTTATTTATCTGTTTTTGTTTGTCCTCCGTTTTCACCTTGCTGCATGTGCATTTGCCCAACTACGACGACGATGAAAGGGGGAAAAAAAACAAGACGTGGCTGATTCGCCGTTTTTGTTTCCTTGCTTTCCACTGTTTGCTTCTGACTCTGTTTCTCCCTTTTACTCTCCTTTTTCTTGTTTTTCTGTCCTGTTCAGTTGTTTCTTTTTCCCCTCCGTTGTGCTCTTTCTGCGTGATTAGAACAGAAAAAAAATGACTCTTGATTATGTGTAGTCGGCGTGTTTTTCTCCTCAGCCCCAGTAGTCCACCAATCTTCGATTTTATCTTCTCAAATTTGGTTTGCTTTGTAGTTGTTTTTCTGTTTTCGTTTCTCTTTCTCACTTGTACTGCTTCTACTTTTACCTGACAAAGCTGACTGGGTGGGACTGGGCCGCGAAGGAGACGCTATCACGAACAACGACAGGTCATCTCTCTCCCTCCCGCTCCTTGCTCTTGTCCGTGTGCGCCGTATCACTCCACTTACCTTTTTGTTTTTTGTATTTTTCAGAAGACTTTCGTTGTTTTGTTTTTGTTCCCGTTGGAGTCTGCGCCGAATCTCTCTTTTTCTGGGTTTTATTTTGACTTCGGATGTCCTCTCCTGCGCACATACTTGTGTGTGCCTGTGTGAGCATCTCGCTGTTTTCGTTTTAGTGACGTTTTTTTTTTCTTCTTCCTTCACCTGATGAGCTTCCGCACTTCACTCCGTTTGTCGCTTATTTTTCCTTTTCAACTCTCTGATGTTGCAAACTCTTCCTCCGCTTCACGCGCTCTTTTTTTTTTTTTTTCGCGTTGAAACGCTGCATTGGCCTCCGTGTGTGAAAGCGTGGCGCCTCTCTTTTCCCCTTTTCTCTTTCTCGCTCTGCCACTGCTCGTTCTTCTCTTGCCCGTTGAGCGGCGCCGTTGAGTGTAGGGTAGTGATGCTTGTTGGGGAGCAACGGCGGCGATGAATTGTGCGAGGAGTACGGCGCAGGTATCGAGAGAAAAAGAATTTTTTCGTTCACAGCAGCCTGTGAAGGTGTGGTGACCGAAGACGGGGACGGAGGAAGGCGTGGCGGCTTTAAGGATCAGTGCGCAGAAAATTACATAGTCTTGTTTTTCATTCTTCTCTTTTCTTTTGCCTCTCTTTCATCGTTGCTTGTCCCGTTTTTGGCGTTTCGTTATTGTTCTTTTTTGAAGGGATTTCATTTTTTTTTCTGCGGCGTTATCTCTTCCATTGTAATCTGACCAGAAGTCAAGACAGGAGTGGCGCCTGTATCTTCAAGAAAAAGTGTGAGGCAAAAAAAGTGGGCTAAAAAGTCTGTTAACAAAGCAGGGCAGTGCGCCGTCAGAGAGAAGCAGATACCGCTGGCGACTCATCTATGATTCTTTTCTCTACGTTTTTTTTCCATTAAATTTAGTTGGTTCTGGTCATGTGCGAAATTCTACCTATTTTACTCTCCTTCCTCTGCGTGTTTTTTTTTTCCCAAGCTCAACGATGATGGGCGAAGCGCTCATGTTGTTAGTTTCGTAGAGCGTCTTTTCACTTTTTTTTTCTTCTCTTGTGCTGTGATTGTATACCACGTTGGTGCGACTTCCTGTTGTGTCGCTCTCATTTCGTACTTTTTTTTTTCTCTTCTTCTTTCTTTTGAGTCTACTCTTGCCTCTCGGCAATCCTTTCGTTTGAGGGTATGCTGCCTTTTTCCGATCTGCGAGATGAAGCCAGCAGTGAAAAGAAAAAGTTCAGCCAGAGGAAAATGGTACAACGAAACTCAATTCTACAATGAAAGGCGACGGGCTCTTTCAGTAGTTCCTGATTGGTGGTCTCTGTGTGGCACCTTCTGCATTTCGAAAACCGAGTGCACAAGCGGTAAGATAAAGAGAAGCGGCGCTCGTTGTACAACGGTTCTCATTCCCTTCTACTCGGCGAGTCGAAAGAAGAAAAATAAAATAAAACAAGCGGCAGCGGTGTGTGTGCTTCAGCGTCTCTTTCATCCCCATCGACGTGGTATGTCTCTTTTGCGGCAGTTGCCACGTGCGATTGTTGGGGTTGGAGAGGTCGAAGAGCGGCTGCATCTTTTGAGCTTTTTGTTGGCTCTTATACGTCCGCTGCGATACACCATGCGCTTTTCTTCGCTGCTGAGGTCTCACCAACTTCACTCTCTCTCTCTCTCTCTCTCTAAATCTTTGTTTGTTTTGTGTGTCTTCCTTTTCCACCATAATTCACGTTTACCATTGCCGTACCTGGTCCACGCCTCTGCCTGCGAAGTTTCATAAAGAAAACGAGAGCGAAGCGAGCAAACGCTGGACACACTACAGAAGTAGCCTTTCCCTTTTTTAATTTTCTGCCCAAACAAACACTCGCGCTCTCTCCACTTCTACTTCTGTCTACTTTTTTCTTCTCCTTCCATTGCTTCACCCTCCCCATTTCGCTTCTCTATTTTTTTTTTCCACCGGTGTGTCCATCTGTATCTAGCACACGCCGCGGGTTATTTTTTTTTCTCCAAAGTTCGGACCTGGCTTCCTATTTGCTTCTTTTTTTTTAGACAGCAAGCTAAGGACACCCACACACCTACACTTCCACGCATATTCAGACACACGTGTGTGCATCAATCATGTACTACGGCGGCTACAACCAGGCCTACGCGGGCCAGCAGGGCTACGACGCCGGTGATCAGGTCTACGACGCTGGTGACCAGGCCTACGGCGGCGCGCAGGGTTACGGCTACCAGCCGCAGCCCATGATGCCGCAGTATCCGGCCGACACATACAACGCCTACGGACAGCAGGACATGTACGCCCAACAGCAGATGGCGATGATGGGCGGTGATGGCACTGGCATGGTCACCGGCGGCGGTGGCTACGCTGGCGGTGATCAGTACGTGCAGGGCTATGTCGAGCCATCGTTCGAGGACGACCAGCGCTCCTCTGCGCTCAAGTCGAAGAAGAGTTTCTCGGGGCCGCCACCTGGGGCGGATCGCAAGCAGAGCATGAGCCGCATGCGCTCCACCCGCTCCAGCAAGAAGAGCGACGGCACCGGGATGGCCCGCCACGGCAGCGTCTTCGTCGGCAACCGCGAGCGTGACACGCAGGTGTCCATCAGCACGCGCGGTGGTATGAGCATGCACTGCGTCGGCGACGATGCCGAGGACCTGCGGGAGTACTACGGCGACATGGCGGGCCGTGCGGAGGTGCGCAAGATGGACGGGCTCAAGGCAATCAAGAGCTACCGCGGTGACATCGAGGATGGCGAGGATGTCGGCAAGCCGCGCCGCGTGACGAACCGCCGCAACGTCGACGGCCGCGCCGCCACTGGCTACGGCGGCATCAACTTCAAGCGCCACGCTGCGATGCGCAATGGCGAGCAGTGGGGTGATGTCGAGATCCGCATGCGGGACGGCTCGAAGCGGCGCGAGGTGGACGACGACGTGGTGCGGCCGCGACAGGCCCCGCAGCAGCAGCAGGTGATGCAGCCGCAGATGCCCATGTACCAGCCGCCGATGTTTGTGCCGCAGATGGAGGAGGGGCCGGTGGTGCCGCAGATTTATAGCCAGGAGGACATCCACTCCTACAGCAACCTCAGCGACGCCTTTGCCGAGAACGAGGAGATGGAGGAGGAGGATGCGGACTTTTAAGCTGCAGCTGGAGAGAACAGAAAAAAGGAGAAAAAAGGACGCTGCGATTACACGCACACACAGGGAGGGGCGACCGCCGACGGTCCCGAAGTGTGTTTTAGCGGCCGCTTTAACCTCGCCTTTCTTCTGGCCGCATTTTGTGCGTCTGCTCCCTCTCTCTCTTGCTCTTCCTTTTCTCGCTTTTCTACTCTTGTCAGAACGCTGCGCTGTGGGCCGGAGGTTCCCAAGGCGTCTTTTCACGGCTCCTGCACGGTAGAGCTCAGGCAGTCGGCCTGGAAGGCAAAGCACGCCTCTCTTTCTGTCTTCGTTGCTCTCGTCCTGCTGTGAGCTCTCATTGTTGTCTTCTATTCCCCATAACTGCCTTTCTTGCTTTTACTCGTTGCTTCCTCTCCTAAGTAGTAGCACGAGACGCCAACGGCGAACCTGAAGTATAGATGTCGATAGTACTGAACTATTTTCCCTAGTTTCTTTTTTTTTTTCGTTCTCATGCTTCTGTTGTCGTCATTATTGTGTTTTTCTCTTGCTTAATGCCCACGGTGCCGCACAACGAAAAAGCGACCACCGCAGAGGATGTGCGCGAATGGTGAGTGGTATTTTGTGGATGTCTTCCCTCTCTTTTTCCCTTTTTCCCTTCTTTCTGTTTAGCATTCCATTTTTTCTTTTCTTTTCATAGTCTCTTGAGTTTCCCCTTTTTTGTTGGTAATGTTGTTATTGTTGTTGTCTTGAAGTAGATGATGGGAGGGCTGGTGCTGCTGCTGCGAACGTCTGCCTCGAGCAAAGCTGTTTTCTTCATAAGTATGTGTCTGTGTGTTTGTCTTTGTGTAGTTTGTGCCGACTCCAATACTTCTCCGGCTATGTGCATATATTATTAGTGCAAGCTTTGTCGTCTCTCTTTTTCTTTTGTTTCTTCTCTACTCGTTATGCAGTGCCCTCTGAGTGTGCTACATGGGTGTGCAAAATGCCTCTCCCCTTCTTTCTCTCTCTCTCTTCCCTTCTTTTGACGTGTGTTGCCACACTGCAGCACCTTTTTTCAGCGCAGTCGCGGTGCTGATAGACGGAAGAACAATGGGGAAAAGAAATAAAAAGAGCGAGGTCATCCGTTCTTCTGTTTTACGTTGCCGCGTGTGTGTTTGCTGAGACGCGCATTGGAGGAGGTGAGGAGAGAGAGAGAGAAAAAGGGAAAGAATGGGTCAAAGTAAACGAGGGGACTGATGAGATGAACGGAAGTGCGGACTAGCGCCGGATAAAGGCTGCAGAATACAGAAACAGCTCGTTCTGCTAAGTTTCTTTTTTTTTTTCTCTTCCCTGTTTTTCTTTATGAGTATGGTCTCGTAGCTGCTCCGGTGTGGACTGTCGGCACCACGACGTTATCTTTATTTTAATTGTTATTATCTTCTGTTCTCTCGTTTGCTCTTCTCGATGCTGTTCATCATGTGCGTGACACCCATTCGTGTGTGTTGTGGATGTATTTGCTGTTGGCAAACGTGTGCATGTTCCAAATCGAGCTATCCGCAATTTTGGCTTCTTTCCCCCCTTTTTGTTCCCCCACTTCTCTGATTCATCGCTTGCCCCGTTTAAATAGCCGCTCTGTATTCCTGTTTTATTCGGGATTGCAAGTTGCTGTCTCATGTGGCCTTCCAGTGCGCGTGACGGGCGAGAAAGAAAGGTGACGAGGTAGTCGAGCATAATAAAGCAGCGCACCCCACCGACTTTGTCCTTCGGTCATGCTCGAAATGTTTGTGTACGTTTCTTCTTCGTACATGTGTATAGTGAGGGAGAAAAAAAAAGTATTTAGATTGAGGGAAGAGAACATATGGGTCCCTGTTGCTGATTTCCAGCATCTTGCTGAAGGGCTCTTGTTCTCGCGTGTGTGTACCTCTCTCCGCAATGCTACCTCCTCCTCTTCGTTTCGTTCATCTTTTTTTGTTTGTTTTCTTGTTCTTTTGGAACAAGGGAAGAAAACGGCAATTCCTCTTTGTCGACGCCTCCTGCTGCGCCGACAGCAGCGACGTAAACTGGCACGCGTTTTCAAAATCATTGTTGTTTTGTTCTTCTCTGATGTACCCCACGACAGTGGGTGGCTGCTTTCTCTCCGTTTTATTATTATTATTTGGGTTTTCCTTTCCTACCTAATATCTTTCCCCTCAGCGCACGCGCGATGGAGACGCAGGCGCCTTCGGGAAAATGGAAAGGCGGCATGAGTGAGTTGCGTCTGTATGGTTGTGAGACGGACAGATCGTTTTTTTTTGTTTTCGACGCATCCTCTTTCTCCTTTTGTTTTTGTGAACCCGATATGTGTGTCTCCGCTACTCAGACATAACTACATATATACACGA
This sequence comes from Crithidia fasciculata, assembly GCA_000331325.2. NCBI lineage: Eukaryota > Euglenozoa > Kinetoplastea > Trypanosomatida > Trypanosomatidae > Crithidia > Crithidia fasciculata. Next base: position 1,115,049 of record CM003428.1, read on the forward strand.
GCCTAATTTGGTTTTATTTGTCTTCTTCTTCTTCCCCGCGGAAGAGCATGTAGGCGGCAAGGAAAGAGAGGTGAAAGAGGCGGACTCAGAGGGAGAGAGAGAGAGCTGCTCTCCTTCTCGCGCTGTCCTTTTCCCTCCTCTTCCTTTTTTATTTTTCTTCCTTGTCGCCCTTTACGCCTTCGTCTTTGTCTTTCAGCTCTCTTTGCTTTTCTTCTGTTCCATTATGCGCTGTCCTCTCCATGACATGGAGGGTAGTCAAAAAGTTTGCTCGTCGTTCTCGTTGTGCGTGGCAGGAAAAGAAAAGAAAAACAACAGAATATCATATGCTTTACTCCTTTTTTCTCTCTCCCTCTCCTCTCTTATCTCTTTTTTCACATTTGTATTTTCTTTTCGGAGGTTTGCTTCTCTTCAATCCGGCTCAGCGTCTTTTTTTTTTTCTCTTTTCTGCCCCGCATGCGTTTGTGCTCAATCTTTTTCTTCTCTCGGGTTATTACTGCCACTCTTATCCATCGCATCGTCGAAACAAACAAACAACAACAACAACAAAAAAAAGAATACCGAAAGCGCCGGATTCCTTCGCGGAGGCACCGTTCACTGCCTTCCTGTTCAGGTCCAGGCGGTGTCAGTTGCTGTGACGCTTATGTTGGTGCGTGAGTAATGCGAGGCACGAGGGAAGGCTGTGAGAGGAACGGAGTAGAGGAAGAGTCTGCGAGGCTCTGCGCATCTCTCATTGTACTTCCCTTTGTCCAAAACCCTGGAGACAGTGCCTGCGCTTGGTGGAATTTGTGTTGTGTGCTTCTTGACAGGTTCTCGCTCCCGCCCTGCGCCTTTCTGTGGTGTTTCCCTCGCAGTCCCACTATGAGCTTTACACCTTTTTGGTGCGAGATGGAGGAATAAGGAGGATCCCACGGACAGGCTTGACAATTTCTGTTTTCTCTTCTCCCAATGCGACCAACAGTACCACAACCTCTCTCTCTCTCCTCCTTACCTCTTTTCCTTCAACTCCTCTTCTTTTTTTCTCTTTGCTTTGGACCTGCCGTCTTCCACAGTCTGCACCTTTTGTGCGGGTGTACGTGTTGACATCGGCTGATCTCACACCACCTCAAGCGCAGCACAACCACTGCGTTGCCATCGTCTTGTCTCCTCTATTCTTCTACCGTGCGTTGTATTTACAATCCTCTTTCTCTCTCTCTTTCTTTCTCTCAACACACACACACCACAGCAAAGAAAAAAAGGCCCGAGAGGAACGGGCAAACCGCACGAGGCGACGACACGGCGACGATACTGTGTGCGTGGGTATATCGTGTTTAACCTGCTTACCGGCGCTTCGAAAGACATTTAAATTTTATCTTTTTCTCCGTGTTGTTGTGGCTGCCATTACTGCTGTCTTGCTAAAGGGGCAGCAGAAGAGGAAGGGACAGCGGCAATTTTAGCGCTCCGCATCGTGGCGCCACTGATTCGCTCTCATCCTTTTCTCTCTCTCTCCATCACCCTCACCTTTTGCTTCTCTGCCTGCCTCTCTCTCTTGTATACTAGAGCGGCTTACTCCTCTCTTTTGGTCGTTGGCACCTCGTTTTTCTTTGTTGTTGTTGTTGTCATCTTTTTTACTTTTTCGAAACGAAAGGTTGTTGCCGCAGACGCGTATTTGTCGTGCCGGTTCCATTGGGGCACAGTTGCTTTACCGCTAAACCTGTCAGTGAGTTGGGTTCGCTACTTCTGACAAGAACTCAACCTTACTTTTGTTTCTCTTTCACCATTTACCAGGCTGGAGTCTTTGTTTGGCTTGAGTCTTGATCTGCTCCGTTGTGCGCTCGAAGAGAAGAGCCAAGCCGTGTGACATCACAAAATTTTTCTCTCCTTACCTTCATTGTTGCCTCCGTTCGTTTGATCCACCGCCTCTTCTGTTTTTCTTTCGTTTCCTTGTCGCCTTCATTACTGTATATTCTCTGCCGCCGCGTTTTGCCACTGTTATTTTCTATCTTCATTTCTTTTTCCATTCTTCCGACCTTACCATTCATCCTTGACCTCTTCTCTTCCCTTCTATTTTCTTCAATTATCATTTCTCCTCCACACAACATTGTACTGCTTCAAAGTCTCAGTTTTTTTTTTGTTTGACAGCCACCAACGCAGCAAGCGTTTTTCGGGACTTCACCATCATCGTGCATCGCTTTCTTCCGCTCCAAGCGTGGTCCTTTTTCCTCTTCACCCACTATCTCGTTTTGTGGTGCTCTCTTTGCGTAAACTGCGAGCATTTTTCTTCTTTCTTTTGAAACCTTGTTGATTTCCTTCTCTTTTTTTTTCCACCACATCTTTTGTTCTCGTTCTGTGTGAGACTCTTGCACTCTTATTTCAGAGAATTCAGTTTTTTTTTTCTTTTGTTATGTGTTTAGTACTGTTCTCCGTGTACTAGTGACTCACGTCAAGAATTGCATTGTTCTAAAAGAAAGCTATTTCTCCTACGCACAGAGGAATGGCGAGTAAAACAAAGAAAAGCGGTGACAGCGCCAAGAAGCGGTCCCGCTCGCACCGCTCTCGCAGCTCCGGCAAGAAGAGGACGCATTCCAAGTCGTCACGGCACTCCCGCTCGCACCGCTCCCGCAGCAAAGACCAACACCGCAGCACGGAGAGGAGGCAGTCGCACGTTCAGCAACATCGACAACTTGATGCAAGCACGACCGACACCCTTCCCTCTCTCCCTTCCAGCAGACCACGCGCGGCAAGTGCATACAACAAGGCTGACCCCACACGGGCGTCGTCAGCGGCGCTGCCCTCGACGCACTCAAGCGCGCATGGCGGCCCAACGCCGTCACGGCGACCCAGCAGCAGTCATCGCACACGCGCGGAGTGCGTCACCATCCCGCGTGGCTTGTTGCCGAAGCAAGTGCCGGAGCCGCTGCGCTCCATAAAGTGTGGCGGAAAGGCGCCGCCGCCCTACAACCAGGTGCCGCGCTCCCGCGACGACCTCTACGCGCGCTGGCGCCACGCCTACATCTTTGGCACGGCAGCTCCGGAGGACGACAGCGATGGCAACGGCGGCTCGAATGACAAGTCCGTGGCGCTGCGACGCGCTCAGGTGAGTCTTTCACCGCCACTCGAGGTGCAGGAGACTACGACTGAGATGCCGCCCAGCTCGCAGAGCGGCAAGACTGCGGCAGCACCAGTCCAGCAACGCGTGTCTTCCTATCGCCGTCAGCGCGGCCCGCCAGTGTCGACGCTGCCGGAAAGTGCGAGAGACTCGGACAGCGACTCGATGGAGGCCTGGGTTGACAAGGCGGGCTACTTCTATGTCTCGGGCAGCTGCGTCGCGAACACCAGTGGCAGGGAGGAACGATCGCCGCGCGCGGCGACGACAGCCGCACCAGTGCAGTCACCAACAGCGCGGACAGCAGCTGCGAGAGCAGCCGCGGAAGGGGTGCCGGAAAGCGCATCAAGCCCGCTGCTGTCACAGCGCACGGTAAACGCCGCATCGCCCCTGGCAGTGTCGTCGCTGCGAGGGAGCAGGCCGCCATCCGTGACTCCTTTCTTGAACACCGTCGCGCCGCTGCCCTCCTGTGACTCTGTCACCGCCACCCCGAAGGCGACGCCGACGCCAGCGTTGGACGAGTCTGCGGCGCGTTATAACCTAACACGGATTTGGACGCCGAGCCCGTTGCCCGTTGCAGAGGAGGACGAGGACGAAAAGATGCGTGCTGTGTCGCCGATGCAGGAGCTCTACCCAACGTTTTCACACGTCAGCACCGCCGGTCCTGCGAGGGCAGCGTCCGCCGCGCCGGCACGCCGCTTGGCGAATGGCAGTGCTGCGGCGTCAGAGAGCGCGGAGGCGGCGCCGTCTGCCGTCTCTGCCGCGAGGGGCATCCCGTCGATGCAGGACGGCCTTGCCCCCGACCCCGACCTCTCCGACAACGACAGCCGCCACCTCGTCTCCGTCAGCCGCCTGCCCGGCGCGTCCGGCAGCGACGCCTCCCTCTGGCCGGCCGAGGAGGACACCGACCGGGAAATGGGCAACGAGATCGCGGAGGACGTGAGCGACGGGGATGGCGACGGAGTGGACCGCCGCTACGGCTGGGTGAGTGCCCCGGCTGAGGACGACGACGGGATGAGCAGCCTGCAATCCACCGAGAACATCGGTGCGCAGCACCAGCCACAGCAGCGGCGGGCCACTCTGCAGAGGTTGTCCCCCACCACCACTGCTTCTCACACAGCGCAGGAGTCGAGCTTGTTGGCTATGAGCCGCAGCAGAGCAGCTTCCTCGCCAGTCCCGACGTCGCGGCAGCAGCAGCAGCAGCGGCTGTCAACCAGCGCCGGCTCTCAGCACAGCGACACAGCACGTCAGGCGTGGGCGACGTCGCAGCCGCGCTTCCGCCGTGAGGGCCACAGCGCCGCCGTGATTGGTGCGCAGCGCGTGTTGACGCTGCTGCTGCTGGACCGCCCAGCAACGCAGCCCACCGTGACGAGCAGCGGGACCGAGGTGCGACTGCCAGCAGCAGAGGTGACGCCTGGCTCTGTCCGGGCTTCCTCCAAGACGGTCACCGTGGACGAGGCGGTGGCTGTGACGAGCGCGGACGTCTGCATTTCGTCTGCACTGCTTCGTGAAGTGGCGGAGGAGGTGTGCGCCGGCCACTGCGCGGCGGTGCTGCTCTCCGTGGCGACCGGCTGCGGGTCGGTGGGCTACTGTGCCGTGGAGAACACCCTCGGCCTTCTCCTCGCTGCCCTGATGAAGCGGCATGGACAGACAGGCGACGGCAGTGCGTCGTACTTCAAGATGGAGACCTCGATTGCCCTGGTTTACAAGGGCCGCTACTCGAAGGATTTGATTGTGAACCGCGAGGAGGAGCTGGGGGCGTTGGCGCCGACTCGTGCCATCGCGAACCCTCTCGTAGGCAGCTGGTGCGACAACACGCTCCTGCAGAGTGTTCGCAGCGGCAGCCAGCTGAAGAGCCTCCTCGCGCCGGTGCAGTCGTGGCTGGGCAAGTCGCCGGTGGCGGCGGAGAAGGCGAAGGAGGTGGTGTGCATTTACGTCGCCGTTCGGCAGTGGACGCAGCCCACTACGACACCCGATCCCACCTTGACGCTGTCCTCGCTGCTGCTCTACGTGTCGCGTGCGGAAGACGGGGCCGCGGGCCTTCTGCACAACAGGGCCGCCGCCACGCCGCTGCAGCGCAGCCTTCTGCGGCGCGTCGGCGATGGCTGCTTCACCGTCGCCGCGGCGTGCATCGGTGCTGCTGACGAGAAGGCCGGCCTCTATGCTAAGCGCTGCGCCGATGCAAGTGCGGTGAAGAACAAGGGCTTCGTGAGCGGGGACGCCCGGCGCTACATGGCGACGCTGCGGGAGGCCGCTGCGAAGGAGGCGCTGGCGCGCGAGGCGTCTGCTGACCCTCACGAGCGGCTGCGGGCGGAGCAGCGCCTAAATCTGCGCAACGACCTGCTGCGTGGGCTGGCGCTGCTGCTGGAGGATCCTGCCAGCTGCAACATCCCCTTCTACCCGGACCGCACGTCTGCACGCGAGGAGGCAGCCGAGCGTGCCGCGCAAGGCGGAGCTGGCGGCGGCGGCAGCAGCAGCGGGTTTAACATTGTTAACACTCCCAACACCGACAACAACGCAGCAAGTGCAGGCAGCATGAGCAGTGCGATGCTGGTACAGAGCATCCTCTCCAGCCCGCACGCAATCCGCATCTCAAGCCTCGCCGAGGCGATGGAGATGTTCACCGAGGGCCGTGTTCGCACTGTCGCGATTCGCAGCACCAAGAAGGCCTGCGGCTACGAGCTGATGACTGGCACGACCAACAGACTGGTGCGGGTGTCTGACCGCGCCACCTTTGACGTGGACGAGCTGCTGCCACGCCGCATACTCCCCTCGCTGCACCCCTTTCCCATCGCCACTCACACCTCCGCGCTGTGCTCCCTCGTCGCGGGTGGCTACAACGCCGCCCTCGTCTCCTTTGACGGCCGCAGCGACAACGTGTTTGCCAGTCCGGTGTGGTACGTGCTGGCCGAGGCGATGGACCGAGCCCTGCGCCGCACCGACGTGCTGGGCAGCGAGGTACGCATCGCCTTGTCGGTGGTGCGCGACTCCGGGGAGGCGCTGGACCTGCTGCAGCCTGGGGCCGCCATGGTGCCGCTGCAGGTGTCGTCGTCGCCACTGTTCGGCGCGGCCGTGCACAACGCCGCGCTGCACCCGGTAGGAGAGGCCGACACGCTGCGAGAGCTGCTGTGCCGCGTGGCCCCTGCTGCGGCTGCCGTGTGGAGCAGCAACGCCTTCCTGCACGTCCTCCTTGTGAACGTCTTCCGCACAGAGGAGGACGTCGTTGTCTCCTCGCTTAATCTCTCTGTTCTCGGCTCCCACGCAGCGCTGTGTCGGCGCATCTTGGCCAACGGCAAGGAGGCGGCCGACGGGGACGCCGCGTCGCTGCACCCCGACGTGCTGCGGCTGCACCACGGCTTCCTCTCCGGCTCTGCCGCCAGCGTCTTCCTCGTTTCCCTCAACAACGCAGAGGACTCCAACGCGGCCACTGCGATGGCGACCACGTCTGTCCCCCTGCTGAACAAGATGCCGCTCCGCTCCGGCAGCGTGCAGGAGTTCGTCCGGCGCACCCGCAACGGCCTCGACAAGCGGCGCAAGAAGGCCGAGTCGCTGCCGGAGGCAGAGCGCGCGTACCTCGCACGAATGGAGCGCCGCATCACGGAGATGCTGGACGACGCTGTGGCGCTGCTTGACCCGCAGACCCGCAGCTTCCCCAAGGCGTACTTGAGCGACGCACCACAGCCGTCGGCAGAGAAAGCGCAGCGATCTGGCGTGGCAGCAGTGAAGACGAAGCTGCCCGAGGCGCTGCCGCCGTCTGCCGCGCTGGCGCGTTCACCCACGGAGAAGGAGCGGGCGTTGCCGCAGAGCAGCGTCGGAAACGGCGCACCGGCCTCGCCGCCCGCTGCGTCGTCGAGCGCTGCGAACGGGGGCAAGAGCCGTGCCGCGGCCGCTGCTGCTGCGGGGGTGAGCCATCCGCAGTGGGTGCTCGGGCTGGAGCTGACCGGGTCGGCTGCGATGGAGGTGCAGGCGGCCGGCACGGAGCTCGAGTGGGCCCCAACGAAGGAGCGTTTCGACACGGACGGCATCCTCTTCTACAACTCCACCCAGTCCGACATGCGCTATCTCTTCACTGAGAATTGCGAGGCGCTGCAGCGGCTGCGCGAGAACGCCTGCCTGGCCCACAGCTGCGCCATTCTCGGCCTCGTGGACGGCGGCGGCTCGTCGGAGATGCACGTCCGCACGCAGCCGCTCTGGCGCAGCTTCACGGCCCTTGTCCTCAACTCTGCCTTTCAGGACAACGCCGCCGGCACGACGTGGCGCGACGGCAGCGAGCTGCACCTGCGCATGTGTGCCGTGCAGGACCGCACCGTACTGCACGACTTCCTCCTTGACACCGAGGACGCAGGGTCGACAGGTGGCGCAGCGGACGCGACTGCGGCGCTGCCAGCGCGTGTGGCCCTCGCCGTCAACCCCCTCTTCGGCCCGGTGGTGCGCAACACGACGGTGATGCGTGCCGGCAACATCCAGGAGTGCCAGTGTGTCTTCCGCAGCGGCCTCGAGGCGCTGAACAGCCTCGCTGGGGAGTACCCAAGCGGCACCGTCGTGATCGCCAGCGCCGTGCTGAAGAACGTGACGGACACAGACATCTGCTTCTCCTCCATCACGGCTCTCGGGGTGCGCGTTGGGAAGGATCTCCCCGCCTTGCGCGACATCCTCGCGATGGACCCGAAAGGCGGCGCTCCGCCCTCGCTCTACCAGTACGCCCTGCGCGGCCCCTGCCACCTGCTGTGCCTGACAACGCTTGACTCGTCGGCCCGCGTGCACTGTGTGGAGGCGCTGCGGCTGAGTCAGGGCATCCGCTACGGCACTGCGCAGCCCGTGCCGGCCGGTAGTCTGCGGACTTGTCTGCAGCAGCAGCAGAGCTTGCTGGCCGGCCAACACCTGTCGCAGCAGGCCCGGGCGAACACCGAGAATGTGGTGCGGCAGCTGACGAAGATGATGAGCGACCCTTCCGCACCCATCGTCATCTTTCCCGTCGATGACGACGCTGGTGCACCGCGCGACTTGCCGGTGGGGCAAAAAGACCGGACGGCGCCGCAGGGGACCACAAGCAACTCCCCCGCCACGAGCCCGCGTGCTGTTGGCGCCAGCAACGGTGGTAGTGGCGGCGGGTCCTGCTGCCGCTGCACCGCCGTCATCACCACTGCCAACCGCAGCGCCGTCGCGACCCTCGACGCCCGCACCGAGACGAACACCGTCTACGTGGCACGCACGAGCTACCCCTTCTCCGAGGTGGTGTTGCGGGCGAACAACTCGGCGGTGCTGCGGCCTGGGCTGATCTCGTCGGTGGTGCAGCGGGTGCAGCAGGGCTGCAACACAGCCCTTGTCGTGGCCGACGGTGCCAACTCGAGCGCCGGCGCCGCGCTGCTGTCCAAGCTGGTGAGTTTGTTCATCCGCAACACGGGCGACAACGGCCACGGCGTCAGCACGACCCTCTTCATGTCCATCACCGCCGTCCGCTTTGGTGCGGGTGGGAAGAGTGGGCCGATGGTGAAGGACCTCTTCAGCGCCGAGTCGCAGTTCTACCCGCTGCAGGTGGCCCGCTCCCCCTTCTTCGGCCCCTGCGTTGACGGCGCCCGCTTCTCCTCCCTCAACCGCATCGGGGACGTCTACTTGACTCTCAAGGACGCCCAGAAGGCCTGTAACTTCTTAAAGGCGACGCTCGTCGTGGCGATTGTGCTGAAGCAGGTCACGTGTGCCGCCAACGGGTCAGTGCAGGACATGCTCATGAGTTCGCTCTTCTCCGTCATCAACACCGCCGAAACAAGCAGCGGGCGCTACGCCTGCTCGGTGTTTGACGACATGCTCGACCAGCGCGAGGCGGCGCTCGCGGCGCCGTCACCCGACGACCCGCGCGTTGCAGCGTGGCGCTCCTGCCTGCTGAACCAAGCCTTTGGTGGTGACTGCTTCACCTACAGCGTGGTCGGCCTCGCCGCAGACGCTGACCGGGCAGAGGCGGCTGCGATGCTGAAGTTCGGCTCACGGCTCATGCAGGTGCCCTGCCGTGTTCCCGCCAAGTCAAGCGCGGTGGAGGTGCTCGCCCACGCCCAACAGCGACTGCGTGATGGCCCCACGTCGGACAGTGACGCACCGGGCGATGCGCTCTTCAACATGCAGTGGGACTGGCGCGAGATTGCTGCGGAGGCGGAGGAGATGCTCAAGATGCCCGACAACTGCAAGCCGCGTGCCTTTTTGTGCGAGTGAGGCATTGACGCGAGGCTGAGAGGTAAAGAATCTGTGCGGTTTTTATTTATTTATTTTGTAGCGTACAGGTGGACCGAGCCACCCCATTCCCTGTTTCTGCTCTGTCTGGCGATGCACACGCGAAACGCAACACACCGCAACGCCTCGACCTCTGTTGCTGTTGTGCTCTTCACGTTTTCCTCGATCTCGGAAGGTTTTTTTTTTTGCTTCTTCGCTTACCTTTTTTTTGTTGTCTTCTCTGCACAGTACTACATCTTCTTTTTTTATTTTCCTCCTTCATTCTTCCCCGCTTTGTCTTTCACTATAGAGTCAATCAATCAAGGAAAAAACGGAAAAAAATGTGCATATGAAATGCGGAGAAGGAGATCAACAAGCACGGCTTTTGCGTCACGAGCTTGGACCGTGCAGGCTGGCAGCGGTCTCAACCCTGATCGCTCTTTCGCGCCGGCCTCACGAAGCACTGCGGACGCCGTCTCACCCACTCTTTCTTTCCATGCGTCTAGGAGTGTTGCCGCCGCACTATTCTCCCATTTGTAATTCACTCTCTCTCTCTCTCTCCTTCCCCTCCCCTCTCTCACACTCCATCCCGTTACCTTCTGCGCTTCACTGTATCGTATGTTGTGTCTGGACAACCGCTGCACAGTGAGTTGCACTAGTGCGTCACATCCGCTTTCTCTTTTTTTTTCTCTCTCCTTTCTCTCTCTCCTCTTTTTCTTTTTCGCCGTGCGCTCCCCTCAACAGTCCTAAGGCATCAGCTGCACACAACGAGAACAGAAAGATTACCCCCACAAAAAGAAAAACAAAAGCAATATCCAGAAGGGCAGCCAGCAATTGAGAAACTGAGAAAACGAGAGGAAAGGGAAGTTTTACACAGGAGAAAGAAAGTGACTCTTGCACCGTTGTCACCCGCACTTCTGCTCATTTTTGTACGCTTGCCACTGGAGACTCGCGTACCTACTCGTTTGGTATTTGCCTTTTGATCTTTTTTTGCTACGTTGTTTTTCATCTTTTATTCCTCGCTCTTCTCTTTTTTTTCTAGGTTTGGTCCAGGTGCGTCACTCCGCAGTGCTTCCCTCCTGCATCGTTTCATCGTTAGTTTTCTCTTCTTTTTCTTTTTTCAGTGTTGTTTAAAGGCGAGCGTGATTCCCGGCTTTTCTTCGATGGCTTCCTCGACCAAGGACAAGGACGCCAAGAGGGCCGGCCACCGCCGCTCCTCGTCTGTCAAGTCGGGCGACAACAAGGGCACCACCTCTGCCTCCACGCCGAGCCGCAAGAGCACCACGCCGAACGGCACGACGGCCGGCTCGCGCCTGCCACGCCAGAGCAGTGCCACCGCTGCAACCATGTCTGCGACGCCCAAGGCTGCAAAGCCCTCGGCAGCTCCGCCGGCAGCTTCGGCTATGGCGCCGATGCGCACCGCACCCGTCAAGTCGCCAAGTTCGACTGCGAAGCCGGCCGCAGCCCCCATCGCGGCGTCTCCGGCGACCAACGCACGCCGCGTGTCGGCCCCTGCTGCCGCGGGTGCTGCCGCTCCCGGCGCCGCTCCGGCCGGCCCTCAGCAGAACGCGATGGGCGGCTACGGCAGCATGGGCCCCGGCGGGATGAGCACTGGGGGCATGAACGCCGGTTATGGATCTATGGGCCCGGGCGGGTACGGGTCGATGGGCCCTGGTGCGATGAACGGTGGCTACGGCTCGATGGGTCCGGGCAGCATGGGTCCCGGGAACGCCTACGGGTCGATGGGTCCGGGCGGCATGGCCTCACGGAACGCCTACGGGTCGATGGGCCCTGGCGGTGGCGGTGCCTTCGGTTCGATGGGCGGCGGCCAGGACGGGGGCATGAACGGCGCCTACGGCTCGATGGGCGGCGCCGGTGCGGAGAACGGCATGGGTGGCGGCTACGAGTCCATGTACGCTGGTGGTGGTGGCGGCGGTGCGCCTGGCTCGATGTACTACGGCATGGGTGGCCCGATGGGCGGTGGTGGCGGCTCCATGTACTATGGCGGCATGGGCGGCGGCCCCGGTTCCATGTACGGCATGAACCCGATGTACGGAGGGGCGGGGTCGATGTACGGCATGAACCCGATGATGGGCGGTGGCGGCTCCATGTATGGCATGGGGTCGATGTACGGGATGGGCGGGATGGGATCGATGCACGGCATGGGCTCCATGTACGGTCTCGGACGCTACAACAGCATGGGTCTGGGCAGCACCTACGGCTCCATGTACGGCATCGGCCGCACCACGAGCCGCTCCAGCTTCCACAGCACCGGCGGCTACGTCGGCGGCTCCTTTGGCGGTCTGTGGCGTGCGCCGTCTGGCATGGGCCGTGGCGCCAAGAAGGACTTCAGCATCCCCCCGCCGTCGTCGAAGCTGTCGGAGGACTTCCCCGAGGCCGCGAAGGAGGAGGAGGCGGCGGCGCCGGCCAAGCGCGACGCGTCCCCGTCTGGTGCGGCCAAGGCTGCTGAGAAGCCGCGTGCCGCTGGTGCTGCGACGACGGAGGCGGCTGCGGCGTCGGACAAGAAGGAGGACGGCAAGAAGGCCGCTTCTGCGAAGGACGGCGAGAAGAAGGGCGTTACCCCGTCCGTCGTGGTGGTCGACAACGCCGCGGGCAAGGAGGAGAAGGCCAAGTCGCGTGCCGTGCCTCTCGCCCTCGCCTCGTCGCACCGGCTGACGAAGCAGGTGAACGACAACGTGCACGTCGTGGCCGTCGCGCCGCGCGAGTCGATGATCAACAAGACGGACAAGACCGTCACGATCGGGTCGACCACCTACACGATGGACGAGGTCGCTGTCGGCCCCGTCGACATTGCCAAGTCGGACCTGCTGACCGACATCGTGGAGCAGACGCACTGCGGCCACAACGTCTCTTTGCTGGCGCTCTGCGGCAGCCAGAAGTACGCGGCGACCATCCCCACCATCACGGCTGTGGTCAAGACGATGATGGACAGTTTCGTCGCCGAGGACGCGCAGGTGACGCAGGTGCTCGCGTCGGCCGTCGTGTTCTCTGCCCCGGACACGATCGTCGATCTCCTTGCCGAGGGGGACAAGGCAGCTCCGGTGAAGGCGGAGCTCGGCTCCAACCCCATCTACGGCCCGTGTGTCATGAACGCGTCGGAGAAGAAGATCGAGTCGTCGGAAGAGGCGGTGGCGGTGGTGGAGGCGGCTGCCACGAAGGCGGAGCAGCGCGGCCTCGTCGTGGTCACCTACAAGCTGAAGCAGATCCGCCCCGCCGGCAGCAACGGCACCCAGCGCGACGTCTACGTCTCCTCGATGCTTGTCGCGCTGGTGGACGACGCGAACATGCAGCACGTCAAGGCGGCCGAGAAGCATGGCACGACGTGCCCGACGCCGCTCTTTGGCAACGCCATCGGCGGGGCGAGCCGCACCGTGGCCATCTTGCAGATCCCCGAGGCGGACGCCGAGAAGACCGTCAGCGAGGCCGCGGCAAGCGCGCAGCAGCTGCGTGAGATCAAGAACACGCCGACCCGCAGCGGCAACGTGCGGCGCTTCGTCGACTACACGGAGCGTGCCGCGGCGGCCAACGCGAAGACGTCGCCCGAGACGACGGCGAAGATCACGCGCATGCTCACAGACGCGAAGGAGCTGCTGGAGAAGCCGAAGGAGACGCCGCTCGTCGCCTACCCCCTCTACGCTCCAGGCCAGGCTGCGTCACCGTCGACGACCGCCCCGGCGCCTGCCGTCGCGGCTGCATCGGCGGTCGAGGCCAAGAAGTCGGATCCGTCGCCGCGCTCGGTGGAGAAGAACGGCGCCGCCGCTGCTGCTGCCCCTGCTGCCGCGGACGACGACAAGACCACACCCGAGGCGGAGCGCAAGGTGCGGCTGGTTGTCTGCGTCGACGGCACCAAGCCCATGCCAGCAGGTGACTACGACGAGGCGGTGCTGCGTGCGTCGCCGTCTGACATGCCGGAGACGGCGGCGCTGAGGTCGGTGCGGGCCACCTTCCGCAACGGCCGCAACGCCGCCATTGTCTCCGCTGAGACGCAGCCCAGCATTGCCCTGAAGGACCAGTACACGTGGCGCTGCGTCGACAACGTCCTCAGCAAGTGCCTCGGTGAGCCGGTGGCAACGGCCAAGGCGACGACGGTGGAGCTCTTCATGGTGGTGGTGCAGAAGCGGCAGGTGCTGTGCGATTTGTTGGCCGAGGACACGACGCCGAAGCAGATGGTGGTCGCCTCTTCCCCACTCTTCGGCCCCATCATCGCCGACTCGAAGCCCAAGACGCTGCGGGAGGCGGCCGAGGTACGCCCCGCACTGGAGCAGGCCCTCGCCGCCGCCCCACCGCACCTGAAGGAGATGGACTCGATGATCGTCATGACGGCGGTGCTGAAGCAGGTGCAGCAGAGCGGCGACGTCGTTGTGGCCTCCTTCTCCTGCGTCTCCGGCCCGTCCGGTGCTGGTGTGCGCGGGGCCATGTCCAAGAATCCCGACTACTCTCGCTCTCTCTTCGCCTACATGATCGGCGGCCCGTGCGTCACGGCGCTGCTCGTCGGCCTCGGTGACGACCACGACGCCAACGCCGCCGCCAAGAGCAGTCTCGAGGACTTTGCGCCGCTGACGAAGCAGTCGAACCACTCCAGCCGCGACGGCAGCGTCAACGCCTTCCTCGAGTACGCCAAGAAGAGTCTCGCCGCCAACGAAACCAAGATGGGCAAGGCGGCCACCGACACCGAGAAGGAGCACCTCAAGTCTGCCACGGCACGGCTGCAGATGATGCACGACGACTACAAGGCACTCGCCACCTTCCCGCAGGACAACTCGCCAGGCTTCTACCTTGGCGACCGCCGCGTCAGTGCGGCGCCGCGGATGGGCGGTAAGCCGGCGGAGGAGGCCTCGGCTGCCACGGACTCGAACAGCGCGGCGAAGGAGGCGAACCAGCGGACGCCGGTGCCGATCCGGTCGGTGGTGGTGGTGGTGGACGGCGGCGAGGCCGCTGCCGCTGATGCCCCCGCGCTGACGTTGACGGAGAAGGAGGTGGCCCTCGGTGCGGAGCGCTACGCCGTGTCGGAGGCTGTCACGTCGGTGAACGGCACGCTGCGCTCGACGCTGATCGACGAGGTGCACCATATCGCCCTGGACGGCTACAACGCCGCGATGCTGACGAACGACGTGACGGGCAGTACGGTGGGCATCTCGATGGTGGTGAAGACAATGGTCGTCATTCTGCGTGGGCTGCCGGCTAAGAGCGAGGCCTTCTGGACGGCGGTGGTGTCGAAGGAGAACAAGGTGAAGGACATGTTGGCAGACAACTCCCCCTACTACGACCTCCACCTCGCCTCCTCGCCGCTCTTCGGCAACGTCGCCTACGGGGCGAACATCTCGCCAGTCACCGAGGCCCAGGTGGAGCCGATGGTGCGCGAGGTGCGCAACGAGGTGCGAGAGAACGGCGGGGTGGGCTACATCGACCTCATCCTCCGCATCACGAAGCCCGACGGGGACGTCTGCATGTCCTCCTTCCTCGCCACCATCGCCGGCGAGAGCGTCGAGGAGTACGAGAAGCTGCTCGAGTCGCGCAGCAGCAGCCGTCTGCTCAGCACTGCGATCGGCGGCCCGTGCCACACCCTCTACGTGGCGGGCGTCCGCGGCCCGTCGGGCGAGGGTGCGAAGCCGATGCTGGAGGTAGCGGGGAAGATGATGAAGGTGCACAACACACCGCTGCGCAGTGGCAGTCTGCGCCGCTTTGTCTCGCACACGGAGCCGACGCTGGCGAGCATGCAGCGCAAGCTGGATGCGGGCGGCGCACCGAACCCGGCGCTGCTGGCGCAGATTGGCCGCATTGGCACGATGCTGAAGGACGCGCAGAGCATGCTCAACTCGCCGGGCGGCAGCGCACCGGCAGTCTACAAGCGTTAGTGCGTTTTTGTTGTCCCCTTGTTTCGCCATGGATCTGCTTTTTTTTTTTCTCGCTCTCTGGTCGAGGCAGACTAGCGGAAGAGTGTATTTCTCGGCTTGACTTTTTTTTTCGCGAAAGGCAAGAGAAGAAGAGCTGGGTTGTGCAGTACGCACTAACTTGAGCCTTTCATCCCCATTTTGTTTTTTTGTTTTGCGTCTTGTCACCTCCTTTTTCTTACCGTTTTGGGGTTTTTCCTTTCTAGTTGTCTCTTTCTCTTTTTTTTTCCTACTTCGTTTCACGGAAAACTGATGTGCATCGTTGATTGCTGCGCCTGATGGCTATGTGTACTCTCTTTATTTTGTGTGTTTTTGGGAGCTGATTTTATTTTATTTTTTCCCTTTTTAGTCTCCGTTGTGTGTTTCTGCGCTTCTTGTATTTATAGTTCTTTTGTTCTATCTTTCTCTCCAATTTGGCTTTCTTGTTTCATGTGAAAGTTCACCAGAACGTTGCTGTTCGTCTAGCCGGAAGATTGCAACGCCGCCGCGCCGTTTTCCGCTTGTGTTTTTCTTTCGAATGAGAGCGTGTGCGCTACACAAGCACACACAACCTCACAAAAGCATAGTCAGATCGACATTTTTTCCCCTTGTCTTCTCCGTTGCGCTTTCTCTCGCACCCCTTCGTACCCACCTGCTCCATACTTGATTTTATGTCTATGCGCAGCCTATGGGGAAGCAGGAACAAAGAAAGAGAAGAGCGGCTCTTGTTTAGTGTGAATTTCACCGTTTTTTTTTTTTCGTGTGTGCTTGGAAGTAGAAAACATATATGTATTTTTTCTCGAATGAAAGGCATTCTCAGAAGTGGCGATTTGCGTACGATGCTCTGTTTCATAGTTGTTGTTGTTGTTGTTAAGTTGGCTCTTTTGAGTCCCCGGATGCTGCGGCTTTTTTTTTCCCCCTTTCTTATCTCACCTTCATTGTTCTTCTCACTTCGTGTTCTCTCTTTTCCTTCCCACTCGCTGCGCTGCCTTCGCCGTCACCTTCTTCAGTGACAATGGGGAAAGCTTTTCTTTGGTTGTATGTTGATCTGTGTTCTCTTTTTGTTTCTTGTACTTCTTCTTTTACACATTTCTGTTTTGATTTTTTTTTGTGTGTGCGGCGTTTTAGCAGATCGGAGCACCCATGTTTGGCTTCCTGTTTTGTTCTCTCATCATTTCCCGTGACTCTTCTCTGTTTTTTTTCTTCTCTTCTTTTTCTCTTTTCGTTTCTATTTTGTGGTCTTTTTTTTTTGTCAACTGAGTGAGGTTGTAGATGCGATCGTATCGACGTTGTTCGTTGACATTAACATGACGTGTCTCTGTACGTCCTATCTTTTCCCTTTCTCTTTTTCTTCTTGGCTTTTGTGTGGCGTAGATGCCGTCCTTTTGTGCTCTCTGTAATTGCGGACGGAGAGGAGGTAGCTACCGAGGAGAGTGAACGGCGTGAGAACTGTTTGCTGCTCTCTCTCTCTCTCTACCTCTCTTTCTTACACGTAAGGCTCTGATGCAAAGGTCGAAAAAAAAAAAGGGATACATAAACAAAAATAAAACAGAAAACGCTAGAACGGCGAAGGAGGAAAGGTGCTATATGAATAGCCGGCATCGTCCTCATTTTCCCCCCCAACGCCAAAGAAATGATCTTCCGGACTATCGTGTGTGCCACTACAACTTTAACGTATTTCCTGTACGTACACGGTAGCAGATGGCCGGCCCACGAGAGGCGTCTGCCGCTTTACGTTCGCATGCCGTTTTCCTGTTTTCACCAGTGAGCTATTCGACCGCTGCTAAGTGAGCAGTAGTGCCGCTCCTGTGGTGAGCTGCTCGTCTTCTCTAGGACTCACGCTGAGCAGTCGCACTTACGCAGCGAAACGACCCTTCCGTGCATTTTTTGACAGTGCTTTGCCTGCTTCTTGACCATCTAATGACCTTTCGCTCACCATCCTTACTTCGTGTTTCTTCTTTCCCTTGTCCTTTTTTTTTCTCCCGCATGTGGCTTCTGCTTGGGCTGCCCCTTTTCGCACACACAATCTCTCTCTATAAACTTTAGCTCGCAGCTACATCGCAGCCGTTTCTTATTCTTGTTTATTGGTCGTTGTTTGGCGAGTGCTACTCGTTTCCCCTCCTCTTTCCTCTCTCAGCTTCTCCGCTCCCCCAGACGCACGCGTACGCTTCGCTGTGGTGCGGTTTGCTGGTGCTTTCATCGTCTTGTTTCCTCTGACTTCGTTTCGGTTGTTTTTCGCACGAGTGTTCGCTTTCTCTACTCCCTTACCTCAGCCTATACCAGCAACAAAGACAAACTCTTCTCTTGCACAGACCAAGCACACGATGAGCGCCGTTGTCCCGCCGCCGCCGCCGTCCGGCTCCATTCTGCGGAAGCAGAGCAGCTTCTCGCGCACCAAGGCGGACGCCACCACCGCTGCTGCCGCCTCGGCGTCGGCCAACCGTGCCCCGATGAGCACGCCGTCGAACAACCCCGCCCCTGCCCAGACGCCGAACACGATGGCGCGGCCCACGCCGATGGCGACGCCGAGCGCGGCGGGTCCGATGGCAACGCCGATGCGGCCGATGAACGCGGCTCCGTCGAAGATGCCGCAGCAGCCACCGAGTGCGATGGCCCACGAGAAGCAGCCGATGGGCCAGCCGATGCCGCCGCCGCCGGGGATGTGGGGCCCGAACGGGCAGCTCGCCCCGGCTGCTGGCGCTCACCCGCCGGCGATGTCGCCCGCCTCTGGCACGAAGCACGCCGTGCCGGCCGGACCGAAGCAGCCGCCGGGCCCGAAGCCCGCCGCAACGCCGTCCGGGGGTGTGGCGCGTGCTGCGGCCCCGCCGGCCGGTGCAGGCGGAGTCGCGCCCACTCCGAAGGCCACTCCGAAGGGCACCCCGTCCGCCGCGGCTGGTGCAAAGCGTCCGATGCCCAACGCGATGACGCCGCAGGCGCCGGCGATGCCCCCGGCTGGTGCTGCCGGTGGTGCTGGTGCCCCCGTCTCCCCCGCGATGCAGCGCAAGAACAGCATGAACGGTGGGATGGGTGGCGGCTACGGGTCGATGGGGCCGGGCGGTCCAATGGCTGGCTACGGCTCGATGGGCGGCGCCGGTGCCCCGATGAACGCCTACGGCTCCATGGGTCCGGGTGGTCCGATGGGCGGCTACGGCTCCATGGGCGGTGGTGGCGCTGCTGGTGGTCCGATGAACGCAATGGGCGGCTACGGCTCGATGGGTGCCGGCGGTCCGATGAGCGGCTACGGTTCCATGGGCGCCGGTTCCATGGTGGGTGGCCAGGGCGGCTCCATGTACGGGGCAGACAACGCTGGGTCGATGATGATGGGCCCCGGCGGCGCCGGCTACGGTTCGATGGGTGGTGGCCAGGAGGGCATGGGCGGCTCCATGTACGACCCCAACTCAACCACCAACGCGGAGGGTGGCATGGGCGGCATGGGAGGGTCCATGTACGGGCAGCACCCCGGCGCCGGCTCCATGATGGGCGGTGGCTTCGGCTCCATGTACGGCGCTGGCGGCCCCTTCGGCTCAATGGGGCCCGGCACGATGATGGGCGCCGGGTCGATGATGGGCCCAATGGGCTCCATGTACGGCATGGGAGGTCCGGCGGGGTCGATGTACGGCATGGGCGCCATGAGCACCTACGGCATCGCCGCCCAGTGGGGCAGTCTCGCGAACATGGCCGGCACCAAGCGCGGCAGCATGACGAACCGCAGCGGCATCTCGAGCGAGTACGGCGGCTTTGCCACCGAGGCGACCACGATCGACCTGGACGACCTCTGCCCGAACATCGGCACCTTCGAGGACGCCAAGGACCTGAAGCGCAGCGGCAAGCGTGGCGGCAACCGCCTCTACAGCCGCGACAAGCACGAGAAGATCGTCGCCACGAACAACTCCAACGCGCAGGCGCTGACGATCCGGCGCAAGTCGGATGCGAAGCCGAGCGCCGGTGGTGCTGCGGCGTCGCGCAGCTCTGCCAGTCCCGCCGCCGAGAACGGCGCCCGCGCCGCCCCCCGCGCGACGCCGAGTGGCGCCGGCAGCAGCAGCAACGGCAAGCCGCGTGCGAAGGTGCCGTCCAACTACAACGTGCACTCCCTCATCATCGTGGACAAGGCGAGCGGCGCGGCAGCGACCACCGTGAAGGACCCCTCAACTGTGGTCTACGAGAAGGCCGGCAAGAAGGAGACGTTCGAGGCCGACGAGGCCATCGAGCGTGCCTCGGACAAGGAGGACATCGACTCCGTCCTCCTCTCGGAGCTGCGCAGCAACTGGTTCAACGGGCACAACTCGAGCCTCATGCTGTGCTGCGGCAAGGGCAAGACTGCGGCGGCGCAGGAGGTGGCGCGCAGCTTCATCCAGAAGTGCATCGAGCGGCTGGAGAAGAACGAGAAGGACACCGGCGTGAAGTTCGACGTGACCATGTCGATGGTGGCCATCCGCGGCGCTGACCAGTGCTGCGACCTGCTGAAGAGCGGGGCCAGCTACGACAAGATGGCAATGGGCTCCTCGCCCGTGTACGGCCCCTGCCTGCTGGAGGTTGAGTCGAAGGTGGTCAAGACGGGTGCCGAGGCGAGCGAGCAGTTCGACGCTGCGCTGCAGAACGCCAAGGAGGAGAAGGAGATCGTGACGGCCTTCTACGTCCTCAAGACGATCAAGAAGACCGGCGCGGAGACGGAGGTGCACCTCTCCTCCATGTGCCTCGCCATGTGCGGCGAGACGGTGACGCACATGACCGACATCAAGGACAAGGCCGCGTCGTCGCCGCACCGCCTCTTCCGCTACGCCGTCGACGGCGCCTGCGTCACCGTCAGTGCGCTCTGCATCGACTCGACCGACGCCGAGGCGCAGGGTGCGCTCGAGGTGGAGCGGAAGATGCGCGAGGTGAAGAACCAGCCGCCTCGCAGCGGCAACGTGAAGCGCTTCGTCGACTTTACCTACAAGGAGATTACGCGGCAGAAGGAGAAGGTCGCCACGGCGAGCGGCTCCGAGAAGAAGACGCGCGAGATGCAGATCGAGCGGATGGAGGAGATGGTGAAGGACGCCAACGAGCTGCTCGCCGATCCGCAGAAGACGAAGCCGAAGGGCTACTCCACCGGCCGGTAAGTAGACTGTGTAAGTCTTTCTTTTCTGTTTGTTTTGTGTTGGGAAGAAAAAAAAAAGGAACGAAGCGTTCGTTTGCACGTCATTGCTTCAGGTGACGACTGATGTCGACACACTCCTTGTATGTTTGTTTGTTTCTCAGTTCTCACTTCTATCTGTTTTATCTTTTCGATCAAAAAAGATTTTTTTTCTTTACAAGTGTCTTTTCGGCGTCTCCTTCTTCGATTACTGTTCCCCTTCACCTTATCATGTGACCATTCTTGTCTTCCTTGTGCCTTCAGATTTGCCGAGTCTCTTTTCTGTTTCTTTTTTTCCTGTGTGCGTGAGTGTCAGTTGTGTTGCTGCGCCGGACTACTTTTTTTCTTGGCACTCCCCCGTTTCCTCTCTATTTCTCACTGCGTGTCGCATGCTTCCATTGTTGTTTTTCTCTTCTGTTTTTCTCTTTGTTTTTCCTGATGTACGCGCTTCTCGAGTCTTTCTCTCATGAAACGGTGTTGCTTGTGTCGCGCTCGTGGATCGATGTAGAAGAAGAACGTTGCTTCTGTGTGTATTTATTGTTGTTGGCAGCGAGCGAGGATGCGTGAGTCTCTCTTTCTCTTTCTCTGTGTATGATGCCGAAGCTGTCTTTCAGCAGAGCTTCGTGCATTCGTGCCGTCAGATGCTTTTCGCGGCTCCTTCGCATTTGTTCTTTTTTTCTTTTTTGTTCCAACGTTCAAATGTGCGCAGTTTTCCATTTTTTTATTCTCAGTGCTTTTGACTACCTTCTTTTTCTTCACTTGTGGGTCCATTGTTTCTATTTTTACGTCGTTATTGTTCTCGAAGTGCTTCTTATTGTTTACCGCCACGTGTCAGAGTGTAGCAGATGTCTCTTCGCGGTGCGGAAGACTTAATTTTGTCTCTCTTTTTTTTTTTCTTGAACGTGCCTCGTTTTCGATTTCCTTCCTCGTTTGGTGTCTCTCTCACGTCTGCGTGTTGTTGGTGTGGTGAGGTGACGCTACTGAATGTACATGCTCTTGCAGCTCTTTCTTTTAGTTTTATTCGCACATCTCCTTCGCTCTTTGTTGCACAGACATCAAAACGCACACAATACACAACACAGATACGTGTGTGTGGGTTTGTGCGTGATTGGGAGTATGGTGCGGAACTCTTGAACTGCCTCGTCTTGTCACTTTTTTTCTTTCTTGCCTGTGTGCTGTGTGCGCGTCTTTTGTTTGTTTTTGCTTCTTTTCAGCCGGAGCGCTGCCGCGCAGTCACACACATCGCTTCTACGACACAGAGAGGCGACTCCCACTGCTGGAAATCCGACACGGCAGGAGGCACACAAACACACAATCAGACACATACACACAGACACTGCTACGCACACATGAACACGGAAGATGTCCTATTGCGCACTCGCACCAAACAGGAAAGGAAAGACGAGTGCATCAAGCAAGAATCATAGTTGTCTTTTTTTTTGTTTGTTGTTGTTGTCCTTTCATCGTTGACTGAAACAGTTACCCAACGAAACTGCCCTCTAGTTTAGCGCCTCTGTGCTCGTCTCTTGTGTTTCGTTTTCTTCATTTTTTTGTTTCTCCTCAGGGCGTCTCTTCTCACTTCTTGATGTGCTTGTTGTCGGCCGTGTCTCCACGCCACAAAGGTAGAACTACAAGAAAAGGGGTGGCGATTCTTCTTCTTCGACGCCCTTCTCCTCACTCTGTCGGGTCCACAAGACGCACACAGCTTGCGATGTGGTGCGCTTTTTGTCTCGTGGCGTTGTGGCTTCGGTCAAGCAAAGATCGCTCATCTTCTCGTTCTTGTCTTTTTTTCTTTTCCCTTTTACTTTGGCTGCCGTTCTCTCTTTTTTTTTTCGCTTGTAACGTTCATGTTCCTATATTTTGTCCGCCCACACACGACTCTCTCTCTTTCTCTCGACGAAACACGTAAGCAAATATATACACTGCATGATATGCTATCTCCCCTGAAAGGCGGAAGTAAAGCGGAGGAAAAAATAAAATACAGGCGGACGGTGCTGGACAGCTGTGTTTTTCCATGCGCTGCTCAGTGGATTCGAAAGAAGGACAACTTCGCGGATCTGAGAGTGTTGTTGCGTTTTCAGTGGTCAGAGACGGAGGCACGAGGCGCACATGAGCATGTGCGACGCGCGCCTGGCTTAGCAGAAGAGGTTTCGATGTGCCACGTAAGCAGAACCTGAGCTGAAGGGCTACGAGGCTGCAAGAACTTGCTTTTTTAAAAAAACTTTCTAGCGTCTTTCTACTCAAAAACGGCGGCGTGTGCATAAAAGCAACGACGACAACAACACAGCAACACGCACTGTATGCTTGATCCGAGTCATGGAAATCTACTCTACCTTGTCGATGGTGCGCCTCGCTGGTTTTTATTTCTTGGATTTCGTCGGCGTCGGACCAGCCTCTCGCCACTTTCTCCTCCTACTCTCTCCCCTCCTCGTCTCCTCCGTTCTTCCTTTTCCATCACTCTTAGTGTCTCTCTGAGAATCTCGCCGAACAGTCGCAAGGCAGAAAAAAAGAAAAACACCCACATCTTCACTGCATAGTACACCGTCCGCGGTTTCTTTTCTTGCTGGCTCTCATTCGTACGTTTGTGTGCCTCTCCTTTTTTCATTTTCTTTTCTGCGCTATCACTGAAGTTCCACGCCCCCATTTGACGTTCTTGTTCTCTTCACCTTCGCTTTCCCTCTCGCTCCTCCAAGATGGCCTCCACCAGCAAGAGCAAGTCGTCGTCCAGCAAGCGGCCGTCGAGCAGCTCCAGCAAGCACCGCAGCAGCAGTGGCAGCAGCGGCAGTGGCAAGCATCGCAGCAGCAGCGGCAGCAGCGGTAGTGGCAAGCATCGCAGCAGCAGCGGCAGCGGCAAGCCCAGCAGCAGTGGGTCGGGTCACCGCAGCAGCAGCTCCGGCAAGCACCGCAGCAGCTCCCGCGACGACAAGTCGTCCTCCTCGTCCTCGCACCGCCACCACCACCGCTCCTCCAGCGGGTCGTCGCTGAACAAGGACGCAGCGGCGGCCACGAAGGTGCCCTCCGGCTCTGCGGCGGCCGTGACGAACGTCCCCCCGATGAAGGCCGCCACCCCGTCCACGATGGCGCCGCGTGCGGCCCCGGCGCCGACGGCTGGCAAGGCACCTGTTGCGACCCCTCGCGCTCCTGTCGCCGGCATGACCCCCAACTCGGCTGCCAAGCCGGCCGGTGCGCCGAACGCGACTCGTGCGATGCCCGCGCCTGGTGCTGCGCCGGCTGCCACCCCTGCTGGTGCCCGCCAGGCTCCTGCGGCGACGCCCTCCTCGGCCGCCAAGGCCAACGGCGCCAACCCCGCCGCGGCCCCGCCTGGGATGCAGACGAACGGCGGCTCGATGATGGGCAACATGTACGGCCCGAACGGCAACCCGAACGCCTACGGTGGAGCCGGCAGCAACTACGGTGGCTACGGCTCGATGGGCGGTGCCGGTGCCCAAAGCGCCATGGGCGGCTACGGTTCGATGGGTCCGGGTGGTCCGATGGGCGGCTACGGCTCCATGGGTGGTGCTGGCGCTGCTGGTGGTCCGATGAACGCGATGGGCGGCTACGGCTCGATGGGTGCTGGCGGTCCGATGAGCGGCTACGGTTCCATGGGCGGCGCTGGCGCCGGCGATGCCATGGGCGGTGGCTACGGCTCGATGGGCGGCGCAGGCGCTGACGGCGGCATGGGCGGCATGGGCGGCTCGATGTACGGTGGCCAGAACGGCATGGGCGGGTCGATGTATGGTGGGCAGAACAACGCCGGCTCGATGTACGGCATGGGCGGCGGCTTCGGCTCCATGTACGGCCCCGGCGGCTCGATGTACGGCGGCCCGATGGGAGGAGGCGGCTCGATGTATGGTATGAACCCGATGATGGGCTCGATGTACGGCATGGGCGGCCCGATGGGGTCGATGTACGGTATGAACCCGATGATGGGATCGATGTACGGGATGGGTGGGATGGGATCGATGTACGGTGGGATGGGCGGCGGCTCCATGTACGGCGGCAGCTTCCACGGCGTCGTCGATGCCGCCTCGCGCCGCGACGACTTCCTGAACCGCAACAACCTTATCCGCGCCGACGTGAAGCCGCTCAGCACGAGCAGCAGCAAGAAGGAGGAGACGAAGAAGGAGGCGGAGAAGACGGGCTCGGGCAAGGCGCGCGACCTCAGCGCTCCGGCGACGAAGGCGGAGGAGAAGAAGGAGGAGAAGAAGGAGGACGCTGCCGCCAAGAAGGAGGAGGACAAGAAGGACGACGCCAAGGGCAAGGAGGCGGCTGGCAAGAAGAGCCGTGCTGTTGCCGGTGCCGCTGCCGACAAGAAGGACGATGCCGCTGCCAAGCCGAAGGAGGCTGAGAAGAAGGATGAGGCTGCCGCCAAGAGCGAGAAGAAGGAGGACGCTGCCAAGCCCAAGGACGGCGAGAAGAAGGAGGAGGCGGAGAAGGCCAAGGACGGCGAGAAGAACGGCGCCAAGGCTAAGGACAGTGCCAAGAAGGACGATGCCGCCGCCAAGCCGAAGGAGGCCGAGAAGAAGGAGGAGGCTGCCGCCAAGAGCGAGAAGAAGGAGGCGCTGAAGCCGGAGGCGAACAAGAAGATCAGCGGGACGCACATCCGCGGTCTGCTGCTCCTCCACAAGAGCGGCAAGGAGGCCAAGGTCACCATCAAGGACAAGGACACGGTCGTCATTGGCGGTGCGGAAACGAAGCTGGACGAGGCCCTCGCCGTCGACGACCTCAAGAAGCCGGTGGACTCGCTCTGCCTGACCGAGGCGCGCAACCAGTGGGTGTCGGGGCATAGCGCCACCATCCTCGTCGCCAGCGGGCCGAAGCACCGCGAGCAGGCGGTGGAGTTCATGTCCGACTACCTCTCGACCTGCACGCACAAGCTGGCCGCCAGCGGCGAGTACTTCAACATCTACGTCACCATGACCGCCATCAAGGGGGCGGACCAGGGCCGCGATCTGCTGAAGGAGGGTGCCGGCTACGGGGCCCTCGCGCTGGCCTCCTCGCCCGTCTACGGCCCGGCGCTGAACAACATGACGATGAAGGAGGTGAACACGAAGGAGTCGATGGCGGCCTGCCTCAAGGAGGGCGTCGAGCGCTCCACGGAGCCGAAGGAGATGATCTGCTGCTACATGGTGCTGAAGCAGGTGCGCAAGGTCGGCCCGAACGAGATGGTCTACCTCTCCTCTCTCAACGTCACCTTCGTCGGCCCGAACACGGAGCACCTGACGGGCCTCAAGGAGAAGAAGTCTGAGGAGCCGTGCCGGCTGTACCGCTACTCCGTCGGCGGCAGCAGCCACTCCGTGTGCGTCGGCCTGGTCGGCGACGACGAGGCGGAAGCTGACAAGCTGGTGGAGACCCTCAAGGCCATGCGCGGTGTCGAGAACAGCGAGCCGCGCAGTGGCAACGTGAAGCGCTTCGTCGAGTACACGCGGAACGAGATTCCGAAGTGCCAGAGCAAGGTGAACTCTACCACCGAGGAGAGCAAGAAGGCGAACTTCGAGCTCATGCTGAAGCGGATGGAGATGATGTTGAAGGACGCCGAGGAGCTCGAGAAGGATCCCAGGAAGGTTGCACCAAAGTCCTACTTGTAAAAAGATGGGTAGAGAGGAGGGGGATAAAAAAAAAAAAGAGGACGGGAGAGCTGAGACACAGCGGGCAAGACAGAAAGGAAGGGTGCGTTTGCAATTTGGCAGTTGTCGGGTGTTCTTCATGTGCACAGAAAGAGAGAGAAACGCGCCACCGCCTCGTCTCTTCGCTCTTCTTCGTTGCCCTCTTTCTCTCTTCTCTTCCCTTCCACCTCTTAGCTTTCGTTTTTGTTCCTCGTTGTTTAGTGAAGGACTCCACTGCAGCATTGCCTTAGTGACCTTTCCTTGCACCCCTGGTCTCGCTACCAGTTTCCTTCCCTTTATTTTTTCCTTTCTTAGTGAATGCGTTGCGGAGACTTCGCATCCCTCATTGTTGCTCCAGATCTTTGTCTTGTTGATTTCCTCAACGTTCTTTTTTTCCCTCTCTCTCCTTTGTAGACTGTGTATTTGTGTCCAGAACCCGACTTCGTTGTCTTCCCCTCATTGTTTTCTTCTCGCTAACGATTTAGCTTGTCTTCTCTTTACCCCGTGGTGACGCACTGTTTCTGTTTTTGTCTATTTTTCTCCTTTTCTGGTTCGTTTTGTGGACGCAAATCGCACTCTTCTCAGATACTTCAGGTTTTTTTTAATCATTATTGTCTTTTCCTTGAATCCCAGCGCAGATGACCTCGCGGCTCTGCGGGCATGTACCTCCTTTTTTTCCGCCCCTCTCTCTCTTAGTTTCTCGTTCTCCTTTTTCTCAATTCTTTGACCAATACACTCATCCCTTCTACTCGACGACTGTGCTGCTCTGCCCGTGTCGTCTTACCTTTTTTTTTCTTTCCCTCGCTCTCACTCTCACTCAGTCTCGCCCTCCCTATGTGTTTTGGTTTGACCAAATTCTCTCCCTCGTTTTGCTCTTTTTGGCTGTTGTCTTTGCGTTCCTCTCGCGCTCTCTTTTTTTTTCCATGCATGGTGGTGCCAGGCCAGCGCTTGTCTCTCTCTCTCTTTCTCTTTTTTTCAGGCCTCTTCGCTTCACCATACCGACCGAGGCGTCAGCGCGACTCCCGCCTTTTTTTCTTTTGCTGTTGTGATGCTTTGCTTTGCCTTTGTCATTTTCCCTTTCTTCCTTCAGATGCGCGTACAGCAATTTTTTTTCTCTCTCTTGCATAGTTCTTTTCTGTGTTTTTTCTTTTTTTTTCGGCCGGAGTGGTATAAGTCGTCATTTTGGTGGGTATGAAGAGGCCTTCATCGCACACAACCCACATACGCTTCTGGTCCAATTTAACTCAAGTTTTTTTTCTTTCCCTGATCGTGTCGTGCGTTCCGCGGTGCACCTCGAGGCGACTGCGTTAGCGAGACGAGAACGGAAAATAGTATATATATATAAGAAAGAGAGAGATAAAGAGAGCGGACAGGAAAGATTGCGCTGCAAAGCAAGCCAGCGGGAGTAAAGGGACGTGTTTGGCGCATAGGACGCATTATAAAGAGGAGACTAAACTTTAAGAAAAAAAAGAGAAAGGAAATCGTGGCTGACGTTTCTCGCTCCAGAATTGTAACTCCCGCTTCAGTGTGGACACTCAATTGTGTGTGTGTGTGTGTGAAGTACTTTTTTTCTTCTCTTTTCCCTCTCTATTTGGATGTGCAAAAAAAAAAAATCTTGCTGGCGTTGTTTATTTCTGTTGTTGCTGTTGTGCTTTATCCCTCGCTCATTTTTCTTTCTTGTCTTTTTCCCGTAGTTGTTGTGGGCGGACGGCCCAACTGGTTTGAATGTTTTCCTGACTCGTATCCACCTGCACCAGAGAGGGAGCTGGAGGACGAAGAGCACCATCGTACTTCTTTTTTTATAGTTTTCTTGGCTCTTGCTTGATGAAGGCCGGTGATTTTCTTCCTCCTGAGTGTTGCTGCGATGGGTGCGCTCTTCCACGGCTACCGACTACTAAAAAAAGTAATATGTGTTTTGCTTCCTTTCTTCCCTCAAACAGTGCCGGGGATTTCTTTTTTTTTTGTGCTCCTCTACGCTCGTTGTCGCCCCACCACACCATTGCAGGCGTTTACGCGTCCCCTTTTCTCTCTTTCCCATTTGGAGCAGCGCTGTGGTCGCCGTCTTCCGCGTGTACTGCGCTTCAAAGGACCTTCGCTCTGATGTAGTGTAGCTTCTTAAACAGCATAGAGAAGAAGAATAATAGGGGATAATGAGCGGCTTCAAGAATCTCGACTGCATGGATCAACAAGAAGCAAACGTCAACAAAAAAGAGGAGAAAACGCGTGTCTCTGGCTTTCTCGTTTCGTTCATTCCGCCAAAGCAGGGTGTCAAGGGCGGAGCGAGTAAGGGAAGCAAAAGTCTGAAAAGAAAAAAAGAAGTGCGGGTTTAAAAAAGGGATGCAAAGAAAAGAAGCTTTTTATTCATTTTTCTCCTTTCTTTTCGAATGACTTTATTTCAAATGTCCTTTTTGTGTTTTTTATTATTGTTTTCTTCTCTTCGTACTTTGGTGGCTCCTTTTTCTTGTGTGTTTACGTTCTTTTTTTTTTTTGTGTGTGGAGGATTTAAGTATATATATTTATCTCCTCCGCCTTCGTCTTCATCTGTTATCTGAGCTTCCAGCGTCCTTTTCTAAATCTTTATCTATCTACGGCTCCGATGCATCAGTGAGTAGCTAAAAAAGAAAAAAATAGAAATGTAATCATGCTGGTGGCACTCCTTCGGCATCGGCTGCCCCGGACGACTAAAAAGAGTGGTGCAGCGCATGCAGGTGGGTATGTGTGCTACACTCGGTGAAAGTTAGGGCCCGCATTCGCGTCGCTGGTGTGGGCGAGCTTGTGCTGCTCTATAATTGTCTCCTGGCTGATACTCAATTGAGCTGTGTTTGCCTGCATGAGCGGTCTTGCTTTCCGCCTACCCCTTTGCGTCGTAACGCGTCGACGCGGCAGAAGCTGCAGTGTGATGCCGTTTCTTGCTGCTCAGTGTTTGAGGCTTCACACGCTGATTGCTCTTCCGCTGCCCTGGCATGCATCCTGGCGGCTGGTGTTGTCTACACCGCGGCATCAATTTTTGAGCAGCCGTTTCTTTCATCTAATGTGAATGTAGGGCCATTGCAAACACAGCCTCCGTGCGGCCACTCAACCGTGCAAAACTTCCTCCTGTACTTCTAGATTCTCTCCCTTCATCTTGTTTATTTTCCTCTCTCTTTTAACGCCTTCACAGTGGTGTTTGTGTCGTCACCAACACGCGCCACCCTTCTGTGTGAAATGGCATCACACGCAGCGTCTTTTCCCACTTCTACTCCCTCTGGCGCTAAGTTCACCTCGACGGCATCGGAGGTTCATTCGGAACAGACAGCGCTGCCTCCCACCGCACACCTCCGCAGCGGCGCCACTGCTGCCTCCAGCGCCGCACATATCGGCAACTCACCGCCATTCTTATGTGTCAACTCTCTCTCAACGAGTCTTAGTTGTAGCGAGGGGAAACGGGAGGCAGGGAAGGTAGAGAGGGAGGGAAATGTTCCTGTGCCGCCTGCTGCCCTCTCGAATGTGAGACGCACACCTGCGGAAATAGGCGAGGCGAGGGCGGCGACAGCAGGCCCCAGTGCGCCGTCCGACGCATCTTCGAGCACTGCTGCGTCTTTTCCTCGCGCACCACAGCCTTCTCCAAAAAATTCTGCCGTGGAAACAAACGATGTCGTCTTTGCGCCGGTGGTTGACGGCGACGTGCGGAGCATCATGAAGGACTACTACGGCATCGATCTCAACTGGGCATCGTCCCCCACCAACGAGAGAAACACCAACGGAAAAACAGCGAGTCAGACACCGGCGCGGTCCTCGCTCAACGCGAGTGTCGCTGGGGCCAGTGGCAATGCACCAGCACCGCATTGCAAAGCTGCGCACACTGCTGCCGCCCCGACCACAAATTCGACGACCGCTATGCATGCACCGCCTACTCCTGTGCGCAACCTTTCTTCCACACCAGCAGCCACGTCGCTGCGACGCTGCCACATCCCCCCTATTGCGCCGCTGGACGGCCCGCAGCGAAGAGACAGCGGCGGCGGCGCCAGCACCAAGGCCAACGCCGCTGCATCTGCCTCGTCTGTAGCGGGGCCCGCAGCCACTACCGCTACAGGGCCTTCTGTGAAGCGAGGTAGTCGCCTGAACACTCCTTTTGCCAACATTGGGCGGGCAGCTCCCGCGCAGCCTGGCGCGCTGCCGCAGTTGGGCAACACACGCCCCGCACGGGTTCCTCGTGTCAGCTTTCACGATGGTGACGTGGTGGCGCTGCCGGACTCGCAGGCACTCCGCCCCCCAGCGATGCCCCTTCTCGTCTTCCGCAACCCGACGATGCGGGAGCGCGGGAAGGAGACGATGGCGGCCCCGGGCGAGGTGTACGCGCAGCTGCTGCAGCGTGGGGCGGCGGTGTGCACGCTCGCCGTTGTCGACGAGGACGCGGTGCGGCAGCCTTGTCTCGTCGCCAGCGGCTTCAGCGTGCGCGTCTTCGAAGAGGACCGTGCTTTGGCGCTGGGCAAGGGACGCTTTGCACACGGCGCGATGAAGGTACTGCGCAGCTTCCGCAATCGCCTGCGCAGCGGTGGAAGTGGTGATGGAGGCCGCGACGCAGACGCAGGCGGTCGTCGCCTCTCGGCCGATGCAGTGAGCAACGACCGCAGCGCCAGCGGGAGCGAGACCTCGGGCGACGCCCCTACTGCTGCTCCTGCTGGGAGTAGTAGCGGCTCTATTCTGATGGTGCCGGGCAGGAAAGACCGCAGCAGCCGCTCCGCCGACGCCTCCGCCGCGGCCCACCCTTCGGAGTTTGAGCGCTTCCTGCACAAGATCGTGTTTGACGAGGCGCTGAGCCGGCCAAAGGGGGAGAGCGGCTGCGACTCGGTCACGCTGCAGCTCCTGGCGAGACGGTGGGAGGCCGGGCAGAACACGTGCCTCATCTTGGGCAACGGCAGTGGTCGCAGCATTCAGTGCTTTGATGTGGCGGTCGGCGTCGTGAAGGACGCCATGGCGAAGCTGCGCGCGCGGCTGCGCGACCCGGCGAGCACGGCGGAGCTGCAGATGCACATGGGGGATGTCTTTGCTGAGAACGGGTCGGGCCGGGTGCGGGTGCAGGACTTGCTCGTGCGCGGAACAGGCTCGGACAGCGACACCTCCTCCACCACGTCAGACGCCGGCGAAGTAAACGCTACGGCGGGTGTAGCAGCAGAGGAGGAGGAGCAGCGCCGCTTCCCGCATGTGCGTCTCGCCCGCAGCCCGCTGATGGGCACCTTCGCGACGGGTCTCTCGGTGGTCACCGCGGCAGACGCAATGACTGATGCGTCCGCCATCTTCGGTGCTCTTGGCCGCGGCTTCCACCAGTACAACGTCTCAACCCACTCCTCGCGCAACGGCAGCTTCTCCTCTGTGCAGAGCAACGCCAACGCCGGCACCCTCGGCGCGCATACGTGCTTCGCGGTGCTGCGGCTGCGCACTGTGTGTCGCGGCAAGGACATGCGCAGTGCCCCGCTCAGCGCACGAGAGGCGACATCGCTCGGCGAGGAGCGGGTGTCGAGGCGGCAGCAGCATCAAAACAAGAAAGGTGCCTCCGCTGTCCCCGTGCTGCACCACCGCACAACGGAGTGCGCCGCCGACGTGTTCGTTTCGACTCTCCTCCTCACCTTTTTCGGCACCGAACACCACGTCTTCAAGTCGATCGTGGAGAACACCCTCATTGCGTTGAAGCAGGCCCGTGGCGGCGCCTTTGTTGTGGCGGCGGAGCAGCTGCGGTTCAGCCCGACAGAGTGGACGGACCCGGTGCACTTTCTCTTCTCGCTCATGCGGGACGCGCTCGGCGGCCGCACGCACACCGCCGCCTGCCTCTGCCTCTCCGAGTACGACACCCACGTGACGCCGTGGCTGCATGTGATGGAGCGCGCCAGGGCAATCCTGAACAGCGAGCCGCACAACGGCAACCTGCGCAGCTACCTCCACTACCTGCTTGAGCAGTACGAGAACATGGACGCCCAGCAGCGGCGCGAGAAAAAAGGGATGGGAGCACGCCGGGCAGAGGGCAGAGGCGACCGACGTCCCAGCGAGATCTCCATGTACTTTGTGCAGAAACTGGTCTCCTCGCTTGACCAGTACCTCGCGTCGCCGGCCGGGGAACCGCCACTGCTGGAGCGGCTGGAGATCAAGAATGCCGACGTGCTGCCGGCTGTCAGCGCCGACCCCATCTCAGCGCCGGCGCTTACGGCTGGCGACGGAGAAATGTATTGAGGTCGCTCGTTGAGCGCGCTTGGAGTCCATCTCACAGGCACACACACGGAAAAAAATAATCTCATATTTACTCGCTGTTCCTCTCCCAATCTGCTATTTGATCGTCTCCTTATATGTGCACGTCACATTTTTCGATGCGCACGTCATGTCTTTGCGAACGGTTAAGCCTTCGCGGAGCCTTTGATGCACATTTTTCCCTCTGTAAAGATGTTGTTCAGATTGACTGGAAAGCGTTTGCTGATGTACAGTTTTATCGTGTAGTATTCATCTTTAGTCCGTCGTTTTCCATACTTTTAAAAAAAATTATTTGCGGAGGTGAGTCCCCAATTTACATGCATCTTTTTCTTTTTTCCTTTTCCGTGCATTTGTCATGGTTAACATCTTTCTCTCTCATTGTGTGTACGCACGTTCGCAAGAACAACTAGAACGGATAAACACTTTCATCGTACCATCCATCACTTCCGCTGCTATCTTGGCTGGTGTATCTTCGAGACTCTGTGCTTTTTTATTTATAGTTCTAATTTTTATTGTTGTTGCCAGCGCGATGGCTACTGTGTCGGAGACCATTTTTCTGCCATCTCATACGGCACGAAGAACGTGCACGCAATTAATATTTTTCTTTGTGTGCAATCCGTGACGCAGTGAACCGCTGCTATGTTTTCTGTTTCCACCTTTGGAAACGCCTGATGACGCGTCTCTCCACATCACTTATCTCCCAAAAAAAGTAAATAAACAAAAAGCTAGGCAAGTTCTCTAACTCCCAGTAGACTTACGCCTCTCCTCGACGCAATTCTTCAAGCAGCTACCCTCCTATTTGGCTCTTGCATGTGACGAGTTTCAGTGTTTCATACTTCCAAGCTCACTTCTTCGCTCCTCGTTCTCTTTCTTCTGTGCCTCTCTGCAAAAATGACGCTACGTCACGCCACGCACGTACCCCCATTCCTCGTACCGCATAGTAGTAGTCCTTTAAAGAAGAACGCGAAAACCTCTTCTTTGTTATTTTTCTTTTCGCTCCGCGCGTTCTCACCTCTCTCTTGTTTGAGCGTCGCCTTTTTTTTTCTTTTCTTCCTTTTGCTTCTTGGCCAAGAAAAAAAAAAACCTTTCTTGCCGACTCACGACGTCACGCGCTTCGCTCACCTGGAAAGAACAATAAAAAACACACTGTCCCTTTCCCCACCAGTGCACCAACGAGAGATCAGCGTTCAACTATGATGAACGTTGGCGTGCCTCAAGCTGGTGGCTACGGCCAGCCCGCAACGACGCCGCAGCACGGGCCGACCGGCAACGGCGGTGCTCCCCAGGGCAAGCCTGTGCAGCCGCAGTCTCAGTCGAAGCCTCAACCTCAGCCGCAGCCTCAACCGCAGCCGCAGCCGCAGCCGCAGCCCGGTATGGAGGACGGCGACGCGGTGCCGCGGGCCAACTACGACGCCAACACACAGAAGGCGTCCTACGCGAAGCGGGTGCGTCACGGTGAGGAGCCGAAGCCTTCCGCTCACGCTGGCGTGCAGGTGGCCAACCGCCCCGTCGCGGCCGCAGCGGACCCGCAGCGGGTGAACAACAACCTCGCGGGCGATGGACCGGCCTTTGCGCGTGCGGTCGGTGATCAGGCGCACTACTCCTTCAACGTCGACCGCGGCTCCTTTGCGCGGGAGGCCTTCCGCAACGGCTCCCTTCGCGCCGGCTCCTTCCACGGGTCGATGTACGGCGGCGCGGGCATGAACCCGATGATGGGCTCGATGATGATGGGCGGGCCGATGGGCTCGATGTACGGCATGGGCTCGATGTACGGCATGGGGATGTCCCGCCCCGCATCGCTCTTCGGCTCCATGTATGGCATGAACCCCATGATGGGCTCCATGATGATGGGCGGCCCGATGGGGTCGATGTACGGCATGAACCCGATGATGGGTGGGTCCATGTACGGGATGGGCGGGCCAATGGGCTCGATGTATGGCATGGGAGGTCCGATGGCCGGATCGATGATGGGCCCGATGGGCGGCTCCATGTACGGTGGCATGGGCGGCGGCAACGGCGCAGCCGGCAGCCAGTTCGGCCCCAACGGCTACGGCAGCGCGTACGGCGACCAGTCCGGCGCGATGGGCGGGTCGCAGTACAACGGAGCCAGCGGCTACGGTGTCGCCGGTGTCCCGAGCGGTTTCGACGCGCAAAACGGTACCGGCCCTACCGGCGTGAACGGCGCTGGCGTTCCTGGCTCTGCGCCTTTCCCCGCCGCCGGCGGCCCCCAACCGACGCCTGCTGGCGCGAGCAATGGAGCCGCTGCTCGCCCACAGCCACCCCAGCCCGCTGCGGCGGAGCGTACGCCTCAGCAGCAGCAGCAGCAGCAGCAGCAGCAGCGCGACCTGAAGCCCGTTGCCACCGCAGCCGCCGCGACTCCGCAGGCGGCTGAGGGCGGCCCCACTACCGCGGCTCCCGCTGCCGTCACCTCGGCCCCGTCTGGCGGTGCGGCGAGCGGTGGTGAGCGCAAGAATGCCGTGGGTGCTGCCATCGTGCTCTCCGCTGCCTCGGACGCTACGAGGGTGGTGGAGCTGCCCGGTGCCCCCGCGACGGCACTGCTGCCGCAGGAGGTCTTCCGCACCGGCCCGAACGCGGCCGCCACGGCGGAGGCGCTGAAGCAGTCCTCCCTCTGCCAGTCCGTCTTCTCCAGCGTCAGCAACGGCCACAACACCGCGGTCCTCATCGCCACCGATGGCACGCCGGAGTCGCGTGCGGCGTCGGCGGAGATGGTGCGGCAGGTGCTGGCCGAGGCGATTGGCGTGATGGAGCGCACGGCGGAGGGCAACGGCGACCTTGGCTACTACGACGCGCGGGTGTCGGCCTGCGTGCTGAACAGCGCGAAGGAGGCAGTCGATGTCGTCGAAAACGCCGCGGCGGTGAAGGTGCCGGAAGTGGGCTCGCACCCCGTCTTCGGTGCCGCCTTCATGAACATGAGTGCCGTTGAGGTGCACAAGGCGGCCGAGGACCTGCCCAAGGTGGACGAGGCGATCGCCAAGGCGTGCAACATGCCGAATGCGCCGGTGGTCGTCGTCGACGCCGTCGTGAAGCAGCTCCGCCCGTCGCAGAAGGGTGACGCCCCAACGGACGTCCTCCTCTCGTCGGTGCTCTTCCTCATCAGCAACGTATCGACCGGGCCGACGACCTTCTTCGAGACGCTCCGCAGCGACGCCGCGGTGCCGCTGGCCATCGCGAAGAGCTGCATCGGTGGCGCCTGCCGCACCGTCGCGGTGCTCTGCCTGCCCAACTGCACCGACCCCTCCACCGCCCAGGCGGCGATGACGTCGCTGAGCAACATCCGCGCCGTGCAGAACTCGGCCCCGCGCAGCGGCAACCTCGCCCGCTTCATCACCTTCGCCACCGGTGAAAGCGACAAGCTGCGCCAGAAGCCCGACGTGGACCCGGCGGTGCTGAAGAAGGTGGACACGATGCTGGCGGACGGGCGGGCCATGCTGGCCGAGCCCCGCAGCGCCGTCCCGGTCGCCTACCCGAGCTCGCAGCGGCCACCGGAGCGCGCGCTGCAGACGCCGCAGATCTCCTCGCGCGACATCAACGCCCTGGCCGCCGAGAAGGGCCGCGACGCCGCGAACCCGGTGCGGGTGGCGGTGGTGGCCAGCCCGGACGCCGCCAACGGTCTGCCCCGCACCTTCGCGGTGGGCCCGGATGGCACGTCCATTGTGGATCTCGCCACCAACGCCTCCGCCCCTGCGATGGAGGTGGTGGTGCGGGCCCCAGAGGACTGGCGGCTCAGCGCGACGGCGGCGCAGGTGAGCGAGGTGCAGACGCTCTTCCAGAACGGCAACAACACCGCCATCATCGGCAACGTCTCGCCCAACGAGGTGAACCAGCTCGACAAGCAGCCGCTCTGGCTGTCCTACAAGCGCATGGTGTCGTCGCTGCTGAGCGTCGCATCGTCGAAGTACCGCTCCGCCGAGGTGAGCCTGAGCGTCGCCCTCGTGAGCGGCAACGAGCTGCTGGCCGACCTGCTGACGGGCATGGATGCCGTGAAGCCGGTGCCGCAGGTGCCGCAGAAGCTGTCCGTCGCCTACTCGCCCCTCTTCGGCCCGACGGTGTACAAGGCGACTATCATCAAGCAGCCCACCCCGCTGCAGCTCGAGTCCACCATCAACGGCGCTCTCTACCACGTCCCAGCCATCCTGGAGCAGCACCCGGGCAAGAGGACGGTCATCGTCGCCTCTGCCGTTATGAAGGGCGTCACCGGCAGCGACGTCTACACGAGCTCGATGCTGGCAGCCAGCGCGATGGACCCCACGCTCTTCATCGACATCCTGGACAAGAAGCCCGACGTGCCGCACGAGCTCTTCGAGTACGCCTTTGGCGGCCCGTGCTGC
The DNA here is from genome assembly GCA_000331325.2 of Crithidia fasciculata. Classification (NCBI taxonomy): domain Eukaryota; phylum Euglenozoa; class Kinetoplastea; order Trypanosomatida; family Trypanosomatidae; genus Crithidia; species Crithidia fasciculata. The sequence continues at coordinate 1,151,510 of CM003428.1, forward strand.
ACGCTCTTCCTCGCCGACATCATCCAGGGCGACCCCAACGTTGGCCAGCTGGTGGAGCTCATGAAGCGGCTCAGCTCGACGCAGAACCGCAGCGTGCGCATCTGCAGCGTAAAGAAGTTCATCGCCTTCGCCGAGGAGAGTCTGCGGAAGTCGGATGCCAAGGCGGCGGCGGCCAAGACGGACGCCGAGCGCGAGACGACGCTGCGCAGCAAGAAGAGCATGGAGGTCTTCTACACCGAGTACAAGACCCTCATCGAGGACCCGGAGCACCACGACCCGAAGACCTACCGCCGCAGCGGAGGTGCCCTCACCACTGCGGGCTCTGGCATTATCGCGCCTGCAGCCTCCGGCTCCGCCCTCGCGGCGGGTCGTCAGCGCAGCGGCAACGCGTTGACGAGCGGCACGCGTGGCATTGCGACGCCGTCGACGTCCGGCAAGGACGAGAAGCGCGCCAAAGAGGGCGGGGAGCGGAGCAGCTCCAGCGCACACCGCAGCCGCGATAAGAAGGACAGCGACGCCGTGTCGTCGGGCAGCCGCCGCAGCGGGTCCAGCCACCGCAGCAGCTCCAGCAAGTCGAAGGACCGGCCGTCGTCCAAGAAGCCATCGAGCAAGTCGACCGATGAGAAGAAGCGCGACAGCAAGAGGCCAGAGGACAAGAAGCGGAAGTCGAGCAGCAGTGCGAAGGACGCCGACGCGACGTCGCGCAGCAGTCGCCACAGCAGCGGTTCGCGCCACAGCAGCGGCTCCCGACACAGCAGCGGCTCTCACCGGAGCGGTAGCGGCGCCCACCGCAGCAGCAGCAGTGGTGCTCCTCGCACCACGAGTGGTAGTGCTCATCGCAGCACCAGCGGCTCCTCTGCCCACCGCCACCACCACCGCTCTTCCTCGACGAAGGATAAGAAGTAACAGAAAACCAAATTATACATGGGGAGAGATGATCGGCACGACGACGGCCGCTTCTCGTATGCACTCGTCTTTTGCTTGGTCCTGTTTTGCGCGTCTGCGAATTTGTGTTTGTGCCCGTGGCGTGTGGTGTCAAATACCATAGTATGTTTCCCTTTTTTTTTCATAGTTGTTCAACAGGTGCGCCACTTCTGCGCCGTCTGTGTGCGTGAAAAGTGTGCCTTACGTTCGCCTTCTTTTACCCTCACTTTCGCTTCTTTTCTCTCGTTGTCGGGGGACAGTTGCGTGGAACCTCGTTTGCTTTTGCTTTTGGTGTCTGAGTCTCTTTTCGTTTTAAAATGACTCTCTCTCTATTTGGTCGTTGATGTTTTTTTTTTTTTTCTTCTTTTTCTTCGTGTGTTGCTCATCTGTGGCTACCACCGCAGCAGCGCACTCGAATCATAGTGTTTGTTTGTTTCTTTTTTTGTTTGTTTTCTGTTTCGTGTAGCATTGCTTTCTGTTGTTTTCTCCTTTATTTTTTTTTTGCTGAGAGGACAAGGTGGGCAGGCCACGTTAGGTGAGGGAGCAGCGCAGCGTGACAAAAATCACACAGGAGACTTACCGCAACATGGAGAAAGACGGGCAACATTAGCACAACCTTTTTTTTACATAATTTATTTGGGCTTGTGATCTCATGGATGTGAGCCTGTCAGAGACGTGAGGATGAAGCACTGGCGGTGGTGTGTACTTTCTTCCAATTTTTGTTTGTTTGCTTTCTCGGACTCTGCGTGCGTTGCCGGCACGAGTCGTGGGCAGCTGCCATATGTGGACACTTCTTTTCTTTTTTGTTCCTCTGATGGCAGTGGCTACCGTTGCCCCGCTGTGCTGACAGGTGCTTTTATTTTTCTCCTTTCTCCTCCCCACTCTCATTTTTTGAAAGAGATGCGCCGTTGAGCTCCCTGTTGACCTTTCTTTCTGTTCCCCCCTTTTCCGACACCCCTTCATTGTTATTTACGCTCTTTTTTTAACCTCCTTTTCTGTGTTTTCGTGAGTTTTCTTGCTGTGCTACATCTCTTTCTGTTCTACCAGATGACTCCTATCCTCCACAAAGCGGAGCCAACCCTGCCACCAAAAAACACCCCGTCAAATACTAAAAAAAAAAGAAATGTAATATATATGTTGAGTAAGTGGCAAGAGTGCAGGAGAAAGGCGTGAGTGGTGAAGGGACTGCTTTTGCCTCACTCACGTGCTTTCGTGGAGTTCTCATTTTTTCCTTCTGCTTCTTGGTGTTTCATGTTTGCTTTTAGTTTTTTCCCCCTTTTGTCCCACGCTCCTGCGTAGAGCCCCGCTGTCAAGCATAAGATGCCACCTTTATATGTGCGCATACGCGTGGGCGTGGCTTCTTTCGTGTATGAACGATGTAAATCTCGAGTGAAGTGCGCGGGGTAGGGTAAACGGCCGAATGTGCATGAAATTCTTTTTTTTTTTTCTAAAGGAGTAAAGTAAAAAGGGGGAGAGACTTCGTACCCCAATGAACTTCGGAGTTTTCTTTCCCTTTTGTTTCTGTTTTATTTATTTATATTGTTCCCTTTTTTTTGTTTTGTTTTGTCTGCCTGGCATGTTTCCGCTTTCTCACTGGCAACGGGGACTTGAGGTCGAAGGCTTTCCTCTTTCACAAATCTCTTATTTTTTGTCATGCCGCCGGATGTGCCATTTTTGATGATTTTCGTCTTTAATGTAATCCTTCTTCTTTTTATTTCTGTTGTTGAAAAGCAGCAATGCATGTGCACAGGGTTTTGTCCTCCGCTTTTGTTTACTACCCCACCCGTCGATACGCCCATTTTCTCTGTTTTTTTTTTCTCTCTTTGTGCGTTCTATTCATGACTGTCATTTTTTGTTTTGTCTCGCTTTTTTCTTTGCTATTGATGTGTGCGAGGACTCTCCTTTTTACACCTCAACGAATAAACACAGACGCCGTCTTCTTCGTCCTATTCTCCTTCTATTCTCTTCTGGATGTTTTAAGTTTCACACGCGAGCAGATGACGGGAACACTAACGTTGCTGGTCGACGGTGTTCTGATCCGATACGCTTCTCGAGTTCGTTTTCACCTTAGTTTGTGCACAAGCTTTTTGTTTTCATTATTTGTGTTTGGGTGTGTGTGGTTGTCATATATGTTTTATTTTCATTACTTCTTTCTCCTTCACTTTTCTCTCTCTTCTGTGTTGAATGATCCATGTACTTACCTGTTCTACCACACACGCACGCGTGTGTAAACGGCCAAACACACACAAAAAAAATCTGTGAAAGCGGTACAGTAGTGGCCATCTTTGTTTTTCTTTTTCTATTTCTCTTGTTGTGGCGCGGAGCTGCCCTGCTCTACGTGGGAATGTGCATGTCTGTGTCTGTGTGTGTATGCGTGATAGCTTGCAGAGTTTCCCGTCTACAGCAGCCCATTTCAACCGACGGCCACACACGCTTCACTAACTCTGTACTTTTTTTTGCTGAGTCTCTTTTGCCCGCTGACTCTCTATGTGTGTGAGACTTGTTTCTTGTTTCTTTTCTGTTTCTCTCTACCGTCGCGCGTTTCTTTCTTTTTCTTTTCTTTTTTTTAGGTTGTAGGTGAAAATTTTCTATGTTTCCCTTTCATCTCATGTGTCTTGTTTGCCCGGCTTTGTGCGCTTCTTCCTTCTGTGCTTTGCTCTGAAGCGTGTCTCCTCTCCCCAAACCAGTTTGTCGCCTCTTGCTTTTGCCTACCATTTATCTGTTTTGGCTTTTTTTCTCCTTCTTCCCTGACTTCTTATTCGTTGCTCGTGTATAGAGTTTCGATTTTCCTCGATGTGTGTGCACGTGGGGCGGCAAAAAAGAAAAATGAAGAGGAGTTGACTGGTCAAGGGCAACGGCGTGCAATTTTTTATTCTACTTCCTCAAACAGTTGTGCTTTCCACCAGAAGATGAAATAGCTATCTTTTTTTTTCCTCCAGTGGTCAACATTCCTCTGTCGCTCGCCTTCTTTTGCGCGCTGCCGCCAACCACAAGCGCAATTTATCAACTAAATGAACAAAAAAGGGATTTTGCGCAGTATGCTGGGCGGAGGATCTCAGACCACGTTGGCTTCAAATCTGCAGCTTTCGTGGTGTACTGCGGGAGACTTTCCAGAGCGCCTGGTCGCGCTGCTAGATTTGCTACGAGCCACAGGAAGCAGCTAAAGGAGATGTGTGTGCATTGTGGCGACTGCAGCAGCGGCGAGGTCCAAAGCAGCGGATTGCCGCTCGCCACTTTACCCTCCTGCCTCCCTGGTGGCACCAGAAAAGAAGGAGAGACAAGAAGGATGGAGGCCAATCGCGCAGGTACGCGACCGCTGTGGGGAGCCCCTCTTTTTCCTTCATTGCAAAGAAGGGTCCGAGGTGAAGCTATTCCTCCGGATTGCAAGACCCGTGGATCACCGTGACATCAAGTAAAATTATTCTGCTTTTTAAGTCTCTCTCTCCTCTCTTCATCTGCTTGTATTGTTGCCCTTTGCTTTCATCTCTCCTCCACGTCTTGTCCCTCTCTACGCCGCTCTCGTTCACCACCTCACTTCCTTGTACTCGCAGTGTTTTGCGCTCCGTTCTCACACGTCTGGAGGCGAAAAAGAAAGAAGGAAAAAGAGAATAGTCTCTTTCAGTTGCTTTTTTTCTTCTCTTCTACATCCTGCTTTTTTTTTTCTGATTCCAGAAGGTACGTTTTTGCCGCGCGCGTACGCCACTCGCGCGCTTGCTCTTCGACTCGCACAAAAAAACGATTCATGTACGGCAGCTCCGTCGACTTCGCTATGCAGAACAACAACGGCAGCTACATGCAGATGCCGAACAACGGCAACATCCATCCCCAGCAGATGGAGTGGCTTATGCAGCAGCAACGCATGCAGGGCAGCCCGATGCCAGCTGCCGCCTCCCGCGCCTACCACCTGGAGCCGATGAGCGCGCAGCAGCAGCAGCAGCAGTCGTTCCAGGGCAACGGAATGATGATGATGAACGGCATGGGAGGCATGACGCCGCAGCAGTATGGGCAGATGACCATGCAGCCCCAGCAGTCACAGATGGGCATGGGTGGCGGCTTTGGGGGTCCGGGTGGGATGAGCTCGGTGAATACGAACAACGCCGGGAACATGAACGGCGGCCCCGGCGCGGCGTACAGCAACTTTGCTGGCATGTCGTCACCCCACCACGGCGGGCCGGCCGGCGCAGGCCCGAACGGTGATTCCGGCATGGGTGGCATGGGCGGCATGGGCGGTGGCGCGGGGGACTGGAACCAGATCAACTTCCAAGGCGTCTTTCACACTGCGGCGGACCCGCAGATGCAGCAGAACATCTTCACGCAGGACGACGGCAAGCCGCTGCCCTTTCCCCCGGGCCACCTCCTCGCCCAGTACCCGCCCGACTACCAGCAGCAGATGGTCTTCTACTACCGCCTGCTGCGGCTGCAGTACCCCGAGCTGTACCAGCAGTACATCGACTACTACGAGACGTTCTACGAGCCCCTCTACTTCCCCCGCCCGCCAACGCCGGAGGTGAAGGAGCGCCGCCAGCCGCCGCCAAAGAAGAAGGCCGCACCCCCGCCGCAGCCGCAGCCGCGACCGGCACCGCCACCGCAGCCCGTCGCCCCGCCGCCGCCGGTGATGCAGCCGCTGCCACCGCCCGTGCAGGAGGCGCCGGTGGAGCCGCCACCGAAGAAGCCGGAGCTGCAGCGGTCCAGCTCGAACCTCAGCGGAGGCCTTAATCGCCAGAGCTCGATGCGGCGGCAAAACTCGATGCGTCGTGCGGAGGTGAATCAGCTGAAGAATGAGGGTGGGCTGAAGCGCCTGCCTAGCATGCGTAAGTCGTAGAGTGAAGAAGAGGGACTTGGTGGGCGAGTCCCGTGTGCTCCGCTCTACTCGTGCTGTGCGGTGTATATATATATTTTTTTGTTGCGGTTGTGTGCAGGCGCTGACAGAGGCGTGCGATGCCTTCTTTCTTGTTGCGAGGTGTAGAGGTTGTCTCTCCGCTCTCAATTGTACGTGTTTACGAGTGTTGCTTGACTCTTCCCAATTTGTACCTTTTCCTTGGTTCTCAGTCAGCTCTTTTTTTTTTTCTCTTTTGTTCTTGCTGCTGACTTCGCGGTGGCTGGCGCAATTCCGTCAGACTGTATACTACGGACTCTCTTCTCAGAAAGCCAAATTCTTTGCTCTCGTGCCTATTGCGCGTCTGCCCTTCGATATCCAGGTGCCCTTTCCCTGTTTTCTCTTCGGAGAGGTGCGCAACCACCTGGCGCTGCTGCCAGGTGGGGCGTCGAAGAAATAAAAAAACCTCTTCGAGTTCTATTTTTTTTTCCCTCTTAGTCCTTCTCAGTGTTTTCCGATATCTTTTCTCGCACTCTCTTCGTTTTTTTTTCCCCCTCTCCGCCCCCTTTCTTCAATGCCCTTTCCCTCCCTTCCAGTTGAGGTGGTGCTCTTTCACATTTTTTTTTCTGTGCTCTTGAACCGATGTAAATGCTGTTCATTGTTTCCCGCTTGAACCTCCAGCGATGATTGTATCAACGTTCGTTTTTCCTTTTTCACCATTCCCCACTTTTTTCTTGCTTCTTTTTCAGGTTTCGCTTTTCAAAACTTGTCTTTATCTGATGTGAACAGCCAGTGCGTTTCTCTCTCTCCCTCTTTCTTTTCTCTTTAAGGGTCACTCTCTTTAATGGGTTTACATCCATTTGCGTTAGTCGTAGAAACCGCTTCTTTTTTATTATTATTATTTGAAGCATGGATCTTAGTGAACGTGCGCATCGCAGCATACAGCACTGAGAACCACGAAGGAAGGGAAAAAACGACACTGATGGCTCCTGCATGCGTCCTGGTAATATGTGGAGTTCGCACTTTTTTTTTCCTTTCCTCTTTAAAGAATTTCCTAGTTTCTATTTTTTTGTTGCTGTTGCTGATATTAACCCCGCAGCGGCATCTGCAGAAGTCGCAGCAGGGGCAATGAGAGGAGAAGAAGGGGGTGGAGAGAAGCAGCCACAGTGCCGTGGCCATGTGATTTTCGTTGTCGTCATGTATTCAAGCAACATTACGGGCTTGCGCTTTGCCAATCCAAACCATAGTCGAGAAGAATAATCGAAGTAGTCAGACTTCCGTCCTCGTGGACTATTTTGACGCAGACAGTAACACTGCTATCTGCCTGTTGCTGTCTAAGTCACAGTGATGGAGCTGGAAAGCAGTGCAATTGCCTTTTTGCAAGGTGGAGGGCTTGCAGGTGCCTCGTCAGCGCGCCACGGCCGCAGGGAAGTCACTTGCGGCGGCCACTAAGGTGATGCGTAGTATCGGTGTACGTCCTGCTTGAGTGAGTGAGCCGAGAAAAAGTGGGGCACTGCCTTTGCCGGTGTGCATCATGAGTCTTCTGCTGCAACACGTTACAATCTCCTACTCTCTCTCTCTCTCTCTCCCTAATTTCTGCGCATCTCTTTTCTTTTCCATACCCCCACCCATACTCACTCACAGTGCACAGCTTGGTTTTTTTTTTTTCCTTCTAGGCTGATCACTTCATCCAGTGCACCGCCGTGGCGTGAAAATCACTTGCCTTGCTTGACATTTTTTTTCTCCTTCGTCCATAGTCCTTGTGGTTTAGCGACCCTTTATTTTCTCACGCTTCCTCATACGGAAGCTATTTTTTTCTCCGTTCTTTTTCCCACTATTGGAACTTCTTTTATTTTACTTTTCTTTTTTTTTGTTCGTTTTAAAATCGGTGATCGCTTTCTCTTTAGCTTCTTCGCTCACCAGCGGAGCCGCTGCGGCTTGGCTCACCACCAGACCACACACTCCTCAACCCTTCTTCACTCTCTCCCATTGCACCTGTCTCTGCTTTTAATTGTCTTCGATTGTTTCTTTATTGCTTCACATTCGCTTTACCCCGACGTCAGTCCTCGTCCCTCTTTAGTACAGTGTCCGTGTAGGTGTGACGCGGTCTGTCGAGGGAGGAGTAGCGGGTGTGCATACGCTGTTCTTTCTTTCCCTTTTGCTTTGTTCTTTTACTTTGTTTGTTGACGTCCAGCACGTCGTTGTGCTGCGGTGACGCGGCTCCGCCCTCCCCACAACAAAGACGCCGCAAACGTGATACTCGTCTCCTCCTCCCTTTGGTCATGAGTTTCTACAGCAACGGCGGGTGGGGGGCCTACGGCATGCAGGGGGCAACACAGGGGCCCAACTTCTACGGCGTACAGCCGCAGCGGGGCTCCTTCATGCCCTCGCAGTACGCCGGGGCCAGCATGCAGAACATAAGCTCCTTTTACGCCGATATGCAGCGCAAGGACAGCTTCTACGCTGAGGGTGCCCCGCCCCTCACCACGTCCGCAGCGGCAACGGCGGCTCTCTCTGCAAACCCTCGCACGCTGGGGTCAGGCAACCAACTAGGATCGATGTCGTACTACGGCGAGTTGGCATCTACGCCGGCAACGGTGACGCCTGCCGCCCCAGCAGAGCCGGACACGCCACGCGACACGCCAACGCCGCTGCAGCGGAAGAACTCGTCAGGACGCATTCTGCGGCGCAAGGTGAGCTTCTCCGGCGTGCCACAGACGCTGCCGCCGGAGGTGGAGCCGCGGAGTATGCCGCAGACCCCAAAGCGAAAGGGTTCACGGCGGCTGAGTGCGACGCCGCAGCCGACAGAAGGCGACGACTACGGCGATGGCCACGACAACGATGGCGAGGGCGTCAGAGGAGGCGGGCAGCAGCAGCAGCGTTACCCCCAGCACTACCATCAGCAGCTCTATCAGCAGTATCCTCAGAATGGCGTGCAGCAGTCTCACTTCGAAGGCCCTCCGCAGCTGGCTGGCGACCCGCAGCAGCCCCCCTTCTGGATGCAGGGGCCCTCCTCCCGTCCCCCAAGTGTGGAGCCGCAGCCGCCGGAGCAGACGGATAGCTACCAGCCAGAGCAGCAGCAGCCCACTCTCGCAGCGTCGGGCTTCATGCCGCTGAGTAGACGGGGCTCCCTGTGCCGCAACAACAGCACTGTCATGCCCTACAACGGTGGCCGCGTGCCATCGGCTTACGCACCGTGCATGCAGAACTACGCTTTGGTGCCCTTTCCTCGCCCTGTCTTCCGCCCCGCCTTCCCGGTGTATCGCAGTGTGCCTTACGTTCCGTACAACGGCAACGCGAACGTCTATCCGCGTCCGCCGATGGCAAATTACTTCTGACGGTGATGCGACGTGTATGGCTGGTTCTGATTATTGTTTTCTTACTTCTGTTCCTCTTTCCCTCCCCTGTGTGCTTGGTTGAGCTTCTTGTCTGGTTCCACTTTTCCTGAGTTGTTCCGCTGATAAAGGTGCCGCTGGTGCTTTTTTTCTTCCTCTTTCTTGTTCTCCTTCAATTTCCTTTTTCCTCGAACGCATTTGTTCCCATATAATGATTTTTCCTTCGCTTGCTGCTTTCCTGCTTAACTGTCGTACGCCACTCCGCAAGCATTCGTGAATGTACAGTATTGCTCTTCTGTTGCGCGCTTGAAGCGTGTGTCGTTGGAGTTCTTTTTCCTTTTTTTTGGTTATTCTACTTTTTTTTATTTCGCTACTTCTTATTGTTATTCTTGTTTTATCCATCCCAATGAAGGGAGGCGGCAGAGTTCGGCTGCCCTCCAGCCATAGGTTTTTTTTTTTTGCTACCGTATAGCCCAACGTACTGTGAGCAGTCGTCATTGTCTTGCAGGCATGATTTTTTTTTTCTCTCTGTGTATGTGTGTGTGTATATGTGTGTGTGTGTGTGCGTATGCGACTGTTGTGCCAATCCATTCCTGTCTTTGCGTACGTTATATTTTATATTTTCTCTCGCCCCTCACTCCGCCGTCTGGTGGCTCCAAAGAGCACCCACGGGAAAAGGGGTGTCGCGCAATTCAAAACATGAACTCAGAGGGACGCTTTCTCTCTCCTTTATTTTATTTTCTGGTTGTGTTAGTATGTATGTGTGTGACTGTGCTTGAGTGAAAGACTTGCTTTTCGCTTTACTCTCTTCGGTAGTTTTGTTTTCTGTTTTTCGGATCGCGCTTTGCTGTCAAGTGACGCTCTATGGCACACCTCTTGCTCCCCTCCTTCGACCGGTGAGGCCCGACACTGCGCTTTTTTTTTTAATTGGTTGTTGTTTTTGCGACGTGACCGGCGTGCAGAAAGGTGCCTCTCTCAGTGCTTAACGCCGTTCACGTTAAATCAATAAAGGTAGTTGTGTGCGTCAATTAAGGTCACTTGCTCCAGTGTTGTACACATCCTGCCCTTCTTGTTGGTTGTTGGCCGTGTGATTCAGATTTCCTTTGTTTTTCTGTGCGTGTGTCTCTCTCTGTGTGTGTGTGTGTGTGTGTGTGTGTGTGACAGGCTGTTGTCTGCCACGACGACATAGGCAGCAACAACAAAAATAAAACACACGACATGGGTGGCGACGCCCACCAGTAACACATGTCCTGCGGACTTTTTTTTTCTCAAATAAATCCTTTTTTTTCCTCGTAAGCGTGTTCATTGAAGTTATGATTTCTTCCTGTTGCTCTATGTGTTCTTAGTATGTGGTTGTGTGTATATGTGTGTGTGTGTGTGGATCTAGCAACATTTTTCACCTTTCTTCGTTTCCCTGCTCTTTTCCTTATGTGTAAATGTGGGCAACTCGTCTCTGTTATTTTCCCGTTTCTTTTTTGTTATCTTTCTTGCTCTGGTGTGCGTCTCCTTCACTGCTGCCGTGCGAACACTATCTTCTCTCTCATTCTGGGCTTTTCATTTCCCGCTCATCTACTTGGAGGGTGTTCTTCCCGCAGCGTACTCTTGCGGAGGATATCTGTACACGTGCGTACGCGTGCAAAAAAAGAGAAATAAAAATGAATTGCGCATGCATCTTTGTGACACATCTGAGCTTACCAGACTCTCTGATCTACGTTTTTCGTCGTGCACACTTCATGCCTTTCCTTTTGTTGTTGCTGTTCTTCTTCTGCAGCTGACTCGCGTCAGCAGCTTTGCATGGGTATAAAATTGTTCTTCCTTTTTTCACTTCCCGTCTCTTTTTCTATTCTTCACGACTGTATTTACGCCCACGTCTTTCTTTCCTTCCGCCCTTTTTTTTTTCTTATCACGCATGCACTCTCGTGGTGCTGTACCGTGGCACTGCGTGGTGGTCGCACATAATGCGCATAGCATGTTTTCTGTTTGTTGTTGTTTACTTCTGCAGGAGGATGCCTGCTCGGATTGCAAAGTGCCGCTCTTTTTGTTTTGTTCATCTCCATGTTTCCTCTTTCTTTTCCTGCGCGGTGCGCGTTGACCTCGTGTTGTTGTGACTGACATGATCACATGTTTCTTGCTCATGTTGAAAAAAAGAAAAAGAAAACTAAAACGATTTGTTTGCAGAACAGCGTGGAGAGATTCACGTGCTTCTTAAATGGCGATACATGACGTTCTTCCCCGTTGTGGCATCGCTCTGTGCTGAGCGTACCGCTCTTTCTTTCCTTCTTTCTGTTGGCAGAGAGTTACGCACGCCGTTGTAGCGACGCAGCAAACTGAAGGGTCGATAAGCAGCGAGCAGACTCTTTAAGCATTTTGAGAAAAAGTCACTTCCTTCTCTTTTCTTCTTCTCCTCACCGCATCTCTCTCTCTCTTCTTACGATAGTCTCCATCGAGTGCGCTCTCGGGCTGCTGCCGTCGTTGCTGCGTTGAAGCAGTCGAGTGCGTCACGCCGCCTTCACTTTTGCTCTTTTTTCTCTTTTATTTATTATCCGCAACCCCTATCATTGTCTTCTTTTTTTTTCTTCGTTTGCCGCAGTGAAGAGGCGTGGCTTTGTTTAGTTGTTCTCTGATTCCTCAATCACTGCCGCTTTACTGGGTCTGCTAAACCTTGCCTCAACATTACAGCTCTCTCACCAACCTACACGCACACGCGAACACATCAAAGCAACCTTTTTTGTTCTGTCTTGTGTTCAAGCCTCCGTGTCGTCGAACTAGTCGCGCTCTTTTCATTTTATACCCATATCCCCGCGCAGACACACCTCCTCCATCTCTTTCTCTCTCTCTCCGTTTACAAAAGCAGTTGTTGTTGCCATTGACTTTCAGATGGGAAAACACGCACCACCGTCTTCCTCAAATAGGGGTTACCTCTCCTTCATCACCTTCCCGCGCCTGCTGCGACAGAGCAGCGGCAGCACTCGCTCCTCGAGCTCGCGCCGGCAACCGCGAGACACGAGTAGCAAAGGCAGCGGCCGGAAAGTGCACCCGTCCTCACGGCGGCAACGTCAACCTGGGCAGCAGTCTGTTCCGCGGCAGTCGCGCCTCCCGTCTCTCCAGCGAAAGCAGTCGAGCAGCAGCGACGCCCTCGAGTTTGCCAAGTCGGTGCTGACGCCGCCCACCAAGTCCCTCACGGCGGACCACGCCAAGAGCGCAGCGGGAACGCCACGCGCGATCGCCGATGCCGCACCTCGCCCACGTCCCGAACCGGCCGAGGCGGAGGCACCGCTGACCCGCACCTTGAGCAACGCCAGTGTTGGCAGCTATGGCTACGGCAGCATGTACGGCGGCTTTGACAACAACGACGCCGGTGGTCGCAGCGCCAGCAACAACGACGCGAGCACTGCGGCAGCCAACTCCTTCTACGGCAATGTAAGTAGCTTCTATGGTGGCTTTGATGTCACGGACGGCCTTCAGGAGAGTAGTCGCAGCAACAGCTTCATCCTGTCCGGTGCGCAGGCACCGCAGTCGATGTACGGCAACCCATACGGCATGCCGTACATCAACACCGGGGACCAAAACGAGAGCATGTCCGCGTCGTCGGAGGTGGACAGCTTTGATGCGGATGCCGGCGGCGGCCTCTCTGCTTCCCACTCCTCTGGCCGCAGTCTGCGCCGCCTCGTGAGCTTCTCCGGAGTGCCGCCGAGTGCGGAGGAGAGACAGCGGACGGTGGCCCGCCGCCCAAAGCGTGTCGGCTCACGGCGGCTGAGTGCGCCGACGTACTACGAGGCGGAGAGGGCGGCCCGAAACGCTCTCCTGCCATCACAGCAACAACAGCAGCAGGACTATCAGTACCAGCAGCAGGAGCAGCCCGCGACGCCTACGGTGAACGGCACTGTGCCTCTGTATCGCGGACAGGAGAGCGGCGGCTACACGCGAAGCGCCACGGTGAACCCGTACGGCGGCTATGGTGCGAGCGGGCCGAGCTACGGCAACTCCTTCCAAGCGCAGTCCGGTACGGGACCTGTGCAGGAGCAGCAGCAGCAATCCTTCGTCCAACCCCGCTACAACGCATACGGTGGGGCCAACTACTCGACGTTCAGCAACGGCAGTCCGATGTTGACGCAGTCTCGTCCCGCAATGCAGGGCTTCTACTACTAAGAACGAATGTGCATGCGCGGCCACAATGTGCCGCTCCTGCTTGGAGCAGAACACGCCGTGTGCGCAATTTCTTTTCTCCCGTTTCCGGGTTGTAACGCTTTGGTGAAAGTGTCCAAGCACTGTTCTCGGACGTCATCGAAAGCTCGGTGTCTCTCCTGAATCGCCCACCCAGATTTGTTGTTGGTCTCCTTTCTTTCTTTCCCTCTTTCCGCGTCAAGATCTTTGTTCCTTTTTTTTTCTTTTATATATATTTTTGTTGTGATTTGTTTTTAATTTCTGCTTTTCGCCTCTCCCTCTCCCTGTTTTCTCCGCTATAATTCTTCTCTATTCTTGGTTTGTAAACTAATGCAGATGACAGCAAACTCTGTCTTTTTTTTCCCCCAATACTCCTATCCTTTATTCTTTGTTTCTTCTGCTCAAGTAAGGAAGTGATTTTGTTTCTTTTTCTTTTTTCTGATGGTGCTCTCCCCTCTAGTATATATTTTAAATATATACTTATTATATCTGATCTCTTGGGGGCTCGTGCGTCTTCTTCGCTTGTTGCGTTCTCTACCGCAGCGGGGCAAGACAGCAGCTATGTGTTTCCTCTTTTCTTTGTAGGTTGGTTGTTGATGTGCACACCGTAGTTGGCTGCTGTGTATGCGATGCGCATTACCTGCGTTGGCGCCTACACACACGTTGGCGATGGTTCTTTGTTTCTTCTCTTTCTCTGTCTCTCCATATTCCTTCAACTCATCTTCTGCTTTTTCTTAGTGCCTTTCTTTTTTGTGTGTAATTCTCCGTGGTGTGAGGCTCCTTGCGATGGCCGTCAGCTGTTTTTTTTTGTTGTTTTTTTCTCTTGTTGAGGTGCGGGTGTGGCGGTTGTGACGTTGCTTTCTTCACTATCTGTTCTTTTTTTTTTTTTCGCTAACCGATCGTTGTTCTTGCCGATTGTTGGTGCTGCTGGCCTTCGCCGTTCTTAGAACAGAGGAGGCGTGATGCAGCCACGCACGGCTCTCTTTCAGCTGCACTCGTGAACTGCTCATCTGTTCTTGACTACTCTTAAATATGTGCCACCTATTTTTTTTTTTTCAGTACCCCCTGCTTCTCTTCACTGTTCCCTGTACGTTGTACTCCTTAGTTTCTCTCTCCTCTTTATCTTTTTACCGATTTGAGAAGTCGGGACCCACGATAATGTGTCCATATTTTTTTTCCGCTTTTGTTGCGAAGTTGTGTATGTCCTCTTCGAGATCTTATTCTACTTTTTTTCTTTTCCGGTGGTGCAGACTGTTCCAAACTGCTCTCTCTCTCTCTCTTTCTCCTACCTTGGAAGAAGCTTCACCTTAACTCTGCAACGGAATGCTCCCTTCTCACACATCCGCGGGAAGGCGGATGTGTAGGCCGGTATGCATCTCTGCAAATCAAAAAAGAAAAAAAGACATATTTATTTCTTTTTTTCTCCCGCTCTTGTTGACCGCTGGCAATAGGTATTATTATTATTATTTTTCTCTTCAGTGGTTCTCTCTTTCTTTTCCATTTCCGCTTTTCCTCCCATTTTTTCCGTCGCGTAGTATATACATGCGTTCATGTATATTGCGTGTGTGTTGTGACCAAGATTGCTCTCTTTCTCGTGTGTGGAACAGTCCCCTTTGTTTCTTTCTTACCTTCTTTTTCTCTCTCTCTCTGAGGACTTGGTTTTTTATTTTATTTACCTTTTATGTGTTCTCTCTTTCTCAGCTGACCTTGCACACTCGAGGTGTTCCCTCCCTCACTTCCCTCTCTTCTATTCTGTATAGAAGCAAACAGCATGTCCTTCTTACCCTCCCTCCTCATACTTTTGTTTCTTTTTTCAGTTGCGGTCTCATTTTGAACGCAGCAACCGTTTTTTTAGAAGAAAGTCAATAAATAGTTCTAATGGCAGCATGTGCCGCTCCGTTTTTTTTCTTTTTCTTTGTGTGTATGTGACCGTGTCTCGTGTGCGGTCTTTCTTTCTGTTGCTGCGAGGCTTAACTATCTCTGTGTGTGTGTGTGTCTGTGTGACGTCTTTTGTTCGTGTGCCTCGCTCTTCTTCTTTCTGTCCTCTTCTGTCTTGCGCGCTGCACACAGATAAATCTTTTCAGCGCCTTATTTCATTGCGCTTGTGTTTTTATGTGCGCACCGACAGCCACAAAAAAAAAAAAAGAGGAGAAAAAGGGACGACACACATTCAGCGCCGTCGAATAAAGCGAGGCGTTCTGTACAGCGCGGAGGTAAACTATGTGCGTCGCACACTGTGGACTCGCTCAGAAACAGAAAAAAAGAAAAGCAGGGCATCTATTCTTGTTTTTTCCCCTTTGCTCATCTGAACTATCTCTGTAATAAGTGCTTGGATTTTTCGCGTTGCGGATGCGATATCAAGCGCCGCAATCCACGTTGTTGCGCTCTGCAGTTCATAATATAACTTTTTTCTTGAAACTTTCTCTCCCTCTCTTTTCCAAACCTCCACCGCTTCCTTACACTTTTCTCTCCTCTTTCTCAACGGGCAACACCGCTCTTAGAAAACAACGGTAGAAAAACACCTCCATCATTTGCAGAGGAAGAAAACCGCACACAGAAGAGAGCGCAGTGAGCAAGTACAAAGTAAAAGAGAACACTCAACAACGCTTTAGGAGCCTCAACCTCCACTGTCTTTAATTCGTCTTCAAAATTTCTTTTCTGTTTGCTGGGTCGTGACTGCGGCTGCGGCCTGGACGCCCATTCGCAGCGCACGTTCCCTTTTTTTTTTTCTCTCTCCTCAAAGCGCCGTGCGACGCGCAGCGAGGCAACTGTAGACTGCTCCAACTCTGCGCCTGTGTACGTGTGTGAGTGTGTTTGTGTCGGAACGACTTTCTGAATTCCCTAGAAAAAAAAGAAGAAGAAAGTCACCAGTTGCCATAATGGGTCGCAGGAAGTCGGTGAAGGCCGAAAACCCGGAGGATCTGCGCCGAAAAGCCAGTCAGTACGACAACAAAGCCTCCTCCGCACGTGACGGCGGCGGCGGTCGCAGTCGACGCGACAGCGAGGACAGCTACGACAATGGCCGGGCCGACCGCATGAGCCGTGCCCCGAGCACCAAGAACATGTATCGTGCTCCCAGCAACAAAAACATGAGCCGCACGAACTCCAAGGTGGGCAGCTCCTTCTACCGTGGCCAACGCCCAGCGGAGAACCCGGCTCCAGTCTACAAAGGCTTCCATCTCCCCAACGTGGAGACGCAGCAGCTGGAGCCGCTGCCGACGCCGCGGGGTGGCATGTCGATGAACGGCAGCAACGCCGGTGGCTACTCGGGCAACATGCGCAGCAACCCGCAGCAGTCGCCGATGAGCAACAACGGGTACGCGGCAAATGGGTACGGCGCGAGCACGAGTGCCCACATTCCCTACCAGAGCCCTTCGCCGAAGCCGAACGCCAACGGCAACAAGGCGGCGAGTGCACCGCTGACCCGCCGCCCTAGCCAGATGTACATGGCCTCCGGTGCTCCTCCGAACAACTTCTCTCCGCAGCCGCCGTCTCTCCCGCCGCAGCCGAACATGCGTGGGCCGATGCCGGGTGGCATACCCTACGTGAACAACTCCCCGTCGCACCAGCCGCCGCTCCCCACCCCTACCCAGCAGCAGTATCATCAACAGCAACAGTATCAACCGCAGCCGCAGTCATACCGGCCGAACATTGATTTTGCTCAGATGATGCCACGGTTCCACAACCTGCCCCAGCTGCCGTTCGTCATGTCCCAGCAGGGCCCTCTGGCACCCCCGCCTTTTCCCTTCCCTTTCCCCGACCCCGCACACGTGCAGCAACTGCAGCAGCAGTACATGACCATGCGGTCGGCCGGTCAGAACGGAGCACCAGAGGTTCCCACATCGCCTGCACCGCAGCACCAGTACCCGTCGCAGTCGCCAACCCACGCACCCTTCGCAGCCGGCCCTTATCCCCATCAACCCATGCAGCAACACCAGCAGTATCCCCAACAGCAGCAGTCGCCGCAGTCCATGTATGCCCAGCCGCAGCCCGGCTACGGCCCGCCAGGCGCTGCCATGCCGAACAGCGGCGTCCCCGACGGTGCGGGTTCAGCTGCAGCCGCGCCGGCGCCCGCCTCTCCTTTCAACGGCTCCGGCGGTGCACCCGCAGCTGCAGCGGCGCCTGCACTTCCGCGGACGACGAGTATCCTCAACCGCCGATCAAGCTTCAAGAAGGCGCCGCCAGAGGCCCCCGCTGCCTCGGAAAGCGCGCAGAAGCAGCAGGACCCGGCCGCCGCATCCACGACGTCGCCCAGCCACGGCATTCTGAACCGCGTCTCGAGCTTCAAGAAGAACGCCGGTGGCGACCCGAGTCCCTCTACCGCGCCGTCGGCCGTGCAGGCAGCGCAGACGTCTCCGTCAGCGTCCCGCACCGCCGCCCCACCGCAGCACTCCGCTACGGCTGCAGTGAAGGCGGCAGCCGAATCGCAGTCGCCCGGCATTCTGCGCCGCAAGTCCTTCTTCATGGCGGCAGCCGCGGCGGTGCCGGAGCCGGACCTGTCGCCGGAGGAGCGGGAGGCCGTCCTGAAGCAGAAGCTGGAGCAGCGGGAGCAGGAGCGGCAGCGGCTCGAGACGGAGCGCGTGGAGCGCGAGGCGGCGGCGCAGCGGCTGCACGATGAACGCCTGCAGGCGCTGCGTGAGGCGCAGGGCAGCGCGGAGGGGCCAACGACGGTGCCGACGCCTGCGGTGACGAGCGCGGCCTCCGGCGTGCTGTCGCCTGTGGCTGAGGTGTCGCGAACCGTGTCCACGTCGCCCAAGCAGAACGTGTCGCGTGCGAGCTCCTACAGCTTCAACAGCGTAGGCACCACGAAGAGCACGCGATCGCAGGCGCCGCTGCCGCAGCTGCAGCGCCGTCAGCAGGCACCCACGGCGCCGCCGTCCTCGAGCAACATCGCCCGCACCGCCTCGCCGATGCCGGAGATTGGCGAGGACTTCTATGTACAGGAGCCTTCGGCCTCGTCCGCTGCGCCATCGCGCCAGAGTGGTGCGCATGCGCCGTCTGAGGCCACCGCTGAGGAACCACGACAGCAGCAGCAGCATTTCAGCGGCAGGACCGCCAATACGGCCGACGCCGCAGCGAGCAACAACCAGAGCGCTCGCTCTGCTGTATCGGGCCCTGAGACAGGCGCCTCGAGTGGCGCGGCAGGGAGCGGGGCCAAGCCGCAGCCGTGGCACCGCTGCCCCTCTCTCGTCCTCTACGAGATCCCGCTCCGCTGCCGGCGGACCACAAACGAGAAGGGACAGGAGGTAATCGACGACGCCAACTTCCCGGTGCGCATCCACGGCAACACGCTGCGTGTCACCGACTCCGCCACCGAGATCGTCTCCGAGTACCCGCATGACGAGTTTGTGACGCACCGCAAGGGATCGACCAACGTGGAGTCGAAGCTGCTGGACAAGGTGAAGGATGTCGTCGTCGCCGGCTACACCGCCTCGGTGCTGAGTCTCGACACGAAGAGCCTCGCCAAGCCCACCTCCGCCTTTGACAGCGCGTCGTGGATGGCGCAGCAGCGACTCGTGCTGAACGTCGTGCGAGATGTGGAAAAGATGCAGTCCATCTACGCGAAGCAAGTCAGCGGTGCCACCGCCAGCTCCTCCATCGAGGCTTTTGTGTCCATCGCGCTCGTGAAGCGGGTGTCGGCCGAGAGTGCGGCGGAGTGGAAGGTGGCGGAGGGCCCCGCGCGGCAGCGCACCTTCGAGGTGGTCGATCTCCTGCAGGCGGAGCCCAAGGTGGTGCCTTTCCGCATGCACGGCTGCGTCCTCTTCGGCAGCCGTCTCGGCAGCGTGGAGCACCGCCCTGTGCGCTGCGAGGCGGACTTCAGCGCCGCGCTGGCCAGCGCGCAGAGCAACGCGAACGTCGTGCTGGGCCGCCTCGCCGACGCCGCTGCGGTGGACCCGGAGGACGAGGCGCTGGCGAAGGAGCGCGACTCCGTCTTTGAGGTGATGACGTGCGTGGTGCGGCACCGCAAGGAGGGGGCGGTGGCGCTGGCGGACCAGCTGAAGGAGGCGCCGCGCGACGTGGCTGCGCGTGTGGCTGCGGATGAGGTGCTCTCCTCTGACGACGAGGACGACGACGCGCGCCTCTTCTCGGGTTTCAACTCGCACAATGGCCCGTCGAACTGCAGCGACATGGTGGTGAGCTGCCTCACCTGCATCGGGGTGCGCAACAACACTGATTTGTGGGCCGCTGCCCTCGAGCGCAAGGAGGATATGGCGCCGCCGCCGCTCTTCAACACCGCCTTTGGGGGGCCAGCCTACACCGTCATCCTCGCCAGCATTGACCCCACGAAGCAGGACTCGGCTGAGACGCTGTCGATGCAGGCGGGGATGACTATCAAGCTGCACAAGCGTCCAGCGAACGGCTCGGCACGGCGCCTCATCCAAGCTGCCAAGTACCAAGCCGGTGTGGCGCAGAGAGAGCTGGACCGCCCGACGCGGCCGTCTGGTGCAGAGCAGCGGGAACTCAAGACGAGCATTCGCAAGAGCGCCGCCGCACTGGACAGCCTAGAGAAGGTGCTGGCGACAGGTGGGTGATGTGTTGAGAGGTGAAGAAGCGATAGTCCCACGGCTGCATTTTTGTGTCTTTTGTGAGCTTTGTTTTTCATAATCCTTCACTTTTTTCGTTCGGATATAAGTTTCGTTAGGATACGTTGCATCTGCGGTGGTAATTCTTCTTTTCATTTTTTTTTGGCAGTTGCTTGCAGTACTGATGGACTGCTGCAGGCTGATGTATTTGGCGCTTTCACCCACAATTTGTTCCGTATATTTCTTTGCTAACCCTTTTTTTCTCTCTTCCTTTCTTTCTTTTTTAGTTTCCGTCCAATTCTCTTTTTCCTCACGTTGAACTCTTGCTCTTTTTTGTTTTCCGTGTCAGTTGTTAACATTATAATTTTGGTACTGTGACTTGTAGATTTTTTATTTCACAATGTACACTCGCTCTTTGGCGTTGAAGGCGTCGGTGGTTTGGGTTTTTTCTTTCTTTCTCCTCCTTTGCGTCCCGCTGCGCGCGACGCGGAAGAAGCAGCGACGAAAGACAAATAATGCTGCGGTTGTGCTCTCTTTTTTCCTTCTCTCTTTTTGCAGCCTTCCTTTTTTTTTTTTGCGGTGAAGCGCCACTACTATGTTCACGGCATCACTGATTCATTTCTTCTTTCTTTTTCTGGAATTCCCTCCTCTCCTGCCTTTCCTGTTTCTAGTTTTTTTTCCTTTGTGAGCTGTGCGTGTTGTTGCGACGGCTTCGCTTCTTGCGTGCGTGTATGTGAACACCGGTGCTGAGTCTCATCTCTGTCCCGCTGCATTACGCCGTCTATGTCGAATACTCCCCTCGTCCTCGTTTTTCTTTCTCCTGTTTCACGAGCGTTTGGCGTCGCTGTCGCATGCTTTCAGTCCGGCTGGGGTGACACCGCTTTTTTTATATGAATAAAATATTAAATAAAAACAAATGAAGCATTTCTCGCGTCAATGTGCGAGTTCTTCCCGAGCTGGAGACGTGTGCGTACGACCGGCGCCGAGCCCCCTTTCTTTCCTTTCTTCTTCCTTTTCTTCTACTACTTTACCACTGTTCTCGATACTGGATTTTTTCATTCGCATAGCAATGTGCACAGTGCCGTGGTTTTCTCATCTTTGAATTTTTTCTTTTTTAACAAATGGTTCTGTTCATGTGTGTATTTCCTCTCGCTGACTTTTGTAGCAGCGGTTGTGTTCTCCTCTATGTCATTTTTATTGCTCTCTCTCTCTGCTGTGTGTCGACGTGCGTCCTGCATTTTCTAATCGGAGCCCTAACTGCCACAGTCTCTTTAACCCTTTCCTCTTCTTTTCTTTTGGCCCTTTCCACCCCTTTTATGAGGGAGAAAGGCAGAGAGGCGTTGCGTTGGCGAGCTGCCACAGCCACGCTTTTTTTTTCCCCCTTGTTCTTTGCTGAAAAATAGTACGGTGGTGCTGTCTGTGGCGTGTTTCATGCTTTTGCGTGTTTGGTACTTTTGTGGATTGGGCTTTTTCTTCTCGCCAACTAACATGGCGTCTCCGCCGTTTCTTTCTCTCCCTCTTCTTTTACAACCTGCTTTTGATCATGTACAATTATCTTTTTCCTTTTGTCTGTCTGGAATTTTTGCAACGCTTTCTCTCATTGTCTTCTCCTTGTTGTTGCTGGGCACTCCACCAGCAACGTGTATGCTACAACGTAAATGAACGATTGTCAACAAGATGCACCTTCTAGTGTTTTCTCCGAGAACAAATAAAATAGTTGAGAAGACGTCGTTGTGGTGGTAAAGTGAATCGCCAAGCAAGTCACTCCACGACCGAAGGGAAGCAGCTAGCACAGGAGTGCTCCGGGCATCTCTCCAGAGTTGTGCTTTTTGGGTGTTCGGCAAGGGCTTTTGATTGGTATGTTCGCTTTCTCGACGGCGCAGTCTTCTCCTGGAAGTGAATATTTCTCTGCTAGAAAGTTTCTTGTTGTCGGCAAAAGGAGCGGAAAATGAAGTGTTCGTCGAATGCATTACATGGTGCTTTCTTTATCCGACATGTCTTAGCGTGAAGATGCCGAGCTGAAGCGCATCAAAAGTAGAGAAGAAGAAAGGCAGCTTCACTTCTCTTCATCTTCATTCACTTCCCTCTCTCTCTCTCTCTCTCTTTCTTGCTGTGTACCACACGATATTCGCTGCCGTCAGCAGAAGAAAACGCGGCAGAACAGTTAGCTCACTTATCTGTTTTCTCCAGCTTAGGCACTTGCCGTAAACGCTACTACTACTACTACCACACACACACACAAACAACCCAAGTAGATCAAACAGACTTCGTAAGAGTACACGCCCTTTCCTTACTCACCCCGGCGTTCTCTTGGCGTTTTCGTTTTCGTGTCGCCTTAACGCCGTCAGTAGTCGTCTACTTCTCTTTTCCTTAGTCTTTTAATTTTGCTGTGCCTCGCCTGTGGGTTTACTTACTGTCCGTGCCGCTCTCCCAGCCCCACACACAACCTACTGTTCTGTGCTTCGTCGTTGAATAGGTGTTTGCGTGTCCTCTTCTCTGCTTATCCGAAACGTTGAGCAGAACTCCGACACTTGCTACAAACAGCTCGTGCGCGCAACAGAGGCAGAACAAAGGGAAGCAATCACACGCAGTTACACAAACGCACAGACAGCATTTTTTTTTGTCTTCTCCATAGTTGTCTTTTTTTTTTCTTTCATCTTCTTTTTTCTGGTTCTCGTTCCTCAGTCTTGTCTTCATTCGTTGATTGATTGATTTTTGTTCATAATTTCTGGTTGCGTAGTGCTCTTTTTCTTTAAATTTCCCGAGCAGTGTCTTCTCTTGTCCCCACTACACACAAACCACATAAACTCGAAAACAAACATGTACCAGCAGCAAGGCAACCCTTACAGCAACGACGGCGCCACGAAGGTGAGCGGCGGTGGCGCGGCCAACGGGAACGGCATGGCCAACGGAAACGGTGCCGCGTACGGCAGCGGCTACGGCCCCGGCGGCTTCGGCGCTGGCGGTTACGGCGGCGCTGCGGGCTACGACGGCAGCATGTATGGCGGGGGCAGCGCCTACGGGACGGGTGCGATGCAGGCCGGCGGTGACCCGAGCAGCATGTACGGTGGCGGCAGCATGTACGGCGGCGGCGGCGGTGGTGGCGCGGGGTCGATGATGGGAGGCATGAACGAGGACATCATCGTCACGAAGCTCTTCTCCAGCCGCCGCGATCTCGACCGTCTCGCCTCCAACGCCGACTTCTCGCGCCGCTTCGACTCGAACTGGGGCAGCTACCGCTCCGCCGGCGCTGACGGCTACGGCGGCTCGCTCTACGGCAACGGGGCCGGCGCCGACGGTGCGGGCTCCCTCATGAACCTCGGCGGCAGTCGCGGGATCGGCTCCATGACGGACCGTGGCGTGGGAGCTGTGGGGATGGGGCCGGACGGCGGCGCGGACCGCGACAGCAAGACGAGCCGGCCCACTCCCAAGACGGCCGTCGCGAAGGCGCCGCGCGAGTCGCCGGCAGGGGCGGCAAAGGCAGCCGAGCCGAGTGCGAAGAAGCCGGCGGCGGAGAAGGCGACGGAGGAGGCGCCGATGAAAGCCACCACCGCGGAGACGTCAGCGGCCGCCAAGACGCCGCAGTCGGCGATGGCGAAGAAGCCGGCAGACACAAAGCCGCAGCCGGCCCCGCTGGCCGCCCAGCAGCAGGCTCCCGTCAAGCCTGCGGACGCCGCCCCCAAGTCGATGGCGCGTGCCGTGCCAACGCAGGGCACAGCCAAGCCGCTGCGGGCGGACGAGAAGAGTCAGTCGGCGCCGCAGCCGACACCCGCCAAGCCGGTGACAGCGCGGGAGGTGGAGGCGCAGAAGGCGCGGCCGGCGGAGAAGGCGCCAGCGCCGCAGCCCATCGACGACATCCCGCTGCTGGCCGACGACGTGCTGCCCAAGAAGAAGGCGCCGACGCCGATGGCGGTGAAGAAGGCGCCGACGCCAAAGTCTGCCACCCCCGCCGCCCCGTCACAGCCGGTGAAGGAGCCGACGCCACGCGAGGTCGTCCCGGCTACGGCGGAGCGGGCGAGGGAGATTTCGGAGGCGGCGAGGGCCCCCACGCCGAAGCAGACGACGCCGCCGGCGGCACAGAAGGCCTCCGCGAAGGCCACCGAGACGGCCCGCCCGATGCGTCCCCGCAGCCGCCCGCACAGCCGCCCGCAGAGCCGCATGACGTCGATGAGCCTCGTCGAGTTCCCCGAGGCGGACGAGGTGAAGGATGAGATGGTGAAGGACGGCCTCGCCGACCCCGAGAAGGATGCGGCGCTCGCGGCCGCCCGCGAGGAGCAGAAGCGGCAGCGCGAGGACGCAAACCGCCAGGCGAGGCTTGAGCGGGCGCGGCAGCGGCAGGCGCAGGAGGACATGCAGAAGCAGCGCGACGAGGAGGCCCGCCGTGCCCGCGAAGCAAAGGCGGAGGAGGAGCGGCAGAAGCGCGAGGCGATCGCACGGATGGACGAGGAGCAGAGGAAGGAGCGCGCCGCCGCCCTCGCCGCCCGCGACCGCCAGCGCGAGGAGGAGAAACAGCGCTTCGAGGCGGCAAAGCGGGACGAGGAGGCGCGGGAGGCCGCCCGGGCTCAGGCAGCCATTGCGGAGCGACAGCGCCAACTCGCCGAGCGGGAGGCGCAGGAGCGGGAGGCGCAGCCGGAGAAGACGTCGCGGCCGGCGTCCCGCCCACGCAGCCGCCGCCCGGTAAGCCGCCCCAACTCGAACCTCCGCGGCGCCATCCCTGAGCAGCCGCCGGATGTTGTGGCTGGGCAGATGAAGGACACCCTCGCAGAGGAGGACCTCGGGAAGCCGCTGCACAACACATTGCGTGCGGCACCCGCCAACGGTGAGGCCGGAAACACTCCCATGTCCGCCACATCAACAGAGGCCCGCCGGCCCGGGCGTAGCGCCGAGGCGGAGCGGACAGCCTCAACGCCAAACGCCGCGGCGCACCAGCAGCGTCAGCCACAGCAGCGGGCGGCGCACGAGCAGCCGGCGAACGGGGAAGCAGCGGTCCATCCCAGCCACGACGCTTCTCGCGCCTCCCACGCGTCCCCTCCGTCGCAGCCGGCGTCCAAGAGGGACGAGAGCAGCAACAACCACGCGGCTGCAGCCGCAGCGGCGCCGCCGCAGAAGGAGCCAAACATGGTGAAGACCTTTGTGCTGCTCGAGGAGGGCAACAACAGCAACCACGCCGTGCAGCACACGCCGGAGTCTGTGACGTACAACGGGCAGACGGTGAACGTGACGGAGCTGAAGGTGCGCGAGGAGAACTGCTTCAACTACAACTCGACGGTGGTGCACGACCTGCGCGAGGCCGCTTGCCGGGGTTACAACGCCGCGGTGCTCTCCATGGACGTCGCCAACGCACCGAACCGCTTCGAGTCGCCGGTGTGGTCCATCGTGAACCGCGTGGTGCGGACGCTGCTGAAGGACAACTCCAACGAGGCTGGCGAGCTGCGCGAGAACTTCGAGCTGACCTGCGCTATGGGCTACTTGTACCACGACAAGGTGAAGGACATGCTGGTCCCCGAGGCCGAGGCCGCCTTCACCAAGGTGGCTGTCAACCCTTCGCCCATTTACGGCCCGCGTCTCACGAACCTCAAGTACGAGGCCGTCACCGACCCCGACCGCTTCGAGGAGACGCTGACCGACACGCTGGAGCAGGGCAAGAACGACGCCGCCATCGCGGACCTCACCGAGGGCGTCCTTGCCGCCTTTGTGCTCGTGAAGCAGACGCGCGAGACGGACGGCAGGCCGGACATCTACCTCTCCTCTCTCGTTGTCGCGTCCTGCGGCGAAGACCCGCTGCCTTACCAGTCCGCCATCTCGCACACCCGCAACGAGTACGCGACGGTCTTCCACCTCGTCTTGGGCGGCCCGAGCTACACCTGCTTCATGCTGAACCTCGGCGACGACGACACAGTGCGCAAGTCGGGTGATCCATCCCAGCAATCGATTCCTGAGGGGATCGAGACGGCCCTCTCGCTGCTGGCGCAGATGGCGAACCTGCAGAACTATGACCTCCGCAGCGGGTCTGTGAAGCGCTTCATCAAGTACGTGGAGCGCTCGCACACGAACGCGAAGCAGCGCCTGGCGAAGGAGCAGGACGAGTCGCAGCGCCGCAAGATGGAGCGCTACCTGAAGGAGCAGGAGCGCCTGCTGAACGACGCCTACGGGCTGCTGCGTGACGCCAACATTCCGATTGACGAGGAGTTGTAGCGTGCCTGTGGTGTGTGTGTGTTTGTTTGTGTGCCGAATGCTGCGTGTTTCTTTTCGGGTTCCCTCTCTTGTTCCTGTGTATTTCTTCCTTGTAGGATGCCGCACTCGTCATCGTTCTTTTTCTCCCCCTCATTTTAGCGGCGTTGCGGCTTCTTCCACTTTCCTGTCAATCTCTCTCTCTCTCTATCTCACACACTCACTCATTTGCATGGTGGCTATTGATGTAACCAGAACGCACGATCTTTTATTTGAGGGTTGCTTTTTTTTTTTCCTCCCTCCTCTTTTTTTTGCGCTTGTCTATTCGCTGGGTTTGATTTCCGTCTTTGTGTATTTTTTGTTTCTGTACATCGTTCTTTTCTCATTGATGCTCCCTCTTTCTCTCTCTTACTCCTTTTTTTTCGGTTGTGTATTCATGTGCAAATACGTGCGATCACCCATTTTTGCGTGGGGCTCTCCTCTGAGTGAGTGGCGTGTTTGGCGAGCGGTTTTTGTTCTCAACGTGTGTGTGCAGATCTCTGGTCCATGTCGTTCCTCTTCTACATCAGGCGTACTAAATGACTCCTCCTTTTCTTTTCTTAAACTCTTTTTGTTTTATGTTAGAGCGCCGTTTGCGGCTTATTTGCTGCTGATTCGGCATCTTTTCTTTCTTCTTTCTCATCTCGGATGTCATTTGTCTCTTCTGTTGTTACTAGCTTTCTTGCTCAGGATGTTGCGCGAAGTTGTTCGCGGCGCTTCGCTCCTATTTCTCCCAGATTAAAAGAAAAATCAAACACTGAATGTTTTTCCTTCTTCTTCGTTTCGCTGTTTGTCGGTACAGGTGTGTGTTTTTCACCGACTCTCTCTCTCGTTTCCGCCCGTTAGCGTTGTGAGTAGACCGTTGCTGTCCGCTTTTTGTTTCTGAGACGTATTATGTGTGTAGCACAGAAAACCGGATTTTTTTTTTGGCGGATGTGCATGTGCTTTCCTTTGCGTTTCTGCATGTGTCGGTGGGCGTTGTTTTCTTATTTTTCTAGTACCAAAGGTACACACAACGGCACACGCACACGCACGCACTCGCATTGCTCAATGCCTCATGTCTGTCGCTTCCTCTTCCCCCTCGATTTCTCTCTGTCGTCAGGGTTTTTTTTTTTAGTTTGCGTGAAAGTAGTGGAATGATGTTGCGTGTAAATGCTTATGGGAGAGTGAAGGCAGTGCGTGCGGTGCCTGTCACCTCCGCCGGCGTGTTTGTTCTCTGTGCTGGTTGATCTGTGCGATGCTTGTCATCCTCTGTGTGTTTGCCTTGTCTTCCTTTTTTTGTTGTTTGTTTTGCCATCTGAATTCTTTTTGTTTTCACCTTCTTTTTTTGAGGCTTTACACGGGCTCTAGCGTGTGCTCCGGTCGTAGAACAAAGACAACACCGGCAAGGTACCAACTACGCGAAAAGGGAGAGGTGTGTGTACAGCTGTCACTGCAGATGCACAACGAAAGGGTTTGCTCTTTTAATGCTTTGCATGTGAGTCGACCAGGTGACGTCGTGTCGCACGCCGTCGCGCGTCGTCTCGATGCCCATGATCCCCGGTTGCCTTGACACGCGATAAAGGTGGTGGTGATGCATCTGGAAAGTATGCCGACTGGTGCATCTGTTGTACGCCGCTGTAATGGCGTTGCGGTGCCTCATCTTTACAGGTAGGCTCTCTTTTTTTTTTTTTCTAAAAATAATAACGCGTTCTTGCAGCCTTGTAGTTCGTGGTTCGATCTCACAATCCTGTGCTGTCCTGTATGACGAGCTCGCTCTATTTTCTGGATCTGCCTTGCAACGCACAACCCCTTCTCAACCGCGCACTATCACCTCGCCTCCTCTCTCCTTTCTGCCGTTCTTGACCAACACACACTCCCACACGCAAATAGGAAGCAACTACGTGTTTTCTACGGTATTGTAGTCCCTCACCATCAGCAGGGAAGGACTCGGCTCGTTGTCTCCTCAATTTCGAGCTTTGCTGAGTCAGGCGCCGTTTGGCCGCTCAATTCAACGCCACGTCATCGTAGCGTCGGTGGTGGTTCGAGCGAGGGCGGAGAGCCGCCGTGACGGGTTACTGGCAAAGGAAAATTATCTAACCCATCCGTACGACCTGTATCACGGCTTAGTCGTGAGGAAGGGCCTATTCGTTCGGTATTCCATTAACCTTTTTTTTTCTTTTCTGTTGTTGTTGCTTCACACACCGCTGCACGTAGCCGCTCACTCACGTCGCGGCGTTAAGACCACTTAAAAAAGAGTGAAAAAAAAACGGTGGTCTTTTTCCTGTCTCTTTTTTTTTTTTTAGTTGTTTACTACACAGTGCCGCTGTGTGAATGCCAACGTCGCTCTACAGTGAGGGCGCAATGCGCAACTCCATAGTTGTGGACCTTGCTCACGACCTCGCCGAGTACTACGGCGAGGCACGGCGCACCTCCCTTGCGGGCACGAGCACAAGCATGCCGAGCCACCTGAGCTGTCCGCTCGGCACCTCCATCCTCAACGACCACTCGCACAGTGGAGAGCAGCTGACCCACCTTAGCACCAACCCGTCGATCGACGCACAGGAGATGACGAACTTCAGCAAAACAAGCCGCCCAACAGCGGCGCAGCGACCGCACCATCGACCCCAGCAGCACCGTCCTTCTCGCGATATCACGCCAGAAACGCCGGGGCTGCCGAACAGCTCCTACGGCAGCCTACCCACGAGTCTGCAGGCACCGGCATCGAAGGAGCCCTCGATTACGGAGGAAGAGGAGGACGACGACGAAGATAATGCGGGTAGCAGCGGCGGTGACGAGGAAGGGTACTTTGACGAGTACGACGGCGACGAGGAGGACGAGGAAGACGAGGACGGCGGGACGACGGATGGCAGCACTGATAGGGGAGCCCGCACCGACACCGGCATGGACCGCGAAAGCAGTGAGCGTAGCATGGCGTCTGGAGCCGAAACGATCCCGTGGGCACGACCAGAGGCGAGCCGCACCTGCGTCGAGACGAGCGTCTACGGCTCGCAGTACTCCAGCTCCTCCACCACCGCCGCCTCCACCAACTCCGGCACCGGCACGACGACGCAGACGACGACGCCGACGACCGCCATCACCAGCAGAACTACCTCCCTCAGTGCGCTGCCTTCCACTCTGTTCTACGCCTCTGCAGCAGGTGAGGGACGCCGCCCCTCGGCCGGTAAGCGGCGCCGCGGCAGCGCACAGACGCGTCGTGCCTCGCAGCAGCCGCAGCCGATGGCGGCGTCGCACAACGACATGAGCATGCCGTTCCTCTTCACCCACTCCGGCAGCTTCGGTGCCTTCCCATCGCCCCCGCCCGACGACGACGACGACGTTGTCGCGGCTGACGACGCCCGCGACAGCATGGAGCCGCTGCAGCAGTCAGCTGTCTTCTCTGACATGGGCTTCTCGTATGGTGGTCCCGTCCCGCCGAGCACCGCCCAGCCGAGCACCGCCCAGCAGGTTCGCTCCTCCCTCGCCCGCCCACAGAGCCGCCGCCGCTCGCTGAATCGCACCTCGCTCTCTCAGATGAACGTCTCGACGATGCACCGGCAGTCGTCCGCCCTCGCCTCGATGCTCTACTCTGCCATCGACAATGGGAGCGTGCCGGCCGGCGCCGTGGCGGAGCTGCGACGCGCGAGTGCCGCGCCGCACGGCAAGGCCGGCATGGAGGGCACATTTCCCTCCTCCATGATGTACCTCTACGCACGCACGCCAAGCGCGCTGAACCCACGCGGCGGCGCCACACTGGGCAGCGCGGCGGGAAATGGCCGTCGCCGTCGCGGCAGTGTTGCCAGCACCGACTCGGACAGCAGCGGCGTCACGTCGAGCTCCTCCACGAGTCTCAGCGAGAGTGGCAGCGGCGGTGAGCAGACGTCGTTTTTCCGGTCCACGCAGGAGGTGTGGAGGCGGGGCAACTCAGCTGCGGCACGAGACGGCGAAGAGAGCCCGCCGCAGCGCACTCTCCTCCCCAGCGGCAGCGGCTTCGCGACTGGCCTCAACATGCGGGTGCTGCGGGGCGACTTCCGAGACGAAGACGCGAGCCTCGACAGCCGCGAGCTGGCACGAGCAGCCAAGCGGGCGTCTGGAGCAAACAACGCCCCTGCCAGTGGGGCTGGTGCGACGACAGCGACCACCGCGGCCTCCTCGTCCGCAGCCGCGGCAAACGCTTCGCCTGGCGGGACGGTGGCGCAGGCCAAGGTGCTCTCGGGGGCGTCGACGCACTCCACGGCGGGCATCACGCCCGACTCGGACAACTCCAACGTCCCCAGCGGCCGCAGCGCTGGCGGGACTGCCCTTCCGGCGGTAGCGGCCACCGAGGCAATGCGGCGACGCTCTTCTGGCACCACGTTCATCAACTTTTTCCGCGGTGCCCCGGCCGTCCCGGGCCGCAGCACCACCTCGATGACCTTGAGCTCCGGCTGGGGTGCTACGCAGGCACCGAACGCGTCGCAGCAGACGGTGGTGGGTGGGTGGCGGCTGCTGAGCTTCCGTGAGACGGATGACACGCCGCTCACCAACACGGAGAACGTGCCGCACGACAAGGCCAAGAAGAAGTCCAAGAAGGGGAAAAAGGGCAAAAAGGGAAAGAAGAAGAGCGGGAAGGCGCGGCGGGCCGAGGAGGAGGCCGAGCGAGCGGCGGAGGGCGGGGGCGGAGAGGAGGAGGAGCGCGCAGACCACGGCGATGTGGCGCGCGAGGTGGCGAACGCGATGATGCAGAACGATCTCGCACCACCACAGCAGCAGGCGCAGTCGTCGTCCCCACAGCAGGTACAGCTGCAAGTCCCCCACCCGCATTCCGAGGGGCAGAGGCCGGGGAGCGCCGCGAACGCGGCGTCTGCTCCACCCGCGCAGCGCGTCAGCAACGCCTCGGGCAGCCACGCCAACACCACCAGCAGCACCGCCGGCGTTGCGTCCGGCATGGACAAGAACGCCGCACAGGTCCCGCTGCTCGCGTCGTCCCCGACGGCAGCGACAGAGGCGAAGGACGGACGCCCGCGTGCCCCTCTGCCTCCGGCCTCGGCACCGACGCAGGGGAGGATGCGGGTGGCCCGCCTCCCGCTGCGGCCGACGTCTGTTGCCGTGGGTGCGGCCCGCACCGCGTCCCCGTCGCGACCCGTTTCCTCTGCCGCCGCGCCAGGGGCGGATGGAGCCAGCGGAGGTGCGGCACCGAACGCAGGCAACCGCAGCGCGCACGAGTCGCAGCCCACGTCGATTCCACCGTCCGCCGGCCCCACCGCGACGGCGCCGCCGAAGAAACCCGCCGAGCGCTTCGACAAGTTCAAGGAGCCGCCGCTGACGAGTCCCTCCGCGACGGTGCGGCGAACGACGGTGCGGGCGGCGGCGGGAAAGCCGAAGGTGATCATAAGCCCGTCGCGGCGTGTCAACCTTGGTGGGCCGGAGACGACGGCGACGGGGGTGCGCAAGTTTCGGCCCAGCGCTGGTCCACGGCTGAAGGCGGTGATGCCGCCCTCGAGTGCGCGGACGGCGCAGAACGGACACGCCACGGCTGCCTCGAAGCCCACACCGCCGCCGGAGCGCCTGCCTCCGCTGTGACTCGAACACCTCCCGTCTCACGATGCTTTCTTCCACGCCCTCCTCTTTTTCACTGTCGTTGTTTTAGGCAGAGTGGCCTTTCGTGCTCTCGAGTTGGCGGCAGCTGGCGCGACGCCGCTTTGCTGTAAAACCCGTGGCACAACCTTTTATTAATAATAACTTAAGCAAACTAGTTGTTTCTCCTCACACTTGTAGCCGAGCTAACCTTTTTTTTTTGTTTCCTGATTAGTTGTTTGGGCCGTCTGACGCGCGCGGTTCTGTGTTCAACATCCACATCGAAGGTGTTTAGCTCCAACGTGATCCGAAACACTCCAAAAGACAATTAGCTGGTCGAAACTACTGGCGCTGTGTGTGTGATTCGACCCTTTTGTTTTTAAGTTTCTCTCTCTTATTTTTGGTGCTCTCTTTAGCTGGTGTCGCTCGCGTCTTTTACTGTTGTCTTTCCCTCCTGCTTTTTGGTTCGCCTCCTTTTTTCCTTGAACCCAACAACCGAGGTTGGCCCCTTCTTCTTCCCTCTTTTTTTTTTCTCTTCTCGTGTACTCCTGGAACTGAGCACTCTGTCGCCGCTTCTGCTTTCTCTCTTTCTCTTTTTGTTTTGCATGTTCCCTTTTCTTGTGCTTTCTTACACTTACTTTTGTCGGAAGTGTTGACGCAGCCATGTATTTTTCTGTGTGTATCTTTTTTATAATGTTGTGTGTCTGTGTGTGTTGCTGATTGCTTTGCGTCGTCTGCCTCCCCCCTCTCTCCTCCGCACGTACGCCACATTCGCTTCCTTTTTTTTTTTATACAGTAATCTCTTTTGTACAAGGGCGGGGATGCACCAGTGAAGTGTCACCGCTTTCTTTACGACAATGGTGTTCACTGCTTCTCTCTCTCTCTCTTATCGATGTGGCCTAGCGGTTACTTGCAACTTTTTTCAAGAGTTGTTTGCTTCTTTCTCCGTCTCTGTTCTGTGTTGTTCCCCCACTGAATGCGGCGATGGTGCGTGGGAGCTGCAAGTTTTGGAGAGAAGGACAAGTAACATGTAAATGGAAGATTTCTCTCGTGCGTTGTGTCTGCTTGGCGAACAAATGTGAATGGCTTAACGCGCTGCTTTTGCGGGATAGGTCTGCGCACGCGTGTCTGCACTTCTTGTCATGCCCTTTCTCTCTCTCTCTTCTTCTTCTCCTTGAAGAAGACGGTGCACAGTCCAGCGGGGGTGTTCCCTGTAATAATCGTAATAAGTGCTTCTCGCTCGACTTTAGTTTCCGTTTTGTGTGCAAAAAAAAAAAAAAAGAATAGTTAAGCCCTGAGAAAGAGAGAGGGGTGTGGCAGGCTCACGCTAGGAGCGCTGCAGCTGATTGACATTCTTCATCGTCTTCACGATTTTTTCTTCAGTGCTTCTTTTTTTTTTTTGTACTCGTATGTGCCGAAATCTGTTTTGTTCTTTTGCTAACATGTGTGTTATGTGCAGAGGCGCCTTTTGCTCTCTTCTCCCCTCGTTTCTTTTTCTTTTCAAATTGTCTTTTATTGTTCATTTTTTTTTTTGTGCTACTTTGTTTCTTGATAATTTTTCGATGTTCTTCTCTTTACTTTCGTCTTAATCGTTGACGATGCTCCTCAACCACACTTTTTTTATTCATTCGACTCTTCTGAAGTGTGTGCGGCTCTGGCTCAGATGCCACTAGGAGCTCTCATGCTGTCCAAGGAAGCTATCTTTTCCTTTCTTTTCCCTTAATCTTTAGAGACGATGCGCGTGATGAGCCCATACGTGCGGTACATACGTGTGGATGCGGTGGGGTCGCTGCTGTTGCTGTGCTGCGTGTTGGATTACGGTCGATTGCTGTGTTGGGGTGGCCCGTCTTTGGGGCTTCCAGTTCTGCTCCCAGACCCTTTTTTTTATCGATTCTGGTTCCTACTGCCTTTCTCCTTCTCCCCCCGAGAGAATTTGTTGTGAACTTCATCGCCTGCTCTCGATTTTTGTTCTTTCTGTTGTCTGTTTTTTCCCCCCTATGCGGCACCGCACCACCCTTTTGCTACGGCACCTCATGTGTGCATGTGGCTGTCCTTTCTTCCCTCTCTCTTCCGTCCTTTGCCGTGCCTCACCATGTTGGCGTTGTCCTTACTCCCTTTTTTTGTGTGTGCTCTCTCTCTCTTTCTGTTTTTGACTCTTCCGTTTTTTTTCGTCCGTCACACGGGTTTGTGAGCACGCTTTTTTCTTTTTTCTTTTTATTGTTGTCCGTCGCCGTGCCGTCACTGTGAAGCGAGCCTTTCCCTCTCCTTCCCTCGTATTTCTCCCCTGTACAATAGCTTCTTCTTTTTACTCTTGCCCTAGTGGTTGCTTCCGTGGTTGTAAGTGATAAACTTTTTATTTTTATTTTTTTCTTTATCGTCTATGATCGCTTTCTGTTTTTTTGCTTCCTTAACTTCCCCGCGTGTTCATTATACATATTTTCTGGTTTTGTTTCAATTTAGTATCTCTCTATGTCAGTGGGTGTTGTATGTGGCTCTGGTGCTGTGTGCGTGCGTCCACGTAGTGAACAGAGAGACTTATGTGCGTAGCTGTGCTTTACGATGTTGTTGTTTGCAATAGTTTTTTTTTTCATTTCAGTACTGGCTGTTTGCCACGGAGCTGGATTTGTTGTTTTGTCTTTTGCATGCAATGACAGAAGCGTTTGTGCGTCACAGCTGCTGCGGACACGTGCTCATCAGTTTTGCGTGTCACGCGGCTTTCCTTCTTGCGGGCATCCGCCACTGTGTGGGTTGTGGGGCACACAAGCGTCCCTGTCTGCACAGCGGTGCGTGCGCCTGTCATTTTGTTTTTTCCTTCTTTTCTTTTTCCTTCTTCACCTCCGTCCTTCCCCCCTTTTTTTCTTTCGTCTGTGCTGAAGTGTCTTTGTGCTTGAAAGGAGAATGTTGACCCAATGCAGAGTGACCGCCGCACCTGCATGAACGGGAGAAGCACTGACACCACGCCCAATAATAAAAAAAGAAACAATTTGTTCTTTTTTTCTCTCCGCTCCGACTCTTTTTCTGCCTCAAAAAAATCTTTTCGCTGTGGCAGGCATGTGCATCACTTTCTTTCAGGTCATCTTTGTTTTTTTTTTTTCTTCTTGTGCTGCTCCTTCCTACTCTCTGAGTTGTTGCTTTCTTTGTGTTCCCATGCAAAGCGGGCGTACGCGGTGCGACATGAGCGAACGGACCAGAGAGCTGTACCGTGTGTGTTGTCTAGCAGCACCACCCCACGTCTCCCACAGCACTGACACCCACATCCCACTTCTACCCGTCTTTTGTTTTTCTACTTTTTCAAAATCGGAAAGGTCGCTCGTTTGGTTTCTTTTTTGTTTTGTACTTTAGCCCTCTCTCTGTTCTGGTTGTGAAGCGGCGAGAAGAAAAATGCACTTTACCAGTTCTCTATATAGTTGGATCGAAGGACTGCTGAGCGTTGCACTGTTTATTTATCTTAAAGCGTCGCCGCTGGCGTTGTTTGCGGGTTCGAACATGGCTGTGTTTCTTTCTGCGTACATTTGTGTGTTTCTTTTTTGTTGTTGTTGTCGTTGTGCTCCTATGTGGTTGAGCTGTGCTCCGTGTATCGCGCCATCGCGGCCCTCATTCATTTGTCAACTTCCCCTTTCTCTCTCTCTTTGGGTTATCTATCTTTTATTGATTCCTTGCTTTGCGAACCTGTTATATAGTATTGTTGGGTGTCAGATGTTTGGTTGTGTCTTTTGCTCTCTATTATAATCTATTCTCCCTTGCGCCACATTGTCACCTTCTTGTCCTCTACACATTCTCTCTTCTTCTTCCACGTATTTTCTTTCGCTGTTTCTGTGCTGTTTGTGCAGCCCACGCACCTGTGCGTCGTCAACTGTCAATTGGATCTGATATAGTTTTTTTATTTTCCTTTGCACGCATTCCTTTGGCAGTGCTCTACACAACAACAAAAAAATAACAATGACAGCTTGTCATCAGGCGGTGCTGCTGGCCCTGTCGTGGTTGACATCAGTGTTTTCGGGTAGCTTTTTCTCTATCTCTCTCTTTCTTCTCTTCCAGAAAAGTGAATGATGCTTTGAGAGGTGCTCCCACGCGGCGAGCACGTCCTTGTGATAACTGGATGTTCGGTGATGGCATTAAACTGGGCACAGTCAAGGAACTTAATGCTGCTGCTCCTTCGTGTTGCGTTGCCGAATGCTCATTTTACCGTTTCTTTCACCCTCATGGATGCAGGGGGGGAAAAAAAAAAGTAAGCACGTGAACGAATGTATTGCTTTGTCGACCACATCCGCAGGCTGCTCAAGGAATACCGAAGCTCCCGTATCGGCTCTTCCCTCTCTTTCTCGCTCTCCGTCTGCCGGTCACTCGCTCACATTCTTCTTCGTGCTTCTTCTTCCTCTTTCTCTCTTTCCGCGTCGCACCTTCTCCATACACCTCAACTCTCTCCTTTCTTTCATCACCAAAAGCTGCGTCTAGGAGGAACTGCCGGTGCCCGTTCTTTTCCTTTGTCGCTGCTGCTGTTGTCGCAACGCGGGAAGGCTGCATTGTTTGACGACTTCAACACGCAGCATTACATTGGCGGTGCCCGTCAAGCACACACATACACTTAGCTACTCGCTACAGCACTATCGCTGTCGCGCAGACCTGTCTTTTGCACAGGTACTATACATATTAAGGTCGAGTGCCCTGGCTTGAACACAAACACACACGCACACACACGCAAACGCCTCTGGGCAGTGGTGTGTATTGTAGAGCTGTTTTAGTGCGTCAACGAGGACCTTGATCGAAGAGAGAGTCTTGACACTGTTTTTTTTTTCTCTTTTTCCCGCTGTTTGTTTGGTGAGGCGACGGAGACGACGCAAAGTGTTTTGTTTGCTAGGTGAACTTCTCCCTCTCTTGTATTCCTTCTGTTTCTTCTTTTTTTTTTTCAGAACCGCGCTTCCAACCTCTTTTGTTTTCGTGGTGGTAGGTTGCTGATTTCTGCGCGATTTATCAAGTGCGCTTCACGACGTGGCGAGAAGAGGGCACCTCATTGATTTGTTTTATACTTTTCCAAATTAAGCTGTGTTGCCGCAATTCTGCAATTCCAGTAAGAAGAGAGGACTTCAGTCGACTTCATTCTTTTTCTTTTCGCCCTCTCTTTTCCCTCGACACCCAGAAAGGGTGCTGCTTGGCGGTGGGTGCACACGCAAACACACGCACACAAAAGAGAGGTGACTTCCATCCTCGCTTCTGTGTGTGTGCCCCTGTTTGCTGTGTTTGTTATCTCCCCTCCTTCGTGCCTTTCACTTCCTTTTTTTCTTTTTACCTGCTCGAGCACTTTTCGAGCATCTTTTTGCTGTCTCCTCTCCTCGTCACACGTTGCTTGTGAGTGCGTGACGCTATTCTTCGTTTCATTAGTGCACTGCTCCGTCCTTGTGCTTTTTATTGTTCTCCCTCTTCTCCTGCTAAATTTCTCCCCTTCACCCATTTCTGAATTGTTTTGACCATTCTTAATTTCTTCTTCT
The DNA here is from genome assembly GCA_000331325.2 of Crithidia fasciculata. Lineage (NCBI taxonomy): Eukaryota > Euglenozoa > Kinetoplastea > Trypanosomatida > Trypanosomatidae > Crithidia > Crithidia fasciculata. The sequence goes on from CM003428.1 coordinate 1,188,504, forward strand.
ATTCCCGTCGTTTCTTTACTTCTCTTCTTCTCCCCCCTTCCGTGCTGCGCTGCTATCCTGCTTTCTCAAGTATCGTTTTTTCTCTGTGTGTACTCCTTGCGACATCGCACGGTGTATCACAGAAAAAGAAACAACCGGTCATCCGTTTATGCAAGCAGCTGCCGGTCACTGTGCCTGTTGCTGTGGGTGTTTGTACACTGAGTATTGACTCGGCTTGTCGATTAGGCCCTACTCCTTTTCTCTTGTAGTCTTCCAATTCGCTGTTTTCATTGTTTTCGTACTTTCCTCTTCCTTCTCTTCCCAACCCAATTTGATTGTCTTTTTTTTTTCTTTCCCCTCTTCTTGTCTTCACCCCATCGCTGTCAGTAAGTCTTTATATATACTGCCTTATTTTTTTTGCTTTTGCGCTCGCTGCGTTTTCTTGTAAACTGCGTGTTTGTGCTTTTTTTCCCTCTGTTCTGCGTATTCCGCTTTATTTTCTTTTTCTTTCTCAGCTGTCTTCTCCTCATATTTATTTTGTCCCTCACTTTCTCTCTCGCTCTCTCTGCCCCTTGCGGTGTTCTGATAACTCTCTCAGCCGTCCGAGCGCGCTCCTGCGTCCGCTGTGACGAACTTGAGCGGCATCGTGGCGTTCCCGTGCACCTTCGCGGCATTGTAACAAACTAGAAAATTACGTTGTATTTGTCGCCTCTCACGATGCCCGCGCAGCTGATCTGTGACAAGACCACGCCCACCGGCACCGACGCGGAGGCGGGAGCCGCAGACTTCCACCTCAACGCGCCTCCGCAGCGCCGCGGCAGCACCAGCAACAGCGGCAGTGGCAGCGCCGCCACGTCGCCATGCAGCGTCGCTCCCCACACGTCCACCTCGCCTGCCCCTCTCTACGGAAAAGTGCAGCGCAGCCCCCACCACCTGCCTCAGCTGAACCTCGCAGAGGAGGCGCGCAACTCTCCTCTGATGCCCAACGCGAGAGCCACATGCGACGCCTTCAGTCTTGGCTGCAGTGGCGGTGAGGGTGGGTATATCAAGACGTCCCCGATAGCACCGGCGACAGAGGAGCAGCAGGCGTTTGCGACGGCGGTGGGGCTGCGGCGGGTGCCGAGCCGTCGTCTCCTTCCCATTGTCCCCCTCGACCCGCCCGCCCTCGCTGCCGGAGCTGCGGACGCTGCGAATCACCCCGAAGTGTCTCCGCTGGTGGCGCACTCCCCAACCTCGACGCCGCGCGCCTTCGCACGACCACGCGGTGGTGATGCCTCGGCTTTCAGCGCACACACCGCCCTCAGCGGTTTCCCCCGATCCGCAAAGGCACCGACCTTCGAGCAGCGCCGCATTCCCCTCCCACCCCCGGCAACGGTGGAGGGCAGCAGCACGCAGAACACCAACAGCAACAGCAGCAGCACCGCTGTTCCACGTGGTGCGGTCGCGATGCCCGGCTCTCTCGTGGCCGCATCCGTGCCGCGATCACCCGCCCTGACGGACGGACGCGACAAGAAGGCCGCTGCGGTGGCGACTCCGTTGCGTGCAGAGGAGCTGGCACGCAGCCACGGCCTCGCCGGCCATCGCAGCCGCTGCGGCCCGCTGGTAGCCTCGGCTGCCTCGCCTATGCGCCGCATCGTCGACCGCAGCGGCATCTCCTACAGTCCTATCTCCCCTTCAGCGCTGACCGGCGCGTGGGCGACGGCAACGACTGCGGCAGCCGCGCACCCCACTTCTGTTGCGTCCAGCACGGCTGCCACACCCACCGCCACTCGCGGCATCTTGTTCACGCCCATGTCCTTCGAGAGCACACCAGCGGAGGGATTGGATCGGCCCATGATGCGGGCCCCAACGTCACTGCGCTGCCCCACCGATGCCGACGTCCCGGAGCAGCCGCAGCTGCAGCAGCCACTGCCGCCTGTCGCCACCGCCGACCTCGCCGACCGTGCACAGGCGCAGATGGTGCGCGAGATGCTGCAGTGGCGGCGCGGTGGCCGGCACCGCCCGCTGCAGCTGCGTACTCGCACCCCCGAGGACGTCCGCTACGCCGTGCAGCCCGTCACTGTGCTGCCGACGCGCGCCTCGCACGTTTTCGGCAGCGACAAGGGGGAGAGTGTTGTGAGTGGTGAAGCTGCTGCTGTGTTTGCCTCGCCAGCGTCGCGTGCGCGGGTGGCTCTGCCGCTCAGCCCAACGCCCGATTCCGAGGCGTCGATAAGTGCGGTGGAATTGGTGCCGATGCCGCCGACCGGCAGTGCGTGGAACAGTGTGGGGTCGGCGGCGCAGATGACCGGCACAAACGAGCTGCTGGAGGATGCGATGCGGCTGCAGGAGCCTCCGCAGCACCAACAGCCACAGCAGCAGTTGCATCACCACCGCGCCGGCGCCTCCCGCTCGCACACATCCCTGGTGTCGCGCTGCTCGACCCCTGAGGCGGCGCGCGTGGATGGCAGCACGGTGCTGCGCCGCAGCGATGCGTCTCCGAAGCACGGCGCTGGTACTCTGCGCCGCAGTCTCCCGTCCGACCGCGCCTTCGCCTGTCCCTCGTCGACCTCCTTGCATGGCGAGGCGCACCGGGAGGGCAGCGGGTGGAGCCGAAGTGAGGTGGGCGGGCCGTGGGGCGGCAGCAGCCGTCATCTGAACCTGTCCACTCTCACTATCTCCTGTGCTCCCGCCCTGGGCTCCTTCTCCACCAACTCGGACAGCAGTCTCATGCCATGAGAGAGGCACCGCAGCGACTGCCGGCTTTACGTTTTGTTAGAAAAAAACATAAAAGTAAAAAAAAACTTGTGGGAGGTGTAGGGAGACTCTTGAAGCGAAAGGACGGCCGCTGCTGTTGACTGTGTGCTTCTCCTCCTGCCCCCATGTTTACTTTTCCTTTTTTTAGTCCATATTCCTGCTCATTTCTTCAATTCTCCATTCTTTTACTTTTCTCTTTTTTTTTTTGTGGAGTGATGCGTGCCAAATAATGTGTGTTCTGACTAATCCTGTTGTCTTGATTCCCGCTTTACCACCGCTGCGCCTTTTATTGTGCATCACTCGCTGGAAGTGCCGCTGTCTGAGCTAGCTTCGGCTGGGTTCTTTCTGTGCCGCTTCTTTTTTTCTTTTTTTGGTACTCACTTTACTGCTTTGTCGACTCTCTATTGTGTCTCTCTCGAGCTCCTTCCTTTTAGTACTTTTTACCTTCTTTTGTTTTTAATTCTCCGTATTCCGCAATACAAAAGGAAAAAACAAACGCACGGCGATGTACTTCGACTGATGTTTACTCGCTACCGATACAGCTGCGGCACAGTGATTGACTTTTGTTTTGTTTTGCCACGCTAATCCATGTACACACCACTCATCTCCTCGTGCGGAAAAAAAAGGTAAAAGAAAAAGGGAGGCAATAGTCGGAGAGCGCAGAGGAGGAGCAATCATTTTCTTATCCCTATCTACTTCATTTTATTTCGCACTTTTTTTCTCTTTCTTCACCTCGCTTTCTGTCGCCGTGCATGCGTGCATGCAGCTGTCTCACTCCTGTTTTTCTTCTTGTTTCACATCTTTTGTCTATCCGTAACGTCGATATACATACTCTATATGTACACTAATTATTTTGCCCATTTTTCAAATATAAATAAGGGTTAGTATTGGCCCCATTTTAGTACTCGAAAAGCTCTCCTGTTTATCCCCTCTCTGCAATCACTTTATATTTATTTTAATTATCGTTTGTGCTTCGCAGCGCTTAAAGTGTGTGTGTATGTGGCGTGCGTTGTGTGTTGCACACCTCTCCCTCGCCTTTTTTTTTTCGGTGTTGTTGGTTTTGGTGGTACAGAATTGTCTTTGAAAATGAAGTTTTTTTTCTTTAAATGGTTGCGTTCAAATAACTTCCTTGATTGCTCCTATGTACTCCAAAATGCCTTTTCTTTTATTTCTTCTTTTATGTGTGCCGCGTCTAGTGAACGCATCTTTTTCAGTGGTTGCTGCGTTTCTCGTTTTTGTTTTGTTCTCCCGTTTTACTTTAGTGCGCAGGAGAGGCATTTTCTCTCGCTATCTCTCTGTGCAAAGGGCTAAAAGAAGCACGCGACAGCTCCCGCACTCCGTCTTTTCCTCTACCTTCATGTGCTTTTTAAACTCCAAATATGTTTTTTTTTGGTGTGTTTGTGTCCCTCTGGATTTGTCTTTGCGAAGCTTGAGAACAGACCAAAAAGCAGAAGAGGCTACACACTGCTATTCCTTGTGTGTAAGTGTAAAGAGGCATCTTTAATTAGAGAGATTTCAGTTCGACGCTTCACCGATGCCGTTGTGTGCGCTCCTCTCCCATTGTTGGTGTAGCTCAAAAACAAAAAAAATATTGACACGTCCTCTATTGTTTCCACAGCTGCGGCTGGTGCACGAATGTGTGCGCAACGTCGGCCAGTGCTTGTTTAAGAGCTTCCTTCTCTTTTCGACAAGGGACACAAGTGCGGCAGACGTGCTTGCGAATCCTTAAATCCTCGCTGGACTGTTGAGCCACCTCTGCGAGAACCTCAAAAGTGCACACGGCGGTGTGGGACTCGCCACCGCTTTATATCTGTATGCCACCGAGATAGGGAAAGGAAAAAGTGACGTTACCTTCTTTTTCTGCAGTATTGCCTCGCTAGGTTTTTAGTGCTGCGATTCGTGACCGTTTATGGTTACCACCTCTCCTATTGCCCTCTTTCTCTTTGCTGCAACGTGCATTACCGCACCCACCAACGTACCGCTCGCAAAGCGCGTTGTTTGTTATTGGAGCTTCACACTTTCGCCCTACTCGCTCTTGTGCCGACTTCTATTTTTTTTTCTTTCGCTTTGCCATAGTTAGTACTGCTCAAAAAATCCAGCGCTTCGGAACAGCATCAGCGATCTCTATTTGACGAGATACGAGATACTCAGCTTCACACAGCGGTCAACTTTTATCTTGACGCTGTTGCAGAGTGCCCGTTAAAGTCGTGTGTACGGTGGTGTACCGCCTTTCTTGAGCGGAACACGCTGTTCTCTCTGTATTCTCTCTCCTCTCATCGTTTCTTTTTCGCTAAATTCACGAACTAATTGTTTGGCTTGTGCACCACGTACCTCGTATTTAGTCCCGTGTTGTGGTGCGACACTGTGATTTTGGTGTGTTTTTCTCTTGTTTCGCGTGTGTGTGTGTCTTCCTCCTTTTCTTTGCACTCTCTGGTGGCCGCCGTTGTTTCTTTGTGTGTACCGGAGACAAATCCAAAACAGATACGGTACGTGTATCCCTTCTCTTTTTCACTTTGCCGCATCTCAACACACGCATAAACGCACGCAAACGAAGGGCGTTTTGTGGGACGGACTATAACGATTTGCTTGTCTCGTTGTGTGTACGTGTGCACCGCGTGGCGTTTTTTTTCTCCCTCTTTCCTTCAAGTAAGTTTTACCTCCTTTTTTTTCCTTTTGAATTAGTTCTCTCCTCTGCGTAGCGGCGTTGGTTTTTTTTTTTCCCTCACATAAGCGCCTTGAGCACCTCTCGAGTCACCATAGCATCACAAACACAAATCCACGCAACAGAGAACACCCTCGAGCTTGGTACTCTCTCTCTCCCTCATCTGTTTTGTCACTCGGTAGCCGTCTTGGTAAAACGCTTCTTCCCACTTTCTCTTCTTCTCCTTACTTCTCTAAAAAAGCGTTTTATTTTCTTTTTCTTCCAATTCTCTTCTCTCTCGTTCGTCGTTTTTGTTTGCTGTTTGACGTGTTCTCCTCATTTGTTAAGTGCTTTGTGTTGTGTGTGTGTGTGTGTGTGTGTCGTTTTCCACAGTCTCTCCTATTTTTTTCTCTACCACTCATTCTCCCTTCTTTGCTCTTATTTTTCTCTTCTTTTTTTTTTTGCGTGTTTGTTTGCGTTTTGTTTGTTTTTTGTGTCTCTTGTCTTTTCAGAAGCTTTCTATTCGACACCACATTTCTTTTCATCCCGTCTTTGTGAATTTGTTTGCTGTGCTGCGAGCCTTTGAGCCTGGAACTGTTGCGGACCAACACGCATTCACACTCAAAGCCGCACCGCATTGCCGACAAGCGTACCTCTTGACGTGGCGAGAAATTGTTTTCTTGTTTGGTTAAAAGAAGAGACATCGACCAACGCAGTGCTTTGCTCTGTTCTCTCCTCTCTCCCCTCTGTTCTCTTGTCTTCCACGTACCCGTATTACTTGCTTTCGACTATTTTCCTGTGATTTACCGCAGCACTTTTTATACTTTTGTCTGTGTGTGTGTGTACGCTCGACGAGCGTAGGTGTCGATTACTTCTCAAACGTTACTGTGCTTGGTTTGCTTCTCCCTCGTTTTTGGCCTATTCTACCGCAGACGTTGGCCCATCGTCACGCAAGCGCATACACACGTCTTTTGCGACCTTTACTCGTACGCAGACTGCAGCCTCTCGTCTTGAATACGCCTCTTTTGTATTTTTTTCTCCTGTATACCTCCGTCATGTCGGCATCGCAGCAGGCGCTGATGCGCCGCGTGCACCGCCCTCTGCCCGGCCCCGCAAGTCCGCAGGAGGGCGGCGCGGAGAGCAGCCTGCCGTGTCACACTCCCGCCCGCGACTCTGACGAGCGCTTCGACAGCGTGCTGCTCTCCTCCCGCAGCACCGCGTCGCTCAACCGCATCCCTTCTCCATCTGGTATCACCAAAGGGTCCGCCTTTGCCGAGGCACCGCTCTCCCACTCCCCTCAGGTCCCGCTGCGCAGTGGCAACACAGGCAAGACAGCTGCTGGCGCAACAGACGCTCCGTGGCGCACCCAACGCGTTGGCACCTCGGCTAGCAGCGAAGAAGCCGGTGCTGGCAGCCGCAGCCGCGATGTGCACCTCGCCGTGCGGGCGACACCGGAGCGGGCGGCGGCGCGCTGCATCATCGACGGCGCCAACAACAGCCCGACGTCGCAACAGCGGTCCAGCGTGGACGAAAAAATGACCGACAGCGTTTTGCGGCCGGTGGAGGACAGCGTCTCGTTTGAGTTCTACAACCACCACCACCACCATCACCACCCGCCGCAACATCCACAGCCGCAGCAGCTAAGCACTGCGCGCCACCACGGCAGCTCCCATAATAGGCCGACCACCACCACCACCAGCGCCACGGACTCGCGCACTTCGCGCGGCATCGTCGGCTACCCATGTCGTGAGTCTCCCATGGCGCCGAACAAGCTGCCGATCGTGCCGATTCCAGACTCCTTCAGCCAGCGCTGCACCATGTCGATCAGCCTGCGCGACCAGCATGGTGACGGCCGCTACGCCGCCATGTCGCAGAGCTCCCGTCTCGACGAGGCCCGCCAGTACTCCCCCCGCACCCTCGACGGTGACGACTCCCTCCTCGATCCAGCGGCGCGTCGTCACATCCCGCTGCTCGACGACATGGTGCGCAACAGCACCACCGAGAGCTTCGTCGCGGAAGACGCCGCGGGGCAGCCGCCGCGGGTGGACGCCTCGCTGACGTCGCAGAACTTCATCCGCAACTACAAGCGCCGCCACACAACGCCAGGCAATGGTGGACGAAGCGGTGGCGGCGGTGGTGGTCGCTACGGCTCTACGAGCATGAGCGGCTCCCCACGGGTGTCCGCAGATGCGGTGGCTGCCCGGCCAGCAGGCAGTGCAGCGCCAGAGCTCCTCTCGTCCGATCAGCTCACACGGATGCCCACCGTGCACGGCAAGCGGCGTGGCAGGAAGTCGGCAGGAGCAGAGGCGGAAGACATCCCGCGGGGCCGCCACGACAGCGACGTCCTCGGCAGCCCAGCCGCAGCCACCTTCCTGCGCGCCGGTGACGCGTCTCTGTCGTACTCGCCGCCAGTGGACGAGTTTGCCGCGGTGCGTGCGCCAGTCTCCGGGCTGCGGGCGAAGGTACTCGGCAACACCGCCATCGACGAGGACGAGGCCGCTGAGAACCCGGAGGTGCAGGCGCTGCTGACGCAGCAAATTGAGCGCTTCGTCTCCAAGGTGGTCCGCCAGCAGCACGGCGGTGGTGCGACGGCGGGCGGCGACTCACCCTGTGCCACCGGACTTGATGAAACGCGCGCTGAGATTCTGCGTCGAGCCAACGCTGAGGCCGCTGCTACGACAGCAGACAGCATCAACAGGGACGAGCAGAACACAGCTGTCCGCCAACCGCTCACTGAAGGTGTCGCTGAGATTTCGACGAACCCTGCAGTGGCGCGGCGGCTGCGCAACGCTTCGAAACGCGTTCGCTTCGACCTTGGCGGCCTGGTGCCCCGCGACGGCGACGGGCCAGATGCGCTGCGGATGCCGCGCCACAGCGGGTCAGCGCAGCGGTCATCGTCGCCGCCAGCGGCGCCAACGGTGCAGGACACAAACGACAGCGAGAGGACGCCGCGCATCACGCCGCAGGTGGTGGACGTCCGCTCTCTCCTCCGCGCTGGTGTGTGCGAGAAAGAGATCAGCTCCCCCGCCACCCCAGTCAAGGACACAGCCGCTGAGGAGGAGGAGGTGGTGGTGGTGATCAGCACCGCTGCACCAACCCCGACCCACTTCGCCGGCGCCGACCGTGTGGCGCCGCCGCAGGGAAGTCTCCGCAGCAGCGTCGACGGCAGCGAGCAGCCCCGCTGCACTCCCCTCAGTCCTCAGTCGGTGGCCGCGCCGTCCGCTGCTGCGACGCCGTCGGCGAAGGGCGTACCGGCGCCGCCGGCCACCTCTGCCCAGGAGCCGCAGCAACGGCGCAAGTCGGCGGGCAAAATCCGCAAGGCAACAAAGATGCACCGCAAGGCGGCTGTGGCGCTTGTTTCCGGGGCAAGCGAGTCCGTCGTGGTGTCGCGCTCCAGCACGTCGTCGTCGGTGCGTCAGTCACAGCTGACTCCGCTGCGCGGCCCGCAGATGAGCCCCTACCAGTCGGTGGAGGGCAGCACGGCGGAGGGCGGGTCGACGAGCATTCCGCCCTCCCCGCGGCCACCCCTGCCCGGAAGTCTCAGCAATCCAATCTTCCTCACTGCAGCCGCTCCCGACGCGACGGCAGCAGTTGCAGCGATCCCAACAGGCGTGGACAGCGACTTCGGCACACCAACGCACCGCATCCACATTGCTGGTCTGCAATCCCACTCGCCGAAGGCTGGGGCGGCACCACCACCGGTGCCCGCAGCGGCCACTCCGCCGCCCCTCCACACCACCCAAGTCGTGCCCCCGCGGCAGGGACCCGATGGCTGCGGCAAAGCACGGCGCCGGCGCACTTCCACCGGCGGCTCACACAAAGGAGCCACCGCCACCGCCCCCTCGTCGCGCCGCAGCAGTCTCCCGCTCGCCGCTGTGCCGCCCACCAAGTCGGACACCTACATGGAGCTGCCCGCCCTTTCCGCGACGTCGCACAGCTGCACTTCCACACCGGACGTAGTGGCACCGCCGGGCACCACCGGCGACACGACGGCGACGCCCTCGCTGGCTGGAGAGGTGCAGGTGCTGCTGCCCGCGGCGATTCTGCGGCGGCTGGCGGTGCCACAGGACGGCGTTGTCCCCGCCCACAGCGCGAGCGAGTACGTGGGCGGTGCGACAGCCACCGCGGGACAGCGGCGGGAGCGCTCGGGTAGCGTCGCGGAGATGCAGGGCGAGCGGGGGCTGTCGCCTGCGTCGACCGCCAGCGGGAAGTCGACTGCTGGGAGGCCGAGCAAGGCGCAGGTGGTGCAGCTGAGCACGCACGCCCTGCCACGACTGTCGAGCTCGTCTCTGAAGTCCCGCTCCGTCTCGCAGACGATCTCGCCCCCATCCGCAGCGCAGGAACGCGAGGAGGAGCCGAGTGCGGCAAATTCCAGGCGTGACGTGCGCCGATGACGTGCGCGGGGGACTGCAGTAGACTTTTTTTTGTTGTTGCTGTGCCACACGAGCTGTTGTGAAGCAACTCGCTGCCGCTTTCCTCTGCTTCTCTTTAACGCATCTCTGTGACCGCGCACCCAAAGAGATCGACCGCGTTATTTAACATGAACTGCGCAGTGTGTGTGTGTGTGTGCTGGTGGTCGGGCAGTCGCAAAGGTGTCCAACCCGCGTCACCGTGTGGCAACACCCACTCTCGCAGCTCTAGTGCTTGTTTTTTTTTTTTTTCTTATATGCCCACTTCTCTTAAGAGAAAGAAAAAAAGTAATCGCCTTTTATTTTGTTCTTCCATCTTATTGTTATGGATGTGTGTGCGCACCTCCAGAATTACAGTTACGCCCTTTTTTTTTCTCCCCACATTAGCTGCCCTTCTCCGTCACTGATGCGAGCGAAGCACGCCGGTGCGACGCCGTCAACATGCCAACGCTGCACATTTCCTTTCTCCGCTTCTGTTATTGTTTACATCGTTCTTTATTTTTTCTTTCTCCGTTCCTTGTCTCCGTGCCTTTTCCTTTGTGTCCGTCTCCTCCTGAGTTTTTTTTTGGTAAATTGTTGTCTCCTTCTGTGCTGCTTCTCACTTCGCAATTTTATTTTCACTAATGTTTCTTTGCCTCTCTTTCACGCGCTTCTTCCTCAATGCTTTTCTTTGTTTTTCTTTGCTCGTCCACATTACACGCTCGGTGAAGCTCTATTGTACAGCCTGACGTACCGCAGGGTGCGCCAATCTTTGCTCTTCTCGAACATAAAGGAAAAAGGATTCAAAAGGTGGTGCAAACGTTGTAGCCTCCAATCTAGGCGGTCGCTGTTGTACTAGAAGAGCTTCCTTTTTGCTTCCGCCTCTGATACGCACACGAACTCACTTTTTTTTTTGTATGGCCTGACTGTTGACGCTCAACTGCGCCTGATGGGGAGATGCACATTGGTTACGAGTGTGGAAAATGCCGGCACGAGTCGTTAAGCTTTCTCTGAGTGGACGCCTGTGTCCCAAACTGGGCCTTGCGCTCATCATCGAGGAATCAACCTCTCATCTCTTTCCCTCTTTCTTGTATTGACGTAGCTGGCTCCGACGTTAGTCCTGTGCGCACACAGCGCAGACCCACGCATCCTGCCCACGTCAGCTTAACACGAGGAGCGGTGTGCACCACTATCCGATTTTCCCATTCTCCCCCAACAATCAAAGAACTACGGCTGCAGCACACGAACACACACACACACACACACAAGCGCCGCTCTAATGCGAGGAGGCCCTCACGCGCGTGCAAGGTGACCGCAGCTACTCTTATCCTTCCCTTTATTCTTTTTGCCATTTTAATTAAGAAAAAAACAAATAACGATGGGGATGGGCACGTGGGCGAAAGGCGTGCGGCGCCTCGACTCGCTCGCTGCGTCGGTGTGCAGCGTCTGTGACTTTGCAGCTTCGTGGCTCTCACGGTTTACGTCGTCGATACCGCGGCTGCCCACCTCTTCTGCACTTGGCGATGAGAGCTGGACGCTCTACCGTAGCGCCGCCCTTCTCACGCTCGTCGTCACCGCCCTACGCTTGAGCCGTGGGTACTGCTTTGGCAACGGCGTCTACCTGCGGCGCCGCGTTCTTCTCTTGGCCCACATCCGGGCTTTTGTTCTGCAGTGGGAGGCGCGGTGCGCGACTGAGGTGGAGGGATGCTGCGCAGACGTGGATGGGGAGGCGATCGCCGTCCTGTCGCGCCTCCTCGGCCCTGCAAATGCGAGAACAATGGTGGACACGTGGGGATCACCGGGGAGAGCGTCTGCCGCTGCTCCTGTGTTTTACGGCATCACCTCCTCTATCGCCTTCACTGCGGATGTCTCGCTGGAGGAGGCGCTGGAGGTGGCCTACGTGAGCCAGTACGTGCTGCACCGGCCCGACGACCTTCACTGGCTGCAACGGTTCGTGCGCATTGTGCAGTACATGGTGCTGCGGCGTCTGTCGATGATGGAGGAGGTGCGACTCTACGCCAAGCTTCACCATCGCGTGCTCTTTCCCGACGCCCACCGTGTCCCGCAGGAGCAGCGCACGACGTCGTTGCTGTGGGGACGCTTTGCGCGCTCTGCGGGTGCGCCGTCCTCGTCTTGCGACTCTACCGCATGCCGTCCGAAGCGTGCGTGGCGGCTCCACCGCTGTCCAACGTGGCTGGTGCGGTGTGCCACAGCAGACGGCGCGTCCCCCTTCGCTGCGTACCTCTGCCTCCCGTTGAGTTACTTCCCTGTGGAGGCGGTGCTGCCCTACACGGCGGCCGAGACGTGGCTCAACGACCGGCTGGTAAACTCCCTCCTCCCACAGTGGCAGCAGGACTGCAGGCGCACGTTGCAGTCGTGGTGTGTGTCTTCCGCGTTCGACGCGCCGCTGCGGAGTGCGAGGAGGGAGGCGGAGGCTCGTGTGGCGTGTAAGGTGTGTTATTGGGTGCTCCACTACGTCGCTCCGCTGCTGCATCAACAAGCGGAGCTGCAACACGTCGCTGCTCGGCGCTTCTGCACGGAGCGGCTGTGCGCGCTGGCCTTCCCGGAGCGCCGCCTCGCTGCGACCTGTGCGCCAGGCAGCCAAAACGTCGCGCAGTCTCCGTGTGGGTCGCTGCGGCTGCTGTGTGCTGCCGCCTGCGACAATGTCCCGTCGTGGCGGCGCAAGTTTAGTGGCACATCGACCTCTCCGCTGTCCGTGCGGTGTGATCCCGCAGAATGGGACGCTGCCGCGCAAGCTGGGCAACGCGTGCGTCGTGCCCTGCTGTCTCGTGCCCTCACGCAGGGCCTCTCCATCACGCTGCAGGTGTGCCTCCCCCGCCTGTCGCTGCGCCACGTGGCGGAGATGATCGCGGCAGGCTACTGCGTCGAGACAGAGTCAGTAAAGAGCGAGGGAGGCGCGTCGCCTGTGGAGGCGCTGCTGCGGTCGCTGGTGCTGCAGATGCTGTGGACGACTGCCGCCGGTGTGGCCGAAGTGTTTCTGCAGCGCTGGGTCGGCAGTCTCGGCGAGCAACTCTCTGCCGCGGTTGCAGCCGATGTCAGCGCCACGCTTGAGGCGAACTTGTTGCACGTCGATGAGGCCTTCCTGCGGCAGTGGCTGCGGGGAAGCGCGGGCCAGGACGGCGGCGGCAGCCCCTCTCCCCCGCCGTCGCCGTCACCCAAGGTGCGCACGAGCGCTGCTGGCTCCTTTCTTCTGCGCCGCTCTCTCTCTGTCGAGGACGTGCTGGGTGTTGGCCGGCGCAGCGGGGAGCGGGTGCTGGCGGTGCACGACGCCGTGGTGAGGCGGTGGCTGCGGGTGGCGGTGGTCGGCCTGCACGCCGTGCTGACGGGCCAGTGGCGGCCTCTTCTCGGCGCCGTCGCCACCGCCTGGGCGGATGTGCCGCGGTGGACGTCTGCCGTGTCGGTGCGCGTCGGCTACTCGCTTCCGCAGGACGTGTCGCGGCTGCTGGCGCGCCGGGACGAGAGTCTCCCAACGCGTAGCCCGGGTGGGTTGCGGCTGCTGCTGGAGGTGTTATCCGAGGATGCCGAGACGACTGCTGTGGCATGTGAGTCGAGAGGAGGGGTAAGGGGCACAGCCCGCGGCTCTCGCTTGCCCCACCCCTATCTTGCTCTCCTTGCCTGCGCCAGTGTGTGGAGCTACGACTTCCTCCTTGGTGAGCCTCACAGGAGCAATGCTCAGCTGCACGCGTCGGTGGTGCGCATTCGCCACCTGCACGCCGCCGTAACGAGCCATCTTTTTTCCGAAGAGCGCCGCTGCCCACGCCACGCCAGGGACGTGTTGGCGGCCCTGCAAGACGATGCCCGCTGCATCGCGTACTACAGCCTGCCGCAGGTGGAGCAGACTGTGCGGGAGCGGTGCGCTGCGGCGGAGTCGGCTGACGGAGGTGCGACTGCCAGAAACACCTCTTCTCAGCATCTACACCCTCTGCTGGATGCAGAGGAGACGCGCCTGCTGCAGCTCCCCAGTGCCCTCGCCTACCTGCCCGAGCACGTCGACTACTTCGACCTCTTCTCGTTGCCCTACCGCTTTATCCTGCGCCAGTTAGGACTCGAGATGGTCTTCGCCTACCGCACCGCCGTGGGCATGCAGCAGGAGTCGCGCCAGAAGGCCGAGGAGTGGTGGTCGCTCACGCTCTTCGACAGCGCCTTCAACCCCCTCACCTCCGCCCTGCAGGAGGTGGCACAGCTGCTGGCGTCGTGCGGCACCATCCTTCTCCTCGCCGCCCACTGGGAGTGCAAGAGCGACGGGGGCGGTGGATGGGTGCTAAGGTCGACGAGTCTGTCGCAGGTGGTGCGGTCGTCGCACGCGATGGACATCACGCGTGAGGTGCTGCGCGGCGGGCTGGCGGTGCGGCAGCTGGAGGAGAGCCTCTGTCCAGTGCAGCAGCTGTGCGAGTGTCTTCCTCAGGCGACCTGGTCGGAGGTGATTCCGCGGGGCCACACCGACGCATCAGGCCAGCCGTTGTGTGCTGCTGGCGCGGCGGTGTCTGCCCTGCAGCTGCGGCGCCGGGAGTGGCGCCGCTACCTCGCCCGCACCCGCCCGGAGCTTCTCTTTGACCCGCATGGCGACTACGTGGTGGGCGGGCTGCGGCTGCGCGAGGGACTCCAGTGGCACCACGTCTTCTTCTCCTACCCGCAGCTGTGCGGTGCCCACGACGACGCCGTACGCCCGACGCTGTCCGACGTCTCCTTCGCCTGCCCTGCGCGAGGCATGACAGCTGTGATTGGACCCAGTGGGGCGGGGAAGAGCTCGCTGAATGCGCTACTTCGCCGCCTCTACGACCCTCTGCCGGTGGTGAGGCAGCCACGGCACTCCGCAGGTCCACCGCTGTCCGCTTTGAGCACGGAGAGGGACCCAGAAAGTGTGCTATGCGACGTCCTTCGGCTGGCGCTGCTGGACAATGCACTTCCGCCGCCGCCGCCGTCGACTGCGGAGGTTGCGGAGGTGCGGTGCAGCGCCGGCACCAGCAGCAGCAGCAGCAGTAGTAGCAGCGGCACGTTGTCTCTCCGCCCCGGCTACATATCCCTCGACGGCATCCCCATGGCGCTCTTCTCCACTCCCTACCTTCGTCAGTGGTTTGCGTGGCTGCCGCAGACCCCCATCATCTTGCCCAGCCAGAGCTTCCTGCACAACGTGCGGGTCATCTCGCCCTTCGTCACCCGCGACGACGCGCGGCGGGCGATGCAGCTGTGCAGTTGTCGTGACTTCGTCGAAGACCGCGGGCGTACAGTGGATGACGCGGTGGGGACGCTGAGTGGTGGCGAGGGGCAGCGGCTGGCGTTGGCGCGCGTCGTTGCCGGCGTCTTTGGTCGGCACCGGGTAGAGGTGCTCTATGGCAGTGCCGATGCTGAGTCGGAGGAGACGTTCAGTGCGGTGGGCGGGCTGCTGCTTGATGAGCCAACGAGTCGCCTCGACGCTGCCAATGAGATGCGCCTTCTGGCTGCCGTGACAGCGCTGCAGGCCACCACGGACGGGGAACCGGAGGCGCCAGCTGCATCTTGTGCGCTGCCACTCTTCACGTGGATCATCTCGCACCGCATGTCTTCCCTGCGCGCTGCCACTTTCATGGCGGTGGTGGAGAATGGTGTGGTGACGACGACGGGGCTGCCGCAGAAGGTGCTGCAGCAGAACGTATTTGCGCAGAGGCAATGGCAGTACCAGCGGCTCCGGGGAGTGGAGGAGGAAGAGGCGGAGTTGGGGGAAAAAAACGTCGAGGGCAGATGCAGCGACGGACCAACCTCCGTTTCCGCGGCACCGTGACACCGCGCAAAACATCGAAGTAGAGCGAGTTTCATCGCAGCCCACTTTGCCTTGAAGCTCTCCCGTCTAGTGAGACTCTGCGTCTTCTGGAAATGGGCGAAGTTTTTTTTTTGCGGGGAATGGAGAATCTTGTTTTCTGCTCCCCATCACCTAAGCTGCTCGTGGCTGCGCTGCGACGCTGGGTTTGCTCACACACACACTCCTCCACACATACACATTGGAAAAAAAAAGAACAAAGACGCCGCTTTTTGTAGGGTTTCTTTCTCAAGCTGCGTTGCAGCGGACTTGCCCTGTTCTGCTGACAGCTGTCTTTGCACCCGCACCTTGTCTCTTGCCGCGTGCGGTTACGATACGTTTGCCATGCCTCATATTAAAAAAAAAACGCTTCTTTCCACTTTCCCCCATCTTTCTCTCTCTCTGTCCACTCCACGCAGCAGACCACCAACACCGCAGCTGCAGATGAGAGCTGCCGCTCCCCTGTGGATCAACGACATTCCTGTCCTTGACGAGCTGCAGCACAGGGGCAGCTCCCCTACACCCTCCTCTTCCTCCTCCTCCTTGATCCGTGTTCGCGATGTGTTCCGCTGCAACACAGCCGACCCGCAGGAGTGTTGGCGCTACGTTCTCCTCTCTAGCTACATGACAGACTTGCACTGGTTGCTCGCCGCCGTCCCCGAGCTTGCAGCCGTGACGACGAAGCTGGTCGTTCTCAGCGGCGACAAGGGCACGGCGACGGTGCGGCGCGTGGACGGCAGCCGCTACGTGGCGACGTCGGCAGCGCTGAACCGCGTGAACCCGTTTCTCGCCGCTCTGCGCTCCTCCCAGTCGGGCCTCACGCCGGACCGCTTCGTCGCGCTGGAGCCGCCGCTGCCCATTGCCTTCGGCACCCACCACACAAAGATGGCGGTGTGTGTCAACGAGCGGGGGGTGCGGGTGTGCGTCTTCTCGGCGAACCTGCTGGAGCAGGACTGGTGCTGCAAGACGCAGGGAGTGTACGCACAGGACTTCCCGTGGGCACCGTCTGCGCGGTCGCCAGAGTGCGGCGATAAGGCACGCGAATTTGAGCAGCAGCTGCGGCACTACTGGACGCACTGCGGAGTGGACATGACGATGCCTTTCTCGTGGGAAGCAGCGCAGGGCCTTCCCTTGGGTATATTCAACACTGACTTCCTCTCCGCTGTTGACTTTGCAGCAGCGAAGGTGTGGCTGGTGTCCTCGGTGCCCGGCAGCCACGTTGGTGGAGAGGCAAGCCCGGGCTACCGCGTGGGGCTCTGTCGGCTGGCGGAGGTGCTGCGGAGGGTGGCGCCGGTGCCGACTCGTGCTGCTCCTGTGGTGCTGACGTGGCAGTACAGCTCCCAAGGCTCGCTGAACCCCCCATTTCTCGCGTCGTTGCAGTCGTCCATGTGCGGTGACACGTGCCTTCTCTCGCGCGCAGAGACGAAAGGCAGTGCCTCGCCGGAGACGGTGGCGGAGGTGCAGGTGATCTACCCGACAGAGTGGGAGGTGCGCAACAGCGTGGAGGGGTGGCGTGGCGGCGGCTCCCTGCCGGTGCGCCTGCAGTGCTGTCATGAGTTTGTGAACGAGCGGCTGCATCGCTGGGGAGGGCAGCACCGGCAGAGTGACAGGGAGGAACCGGGGAGGCAGAGGCGGCACAACACCCGCGAAGGTGCAGTGAATGTGGACGAGTCCGACACCGACAACGAAGCACCTGCCACTGAGGCACCACACCCGGCATGTCTCTTGCCTCACCGGCAGCACGCGATGCCACACATCAAGTCCTACGCGGCGATGGACGCTGCTCGCACCCACCTGCACTGGTATCTGTTGACGAGCGCCAACCTGTCGCAGGCGGCGTGGGGCAGCCTCAGCGGCAAACCCACCAAGGCAGCACCCCGGCGCCTTCTTGTGCGATCCTACGAGCTGGGTGTGGTGTTCGACGCGACGTCAGCCGTGGACACCGCGGACCCGTCGTCGTGGTTCAGCGTGGTGCGTTCACCGAGCCTGCGCCTGCCCATTGCCGCCAACTCCGCCGCTGCGCTGTACAGCACACCGCTAGGCGGAACGTGTGATGGCACACCAGCGCTGCGGCTCTTTCTGCCGTGTGATATGCTGCACCCCGAGCCGTACGCGAGCACCGCCGCGTTGCGTGCACACCAGCTGTCCACCTCCACTGACGGCCCATCGCTGCTGCCGCCGAGTGCGCTGAGCTGCCGCGATGTGCCGTGGGTAATGGACGTCCCGCACGGCGGCTGCGACGCCTACGGTCGCGGAGTGGAGGAGGCCTGCAGTGCGGAGACGCTCCCGCCGCTGTTCCGCTGGCGCCCGCGAACTCGCGAACCGACGGATGTTGCAGCTGCACTATCGCCACCTCCACGCAAACGCACACGAGACGACTGAGCAGCGTGCCGCGAGGCCTTTGTAGGAGAAGAACCTCGTTAGTTGAGCGGTGACGTTGCTAGGTTCCACTCCTAATTTTTTTTTTTTACACCACTGCCGCTAATGAGGAGGATGCGTAACGTCACCTCCATATGCATGACGACGGCAAACCACAAGAGAAAGTAAATGTAAAAGCACAAGGGGACGTGTTAACAGACAAATATACAACGAAATTCTGTGCTACCGCAGCCGTGTGCCGCGGCACTTGCTTCCTCTCTGGCGTGGAACGCAACGGCCTTCGTCGTCCTCGCAACATCCAGCAACTCCAGAGTAGTGGGCAGCTGCGTCGCTCTTCCCTGCTCGTCATTCCCCCACTCATTCAACTCTCGCCACTCCTGCCCCTCCCCTCTCTCTCTCTCTCTCCACTCCTCACCACTCTTTGAAACCTCTTTCCCTTCCCTCACAGTCTTCGGGAAGCACAAATAGCACAAACAGACAAAAAGTCGAGAGGCGACTTCGATTGTCTGTGAGTCGCACCTTTTTTTTTCCCTTCTGTAGAGCGCCGGAGGCCACTCCGATTCTTCTTCTCTCCTGCTTGCAGTCCGACGGGACGTGTGTTTTCCAGCCGTCTCCACAGCTGGACAGTTCATCCTTCCTTTCTTTTTTTTTTTTGTCGTAACCTATTAAAAGAAAGAGGTGCTAGACTTTACGCGTCTGGTGGCTGCACGTGCATATTTCTTTTTTTCTTTACAGGAAACCAGCCGTGCAGGTGAAAGTCCTTCAAAAATAAGCACATCTGCACATCCTCTTTCTTTTCTCTCTCTCTCGCAGTGTGTGTTTGGGTGTTTGGTCCGCCTTTTTCATTCTTTGTTGTCTTTTTGTGTTTACGAGTGTGCGATAGCATACGCTGCTCCTGTTGAGGTCCTACTCTCCTTCCCTCCAATACCCACTTTGTGTATATAGCTTTTGGCGCATTTCCGACTCCGCACCCGCTCTTCCCTGACTCTCCTCTTCTCTGTATTTCTCTCTCTCTTCTTGGTTGACGTTGACGGTTGCGGACTGCTCGTTGTTTTCTCACTTTTCACTATATTTTTTTATATTTTCAGACACCTTCGCTTCGACTTTCTTTTTTTGCCTTCCTTTCCTTGCTTAGTCGTTGTGTGGCCCCTCTTGTAGATAGAGCGGAGGAGACGGCCCCGTCGCGACGAAGTACTGTGACCCGTGCACAGCACTCGCGGCCGATCCCCCAATCTCTTCATTGTCTCTCTGTGAAGTTTCTTTCTCTTTTCACTTTTTCGTTGTTCTCCTCTATCCAGTTTGTTGTGTGAACAAGCGTGCCTTTCCTTTTTTTGTTTTAGCTACTACTTTGCCCCTCTTTCATCGTCATCACTTCCCACGCTTGCACTTCTCTCTTTCTTCCCGTGTTGTGGCGCGTAAGTGCGTGTGCGTGCCTTCTCCATCCCCCCATTTTTTTTCTGCCTGTTGATCACCACAGACGTTGACCGAGCCCTTCGCCCTGGACTGCGATTAAATTGAAGCGCTTCGTGTTGCCTGCACTTTCCCGTTGCTGTACGTGTTTGCAAACGTACTTAATTTAGAAAACAGCGATATTCGCCTTTCTTCTTATCTGTTCCGAAAAGTTCAGTCGTGTGTGACACAGAGTATCTCGGTTCCGCAACGACGCTGTTCTGTGACATACACACATACTTGAAGGCTCGCTGGTGTCACGTGACAACCTCAGCACGCAGTCTTCAATTATGGCGTCCTCGCCGAACAACACCGAGACGGTGGTGACGGCGCAGAAGATCGGCTTCAAGGGGGAAGATTGGCCGGCCATTCTGGAGGAGCAGTACGACGCCGTCGTGGAAGCCTTCCGTCGCGACACGGCCGCCGCCCTCCACATCTCCGTCGACGATGTCTTCGACGTGCGCATCCGGCAGCAGTCTGTCACCATCTACTGCTCCATCCGGCACAGCGCCGACCTCACCAAGGCTGCGGTCAAGACGGCCCTGACGACGAGTCCCTACACCGAAGTGTGGCGCATCTACTTCGACAGGAAGCAGCAGCCAGAGGCAACCCAAGCGGTGGCCGCGGTGCCATCGGCGTCTCCCCCGCCCGGCGATGCGGTCGGCCCATCGACAAGCGGATCGGCCGGGTGCGCAGCGCTCACACCGACGCCGCCGGAGAGCTTCTACACAATGCACCTGCGTGGCGACCGGTGGGAGACGGTGCTGCGGGACCACCGCCACGACGTCGAGGAGGCGGCGCAGGCAGACGTGGCGAAGGCGCTGCAGCCGCTGCCGTCGCGATCCGTCGCGGGCGGCGATGAGCCACCTAATGTTGCTCTTATTGCAACAGATGACGGTATGACGCTGCGATGCCGCCTTCCGCGCAGCTGCACCGCGGAGGAGCGGCAGGAGTGGAAGGCGCACCTCGGCCGCCACACCTACCACGGCGTCTGGAAGGTGTACGCTACCTACAAGAACGAGGGACAGGCCACCGAGACGCGCCACCGTGTTCTCCTCGACGCTGACGCGTGGAGTCGCGTGCGGGCCGAGGCGGAGAAGGACATCTGCGACGCTTTTGTGCGCGACGTGGCGGGGCTTCTGCAGGTTCCCGCGAAGGCGGTGTCGCGTCCCATTCTCACCGGCTCTCTCGAGTGCGAGTTTGGCGTGCGGCACGATCCGGCCCTGACTGCGACCGAGGTGGACCGCACCCTTCTCGGCGGCGACTACAAGCGGACGTGGGCCGTCTACGAGCGCATCACAGGCGCACACAACACCGGCGTCACGCCGCTCCCTCACCAAACAAACGGTGCAGCAGCGGAAGAGGCTGCCATGGCCACCACGCGACACCGCCTTCGCTTCCCGGGTGACGACTGGACAACGGCGGTGACGGATGTTGGCAGCGCGGCCATCAGTGCAGCGGTCACGAAAGACGTCTGCGCCGCCTTAGGCCTCGATGAGGGCCGCGTGAACGTCACAACCGTGAAGGAGGGTAGTCTCGTCGTGGACCTCCAGCTGACCCACGCGCCTGCCATGACGAAGAAGTCCATCGACGCCGTTTTTGCCACCTTCGCCTTTCCAGAGACGTGGCGGCTCTTTCCTGGCAACAAAGAGAATGTTACGACGCCACCGCTGCCGCAGACGGTGGATGGCGCCTCCGATGCCGTCAACCAACGCGTGACGTCCATGAAGACGCGGTTCAGTGGCGACGAGTGGCCGCGCGTGCGTGCCACCGACGAGTGCAAGCTGCGCAACTGCTTCTGCGAGGACGTCGCCGTGTGCTTCGGGGTGCCGCTTAGCAGTGTGCGCGACGTCGAGTTTGTCGATGGCGGCGCCACTGTGCAGTTCGGCCTCCTCCACAGCGCCGGCGAGGAGAAGCGGCAGCTGCAGCGGGAGCTCGCGCAGTGCCCCTTCACCAACGTGTGGACGTTCTACCGCAGCTGCCTCGCAACGTCGCCGCCGCCAGTGCCAGAAGCAGGCGAGCAGGTGCGACAGGAGGCCCACTTCTCTGGTGACGCGTGGCCACACACCGTCGCCGGCTCCCCTGAGGCCGCAGAGGCCGCCATCCTCCGCGACGTCACGGAGCACCTCGGCGTCCCGGCCGCCCACATCACCGGCATCACCTTTAGTGGGTCACTGGATGCATCTTTTAACATCTTGGTCACCCCCGAGCTCTCCCGCAGCAGCATTCATGAACGTATGGCGAGCTGCGCCTATGTGCACTTCTGGGCCCTCTACCCGAAGGAAAACGCCGAGGAAGCCGTAACGCAGCACCGCGTGCGCTTTGACGGACCCGAGTGGCAGAAAGTGATGGCGACGCACGAGGTGCAGGTCCGCAAGGCTTTCACCACCGACCTCCATGAAGCTCTTCACGTGCCGGTCGAGGCCGTCCGCGACCTCTCCTTTGAGTTTGGCAGCCTCATCGCTCACTTCGGTCTCGCCCACCCGCCGTCGGTCCACCGCACGAGCATCGATAGCACGCTCGGCCTCTGCGAGTACCCTCACACGTGGGGCGTCTACCTCGATGCCACCACGAAGGAGCCGGAGAAGCCCGAAGCACCGCTCCTCACGACGCACCACCGCGTTCGCCTCGACGGTGACGGCTGGGCTGCCATCACAGCCACCCACTCCGCTGCGGTGCAGGCGGCGTTTCAGAAGGACGTCGTGTCCTCCTTGGGTGTCGCACCCGATGCCGTGTCCAACGTGAGTCTACGTAACGGAAGCCTAGTCGTCGACTTCGACCTGCAGCACCCCCACGACTGGACGCGCAAGACGGTGGACGATCGGCTGGCCCTGTGCCCATTCGAGGAGACGTGGGCGCTCTACAAGCAGCACCACCAGCCAAGCACGACGGTGGTCACGCGACACCGCATCCGCCTCGAGGGCGACTACTGGGACACCGTCGTCCGCCATCAGGAGGGCACGCTGGCAAGCGCCTTCACGGAGGACGTGAGCTGCGCCACCGGCCTGCCACCCACCGCTGTCGAGGACCTCGTCTTCACCTTGGGCAGCCTCGTGGCCGACTTCAAGCTGCGTCACGGCGACGAGACCCGCCAGGCGCTAGACCAGAAACTGGGTGAATGGGCTTTCCCCAACACTTGGGCCCTTTATCAGTCGCCGGCGGATGGCGGCGCTCTTGCCACGCCAGCCACCGTCACCACCTCCCACCGCGTTCGCCTGGAGGGAGAGCTCTGGCCCCCTGTCCTGCGCTACCAGCTGCCCGCCTTGACGGAGGCCTTTCAGAGTGACCTCAGCACTGCCTGCGATTTGCCAAAGGAGTGCTTCGCCGACTTCAACTTTAGCGAGGACATCTTCCGGGTCCAGTTCTCCTGCGAGCACTCGCCAGCCATCACGGCGAGAGAGGTGAACGAGGCCCTTGGACGTTCCTCTTTTCTCAAAACCTTTGCCCTCTATCCGGGATTCGTATACACCGGCGCCCCGCAAACGACGCACATCCGCCAAGACTCACAACTGCACGATGAAATTGTTTCCTCCACTCCACCTCCACAAGAGCGACTACCAACACTCAGTGATGCTTACGAGGAACTTCCCCGCTTGCGAGCTACCGATTACGAACCCGAGGCAGAAGCCTTAGTAGGCCTTCAACCCCATCACTCGCAACAGCCAACACAGCAGAAGAAGAATCTCGTGCCTCTGCAAGCCCACGAGAGCTACATGTCACTGGATGGTATCTCATCAGACCACGCAACGCCGACCTCCACATCAAATAAAGCTGATCCCATAACACCTGCGATGAGCGTACACACAACTCACCGCGTCCGTCTGGAGGGTGACAAGTGGGCATGGGTGATGGAGCACTACAACGATCTCCTGCACAACGAGTTCGCCAGGGACGTGTCAGACGCCACGTCGCTGCCCTTGCACGCGGTCCAACGTGTGGAGTTTGCTGTGGGCAGTCTGCTGGCGGACTTCCAGCTTGAGCACGACGGTGTGTCGCAGCAGCACCTGGACAAGCAGCTCAGCGAGTACCACTTCCCGCTGACGCATGCCCTTCACAAGCATCTGCCTGTGGACCTGGTACCCTCTGCTATTGAAGAGCAGCACCCGGTGCTCCAACGCGTTGGCACGCCGGAGGAGCCGCAGCTGTCCGCCCAGCACGAGGTCGCACCAGTGGCCGCGCGCTCGGTCGAGCAGCAGCCGCTGCAGGCCTACGAGAGCTTCATGTCGCTGGACGAGCTGGAGGAGCCCGCCGCTGTGGCTCGCGAGGCCGCCCCCGAGGCAGCGCCAGCTCTGCAGCGCGTTGGCACCCCCGAGGAGGCTGCTCCCGTGGCCCTGCGCCGCGTGGGCACGCCGGAGGAGGAGTGTCTGCAGGCCGTCGAGCAGCAGCACCCGGTGCTCCAGCGTGTCGGCACGCCGGAGGAGCCGCAGCTGTCCGCCCAGCACGAGGTCGCACCAGTGGCCGCGCGCTCGGTCGAGCAGCAGCCGCTGCAGGCCTACGAGAGCTTCATGTCGCTGGACGAGCTGGAGGAGCCCGCTGCTGTGGCTCGCGAGGCCGCCCCCGAGGCAGCGCCAGCTCTGCAGCGCGTTGGCACCCCCGAGGAGGCAACCTCGGCACTTGTACACACAACTCACCGCGTCCGTCTGGAGGGTGACAAGTGGGCATGGGTGATGGAGCACTACAACGATCTCCTGCACAACGAGTTCGCCAGGGACGTGTCAGACGCCACGTCGCTGCCCTTGCACGCGGTCCAACGTGTGGAGTTTGCTGTGGGCAGTCTGCTGGCGGACTTCCAGCTTGAGCACGACGGTGTGTCGCAGCAGCACCTGGACAAGCAGCTCAGCGAGTACCACTTCCCGCTGACGCATGCCCTTCACAAGCATCTGCCTGTGGACCTGGTACCCTCTGCTATTGAAGAGCAGCACCCGGTGCTCCAACGCGTCTGGCAGCGCCGGAGGAGCCGCAGCTGTCGCCCAGCACGAGGTCGCACCCAGGGCGCACGCGCGCTCGGTCGCAGCAGAGCGCTGCAGGCCTACGAGGAGCGTCATGGTCGCTGGACGAGCTGGAGAGCCCGCCAGCTGTGTGCTCGCGAGGCCGCGCCCACGGCCGAGGCAGCGGCCAGCTCTGCAGCGCGTGGCACCCCGAGGAGGCAACCCTCGGCACTTGTGACCACACAACTCACCGCGTCCGTCTGAGGGTGACAAGTGGGCCCAATGGTGAGTGGAGCACTACAACGATCATGCCGGCAACAACGAGTTCGCCAGGGAGCGGTCAGACGCCACCGTCGCTGCCTTGACACGCGGATCCAACGGTGGAGTGTTGTGGAGGCAGTCTGCTTGGGCGGACTTCCAGCTTGAGCAGAGCGGTGTTCGCAGCAGCACCTGACAACAGCTCAGCGAGTACATTGGCCCGTGACGCAAGTCCTTCGACAAGCGCTGGGCATCTGCCGTGGACCTGATCCCTCTGCTATTGAAGAGAGCAGCACGCGGTGCTCCACGCGTTGGCCACGCCGGAAGAGAGCCGCGAGCTGTCCGCCCAAGCACGAGGTCGCACAGTGGCCGCGCGCTCGGTTCGAGCAGCAGCCGGCTTGGGCCTACGAGAGCTGTCATGCGGTCGCTGGAGCGAGCTGGGAGGAAGCCCGCTGCTGTGACCTCCGAGGCCGGCCCCGGAGTCGACGCAGCTCCGTGCAGGTGTCGGCCCCACGAGGGGCTAGCTTCCGTGGCCCTGGTCGCCGGCGGGGCACGCGAGGAGGCGGGGGGTCTGCAGGCACGCTCGGAGCCAGCCAAGCACCCGGTTGCGCCCTCCAGCGTTCGGCACAGCCGGAGGAGCCGCAGCTGTCCGCCAGCACCTAGAGGTGCAACAGTGCCACGCAGGCGGTCGGTCGGAGCACGCAGACGGCTGCAGCCGACGGAGCAGCTTCATGTTCGCTGACGGAGGCTGGCAGGAGGCCCGCGCTGTGGCTCGGCAGAGGGGCCGCCCGGAAGCAGCGCCAGATCGTGCAGGTGGCGCGATTCGGCACCCGGGAGGCTGACTCCCGTGCCCTGAGCCGCGTGGGCACCGCCGGCAAGGAGGAGTGTCTGCAGGCCGTCGAGCAGCAGCACCCGGGTAGCTCCAGCGTGTCCGGACGGCCGGAGGAGCCGCTGCTGTGCCGGCCACTTGGTGCGTCGCCCTGCACGCCATGATGCCGGGCTTGCCGAGCCACAAAACGACACGCGTGAGCTGCGCGACCTGCGCGTGGCCGAGGAGGTGGCGCCGCTGAGGGGAAGAGGAGCGCGAGCACCCGGCAATGGAGCGTGTCGGCGCACGCGGAGGGAGCCGGCCGCTTGCGTGGGCGGGGCCACTGGTGCGTCGCGGCGCGCAGGATTGCCGTGCTGCCGAGCCGCACGCGACACGGTGCAGCCGTGGCGACGCTGGGCCGAGACGAAGGAGGTGGCAGCCGCTGGAGCGGAGGAGCGCGAGCACCGCAATGGGAGCGTGTCGGCGACGCCGAGGAGCCGCGGCTTCGGTGCTCGCATACTGCCGTGCGCGCCGACCGGCGCGGCATGATGCCGGCTGCCGAGCGCGCACGACGACACCGTGAGCCGTGGGACCTGCGCGGGACGAGGAGGTTGCGCGCTGGAGGACCGGAGGATGCGCTCGAAGCCGGCAATGGGAGCCCGTGTGGCACCGCCGGGAGGAGCCGCCGTCTTTCCGTGCCCCAGCGCCACTGGTGTTTGCGTGCCGAGCGCGCATGATGCGGCTGCCGAGGGCGCGACGACGACACGTGAGGGTGGCGACCTGCGCGAGGACGCAGGAGGGGGCTCGCGCCGCTGGCAGGGGGGAGCGCAGAGGCACCCGCGCAATGGGGCTTGTCGGCACGCCGAGAGAGCGCGCGCTTTCGATGTGCCGGCCACTGCGATGCGTTCGCGTGCGCGCATGATGCCGGCAACTGCGAGCAGCACGACGACACGTGGGCCGTGGCACACTGCGCTCGAGGACGAGCGAGGAGTTGCGCCGCTTGCAGGCGGAGGAGCGCGAGCACCCGGCAATGGGCGTGATCGGCACGCCGAGGAGGAGCGCGCTTCGTGCGGCACTGGTTGCGTCAGCCTCGCGCATAGTGCCTGGCTGACGAGCCGCACGACGACACGTGGAGGCCGGGCGACCTCGCGCTGAGGACGAGGAGCGGGCGCGATGGGAGGCGGAGGAGCGGCGAGCATCCCGGCAATGGAGCGGTGTCGGCACGCGGAGAGCCCGCCGTTCGTGCCGGATGGGTGGCGTCGCCTGTCCGCATGATGCCGGCCTGCCAGACCCGCCGACGACACCGTGAGCCCCCGGCGATACCTGGGGGCCCGGGGGGGGCGAAGGACAGGAGGGTTGCGGCCGCTGGGGCGGAGGAAGCGCGAAGCACCCCGCCAATGGAGCGCGTGTCGGGCACGCGGGAGGAGCGCGCTTCGGCACCGGGCACTGCTGCGTCGCCTGCACGGCATGATGCGGCTGCCGAGACGCACAGACGACACCGTGACCGGTCGGCGACCTGCGCGGAGGAGAGGACGGTGGCGCCGCCATGGGAGGCGAGAGAGAGCGCGGAGCACGGCAATTGGGGGTGGTTGTCGGCACGCCGGAGCAGCCGCGCTTCTGCCGGCCACTGTGCGTCGCCTGCGCATGGATGCGGCTGCGCGAGCCGAACGACGACACCCGTGAGCGCCGTGGCGACCTGGCGCACAGGCACGCAGCCGAGGTTGCGCCCGGCTGCGGAGGGCGGAGGAAGCGCGAGCACCCGCATGGAAGGTCACGTGTCTCGGCACGGCGGCGTAGGAGCCGTCGCTTCGGGCCGGCCACTGGTGCGGCGCCTCGCGCATGATGCCGGCTGCACCGAGCGCACGGACGACACCGTGAGGCTGGGCGACCTGCGCGAGGACGAGAGGAGGCGGTGTGGCGGCGTGTGCTGGAGGCGGAGGGACGAGCAGCGAGTCACCGGCAAGTGAGGTGTCGGCACGGGAGAGCCGCGACTTCGTTGCGGCGCTTGTGCGTCGCCTGCGCGCATGATCGCGCGCTGCGAGACGCACGACGACACCGTGAGCCGTGGCGACCTGCGCGAGGACGAGGAGGTGGCGCCGCTGGAGGCGGAGGAGCGCGAGCACCCGGCAATGGAGCGTGTCGGCACGCCGGAGGAGCCGCGCTTCGTGCCGGCCACTGGTGCGTCGCCTGCGCGCATGATGCCGGCTGCCGAGCCGCACGACGACACCGTGAGCCGTGGCGACCTGCGCGAGGACGAGGAGGTTGCGCCGCTGGAGGCGGAGGAGCGCGAGCACCCAGCAATGGAGCGTGTCGGCACGCCGGAAGACACTTTTGACAGTAGAGAAAAGTCTGAAAGGGAATGCCTTGTGGCTGCTGAGGAGGAGGAGGCTCAGGTGGTTCCTACGGAGGAACGCATAGATGCTCTGATCGCTGCAACGGAAGAAAAGCCCGAGTCGCGCCGTGGTGTTTCTGCCTCGGAGGCGGAACCAGGGGACTGTGATGCGGAGACGGCGGTTGGCTTTCCCTCGTTGGCGAGCCCTCTCATGTCGACGTTGGATGGTGCGCATGTGACCCATCACGAAGTGGTGCTACAAGGACGGGAGTGGTACAGGGTGATCAACGAGCCGGCGCTGGTGACGGCCTTTCGCAGCGACTGTGCCACGGCGCTCGGTGTTTCTGGGAGGGACGTTACTGCGATTTCCCTCGCTGCGGGTAGCTTGAAGGCGTCGCTGGATGTCGTGCACTCCGCCGACCACCTGAGCGCCGATGAAACGGATCTGCGCCTGCAGAGCTACCACTTTCCGGAGACGTGGAAGCTGTACCCTGGACCTGCGGATCCGCGGGCGGCACACCTTTTCGACGGGGACGGTGCGGCTCCTGCGGTGCGCCGAGGTAGTTCACAGTTGTTTGTTTCGCGGCGTGAGCTGCCGGTGGACGAGCGTGAACTCTCGACGTCCATGTCGAGCCGGCTGCTGCCGCGCCGTCCGAACTCGGCGGTGGAGCGTGGGGAAAAGAACGCGGTGCCGGTGCGCAACCGACTGCGCTCAGCACCTGTCGCGATGCCGGAGAGTCTGCCAGTGCTTTACGCGTCGTCGGAGGCGCCGGTGAGGTCGCCCACCGATCACTCCGCCGTCCTGCCCGTCGAGCGCGTTCCTAGCGTACCATCTCTCGAGGCCGGTGGCGACCCGACGAAGCCGCGCTACGCAGTCGAAGAGCAGTCGCTCTTTCCCGAGCCGGCCGCGACGGTCAGCACGCGTCACCGCGTCGGTTTTGTTGGTGAGCGCTGGCCGGTAATTCTGCAGGAGGACAAGGAGGCCTTTACGGCGGCCTTTGCGAAGGGCGCGGAGGACAAGCTCGGCATCGCGCCTGACAAGGTGGACCGCGTGCAGTGCAACGACCAGACGGGTGACACCATCGTCACGTTTCACATCACACACCCAACGACGACCCCCAGCAAGGAGATTGACGTGGCACTGCGCAGTGCCCCCTTCGAGGATGTGTGGAGGCTGTACTACGGCAGCAGCACCTTCCACGGCGGCGAGACCACCTCCTTCCACCGCGTCGGCTTCGTTGGCAACAAGTGGCGCGATGTGACCGACCGCGATTTGGACCGCTTTCGCGACGCATTTGCAGCAGACACGGCGGCGGCGCTCGACATCTCGCCGCCTGCGGTGCGCATCGCCGATTACGCCGTAGCAGACGACATCGTGGTGGACTTTTACGTTACTCACCCTAACACGCAGACGGACAGCGCTATCGACGACAAGTTAGACGGCTACGACTACCACCGCGTGTGGGAGCTCTACGGCATCCCCAACGAGGCGGACGAGCGGCAGAGGGATGTGCCACTCGTTATGAAGCGCAGCCCGGCGTCGCGGCGGTCAACACCGACGTCGGTGCGGCGCCTGCGCTCGCAGGGCCAGGTCACCGCGCTAGATCTCGACGAGCCGTGCCCTACCTGCCAGCGCCGGTGGTCGACCGAGCACGCGCCGCTGGCGCCCCTCGTCAGCAATCCCGGCAGCCGCGGTGCACCGAGCTACGCCAGCTCGAACGCGGACGGCGTGCGTGCGTCTACCCGGGACGACGCGCTTTCCCACGCCCGGCGCACGACGCCTCCGGTCTACCAGCGGCGTCTGCGCAACGCCAGTCCGGCGACGAGCTCGGAGCGGCGCACGCCAACGCTGCAGCGCGGCCTTGTGGGGGATGATGCGCACCTGCAGCGCGGCGCGATGACGTCCCCGCGATCGCTGCGTTACACGGAAGGCAACAGCAGTCTTGTGCCGCACCCGCCACGCTCACGGCGCCTCAGCAGTGCCACGCGTCACCGCCAGCGTCGCGTCAACCTGCGCGAGCTCGAGGGTGAGCTGTCCAAGAAGGAGCGGGAGCGCACTTATCACGAACGCCAGGAGCAGCTGGACCGCGAGCTGCGCCGCTCGATGACGCTCAGTCGCACCTCGCTCATCGGGACAACACCGAACACGTCGGTCTCGCGCAGCTTCTTGCCGCCAATTGCCGCTCGGTACACCAGGGTGCGTCCGAAGACGAACGGCTTCATCAGCGAGCTCGAAAAGGAGATGGAGTAGTGCCGACATGCGCTGCTGAAGGATTATTATCTGTAATGCTTGTTGGCGTGATGGTGTACGAGTGACGGCTTTCCCTTAGCTTGCTATTCTCCTTCACTTGTATTCCTCAGAAGGTTGCTGTTGGGGCGGCTGCCGTCAGGCCTGATGACAGAATGTTTTTTTTATTTTATTTCTCCTTTCTGTTTCCTGTTGTTAGGTGGTTTTTTTTTTTCGTATCTTTTACGTACATTAATTTATTCCGCTGTTGGCGTCTGACAAAAAAGAAAAGGTATTCTGATTTGTCGACAGTGTTGTGCTTTCACTGTTTTGGTGAGGTACGCAAGATTTGATGCTTCCTTTTTGTTCTTCCCTTCTCATTTGTTCCGCGTGCTTGCTTCACTTTCTTCTAGTTATTTTAGGGGCTTCACTTTTATTGTTCATATTTTAGGTAGAGTCTGTTTGAGTTGTAAGTGGTGAATTATTGTGTTGTCTCTCCTATAAAAGCTTTCCAGATCGTTTACGAATCTTGTTGTTGTGGTGCTGTCAGGCCCGCATTTAAAATTGTTGTGGCTTTCCAGTGGGCTCTCTCTGCGTTGACACGCAAAAGGAGGAGGCGCTCGGCAGCTAGGGGGGCGGAGAGGCGTTGTTGTGCTCCTCCCTTCGTCCTCTCTGCAGCCCTTCGTTGATTTACTCTCAAGGGCAAGAAAGATGGTTGCCATGTGCACCATTCTTCTTCTTGTTGGTCCTTGCTGTCGTCTCTCCAACTGACTTTCGGGCAAATAGTAATGATAATAAGAACAGGCGCGACTGTACTCACGTACAACGCGCACGCAATTCTGTCACGACTTCTCTCAATCCCCTCACTTGTTCTATTTTCCGCGTATGAAGAAAGGAGTGAAGCAAGCGAGCAAGCACTTGCGCGACCTGCATTTGAACACACATCCACACCCACACTCACACACGCATCGTTTCGACGCTGATCAATAGCACAACACAGACGAAACCTGACAATTTTAGAGGCCGGGAACGGGGGGCCATGGCGCACATCTATTTGTGCAACCCCCAATCACAGGTGCGGACCTTCACACAGGCGGAGACGAACACC
This sequence comes from Crithidia fasciculata, assembly GCA_000331325.2. Lineage (NCBI taxonomy): Eukaryota > Euglenozoa > Kinetoplastea > Trypanosomatida > Trypanosomatidae > Crithidia > Crithidia fasciculata. The sequence continues at coordinate 1,219,528 of CM003428.1, forward strand.
TACCTGGACGATGTAGTGCAGCCACGGGCGCGGCGCATTGAATCCTCGCCGTACGTTGCCGCAGCTGCATTCGCGCCAAGCGTGCGTGCAGGTCCACGCGGCGGCAGCGTTCCCAGGACAGTGCAGTCCGTGCATTCGACTCCTGACCAGCAGCTGTGGGGGAGTAGGGACCGTGCGGGGGAGGTTGGCCACGCGACAACCTGCACACATGAGCACCGTAGTCCCTCCGCGGCTGCCGCTGCTGCGGCGACGCCGCCACCGCCGCCGTCCTACGACGCGGTGCACTACGACAACGACGGTGGCGAGTCTTCTCTTCCGCGCGATAGCGACGTGCAGCAGCTGATCAAGCTGCTTCGCCAGCAGGCAGCAAGCCGCACCGCATCGCCGCCGGCGATCGATCCAGTAAAGCGAGCCCTTCAGTACGACGTCACGGAGGCGAAGCCCGTTGCTGTGAAGAAGAAACGCACACGCCTCCGGCAGGTTCCTCCTGCGCCAGCGGCGATCGTTGCCGGTCCGGTCAATGTGGCGGCGGCTCCGCCAGGCGAGAATACATCCGCTGCGTCGGCTGTCGCCTTTGCGCAGAACTTTCTCCTCGAATATGAAGGTCTCTCGCGGCGCGACATCATCATCGATTACTACGCCACCTTTCCCAGCGCACCGACGCTGCGACAGCCCAATGCGCCGTCGAGAGCGGCTTCTCCCCTGCCTCAAGAGGTGAGGGCAGTCGAGTCGCCCGCACGTGAGGCAGCGCGGCAACCGCGGCAGCAACGCCGGCAGGCGGCCCGCTCAAAAGAGGCAACGCGAGCCCCCAGCTGGCGACGCTGTCGTGTAGTCTTCCCCGGCTCTCTCTGGGCCGCTGTCCTGCAGCACCACCGTCAGCTCCTCCAGCTCGCCGTAGTACGCGACGCAGAGTCCGCTCTACCGCGCACCACGGTTGACGTGAGCAGCCTGCACTGCTCGGCCACGGAGCTGGAGGCCATTTTGTCTGTCCAGGCAGGGGCCGACTTCCTCGACGACGCTGCCGCGGTGCTGAACGCGTGCGCCTTTAACGGCGTGTGGGAGGTGTACCACTTCGTCTCCTCTGTGACCAACAGTGCGGGGAGCCGTCAGGGGCCGCCCAGGAGCCGATTCGCAGGGGCAGCGCCACCCGTCCCGCAGCCACCAGTGCGCTTTCTGCCTCGCAGTGCCGCGCTCCGCGAGGAGCACAGCTGGGCGGACGAAGAAGAAATGGACGTGCCGACGGGGCTGTCCGATGCTGCGCCGCGCTCCTCCTCACGTATAGGCGGTGCGCCGTGGCGTCAGGCCCGCCGACACATCAGCAACCAAAGAGGAGACGCCATGGCGGCGCAGAAGGAGCTGGTGGTTCCCGTTCAGTTTGCGACCCCCGTCACCAACAAGCTCCGCCGCGCCGCCCGCAGTGGTGCAAACAGCGACCTGCACATCGCGCTGCGGCGGGACGGGCTGTACGCGGTGCCCTCTGCGCAGGAGGTGCGGGTGCGCGCCACGCGCGTCAACGCCGAAGGCCTCTTCGTCGAGCTTGTCTTTCGCTGGCCGCAGGGCGAGGAGGCGGAGGAGCACGCAGAGGAGGCGATGGACGAGGCCCCGTTTGCTGACACGTGGACGTTCCTCGAGGACTGCCAGCCACCCACGGCGACGAGTGTGGCGCAGAAGGTGGTGAAGCGAGAGGCCATCGCGGAGCCGCCGGTCGTGGTGGTCGAGCCACTGGTGCAGCAGCCGCAGCCGCAACCAGAGCGGTTTGCAGTGCAGGCGACTGCTCCTGCTCCTGCTCCTGCTCCTGCTCTTGCTCCTGCTCCTGCTCCTGCCCCGCTTCCACTCCCTCCGCCTGTTCGTCGCGTCAATGCAGGCACGCTGGCACGCACCGAGACCCCGCCGCGAGCTGCTCGGCCACATAAGCCCGTGAAAGTGCGCAGCGTCATGTGCGAGGTTCCGCTGACGAGTCCCGAGTGGCGCGCTGTGGCGGCTCGCCATCCCAATGCTCTGCGTGCGGCGCTGGAGGCGGACGTTGCCCATCTTGCCCGCGAGGCTCTGAGCGCTGCCCAGGTGAGCATCGGCATCCCGCGTGCCTCAAAGACCGGCAGCCTCTCCATCAGCTTCGAGCTCGACGCGGTGCCGGAGAAGGTGGTGCACCGCGTCAAGGCCGCCTCCTTTCCCGAGAGCTTTCCCCACCTCGCCAGCCTCTACCCCGCTGCGTCGCCGACGGCCCTCCCTGCACGGCAGCGTGTGTCGATGGGGACGAGCGTGCCGTCTTTCGCCGAGGCCGCCAGGGCGGTCAGCAACGGAGGCAGTGCGAAGGGCAGCACGAAGACCAGCACGACGGTGGTGGTGCCACCGCTGACGCAGGCCACACTGCGCAGCCCAATGAGTGTGAGCGACAGCACCGTAAGCGAGGTCTTCTCGGCAAGCGACGAAATGCCGGTCGCACGGGCGACGGTCACTGCCGCAACGCAGACGTCCGCCACGACGTCGCTGCGCTCCTCCACGCTGCGGAGCGCTCCGGAGTCGGCGCAGCTGCACCCCCAGGATGACGCGATGGACTCGGAGGAGCCCGCTGAGGGCACAGCGACGGATGGTCAGGAAGAGGGCGAGGGGAAAGAGGCCGCGGCAGCTCCAGAGCTCAGCCACTTGTCGGTGCTCTACGCCGAAGAGGAGTGCGAGGCGCGCCGGAGCGTTGCGAGTCGCAGCCCGCGTACCGGGAGCGAGTGCACGCCGGTGAAGTCGCCGCGCGGACACGCCGCCGAATCCCCCAGCAGGGGCAGCGAAAGCGCTACGTCGGTGCCTGTGGCGGTGGCCATGGCGGCCCTGCGTCCCTACATGCAGGGCAGCAGGGCCTCGGACGTGTCGCTGGTGTCGCTGCAGATTACGGAGGTGGTGGCGGGGACGGGGCCAGCTCCTGCTACACCCGGAGCAGCTACACCAAGAGCAGCTACGCCGAAGGCAGAGACGCCGGGGGCGGCAGCACCACCGCAGGAACCGAAAGGGACGCGGCTCTCCTTCTCGATGCAGGGGGAGAAGTGGGAAACGCTGCTCGAGGAGTGTCCGGTGCTGCTGAAGCGCGCGCTGCGCTCCGACGTGCAGGAGCTGTTTGGCGTACCGGCCGACGCGCTGGGCGAGCCCGACCTAAGCTTCGACGACCGCCTGCACGTGGTGGTGCGAGTCGGTCCCGGCGTAGCGCTGAAGCCCAGCAGCGAGGTAGCTTCCGCCATGCAGCCAACGAACGGTGACGACGTGAACCTGCCCGTGCAGCGCATGCCGCACCTCTGGGACCTCTACGACCAGCAGATGAAGCAGCACCTGGAGCCGCCGCATGCCGCACTCGGCTCGAAGATGACCTCCGCCTACTCCTCCACCCGCAAGCCGCGAGAGGCGGACATTGTGCGACGGCAGGTGACGGACGGCCGCACGGTGCTGAAGGGCTTCCTGAAAGAGGTGCACGTCGCCCCGCTGGAGTCGCTGCCGTCGCCGAGTGCGGCCGCCGCTGCTGCCATGACGCCGAGAACTGCTGGGGGTGTGGTGTCGACGTATCAGGTGCAGCTGCCCGGCACGATGTGGAACAGTATCTTGGCGCAGCAGAGGGAGTTGGTGGCTGTGGCGTGCGTGGACGATGTCGCAGCTCTGCTAGACGACCAGCTCGCCAAGGCCGCGGTGGGCGCCATGACGGTGCTCGACGACGGACGCCTCTCTGTGGAGCTGCGGGTGCCGCTGTCGGCGTTGCCGTGCGACCTAAACCCGCCGCAGTTCCGCTGGGCTCTCGGTAAGCTGCCGCTGACAAACCTGCACGACCTGCACGAGCGGGCGACGTCGCGGGTGCCGACAACGCTGCAGCTGCGCCGTTTCTTTGACGCACCAGAGCTCAGCGAGGCGGTCCTACGGCGGGAGGAGGGGGCGATTCGCACCCTCTTTGTGGCGGAGACGTGTGCGCTGCTCGACATTGCGGACGAGAACATTCTGCGCCTCGCTCTCACGCAGAGTCTTACGGTGGATGTGGTGTTGCGGGTGCCACTCCGCGTCGAGGCGGCAGCGTGGCAGCAGGAGTTGATGACGTACGCCTACCCTGCGCTGACGGAATTCCTGTCGGACCTCGCGGCGCCGCCTCACGAGCAGCACGACATGCAGCGGCGGCCCACTCTTCTCTCCAGCTCCTCTCTTATGATGTCGGCCTCGTCGGTGAGGAGTTCGGGCAGCGACCGCAGCGTGGCCAGCCAGCGTCCAAGGGAGCCGAGTGAAGAGAAGAGGGCGTCGCTTGTAGAGGAACAGGCACCGGGTCCCGCTGCTCCTGCAGAGGACGAACTCCATAGCTACCCCGTGCTGAGAGCGGAGGAGGAGGAAGCGGCTCATGATGTATCGAGTCAGACCGAGGAGGACTCTGCCGTTGAGGAGCTGCCTCAACTGATAGCTGTCGAGGAAGAGGAGCCCCGTGTTGAGGAGCCCGTCAGTGAGGAGGAGAGCAGCATCGACTACACAGACTACAGCAGCAGCGCGCACGCCGTGCGGGTGGAAGGGCCGCTGTGGCCGCGAGTGCTGGAGGAACACGCGGAGGAGCTGTGCGGCGCCGTTTTGGCCGATGCGGCCTCCGTGCTGTCGCCGCTCTCCGTCAAGGTAGAGAAGCTAACGCCGTCTCTCCTTCAACACAAGAACGCGGAGGGTATCGTCTTCACCTTTCTCCTGCTCAGCCCTCCGTCGGCAGTGCTGCGGGAGGTCGAAGCGGCGCTGCAGGGCTGCCTCTTCACCGAAGCGCAGAACCTCTACGCCCGCACCGCCGAGGCTTTGGAGAGCGCAGCCATGAACGCCGCCACGTCGACGGCCTACGCGTTGCAGCTGGACGGCGAGGCGTGGCTAGAGGTAATGGAGCACCACCGAAAGGAGATGGCCGACACGTTTGCGCTGGAGGCGCTCGACTGCCTGCGCGACAACGACGCCGTGACGGTGCCGGTCGGCGTCACGGTGACGGAGGTGGTCCCAAAGAAGACCGGCGTGCTGCTGTGCTACCGCGTCGTGAGCGGCGTCGTCGTTGACGCTGTGGAGCGCTTCCGCGTCGCCGAGGTGGTGGAGCAGTACGCCTTTCCTCTCCTGTGGGAGCTTTACGACCGGGCGATGCTCTCGCGCGAGCCCTTCAAGCAGAACAGCAACCCGCACTGGATTGCAGCGCGTCGTCAGCGCCTTCTCAGCACCGCCTACGACGCCCCAGACGAGCCGTACACGCCGCGCTCCTACTCTTTTGTGGGCTACTCGAACCAGGCGGACCTGGAGACGTACCTGCAGCACGCCTTTGGCGACGCCACCGAGGGATCCCCAGCAGCTGACGCAGCGGAGGAGAAGGCGGCAGCGGCGAAGCCTCCTGTGGTGAGCGAGGCGGGGCATGCGGAGTACGACCGCCGCCACCTCCCCGCGCCGTTCCACCCGTCCCCTGTGAAGGAGAAGCGGTCCCCGCCACTGTCGCGGCTGTTCGCCCGCGAAGTGTGTCCGCCGAGGCCCGCGGCGGTCGCACCGGTTGCGCGGCCGCTAAACCTCGCCGAAGCCCCCCTGTCGCTTGGCGGCACTCCGACACGGCCGGCGGTGCTGCCCCAGCAGCCGCCTCCGCTGCCGATGCCGGACATGAAGGCAGTGGTGCCCGCAACGCCGCCACCGCCGCCCCAGCTGCAGCGCAACGCGACACCGAGCTCCGCCAGCAAGAGCAGCATCAGCAACCACCAACAGGTGAGGAAAACGACAGAGAAGAAAAAGTCAGAGAAGAAAAAGATGCGGGTGCAGCCTCCGCCCCGCCAACCAACACCGGAGACCGTCGAGGCGGAAGAGTCCACCAGCGACGACGACGCAGCGGACACGGATGAAAGTGATGTGGAGAAGCCGCAGGTGGATAAGGGACTCGGTCAGCGCGTCCACTCCCCCCTCCGCACCATGGGACCCATCATGGTCAGGGGCACTGTGTCGGTGGCGCCGGTGCGGCCGCCCGACGTGACGCCGGCCGCCACGCCGCCGCGGGCACAGGCGGTCACCCGCATCCCCATTGCTGCTCCGGTGGTGATTCCACGGCGCGTCCCTGCGCCACCGTCGCGACCGCACGCCGAGGCCCCAGCGCTCACGTCGGCGCGGCAGATCGACGCACCGGTTCGGATGCGCGCGCGACGGACGCGAGGTGCAAACACAACGCCGCTGCACCCCTCTGTCGCCCCTGTGCCGGAGGTGGCGCTGCAGTCGCGTCCGACCCGCGGTGTGCACCAGCACCAGCAGCACCAGCAGCAGTGGACGAGTGCGCCGCCGCCGGGGGTTCCTCTGCCACTGCTGGGGAGCCGCACCGCGACTTTCCGCGGCCGGTCAGACTCAAAGAAAGTGTCTCGGCCAGCGCGGCAGCCGTCGTCGCTCGCGATGCTGCACACACCTGTGTCCAACCCAGCTCCTGCCCTCCGCCTTCCCGGCATGAATCGTCACTCCACCGCCCCCATCACCGTCGTGGATGTCCGCATGACGCACCCGCCGCTTTCTCGCCCACCCGTCGTGCCCGCTGCTGCCGATCTCGCCCCGTCCCCCTCAGCCGGCGTGCCGCTGACAAATACGCCACAGCTTTCCCGCGCAGGAATGGCTCCCGCGGTGGTGCAGTCTGAAGAGTCGCCGTCGCAGTTCGCGGAGTCTCCCGCCCCGCTGCTGCCGGTGCTGCACGCCTCGTCGACGGCGTCGGCACCGCCCTCAGCGGGCCAGCAAGGGAAGAAGGCGCCAGCGACGCCCGCTGTTGTGCAGCCACCCGATGCCGCGCAACGCAGTGCGCCGCGGACGCGGGATGGTCGAGATGGCGCAGCGAAGGCGTCGCGGCGGGTGTCGCCGCCTGTCTTCTCACGGCCGACTGCCACGGCGGGCATTTCTCTCTCCGCCCCGTCCCTCGCGCCGCCTCGCCAAGCCGGTGCGGCGAAGGCGACGGCGGTGGAGTTGCCCGAGGCCGACATCGACGCCACCCCGCCGCGGCGCACCGCCTCCTTCTTCTCCTCTCCCTCCTCCCACTCCCTGTCCCCGCCTTCGGTGTCCGCAGTGCCGGTGATGCAGCCGCTCGCCACGCCGCAGCTCACTGGGTGGCGGCCCACCCCGCAGCGCACACCGCCGACGCGCAAAGCAAGCGTGTACTCGGATCGTGGTGCGCAGTCCAACGGACCCACCGTCTCGCACCGCAGCCGCGCGTCACGGTCGGCCTCGCCAGCGCCGTCGTCGCTGCCCGGTAGCATGGAGACCCCGCCGCGCAGCGTGGCCGGTGAGACCGGCAGCGACCACACGCCCCAGCTGTCCCTGCCGCGGCTGCGGTCTGACCAGGCGTCAGTGGTGGCCGTCACGACACGACCAAACGACCGCTTCCAGGCTCTTTGGCAGAAGGTGTCGTCCGTGGAGGACTCGCTGCGGACGCGCTACCCGCGCATGGAGCGGGAGCTGATGGCCGCGGCGAACGCATCATCCCAAACGACGGGCCCGTTTCCTCAACGATAAAGTGTCGAGGCCTTCTTATTTGCTTTGCTGCGGCTGCGCCTTCGTTGTTCAGGCGGCCGCATCGACACCCCTCCACGCTTTATTGCCTCGTTTCTTCTTTTGTTGGCGTGCTCTCCTCTGGTTGTTATCTCTCTCTCTCTCTTTGTTTTCTTTGTTACTTGAACTCTGATTTCTTCGCCATCTGCTGCGTTTTTCTGTGGTGTTCTGCGGGAGCCGCGATGAGACTGAGCGGAGCTCTTCTGGGTTCGGTTCCTTTTAAGTGATAACACATTAGAGAAGGAAGAGTGCGTGACGCAACTGCCTGCCAGCCAGGTCCTGTATTTTTACCTGTGTACCTCTATTATTATTATTTCTAATTCACGTAAATTTGCTTCGTTTTCTTAGAGCTGCTCGTTTCTTTATTCCTCGCCGCTTCGTCGATGCGTCTCCCTGCGGTGCCAACCTCTCTTCTCCTGCCTTTTGGTAGTTTTTTTTTTCTCCCCTCCTTTCGTCATCTTGTTAGAGCTGCTTTTTCACCCCGTGCGGCGAGATGTCCGCAAAACCTTTTTTTTTTTGGTGGTCTTCACCCCTTTACCCCATTATTCCTCTTTTTACCAAACTTGTTTGTGTGTTTGTGTCGCGATATTTTGCACTCGATGTATGTTAGTGGCCTTGTGATGCCTCTACCCCTCTTTCTTCTACTACTACTTTATGTGACGTTGTTCGTCCTCTCTGCCTTTGCACTTCTCTTCATGCCTTCCATGGCCTCCTGTGTACCAAAGAAAGAAACAAATTCTACAACAATTAGTGTGATATTGATGTCATTGCTATTGGTGTTGAGACGTTGGGAAGGACTGTCACGCTCGGTGTGACGTAACAGTACGAACGTGTCGTTGGCCCTTTCAGCGGCAGGCTTTACGCTTGAGTTGTCTTCAGCGCGGCACAATAAAGCGTTGCAAGAATTCTCTTGCTTCCCTCCACACCGTCCTTCACACTTCTCGTACTCCATGTCCTTTCCACCCTACTTTTTCTCTCGTTTTCATTTTTTGCTGTGTCAAATTCAATACTACTCTAAACACCAAAACCTTGTCTTTTTCGGCCTTGGATCAGTAGGAGAAAACACAAAGCGCGGAGTATCTTTTGCTTTTGTTTTCTTCTTTTCATTTCTTTTTGTGTTTCCTTTGCAGCCAAGAGAGTGTTGTGCTTTGCGGCTCTCTGCAGTGAAACCACTTGTCCGTTGTCGCGTCGTTGCCGCACCGCTGCACGGCGCCTCTCTTGATTTGTCTGTGTGTGTATTTGTGTGTGTCGTTGTTGTTGACGGTGACACGGTTCAGTAACTGATAATGGAGTCCTCCGCGCCGGCAGCGTCGTCGGCGGCCAACGCGCCGTCGTCGATTGAGGACATTCTCTCGGGGCTCTCGTGGGTGCGGGAGCTGACGGACGCCACCCTCGCCGCCGAGCGCGTGCACAGCGCCTTTGTGTCTCTCATCTTCAGCTTCCCCGACGATGGTGTCGACAGCGACGCAGCGGAAGGCCGGCGCCGCTTCAAGACAGCGGCGGAGCGGCAGAAGGAGGCGGAGCGCGATCGCCGCCTGCGGGAGGAGGCGCGGCGCGAGTTGGAGGACCTGCGCAACGACCGCCTGAGCGACGGCAACGACGACGCAGCCCGCAGCGACGAGGAGGCCGAGGAGACGGAGGAGGACGAGGAGGCGGCCAGCATGGGGGAAGTGGAGACGAACGAGTTCATGCGGTGGATCGAGGTCGGCGCGGCGGACTTCGGTGCCCCGTCGCGCGACCGCCTCGATGCGGGGCAGCGCGAGGACGTGGAGTACAAGCTGGAGCAGACGGGGCTGGGCCGCACCACCGAGTCGGCGCTGCGCGAGACGTGCCCGGAGCGGCTGAAGGAGGCAATCGTGGAGCCGAAGGCGCTGCCCGGCGGCGGCGTCTGCCACTTCTCGCTCCATCGCGAAGTGTACTGGGTGCTGCGGCAGCTGCGCAACGCAGGCCAGCCGTTGGCGCACAACACCCGCATCTGCGCTCTCGCCACACGGCCGCTGTCTGAGATTGCCGACGAGCCCGTCGTCGTCGCCATCGGCTACGCGCTGCAGAAGATGACGGTGGAACAGCTGGAGCCGGGGCACCTCATGCTGTACCACCAGACACCGCTGCACCCCCTCCTCGCTGCCCTGCTGGAGGGCTCCGTGCTGGCCGAGGACGCCAAGCACACGCTCGCCGTCGCCTCGTACGCCTACGACGCGGTGACGGGGCTGCGACAGGAGCCGGTGGTCGGCGAGACGTACGTCGGCTTCGACGCCACCGCACGCCGCGCGATTGGCGAGGGCGACCCGCTCTGGCGCGGCGACCGCACGCAGCGCCACCACGTCCAGCGGAAGCCGGGCTTTCTGGAGCTTGGCCGCCTCCTCGTGCGCCTCGTCGAGCTCGATCGCCTCTTCCGCGGCCTCGAGTACCGCCGGCAGCGTATGGTTGCCTCTCTCAAGGACCACCCCGACGCCCGCGTGCAGGACCAGCGCACGGTGCTGAACTCCATCGTCTTCGAAAGCACCGTGGAAGCGGACATCTGGCTCACCTTTGTCGAGAATCTGCAGGGGCTCAACGGCTCCGACCCCTACCTGCGTGTCCGTGAGCTCGGCCTCGAGGACGCCTTCGAGGAGTTCAGCATCACGGGCCTGCAGTTCCAGGAGAACCTGCGCTCGAACACGGCGCTCAGTCTCTGCCCAAGCAACACCCACGTGCGCCTGCACGATTGGGCCGCCAACGTCGGCCGCACCCTCGCGAGACCGCTGGACGGCGAGCAGATCCTGTCGCTCTTCACCAAGGCGCTCGTGTCGCAGTTCTCCAAGACGCCCATCCTCGCCAGCCGGGTCGTGGACGTCTTCTGCGCCGAGGGCGACCTCATCGTCAGCTACAAGCGCTCCGAGCGGCCGGACCAGATCTACTCGCTCGCCAGCGTCTTCACCGAGCACGCGCTGTACTTTCTGGAGCTGCTAGAGATGGAGCGCAATGACCTCGTGAAGCTGTACTTTGTGCTGGACCAGAAGCTCGTGTATGACATCCTGAACCTCGATGGTCTTTACCAGCGCCGCGAGGACACCGACTGGTGGCGTGCCCGCGACGAGGCGATGAACTTTGTCGTGATCCGGCTGCTGGAGGTGCTGCCGACGCAGGTGCGGGCACAGCTCACCGCCCACGCCGAGTACGCCGTCAGCGTCGCCTCTGCGCTGCGCCTCAGCACCTTCTGCGCCACCGGCCCCTACGCCGCCACGCGTCTGTGCCTCAGCGACTTTGACGGCGCTGCGCGGGTTTGGGAGCCGCAGTGGAACGTCGTTGAGGCGCTCGCCACGCCATCAGCCGCGGCGGCGGCGGCGGCCGAGGTGCGCGACACGAGCCGCGTCTGCGCCGTCTACCGCGGCAACAGCGGCGTCACCGCCTTCGCCTTCGTCGACGAGCACGGCAACCTCGTCGGCAACACGCGGTGGGTCGACTGTGCGCTGACGACCGTCAGTGGGCGGGAGCGGGCGGTGTTGCAGGCCGCGCAGCTGCGGAAGCTCTTTGCGCAGTGCCGCCCCTCCGTCATCGCCATCGGCGCCTCCTCGTCTGCCTGCCTGCCGCTGCTGCGCACTCTCGAAGACTTTGTGCGGGAGCAGGTCCACCAGAGCACTTTCGTTGACGTCCCGGTTGTGTGGGCGAGTGCCGAGGTGGCTCGCTTCTACAGCGCCACGACCTTCGCCCGCCTCGAGCTCCCCAGTGCGGAGAGCATCCTCGTCACGTGCGTCGCACTCGCCCGCTACGTGCAGGACCCGCTGCAGGTGCTCTGCACCCTCTTCGACGGCGAGCAGACGGCGCTGCAGCTGTGCCGCACCGCCCGCGTCTCGACCACCCACGACCGCCAGCTCTACCAGCGCCTTGCCTGGGAGATGAGCCTCTGGGTGGCCGACGTGGGCTGCTGGCTCGGCGACCTCCTCTTCCGCCCCAACGCCGCCGCCGTGCTGCAGTTTGTGCCGGGCTTTGGCCCGATGAAGGCCAGAGCCTTCACCGCCGCCATCACGCAGGCCGACGTCCCGCAGAGCCGCGAGCAGCTGGCGCCGCTGCTGCGTGCGTACGGCGCCGCCATCGCAAACAACGCCGTCGCCGCCGTCCGCGTCGGCTCGCCGGAGCAGTGCGACTCGGAGCTGCCGTGGCACCCGCTCGACCACACGCTCATCCCGCCATCGTGGTACGACGTGGCCCGCCTCGTGGCGCAGGCGACGTCCGTCTCTGCGCCTGCGCTGCCTGGAGAGGCGCGGCTCGTGGAGCTGCTGGCGATGAAGATGGAGGAGCGTCGCGCGGTGCTCTACCGGGTTGACGTGCACGCCGTCTTGTCGAAGGTGAAGGCGTCGGCGTCGATCACCACCGCAGCTGATGTCGGACGGCGTGAGGTGGAGTTTGTGGTGGACGAGCTTGTGGCAAACGGCCGCTCCTTCGCCCGCCGCCCGTACCGCCGCCTCACCACCGTTGAGTTCATGAGTGCTCTCACCGGTATCACCTACCTATCCGCCACCGACGTGGCCGCCCTCTCGAAGGGGGCGATGGCGTGGGGCGGGAGTGCGCGGCGGGGCACCTTCGTGGTACGGGAGGGCGACTACGTGACGGGCACTGTGACAAACGTGCGGGGTCGGACGTCGCCGGGCATCCGCCTCACCACCTCGCGCGGCGTCAACGCCTTCATCGCTGCCGTCGACATCCCCGACGAGACGCTGCGGGTGGAGCTGCTGACCTACATCCGCTCGCTGGAGCAGATGCGGGACTGGCGGCGCAGCAACAGCGATGGCCAGCTTGGTGCACCGGAGCGAGTGCCGATGCCGTCGTGGCTACAGCGCGGTGCCTTCCTGCAGGGCGTCGTGCGGCGCTGCAACTGGGCTCGGTGCGAGCTGCACCTGCAGTGGTGCCGCCCGCGTGATGAGGCGGCGCTGGCTGAGGAAGAAGCCGCGGCCGCCATGCCGTCCTACGGCGTAGCCGAGCGCAACGGGGCGAGCAGCAGCGTCAACTCCCTCAACACGGCGCAGGTGGAGCAGCAGGTGCGTGTCTTCGCGACGAAGATGTCCCGCCACCCGCTCTTCCGCGATGTGTCGAAGAACGTGGCGGCGGAGATGCTGCGCGACAAGGAGATTGGCGAGGCGCTGCTGCGGCCGCGCTCACACAGCGTCCACCGCGTCGTCTGCGAGGTGAAGGTCGGCGCCGACGCGACGCACCATTGGGTCATCTCCGAGGAGCGGCGCAGCAACGGCCAGTTCTTCTACAAGGTCGAGGACCGCGTGGTGGACCAGCAGTGGGAGTTCACCGACGTGGACGACTTCCTCTACAGCTTCGTGAATCCGATGGTGAAGCACATCCAGTCCGTCCGCTCGCACCGCCGCTTCGAGGACAGCACCGACTACGTGCAGGCAGCCCTCGACACGCAGAAGGAGGTGAGTGGCGGCTTCGCGTACGCCTTTGTCGAGACAGAGAACAAGCGCCACCTTTACCAAGTGTACTCGAGCGGCCGCAACGAGACCTACCATTTCCCGCTGCACATCACGAGCGAGTACATCTACATCCGCCTCCCCTTCTTCTCGGAGGGGAAGGCGGTGAAGAAGTGGGTGCCTTGCCAGAGCGCGGAGCGGGTAAGCGAAACAATTAAGAACTACGCCCGCACTATGAGCCGCCGCTCCATCGAGGAGGAGGAGGCAGGGGCGGCGGGCTACTAATGCAGTTCGCGATGTGCAGCTGTTAGAGGGCGATGGTTTTTTTTTTTGTGTTTCCTCTCCTGATGTTGTGAGTCGGTTAAGTAGGCGTGACGAGTCAGAAGTGGTGAGCGTCTTTTTTTTTCTTTGTCTGCGACTTTGGAGCTGCGGCTGTTTTGTTTTTCGCGTTGTATGTTGTTTCTTGCGCATGGGTCTTGCTGCGAGGCGGGTATGTATTGTCAAGCTGGAAAGGCTAGATACTCCTTTTCACAATGTGTTTCGCTTGTTGTGGTTGTTGTTCGCACAACTAACAGTGGACAATGCGGGATGCGGAAAGGGAGATGGGTGGATTAGAGCGCCGCCTTCCCCCTTCTCGTTCTTACTGTTCGTGCGTCCTCAATGTGGTGTTTCTTTGTATCATTCTAACTTGCCCTTAATAGCACTCATGTGGTCCGTGTACATGCAACCGAAACTGCAATTGATAAAGAGAAGAGTGAGAGCGAGTGAGAGAGAGTGAGAGAGAAAGTAGCTGCGGTGGCAGCTGCAAGATTGCGCGCGTACACAAGTGCGTCGTGCCAATCTGTGTCTGTGTGTGTAAAGTAGGGAAAGCTGTCATACTAACAGCCGCCAAACGTTGCGGTGCGTTGCATCAGCCCTCGTCTATCAACGCAGCTGCCTACTGCGGAGAATGGCCGAAGTGTGATTTTTGCACGTGCTGGAGAGTTTACGCAGAATTTTTCTGCAGCGCTGGCCACCCTTGCCGTGTAGTCCCCACCTCACTACCGCAATGATTATGACTCGCAAACGCTGCCCATCTCTGATCCTCGCAATGAAGAGACTCAGATGCTGCGGAAAAAAGCTTTTTAAGGTACGCATATGCTACTTGTTTGAACTGCACCTCCTTCACTTCCTTCACTGCCCTCCTCCCAAACGCCTTCAATGATGCTGTGAGCAAAGGTGCGTGCGGGCTGACTCTGGTACTGCTGCCCGTTTTTTTTTTCTCCCCACATATCTGCTTTTTTGTCTTTTGAAAGTTGTGTGGTGCACCACCAGGGATGCTGCATTGCGGATGCCGTCTACTCGCGCGTGCGCTGGTGGCGGACGCCTCCCTCGTCGCTCTCCCGCCGCAGGTGCGCCGCTGCGACGTCTTTCGCAACGTCGTCTCGCTCGACGAGGAGGAGCAGATCTACGCTGAGCTGGGCCGCGTGCTGCAACGAGAGGGGCAGACGGTGATTTGGGAGGGATCGACGCCGGAGGACAAGGTGGTGAAGCACATTTACCTCGAAATGTTCGGCACGGAGAAGGAGTTCACGGAGGTGAAGAACTGGCAAAAGAAGGAGGTGCGCCACCTGCCGGGGTTGCTGTGGTCCCCGACGCTGCTGCGTGTGCTCGGCGACGTCGCACCCCCGCTGCTCGGCGCGATGCCGGACACGGCGCGCGTGGTCGAGCACCAAATCCCCGGCTACGAGATGCACGTCGAGCACCCCACCGTCGGCACCGCCTTTCTCTATCTCAACCTGCTCTGTGACACAGTGCTGGACTTTGACGACGAGAGCACTGGACGGCGCGGCCAGGTCCTCCTCCCCTCGCGCTCCCTCATGTGCGTCTCGGGGGAGGCGCGGTGGGGCTTCCGCTTCGGCGAGCGCACCGAGAAGCTGCACACCTTTGTGTCCGCTAACGGCACGCGCCGCCGCGTCGAGACGGACATGCGGCTGGCGGTGCAGCTGTGGAAGCTGAACCCGAACCTGCTGGATGGGCGTGTGCTGCAGGAGCGGCTGGAGGACAGCATGGAGGTGGCGGGGCGGCGCCTGGCCGAGGAGGCGGCGAAGCGGTGCGAGGCGGAGAAGGACCGCACGGAGGCCATGGAGGCCCTCACGCCACCGTCCCTCCACACACCGGCCCTCAGCAGCAGTAGCAGCGACGTGCAGCGGCCCCTCGACTCCTTCCTTGCCGCTGCGATGGAGAACGTCTCCGGCAAGGGTCGCCTGGGTGGGGATCTCGCCCAGTCGCAGGGCAGCAGCGGCGACCCAGCAAGCGGTGGCGCGGGAGGTAAGAAGACGATGGGCGAGGTGCGCGAGGACTACGGGCAGTACAAGCAGCAGTTCTCCAACGTCTACGGCATCCTGCAGGACATGAAGACGATGCAGGACGCCGGCCAGCCGGTCAACGACCTGTGGCTCAAGAAGAAGATGACGCAGTCGTCGCAGGTGGACCCCGAGAAGGACCGCGAGGACGGCTTCGACCCGGAGAACATCGAGGGCACTTGGGACACGGTGGACGCCAAGGCGCGCTTCTACAAGGCGAAGCTCAAGACGATGGACTACGACGGCACCGCCTTTCTTGACTCCCGCATGCCGGACATCTCTCAAGATGCGCCGCTGGATATGCGCTCCACTATCCGCAAGATGGCCCCGCACGTCAAGGACGGCGAGAAGATTTTAGCGAGTCTTCCTAACACGAGCTGAGAGCAGCCGACGAGGACGCTAAGCGCTTCAAAAGATAAGAAAATCGGCATGAGAACGCATTAAAAAGGCGAGTCTGCCAGAGCGGTGACATTTGGCATGACACTCTCTCTCGGTTTTGTGAGCTTTTGTGTGTGTGTGCTGCCTTGTGATGGAGGAGTTTGCTGATGTTCACAGACGTGTGGGTGCTATGTTGTCGGAGTCGCGAGGACCCTTCGCCCCATAGTTTTCACATCGCTCAGACCAAGAAAAAAGCGGGGCCGACAGTACATGCGAGATGAAAGGCCATTTATCCGTTGGCTGTTTATTTTTGTTGCTGCCGCGGCGGTTGCGAAGGACGAAGCCTCTTGTCCCTCATCTCCCTTGATGAGCTGTAAGTCCAGTGTGTGTGTGTGTGTATGCGGGTGAGCTCACGTCGTTGTCTTTTTCACAAGGCAGTGTCGTTGCCACACGTTTGCCTGTCCACTAGTTTTCATTTAACTTCCAGGAAGGCGTGCTGACAAAGGATTCTACAGTCTTCTCACACATCCATGCTTCTTCTGCTATCAATCTGTCCTTTCTGCCATCTTCTCCTTCAGCTTTATTTTTTTATTTATTTTTTCTCCCCTCCCTCCTTGTCTTTCACGAGGACTACCAAGTCTACTTGACATAAACATTCACTCTGTAAAAGCCGCGGCACAGATAACGCACTCAAAAAAATCTACTCTAAACCAGGTGCAGGAGCCATTTAGACTGTTTGCCATCTGGGCCACCTCCTTCTTTTCTCCCACTACCCACCACTATTCTTCTTTGAAGGTAGCGTTGAGAAGCCGCACCACGCGCACTTCAGAAGAAGACACTCCGGCGGCCGTCGGTACACTACACGAGACGCCCAACGACGCTGCATTGTCATCCCACAGTGAAATCCTTTTCTTTTTTGTGCGGCTTTTTCTCCTTGCTGCTTGGCTCACAGCATATAAACTCCTTTTTGCACTTCTGCACCACGGAGCACAAGCATCATTTTTATCAAATAAAAAATGCGCGCAGACGCGGCGACGATGGCGGCGGTGGCGACGCAGGAGGCGGGGGCGGCAGCAGCGAAGGAGACGGCACCGCTTTTCGGCAAGGTCGACTGCGGCCCCTTCACCTTCGCTGCGGAGGACGACGCCACGGTGTACGCCGCTGTCGAGGACGCCCTGCACGACTTCGAGGCTGACCCGTCGGTAGACGCGTTCTCCGCCATTCAGCACCAGCTGGTGGCCCTCGCCGGCTACCCTCTCGTCACCGCCGTGCTCGCCGGCCGCTACCCTCGCCTCTTCTCGTCTCTCACGGCGCAGGAGGCGGCACTCGGGGCAGACGCGGTTGCACCGGCGCACGTGGCGGGTGTGGAGTGGGATCTGTGGTGCCGCAACACGTGGCTGACGAACTCGTGTGCGGTGGACGACCTCAGCGCGGTGGCCGAGACGACGCTGCGCTCTCTTGTCCCGCTGCTCTCTCGCGTCGCGCCGGACAACGACAACAACGTGAACGAGGTGTGGTCGAGCCTGCACGTCCTGGCCTGGGCACTGCGCACCGCTCCTGCTGCCCGGCCCCTCGTGGCGGCGGTGACGGACTGCGGTGCGCTGTGGGAGCTGATCGACCGCGAAGTCGTCAAGGGCGGCCGCCACACGAGTCTGCAGCTCGTTCTGCTGGATCTGCTCGGTGCGTTGGCCCTCCACGTGTCGACGTCGTCGAAGCTGTTTTCCCGCCTCTGCGCCGTTGCAAGGGCACGGGCCCAGTTCCCACACCCCGTCCACTTCCACACCGCGCTGCGCATCTGCTACGCCTGCGTTCTCTGCGACGATGAGCAGCACAGCAAGACGCAGCCGATGCTGGAGCACCTGCGGGTGGCGTGGAGGACGATGCGAGCACAGGTGAGCAACATCCCCGCCCCGCTGCATGCCACCGAGTGGGTTGTCGGTGAGGGTGCCAAGGCCCACCTCGACGTGGCCAGGCAGCTGCGCGAGCAGCTGGCGTCACGCGGCACCGGACCCTTTGATTTGAAGGCCCTGAAGAAGTTCCACGCGACGGTGGCGCAGCTGCCAGCCGAGGCGCGTGCCTTCTGCCTCTACGCGCTGCCCGGCAATGCGCTGCTGTCGCTCCTCACCACGATGCAGAGCCCCACCGCCGCACCGGAGCTCGTGATGGAGGTGGTGGCGACCCTCGTGGACGACGTCGTGGGCCACCAGCGCGGAGCCGCTGGAAAGCCCCTCGTGGTTGCCAGCAAGGCGGACGGATACGTGCAGTACTGCGTGCAGCAACTGTGGATGGACGGCCTCAGCGCCACCCTCAGCAAGCTCCTGCAGCGTCGCAGTCCCGCTATCACCGCAGCGGTGGTGCGCCTGCTCCGGCACCTGACGGCGAGCAGTCGGCGAGGCAGTGCTGTCCGTCGCGTCCTTCTCGGTGCCCCCAGCCTTTCCCTCGTCGGCGACGTGCTGAGCGGCGTTGCCGAGACGCCGGACGTGAAGTCGGAGCTGGCTAAGGCTGCTGTGGCGGCAGTCGTTGAGGAGGCGCTTCTGCTGCTCTCTGCGATGGACAACGCCGAGCTGACGAGCGTCTTCACCGACTCCCTCGTCTTCACTGTCAGCACGCTCGTCTCGGAGGGGAAGGAGACGGCGTCGCTGCTGCGCAGTGGGTTGCGTGCCCTCGCCCGCCTCGCCGCCGCCTTCCCGATGGCGGGGTCGATGGTGCTGGACTTCGAGTTTCTGATGGAGCGTTGCGCCATCCCAGACCCGCCGACGGATGCCAGTGCTACCCTTGTTGTGGGCTCGCTGGATCTGATGAGCGCGGTGGTGTCGCAGCAGCCGGCCGCCGTCACCTTTGAGTGGATCGAGCTGCTCCTCGGCGTTCTCCAGCACCTTGCCAGCTGGCGGGACGGTGTGCCCGGCCTGGACGTCGCGCTGTGGCGCTGCGTGCAGTACACCGTCGAGGCCTCTGAAGACTGCTACGAGTATCTTTTCAGCGAGGAGGCGCAGGAGGTGCTGCGCAACGAGCTCGAGCGCATAAAGTACCACGACGCCGGCTACCAGGAGGTGCTGCCGTCGCTGCTCAACATCGCCGTGTGTCTGCAGGTTGTCGAGCACGCCGAGGTGAATGCGGCCATGGCGGAGGTGCTGCACAACGTGCCGGCCAACGAATGGACATCCGACATGTGCAGCGCCGCCCTGCGCTTCATTGCGGCCGCGTACTGCGCCGATAACGCAAAGGTCGTTGCGCCGAGCAGAGGGCAGAAGGGTGCGGCTGAACCGCTGGCGTCAACGGTGGCCTCTCTCGTGTTGCGGGTGATGGACGGTGCGCACCAGTCGGGGGTGGAGGTGCTGCCTGCGGTGCTGGACGAGTTGGCCGGCCGCCTCGAGGTGAGCGGGGAGGCGCCGGCGGTGGTGGCCGGCCTCTTTGGCCTCGTCGACGCCGCCTGCGGTGCGTCCGCGGAGACGGATGCCGAGAAGGGCAAGCCGGCAGCGGCAACGGCGTCGTCGCTCTCCCACGCGCTGCTGCCCCTGCTGCACTGCCTCGTCTCGCAATGCCCCTCCGCCCGCAACGCCGCGACAGCCGCCAGCGCGGCTCGCTTCTTGACCCGCACCGCCGGCGAGGGGGAGACGAACGCCGCGCTGGACAGCCCCGACGTGGTGGCCGCGGCGCTGCTGCTGGTGAACGACGCCTGCGCTGCCAACCTCGACGACGCCGGCGACGAGGCGGAGCGGGCGAAAATGATGGCGGAGCTGTGGCCGAGTCTTGGCCGCGTGACGCGTCGTGCAGCGGACTCGTCGGCGAGGGCGGGGTGGCAGCGGGTGCTTGGCCACGTCTTTGGTGCTGCCCACGCGCTGCTGCTTGGCTCCACCACGGCCCCCTTCGGCGCCGATGCGGACCCCCGGCTGGACTTCATCGGCGACTGCGGCCTCCCGCACGTGTCGCTGGAGCCGTGCAGCGCGCTGGTGCAGACCGTGTTGAACTACGACGAGGCACGCGCCTACCTCCGCAACAAGTACGCGACCGCTTACGAGTCCTCGCTGGAGTACATGGCTGATCCAAGGCACAACGTGAGCGGCGTGGTGCCACTGCCCGTGCTGCAGTACCTGGCAGAGGCGAAGCAGGCGTAGATCATTTTGTGACTCTTATGGTCCTTTTGTATCTGCCCCTCTCCTGTTCTCCCTCTTTCGGGTTCTTACGCGTAGGTTCGCGTGGTTCTGTGTGAGGGTTAAAAAGAAAAGTTAAAGAACAGAAGTGAAGAAAAACACAACATCAAAATTCTTTTTAAAAGCTCCCGTAACGTTTTTTTTTTATTCTCGTGCTGCGTCGTCTTGCCTCTTTTTTTTTTCCGACATTCGCATCCGTCTCGTTCTTCTTCTCTCTGCCTCCTCTCTCTCCGTCTCTCACTGGTATGGCGTGTGTGTTGTGTCATCACTCAAGTATGGGGAATGAGGTGGTTGGGTGGAGCAGTGCGGTGGCAGCGAGGACTAAAGAAAAAGATAAAAACAAGCTAGATACCAAACGCACAATATTTCTTGTCAAAGAACTTCTCCTAGCGCTAA
The DNA here is from genome assembly GCA_000331325.2 of Crithidia fasciculata. Lineage (NCBI taxonomy): Eukaryota > Euglenozoa > Kinetoplastea > Trypanosomatida > Trypanosomatidae > Crithidia > Crithidia fasciculata. The sequence goes on from CM003428.1 coordinate 1,239,721, forward strand.
GTCGTGATCAAAGAGGAAGGCATGCTTTGCACGTTATAAGTGGCGGGAGAAAATAAGAGAGCTGAAGAAAAGCAGCTGCGCTGAGATGATTCTCTGGTGAGAGCATTGCGCTGTTTAATACATAGGATAACAAAAAAAAACTCGTCTCTCTTGCGCTCGTGAGGCGCTGTTCGTGGACAACAGAAAGAAGCCCTTTCTTTTCTCCCCCTTTCTTCTTCCAGAAATGGACAAAGATCGAGGGCGTCTCCTGTGTGGCATTGTGCGAGCACTTCGTTGCGGATGGGAAAGGAGCGGAAGAGGGAGACTCCCATCTCCTTTGTTTTTCTTTCTGAAAGTCCCCACTGCTTCTAACGCTCCTTCTGTGACTTCCATCTCTTGCCTCCTTCTTCTCCTTCTTTCTTCTTCCTGTTCTAAGTTCCTTGATCGAACGCCGCAGCTCAAAGAAGTGCTGCAGGCGGCGATGGCCGGAGTTGTCGTGTCCGCCACTGCTGCGCCGTGGGTGGGCCGCTGCTTCCCCATTGTCAGCTTTCTCCACGTGCCGGGTAAGATGTCCACGCCGCTCTGGCTCATGATGGGCACGGCATTTCCCTTCCAGGCCCAACTGGATGGTCAGCCCCTCGCGGCCGGTGCGCCGCAGCTGCTCCTCACCGCCAAGCACACCTTCGCGCCGTGGGACTACGCAAAGGACGCCTCGCAGCTCAAGATCCCACAGGACTACCGCAAGCTGCGCTACGTCGTGGGGCGGATGTACCGTCCGAGCAGCGAGGGCCAGGCGGTGGCGGCGGACCGAGTGGGACTGCGTCTTCTTTCTCAGCACCCCACCCTGGATGTGGCGGTGCTTGCTGTGGAGGGGGCAGGACGTGAGGCCACACCGACGAGTGCGCCACCGGTGGTCTTTGACGCGCCACTCACTCTCTCCACGTCGCGCCTCCCGGCTGCTTCTCCCGGCCTCATTCTTGGCTACCGCGGCGTGGGTCGCCTGGGTGAGATGGACACGCTGGACGCCTCGCTGCTGCAGCGGCTGCCACCTGCTGAGCGCGATGCCCTTCTGAAGGAGCTGCAGGACGTAGAGGGGAAGCAGGTGCGTGCCCAGACGACGGTGTCCATCCTCGACGAGAAGGGGATGTGCAAGGGTGTGGGGGACCAGGACAGGTGCTTCCACGGAATGTCGGGTGGTCCCCTTCTCACCGCATCCGGCGCGTGTGCGGGTGTGCTCTACGGCCACCACCCGGACGCCCCAGGCTGTCTCGGGTACACGCCGTGCGCGGAGTTTGCCGACTGGCTCGCCGAAGTGGTGCAGCGTGTCTCGCACCAGATGGAAAAGCCATGATAAGGGTTCTTTGATGAGGTTTGGTAAGTTGATGCATGATGCGGTTGCGATCCCGGCACTCACAGAGTAGAAAGCCTTGCGAATGAACCTGCAAATACTGATGAACGGCGAACGATGCCCGCTGCGCCGTGTCTTGCGGCTGTGCTGCGACACCGCAACGAAAACGAAAATTCTGCCATTTCTGGCGTTTCATCACTCACACGCACTTTCTCTTTCTCTCCCTTCTCTTTTCTTTTTTCTCGTGCGCTGCTTGTCCTCGAGCATACCTCTGTGGCGTTGCACCATCAAGGTCGTCCACCGACACAGGGGTGCGGGGAGGGGACAACAAACAACACCAACAACACACAGCAAAACAGCTCGTGGTGTCCAACATGAGCTGGTGCACCGTTGCAGAGGTGGTGGAGCTCATCTCTGCTGCACGTCTCCGCGGTGATGTGGATGCTACCACACGTAAAGAAGCAGACTTGAGATTCATTGACGTGTGCTCTGGCGCAATCAACGCCGGGGACGTGTTGATGCAGATCGCGACAGAGCCGTCGGCAGCACCGGGGCTGCGGCTCAACGCCATCTTTGCCGCGCAGCCGCTCATCACCCCACAGGGTTGGAGCGAAGGTAGGCAGTTCAGCGACCACAGCGCGGTCAAAAGCCGTCTGCTCCAGCTGACGGCCCACCCAGCCTTCACCCCGCTTGCGAAGATCGACACGGAGCTGCTGCGCAGTTTGGCCATGATTGTGGCCCTCGAATTCCCCACAGAAGAGTGGCAGCAGTGGCTGCAGGCGTGCACCTGTGCCGTTGCAGCCAGCGACAGCACCGCAGCCGCCAAGCTGCTCGCTGTTATTGCGGAGAGCCACGGCAGCTACCCCCTCTGGAGCTTTCTCGCAGGGGACGTGACGGGCTTTCTCCTCCAAGCGCAGGTGGCGGCACTGCCGCAGCGCACCGAGGTGCTCCGCTGCTTCCTTGAGCTCATGCGGCGCCGTCCGCGGCCCTCCGCCGAGCACGAGGTCGCCACAGCCACCAACTGCGTGCTGCTCTCTCCGTCGATGCGGTACTTTGTGATGTCCGCCCTCGCCGCCCGCGTGGAGGAGGCGCGTCTGTCCGGTGCGTCGTCGGCGGCGTTCGTGGCGGACTGCACGGTGACCTTCGCCGTTGCCTCCCGCCTCGTTGCGGATGCAGAGGCGGCCTCCACCGTCTTCCGCTGCAGCTCCTTCTTCCTCGCTCACCTGCAGGACACCGCCGCGCGGGCTGCGATGGACGAGGCGCTGAGCGGCCTAGCGGAGCAGCTCCTCGAGTGCCTGCTCAGCACTCTGCAGCTCTTTCCGGAGGTGGCCAGCAGCGACATTGACGCCGGCGCCCTTCTCACCTGCCTCATCCACTTCATGATTGAGCCCGACGCGCCGGAGCGGGGGAACGCGGCGGAGCTGGCGGCTGAGCTGCTGGACTTCTTCCTCGACGACGAGGCGGTGCCCCTTGGCTGCGGGAGCGGTGACGTGGCCCACCTCGCCGGTGCGGTGCTGGAGCTCTTCCTGGAGCACAACCCGGCGCAGCGCACCTCGGCTGTGGTGACGCTCAACGCCATCTTGGAGAGCACGCCGCACATGGACGGCACGCTGGCCGACGCCGTGGCGCTCGCGTTGCGCTCGGTGAGTCGCGTCTACGAGGCGGGCGACGCCGTTGTGGTGGATGCGCTGGAGGCCGCCACGCAGGCCACGCTGCTCACGCAGGTCTCGCAGCTGCTCCTGCGCACCACCGACCCCCACGCGCGGGCGATGCTGATGGACGCGCTGACGCACTGCTTCTACGGCTCGTGCAACGAGGACCTCTGCCGCCAGCTCGTCGGGCTGCTCCACCAACTGCACACCACCGCCGCTGATCCGCATGGTAGCGTCGATGAGGGGTGTGCGGCGTGCGTGCGCTGCGCGTGTGTGTATGAGGCAGGACGGCTCGTGGAGGAGCTGCGGATGCGGCCGTGGTGCGGGTCGCTGCTGGGTGCTGACTGGGTCGCTCTTGCAGTGAGGCAGCTGGCGGCTGGCAACACCCTCGGCGTCTTCTGCGCCGCCTCGACGCTCTGCACGTTGCTGTGCGTCAGTCCCACCTGTGCGCCGTACCTGTGTGCCAACACACCTGCCTGGGAGCGTGGGCTGGAGCAGCTCTGCCGCCATGCCACGGTGCGCGGAGTCGCGGTGCTGGTCACTTTGGCGCTCAAGCACATCGCAGGTGTGGCGGCCTCACCGTCAGCAGCGCAGGCGCACGCGTGTCAGCTGGCGACTGCATCCTGCGCGGTAGCGATGCGCTTCTGCGAGAGCCCGTCGCCGTCGCGCCACCTCGTCCTGCGCTCGCTGCTTGACTTTGTTGCCGCCCACACACGTGTGTGCCTGCGGAGTTGCGGATGTATTGCGTGCGCACCGCACCTCGCCGCGCTGACGTCGCCGCTGCTGGCGGACCCGCTGGCGACGGAGCTGCTGCAGGACGAGGCGAGTTGTCGCGGCTTTGCCACCGCCGTCACGCTCCGGTGCCTCGCCTTCTCTGCGTCGCGCGATGACGCGGTGCGCGCTGCCTGCGGTGCCCTTCTTCACGCGCTGCGGCACGCCCTTCAGCACCCCTTCTCGTCGCAAACCATCTCGTGTGTCAGCGGCCACCTTGCGCTGGTGGCGACGCTGCAGCCAGCACTGCTAGACGAGGCGACGACGGACATCCTGCACGCACTCTTTGACGCAGCCGTGGACCTTGTGAGTCAGCGGAAGGGCCTCAACTACGGCGGCGTGGCTTTTCTGCTCTCCCTTGTTTTTTTGCGGCATCCGGAGATGCTTGTCGACGCTGCTGGACCGCCGAGTGAACTCTCGCGCGCCACGCAGCGCGCTTTTGGGTGGTGGTTGAGCTTCGCGCCGTTCATGGACGCCGTGCAGTTCCCCTACTTCGGCGCCGCGTGCTGCCGCGTGATGGACGTGGCTGGCGGCAGCTCTGCCCGACTTAGCTGCTGTCAGCACTTCCTCCTCCCCTCCCTGCACGTGAAGAAGCTACCACCACGTCCTTTCACCGACGTCCCGGTGCGGACTTTCATGACGCTGGCGTGGGCGGACTTGGAGCGGCGCTACGGCGGCACCAGCAAGCCGCAGGTGCTGGACAAGGAACTCCAGCAGTGCGTCACCGGAGTTGAGCAGCACTACACAGCCCTCTGCGGTGGCAACACTCTTTCGAGGAGCTCTGCCGCTGCGCTGCTCCGGGCGACGGCGGCGGATACTATCGCTGCCTTTCTTAGCCACCTCAGCCTTGACGATGGCGGGGAAGCTGTGGGGGCGGCGCGACACCACATGAAGACGCTCCCGCGGTGATGCGATCAGCGGTGATAAGACAAAAGAAAAAACCATGGGGCAACGACCATTGTGCTTGTTGTCCTTAAACTACTTTACTGACCGATAAGGCGCCTCTGCTGCTGCGCGCTGCTGCGATGACTGCACGGTGCGACTGCAACACCAAGCTAATGGAGGCATTAAAAAAAAAGGAAGCTCGTGAAGGAGCGGTGCCGAGGGAGACTTTGCCCGTCTCAGACAGAAAGAAATTTGTGGTGTGGTACCGTTCTGAGGTGCACACTCTTGTGCTCTAGCTCAAAAAAAATATTCTGCCTTTATTCGATGCACTCTGTTTTTAAAGGTGCCCCGCAGAGCCCCACGGCTGCAGGCATCACCACCTTCCAAAATGCTCAAGGTGTACGACGTCGCTTATGTGCGCCGTACCTTTTCTAGCGCTTCCTCACTCTTTCGCGTGCTGTTACCCTCTCCTTCCTCCTCTTTTGTTATTGCCTGTGCCGTCTACATAAAACTCGTCCTCCTGCACGCTTGTCGCGCTTCCCGCAACTTAGTTGACCACCTGCAAAGGAGATCTAGAAAATGGTCCGCATGCACGGTAACGGCCACGGCAAGGCCTCGTCTGCCCTGCCCTACCGCCGCACCCCGCCGTCGTGGCTCAAGATTGCGAGCCGCAACGTCGTGAAGGTGGTGTGCAAGAGCTCCCGCAAGGGTATGATGCCGAGCCAGATCGGCATGGAGCTGCGTGATTCCATGGGTATTGCCCAGGTGAAGAACGTGACGGGTCGCAAGATCCTGCGCATCCTCAAGCACAACGGCCTGGCCCCGGAGATCCCGGAGGACCTCTACTTCCTCGTGAAGCGCGCGACCCAGATGCGCAAGCACCTGGAGCGCAACACGACGGACCGCGACACCAAGTACCGCCTCATCCTTGTGGAGTCCCGCATCCACCGCCTGGCCCGCTACTACAAGCGCGTCAAGCAGCTGCCCCCCACCTGGAAGTACGAGGCCAACACCGCGTCCTCGGCGACGGCTTAATGTGCCCCGTGTCGATTGTCCTGCGAATGTGGTCCACACAATCTTCTTTTTTTTTCTTTTTTATATCATTTCGCTAAACAAAACAGAGAAAAAAAGAGAGGAAAACATCGAGAGTCAGTCGTGTTTTAAAAGCACATTGACACTGCTTTCATCGCTGTCCACACGCGGCGGTGCTGCTCATTCTACAAAGACGGAGACACTTGCTGATGAATCGTCAACGTAATGCTTGGTTTCCAGCCGTCGTGCTCGTGTCATCGACCTGTGACTTTCCCTCTTATTCGACGATACCTGCCGTGTGTGGTACGTTGGACTGTCGGCGACGTGACACTCATACTTGCACTACACATTCTGTTGTGTGCCTCCGCCGTGCGTTTTTTTTTTAATCTTGTTCACTCTCAGCTTTCTCTCCTGTTTCTCTCTCTGTCGGTCGTTCATCTCATCGACTGCGTCGGGTCACATCCCCTCACTCACCACAAACGCCGCTCTCATTTTTTGCGATCGCGCTCTCTTCGCTCCTCCAGCATTCTCTTTCTAGCGAGGAAGTAGAGGCGGAATTCTAAAAGTAAAAGCTACATTAGTCAACATTGGTGGTGAAGATGCGCCAGACGATGCTTGCACGAGCGCTGCGGCGTTCATCGCCCCTCTGCGCCTTACACGTGTCGGACTCCGTCAAGGAGGAGCAGGAGAAGTGGGAAAAGAAGAAGAAGGAGTCGGAGGAGAGGGGATTTGGCCGCCGCGACAGCACCGAGGACAAGGTGCTCATGGGACAAATGTTTGAGGCCCCGGAGAGCATCAGCGGCGGCGTCGCCGTGGCGAACCTGCCAGCCAAGCAGCAGGAGCACACCGAGTTCGACGTCTATCAGCGCTCCACCACCGACTTCACGTCTCTTGTGACGCCGCACGGCACGCCGCCGGTGAAGAGCGGTCTCGGCGCCGGCTTCGGTGCTCGCGAGGACAAGCGGCTCGGCTACTTGCGGCCACGGCAGCCGCTACAGCCCTACACCGGCTCCACCGCCGTGGTGCCCAAGTACGATGAGAACGGCTTCCCCATTGAGGAGAAGCTGACGCCGGAGCAGATGATGAAGAAGCGGAAGGAGTACTTGAAGAGCTTCGACGGCACCACCCTCAGCGCGTCCGAGCACTTTCTGCTGGCCGACCTCGACTTCCAGAAGGACGCGATGCTCTTCGGCAACACGCGCGAGGAGTTTGAGCACAACGTGACGAAGCTGAAGAACGTCATCATCGCGTACAACAAGTGGGAGCGCACCGACAACTTCTACTACTACACCACCATCCTCCTCAAGCTGCTGACGTTGTGGATCTTGATGGACAGTCTGCAGCAGTTCTACGAGCTGCGCCTCTTCGCCGCCAACTATGACGACTTTGTTGAGGCGATGGAGTCAGGCATCGCGGCGCTGGAGCAGAAGAGGGCTGCCGACTTCGCCGACGCCGCGCGGGAGCTGCAGCGGCACAAGCCGGACTTCGCACCAATTTTGGCCGCCATCGAGAGAGAGCGCGATCGCGTGCAGGACGTGGAGGCGCAACAGGCTGCGGCGGCCGCTGCGGAGGAGTCGAGCGGCAGCGGCCCCATCAGCATCACCGACCTCGCCTGGGAGGCCCTCGGCGCCAACCTCGGCCGCAACGTCGCGCCGGCCCCCGCCGCCCCCGCCGCAACGCTCTCGCCCTTGGATCTGAAGGCGCGAGGGGCGTCGCACCCGATGGACACCACCTACGAGGAACGGCAGCGGGCACAGGAGCAGAAGCTGGAGCAGGAGCGTGAGATGCGTCGGTTGGCAGCCTTCAACGACGCCGCGCCGCGTGGTGGAGTGTGGTCGCACGTGTGGACGCGCGCGAAGGGCATCTTCACTCACCGCGAGCCGCTGGCGGAGGTGGACATTGCGCGATACTCCTATGCGGCGAGCCCCACGAGTGTGGCGTCGATGCGTGTGCTGCGCCGCATTCTGCTGCCTCGCTCCGAGGATGTGTTGCAGATCGTGCGGGAGGAGATGGTTGCCTACAAGAAGCAGAAGGAGGACCTCCGCGCTCACCCGGAATAACGAGGCAACTGCTCCGCTGCCGGGGGGCTGAGTAAGGAAGGGGGAACTTGACGCTTTAATACAGCTACACACACGCGTACCCGTGCGCTGTCTTGAGCAGGAGTTTTGGTTTTCTCACAGATTATTTTCTCTATTGTGCTGTTTTGTCGACTAACAAGTGTCTTGCTGCCGCAACCTTGTCTCGACTCTCGTAGTGTTGCGCTGCCGGAAACGTGCTGCCATTTTGGTGTTGCGGTGCCCACCTTTTTTGATGCTTTTGTTCGCTTGGTGTGCATATTCCAGAGGTGCGCATCTGTGTGCCTTTGTTCTTTAATAAACGTGAGGTAATGTCGAAAGTCATCGCGGCCTTTTCAAATAAAACGTGACAAAAGAAGTTTGATGTAATTTGGTGCGCCAGATGGAACCCGATGTCGAACTTCTACACAGTCTTGGGTGACGAGTGAAGGCGCGCGTGTGTGTGCCTCTCCGAGTTTCTTTTTCCTCTTCTATGGGTCAAGACGGGTCATCGCTTCTTTTTCCCGCAATCGAGCGTCAGTGCTGCCTTGATGTCGGTCTCTTGTACTTCTCGCCTTTCTCTCTCTCCTCGTTCTTGACATTGCCTCGCCACTGCTTCACCACTGCGGCACCGCAGCTCCTTTTCCTTCACTTACTGCCCTCCCTCGTTGATAGCTTGCTGAGATGGCGGCCGGCGGCTCAGATCTTCTTGTCCGCCTCGACACCTCGGTGCTCGAGACTCGTCTGCATGGTCTGACGGACCAGTGGGAGGGGCAGGTGCGGGGGATGCGGCACAAGGTAGACGACTGCACTGCCGCGGTGCGCGCCGTCTCTGCGGATGTCGCCTCGATTCAGCAGTTCCTGCTTTCCTACCACAACCGCGAAATGGCCTCGCTGCTCACCCCCGCAGCGAGAGGCGGAGTGGAGGGGGAGAGCAGCGGCGGCGGTGCTGCATCCTCCGCAGACGCCTCTCTCAAGGCAGCTATTCCCTCGCTGGACAGCTCCCCCACCGAGAACATGCTGAAGATGGTGACCATCGCACGGCGCCTCCTCGCCGACAACGAGGCGCTGCGGACGTCGCTCGACACGGCGACGGCGGTCCTCGCCTCCTACAACGTGAACCACGAGAGCCTCATGCAGGAGGTGGTGCGGCTGCGGCGGCAAACAACGTCGCAGACGGAGCGGCTGCAGAGCATGTCGGACTGGCTCGGAATGAGCGGGCTGCCCCTACACGACGCAGACGGCGGCGAGAACAGCGAGCACAGCACGAGCACCGCCGGCGGGGAGCAGGGCGATGCGCTGCCGCAGTCTACGGAGGCGGTGCTCTCTCGCTCCCCCCTCCTCCTCTCCTTTCGCCGCTTTCTGCTGCGCGACTTGACGGAGCGGCTGACCTCGGTGGTCGACCAGCAGTCGAAGGACTTCCACGACTCCGTGGCCCACCTGGAGGGACGCATCCAGACGGGGCAGTGCGTCGTGACGGGCGTCGAGGCCGCACCGAGCGGCGACGCCACGGTGGACCTGCAGGAGGCGGTCGAAGCCTTGTCGAGGCGGGTGAAGGAGCTCGACCAGCGCGCCGTGAAGCGGGAGGAGTTCACCTCTCTCATGCGCTCCAAGGCCGACTCTCTTCTTCTCCCAGTGAAGGCCGACAGCGCCGATGTCAGCAACCTCGAGCGGCGTCTCGCCACGCGCTGCGCCGACCTGGAGGAGCGCTGCGCCTACGCCGACGCCGAGCGGGCGGAGTTCCGCGCCATTTTGCGCTCCTTAATTGCCGCCCAGACCGCCCCGGCAGCCGGCACGCGTCCCTCTGGCCGCACCTCGCCGGACCTTTCCACCTCTGGTGCGGCGCCGCGCGTTGGTGGTCCGGAGAAGGCGGCGGTGCTGCGCGATATGCTGCCGGCCCTCTCGCACAGCCCGCCGGCCGCCGCGGTTGTGGCGTCCAGCAAGACGTCGTCCTTCTACACGCCGCGCGGCGGCCCCGCGGCGACCTCCAACTCGCCCCCACCGCCGCAGCAGCTCTACCGGTTGGTGGGGACGGCGGCGCAGGGGCTCGGCGTGCACGGCATCCCCGCCGGTGCGACGACGGCCGCGGCGGGAGGAGGCGGGGTGTCATCGAGCGGACCGGCGGCTGCTGCCGTTGCAGCGGGAGGAACACGGCGGGATCCTCTGCGGACGCATTCGAGTCCCAACCGCCCCACCGACGAAGGCGCCGTGGCGATTGGCATGACGTCCTCGCAGAACGACTACGCCAACTACGTCTCCCAGCAGCTGAGCCGCAAGCAGGTGGCCGCGCTGCCGACGCTTCCCTACGAGCGCCAGTCGAGCACGCAGTAGCAGCTGTGCGATGAGGGATGTGGATGGCGCAGGCCTCTCGTGAATGCGCGCCGATGTGAAGATTTGACTGAGGGTGGTTTGGCTCTCTGAGCACACCTTACTTCCTCCGTTTCTTGTTGCACCGTTTTCGTTTTTTCTTGTTTTCTCTTTATGTACATACAAGGAGCCTTATTGGCTAGCGCGTCGCTTTCGCTGCCTTGAATGCCGAGTCCTCGACGTTCCCGCACGCATTTTTTTTTTTCTGCCACAACTGCAAGTGAGTGAGAAAAAAAAATGTCTCTGTGTTTGTGTGTGTTTTTTTTACGCATGTATCTGTAGCCGTCCTTGACGGACTGTGCCTTATTATTTGAAAGTATCACATAGCTGATCACCATCATTTATAGGCGTTTCACAATAAGCGGACTCTGCGGCTAGGCGAATGGTCTACTAAGAATGTTCTCCTCTGCTTTCGCTTGCTTTGCGGGAGCATGCAGAATGGACGTCCAGGTGCAGGCACAGCTTGGCGGATGCAATACGGAGTTCGTGGCAAAGGTGCTTCACCTCTTTAAAGGCTCTGCTGCACTGTCTCTTCTCTTCCTTTTTCTCACAGATTGTGGCGACTGACGCGCAGCTTTGCCGTTTCTCGCGTGTTGCCCGCTTCCGTGGTCCCTTTCTTGTGGAGGATTTTTTCTCACTGCTTTCCCCCTCTTCTTGCCTTTTTTTTTTCCTTTTTCTGCTCTCGAACTGCAGCTCAGATTTGACGCGCCGCACACACTGCCGTCTCATTAACGCTATTTCACAGCAGCATGCGCCACACCCACCACCGAGCATGGGTGGTGGCCGTCGTGTTACTGCTGCTACTGCTTCTTTCGCTTGCGACTAACACTGCGGCCGCCACCTCGTTCATCGCAACGCCGCTCTCCACCCATGTGCTGAACGTCACCCTCAACGCACCCGGTTGGCCCACCGACGCGACGTCTCTTGCGACCTACACCGCCGGGCTGAAATCGGTCGTGAACACGACTGTCTGCGGCAGCCTGCCGTCTACCGTGAGCAGGTGCGAGGCCTTCATGATGGCCGTCTCAGCCACGTCGACGCCGGTGCAGGTCGCCATTCAGGCCAGCGCGCAGACGGCCTTCTTTGGTGCTGGCAACGGCACCTACACCCTCTTCTCCCAGTGGGCAGCCGGCACGAACCTCTTCAGTCTCTCCGCCCTGGCCGGCACACTCCCCACGCCGACGTACAGCACCGGCACCTACACGGTGCCCTGCCGCGGCTCGCAGACGTACGCCTTTCTGCCGGCCTGTGCCGCCGACGAGTCATCCAGCACCGTCGCCTACGTCCAAACAACCTCTTTGTCGAACCTGCAGTCCACCTTCCTTGGCTACCTCTGCCCGAGTACGTCGACCACCGCCTGCACCGCCGCCGTCACCGTCACCGCCTCCACAAATAACTATCAGATCGTGAACATCACCGGCACCTCACGCGGAGTGGAGGCGGTGCTTGCCTTCGTTGCCGACGCACGTGCGAGCTACTCCGGCGCATCGACAACCACGACAACGACCACCACCTCTGCCTCCACCATTCCAGGCGAGACAGTCGGGGACAGCGCGAAGCAGCTGAGCGTGACGGCGGTGGAGCTGCGCTATCGCACCGTTCGGGCCACCCTCTTCTCGACGACGGAGCGGGAGCGCACCTACATGACGGCCGCCCACCTCACCCTCCAGTGCGAGGCGAGCTACAGCATGTGGGCCATCGCCCTCGTCGTCATCCCGTTCCTCGCCATCCTCGTGTACTGGTATGTCTGGTACCGCGGCAGGCGGCGCGCAAAGAAGCACGAGCGCCGCCGCATCATCGAGGACGAGACGCGCATCATGCAGGGCTACACAAACCCCGCTGGCGGGGCTGCGGCCGCTGAGACGGCGCCACCGCCCGGCGTGGACGCAGCGGCTGCCGGCCCGCAGTGGGTGATGGACGAGAACGGCAACTACTACGACGCGGCGGCCACCACAACCGACACCGCCGCTGCCGCAGCGGACGGGGCCACGTATCAGACCTGGGTGGACCCAGAGACGGGGGAGACGTACCAGTACGTCGTCGACAACACGGCTGCGCCGGCGCCTGCGAGCCCCAGTCAGACCACCACGCAGCCCCAACAACAGCGGCAAAAGCAGGCAGCTGCCACAACTTCTCCGAAGGGTGCCGCAACTCCCACTTACCAAATCTACACCGACCCGAATACGGGAGAGACGTACCAGTACGTGGTGGACAGCACACAAGCAGGTGACACAGCTGGCACCGGCGAAGCTTCCCCAGCGGCTGCGGCAGAGGCGGATGGTAACGGCAGCGTTTCCTACCAGAGCTACGTAGACCCGGAGACGGGAGAGACGTATCAGTACGCCGTCGACGCAGCCAACACGGCGGCGCAAGACGAGCCGATTGCCCCGGAGGAGAGCGCAGACGCCGCCGCAGGCAGCTACCAGACCTACGTCGATCCGGAAACGGGCGAGTCGTACCAGTACGCAGCCGCCGACGCCGCAGCAGACGGCGAGGGACAGCAGTACGAGTACGTCGACCCTAACACAGGCGAGACGTACCTGTACGACGTTGCGGCTGCGCAGGATGCCGAGGCCGCTGGTGCCGCGGAAGGCGACGCCGCTGCCAACACCTACGTCGACCCGGAGACGGGCGAAACCTACCAGTACGCGGCTGATCCCAACGCGGGAGAGGCCTACGAGTATGTGGACCCCGAAACCGGGGAGACCTATCAGTACGAGGATCCGAATGCTGCCCAATAGGGTGGCTTGCGACGCTGCCGAACGCACGTTTGCCGTCTTTCCTATTTGATCTCGTTACATGATGGGAGAATCGATGACGCAGTGGGCTGTACCTTTTCCGTTTTTTCTCTTTCCAGTGTGTGTTTGTGCGTGCGCAGTCGCTCCCTTTACGTTTGGAGGCGGTTCACTAGATTGACTTTTTGTTTTTCTGCGTTTGATTTGCGCATTGTTTCTCATCTTTTTTTCCCACTTTTTTTCTCTGTTGCTGCCGTTCCGTTTGATGCTGCACTTCTTGCTTTGTAGACTTCTTTGCTAGAGTTGCGTTTGCTTTTTTAATTCCGGTCCATAGATTATGTGGAGATGAACGCGTGATTGCGCCATCTCTTTTCGTAGAAGATGACCAGTGCACGACTGGTTTTTCCTTCTACTTTAAGAGAACAGTAAAAGACCTGATTGTGGTCTTTTCTGCGCAGACAGCTCCACTACCTTGTTTCGATGTAAAGAGACTCGTTTTACCCCTTCCTTGTGAAAATGGAGTGGGTGGGTGTCTGTCTTGCCCCACGCATACTGCCAGCAGGCGGAGAACAATCCTTTGCAATCTGTGCTTGTCTGCTGTCTGAAAAGCACGAAGCGCAGATGTGCTGCACGACGTTCTTTGGCCGTCTCACTCGCTGAACAACACGACATTTCTCTCTCTCTCTCTTTCATCATCATCTACACTCCAATTTCGATTCGCTCTGGCCATAATATACCCACATTTCTAACATCGAAACCAATTTCAATAGCCTACGAGCTTGCAGGAGAGACATCAACCGTGTTTGTGTGTGTGTGTTTGTATTGATGCTGTCCCCGATGGAGTCCGAACAGCCCAAGAAGGTGCAGCGCACCGAGACCAAGACAAAGGATCTCCTGCGCACCACCGTCGCCGAAGGCCCCTTCTCTCTCCTAGACAACGCCATGAAGGAGAAGAAGCGTATCTTTATTCAGTGCCGCAACAGCAAGGCGCTGCTGGCGCACGTGATCGCCTTTGACAAGCACTTCAACCTGGTGCTGAAGGGGGTGCAGGAGATCACGGAGAGCCAAGGCTCGGAGCAGAAGCAGCGCACCATTGAGAACCTCTTTCTCCGTGGCGAGTCTGTCATCTTCATTGTCAAGCTGCCATAAAGGGCCGCAGCGGCATTTTTAGAGCGCTAGCAAGAAAAGGAGAGCGGAACAAAAGACTTTCGCTGCGGGGCCTATAAATCTGTAGCCCTGCTCCGGCACGTCAATGGAGCTCCTCGATTTGTCAACTCGAAGACATGCTGCGCACTGTTCTGCTCCACTGGTCGTGGACGAGTAGCACTCCGCTTGGTCGATGACGGATGCGTTGTTGTGTTAATGTGAGTCTATTGTTGTTGTTATTTTATGTGGATTTGTGAGCCAGGCAGTTGTGCCTCGCCCGTTGCGTTTTTTTTTGTGCGGACGAGAGTTTTGAGAGAAGAGAAAAGGGAGAACATAAAAGAACGTCGCGCATTTGCTCGCACTGTGTAGCACTGCGGATTCCGCTCGCGAATAGCGGTGATAGAGTATGGTACTGCGCTCCGTAATGGCAGAAGGAAAGTGCTTTTTTTTTTCAGTCCTCGTTCACAGGTTCGGAAGCAACAGAGGTTATGTGCTTTCCAGTGCCGAGGACCGTTGCCGACAGCAGAGGCTGCCTGAGCGCTGCTTGTGCCAGTGCTTTCCGCCTCAGCTCATAATCCAGTGGCAAGCTGACGCAACAAAGAAATCGACCAATTTCGAATGGACGATAGATAGTCTGTGCATGATTTTAAGCTCCTTTGCTTTCATTGTTTTTTCTTTTCCCTCCCCGTTGCTCTTCTTTCTCTCCCTCCTCTGTTTGCAAGGCAGGTCAGCGCGCCGTCCTCTGCTCTACAAATATTTCGCGAGGAATACGAGTTGGCTTGTGTGCGGTGTCGTTGACACTCAGCATCCATCACAACAAAGGCAGAGTTTCATTTGCTCCGTTTGCCTTAGCATCACTCGTCACCGTGACGTGAGCGAGCGGCGACTGCGAGACAAAGTGTTGGTGGGGTAGACAAGGCGGGTTCCTTCGTGGTGCGCGTGTAGTACTCTCTTGCCTTGTTGATATATAAATATTTTTCTCCCACTCCTTCACGACATGTCTGTCTATATGTCCTACAACGAGAATGACGTGCCGGTGCGCTGCACCGCTCTCCAGCACGAGAAGTACAGCGTGGCGTGGCACGTGGCGGCCCTCTTCGTCGTTTTGGGCTCCTCCTTCTTTGGCACCATTCTGCCCATCCTGGGCAAGCGGGTCGAGGCCTTTCGCGTGCCCGAGTACGTCTACACCATCGGCAAGGCCGTCGCCACCGGTGTGGTTCTCGGGGTGGCGGTGATTCACATGCTGGAGCCGGCCAACGAGTCGCTGACCAGCGAGTGCCTGCCGGACGGCGTGCGGAACTTGTCCAATCCCCTCGCCTACATGATCTGCCTTGGCGCGGTGGCTGCCATGCACACGATCGAGGTGTGTCTGCGCGTCTTTTTTGAGAACCGCTTCTCTGCAAACTTCGCCAGCGTGGAGAGCGAGGAGAGCGAGCACCTGCTGTCGGGGTCCGACGCGGGTCACCACCACCACCACCCGATTGTCTTCCTGGACGACCCCGAGGTGGTGGGGGGCATGAACCTGCTCTCGGCCATCCTACTGGAGTTCGGCGTCTCTCTGCACAGCATCTTCGTCGGCCTCACCGTCGGCGTCAGCGCGGATGCGGAGCTGTACACGCTGGTCTGTGCCCTGTGCTTCCACCAGTTCTTTGAGGGCGTGGCACTCGGCTCTCGCCTGGTGGAAGCCTCGCTGACGCCAAAGGCCGAGTACGTCTTCTCCGCCATCTTTGTCCTATCGGCTCCCTTTGGCGCTGCCGTCGGCGTCATGATCATCAGCGAGCACCTCGTCAACACCAACGGCGCCTCCTACCTCCTCACACAGGGCATCCTAGACGCCGTCTGCGCCGGCATCCTGCTCTACCTCGGCTTTCAGTTGCTGGTGAGCGACTTCTACGCCGACCTGCGCCTGCAGTCGCGCAAAGTGCGCTACCCGCGTGTGTTTCTTGCTGCCATGCTGGTGGGTTTCTGGAGTGGGCTTGTCATAATGGCACTGATTGGGCAGTATCTGTAGCCACGGAAGCAAGACAGAAGGAGCCTGGTACGTGTCTGTTGTTCTGTGAAGCAATCTTTGTTTTTCGACTGCTGCTCTTGTACGCTGCTGCTTCATTGTCATCCCTTTTTTTTGTTTTGTTTTGGCCATTATTTCTCTTCCCTCTTCATCTCCAACGCTTCTCGTGCAGCATGGTAGCAGTCTGTGCGTTGTTGGTCTTCTCTGTGCGTCTCTCTCAGGTGGAAGGCATTTGTGTGTGTGTTTGTGTGTTGCGGTGTGGCGGTGGAATCTTTCTCCCCCCTTTTTTTTAAGTATCGCCAAGCGGAACGTGTTGCTGGCGTTAACATCATCATTACTATTAACACCAAATGCGCTGTGTGTGTGCGTCTTTTTCTTTTTCTTCTTTCACCGTAGCTTTTATCTCCTTACGTTGACAGTACCTTTCTGTGCCTAAGTCTTGTCTTTATAAACACCATTCCATTTTTTCTGGCGTCGTCCGTATTCTTGTTGCATTGCGAGGTCACGTTCTTTGCCCGTGTGTGTGTGTGTGTATGTGTGTGTGTGTTCACATCCTTCACAAAGCAATTCTTCTTCTGTTGGTCTTTTTGGAGCGCCTGTGTGGGTGTGGGTGGAGATTGACAGCAAACAAAGGGGATCGACCACATGGGGAGAAATGTGGTAAGCTTGGCTTATGAATACTATTATGGAGTGCAGCTGATGCGAAGAACACGCGAGGGCGTTTCATTCATGTTTAGGCAGAAGCAGGAGCTCCAGCTGCTGCATTGAGCGTCGTTGCTGATGAGTTCACCAACGTGCGGCGAAAAAAAAAAAAGAAGCAGAACTTCCGAAAAAAAAAGACAACAATGCAGCGCATTTACCTCCCCTTAAGCCCACTTTTGTCTTTACATTCTTTCGGAGACAGGCGTGAAGCGCCACCGCGGCTCGCCCTCTCTTTCCATTGCTCAAACGCTGCCAATATTACGGATAAAAAAAAAACAGGTTGGCCGCGCGTTTAATTCCCATACCACAAATTCAGGAGGTGCCACACGGCGCACAGCCTTTCATAGTCCTTGTTCTTCAATTTTCTTATGACAGTGTGAGATCCAAAGCAAAGGTGGTGCGTTTACCGATACACGCAAGACAGAGACTCACACTGGCGTCACAGCGCTGTCCTCGCCGTCGGCGAGAAAAAGAATCACCAGTCGACAAAGAAGGCGAGGCCTCTACCACACTCCTGCATTCTCTGCTTCACGCTCCATGGCGGACAAGCGCGGGCTCGCCGCAGAGCTGCAGAGCAGCCACTGGCGCGGTGCCTCGTGGATGTGGGACACTCGCAAGACCCTCGCACCCCTCGCCATCTCCGAGGTGGCGATGATCGGCGCACACAACACCGCCACCTACGAAATTACGCGCCGATCGCGGTTCGGCCGGGACGGTCCGAAGCCGCTCCGCTCCAACGGCGCACTTGCCACCCTTACCCGCTTCTTTGGGGGCTTCCTGATGCCCTACTGGAGTCGGTGCCAGCGCATGACCGTGGCGGAGCAGCTGCAGTTCGGGGTGCGCTACCTCGACCTGCGCGTCGCACCCCACCCAACCTCACCAACGACGCTCTACACAACGCACGGGCTGCTGTCGACGAGGCTGGAGGATGTACTGCGGGTGGTGGAGGCCTTCGTCACGGACCCCGCGACGTCCAACGAGTTCGTGCTGCTGGACTTCCAGCACGTCTTCCTCGACCCCAGCGACCCAGGCTACGCCGTGCTCTTTCAGTCTCTTCTGCGGCTCCGGGAGCTGTGCGTCCCTCGACCAGCGAGCGGGGAACGCTTTCCCACGCTGGGCGAGCTCTGGCAGGGCTGCCAGCGCCTCTACGTCTTTATGGGCTGCGACTTCGACTTCGACGCGCTGCCGTTCATCTGTGCGCGCGAGGGCTTTCTTTCGTCGCCGTGGCTGAACAAGCACACTAAAAAGGACCTCCTGGTTGCCCTCGATGCCCACTCGCTGCAACAGCAGCAGCAGGGCGACGCATCCAAAGTGTTCCTGACGCAGGCCATCATCACACCAAACCAAGAAACCGTTCTTTCCGGCACTTTCACTCTGGGCATCAAGCCGTGCTCTGTTCGCGCACTCGCCAAAGGCGCAAACGCCGACCTCATCCGCTGGTACTGGACGCACAACACGGCCGGCAAGGCGCTCCCCGGGACGCACCGCAACATCCTTATGCTAGATTACCCAGAGCTGGCCGGCGTGGAAGTGACGTGGGACGGCGGCTCGCTGAAGGGCACGGTGGTAGACATCTGTGTCTGCATCAATGCGCTGCGCAGTCTTACGGCGCGCTCCCGTCACGAGCACTGCTCACGTGAATGCGAAGCACGTGACGGGGAGGTGGATGAGTGGTCGAGCACCCACGCCTCCCCTCGAAGCAACTAGACGGTCCTGAAGGGGAGAACTTGCATAGTTTTGTGCTCATGGCTCGCCCTGAGCAGCCTCCTGTTGCTGTTTCTTCTATTTTGCTCAGTTGCCGCTGGTGGCTTCTTCTTTCTTTGTTTTTTTTTTCCTGCACCGGTGAGATTCGCCCAATACCCGCTACTTTAAAAAGCGCTTTACTGTCATGCTGCTTGCTGCTGTCTCTGGACACAGGCGAACAAGGAAGGACACCTTTCAATCTATTTTATTTGCCCTACAATGCTGTCGCTCGCGTTTTTCTCACTGACGTCTGCGTTGCTGCCGTTTGTATCAACCGCTGCTTTAGAATGCACGATCTTCGAGCGCGGCGCAACACGTTCTATGCCGCCTTTGCCTGATCTCCCGATCCCACTTCCACTTTCTCATGTTTTCCCCTCTGCTCGCTTTCCTGCTTCGACGACTGCAGAAATACATTTCTTCTTTTTTTTCTTCTGTTTTTATTCTTGGGCTTTGTTTTTCCTTTGGCTGTGACGTTCTTTACAGGGACCCCTGGAAACGCCGCACTCGAGTGACAGTGACGCCACACGCCACACCTCATTTTTCTGTTTTGGTGCCTGGCCTCCTTACCTTCTCTCCTCTTCTTACAACAAACAAACAAACACAAAGGAGAGGTTTCAATCGCGAGGATGTCTATCGGAACCGCCGCCACGGTGGACTTCACGGCGTCGAGCCAGCGCGTGAAGATGGTGGACATGCACCCCAAGGAGTCCATCTTTATCGCTGCCCTCTACTCTGGTGGCATCAACCTCTACAACTACCAGACGCAGGCACTTATCCGCTCCTTCGACACTGGCACGGGGCTGCCGGTGCGCTGTGCCCGCTTCGTGCCGCGGCTGCAGAGCTTTGTCTGCGGCTGCGATGACATGAATCTGCGGGTGTACAACTACAACACGATGGAGCGCACCAAGATCTTCCAGGCCCACGACGACTACATCCGCAGCCTCGCCGTCCACGACCAGCTGCCTCTTGTCCTGACCTGTGCCGATGACATGACAATCCGGCAGTGGGACTGGAGCAAAGGCTGGGTGTTGCAGATGACCTACGAGGGCCACCAGCACTTCTGCATGGCCATCGCCTTCAACCCGAAGGACTCCTCCACCTTCGCCTCCGCGTCGATGGACTGCACCGTGAAGGTGTGGCGCATCAACAACCCAATGCCCAACTACCAGCTCGAGGGCCACGAGGACGGCGTCAACTGCGTCGAGTTCTACCCGCGTGGCGACAAGCCCTACCTCCTCAGCGGCTCCGATGACCGCTCGGTGCGCCTGTGGGACTACCAGACCAAGGCCTGCCTGCAGGTCTTCTCCTACCACAACGACAACGTGTCGTGCGTTCTCTTCCACCCCGACCTGCCCATCATCTTCTCCATCTCCGAGGCGGACAGCATCGCCGCCTTCTCGACCGAGACGTTCCGCCTCCTCTACGCGTGCAACCACACCGAGATGGGCCGCGGGTGGTCGCTGACGTCGAAGCGGCACTCCAACATGCTCATCGCCGGCTTCGACAACGGCGTGCGGGCCTACAAGATCGGCGTCGACAAGCCGGTCTTCTCCATGGACGTGAACGGCCGCGTGCTCGTCGCGACCGGGAATGAGATGACGCGACTCGACATCAAGGGCGTGAGTCCCGAGACCCCCGACGGCGAGATCCTCAGCGTTGCCAGCAAGGACATGGGTGCCGTCGAGACCACCGCCCGCGCGATCCAGCACGCCGGCAACGGCCAGTTCATCTGCGTCCTCGGCGACAGCGACTACACCATCATCTCCTCTCTCTCGCTGCGTCCCAAGTCGTACGGGCAGTGCCTCTCTTTTGTCTGGGGACCGGAGAGCGGCGCCTACGCCGTGCTGGAGCGCTCCACGACGCTGAAGATCTACAAGGGCTTCAAGGAGCGCGCCGCCATCGCCCTCCCCAGCGTCGCCGACAAGCTGTTCGGTGGCCCGCTGCTCGCCGTGCGCACGTCGAACAGTGTCATGTTCTACGACTGGGGGACGCTGGCGCTGATCCGGCAGATTGACGAGACACCCGTAACGCTTGAGTGGAGCCTCAGTGGGGAGCTGGTGGCGCTGGCGACGAGCAGCGGTGTCTTCTTGCTGAAGTTCAACGGCGAGGCGGTGGGGGAGTACTTGGCGCAGGGCAACCCCACCGGCGACGACGGCCTTGACTTCTCCTTTGATCTCGTGGAGGAGCTAGATGAGAAGGTGCGCGATGTGGCGTGGGTCGGCGACTGCCTGGTTTACATCAATCAGGTGCATCGCCTCAACTACTACATCGGCGGCGAGGTGAACAACATTGCGGTGCTGACCCGCAACCAGTACCTCCTCGGTTATCTGCCCAAGGAGAATCGCATTTTCTGCATCGACAAGGAGAAGAACATCACGAGCTACCTGTTGCAGGTGAACGTGATCGAGTACATGGCCGCCGTCGTCCGCGAGGACTACGACGCCGCCAGCGCGCTGCTGCCGACGATCGACGCGAGCCTGCGCGACAAGCTCTCTCGGTTTGTGGAGTCGCGCGGGCTGCTGGAGATGGCGCTGGAGATTGCGACGGACGAGGAGCACCGCTTCGATCTTGCGGTGCAGCTGAAGCAGCTGCCGCTGGCCTACAGTATCGCCAGCAGCGCCGACGTGGCGTCGCACTGGAAGCAGGTGGGGGACATGGCGCTGGAGCAGGGCTTCTTTGACATGGCCATCGAGTCGCTTGAGCGGTGCAGCGACTGGAGCGGGCTGCTGCTCATCTACACCTCGCTGAACGACATGGCTGCCGTGGGGCGTCTTGGCGACCGCTGCCTCGAGGCCGGCCAGGCGAATCTCGCCTTCACGTGCTTCCACCTGACGGAGCGGCATGAGGAGTGCGTGGAGCTGCTGCAACGCACCGGCAAAACCGGCGAGGCGGCCTTCTACGCCCGCACTTACTGCCCCGCCTCAATTGAGGACGCCGTGGCGAAGTGGAAGGTGTCGGTAGCTTCCATCCCGCGCGTGAGCCAGGCGCTGGCGAGCCCTGCGGCCTACCCGAACCTCTTCCCCACGCTGCGCAACGCCGCACCCGCCAAGCCGGCGCCAGCGAAGGAGGCGTCACCGCCGACATCGCCAAAGTCGATGGGCTCGAAGAGCGACGTCGACATCCGTGCCGCTCCTTCATCGGCACCGCAGACAACGCAGGCAGCCGCCTCGGCACCGCACGCCGTCGTCACCACCGCCGAGGCGCTCTTCAGCGCTGCCGCGGCGGACCTTTCTCCGGCAGACCCTTCTCCGGCAGCGGCGGCCGACGATGCTCGGGTGGAGACGGCGTCGAGTGGGATGCAGGAGTTAGAGGAGGAGGAGGAGGCGTGGGGCGAGTAACCGGCGACGTGGCGCGTAGTAGCTGATGCACTGTGGCTGCTGTTAGGACTCGTTTTTCCACTGCATTGATTTTTTTTTGTTCTCTGTTTCAGTCGCTCTCTATTTTTTTTTCTTTTCTGACCTTCGATTATGGTTACCTCGTGTTTCGCTTGGTGTTTGCGTTTGCGTGCGATGGCGAAAGTGTCTGCGGTTGCACCGTGTTTTGTGTGTGTTGCAACACGCTTTTCAATCCTTCTCTCTCTTGTAGCTGCGCATGGGCTTCTGTGTTGACGGCGGTGGTGTTTTTTTTGGTTTTGTGGTTCCCTTCCTTTTCTTGCACGGTCGCGGCGTTGCGCTGAAGATGAGCGATGACCGCGACCACTTGTGGTTTGCCCGCTCCTTTATGTGCTTCTTTTGTTCACCATTGTTGCGCGGTAGAAGCCCGTTTGTGCGGGTTTGTGTTTGTGCTTAAACCATAAACCGTTCCCAAGCGTTTTTTTTCTATGCAATCAAAATAGTGAAGCAGGAGGTGTTTGCTTTCTGTAAACGAAAGACGTGCAAAATTAGTTTTCTTTTTGCGCAGAATGACTGCCGTGCTGCGCTTCGCCAGTGCTGATAAGCTGCGTGCACATTGAGCTGTGCAACTCTTCATCTTCTTGCAGTCTTTTCAACTTTGCCACATTCGAAGTTGGCTGAGCTACTCCGAGTTCAGAAGCGGTGAACACCACACTGCGCGGTCCATTTGCTACTCCCTTACTGCAGTCTTTCTTTTTTTTTTTTAGAGGGGAGAGCTTTGGTCGGCACTGCTGCCTCGCTTACGCCTTCCAATGTTCCTCATGCGTGCGCTCCTTCTGTACTCTTCGCTGCGTTGCCTTTTCCCCTCTCCCTCCGCTTTTTTTTTTTCGCTCTCTCTCTCTCTCTATTCACTGAAGAAAACTGGAGCTGTCGCCGCAGTGTAGCAATGCTGCGCTTACGAGTTGTGGCTCACTTCGAGGCGCGAGCAGCACTGCTGCGCTCACCTCAGCCGCTCCACGCGGCAATCAGGCACTGCGCGACGGGCGGGGCCCGGTGGACGTGTCCCTGCGGCTTTCACAACTACGCCTTCCACGCGCAGTGCTTCCGCTGCAACGCGGCGCGTGACGGCGGAGCTGCACCTCCGAAGGCGTCTCCGATGACGCTGCTCCATGCGAAGGACAACACGGCACGGGCCAGCGGCGCCGCCGTCAGCTCTGTGGTCACGCCGGCCGAGGGCGTGTGGATGTGTGCCGCATGCAACACCTTCAACAACGCCGAACGCGGTGCCTGCACACACTGCGGAGAGCATCGGCCCGCTCCGCGCCGGCACGGCCAGGGGCACACCCTTGGAGAAACCTCCGACCCCAGCCACGGTCCCGCGGCGCGTGGCTTCTCGAGCACTAAGCATCCCTTCCGGGCCGGTGACTGGTACTGCAGCTGCGGTGGCCACAACTTTGCGCGCAACACACAGTGCAGAGAGTGCGGGCTGGCGGCGCCGTCGGAGCGGCGGGCGGCGGTGCGCTCCGGCGGCAACAGCGGAGACTGGGTTTGCCGCGAGTGTGGTAAGTACAATTTTGCTCGGCGCGCGGAGTGCATGCAGTGCCACCACCCGCAGCCGTCCCTTCGCGGAGAGGAGGACGTGGTCAAAGCGACGAAGGGGCCCAAGTCGGAGGGTTGGGTGTGTTCGGCGTGCCACTCAATGAACCCCGGAGATGTCGGCAGCGCCTGCGTGATCTGCGGGTCGGCCAAGTAAAGTGCATCGACGAGCACCACATGGTAATCGCTTTCCCCCACTTCACCTGTTGCCCAGAGCTTACACAGGGACCACTGCTGTTATCGTCGGACTCCCAAATTTTTACATGATACTATTAAAGAACACCAAAAAGCAACGAAAGCGCTCACCGTCAAAGAGAAGAGAAAAAAGATAAGTAAAGCCGAGGCAGAACGCTTTGACGAGCTGCGTCTGTCTTGGAATGCTTCGCACTGGAGTTCCCTGGTGTAGTTTGACGGCATCGTGTGCGGATGGATGGTAAATGGGGAAGTTACTGATGTTTCTGTTTTCTACCATCGACTTCAGGCACGCAGCACCTTTCTTTGAGATTTCCACTTTCTCACTCACCCTTTTCTCCTCTCCCACAACTGGACGCTCGTTCTCTTCGTTTTTTTTTTTCTGTCGCTTCTGCGTCTGCCCGCCAAAACGATCTTCATCGACCGTGAACCGTGCCGGCATAGTTACACAGCCGCCTTCTTGGAAGAACAAAGTTGACATCACTAAAAGAAAAACAAAAAAACTATCGAGAAGAGGTCTGCAAGGGTGCCCACATCTAGTAAGCTGTGACGTTGCGCAACGTCACACTCGTAGCTGCTGATCAGTGGCAGTGACGTAGCCCACGCTTCCTCTTTGTTGTTGTCTGTTTCCCTCTCTCTCTCTCTCTCTCTCTCTCTCTTTCCCTTAGCGAATCCCCCGTGTGCGCTGACGTCTGTGCCGGAGCTCTCATGGCGGAGCCCGTCGTAAACGCACCCGGGTGCACCGCCGCCCCCTACACGAACAAACCCTTCGACCCCTTCCACGTCATTACCTGGTCGCCCTTCATTGATCAGGATGACGCTCGCATGATCTCCTTCGACCTTCGCTGCGAGCTGGAGAGCGCCTTCGACGTCCACCCCTACTCCGCTCAGTGTCGGCAGTCCGTTGTGAAGAGCCTTCTCTTGTGGGCCGCGCTGTCCCGCGCACAGCGCGCCGCCTTTCCGTGGAACGGCGAAACAAACATCCAACTCGGGCAGAACCTCGTGCAGCACCTCCTCGACCTCACCGCCGAGCTCAACGGCGTCAGCAGCGACGCAATCCACGCCGCCCTGCAGGCGGAGCGCCACCCCTTTCTCAAGAAGATGCACGAGATGATGCGCATTCAGGGCAAGACGGAGGGGGAGTGGCGCGGGCGTGGCGACCGCGTCGCCAGCGAGGCACCTCGCAGCACCACGTACGCCATCAGCCCTGCCCCGCAGCGCGAGCCGTCGACACAGGCGCCGCTGCGGGCACCGACGGTTCTTGCCGAGTCGCTCGCACGCGACGAAGCGCCGCAGCGCAACGGCGGTGCACCCGCGCCGATTCACGTCGCCGTCGCCGTCGACGACGCCCCGCAGGAAGGCGCAGCGGAGGAAAGCCGGTGGAGCGCGCTGCCGCCGCCCCCTGTGGCTCTCAAGCCGGAGCCGCCCACCCCCGCCCCTGTCAAGGCGCAGCCACCACTGCCGGCGCCAACCAAGGCTGTCACAGCGCAGCCGCCAACGCCGAATGCGGCAAAGGCGCCTTCTGCTGCGGCCCGGCCGCCTCCGCCGTCCTTCGAGATGGCCACGCAGAAGAGCAAGTCGAACGGCCACGCCGCACCACCGCCACCACCGCACATCCCTCCGCCCGCCCACGCCGTCACGCGCGAGACGCTCGTCCGCAAAGTTGTCCCACCACCACAGCCTGCGGCCCCGGCTTTGGCTGCTGCCAAGGCGGCACCTGTTCCTCCAGCAGCAGTGAAGAACTTGCCACAGCCGAAGAAGGTCGCTCTCGCAGCTCCGTTTTCCCCGCCGGTGGCAAAAAAGGCAGTCGCCGCACCGCCAACGAAGCCGCAGCCGCAGCCGGTGGTGCACCCCAAAAAACAGTACACCTACTCCGACTCTGAGGAGAGTTCCGTGTCGTCGGAGGACGCAGCAGGTTCGCCGCCGGCCGCGTCGCTGCCGCAGTCGATGATGCCAACGCCGGCACCCGCAACCAACGGGTCAGTGAAGGCTGCTCCAGTGGCTGTCCTTGGTGAGGCGGAGCTGCTGCGCTACGGTGCGGACGGGCCGGAGGATTTGCTACAGGCGTGCTGGAGCGACGTGGCGGCAGACCCGGACGGTCTCTCCGCGTGGTTCGACCGGAAGCTTGCGGTGACGGAAAGCGACCGAAAGGTGCCGCTGTGTGTTGAGGTGCCGTCGGCGCTGTCGGTGGAAAAGGTGAAGGCGCGAATGGAGCCGCGCGTGGC
This sequence comes from Crithidia fasciculata, assembly GCA_000331325.2. Lineage (NCBI taxonomy): Eukaryota > Euglenozoa > Kinetoplastea > Trypanosomatida > Trypanosomatidae > Crithidia > Crithidia fasciculata. The sequence continues at coordinate 1,265,488 of CM003428.1, forward strand.
GAAGCGGCTAGAGCATCTTTTTCAGTACTTGAGTGCTGACGCACCGGTGGAGCTGCTGCGTCACGAAGAGGCCGCCGCCTTTCTCTCCATCGCGGACGTCGACCGACTCTCTACGGCACGTCTCATTCGACCGTCAAAGCAGACGGAGGGGCCGGACACTGTCATCGCCTTCTCCGTCGTGGACAAGGCCGAGAAGGACCCGTCGCGCCGCTTCCTCTCGTGGCCGTGTGGGAGTAACCGCAGCGCGCTCGACGACGGCTACGAGCCGCACGTTCCGCTGCACCACATTTCCAGCTACCTGGCCGCCGTCAACGCCGCCTCTGGCTGTGCGGAGACTCTGATGTCGTCCTTCGACCAGGTGGAGCTGCCGCCCAACGTGCAGGAGCGCTTCGTCTTCACCGACGCAGCGAAGCGCCGGTGGTGCTTGACGCGGCTGCCCATGACGCACACCGTCGCTGCTGAGGTGATGCACATCCTCCTCTCCACACTGTGCGGCCACCCGTCCTACGCGCAGCACAGCTTTGCGATCTCGCCGGAGGTGCGTTCCGATGTCTGGGTGCGGACCGTTCGCTTTTACGGCACGCAGGCCGCCGTGGCGCAGGCACGGAACAAGCTGCGCGCCGCATGCAAAGAGTGCGGGGCGACGCTGCAACCGCAGGCGACCGATACGAGCGGCGTGTACAACTTTGCGGGCGTGCACTTCGACCATGACGCCCACAGCGTCTCTGTGGAGCCGGAGATGGTGCGGCGCATTGCGGCTCCGCGGCAGAGCACCACGACGCGCGACCTGGAGCGGCACTACACGCAGCTGCTCTTCAGCGCCTCGGTGCTCGGCGTCGCGGTGTCGCGGTTCTATAAGCTGCTCCGCACCGTCTGCTGGCGCCTCTCCGCCGCCCTCGAGAACCCTGACACGCTGCTGAAGGTGGAGCCGCTGCCGGCGGACTCGTACGCGCAGCTGGAGAAGTGGCACAAGAGCGTTCTGCACAACGCGCCGCGGCAGGTGAAGACGGAGTCGCTGCCAAACATGACCCTCTACGTCGAGTTGTCCAGCGAGAGCTGGTTCTCGGTGCTGATTGGCGAGGAGTCGCAGGAGACGTGGAACACCGGCGGTTCGCTGGAGGACGTCCTCGGCACCAAGGTTGCCTGCGCTGCCATCTCCAAGGCCGTCGAGTGCTTCCAGCCCTGCATCGAGAAGGGCTCGCACGTTCGCATTCAGATTTTGGGCGGAAACGTCATGAGCCGCAATGACAAGCCGATTTATCGCAACGAGCCGAAGGAGGTCATTGACGATTGCATCCGGACTCACCTCGTGACGCGAACGTTTTCGTTTGAGGTGGAGTACTGCGGGCTCAACGAAGGCAAAGGCAACGGGACGGCAGCCGCCCACTCCAAGCCTGCCTACAAAGGAAAGTGGGCCTAAGTCAATTGACATCCGTGACGTCTTTTCTTTAACTTCACAGTTCTGTTCTTCCATCCTTTGTGTGTTTGTGTGTATTGTTGGTACTTACTCCTCACCAGTGCAGCGACCTCGTCTTCTTTGCCCGCCCATTTCTCTCTTTTCTCTTCTATTGATATCCGGTCCACACACCGCGGTGCACGCGAAGGGGAGGGCGAAACTATTCGCCAGTCTCCGCACCGACTCATCGTTGTACTTTCTTCCTTACCTTTTTTTAACGAACCGTATCGAGCGCCATAACAGCACCGGGGCCAACAACAACAAGAAAAATAAAAGAGGAAGAAAAAAGCGCAAGCACCTTACCCATCCACACCTCTGCCCTTCTGCAGCGCGTCTGCATCTCTCCTAAACTCCTCGTCACCTCGAAATGCTGTTTTTTTTTTTTCCTTTCTCTGAGACGAACCTTTACAACGAGCGAAGCGCGAAGAAAGGGGGAAACACGTGCATGCGAGTAAAAGGTGTCTTTGGAGGGCCTCGATAAGTTCTTTAATATTGTTCGGCTCTATTTCTATTCTTTTCGCGGGTGCCCTCAAAACAGAACGTAAAAGTGACTAATGACAAACGAGAAAATAACTATAAAATAATCACGGGTGCGCTTGCTGCAGATGACAGTCACTGTTGCTACTTTATTCTCTGCAGTGTTGCTAAGCACCGTCACTGCAGTTTATCGTCTGAGACGCCAAGGGGAATTGTGATCTTTTGCACCCGACGCAGCGTGTCGAGTGACGCTATTCTCTTCTCACTCTTTTCTTTTTTGCTATGCCTGTGCAAAAGTGAGACTTTGGCAGAGAACACGTCATTGCGTCCTCTCTTCGTTGTCGACGTACGCGTGGGCTGCGATGATAATCGATTACCCTACATCCATTCTTTCTGTCCTCGTGGGAGCTCCTTCTCTCCTCTCTTTCTCTCTTCGTCATCTTTATTTTTCCCCTTTTCCGCCTCCCTGCAACCTTTTCATATTGATTTCCATATCAGCTGCTTTCTTTTCAATAACTGTGTTCGCCGCTCCACGTTGACTCGGCGTTTCTTTCTTTCCGTCTGTCCGTGTGTGTTGATACACCGGTCTCTCACTTATAACAACGCCGGCGCCAGTCCCCCAGCAGTTCAATGTTTCCGGTGGGCTACTCCCTTGCGGAGCCGAAGCGAGCGGCGCTGGAGGAGGCCTACAACAAAAAGAAGGAGTATTTGAACAGCCGCGTCGCACCGCTCTATGCGTCCACCAACCCGGCAACGCTGTGGAACGCCATTGTGAAGTACCGCCTCAAGAGCGGCGGCGACGGCGACGCGGTAGACTCGTACGACGACCTGGTGCTCACCTACGAGGGCTACCGCAACATGGTCTACGAGGTGCTCTTCCAGAGCAGCCCGGAGGAGGAGGCGGTGGCCAAGCCGCAGGTGCGGGAGTGGCGGCGCAGCGCCTACTTCAGCCACCCCTTTCTTTCCCCCGCCACTTTTCTCGCTTTCGCGCGCTCGTCCGGTGGGTCCGTGGCCGCCGTCCCGCTCTACGCCTTCGCTGCGAAGCGCCTCCTGCTCTTCCGCATCCGTGTCGAGTTGGAGCTGGACGCCTCGGCACCGCCGCCGATCTTTCTCGACCGCGCGCTGCGCACCGCCGGCGGCCGTCTGCCCTGCCCGCCGAGCGCGTCGTCGCCGCTCTCCAACGGGCTGACTCAGGAGGACATCGAGATGTTTATTTCCGATCTCGTGCCGAACCTGCGGCTTGTGCGCGACATGCCGCCGTGGATGCTGCCCTACTACCTGTGCCACGCCTCGCGCAAGTTCATGTTCATGTGTGACACCCGCAGCGTGGGGGCGATCCCGATTGACGTGTTCATGAAGAGCGAGGTCTTCTCGGAGCTGCTGCGCATGTTCGAAAGCGATGCGCAGGATGCGATCATCTGCTTCCCGGAGGGGTGTGTGGTGGAGGTGCCGGCCAGCGTGGCCTCCGGCGATGCCGAGGCGGACGACACCCTCCCTGCCTTGGTGCTGTCCTACGAGGGCAGTGGGACCGCACTGAAGGACGTCTATCAGGTGCAGCTGCTGGACAGCGACGTGAAGGTCGGCGTGTCGCGCGACCGTCTCTACTGGAGCACCGCCTCGATGGACTACGTGTCGCCTGAGGTGCTGAGCATGGACAACTGGTTCTCGCTGGCGCTGATGAGCCGCATCTACGAGCACTTCACCGCCCTCGACTCCGACGGCGACGGCGTGCTGACGTGCGAGGAGCTGTCGCACTACAGCAACGACAGCTTCACCCAGCTCTCCATCCAGCGCGTCTTTGAGTGCCACGTGAGCCACAGCGGCAGCCGACACATCATGGACTACAAGACCTACCTCAACTTCGTCATTGCCACCGAGCACGCCGCGACGCGACCGGCGATGCGCTACATCTGGGCCGTCCTGGACCTCGACGGCACCAAGAGCCACATCAAGATCTCTACCCTGCACTGCTTCTGCAAGGAGATCGCCAGTGAGCTGCTCGCGAACGGCCTGATGGTCGACATCTCCGCCCAGTCGATCCTGTCTGAGATTGTCGACATGATCAACCCGGCGTGGCACGAGTGGGTGACCTTCGACGACATTGAGAAGTCGGGCCAGCAGGCGACGGTGCTGCCCATTCTGCTGAGCTATCGCAACTTTTACGCCTACGACTGCCGCGAGCAGACCGCCGCATCCGCCAACGACGAGTTCGCCGACCTTGCGGACAAGTAGATTGCACGCGACTTTTTTTTGTTGCGTTTTTTTTTCTTGTTGTTTTTCTCCCCGCAGATGACACGACTGCGTGGATGAAGAGGACAACGTGCGTTGTGAATACTTTTTTTTTCTTCTAGCTATCGAAGCATAGGTTGTTGCGCACATAGATATGGCGTCATCCCGCCTGGTGCAAGTTGCTGCCCCTACCCCAGTACTCTGCTGTCCTGTTCGTTTGCAGCTCGTCTTTTTGATTTTTCTTCTATAGAGAGCCGCTTGAAACCATCCCCTTCAACCCATTGAGGGGGCGTCGTTAAAATGTAGTCCGAATTTCACCTGCTTATTCGCAGCAAAAGAATACAATAGCAACAGAACATGAGTGTTTTTGTCCTGCAGAGCTGTATAAGGAGTGCTGTGTTGTCACCTGCACCGCCTCTGCTATGTACGTATATGTGTATTTGTGTATGTGTGTCTCTGAGTGCTCTGTTTGTTATTTTCCATGTTTTGCCTATGGGTGAAGCCGTTCTCTCTATCTCCTACTTTCCATTCTCTCGTTCTCCCTTGCTCTCTTTTTACACGCTTCTTTTCCCCCAACGCTGATAGAGGGAAGCAATGGTGAACTACCCGAAGAAGAAGGTGATGCACTGCGACGACGCGCGCTGCAACGCGCACAAGTCGTTCAAGGTGGTGCAGTACAAGGCCGGCAAGGCCCGCTTGTACGCCCGCGGTAAGCGTCGTTACGACCGCAAGCAGTCTGGTTACGGTGGTCAGACCAAGCCCATCTTCCACAAGAAGGCCAAGACGACCAAGAAGATCGTGCTCAAGCTGCAGTGCTCGGGCTGCAAGTCGATTCGTCAGATCGTCCTCAAGCGCACGAAGCACTTCGAGCTGAACGACAAGAAGAAGACCGGCAACAAGGACCCCACCTGGTAATCACCTCGTCTGACATTCTTCGTCTCCATCGTGAACTCCATGGTTCGCTCATTCTCTTTGCTTATTTATTCTTTTCTGGGATAATTTCCACCTCCATTTAAAAATTGTGTGTTTTGCAATGACGAAGAGGCCGCGCGGTGGCGCGCCTGTCAGGCGCTCTTGTCCACATCCTTGCAGCGGTTGCGGTGCGAGGCGCCTTTGTACATGCTTGATGACGGGACCGCAAACCAGCTTTCGACTCCTCCCCTCTCCTCGCCGTAGTTTCTACGCAGCAAGACTGGAGAGGTGAAGGCGAAGCAAAGTAGAAAATGTCAGATGTCCTCTCATTGATACATGCTCCTCGCATTCAACCACTGAGTGAGGCAAGGACATCGCTGCGTGGTAAAATCAGCTATCCAGTTTCGCTGTCGCTTCTCTTCTCCACGTTGTTGTCCCACTTTCTTCTTCCTCTCTTTCTTTTCCGCTTCTTTTTCTCTTGCTTTGCACGTCGCGTCAAATACTGACAAAACGACAACAACCCACTGATGCACACCCTCACCGTCGCACAAGTATCCCTCGCACCTCCGCCTATCGCACCACCCTCCTTCCGTCCCTTTCTCTTCCCCACCGTCCTCAACTTTCTCAGAAACATGCTCCGCGTCTCCGTCCGCTCCCTCGTCCGCAAGGCGTCCAGCAAGGCCGGCTCGAAGGCTGCCGTGCCCGCCGCCGCCGCCGCCGCCTCCGCCCCGTTGTCGCCTGCGACGTCCGCGGCGTCCGCCCGCGCGGTGCCGCCGGTCGGCGAGTCGCGCGTGTCCATCCCGCCGATCCCCGGCGTGGCCGCCCCTCGCTCGCACCGCGCTGCTGCCGCCCCGGCGAAGAAGGCGGCCGCGCCGAAGGCTGCGAAGGCGAAGACGCCCGCCAAGGCTTCCCGCAAGATCAAGAAGGCGGCTAGCAAGCCGTCGGCTCCCAAGCAGGCAGCCGGCAAGATGCGCAAGGCTGCGGGCAAGGCCCAGCGCAAGATCAAGGCGGCAGCGCGGAAGGCGGCGCCGAAGAAGATGGCGAAGAGCTTCGGCAAGAAGGGTGCGGCGAAGAAGGCGCACAAGTAAAAGGTGCCCTGTACCTAATCCATAGATCAGAACAGACTCGGTCACGTGCCTTTCAAGCGCCACCGTCGCAGTAATGAAGACGATGCAACGCTCTTTTTGTGAGCAAAAGCGTTGAAGGAGCATTCAGCGAAGTTGTCGAAATGCGCAACCTTGGTGGCCGTGCCATCCTCAACAAGAGGCGGGAGAGAACTGATTTGAGAGCAGTTGCTCAGGGGTCCGGGAGCAAAATGCGGGTTGGAATCTGCGCGTCTGCGTTGGAGCATTGACACGCACCGCGCGTTGCACGCCGTACATGTGGCAGTGAATGCAGTTGGCGGTTGGCGCGTCGGCATTCTCCAGCTGTGCGGTCTTGCCTCTCCCTGTAGCATCTCCCTCTTCATCTACGCATCCTTGTCTTTTCCAGTATTCTTTCTTTTTGCTTCCTGTATTGGCCTCCTCTCTTTTGCGTTGCAGGCGACACACGCACTAGCGACTACCTGTCCTCACCTTAGTTTGTTTATTTTTTGTGATTTTGTTTTGACTTGTTTTCCCTCTCCTAAGACAGTAGCGTTCTGTTTAACATACTCCCTCGAGGCTCTTCACAGCGCGTTCGCGAACAAAACAAAATGGAGTCCTTCTCTCGTCTTTTTTTTTTTAATTGAATCCACCACTTTGTAAGCCCTTGTGTTGAGGGAGCATAGAGAGAAAGTTTTGTGAATCGGAAAAAAAGAGAAAAGAAAGAACAGGAGGTGTCATCGTGTATCTGCGTCTGTACTGCGTGTGCGGTGGAGATGAAGTGGAGAGAAGCGCTCCTTTCATCCCTCAGCGTTGCAACTTTGTGTTCCGTTACCGACTGTGCGACACGCATTGCCCTCAACGCACTACACACGTTGCTCAACTGCGGCATCAAATGGTGCGGCTCTCCGCACGTTGTATGTGTTCTAGGGGGTTTGTGTGTCTCCTTTCTTCTCCTTCTCTGTTGCTTTATGACTGCAGTGATCGCAGCGTGGCATTTCAAAAAAGTTTGTGGCGCTTCTCACCCACTGGAGACCAAAGAACTATCTCGCCCAGAGGGTGTAACGGCTGACGGCCTTCTTTCTCGTGTTGCAACACAAGTTGCGGGTGATTTTGTCCGACTTGATTACACAGCACCTTATTTCTTCTCTTCTTTCCTCCCTTCCGTCGTCAAATTGCGCAGTCAACAGGCTGTGCGTATGCTTGTGTGTGTATCTGTGTGTCTGTGATTGAGTATACCGTGCATTCCCCCCAGCTGTAGCATCTGTCGCTGCGTCTTGCGCGTGCGTGGTTTCGACTTCGCACTGACAAGAACCCACCGCGGACGCTGCACACACCTGCGTCTCCACGGCCCCCCGTAGGAGTCGCTTTTGTCAACGGCACGCACTCACCCGCCTGCCATTCTTTTACCCTTTAGACTTCCCGCTGCCCGCCCAAACCTCTTTGCAGCTCTTCCCCGATGTGGCGCACAGCACTCCTTCTTGGCGGTCGGCTGCGGAAGCCGCCCACCGCCGTTCTGCGTGCACGCGCGTCAGCGCAGCGTCGCCCCGCCAGCATCGCCGCAGATGTGAAGAGGAAGAGAGAGAACTTAGCGATGCAGAACTTCATGCAGATGATCTCCAGCGCTCGTCAGATCCGCCAGCGCCAGCTGCGCCGCGCCATCAAGGCCGCGAAGAAAAAAAAGGCGGCCGAGCCGGTCGTGACGAGGCGTGACGAGCGGTACTCTAGAAACCGCACCCGTGCGACGGCGGAGCTGGCAGCGGTGGAGAAGGAGGTGGCAAAAGCTGCTCTCAAGGCCCGCAAGGAGGCCGCCGTCGCCGAAGCCACAGGGAAGACAAAGGCCGTGGCTACTGCCCAAGCCGCCAAAAAAAAGATCGAGCGCGAGGTACGGAAAGCGCGCAGCAAGGAAAGCGAGGAGGCGGCGGCGGAGCTGTTCTTCAAGGAGCTCCAGAAGCTGCGCGTGAAGCGTGAAGCCCGTATGCGCGAGCTTGTGGCGAAAGGGATGGCGAAGATGGCCCGCGAGGACGCAGAGAAGGCGAGCAAGGCTGTGCTGCCGGAACCCGTAGCGGAGCCCAGTCCCGAGAAGGAGGTGGCAGCCGTGACCACCATTCCCACTGCGCCGCCCCCACCCGCGCAGGGCAAGAAGAGAAGTCATTCTCCGACGCCGAAGAAGAAGGCTGCCGCAGCAAAGCCGCCCGTTGCTGAGCCAACACCGGCCCCGCCAGCTGTGGTGGAGGCCGCCGTGGAGGATGTCGAGGAGGAGCCGGAAGTGCCCGCCGCCCCACCCAAGGCGGCCGCACCGCCCCCGCGCCAGCGACGCCCCGCGACGCCGCCACCTGCAGCTGCGACTGTGGCTGCTGCGGCCGACGAGGTGGCGGACGTGCGTGACGAGTTTGTGGCTCAGTTAGAAAAGGAGAAGGACCGCGCCGCTGCGATCCCTGCGACAACGCGGGCACCGCCGCCACCCGCGTCTGCTGCGGCGCCGGCGAAGAGCTGGACAATGCCGGAGAATCCGACGGGGCTGTTTCGCTTGTAGAGGGGCCTCTTGGCCTTCGCAACGCTTCCCGTCTTGTAGTGTACTATTCGACCTTCTTCCATAGAGCTTTTCAAGGATGCTTGGAAAGGGGCACTGCGCACCCGCTGGAGCTCCTCCTCTGTGCCTCACCGCCACGGCTGTTCAGCGGGGCATTCTGTTCTACTCGCGCTTCTCCGTCGTTGACGCTCGCTGCTACTTTTTAGAGTGACCATTACGCCGACGCGTGTACCCTTCGCCTGTGCACGCCGATGTGTGCTGGGTGATGGAGCAGGTCATTGAGCGTGTCTAGCCTTTTCAAGAGGAGGAGGGCAGCTTCCTTTGCACTGTGGCGGCAAAACGCCCCCCAAAAAACACCGCTCGTTGTCTTGTATTGATCTCTTTCCTGTGATTTTTTTTTTAGAGTGCGCGAGCAGTTATCTGTGGTCACATATGTGCGTGTGTGTTTTGCCAAGTTGTATATCTTTATTCTCTTTTTTTACTCTTCTGTATCTGTGTTTGTGACGGTGCTGCACTGTGTTGCTTGCTTCATAGAAGTGAAAAAAAATAAATAATAACTCTAGTAGGATGACACGCAGAGACGACGACTGGCGTGTATGAGTGTTTTGTTTCATGGGAAACTGCTGCGATGGTTGAATGCGTCGCTCCAGGCAATTGCACTAGTGGGCACGTGAACACTTGCTGTTTACATGCAGTTGCTGTTGACAGCGCCGTTTCTCGCACGGCTTCAGACTTCAGAGGAAGAGCGGAAACGACGGCTTCGCTTTACCGCTCTCCTTTCTTTGACGGACTGCACAGTAGCTGCTGTTGCGTCCTCTCTCTATTTTTCTGTTGGGTGGGGCGATGCAACGGAAAAAGAAAAAGAGAACAGGAGGTAGGACTCTTGTGGGCTTCTTTTCTCCTATGTTGTTGGAGGAAAAGTGCTTGCGTTCATGGATAGGCGTGAGGAACACGAGCGCCGTCGGCGGTACCGGAAATTCCGCTCCTCATAACTCTTTGACTCCTTTGCGCCAATTCTCCGCGTTACTTTTTTTAATTTTTGTACCTCTCTACCTCTCACTCGCTGCACGTTGGAAACCCTTGTCTATCTCTTCTCGCCCCTGCATAACGCTGCTCTCCTTCTCTCCACCTCGCTCTATTTGTAGAAGCGCGACTAGGGCTTCGATGAGCCACGCGCACTTCAAGTGGTACGCCGTGCCACTGGCGGTGGCGGCAGCCGTGGCCGGCCTCACCGCCCTGCAACACCGCTCTAGTCAGCAGCGGCTGCGACTCACAGCGGACCACCGCATCGCCGAAAGGACAGAGGCCCTCATTGCCGGCCTTGCGCGAATGGCAAGGGCAGGCGACAACGGCCCGTACCTTCTTCTCCGCCTCAACACGATGGGCGGCGCGGAGTTGCAGGTGCCTCGACGCCGCCTTCACTCCGCGCTGGGCTTCCTGGACGCCCTTTTTGAATGCTATGCGTTGGCGTGCGTGTCGGACAGCGTGGTGGATGCCGTGAGGGCCGATGTGTGGAACTGTTTGTGTCTTGTCGTGGAGGAGGCGCTCGAGATCTACTGCAGCGCTGACGCCCTTTCCGTGGACACCCCTGTTGCGGCAACGGCTCTTGCAATGGCAGATCTGCTGAGCAGTCGCTACAACATCCTTCGCTTTCTCTCTCCCGCTGCATCGAAACAGCTAACGGTCGGCGCCGTCTCTCCGGTAGTCGTGGCTGCGGCCGCGCGCAAAAACGCGCTGAGGGGGTCGGCTGTGCGGTCGGTGATGGTCTTTGCGCGTCTGCTGCGCGGCTCCTCCTCCTACGTCGAGCTGCTTCTCTTGTCGGCTCTTGTGGCTGTGAGCGCTGTGCAGCTGCCGCGACTCGTCCTCACCGCCGGGGCTCTCGCGACGCCGCCTCGCGTGCTCTACGAAACGAGTGTGCGGGATGCACTCCTGCTCGGCAGCGACACGGCGCGCGTCTCCTTGACGGCGGTGTGCTGCCGTGTGCTGCGGTCCCTTCCCGGTCGTATGCTGGCGGCGGCCACGGCGGGTGCCCTCTTCTCCCACCTCTTCGCTGCCGTGCAGGACGCCGCGTCGGATGGACTTCTGCGGTCCCTCCGCGCTGCCGTCAAGACGGACACGGTGCTCGCGCTGTCCCGCTTCGACTACGTCGCCGACGCCGCCTGGCACGTGCCGCAGCGCGTCTTCGGTGCTCTCGGTGTCGTCACGAACTTCTCGCTCGGCGACGTGGACCGCCTCTTCAGCCTTGCCGCCGGCTACGCCCACCGCTGTCGAGTTGTGGCGCAGGCTCCGTTGCCCTGTGCGGCTGGCTGGGCCACGCGTCAGGTCATACACTGGCTGCAGCGGGAGTGGAGCCGTGCCTGTCTCCTGCGTGCGTGCGCGGACCGGTGCGCCGACTCAGCAGCGGCAACCGCCTCCTCCTCACCCGCCCCATCACCCGGTCTGAGCAAGCCGCCGAGGCATGGCTGTGCGATGGCAGCAGCGCATCACACCACCGCCCACTACGGGCTGCTGTCTCTCCTGCTCGCCGCTGTCGAGGCACCGCTGCCATCGTCCGCTGCGGCTCATGAAACGCTGGCGGTGCACACACGCTGGCCCCTTTACTCGCCCGCTTCCTTGCGTGCGTCACGACAGGCGCTGGAGGCGTTAGTGCAGCGCGGCGCTGCCGTTCTGAAGGTAAAGCTGGCAGCTGTGCAGGCGCTCGCGGAGGATGCGGCTGAAGGCGGTCCCGCTCCGTCGCCACCACACCCGTCTTTTCCCGCTCTGCTGTGGCTCCTCCGCTGCCACGCGGCGCCATGGCAGCCACCGCTGGCGTCCCCCACCCTCCCTCACGCACGAGCTGACACGTGGGCGGCGGCTTCAACGCGAGAGGTGCTGCTGGATAAAGTGATAGTCGGGATGGAGGGGGTTCCGCTTATGGCTGCGCTGGCGACACACGGCGTCGTGCAGCCGGTCGTCGTCGGCATTCCGTCACAACCGCCACCGATGGGGATTGAGAAAGAAGAAGTACCGGGAAGAGAGAGGGAGGCGGCGGCGGTGGAGTTGGCCTTCCAGGTGGCGCGGACGATGGAGGGCTGTGACGTGTTCCCCATGCCGCCCTCCTGCTCCTTCGCCCCACCCTCCGCTTTTGAGTTTGACGTGGAGGTGGCGCGGCTGCGGTACTACGACCACGACACCTACGCCCAGAGCACAGCGGCAGTGCTCTTCGTGCAGGAGTCGCATGAGCCGCTGATTGACCGTCGTAGCGCACCGCTACAGAACACCCTGCCTCCCGTCTTGTCTGCGCCGTCGTGGCGGGTGACCTTTGAGCACGTGTCCTTCCGCTACCCTGGCACCAGCGTTGACGTGCTGCGGGACGTGTCGTTTGATGTGGCACCTGGTGGCTTCCTTGGCATTGTCGGCTACAGCGGCGCCGGAAAGAGCACGCTGCTGCTGCTTCTGTCGCGTGTCTACGCGCCGACGGAGGGACACATTTTCGTTGACGGAGTGCCCATCGACTGCATTCCCCCGCGCGCGTTGCGGCGCCGCCTTGGGGTGACGTGGCAGGGCGACGGCAACGCGCGCTTTCTTGAGGGCCTTGGCGTGGAGCGCAACATCGCCTACGGTGCCCTCCATCGCGCGTCGGACGCGACCGTCGCCCAGGCGTTGGAGGCGGCGTGCGTCAGCGATGCCGTCGCTGCCCGGCCGCATGGCAAGCACAACGGACTGCAGTCGCACGAGTGGAGCGGCGGCGAGCTTGAGCGGCTCAGCGTCGCACGCGCTCTCATGGTGCCGCCAACGGAGGCCGGCGCGTACGTGTTTGACGAGTGTGCAAGTGGGCTGGACTCCGTGACAGAGGCGCGGGTGTTTGCCCAGGCGCTCCGCGCACACCACCACGTGACGCAGATCATGGTGTCGCATCGTCTGTCCTCCGTGCAGGACGCGAGTGAGATCTTGGTACTGGCGCACGGACGCGTAGTGGAGCGAGGCACGTGGGCGGAGCTTCTTGCGCAAGACTGCAACTCGCTTTTCCGTACACTCTACGATGCCCAAATGATCGAGTAAGCCCCTTTCCGCATTTTGTGCACGCGCCATGTATCCCACCACGTGCACAACCACATTTTTTCCTCTTCACCATTTTTCTAGGCGAGCCTGTGCCGCTCTTCCTCCCACAGCTTAAAAAACAAAGCGGATGAAATTGTTTTTCTGGTTACTGGGGTGGCGTTTCATCCTTTTCACACCATAAAGCTGACCGCAGCGGCTGATGTGCCCGCGGTCCGTTTATGCCTCCGCAAGCATCTGCTCTTCTTAGATCAAGTACTTGAATCGTAAGAAAAAAGTGCAGTTGCGCTCACTGTGTTTGATCTCCATCCTACGCCGGATGCATCAAACACCTCTCTACGACTCGTCCACCTTCCCTTTCTCCTCCTCTTTTTTTTTTTTTGAATAGCCTATAGCTGCGTACCGCTACATCTGCACGTACCCCAGCGCATTCCATCCATACACACATCCGTGCCGGCTAGCCATCCGTTGCCTCACCTGTGTGCGCCTGCCCTTCCGGACTTCCTTTTCTTCTCTCTCTTGCTGTCTTCGCGTTCACAAACGGACATCGCACCACTGAAAGCAGCAGGACCTCTTATCCGAATCAAAGTAACACCATTTAAATCCTTTCCCCGCTAAACCATGAAGTCTGTGTTGAAGGCAGGCCTGAACAAGGAGGTGGACGTGATGGTGCCGTCGTCCGAGCTCACCATCAAGCAGATCCAGGACCGCATCCCAGCCAAGTACTTTGAGCGCTCGACGCTGCGCAGCATGCTGTACCTCGCCCGCGACATCTGCCAGGTCTTGGTTGCCTACTTTGTGATGTACCGCGCCGTCATGCCGGCGCTGTCGAAGCTGGAGAGCTCCGTGTACGGTGCGGCCGGGACGACGGCGGCGAGCTGGCTGCTCGTGAACGCGGTGAAGTTCGCGGCGTGGAATGCGTTTTGGTTCGTACAGGGCCTGAGCGGCACCGCGCTGTGGGTGCTGGCCCATGAGTGTGGTCACCAAGCCTTCAGCCCCTACCGCTCGCTGAACAACGCCGTCGGACTCGTGTTGCACTCGGCCATCCTCGTCCCCTACCACAGCTGGCGCATCACCCACAGCAACCACCACAAGCACACGAACCACCTCACCAAGGACACCGTCTTTGTGCCGCACAAGGAGAACAAGGTGGTGGACCTCGTGGAGGAGACCCCCCTCGCCATGCTGTACGGCATGGTCATCATGTTCCTCTTTGGCTGGCCGCTGTACCTCCTCACCAACGTCGCCAGCCAGGAGTACGGCCGCCGCGCGAATCACTTCGAGCCGTCCTCGCCGCTCTTTCGCAAGGAGGACGCGCCGGATATCGTGCTGTCGGACATCGGCATCCTCGCCACGCTCTTTGTTGTTGGGCTCTGCACCTACCAGTTCGGCTTCTACAACGTGTACTGCTGGTACCTGGTGCCCTACCTGTGGGTGAACTTCTGGCTGCTCTACATCACCTACCTGCAGCACTCCGACGTCCGCATCCCCCACTACAACCACGAGCACTGGACCTTTGTCCGTGGCGCCATCGCTGCGGTGGATCGCGACTACGGCTTCATCCTGAACAGCTGGCTGCACCACATCAACGACTCCCACGTCGTGCACCACCTCTTCAGCCAGATGCCCTTCTACAACGCCATCACCGTCACCCGCAAGTACATCAAGGACATCCTGGGTGACACCTACGTCGAGGACGATCGCCCGCTGGTGGAGGCGCTGTGCAGGAGCTGGTCGGGCTGCCGCTACGTCGTCCCCTCGGAGGGCGTGAGCGTCTTCTACGGCTTCAACAAGAAGCGCGCATAAGTCCCATCGAGGCTCGCGCGCCGATTGTTCCTGTGTGTTCAACCCCGCCGGTAATCTGCGTGTCCGCATCGGCGGCGCGTTTGCGTGCTGCCCTCTCGTTGCCGGCTTCCGAGCTACTCTACTCAGCTGTGTGTGCGGTAGCTGATCCCCTAGTGTTTTTTTTCTTTGTTTTTACCTTTTTTTTTTGTTTTCTAAAGTCTCTCCGGGAATGGTCTGCGGAGTGGCGGTGAATGCACGGAGGTGTGGAAGAGGAGCCGTAAGAAGCGAGACGAGTCGTTTCTCTGGTTTTCAGGCGTGCAGGTGCTGTGTGAGCGCGGCGTGCCGTGAGGCCGGAGGATGTGTGCGATGTTTGCACTTGATGTCCCCTTCTCCTAATGGCGTGCCCCCTACGTCGCTTTTTCTCGTCGTTGTGCCACACCACCGCCAACTGCTTGACATCACTTAAGTTGTGTTGCTTCGCTTTCTTTTATTGATGTCCGGATATGCTTCTCTTGTTTATTTCTCTGTGTTTTCTTTCACTGCAACCAAAGAGGCCGAATTCGCGCATCAAGGGAGAGAGCAGAAAAGAGAAGAAATAAAAAAAAATGCGTTGGTGTGTTTTTTTCGTTGCGTTCAGAGGCAAAGTAAAAAAGAAAAATGGGCGTGGACCTTATAGGTCAGTGACTGCGTGCTGCTGCATCCATCGCCATGTGGTCGGAATGAATTTGTCTGTTTCTTCCTTGCTTTCACCGTAATAACGATCACAGCTGGTGCGGAGCAGTCGCGCTCATAAGTTTCACGCGCTCTACTTTCAAGTATCTTTACCCGCTCCATTGTGAAAGGAGGAGGGGATAGAAAAAAGTGGAGCTTAGAGAAAAACAAAAACTGAACGCGTAAGCTCTTAAACTGCAAGGGAAGAACTGCTTCTCGTCAGATAACCTTAGCTTGTCTTTTCGCTTATTATTGTTATGTTTCTTTCACTTTTTTTTTCATTTCTTTTGTTTTCGATTTTTTTTTCAACATATGTGCGCTTTTAAAAACTTTTTTCCCGTGTGGATGCGATCCCAGTAGCCAAGAAGGACTCGCTCTGTTGAAAGGGTAACATATGAAAACGTTTTGCATAGACCTTTTTCTCTCACGGAATCTTCAAGCTGGTCGTGCAGAGTGGTGAAGCCAATTTTGCAATCGGCTTTCGCGGCACAAAACGCCACCTGACGCAAGTCCTTTTTTCCTTCTTTCCCATCAGCAAGTGCACTTCCCGGTTGCAGTGCATTCGTACAGCCCTCGAAGGTACGGGCGAGTGAGCTGCGACTGGGGTTTGCCAACTTATGTGCTTGTGTGAGCGCCTTTCTCGCTTCCCTGCGGTTGAACCTTCTCTGTCTCAAGCCTCCTCACGTCATGCGCACCTCTCTTTCCATTTCTTTGTTTGCCTTCTCTCGCTTTACGTCCTCTTTATTGGTTGTAACGAAGCAGTGGAGCGTAAGCGAACCCCGTTTCGAACCTCTCTCTCCCACCACACAAATTAAAAGCAGTTCAGTTAAGTCGTGCTCGCAGCAGCAGCAGTAGCCGAAGAACATAGGTCCACCTCTGCACACGCGCATAAGAACAAACAAAAAAATAATAACTTTGTTTCACCGTAACTTCTCACTTCTTCTATTAACCATTTTTTTTTCAATTTTTCGTTTTTGCCAGCGCTAAGAGAACAATGGCAAAGGATTCCGCACCGACGCCCCTTGCCGGGTCGCAGCAGGGCGAGCAGCAGCAGTCGCCCGGCCTCCCCAACACGCAGCGCCACCAGCTTGACAACGAGAATCCCAGCAACGACAACGACGCGCCGGCCAAGTCGTGGATGGGCCACTACGTGGACGACCTGACGAAGCCGGAACCCGATTTCGACTACGCGCCGGTGGTGCTGCCGTGGCAAATTGGCTTCTTCCTGCTCACCAGCACCATTACGCAGAACCTCAGCTACGTCATGGCCACCTACCTGTCGGCGAACATGTACACGCAGTGGACGGTGAAGCAGCAGAACCAGTTCTACTCACTGGTGTACAACATGCTGTACCTCGGCCCGGTTTTTGGTCTCGTGGTCGACTTCGTCCGCATCTACCGCGAGCGCTTCCGCCCCGTCATCGTTATCGCGTGCGTCATCAACGCCGTCATCGGCTTTGTGTGCTTTGCCACCAAGCAAGTTCCGTCGCAGTACGGCAGCTGCCTCATCTTGGCGTGGCTGATGGAGGTTGTGGTGATGTTCATCTACATGCCGATGAACGCCGTCGTGATCAACTACGGCAACCGCGTCGTCGAGTCGCCCGGGGAGACGTCGTCGCGTATTGGCGGCTTGATGGCGCAGGCGATGGTGTGGCGCACGTTCGGGACCCTCATCTACACCATCTTCCGCGAGTTTGCCTACGGCAGCACCAGGACAGAGGTGTACGTCAACAACCGGTGGTTCTGCCTGATCGCGGCCATCTTCTCGTGCCTCCTCATTCTCCAGGTCATCTTCCTCACAAAGCGCTCCTACTACACCGACTTCCGCAAGGTGAGCGTCAAGCAGTCGGAGCAGGTGCGCTTCTACCGGTCCGCCATCAACATGAGCCACGAGGCCCACGTTGACAGGAGCGAGGCGCCGGGCGGCAAGTTTATGTTCATCATCTGCTTCACCTTCATTTACTTCATGCTGCCCGACCCGCTGTACAACACCAAGTTCTCCTTCGAGTACCAGTTCACCAGCCTGTTCTCGGTCAACCTCACCCACGCCAACAACATTCTCGGCTCCATTGGCGCCGTCCTCGGCGCACTCGCGTACGCACTTTGGATGTACTTTGCGCAGCGCTCCGAGTCTTCGCAGGGCCGCATGTACCGCGCCAACCCCTTCGTCATCGTGCTCGCCGGCTGCGGCGCGTGGGCCTTTGGCATTTTCTTCCACTTCTGGGGCGAGATGGGCAGCCGCAACACCCACTTCAACTACAAAGTCTTCATCCCGTTTGAGAGCGTCGTCGTCAACGGGCTGCTGCGCTTCGCCTTCATGCCAACGCTGTCGCTGGCGGCAATG
This sequence comes from Crithidia fasciculata, assembly GCA_000331325.2. Lineage (NCBI taxonomy): Eukaryota > Euglenozoa > Kinetoplastea > Trypanosomatida > Trypanosomatidae > Crithidia > Crithidia fasciculata. The sequence goes on from CM003428.1 coordinate 1,283,055, forward strand.
CAGGCTCCTCGCTTCTTCGAGACTACCGCGTTCCAAATCTTCAGCGTCTGCACCAGCGGTGGCGGTCTGGTGAGCAGCTACGTGACCACGGGCTTCATGTCGAGCCTCGGCGTCACCACCTCCCAGGGCTACTGGAAGGCTCTGCTCCTCTTCATCGTGTTCCGCTTCCTTCCCATGCTCGTCGCCGGCTCCCTCCCACGCTACCGCGAGGATGAAACAATTCCAGTTGCGAAGGGGCCGCACGAGCCGATGAACGAGATGAAGTCAGAGCCGGAGGCACGCGACACGCAGCCCATCGAGGATGACGAGAAGCTCCGCCGCGAGCACTAACTCCCGTAACCCAGCTACACTACCAAGAAACAAAAAGCGCTCCAGAAAAAAAAAAATAACAACTAAGGAAAAAGGGAGGAAGTTGCGGAGGCCGGGGGAAGAGCAGCGGGCCTTCGTGACTCCCCTTTTGTTTTCCAAAGCACTTACTCTCTCTCTTTCTATTTTCTCCTTACTTGCCATGCAGAGCTAAAACGGAGCTTTTTTTTCTTTTCCTATTTGTTTTTCTTTCTCTGCCGTCGCGCAGGTTCCGCCGTGTGTGTACGCAGTCTGGCAGCTACGGCGCTGATTCTTTTCACGGGGAATCGTGGTTGCAGAGGCGAAGGTTACTAAACAGACGCCTCACCACGAATAACGCCGACAACGCTTTTGTTGTTTGTTCCCCAGAAAAGCGCATCAGGCCGCCTTACCGTGTGCGTATCACTGGCTCAAAATGAACGAGGTGGTGGCTTCAGGCCAGTCTGCTGTGTGTGTGTATGTTGCCACCATTCCACCAAAACAGAACTCCTTTTTTTTTTTTTTGCTCTTACGCCTCTATTTTCTTCTGTATGCCTTTTTGCTTCTGCTTTGTTTGTCATTCCGTCTGAAGTGGCCGGAAAAACAGCGCATGAGCGACGTAACATTATTTTTAATTTTTCTACTTTTCCATTCCCTGCTCTTACGAGCACTAAATACATGAACCCGCTTAGTGAACAACAAACTAGCCGAGGTACTGATGCGCGACGCGTTAAAGTTTCCTTCCACAGTGGACGCACACACACACGCCCCGGCAACGTGCATTTTCCCACCACGATTGAAGAAGCAAGTACAGTGTTTAGGCGAAGTCTCTTTTTTAAATTGTTTTCGGCGGAAGTAAGCTAATAGAGACAAGAAGAAGAAGAAACTAGGAGATGCCACGTAGGTTTGCCGGACGGAAGAAAAGACAGAAGCGAGCTGACGTGACCTGTAAGGGTGCTCACACCGCTTCTGTTACCAGAAAAAAAAACCAGTGGAACTGCTTTCAGTTTGGATTGGCATCAACGCTCTTGGCTGTTATCGGGTTCGTAAACAAATGTTTTCTTTTCCTTTTCTGTTTATCTCCTCCAGCGCTACCAATTGGATAAACTGTTAGGCTTGTAATGTGTGTTTCTTATCAGTGAGATCTACCGTACGACGTACTGAAAATCAAGGTCCAGAAAGAAGAAAGATGTGTAGTCCAAAACTACTCCAACTGTTTGCTTCGACTACGTTGCTGTCGACGTCTCTTGCGTCGGGAAGATTAATACAACACTCCGATTGTGACACAGACACGGTACCGACCAACACCTCACGCTCTTTCAAGGGACGGGTGACTGCGGTGGAAACTCAAGTCGGAGCAAAGATGGCTACGATGCTACATCTCTCGTGAGTTCAAAGGACAACGAAAGAAACGAGACACGTGTGCATGTGCAACGGTTGTTCTTTAAATTTACATTGTCGACGTCCTCCGTCTTCTCAATTCACCGTTTTGTTTTGAACGTTCACTTGACTTTTTTTTCAAACCCCTCCGCACTCTGTTTTTTTTTCCTGTTTGCGAAATGCCTTTCACTTATTTTTTCCACAAGGCGAACAATCATTTCCGTCACATCGTACTTCACTCCACCAATGTTGTCGACGCCGCCACGATGGTGCGCCAGCAGGGCTTCCTCCCTCTCGGTGGACGCAACTGCATTCTGGCACCGTACGCCTACCCCATCCAGAGCGCCAACGACTCGGTGAGCATGGGCGGCGCTGTTAAAAACGTCGGCACCTCTCTCAAGCGGGGACTGAAGAACTTCGTTCGCGGCCTGAACTGAGCTGTGTGTATTTTTTTTTGTTGTTGTTGTCGTCGTCGTGCAGGATGATGGACCCACCTAGACTTGCAGCTCCTTGTATAAAAGCGCACGCCACACCCGCAAACATGTAACCACCTAAGATGTTGCTCCAGTTACAGGCAACTGCCCGTGAAAAAAAAAAGAGAGTAAAGATCTGATTGGCTGCAAAGGACACGCCAGAATGAAAGTACTTGAGGTCGAAGCGAGGCACCGTTAGATACGCCTGTACGAGTGTTCGTTGCTGTGCCTTCGTGATCGTGTATGCGTGTTGAGTTCTTCGTCAAGTAAACAAATTAGAGCTTTTTTTTCTCCTTTTCTGCTTCCAGTTTTACGTCCCCAAGTTTTTTTTTTTCTTCCTCTCTTTTTTCCGCTGAAATTAACTTGCTGCTTGCAGTTTTGTGCCAAAATAGCGTGTCTTGCTCGCGCCGCACTACAAGTGATGGAGCTCGGGCATGGCGATTTCTCTCACAACGCCGCGGCGGGCCCACGACAGCTGCCAATAGCATGGTATGCCGCTTTCACGGAGTCTTGCAACGCTCAGCCGGTGTGGGCAGACGCCACCGCCTACGAGGACGACGACGATGACGACGAGGGAGAGGCGCTGGTGGCGGAGGTGCCGGCTGTGGCCCCGTTGCCGATCGAGGGCGGTGTGCTCGCCGTGGTGTGTTCCTTTTCCCTTGGTGGCTGTCCACTGGCGTTTGCGGCGGCGAACCCAATGGCGCGCGTGTACGCCGAGCTGCAGCACCACGCAGTCCGCGCGTCAACCTGGCGACTACGTCCTCATCAGCGGCGTCTCATGCATACCTTCCACCCGTCTGCTACGAATAGTGGGAGAAACGCTTTGCATGGTGCGGAGGTGTTGCTTGCCGCGTGGTGGCGCCGCAAGTTTGACCTTCACTTGGCATGGGATGACAGCGACGGGGTGGCGGCGCTGGACCGGCTGGCGGGCTCGGTGCACGACGGACTTGTTTTGCATCACACTCCCGCCGGCTGGAGTCACCTCAGGGGCCGTAGCGAAATTCTTGCGGAGATCGAGGAGCTCAGCACGGACAGCGCTGCCTTGGCGCCGCTGCGCGGAGAGGCCGCTGCCTTTCCCTCCCTCCGCGTGTTGAAGCTGCACAGCGTTACGGCGGCTGACATCTCCTTCGTCGCGGAGCTGACAGCCCTGCGGGAGGTCTCCTTGTACGACTGCGACGAGGAGGTGCTGGACGTGAGCGACTTCGCCGCCGCCGCAACGCTGGAGTCGCTCACAGTCGAGGGGGACACCATAGCGCAGGTGGTCGGCCTCCAACACTGCACGGCCCTCACGCGGATGGCTTTTGGCGGCTGCTCGTCCCTCTCGGAGCTCCACGGCGTAGGTGCAGCGCGGCAGCTTACCGTTGTCGATGTTAGCGGGTCATCGGTAGCAGATGTCTCGGCGCTGTCTGAGTGCCGGCTGCTGGAGGAGCTGTGCCTGCGGTCGTGCCCGAACATCGGCAGCCTGTCCGGCCTGTCCACACTGAGTCGCCTTCGCGTGCTCGACATCTGCGACAATGACGTGCGCACCCTGGACGAGCTGCGCCACTGCACTGCGTTGGAGACAATCGACTTCTCCTACTGCCTCGAGGTTGCCGCCGTCGACTCCTTATCAGAGCTTCCTGTCCTGAGGGTGATCAAGGCGGACCACAGCGGAGTGCACGACGTGGCCGGCGCCGGGCGATGGCGCTCACTGGAGGTGGTCGACTTCTCCAGCTGCAAGGAGCTGCGATCGCTTGCCGGACTGGCCGGCGCACCGCGGCTGCGGAGCATCAAGGCGCGGTGCAGCACCGTGGAGAACATTGACGGCCTCTCCCGCTGTGCCTCGCTTGAAGCGGTTGACTTCCGCTCCTGCCACCTTCTGCGTAGCCTGGCACCGCTCGCTGGCGGACCGCAACTGCGCACCATCGCTGCCGGCTTCAGCGGTGTGCAGGACGTGACGGGTCTCAATCAGTGCCCGCAGCTGCGCAGGGTCGACGTCGTGCACTGCAGCTACCTTGCCGACCTCTCTCCCCTTGCGGGTGCGGCGCAGCTCACGCACATTCTCGCGTGCGAGTCGGGCGTCCGCAGCATTGACGGCCTTTGCACGTGTCCCATGCTCGCTCTTGTGGACCTCACCGGCTGCAAGTTCCTGACCTCCCTCTCCCCGCTAGGTGGCGCTCGTGGCCTGCACACCGTCATCGCCTCCTACAGCAGTGTGCAGACCATCGACGGACTTGAAAAGTGTCCGCTGCTGAAAACGTTTGAGTTGGAGGTGTGCCACAAGTTAGCGGAGTCAGACGCTTGCGCGTCGCGGTAGACAGGGACGCATTCAACTATTTCCTCCCTACCTCTACGCAGTTGTCCTTGTATGTAAACGGTGAAGACGGCAGGACAACTGCCACACCCGCAACGGAAGTCTCTGGAAAAGAAAACAGGAAAGCGCACTTTTCTCAACATTGCTAAGACGCTGTGCCATTAACGCTTCGTTGCTCTTTATTTTTGTCGCAGAGGACTATTGGTGCTGGCGACTCGACAAAGACACACTCCCCTATTGACTGCTCAACTGGCGGAAAAGAATACTAAGAGCTTTGCGGAATTTACTCGCGCTTTCTCACTACTCTAAAGGAGAGGCAGAGGTGGAATTTCAGGAAGCCAATGCCTTTTACTCCTCTCTTGTCACTCCCTCTCGTGTGGTGTCTCCCTCCCCCTACGCCTCTTTTATTCCCCTTCCTGATTCTCTACTTCATACCATTAGCCAACCACCGACGTGTCTCACAAGCGCTTCACTTCCAACCCAGACAGCGTTAGCGCAACACACACCCACAAAAAAAAAATGTCTCTTCCCTACCGCATCGACAGTGTCCAGAGAGCTCTGAAGGACTATCGTGGTTGTTTCATTTTCCGTGTGGTGGAAGAGCTCGAGCACGACCCTCTCGCGCAGGTCTTGTCCTACTTGGAGTAGATGGTGCCGGAAGGAGTGCGCCGCACACTGAGTGCCGTCAGTCCGCAGGTGCGGCTGTACACGGAGATCCTCACCTGGATCCCTGAACCGAGAGACGAGTACGTGTCCGCCACAACAGAGTCCAAGTGGCTACATTGTCAACTGCAGGTGACAGCAGAGGCGCCGCGGTATCCCCACTTCGCGGACTCGTTTTGGTGGATGGATGCGTGCCGTTTGCCGCTGGGGGTGGAGGTGCAGAACGCACGCAGCGATGTTCTGCAGTTTCTCGCCGGCGGCCTCGCAGCTAAAGCAGAAGAGCTGGACTCTCTGGTGTTCTCGCTGCCCGCTTGTGCGCGGAGCGACGCGCCGCCGTGCGAGGGCCAGTGCGGGAGCTTTTTGTGCTCCTTGCCTACATTCCCGAATCTGCGGAAGCTCTCGGTCATGGTTTTGCTGACTGAAGAGGCTGTGCCGGCTGCAGCCTATGTGTCAACGGTTTTGCGCAAGGTGGCGCTGCTCCCGATCCCTGAGTTGTGCTTAAACTACGTAGCACAGCTGGGCGATCTGTCCGCGATAACAGGCATGCTTCATTTGCGGTCGCTGACAATCTCCTTTTGCGACTTCACGGACGTGTCGGCTCTGCTTAGCTGCCCGTGCCTGAAGAATCTTTTCATCTCTATCAACCCTCTCCTGCGGAGCCTTTCAGGCTTGGCTGGTGCATCAAGTTTGGAGACGATCGATGCGCGGGCGTGCGGACTCCACAGCCTTGAGGGGCTTGCCAGCATTCCAAGACTCAGCGCTTTGGATGTCTCCAACAACCACGAGCTGCCGACCGCGCGTGGCCTTGCCGGAGCACCACGTCTCAAAACCCTCTCCCTGTACCGATGCACTGCGCTTCACAGTGTCGAGGGCCTCAACGACTGCCCCTTATTGGAGGAATTGGACATCTCGGAAACCACGAGCTTGCATGACTTGAGCGGTCTTGCCGGTGCGCCGTCGCTGCGAGTGATCAAAGCACGCATCTCCGGATTGCGGCACTTGACAGGTGTTGGCGACTGTCTGATGCTTGTGGAGATATCGCTGGATTGGTGTCAACAACTGGAGGACATCAGTGGCCTTGCTGGTGCACCCAGGCTCGAGAAGCTTTCCGCAACGGACTGCTCAATTCGTAACGTCAATGGTCTGGGCAGTTGCCCGCGTCTCGCAGAGCTGAACTTGGAATACAACACTCCGTTGGTGGACATCCGCGACCTTGCTCGGTGTCCCAGCCTGAAGCACCTGAACATCTCGGGTACGGGAGTGACAAACACAGACTTCTTTGATGCGTCCGTGGTGGTACAACGTTAATGCGGCCTTGCACGCAAAGGAATGTCCTTTTCTCTCTCTTTTTTCTTATTTTAAGAAGTTGTAATCACCATAAGCCTATCGTTATGGTACAGTAAAACCTGAGCAGACAGTAAAGCGTTCAGTGCAACTACCAGTGAAATTAAATGCTTCCCTGTATCTTCCGATTCTCTTTTTTTTTCCTTCTACTTCTTCCGCGCTATTTCTTCTCCAGATGGTTAATTAGCTATTTTTTTCTCCTAGGTACTTCTAAAAAGAGAGTCTGTACTCCTTAACTCTTCTAAGGGTTTTTTTTGGTTATTATCGTGACGCTGCTGCAATGGTCTGGAATGTTGTGAATACTCACCAGATGAGCACCAGCCTTGTGAAACAATGGAGCTCCTTTTCCTTCATGCCTTTGCATATGTCGTTAACTTAACATTGGTCTTTTCCTTGTTTTCGTGTTTTTTTTTGCTCTTATTTACCTTGCCAGTGGCAACGCTTTTGTGTCAACAAATCTCTCAGGTTTTCCAACTCACGTCGGCGCCGAACGGCTGGTGGCCTTTTGTACCTTCTCAAATTCCATCGGACGCTTGAACGTACTATTGCACTTCAACACATGGAGTTGCATACCGTTGCACCCGATTGAGAAATGAGGTGCACGGGGAAAAAGAAAGCTGACGACGGAGGACACGATTTACGCACAGGCTGCGCTACTCGGCGTGTGTGAGACGGCGTTAGCACTCTTTTAAGTAACGGTTCTTTTTCGTTTTGGTAGGCAGCGTTGCCGGTTCTATTTGATTAACTTTTTCGTACGGCATCCTTAGCAGCCTCCTTCACAATCAGTACTGTAGGAAGGCAAGGCACCCCGTCTTGTTCGATAGAAGAGTTCTCTTGCTTTATTCCCCTTTCGTGTTTCTTGCTTCTATTTTCCTTTTAATTATTCGCTTTTACTGCATACTATGCCTCTCTCTTTTGCGTGAGATTCGCCATGTGCAAGACGTAAGTTTTTACCGCAGATGAGTTTGTGAAAATAGTGAGGGTTTCATTTGGTGCCTTTGCCGCCGCTGCCGCCTTTTTCGAGCAACACCTTTATGTAAACGTCTTTTTTCAGCCCACATTGCAGTCAATTGTGATGCTTATCCGATGTGTTCACCACAAAAGATGATGCCGTCGTGAATAACGCCTAAATGCACGGTGTGCTCTTTTTTGTTTTGTAGGCCGAGGACTGTAGTGGCGAAATGTTTCGAGTAAACTCACAACTTTCTTTTTTTTCTTTTCCTTCACTCGTCTTTAAGCACGGTAATTCGTCAGTCTTGTAATCAGAGCAACTCCAATATTATTTCGGGGCGTCTACTTCGGAGCTCTCCATTATACTCCTGTGCAGTGCACCACTTCGACTCGTTACGTCGAGCTCCACTTCATTGCTTTCACTCCTTATTTATCTCCAGCACCCTGCGAGAAGAAGAAAACTTTTAGTTTCCACATTTCACACGAGAAATGCACAACGGAGTCTGTCCATACAGCCCACATTGCATCCAGCTATGGCGCACAATTAAAGGATGATCGCCTATCTCTCGCAGCTCCCAGCAGACGGTGACGTTTGCGCTACGTCCTCTTCCACTTCCTTACAGGTAGACTCTTACAGGTGATGAGCTGTTTTCCGGGATTTTGTAAGGGCTTTTCGACACAGAATTGTTAGTGGGTCCTCCAAACTTTACCGCGATAGCACTGCAGCCACTGTGGAGTCCAGACGGCTGTGGTGCAGAGCAAACAAACACAAAAAGACACTTCATAGCTTCCACTGCTTGTGGGCTCGGCGTGATGGACTGGTCTGTGCTGTCTGTTGCTATAAGTGGTGGCGCACAACTAACGCAGCTATTTCCTGAAATTGTTCACCAGTGACAGTATGGCTCGACTAGCGGTGCTGGAGGTTCAGCTGGCCTCTTGACGAATCTGCGCGCTGAGCGGTTCACTTATCTGCGATAAGCAGTGCGGGTGCTTTATCTACTCTTTTTCGTGTCTTCCAATTCCGAACAAGCTGGCCATTCTACGTGAAGGTTCAGGTTATTTTGGTAACAGCGCAGCATAGGTGTCAACTGTCTTCGACTCTATGTTGCGGCTTCTCATTCCTGCGGTACTCTTGAATGGCTGCGAGGAGCTGGGCAACTTCGCTGCGTTGTGCCGCGCAAAAAATCTGCAGTCACTGATGGCCCGGCCAGGCGAAGTAGCGTTCTTGCCTGACTTGTTGTTCTGCATGCTTCCCTGCAATTTCGATAGCTTTGGCAGCCCGCTGCTGGAGAGTCTCTCCGTTCTTGCGAATGTGCCGCGTCTGGGGACTCTTTGTGCACGGGGATGCGCCTCGCAGGATCTTTACGAACTTGAAAGAGTGTTGAGGCTCAGCGAGCTCAATGTGTTCCATAGCTCGCAGCTTCAGGCGATCTTGGGAGTTGCAAGAAGGTCTCGTCTCCAAAAGCTCTGCATCCGCAGCTTTACTGCGCTGATCCGTCTGAACGGTCTGAACACCTTTTTTTTCGAGCGCGTAGTCGCCTGAGGGAAAGTTGCCTCTCCAAGACTTGAGGAGGGTCGCAGAGTCTTCATCTCTCTTTGCAACATCGATGCGGGCGGATGCGGCCGGTGTGACGTGGACGGCCTCATCAAGTGACCGCAGTTGGAACTAACGAACGGATCGCAGAATGGGCACTTGTAGGAGCCAAGCGGTGTCGCTTGTGTACCGAGTTTGCGGAGAAATGACGCGTGGGGTGCAAGTGTTCGAAACTTGACGGGCGTGGATCAGCTCCTGGCGCTCGAAAAACTTCGACCTGGTACGTGCAAAGTGGTGGAGTATATCGATGGCCTCGCTACTCCGGCGAGCCTTGAGGAGGTATCGAGGTACTGTGAGATACGCAACGTCAACAGCCTCAGCACCTGTCTGCGCGTCTCGGAGAGCGAAACCTACGCTTCAGTGGGTTTCTGGTGGACTGGGTGAACGTCCTGAACGCACCACCTTGAGGTTCTTTGACCTGCGTGAAACAGGGATAGTCAGTATCGCTTTCCTCAACTCTTCAACAAAGGTGCGGCGGCGATGCAGCGCTGTGTGAGATGTAGGCTTTATCTCCTTCTTTTTTTTTTTTGGCATGTTCGCGATCGTGCTCCGCTGATGACGTCGTCACAAACGCATTGACTACTTACGCTAGACAGAAATCTGCAGAACGCCAGCGGACCTGCGTGGAGCCAACGTACGCTCTGCGTACTCACACTGTCCTCTTGTCTATTCTTCTGCAATCTCACACTTGAAAGGAGGTGCGACACTCTCTCTCTTCTTTCCGATTCTAATTGTATCATTATTAGGGAGTGCGCTACCGTAATCTGCTTTTCTTAGTTTTCTGTTGTGTTGTCTTTCGTTTTGTGACATGTTCTTTTTCTCGTTTTCCTCTCCTCTGCTAATACATGTTTTTTTTTTTCGATTATTAAACAAGACATTTGATTAGTTTCAATTCCGCAGTTGTCATTGCTGCCATTTCTCATGGTGTTTTGTCTTCTCGTTGTGGTGCTGCATTGGAGGTGTGTCCTGGCTTTCCGTACATTTTCTTGCTTCCTCTAACGAGATCAACAACGATACCGCTGACTGTCGTTGCTTCTCTACGATTCTGTTCTGCACGTCTCTGTGAGAATCAGAAAGTGCATCAATGAAAGTAACTGGAGACGAGTCGAGGGGAAGCGCTTAAAGTCTGGGAGAGCGGAGACGAGGAGCCTTGCTCGACTGTAAGTTAAAATGAGGGGCAGCGCGCTCAATACACACACCACTTCTTTAATGTGCGTGTGCCAGTGCACCATACTGCTTCGCTTCTCCTTACTCCTCTTCTCTTTGCGATCGCATCTTATACGTTGCTGCCCCACTCTACCATCTCTCTTTTCCTCCCCTCTCTTCCTACAAGCTCTCTTCTTCAGATCCACCTGCAATCTTCTTCGTGGGAGCTCCGCATCACTCAAAGCACATCACACTCAATCGAACCAGTTGAGGGGAAAGACGCAGCGATGCCACTCCGTTTGTACAATGAAACCATCCAGCGTGTGCTTGACCACAACGGCTCCGGCGACCCTCGCACCACTCTTGCGAGTCTTCTGTATGACCCTTGTGCACAGGTGATGTCGTTCATGAACGACGACGTGTTGAAAGGCCTGCGACACACACTGAGCGCCGTCGGCCCCCAGATGCGGCTGAAAACAGAAATGCTACTGCAGACGCGTTTCCCCACAGAGGAGCAGCTGAGCGTGAGGACGTGGCCTGCACGGCTGCACTGCTGCCTTCAAGCAACAGCGGAGACACCAGAGCCTCAGCGGCGTATACATTCGATGTGGTGGGCAAGCGCGTTTCACCTGCCGCTGCACATCAGCGTCAACAATGCACGCGGCGATTTGCGAGAGTGCTTCGTTGACGGTCTTCAGGCCAGAGTGGAGGTGATGGTGGTCCAGCTGACTTCGCTGCCTGCCTGCGCGCGGAGCGACGCACCACTGTGTGACGGACAGTGTGGTAGTTTTCTCTGCGCTTTGCCATCTTTCTCGACTCTAAAGAAGCTGACGATTAAATGCCACGACACAGTGGACGCTGAGCAGGCGACTGCGTACATGTCAAAGATGCTGCACCGTGTGGCGCAGATGCCCGTTGAGGAGGTGACATTGACCGGCGTGACTGAGCTGGGCAACTTCGCTGCGTTGACCGGTGCGCCACACCTACGGTCGCTGACGGCCACTAAATGCGGGATATCGGATGTATCCGCCCTCGTGAGCTGCCCGTGCCTCGCCTCCCTCGATCTCTCCAGCAATTATGAGCTGCGCAGTCTCTCCTCTCTCGCTGGTGCACCAACCCTGGAGGAGATTTGTGCTTCGAGCTGCAACTTGCAGAGTCTTGACGGACTTTGCAGCTTACCACAGCTTCAGTCTCTCGAAGTGTCCAGAAACCCAAGGCTGGGAAATACAAAAGGCCTTGTTGGATCGCCTCGTCTGCAGAAGCTTATCATAAATGGCTGTGAGGTATTGAGCAGTTTGGAGGGTCTGAACAGCTGTCCGCTTCTCGATGAGCTCCATGTGGAGGACGATAAGGAGCTCAAGGGCCTCCAAGACCTTGCTGGTGCCCCGTCTCTGCGCTACATCAACGCGTGCGAAAGCGGTCTGGAGTCGGTGGAGGGACTGAGCACTTGTCCGCGTTTAGAGGAGATCAACCTATCAGAAGTTGATGGGTTGCACGACCTCACCGGTCTTGCTGGCGCACCGTCGCTACGAACAATTACTGCGCTCGACACGGGGCTGGTACATTTGGATGGTCTTGGTCGGTGTCCAAAGCTTGACTCTATTTTGCTCAATTTCTGCGAGTGGCTTGAGGACATCAGCGGGCTTGCCGGCGCACCGAGCCTCGAGAAAGTGGAAGCGAGCGGCTGCAACATACGCAACGTCAGCGGCCTCGGCAGCTGTCCACGACTTGCGGTGATCGATCTTTACGGCAATGACCCTCTGACCGACATTCGCGACCTTGCCAGGTGTCCCAGCCTGAGGCACCTGGACGTTTCGTACACTGGAGTGACCAGCGCCGCCTTCTTTCCTCCCTCTGTGAAGGTTGATTTGTACCGGCACTGAACCAGAGACGATAAGAAAATAAAACGCTTTCCTTTTTTCCTTTAAATGACACAAATGCAGGCCACGAGACTAACGTGCGCCATTAATGCAATAATACCTTCCATGTGAACACCCAGTGGAGCTGCGTCTACGAAGAAAGATGCCTTATCTGGTGTGAGCTTTTACGCGCGTCCAACAACCCTGATGACATTTCTTTCTTTATTATTTCAAGCAGATATATCCGTTCTTCCTTTAAGTTATTGTGAAGCGGCGCTGCGGTGTGTGAGTCATTTGTCACCGCACTCTTCACAAAACACAAGACTGAACTGAGTATCTAACCGACAACAAACAGCGCCTCACTCTTCTGTGCTCGCACCTCTTTGTCTTCTAGCATTTCGGTTCTTTTCTCTCTATTTGCAGTATCGCATCACCTTTTTTTTCTCGTTATGTAAATGCCCTTTCGAATCCATCTCTTTCACGCCGTTGGCTACCAGACAAAAAAGCAACTTTTTCTTTTCTCTTGTTTTTTCCCAGTTCTGTGATTACTTGAGATACCTGCACCTTCATCGAGCAGTCCTACACCTTGAGTGGTGTTGTGCGATTCTGGCGTTTTCCTGTGAGGACTCAATGAGATAAGCGCAGAGAACAAAGTGCACTGTTAGAAATAACGAGCGAGACGGCCTTGCGAAGCGGTATGAGCACTGTGGTGTTCACATAATTGTTGTGGGACACTACAAAACGTGTTTCAGGCTGGCGACGTTGCCGATGCTGTGCCGTATGTAGGCGGCGGTGCTGCGAGGAAGGTAATTACGTACCATGACGCCTAATAATTTGTTTCCTCTCCCTTTACTTTCTCTCCTTGTCTCTGCAGACTTTTTTTTTTGCACAGCACGAGAGCACCGTTGTAAAGCATTAAGCTCTATTAGCAACCACTCCGGCCCACACAACTGTCAGACACTCGTACTTCCCTTTATGGTTGCGTTGCCCACCTTCAGAGGGCTGTGGCACGCAGCCAAGATGGAGGAGCTGACGGTGTCTTCAACTCTCTTGAAGTGCGATCCTTTTGTGCAGGTGCCGTCTTTAATGCATGGCGATGTGCTGACACGCGGGTGCGACACAGAGGCTCCGTGCTGATAGTCCACAGGTGCGAGTCGAGACGGTGAGACTCACCCAACTTGCCAGCGGGGCTGAAGGGACGGCATTTTCGCCACGACAAACACCAGCTGGTTATGCTGCCGTCTGCAAAGCTGCGGAAGGAAGACCGGCACCGTCCTCGCCCTTTGCGCACGTGATGTGGTGGACGAGTGTGTGCCGTCTACAGCTGGAGGTGATGGTGAACAACGCACGCAGCGATGTACTGGCGCTGTCCTCAAGTGGCTTCGATGCTCTTGCACAGGCGCTGGGAGTGTACCTTGCCTCGTTGCCGCCATGTGCACAGAGCGAGACGTTGACCTGTGATGGGCGGTGCTAGAGCTTCCTCTGCTCCTTATTCCCTTTGTCAATTCTGAAGAAGCTATTCATTCAGTGTGGACAGTCCTTCTATGCCGGAAAGGCCACGGCGTAGCTGTCGAATGTCCTCAACAATGTGGTGCGGCTTTTCATTCCCAAGGTGCTCGCGGATGCTTTTATCGAGATTGGCAAACGGCGCTGTGCTTTCGAGTGAACAACATCTTGCAATCACTGACAGTCTGTAGTTGTAAGGTTCTCAATGTAGCTAAGCTTCTTGTGTGTTTGCGTGTCTCCATGCTCGACATCAACGACAATTCGCTGCTGCAGAGTCTCTCAGCTCTTTCGGATGCCTCAAGATGTGGAGGCACGATGTCCACGGGAATAAAGCTCGCAGGGTCTTCATGAACGTGGCAGCTTCCCGATGCTCAGCGATCTCAATGTGTCCGACGAGCCACAGCTTCAGACGGTTTTGGGAGTTGCAAGGACATCTTCTCTCCAGAAGCGCTGCATCCGTAGTTGTACCGCACTGCTCAGTCTGGACGGTCTTAACACCTGCCTTCTCCCGAGTACGTCGCCGCACGGAAGAAAACTTGCTTCTTCAGGGCTTGTAATGAATTTACTACGTCCCCATCTCTTTGCAGCATCGACGCATTCAACGTTACATCGCTGAGAGTGCGGCGTGGTGGCTCAGCCCTCGCGCTGTATCTTCAACAGCTTTCAGCGCTCGTAAAGGAGATCGGAGGCACCTTTGGGCTTAACACCTTTGTGCTGAACTACACATCGCGCTTCTACAGTCGCAGTGTGTTCCAGATCGAGGCGGAGCTCTGTACGGCGTCAGCACGGAAGTGCCGCTCAGAATTTGTCTTCCAGCCAGCAATGACGACGTTTACATTCTCCGCGAGTGGCCGAGTGCGCCTACCGAGCACTGACCTACTGCTGCGTCGCCAAGATGGCCAACGACATCGCCGCCGGCGCTGAAGACTCTGGTGCTATGCTTGTATTGGAGCGCGGCTGGTCGCTGGGCAAGCTGCGGCTCTGCGCGGAGCGGTTGCGATTCGGTGCGCCTACGCAGATCGGCCCGTTGCTGTCCGAGGCCGGTGTCCGATTACCTGTCTGTTCTCTTTTTTGCCTTGAGTGACACAACCGCCTTCTGCAGTTAGTAAAGCGCTGTGTTGGAGCTTGGCAAGCTACTCCTTTTTGGCGCCTGCACCGTTGCGTGTGGGTCTCTCTGGACTGCCCTCGAGCGTGCACGGCAGGATTTCCACTGCTGGATACTCACCTCTGCGTCCAGCGATGCGAGTGCGCGCTTGTTTGCGCACAGCATCTCGAGAAAGGTGCACGACGACTGGCTGCTGTACTTTGCGGCGGTATGCGACTTGAAAGATCTGCCGGACATCACAGCTGAAGCGGTCGAGACGGCTACAAGGAACGTTGCCAAAGTGTGTTCTTAGCTGTCGCTTCTTTGTTTTGGACATGTGGAAGAATGTCGCTCCCTCCGATGGAACTTCTCTCGCACCTGCTGGAGAGTGCGGCGGGTTTGTGTGCTTCCAGACGAGTCCGACGCAACGGGACCGCCGTCCACGCAGCTACCTCTCGAGGCGCTCACGTCTCTCCTGAGTTTCCTGCGCAAAGATGATGCGTTTGCCTCCAAAACGGCGCAAAGCATTTTGCTTACTCTGCAGTTTCAGGACTCACAGAAGCTGTTCGTCGTGCTGGTGGTCTGCATGCTGAAGATGCGGTTTCTCATGCAGCGAATCCAGAAGTTCTGCGGCCCGCTGAAAGAGTGCCGCCTCGTGGTGAGCTGCTTGTGCACGTTGGCGAAGGGCGAAAGGTGGGGCATATTTGCGAAGTTGTTGCCGCGATTGCGCAGAAAAACGGCACCAAAGACCATGCTGCTTGGTACTGGCGCACACCGTGCTGGAATCACTTCCAGCGCTTGCAAAGACTACTGGGCGAGTCGCATGTGTTTCTACGCGACAACATCGAAGACATTGTGCGGCTGCGAGCAACTGTGGAGATGGGGTGCGCGCTGTCATTGGCGTCCTTTCTTCAGGAGAAAATGCCGCTGATCTTCGACGCAGTGGAGGCGGGATGGCCTCAGATGACTGCAGACAGCGAGGCCGCGCAGGTGACAAAGTGGCTGAGCGCCATGTGGGACGCTCTCCTCTCCGCTCATCCTCAGAAGGGCGATACGGAGACTTTCCCACGTGAGGTGTGTGGCTGGGAACGCTTGGCTCTCACCCGTTTATGCGCTGCCTTGAAGACTTGCAGAACGCAACCCGCTCGGACCACGTGCCTTTTTATTGCGATCCGCGCGCGCTGCAGGAGTGCTCGTGCTTTCCTATCCGAGAGCACGCGGCGTCGCGGCTGTTGGAGGAGCTCAACGGCCACAACGCGCCACGCATCCGCTCTCTCGTCAAGAGAGTTGCGTTGGTGGTGGTGTCTGATAGCGAGCTGCACGCCTCTCTTTACGCAGTGCTGGTGCGCTGAAGGACATGGAGCGTGTTCTACGCGCGCTCTGCCACGCCTACCTCACACATCTGGGCAAGAGAGCCTTTGGCGAGGCGGAGTTCGCCACTTTTGTGTAGAAGCCCATCGAGGCATTGACGCAGTACGCATGTGTGGAGATGGTGCTTCTCGTGACGGACGCATTCGAGAGGGAGGTTGCGGACGGAGTGGCGGTGGGCAGCGTGGCCTACTCGGAGTACGTTGGTGCAGCTCTCTGCGCATTGGACGGGTTAGATGTCACCGAGCCTGGCCGCCGCCTTGACACGTCTGGGGCTGAGCTGCTGGATGAACGTGCTGCAGCGGCGACGCCTTTTTCAGTGCGTTGACCTCTAGTAGACGTCAGGGAAAGGCTGCTTTTCTCGCGCATGAGATGCACAACTGGCTCCCGCACTGCGGACAAAACACCTTTGGCCGTTTTATGGAGCTTACTCGTTCGCTGACGGACGTGACGGTGTGCGACGTGCTGCGCGGCTTCTTAGCAGTGCCGACACCTCAGCAAGGTCTTTTGGGGAAGCTGCAGGACGCACTCAGCGCCAACAAGCTCACCAAGCAGGCCGTGCATACCTACCGGACGGCGTGGGATACGAAGCGGCGGCAGGTGGTGAATGAGATCGAGCGACTGGATCAGCAGCAGCTCCGCAGCACTGCGAACGGGTGGGAGAGAAGCTGGGACGACGTCAAAGCCTTCCTGCGCGACGAGAGAGTGGGCATTTCTGCCGAGCTGGTTGCGTTCAGCATGCGCATATATGTGTGACGACATTCGCGCCTCATCTACGCTGCCGGACACGCTGCGGAAGGAGCGTCTGGAGCGCTTCGCAAAGGAGTACAAGACGCACGCAGAGGCCGCTGCCAGCAACGACGGGAAGCGGCGAGTCGAGGATACAGAGGCGCGCATTCTTCACGGCGAGAACGACACACGGTGCACGCTTGTCGACATCCTGCTCGGCTACTGGGACTCGAAGAGGTACCTTTCCCTACATGTGCAAGTGCTTGCTGTGCTGGCGCTGCTGCAAGGCTCTTTGCTGGCCAACATCAACACAAGCAAGGGCAAGACCTAAGTCACCTGCTATGTGATCGTCTTCAAGCTGTGCTGCGGCTATCGCGTCGCCTTCGCCACCTCCCGCTGCGACCTCGCCGTGGAGGCCATGGAGTTTAACAACGGCGCCTTCACGCTCCTCTTCTTCGCCAACCAGCTTCGCGCTGTTGCAGAGGACGCGGAGACGGCGAGATTGAACGATACCGTCTATGCAGCGCACATGGTGTACACGACGGAGGGCAACAGTATCGCGCGCGGGAGCTGCGCACGCTGTTGGACCCGACGGACGAGCGGCACTACACCGAGGGTGGCGCAGCTCTGCGCACTGGATGATCCAGGACGAGGCGGACGTGTTGATGGTTCAGAGCCTGACGGAGGCAATGTGCGTCGGAGGCCCCTCGCTGGACGCTCGCCGCGACGCGCTAACCTTTCCAGCTCTCATGACCGCCGCGATCAGTAGCGACTCGCAGGAGAGAGAGCGTGGGAGGCGTGGGTGCAACGTGCGCGCATTCTGAGCCGAGACCCGAAGGATTCTCTGCTCTTGCGGAAGCGCTTTGAGCGGTATGCAGTGTCTGCGCACGACGTGTGGGACGCGGCAAACAACGAGGGCTACGTGACAGCGAAGGGCAGGTCGGTGCCGTACAACACCGAAACCGGCGAGACGCTCTATACGACTTCACTGATGGACGGTCTCAGCACGATGACGGGCATGAAGGAGAGGCAGCGGTGGGAGTGGGAGACGGAGGCGGCTGTGACGGTGAACCCGCTGCTGCTCTTCTCCGTGCACTTTAAGAGTCGTCTGACTGCCATCACCGGCACAGCCGGCGGCTACGCAAGCGATCTACAACAGATGTGCAAACACAAGCCCGTGACCATTCCGCCTGCCTTCTCTTCAGCTTTTTTCAGGAGCTTTCGGATGAGCTGTACAGCAACGCCGCCGCGTACGACGACGGAATCGGACGCAGTATCCGCGGCGCCGTCGGTCGCGACCAGGACGTCCTCGTCGCCGTGAAGACGGCTACGAAGGCTGACCGGCTGATGGAAAAGATGAAAACGCTTTTTGTGCGACGCATCGCCGCGGCTGTCGACCGGCGTGCGCCACGTGTTCTTCATGACCTTTCTCGGCGGCTGCGGCTTCGACATGACGCCGCACGGCACGCATTCAAACGGCATTCACGTGGTGCTGTGCTGCGCTCAACACGAGCGGGCAACCCACCAGGTTCTCCGCCGCGCTGCTTGCCAGTATCACCCCGGTAACGCTCAGATTGTCTGCCTGCTCGAAACTCAGACCGCCACTGCAGCAGACTTCACAACAGACCTCATGACGCGCGAGGACTTTTTCAAGCACCAGAACAGGGCAGTGGCGTCAGAGAGACATCGTCTTTAGGTGCTGATCGCAAGCGAGGCCTCTCAAGCGCTGCTGCGTCATCAGGAGCTTCAGACCGCGGTGCAGGACTGCGTGCGCCAACTGCAAACAACAAAAAAGGACTCTACCTGTGTGCAAGCTTTGTGGTGCCGCACTGCTTCGCGACGTGGCTGTCGACGAAGAGGGAATGCGGCGTACCGTGCTCGGTTGGCGGCAGACCTGCAACGAGACGTCGCTGGCCGCTTCCTCGACGCCGCGATCGACGACGTAACTGCGCTCGCGCGTCTCCTGTGCACGACGAATGAGCGCGTGGTGGTGGCCACGGCACTGCGAGGCACCCAGCTGGACCTCCCGTGGTGCGCGCCGAGAGTGTACGAGCTCTTTGCCGGATGCCGCAGCGGTGTTTGATCGTACTCGATTCCAGAGCTCATCCACGCTCTAGAGGCCGCCTCGCGCGACAACATCGACGACGTCCGAGCGCACGTGCTTGCCTTCAACGATGGCCTTAGCCGGCGGATTGCTGCGCAGGAAAGCTTGCGGACGACTTGAACACCATGCACCGCGAGGCAGGCGACGGTGGCGATGTGGAGCCTGGCGGCGATCTGTCAAGCGTGCACGCCACCACGGCCTTCCTCAAAGCAGTGCAGCAGGGTCGCTATCTACGGCTTGTTGACTCGAACGGTGTCTTGCTCCCTTCTGTTTGTTTTTAGGGACAACGGGCTCAGCTTTGCAGACACCATGGCGCTGCTGGAGGCACTCGTGCGGCACGGCTTTGTGAAGGATCCGCCGTGTACGGTGGAGAAGAAGTTGCAGTGGGCGGCGAAGTACGAGGCGGTTCAGCAGGTGGTGCCTGAGCTAAAGGGCAAGCCGTGTGCTGCACCACCGAGAAGCTCGCTTGACTTACTGTGAATGTGTGTTTGAGGAACGGGGTTGCCGCGGAGGGTTTGGACGCTGTATTTGTTGGCGCCGCTCCTCTGTGCTGCTGCCTTTGAAGGTGGCCGACGCGATATTCCACTAGCACGTCCGGGCATACGCGGAGAAGTTGGAGGGGAAGAACGACATTTCGCGCGTGGGAATGGCGGTGGTGATTCTGGTTGCCTGCCTTGTGGTTGTGCGGTGCTGTTTGGTGCGGGTTGTGGCTGTGGCTGTACTAAAATGTTTGCTATCAGCCGGATTGAGTCGGTGCAAAACTTGGCCTTGGGCTAGGGTTAAGGGGATACTGCTGGGGATAGGGTTAGGGTTAGTGTTTCGTTTCCGAGGCCGGCGGCCGAGGACATCGAATGGCACTTTGCTGTTTTACGTTTGTGGGGTCTGTCGGCTTGCTGCGGTGCAAGGGCGTGACGTGGCGGAAGCCGCGGTGACAACGATAGGTGAATCAAGGCCAATGTGTGCACTGGGTGTGCCCATCCACAACATCCGCTGCGCCGCGTGCGCGCGCCATGTGTGCTGACATGGCCGTCTGTGCCTCGCGCTGTCATCACACTTTCTCTCTCTTGCTCGTGTTTCTCCTTTCTCTTTTTCTTCCTCCCCTCAACAATGGGATGTTTATATCTTGTGTGGTGGCTAATCTCGGTCTCCGCATGTCCTCTTGTCCGCGTAACGCCAGCGGCGAGGCACAAAAGCGATACGTAGAATTTTAGATCTGCAGCTAGCTGGTTTTTTGAGTCAGCAGTTGAGCTCATTTTGTGTTTTGTTTTTTTCCCACGGAGCATCTGCCATGTCTGGGTTTGTCTAGGTCGAGCCTTCCTCTGCGGGTCGAAGAGAGTGGCAACCGTTCCTGCGGCGCCGGTGGGCCCCGAGTTCGTGCGCTACCAGTGCGTGAGAGCGGTGCTGGAGAAGCACCACGCTGATGGCATGATCAGCACGGAGAAGCTGAACGAGCTTCTCCAAAAAGCCGTGGAGAAGATGGTGGAGGGAGTGTCTTCCGAGCCCGTCGCGCCGGCGAAGGACAAGGAGGACGTCGGGGTTGCGCAGTTTTTCCACCAGCAGCGGGAGGAAGAACTGGAGCCCTGGAAGAGGCGGCGCTGCTGGGCCCAGAGGCACATCTCCAGCATCCTTCCCGGTGGCGACGATGCCACGAAGACGCTGCAGGCGAGGCGCCAGCAGTTTTTCTCGGAGGCAGAGGCCGGTCTCCTTTCACCCACGGAAGTGTTCCTCGCGAGATACGCTTTGTTCACGGAGGATGTGGCGCGCGAGCACGCCATCATGCTGGGCGTCCTCCAAAACATGAGCGAGGTCGACCGGCTGCCGCTCCACAACTGGCTTATTTTCGAAGATATGGAGCCGATGGAGCGGGAGCAGTATGGCCCCGTCATAGATGAGCTGACGGTGCCGTTTTTCCCGGTATAGAGGCACCCGAGCAGGGAGCGCCTCCAGGCGCTCAACAAGAAAATTCTCAGCGAGGCGAAGAAGAAGCGCATAGCTGCAGGATGCGTGAGCGGCGGCCGTCCCCCAGCTTGTGGTGCTGGCGAGTCCCTCTTCCGGAAGGACCGGACACTCTTTAGAGGAGGCTACTAGGCCGCGGTGTACGACAGCGAAGGCAAGCAGGTCGCAGCGGTTGATCTGAGCGACTTGGAGGCCTTCCTGGTTGACCTGTCGCGGCGGGTCGACGAGCTGCGGCAGGAGGTGCGCGCAGTGAGCTCTACTGTCCTTAGTGAGCTGCGCACGGGCCTCAAACAGGCACGCGGCAACCATGGCGGCCTGTGCAACCAGAAGGCCGACCTGCAGCGGCTCCGCCAGAGCATCAACCGCTACATGCCGAGGAGCTACAGCTGGCAGCCGCCTGGCAACTACCGTGGTGGCGGTGAAGGCGGTAGTGACGGCGGTCAGGTGTGTTTGGCGGCGGTGAGGCTACGCCAAAAAACTGATGCCCGGCGGAGCCGGAGCCGTCGCGCTGAAGGCGGGTTCCGTTTGTGTATGGCAGCACGTGCCGCGGGGAGCGGCGTCCCGAACGCCTTTCGCAAGGAGGTGTGTGGGGCGGTGATTTCCGCGAGGGCAAGATGTCTAACGTCGAGCTTGACGCCGTGTGCCAGCGGTACCTGCCGGAGTCCGCGATTGTTCTGTCGGACACGATGGTGCGCCTGAACGGCCAGCGCGTCAAGACGCTGGTCGAGATGGTGCGCCGTCAAGGCACGGTGTTTTTTCCGATCTTCGTGATGAAGCATTGGATCGCCGGCGTGCTGACGCAGCAGGCGGGAGGGCACGTCGTGCTGACGACGTACGACTCCGCACAGTCCCCCGTGGTGGGGGAGCAGCTGTGCTCCGTGTTTTGTTCTGTGTGGCCGGGGCTTCGCCTTGCAAAGAGCGTGTGTGCTCGTGCCAGGAGCGGAACAGCAACGACTGCGGCATCTTCATGGCCGCCGTGTTCTTTGGCCACCACCTCAGGCTGCGAGCGGTGATGCGCCGCGACCTCCCGGCACGCCTGCGCCGCCTCCTTGCAGCGACGAGCCAGTGCCCACCACCGAAGGGGTACTTGCTGGAGAAGATTCGCAAGGTGCTGGTGAAACACCCTGTATTGCACAAGGACTTCTTCTACGAGGAGATCCTAAGGCAGTCGTGGCGGAAAGAAGGCGCGGTGGTGCGCGGCGGAGCCGGCCAGAAGAGGAAGGACGCGGGCAAGGGCGACCGTGGTGCCGGAAAGCGCGGCGACGACGCCAAGCGCGAGCGCGAGGCTGCTACGGTCTCAAGCGAAGGAAGCGAACCGAGGCTGCGGCAGCGAAGCGCAAGGCTGCAAAGGTGACCGCGGCTGCGGCCAAGAAGAAAGCCCCGAAGCCGCCGCTCCAGCAGCGAAGCCGCGGCCGCAAGGCGGAACGGCAAAACTACGACGACGATGCGGCGGAAGTGACCCTGGTCGAGCAGTGGGCGGCGTCGCGTGCGACTGTAAATAGCGCGACCGCGGCACCAACCTCTGCACAGGCAACCGCTCCCACAACGACGACGGCTCCACAGTCGAGCGCGACAGTGGCCACCCGCACGCGCACATCACGGCGCGGCAATGCGGAGGCGCTCGGGCAACCGGTTGCGGGGTAGGCGGAGCAGACACTCGCAGAGGCACGGCGACACATGCGCCGTGTGTACGTTTCTGTGGTGGACCACCTGTGGGCGGCGACGGCGCTGGCTATGTGCGGCGACGGCGTGTCGTGGGGTCTGAGCGAAGTGGTGGTTGGCATGCGGCGTGTGCGCCACAAGCTGCCGAAGCTGCAGCCGTACAGCGTGCAGGAGAGATGTTTCGTCTGCTGGAGAAGCGCGTGCACGTGGTGGACGACGTCCCTCCCGCTGACGAGGAGACGCTGGCGGACGTGATGGGTGTGCGGCGACTTGTGTTCCGCGCCGGGGACGGCACGGAGACGGCTACGCTCGACCCGTTCACAGACGAGTGCTGCCTTGTTCGCGGCCCGCTGCTGGGGCGGCTGGCGAATAGAGCGTGGGTGGGTATTTGTTTGTGCTCGGTGCCTGCCTGCGAGAGAGGCGCCAGAAGACATGGACGGCGTGCGCTTCCCCAGCTACTACGCACGCTGACGGGTGTGGCTGCGGAGGCCGCTGTGGGCGTGTACGTGCCGGCTGCGATGACGCACTACTCCGCATCCAAGCCGCAACGCGTGTCGCGCAACGTGGCCCGGTACGTGCCGCTGCCACGCAGTCAGCAGCAGCCTTCACCCGGGCACGACGACAACGAGGAACCGACCAGTGCGCTGCTGCTGCGGCGAGACCGTCTCCCCGATGACGACGCCGACTTTGCCATGAGCGACGGCGACACCACCGCCGTGGACGCGGAGGACGCGGAGGACGCTGTCGGCGACGTGCCGGGGAACCGGCGTGGCGACGGCTACGCAGACATGGACGCGCACGTCTCCGAGGAGGCAACGCGCGCGCTGGCGGACGTCCGCGCGCTGCCTTTAAACGTCCAGGGCAGGCCTCGGACGGGCCCCGAGGAGGAGGCCGAGGTCTGCCCGCGAAACTGGTTCCTCTTCGCCAGCAAGCCGCCACACATCTCGCACCTTGCGTGGAACTGCGTGCGGTCGGACACCCGCTCGCACCACCTGCGCTGGCTGACGCGCATCAAGTGCATGCCGACGGTGAGCCTGCGGATGAGCCTGCCGGTGGCGTGCATCGACCTGATCCTGTCGACGGAGCGCGCCCGGCGGCGGAAGTGGGCGACGACGGCTAAGACGTTTGCTGGACTGGCGGGGGCTCTGCGCGACCTGACGATGTACTCGACGCAGCGGCGCGGCATCCGACTGTAGGACGACCCGGAGTGGCGCAGCGCGTTTGCGACGGTGCAGCACTACATGAAGGAGTCGGTGCCGGACGCACTGCCCTTTGTGACGCTAGCACACAGGTGCGGCCGGTGCTAGCTACCCTGCGGTGTGCGCACCCACGCGCGGTGTTTTTCCTGGCGATGATGTGGGGCTTTGCGGCCTGCGCGGGCGACATTGCGACGCTGCGGTGCAAGGGCGTAACAATCTCCCAAGATACGGGGCCGCCGCCGCCGCCCGAGCAGCGCAACGTGGGCACGGCGTCGGTTCTGCTGCTGGCGGATGGCGCGACAGACACGGTGCGTGTGTGTCGCTGACTGTGCGTATGGGCAAGAGTGCGAAGAAGCGTGGCCCGTAACCCATTTCGTCGGTGCTCACGCGGGAGCTTGCGGGCACGCTACAGAAGATGCTTGTGCAGCGCCGGCCGGGCGAGTGTCTTTTCGCGCCGTACACAGAGGAGCTTGCACGGTGGTGGTGGCGTCGGCGCTGGCCAAGCAGAAGGCTGGCGCACAGCTGCCGTCGGTGCGCAAGGGTGCGCTGCGGTGCATGGCGGATGCGGGGGTGCTGATCAAGGACCTCATGACGCTTTCGGGCCACGCCAAGCAGGCCACACTGCTGCGATACCTTGGGTGTGGTCAGCAGCCTACGGTGGATATGCCGAGACCGCGCGGGCAAACGCCAGCCGCGCGCTGCTCCCGACCCCCTAGGGGCGGCGACGTCGCTGTTCCGCCACCGCTCGCAGGAGTCTTCGTGTCACCAACTGGGCATCAACGTGCGCGAGGTGGCGGAGATGGTAGAGCGTATGGCCGGCTACGTGCGCGTGATGGCCGAGAGACGCCGGCTGCCGTGCGAGACTGGCCGCTTCACCTGAAGCACAACACGCCGCTGGACATGGCGGCGGTGCTCGGAATGCCGACACGCACCGAGCCCAGACGAAGCGCTTCCTGCTACGCGTGCAATGTGCTTCCTGGACGCGCGCTTCTTCGACGGGCTGCACACGTCGCGCACGGTGAAGCGCTGCGCGCTGACGGTGGACGAGGTGGCCAAGGCTGTGGGGATGGGCAAGTTCGAGTCCTGCCCGGCCAACGGGGTCAGCGGTGTGGCGCTGCCGGACGGTGTACACGGGGTGAACGTGTGTTCACGGTGCCGGAGCTGAAGGACCGGCGCCGGCTTATCACGGAACCGCTGCTGAACCGCGTCATTCCGAAGCACCGCGTGCCACGCGTGCACTACGACACGCGGCTGGGGCGGCGCCAGCGCTTGCGGCACGCCCGCTACATGCTGCAGATCGACTTTGAAGCTTACTATACGACGCTATCCCGATTGCAGGAGACGCTGCGTAACAAGTTTGTCTTTCGTGCGAAGCATGACGGGCGTTACTACCGGCTGCGGACGCTGCCGACGGGTGCGCGCTGGAGCGTGTGGCGGTGGGCCAAGCTGTGACGTGGACGATTGTCGATATCGACACCACGGTGACCGTGTCGACGCTGATCGAAAACATCCTCGTCGCCGCGCACGTGGGTGAGGAGGCGGAGTTTGTGCGCGCCGTGCGTGCGATCGTGTCGCGCATCAGGGCGGCCAACCTCATGACGTCCCCGGCACGCGACGAGCTGGAGGCGATGTTGGACGCTGACCTGCTGCATCTGGCGAGCGCGTCGACTGTTTTCCTTGAAGAGGAGTACCTGTTGAATGGCCAGGAGCGCGTGGTGTGCAACTCGGTGAAGACGGTGGCGAAGCTGCAGCTGGCGCTGCGCAAGACTACGCACACACGATCCGGAGCCTCGCGTCGCTGATCTCACTGGTGTGTACATTGTGCTGTAAACACGACGCAGATGAACCCTGCGCGTGCCTTCAAGCTGCTGCGCGCGTACCGCGGCATCTACCGGCTGACGTTCCGCGGCTACGGCTGGGACGACGCCGTGCCGTACATCGACGCTTCCGTGACGCGGTCGCTACAGGAGATTGGTGGCGAGCTGGTGCGCAACCCATGGTGCGCCATCTCGGACGAGCGGCATCCCACTTCCGATGAGGCGGACTACGATGTGGTGTGTTTCACGGACGCGTCGCTGGAGGGCTGGGGTGCCGTGGTGAACGTGCGCGGCCGTGCGCCGCAGACGTGGACGTACCGGCAGCGCTGGACCGAGGACCTGGAGCAGCAGGTGTGGACGGCGAGGAGGAGGGTGCCGCGGAGCAGGTGCTGGAGCAGCTTCGTCAGTATCAGCGGCGCCAGCGGTCCGGCCACATACCCAACCCCGACGCGGAGGCGGACCGTTTCATGGCGCGCTACTCGGCGCACGCAGAGCCTTGCGCGGCGCAGCTGATGCTGCAGCACCTTGTGCACCACCACGGCCTGCGCGACGGTGCGCGCGTGTGGCGCTGGTGACGGACCACCGCGCCATCGTGATTGCGCAGAAGCATCTTAACGGCTTTGGTGGCATTGGTCGCGGGTACTCTCTGAACAAGCTGTGTTTGGGTACGCGTATGGCCTGTGGTACGGCCGCAAAATCGACGTGGTGTTTTTCTACGTCGAGGGTGCGCGGAATCCGGCGGACGCCTACTCGCGCCACTTTGGGGAGGAGGACGCGACAGGGTCGCTCGAGGTGCGTCGCGTGGACGCAATGGGCGTGCCTTTCCTGTGGGACACGTGGTGTCTGCTTCTGGAGGAGCGGCGCGTTGAGGAGGGCGATGGCGCGTGACGCGAAGGCCGCACTCTCTCTGTTTTTTGTGTGTGTAAGGGATGTGTGAAGGTGGTGACGCCGAGTGGTTGGTGTGCGTGGAAGTTGGCTATGCGCGTGCTGCGGGGGTGCGTGTGCGTGTGAGTACCTGCCAGTCCCAGTGCCGAGCCACAAGAAACCACCACAAAGCAAGACACAGGTTACCAGTCGCGACGTGGGAAACGCGACCGGCCGCCGTGGCGGTGGGTGTGTGCTGCCGGAACCTCGCTGTTGCGCAGCTGGCGACTGTAGTCGCGTGAATAACTGCTGCTTGGTACACTCGAGTGCTGCTGCCGCATACTTTCTGTATGTGCTTGTCGACAGACCCCACAAACGTGAAACACAGCACAAGTCGCCCATGTTATACTGTCCTCCGGCCCCGGCCTCGCGCGGAAATCGAAACTGCACGAGCCTGTGTCGAGGAAGCGCTGCTGCCCTGCGCGCAGAGTGAAGTGAAGCGAGGATTCGTGCTAACGAAGAAGGGCGGGCCAGCCCGGCACAC